>OU342842.1:7975237-9243012 GCA_910591585.2 Nysson spinosus | reverse complement strand
AAGAGGGGACCTAACCCCCAGACCTAACCCAGACCTAACCCAGTGCCTAACCCGACCTAACCCAGACCTAACCCAGACCTAACCCAACCCTAACCCAGACCTAACCCAGACCTAACCCAGACCTAACCCAGACCTAACCCAGACCTAACCCAGACCTAACCCAGACCTAACCCAGACCTAACCCAGACCTAACCCAGACCTAACCCAGACCTAACCCAGGACCTAACCCAACCTAACCCAGACCTAACCCAGACCTAACCCAGACCTAACCCAGACCTAACCCAGACCTAACCCAGACCTAACCCAGACCTAACCCAGACCTAACCCAGACCTAACCCAGACCTAACCCAGACCTAACCCAGACCTAACCCAGACCTAACCCAGACCTAACCCAGACCTAACCCAGACCTAACCCAGACCTAACCCAGACCTAACCCAGACCTAACCCAGACCTAACCCAGACCTAACCCAGACCTAACCCAGACCTAACCCAGACCTAACCCAGACCTAACCCAGACCTAAACCCAGACCTAACCCAGACCTAACCCAGACCTAACCCAGACCTAACCCAGACCTAACCCAGACCTAACCCAGACCTAACCCAGACCTAACCCAGACCTAACCCAGACCTAACCCAGACCTAACCCAGACCTAACCCAGACCTAACCCAGACCTAACCCAGACCTAACCCAGACCTAACCCAGACCTAACCCAGACCTAACCCAGACCTAACCCAGACCTAACCCAGACCTAACCCAGACCTAACCCAGACCTAACCCAGACCTAACCCAGACCTAACCCAGACCTAACCCCAGACCTAACCCAGACCTAACCCAGACCTAACCCAGACCTAACCCAGACCTAACCCAGACCTAACCCAGACCTAACCCAGACCTAACCCAGACCTAACCCAGACCTAACCCAGACCTAACCCAGACCTAACCCAGACCTAACCCAGACCTAACCCAGACCTAACCCAGACCTAACCCAGACCTAACCCAGACCTAACCCAGACCTAACCCAGACCTAACCCAGACCTAACCCAGACCTAACCCAGACCTAACCCAGACCTAACCCAGACCTAACCCAGACCTAACCCAGACCTAACCCAGACCTAACCCAGACCTAACCCAGACCTAACCCAGACCTAACCCAGACCTAACCCAGACCTAACCCAGACCTAACCCAGACCTAACCCAGACCTAACCCAGACCTAACCCAGACCTAACCCAGACCTAACCCAGACCTAACCCAGACCTAACCCAGACCTAACCCAGACCTAACCCAGACCTAACCCAGACCTAACCCAGACCTAACCCAGACCTAACCCAGACCTAACCCAGACCTAACCCAGACCTAACCCAGACCTAACCCAGACCTAACCCAGACCTAACCCAGACCTAACCCAGACCTAACCCAGACCTAACCCAGACCTAACCCAGACCTAACCCAGACCTAACCCAGACCTAACCCAGACCTAACCCAGACCTAACCCAGACCTAACCCAGACCTAACCCAGACCTAACCCAGACCTAACCCAGACCTAACCCAGACCTAACCCAGACCTAACCCAGACCTAACCCAGACCTAACCCAGACCTAACCCAGACCTAACCCAGACCTAACCCAGACCTAACCCAGACCTAACCCAGACCTAACCCAGACCTAACCCAGACCTAACCCAGACCTAACCCAGACCTAACCCAGACCTAACCCAGACCTAACCCAGACCTAACCCGGACCTAACCCAGACCTAACCCAGACCTAACCCAGACCTAACCCAGACCTAACCCAGACCTAACCCAGGACCTAACCCAGACCTAACCCAGACCTAACCCGGACCTAACCCAGACCTAACCCAGACCTAACCCAGACCTAACCCAGACCTAACCCGGACCTAACCCAGACCTAACCCAGACCTAACCCAGACCTAACCCAGACCTAACCCAGACCTAACCCAGACCTAACCCAGACCTAACCCAGACCTAACCCAGACCTAACCCAGACCTAACCCAGACCTAACCCAGACCTAACCCGGACCTAACCCAGACCTAACCCAGACCTAACCCAGACCTAACCCAGACCTAACCCAGACCTAACCCGGACCTAACCCAGACCTAACCCAGACCTAACCCAGACCTAACCCAGACCTAACCCAGACCTAACCCAGACCTAACCCAGACCTAACCCAGACCTAACCCAGACCTAACCCAGACCTAACCCAGACCTAACCCAGACCTAACCCAGACCTAACCCAGACCTAACCCAGACCTAACCCAGACCTAACCCAGACCTAACCCGACCTAACCCAGACCTAACCCGGACCTAACCCAGACCTAACCCAGACCTAACCCAGACCTAACCCAGACCTAACCCCAGACCTAACCCAGACCTAACCCAGACCTAACCCGGACCTAACCCAGACCTAACCCGGACCTAACCCAGACCTAACCCGGACCTAACCCAGACCTAACCCAGACCTAACCCAGACCTAACCCAGACCTAACCCAGACCTAACCCAGACCTAACCCAGACCTAACCCGGACCTAACCCAGACCTAACCCGGACCTAACCCAGACCTAACCCAGACCTAACCCAGACCTAACCCAGACCTAACCCAGACCTAACCCAGACCTAACCCGGACCTAACCCAGACCTAACCCGGACCTAACCCAGACCTAACCCAGACCTAACCCGGACCTAACCCAGACCTAACCCAGACCTAACCCAGACCTAACCCAGACCTAACCCAGACCTAACCCAGACCTAACCCAGACCTAACCCAGACCTAACCCGGACCTAACCCAGACCTAACCCAGACCTAACCCAGACCTAACCCAGACCTAACCCGGACCTAACCCGGACCTAACCCAGACCTAACCCAGACCTAACCCGGACCTAACCCAGACCTAACCCAGACCTAACCCAGACCTAACCCCGACCTAACCCAGACCTAACCCGGACCTAACCCAGACCTAACCCAGACCTAACCCAGACCTAACCCAGACCTAACCCGGACCTAACCCAGACCTAACCCAGACCTAACCCGGACCTAACCCAGACCTAACCCAGACCTAACCCAGACCTAACCCGGACCTAACCCAGACCTAACCCGGACCTAACCCAGACCTAACCCGGACCTAACCCAGACCTAACCCGGACCTAACCAGACCTAACCCGGACCTAACCCAGACCTAACCCAGACCTAACCCAGACCTAACCCGGACCTAACCCAGACCTAACCCAGACCTAACCCAGACCTAACCCAGACCTAACCCAGACCTAACCCGACCTAACCCGGACCTAACCCAGACCTAACCCAGACCTAACCCAGACCTAACCCAGACCTAACCCGGACCTAACCCAGACCTAACCCAGACCTAACCCAGACCTAACCCAGACCTAACCCAGACCTAACCCAGACCTAACCCAGACCTAACCCAGACCTAACCCAGACCTAACCCAGACCTAACCCAGACCTAACCCAGACCTAACCCAGACCTAACCCAGACCTAACCCAGACCTAACCCAGACCTAACCCAGACCTAACCAGACCTAACCCAGACCTAACCCAGACCTAACCCAGACCTAACCCAGACCTAACCCAGACCTAACCCAGACCTAACCCAGACCTAACCCAGACCTAACCCAGACCTAACCCAGACCTAACCCAGACCTAACCCAGACCTAACCCAGACCTAACCCAGACCTAACCCAGACCTAACCCAGACCTAACCCAGACCTAACCCAGACCTAACCCAGACCTAACCCAGACCTAACCCAGACCTAACCCAGACCTAACCCAGACCTAACCCAGACCTAACCCAGACCTAACCCAGACCTAACCCAGACCTAACCCGGACCTAACCCAGACCTAACCCAGACCTAACCCAGACCTAACCCAGACCTAACCCGGACCTAACCCGACCTAACCCAGACCTAACCCAGACCTAACCCAGACCTAACCCAGACCTAACCCAGACCTAACCCAGACCTAACCCAGACCTAACCCAGACCTAACCCAGACCTAACCCAGACCTAACCCAGACCTAACCCAGACCTAACCCAGACCTAACCCAGACCTAACCCAGACCTAACCCAGACCTAACCCAGACCTAACCCAGACCTAACCCAGACCTAACCCAGACCTAACCCAGACCTAACCCAGACCTAACCCAGACCTAACCCAGACCTAACCCAGACCTAACCCAGACCTAACCCAGACCTAACCCAGACCTAACCCAGACCTAACCCGGACCTAACCCAGACCTAACCCGGACCTAACCCAGACCTAACCCAGACCTAACCCAGACCTAACCCAGACCTAACCCAGACCTAACCCAGACCTAACCCAGACCTAACCCAGACCTAACCCAGACCTAACCCAGACCTAACCCAGACCTAACCCAGACCTAACCCGGACCTAACCCAGACCTAACCCAGACCTAACCCAGACCTAACCCAGACCTAACCCAGACCTAACCCAGACCTAACCCAGACCTAACCCAGACCTAACCCAGACCTAACCCAGACCTAACCCAGACCTAACCCAGACCTAACCCAGACCTAACCCAGACCTAACCCAGACCTAACCCAGACCTAACCCAGACCTAACCCAGACCTAACCCAGACCTAACCCAGACCTAACCCAGACCTAACCCAGACCTAACCCAGACCTAACCCAGACCTAACCCAGACCTAACCCAGACCTAACCCAGACCTAACCCAGACCTAACCCGACCTAACCCGACCTAACCCAGACCTAACCCAGACCTAACCCAGACCTAACCCAGACCTAACCCAGACCTAACCCGGACCTAACCCAGACCTAACCCAGACCTAACCCAGACCTAACCCAGACCTAACCCAGACCTAACCCAGACCTAACCCGGACCTAACCCAGACCTAACCCAGACCTAACCCGGACCTAACCCAGACCTAACCCAGACCTAACCCAGACCTAACCCAGACCTAACCCAGACCTAACCCAGACCTAACCCAGACCTAACCCAGACCTAACCCAGACCTAACCCAGACCTAACCCAGACCTAACCCAGACCTAACCCAGACCTAACCCAGACCTAACCCGGACCTAACCCAGACCTAACCCAGACCTAACCCAGACCTAACCCAGACCTAACCCAGACCTAACCCAGACCTAACCCAGACCTAACCCAGACCTAACCCAGACCTAACCCAGACCTAACCCAGACCTAACCCAGACCTAACCCAGACCTAACCCAGACCTAACCCAGACCTAACCCAGACCTAACCCAGACCTAACCCGGACCTAACCCAGACCTAACCCAGACCTAACCCAGACCTAACCCAGACCTAACCCAGACCTAACCCAGACCTAACCCAGACCTAACCCAGACCTAACCCAGACCTAACCCAGACCTAACCCAGACCTAACCCAGACCTAACCCAGACCTAACCCAGACCTAACCCAGACCTAACCCAGACCTAACCCAGACCTAACCCAGACCTAACCCGGACCTAACCCAGACCTAACCCAGACCTAACCCAGACCTAACCCGGACCTAACCCAGACCTAACCCAGACCTAACCCAGACCTAACCCGGACCTAACCCAGACCTAACCCAGACCTAACCCGGACCTAACCCAGACCTAACCCGGACCTAACCCAGACCTAACCCAGACCTAACCCAGACCTAACCCAGACCTAACCCAGACCTAACCCAGACCTAACCCAGACCTAACCCAGACCTAACCCAGACCTAACCCGGACCTAACCCGGACCTAACCCAGACCTAACCCAGACCTAACCCAGACCTAACCCAGACCTAACCCAGACCTAACCCAGACCTAACCCAGACCTAACCCAGACCTAACCCAGACCTAACCCAGACCTAACCCAGACCTAACCCAGACCTAACCCAGACCTAACCCAGACCTAACCCAGACCTAACCCAGACCTAACCCGGACCTAACCCAGACCTAACCCAGACCTAACCCAGACCTAACCCAGACCTAACCCAGACCTAACCCAGACCTAACCCAGACCTAACCCAGACCTAACCCAGACCTAACCCAGACCTAACCCAGACCTAACCCGGACCTAACCCAGACCTAACCCAGACCTAACCCTAACCCAGACCTAACCCAGACCTAACCCAGACCTAACCCAGACCTAACCCAGACCTAACCCAGACCTAACCCAGACCTAACCCGGACCTAACCCAGACCTAACCCGGACCTAACCCAGACCTAACCCAGACCTAACCCAGACCTAACCCAGACCTAACCCAGACCTAACCCAGACCTAACCCGGACCTAACCCAGACCTAACCCAGACCTAACCCAGACCTAACCCGGACCTAACCCAGACCTAACCCAGACCTAACCCAGACCTAACCCGGACCTAACCCGGACCTAACCCAGACCTAACCCAGACCTAACCCAGACCTAACCCCGACCTAACCCAGACCTAACCCAGACCTAACCCAGACCTAACCCAGACCTAACCCAGACCTAACCCAGACCTAACCCAGACCTAACCCAGACCTAACCCAGACCTAACCCGGACCTAACCCAGACCTAACCCAGACCTAACCCAGACCTAACCCGGACCTAACCCAGACCTAACCCAGACCTAACCCGGACCTAACCCAGACCTAACCCAGACCTAACCCAGACCTAACCCAGACCTAACCCAGACCTAACCCGGACCTAACCCAGACCTAACCCAGACCTAACCCAGACCTAACCCAGACCTAACCCAGACCTAACCCAGACCTAACCCAGACCTAACCCAGACCTAACCCAGACCTAACCCAGACCTAACCCAGACCTAACCCAGACCTAACCCAGACCTAACCCAGACCTAACCCAGACCTAACCCAGACCTAACCCGGACCTAACCCAGACCTAACCCGGACCTAACCCAGACCTAACCCAGACCTAACCCAGACCTAACCCGGTAAATAAACATTGTACATGCAGAGATAACCTTCGAAATATTTGTAATAAACAGAAATAACCGATAAACATTGTAAATGTCGATGAATAAAGGTATATAAGGTCCGTACCTCGAACTGCGTTGTCACTACTTCCGAAACCTTCCTCGTGATCCGACATAGAGTAAGATAGAGTAATTTACTCCAAAACTGAAGATATCTGCAATAAATTTATTCTTATAAATATAAAACAAAATAACAATAATTCTAAAGAAAAAGAAAAGCAAAGACAGAAAACAAAAGAGAGCAAAAACCAAAATAAACAATGGAAAACATTATAAAAGAAACAAAACAAATTCTTAATAGAAAACAAAAAAAAAACAGAAAATTAAATCAAAAGAAAAGAAACCAAAACAAAAAGAACAAAAACAAATTAAAACAGTAAAAAAAACAATTCAAAACAAAAACACAATTTAAAACCATTCTACAAAAAAAAAACGAAAATCCAACAACAAAAATCTAAAATAAAAATCCAAAAATCCAAAAAAAAACCAAAATTATGAGCGCGCGCGAAACAAGTCAGAGAGGATCTCTGACTTAGTTCGCGCAAGCGAGGAGATGGAAATGCAATTTAAAGAAAGTCCACAATCCCGGTAGAAATCTCGCATACAAATAAAACAAAACGAAGAATGAATAAAAAAAAAAGAATAAAGAAAAAGAATTCCCCCCACCTCTAGCACACCATAGGTGCCCCCACCCCCAAAACAGAGCCCCCCACCTAGCACACTTCTAATTTTCAAGGAAAATGATTTCCTTAAGCACCTCCACCCCTTTATCATATCGATTTTAGAAAGAGAGAGAAGATCATTACTTTCTAAGCCCCCACCCCTTCTTAAAGAGAGGAGTGGCAAAGAGAGGGAATCGTTTCCTTCCAAGCCTCCACTCTCCAAGAAAATCTTTCTTATAACCTTATAACTTTTTAGCATCCCAAAACGATAAGAGGTTGGGACTTCTAATAGAAGAGTACAGAAGTCTTTCCAAACTTAAAACAGTCAGACATAGGGACAGAAATCTATTCAAATTCGAGGCTTGCAAGGAGACATAGTCCCACCATTCCCCATCATTTACTATTCAGATACCAATCCATATAGAAAAAGAGTTCAGCTAGAAAAAAAAGCCTGTCTCCCCCAAATTCCCCCGTTTTAAAATAAACTAGTCCTCCACCCTCCAAACCCCCTACTACTAGCACATCCCCGTCTCCCTTATTAATAAAACAGTAAAATCATTTCCTTACATCACCCCACCCCTTTATGTTATCGATTCATATTGACATAAGAAAGACGAGGACAGACGATCATCAAGCCCCCCTTGAAAGAGAAAGAAGTGGGGGGTTAAAAAGAGATGAGTCTATTGGCGAAAACGGTTTCCTTACAAGGTCCAAACCTTCAGCAGAAATCTCTTTTCTTACAAGCCTCCTCCCTTCTTTCAAGAAAGTCCCCCCCCTCAAGGGGTCTAGCACACTCTCAACACCGTTTTTATCGTCATCACAGAAGAGATAGAACTAGTGCTAAAAACTCATTTCTTGCAAGGTCCCAATCTTCACCGGAATTTCCGAGGCCCCCCACCCCCTTCTGAAATTGTGTGGATTGGATTTCTCTATTTAAAGGAGTGCTTCCGTCTTCAGCTTGTAGTCCACAAATTCCCTCAAGGGGGCCCAGCACACTTAAAATCTCTTCCCTTAAGGCCCCCCACCTCCTCATATTATTGATTATTTGACACAAGAAAGAAAAGGACAGAAGATTAAGGCCCCCAAGCTCCCCAGCACACTTCCAATTTTGAGGAAGAAGTAAAGGAGTGGAGGGTCAAGAAGAGATAGATATACTAGTAAAAACTCTCTTCTTACAAGGTCCCAAATTCAAGTGAAATCTCACTCCTTACATGCCCCATGCCCCATCCCCCAATTCTTAAAACATTCCCCAAGGGGCCTAGCACACTAGTATACTACTTTTCTTGAAGAAAGAAAGCGAGACAGATATACTACACTCTTTCCTTACAAAGTCCCAAATTGAAGAGAAATCAGTCCTTGCATGCCCCCACCCCCTACCACTTTTCCACTTCTTTAAATTACAACTGCCCCCCAAGGGGTCTAGCACATCCCCACTCCGTTTTCTTAAAATAGTGGTAAAATAATTCTCTTGAGAGCCCCCTCCCCTTTATGATATCGATTATTCGTCCTCATTCGGATTCAGTCCCCCACCCCTATTCCATCCCAGTCCACAGTCAGTCTATATAAAGCCTTCCAATCGTATGGATCTCCCCATTCCCTTTCTTAATCTCGAAGGAGAACAGTCTCCTTACATGCCCCCCCTTATCTTATTGATTTGATTTCTGTCTCCGTGAAGACCCCCTCCCCCTACTAGAGAGGATTCCATCTCCTTACGCCCCCACCCCCTCTCCTATATTCATTTCTACCTTGTATTTTCTTCCAATCAACAGAAATCTCTGCCCCCTGGCACACTGGCACACTGGCACACTAGCACACTAGCACACTCCCCATACTAAAAATTGATAAAAGATACGTAACATGCCCCCCACCCCCTATTCTTTTATCATCTCCTCATCTTTTCCTTAATTCAACCGATTCCAGTCCCCCACCCCCTTATCCGTTGTATTGTTTCTTAATCTTGAGGGAATATTTTTCAATTAAATTCGTTTTTCTACAGACAAACAAAAAAAACACAGTCCTCGACACGCCACCAATTTCTACAAACGGGGGGTAAAGGGGTGGTCCCAAATCAAACGCCCAACCCCCACCCCTTCTCCCTTTTCTTGAACAAGGCTTCTGTCTCCTTATATATAAGCCCCCATCCCCTTAACCTGTTTCAGTTTCTACCGATCATCCACAAGGTCCACAACGAATCAACAACCAACAAGGGGAAAGGAGTGATGTCAAAGGGGGAGTTAGGATCCGAAAACTCAATAAAAACAAATATTTCTTTTGTAAATCCATAATTGTATTTTATTTTTGGTATGTATACATCATATACATTGTCTGCCCATAGTGTATCATTTACATTTCGCAATACACACGTTAATTAGTACAAGTACAGTGTTATATCAGGGTTTCTGAACATTTCGAATCGTGTCAGAGCGAAGAGCGAAACTGTGTGGTAGGTGGCCGTATTATACGAGGTTTTTTTTTTCTCCCCGCAAATGTCTAAACGTGTTACAACGAAACCGTGTTGATGGATGTCGTGCTGTAGGAGGGTTCCCGTAAATCTAGAACAAATAGAATTTCTGAGTTCTCAGTTCTGGATTCAATTCTGCTTTTTATTTTACATTTTTTTCTTTTTTTTTCTGCATCAAATCTACGTTCAGCTCTGGGTTTTCTTCTCTCTTACGTCTAATTGCTACTGGGTTCTTTTTTCTCTTATTCCTTCTTCTCTCGGGTAATTTATTACTTCCTTTTCTTTAGTTCTCTCATTACCTTCGTTACCTGCGTTACCTTCGCGACTTTCATCAACTTCATCAACTTCGCTACCTTCCTTACCTTCCTTACCTTCCTTACCTTCGCTACCTTTCTTATCTTCCTTACCTTCGTCAACTTTGCTACCTTCCTTACCTTCCTTATCTTCCTTACCTTCGCCACTTTCATCAACTTCATCAACTTCGCTACCTGCCTTACCTTCCTTAATAAACAAAGTTGGCTTCATCTCTTCGACTTACATACCTTATTGATCTATCCCTTACTGTGATCATTTTATTAACAAGTGATAACATTACGTGTCAAATTAGCTGCCTTTCATTTCATTTACACCTCGCAATTACAAAATAGTTTAGCAAAAAAAATGCAAACTTTTACGTGACGTAGAATTAACTTAATTATGTGCAAGATATTTTACTGGAAGGTATAGATATATAAATGTTTCTTGAGAGCTATTCTCCCGTTACTACTGATACATTGGAATTAATTGATTGATTGAAACATATCGCCCCAAGTTTTATGGAAGCACGTGCCAGAACGTACCATCTTTGTTGCATCAAAAAATATTCACTGGTTCTTTAGTTATTAACGATTATTCGGGACATTCGTTCAACCTTGTTTTGCGAGTGTACCCACCACGCGGCAGTTACAAGGCTTTAATTTCAGTTTCTGGGCACGTAAATGCGTCGCACGTGTGATAATAAATTAGAATGGAGCCCCAGCAATGTTCTCAGTGCGTGTACGAGTCGAATTTCCTCGATTCGTGCGAGATATTAACGAAAGTTTCTCGTTATGTCACTTTTGAAGGCGGCGCGTCCGCCATTTTGGAATGGCGGCATGGGCGCGGCCATCTTGTGACGTCACGAGCGCGCGGTGAGCGCCATCTAGCGGCGGCCTTTCGAACTCGTCGACGCGCGGGTTCGCGAGGAGGTTTCCAGATGGCGCCACCGTCGCGACCTTCCTGCCGCCAGGGGTGAACCATTGCGCCCGGCGGCCTGCCTCTCAATTTGAAACTCCTGCGCGAAAATATTCGCTTGCCTATCGTTCGCTGAACTTCATACTGAGAAGCACTCAATTTTATGGAGACTCATGGTAAATGATAGCGCGCGTACGGCTCGAATTTCCTCGATTCGTGCGAGTTATTAACGAAAGTTCCGCAGTGTGTTCCGTAGCGGCATGTTCTGGACGTCTACCACAAATGTCGCCACCACCTCGAATTTATGGCGCGCGCACGCACAAAGAAGGAAACCAGAAGTAAGCATTTTCTAACTCGATAAATAATGGTTTATTAACATTTACTGAACGGGGTAATTAAGTTAACAGATGTAAAAGTCGATGTGTAACCGCGAGTAACTAGGAACAATAAACTAAGGGTCGTAAAGATCGTTGAAGAAGGTAGAAGGTAGAAGGAAAGAGGAAAGGAAATAGTATTCGGTTAAGGATTATTTGAGCGTCATCGTTACCCAAACCCGGTATGCCAAGAAGTCGGAAAGGAAACTGGTCGTTTTACTGGAAAGATCATTTACGATCTCTTGTCCCGCACGTACTGCACCTATTAATGGATCCTGGACCTGTACCTGTACCTGTACCGAACATGTTGCAGGTTTTTAAATCTTATCCGACTTAATCCTATCCCTTTGAATTTCTTTCTGGAAATGTTTCAAGAATTTCTTCCCACGAAATAAATAACGTTCGCTCATCGAACAAACGACAGGTACCTAACAGCTTGGCTTCAATTTCCGAGATTAATTCCTGAACGCGCTGTCAGTTACACCTGTTATGTATTTAAAAGCTTTGAATATATCAGAATTCTATTCTTTTTCTAATTGTAAGGTAAAGGCGAAGATCGATTAAATGATCTGTCCAAATGGCCTGGAGATTCGGCTATAATCAAAGGACAAAGTTAAGGAAGTAGATGCCACGTAACGCTCGTAATGTTCAGTTTCAAGGTGAACATAGCTATTTGCGTGTCGTAGGTTATTCTAAAGAAGGGCGCGTCAAAGAAACGATTAAGCCTGACGACATCTAAACGACATTGCCACAATGTCAGTTGTGTGCGACGGCGGTAAGAGAGTAACGGCAGCTAAAACTGAGTTGCTTCCAAGTGATTCTTGGAAGCAACAGAGAAACGTGTTGTAATAGATGCGCGTAATTGCAAAGGAGAAAAAACGCGCGGTGAGGAACGGGTTGGGAGGCCGCGGACGGAAACGCTCGTTCCATTTCGTAGCATGGTCATCGAACCGTAGAGCTCTCGGAGTCGACGCAACCTGGTAGTAGGCACATGCCTCCCTTTCCCGTCACACCGATCAAAACCTATCCAAAGCTATCAAAAACTATCCAAAGCGACAGTCGGCTCGGTGAACGTGACGGACTATGGAACGGCTCTCTCTCTCTCTCTCGACTGCTATCACCGACGAACAGTCGGAACAATCTCCGATTTTTCAACAGAACCGTTCGTTTTCCCGCGCCTCCCGAACTTATTCTTTTATTCTACAACGTTACTCGAAGAAGGTAAATGATCGAACGTGCATCTAAAGTTGCATTTCTCTCGGTGTCTCCCGGTTTCTCCCGGTTTACCGTGGAACGCTCGCGGTGCGCGGTGCGCGGTTACGGTGAAAGTGCTGCTTGCGGGGAAAAGTGTAACGGCGCACCGTATCCTATACAAGTGCACCCACGTTCGTCGTGGGTGATCGATAAACATCGTCGGCCCGTCGACGTCTGGGAAGAAAGCAGCAGCAGCAGCAGCAGCCGTTTGCGCATCGGTAAACGAACGGTCCATCCACTGCACGAGGGCAACGTTATCGAAGCTTTCGATAACTATGATAAATCAAATAACGCGGATCGAATCAAGGACTTGGCAAATGTAAAAGATATCATCGAGGATACTGACAAGAGCAAGTGCTGTGAGAAAAAGTGTATATAGCACCCGATCATTGATATAACGAGTCGGTGGTGGTGGTAACGGTGGCGGTGGCGGTGGCGGATCATCTACGCTGGAGACGGTGGTTCTTGCTTGGTGCTGCTGGTGTTGGTGTTGGTGTTGGTGATATCGTGCAAGGGAATATGGCTTTCAACGCGTAGCGCGATGTCGATGACCATGACGATGACCATGACGATGGCGATGATACTAACGATACGCTAAAGCTTCGCAAGTGCCCTCCAAGTTCTTCTCGAAATGTTACCAACGGAATAGCGCCTGCTGTTTCATTCATGCCACTAAGGACACACGACACCCGAAAACTCAGAGATGAAAACAGGAACAAACCGACTACGTTCTACACGCTAGATTGTTGCCGTGCAATGGTCGCCGCGAATTAACTATCAATTAACCGAATCAATTTCCCAATAACTGCAATATCAAACGATAAATCATCAGCTATGATGACATTCCTCAATCTCTCTATAAAAAACGATCGTTTTCGTTTAGGCGAGCCCCGTTAACGAACCTTTCCTCACGATCTAATGTGCGCGTTCTCATCAGCGACACCATATTCTTACTATTGATCACATAGTATTTCCTGGGAATATGAGACTGCACAGAGATTGTTCCATTAAAAATTGCCAGATTCCTTGAAATCGCAAGAAAATCGCAAGAAAATCGCAAGAAAATCGCAAGAAATATCGTGATTTCTTACAACGAAATGGCGCTGCGCCTTTCGTTGGAATAATACGGTGTGACCGACACGCATAACTTTCTTACGTGTTAGGCATGCGGAGTGAAATAAATAAGAGAAGAAGGAAAAAGAAGGGAAGACAGAAAGACAAACAGAATTCGGGCCCTCGTTAACTAGTTGATTGGTCATCGGTGTTGCGTGCACAACCATCCCTATGGATTCATCACTTATTTTCTGTCGTATGATATCCGAGAATGGATGTAAGTGATTAAAACGGAAGATTGCAATAGATGGCAATAAGAATTTCAATGAAAAACCAAATGAAAATGTATCGCATGGTCCAACGTAAGGATCGATCGTAATCGAGTGATCGATGATCGAGCAGATTCACCGAACATAGATATAGTCTTACGATCGGAAGGAAGTCAGAGGGAGGCGCGAGAAATTCGAGAGAAGAGACGGGAGATCGAAAGAAGCCTCTATAATGAAGGAGCACGGAAGTAAACATCCGGCAGAACAGCCAACAAAGATCCTCAAGTCATTGCTGAAGAAACCCGGTCAGACTAAGAATAAAACGCAAAAGAATCGCGTAGTAATTAATGAAAAGCTTAATGAATTTTTCGCCGCGGATTACATTATACTGATAAAAGAGGAATGTTGCACCGACTACGAGGAGGACTGCGATTGTTGTTGTCAAGAGCATGAATTGATACGGCTAGGAAATTGCAAGGAATGTCGAGCCGAATTAAATCTTCACTTCGGCGTGACCGAGAACGGACGATATGGCCCAGACCTCGAGAGAGACGCGGAGGAGGAAGAGCAACCTGCGCGGGACGAAGTCGAAGAAGAGTTTGAAGATGATGAGGTGGAAGTGGATGACGAAGAGGAGGAGGAGGAGTTGGAGTTGGAGGAGGAGGAGGAGGAGGAGGAGGAGGAGGAAGAGGAGGGTGTGAATTTGATATGTGAATCTACCATGAGTGAACGAGGCTACAGGAGCAATGAATTTCGTTGTGTCGAACTACGGTTGAAGAATGACAAGGCGGAGGACAAGGAGGATAACGTAAATGCCGGGATTGTCGGTCAACGCGAAAATAAGAAAGAACATCAAAATCGAGTAAATATAAGGAAACAACAAGAAAAATACGAGCACAGACGAGATCCGAAGGTGAAAATGCCAAACGGCTGCAGGGAGAAAGGACAAGAAAAGCGATGTATAACAGGCAACTACGAGGAAGGGAAACCAGTACCTGAAAAACCAGTAAAAGATAGGAAGAAATTGTTTATGCAAAACGGCGGTAGGTTAGACGAAATGGCGGAGCAGCAGGTTTTCGTCGAGATATCTTCGAAGAGCGGCGCATCCGATGTGTCGATGTTATTGTCGACGCCAGCGGTATCGCCTCCACCACAACCGCCCCCCAGAAGCGAACAACATCAGGAGACACTCAGTCCTCCCGAAGGTTACAAAGACGTTTGCTCGAAAGAAGAGGATGTCCCGAGAGGAGCGGAGCAAGATTTCCAATCTACTGTTTTTCATGGCGAAGCAGGTGAGACATGCATAGATAGTAGGCTCGTGTCGGAGGTTGCTGGCTCACTTCCACGCTCACTTCCACGCTCACCGGAAGCACAGTCTACCGTGACTCCGGTGACTCCCCATGTAGTTCCCATGTAGTTCCCATGTAGTTCCCATGTAGTTGCAGCAACGCATACTCGCGTACGTACTTGCACGCGGAATAGGCACACGGTGGTGTTCCCAAAGAAACAGAGACATTCCTGTACACAGGTGGTACGAGGCATGCAAGCGCGTCTTCTTAATCGTCATTATCCCTCCCTCGCGTGAGAATGCGAACCCGTCCGCCACCCGACCACCCGACATCCACGTTTACGTCAAGTCGTACAAGTTATACACGCACGCACGCATGTGTGCGTGCATGTTTCATTTGTCGATGCCCGATGCCGCGTTTTTACGACGCGGGGTAGATAGAAAACGCGATGCTACGTTACCACGGATTACTCGGATCGCTAATTAAATGATAATCACTCGCTATCAATTTTCAGATGGTAAAGAGCGATCAAGGGTTTGCGAGGTCACTCAACAACCCGAACGCATCGTGAAGACGAGAGACGTTCGAGAGGATCGAGAGAATCAAGAGGATCAAGAGGATCAAGAGTCAGAGGGAAAGAATCAGGATCATCTAAGACGAATCACGCCTACTGGTATAATACTCGCTACTTTTCATCTGACGTTGGTGCTCGTTTTTCGGTGCAACCTTCTTCAGAGCGGGAGCATTTCGAATATACCCGTTTTATTTGCAGACCTCCCTCACCGTTACCTGGTGGAGACGATAACAATGACCACCGTGACGGAACGGCGAATAGTACGGGAAATTAGTCAAGAGGGAAAAGATCCGTATCAACTCAATCCGTACGAAGGTAATTTGACAGAGGCTAACGATGTTCGTCGCAACAAAGTAGAAGAGAGCCGTGCGCCGTGTACTGCATTCCACTCTACGAGCGAGGACGAAGAGAGTGTCGCGACGATTGCACAGAATCGTTCCTTGAATGATCCTATCGACACGGAAAACAACGAGAAATGTAGAATAATCAAGGAAGATAGAAAAGCCGGGGAGCATAAAGCGATGGAAGCTGATTGCATTCGTACGGAATCAAATGAAACATCGGACGGAAAAAATGTTTCGATGCTCCTCAAATTGGGGAACAGGACATTGAGTACGAACAGTGCAAAACCAAATTCTGCCGTCAGCCAATTATTTCCCAATCCAAAATTTTTATCTCCTCCGCCAGCCCCGATCGGCAAATTTCTTCCATCAACAGCTAATTGTATCGATGAATCTTCCAAGAGCGAACAATTTCTCATAACCACTGAAAGTTTAAGATTATTCAACATCGTAAAGAACTCAAATATAAAGGGAGGAGGAAATGACGCTATTGAAAACGAGTCGGCTCCGATTAATAAAAGCATCGAAAGGAATACGCTTCGAAGAAGTCTCCTCGCAAAGAATCACGCTATCTCGCGGAAAAAGAACCTTCGTCCAAAAAACCTGTCTCTCGAAGAACGAATACGGCAGCTTACCTGTATAGACCAAGAAGAAGATGTATCGTGTGATGGTCGTGTATCTTCTATCGGTGTCCCGGCCGAGTTCACGAGATCCGAAATGGAATCTGGACTACCTGTACGGACGTCTCCATCGGGTGAGGAACAACCGCCGATTCGGTCGTTTCTGCAAAGCACAAGCTGCTCGGCCACGGAACTGGAGCCTATTGCAATAACCACGGTGGCGGCGACTTCGACGATGATGACGATGATGACGACGGCGACGACGACGACGACGACGATGGCGAGGATGCCGACAATGCCGACAATGATGACGACCGCGACGATCACGAGTGATACGGTCGCAACGTCTGCGATTACAACAGCCACGATGAGCGCGGTGGCTACTGCGACGGAAACTCCCACTAGTAAGATAGCGGCAACGAGCGTACCCTCGAACTACCATAAACACGGTTCAGCGAATGCGGCCTATTTCACCGATAATGCACAGAATCATTCAACCTATAAAAAGCTGGCAGATTTATTTGTACATAGAAAAACTGTACATCCTAGTATGCCGGACCTTGGCCTCGGAACAGCAACCGCGGCTACCGCCGCCGCAGCGGCCGCGGCCGCTGCGGCGGTCGGAAAGAATGCGCTCGGAAAGGAATGTCAGTCGAAGAGTAACTTATCGAAGATGAATTCTGACGTACGTAAACAGTTTCTGGCGAGTTTGGCACCCCTCTCGTGCGTGGCCGCAAATAATACGGATAGCCAGGAAGATTATTATCGATGTAATCCGAAAACTACCATCGCCAGAAATCGTAACCCGTTAAGGTGCAACGTGAACGCGTCCTACAATTTCGAAGATATGGAAAGAAGCTTGTCCGAAGAGGCGCGAGCATATGCCGGGCCGCCGGATGTAACTCGGGGTACACCGATCGTTAGTCGTTCGGATACAACCGACAGTACCACTGACGAATTACTTGCGTTTGTCGAACAGGACAAGTGGAGAATGGACAGAATAAAAAGACGATACAACGAAATCGACGAGAGTTGTACAACTACTATGAGCGAGTATGCTGTTTTCTATTCTAGAGACAGGGTCGTGGACAGAAAATTTGACGGCACAGTTCATAAGCCCTTCTGCGCGGATGAAATTATTAATAATCAGAATCATTATTGCAGAAACGTTGTCAGGAATGGAAGCAGTGGCGATTACGTAAATAAGAAACGTGATGTTATTGGAAATGAAAATGCCGACGACGGGGATAAGGGTAACATCACCTACTTCCCTTCTGCTGCTAGCAACGATAAAGACCATCACGACGACATTCACGGTTGCAACCACCACCACGGCGGCGGCGGCGGCGGCGGCGGCGGCGGCGATGAAGATGACGCCGAGGGCGACCACGACGACAATGACAACGACGAGGAGGACAATGACAACGACGAGGACGACGACGACGACGAGGACGACGAATTAAACGATTACGGATTTAATCGAAGGCCATCGGTAAAGGGAATCAAGTCACATACGACTTGTTCTATCGATGAAAGAACTATTCAAATACAGCCTCATACCAATCAGAGTAACTATTCGAAACTACCGATGGAGAACGTTCGCCCGACGTTACAGACTTATCACGACAGCAATGGCAAGAAGATCGAAGGAAGGGTGACGTTTCGTAGCAACATCGATCAACAAGATCCAATTGACGCCGGCTACGCCTGTACGGCAGCATCGGACGACAGAGACGCACATACGATTAATCGAATAAACACGATGCAGAAGCAGATCGATGAGATTTATCAGACAATTGCCGAGAGTAGCGCCAACAGTAGCGCAAACAGTAGCACCAACAGGCGTGATAGTTTAGAGTACGAGTCTTATCCAAATGACAAATTCGCCGGAATGCAATATCAGCGACAGTGCATTCGATTGCCGATGAAAGATGCACCGAATCGTTTCCACTTTGAGCAACACGAGGGTCAACAGTACGGTTATCAGGAGAAACAGGGTTTAACGAGCAGTGTGCGTTTGCTACGATTAGGACCAAATACCGACAACGTTGAAAACATAGCTTGCGCCAGTAACGTTTCTGGTAACACGAAACGCCGAGAACCCACGGGAAGTCATACCAATTATCAGTGCAACGTGTCCCCTAACGCGACAGGAAACCTCGTTGGCAACGGTAGATGTTATCGAACTATGTACCTGGTCCCTTACAACAGTGCCGCGGATCCGACCTACCAGAACATTCAACGCATTTTACCAACGCACTCGTCTATGAATTATTCAAGTCACGTAGAACGATATCCTTATCCTAGGTCGAATAAAATCGAGCAGCCACAACTACAACCGCAACCGCAACCGCAACCGCAACAACAAAAATACTATCCACCGATGTCCAGTATCGCACCGCCGCCGCTTCTTTCGTCTACCGCTCCCGCTGGCTCGGTCGGAAGCCCAATTACCGCTAATTCACTGACTACACCGCAGACCTTACATTTGCATCTCCATCATCATCAAACGCCGGAGGATTTTCGTATTTCCGGGGTAGCCTTCTCTTCCGTGCCTAATACCGATGCTGGGCATCCGTTTCAAATTCATCATCACGCACATCAGCACTATCATCGTCATCATCATCACCAAGCGATACCCGAGTATCATCTAGAGCCCCTACCGGGAACGGAACCCGCAAAGATATGCGCCGGTACGACGTTACCTCCACCCGGCTCTTCGTACGCTGTCATCGCACCCTCTAAATGCGAGTTGACCACTGACAATACCCAGCAGGCGTATCAACTTTATCAAGTGCAATTGGGACGTCCCGTTCCTATACTCGTACCGCCTTCTAACCCCCTTGAGACACAAACGCCTTCGTCTTGTTTGATTTCCTCCAACTCTTCCTCCTCCTGCTCCGTTCCGTTTCCAACCACTTCGTTGTTATCCTCTTGCTCATCCTCCTTCTCGTCCTCATCGTCCGCTTCATCCTCCTCCTCCTCGTCGTCCTCCTCCTCCTCCTCTTCGTCCTCCTCGTCATCTTCATCTTCGTCCTCGTCCTCGTCCGTGGCATGCTCCCTCTCTCCATCGTCTTCCGCTATCCCCGCAAGGTCAACGGTCGTTGGTGCATCTCAACTGGCAACGTGCGTACTTCCGCCGCCAAATCAATCGTCCGAGAGTATACGCGGCGGTACTTTTCAACGCGATGACATTGACTCGAGAGCCGAGAGCAATCGTTCGATTTTATGTAATGCGCCATCATCGGTGTGTCCCTTACCACTGCCCTCGTCACCGACGAAACTTTATCAAGGTCGCGTCACTGGTGGCTCTTACGCGGCGACGGAACGTGGAGTACCGGAAGGCGCGGCATGCGCGCCTTCGCACGATAACTTGCAGGGTGGGCCCATAATGACGTCTGCGTCGACGGGGAGCTCTTTCAACGCCAACAATCTCACGCTACCGTCGCATTCGCAAAATTCGATCTATTATGCTATGAATGTCTAGATAATCCTCTCGGTGCTCCCGATAGTCAGGACGCCGTGGAATTCGACGGAATGCGAGCGTCGTTCTTCTGCTCGAAACATGTGATCAAGCTACCGTTGCGATCTAAGTTTTACTGACCGGCGTCTGAAAATCATTCGTACCTTCTTACATATATATTCTAGTCATGGTACCAGTACTTTCATTAATATTCAAAGAATGGATATTCTTTTCGTCGGTATACCGAGTAGCGTAGGAATAACACAAACAATGCGTATAGAGTATTCGTTGCGAGAGCGATTCATTTTGTGAACCATCTAGGAAATAATAGATACCGCCTGGAGAGATATGTATCGTTAGGACTAGTTCCAGCGCATTGGGACCGAGACTGGGCGATTAGATTTAAGCTAGATCAAAACTGATTAACCTCGTGGGAGCGTAGTATGCCAGGTTCGATTGATTATTGTTGCTTTGTTGTAAAGTTTGCTTTATAGCCCTTTATTAAAACCAGAGTAAGATATGGGGCTGGTTTGAACAGTATTGATTATAGCGGAAACAAGTACGCCCAACTCACTATGATTCTTAGGGGCAATGAATAAATTTGTGCGACCATAATTGTTTCGGTATTCTCCGGTATTCTCCAGTATTCTCCAGTATTCTCCAGTATTCTCCGGTATGTATAAACCATATAGAGTTTGTGTATGCATGATTGAAATAGATCGCTTAGCATAGGTCGCTATTATGTTTCCCACTCGGTACTCCCGAATTCCGCCTGATCCTCCGTGATACAACAAAGATTTCGGTACTATTCGAAATATATGATTAATATCGTCAAATATGCATATAACATACCCGTACGCGTACTTGTGTATGTGTGTGATACAAATACAATATCGAGCGGCAATGAATTTCTTCGGTACGACGATCCATCACACCGAGCAGACCGAGCAGACCGAGCAGACCGTGCAGACCGTGCAGACCGTGCGGGAAACAGTACTCTTTAGTTTATTCCAACCGAAGGTTAGAGACTTTTACAAAGAGGATAAGTTGCCAAACAGATTTTACGTGTGTGACAGACCAATTTGCTTATCGGTGAACGAAATTATCGGGCAAAAGCGAATGTAAATAAGAGTGTTTGTCCGAACTTAACGCTTACGTTAAGCCGTACAGCGGTGGACTCGCGCACGTCATATTATAAAAAGTAGAGCTATGGTCGCGAGCCATAGAGGTACAAGTATTTACGTAGGAAAGTTAACATTCGAGTATATATATAAAAAAAACTTCAAAAGCCACACGGATCTTTAACAATTTTTGTCTTCTTCCCCGTTTCATCCCTCTACCAACGATACGCTTATCTGACAGAAAAAGGGATAATGATTTTTCGAAACTGATTTATTAAAAAATTCACGCTACCAATATATCAATAAAAACGTCTTACATATAAACAGCCGAACCCAGTGCAGCATTTACGGTACGGATCTCATACGACATATTTCTATTTTCGATGTTCGTCGTATCCCGATCTTGCGCGATCGTCAAAATCGCTGATGCCTGCCATTGGAAATTATCCTGTAGGAAAGCATTGCCGGCGTGCTATTATCGTCGTACGATGTAAGAATGGAAAATGGAAAATATTAATGTTAGAGATGCACCGGACGATATCCCTTCGAAACGAGACAACTCGAACTATGCACGTACAGCTCGCGTTTGTAAATGAAAAAAGAAGAGGTTCGTTTGGACAATTCCGAGACAATGGTACAGCGTCAACTATATGGTTAAGTTCATCGCAATGCGTATGCATCGTAACAACCGCTCTCAGAGATAACAAGTGGCGCAACTTGTCACAACGCTTGGCTGCCTTAGGATCGTTCACTGCACGTGGTACATACGTACGATACTAGAACTTACGACGATCGTTTCCACAAAGGCAACGGACAGCGACTTGTTTTGGGTGAACCTGACCGATCTACAGGATAACGCATCGTCTTCTTCTGACCGGCTCTGGGGGTTCCAATGCCGCTAATATTGCCTCGTCAAAGACATTTTTTAGACCTTTCTGAAAAATGCATGAAAAGTCGCATCGATTATTCGCTGAGCAGTTGGACCGTTCTATGTTTTTGGCATGCAGATGAAACTCAGATAAACTTAGATACTATAGCAACTTGGGAGGCGTATGACTCTCACCTGCGTGAGAGCACTGCATTCGACATATTTTACAGCTTTCAGTTCCTTAGCAAGCTTTTCCCCCTGTTCGCCAGAAATTGGCTTTTGTTTATTTTTCGCGAGCTTCTCGATAGTAGCCGCGTCGTCTCGTAAATCAATTTGTGTGCCAACCAACAAAAACGGGGTTTTTTGACAGTGGTGAGTTATTTCTGGAACCCACTAATACGAAATTTGTAACGAGTAGGTGGAACCTCCGTCGATTGTGGCAATGAGAGGCAGTGTCAAAAACGAAAGTCATGCTCGGATAAAGAATATTGAATGCCGCATAGCGCGAAGCTGCTGGCGACAGATATTCTTAGTTCCATTGACATACCTTTTCCTTAACGTTTTCAAACGAGGAGGGGGACACGACGGAAAAACAGACGAGAAAAACGTCTGTTTGGGGATAACTCAGAGGACGCAGTCTATCGTAATCCTCCTGACCTATGGGGAAAGAGTTGGTACGGTGGAAAAAAATGCATTGCATCCGTAAACGGCGATGATACGTAAATACGATTAAACGTCAAGATTACCAGCTGTGTCAAACAATCCCAATGTGTATGGTTCTCCACCGATCATTACGGTTACCGCATAATTATCGAAGACCGTCGGCACGTATTCCGAGGGAAATTTATTGGTGGTATATGAAATTAGGAGACACGTTTTACCCACTGCTCCATCACCGACAACAACACATTTTATGGTTTGCATCGTGTGTGCTATGTTTGCGGATCACCGGAGCTATTTATCCGAACTCGTGCCTGGAAATATCACCGAATGGTTCATAATGGTTTCGGCGGCTATAATGGATTACGAGCCATTATACACAAGACTTCCAAGCAAGTGGCCCATGTAAATGTTTGATTTTACTGCAGTTAAAGAAAAAGCATCGAGCTGCTTTTTCTCAAGAAGCGAGCAAGACGAGCAAGACGAGCAAGACGAGCCCGCACGAAACACGTCTGCCCTTCGAAACGTCTGCGAATGGTCACAAGCCGAAGATCAGGTATTGGAATTACTTTTTAAACTTTAAACAAACTACTCTTGATCTTTGATTTTAAAAGTGCAGTCGCGTCGAAATTGTTATTTTTCGTATCGCCATTTTGGTTATTATGACAAATGCACTACAATGTCTCAAGGGTAGAAATTCTTCGGCTGATCGGCCTGAAGACATAAACCGACATTCACGGCGTGCCGCTTGCTGAACTGCAACTGCTATCGCCTTTGAAAGTTCAAAGAATTTCAGTAGGAAACTCACAACGATAACAGGGCGTCGACAACAGTTTACTGTCACCACCGACAAGACATAGGATAGACTACAGGCCTCGAATGTATTTTTTTCTCAACTGGGATGAAGTAAGCCGAAATAGAATTTTACCGCTAGCAAAAACGCAGCCTACGAAACCGCGTGGACGGCAACGAACTGCAACAGATGCAACATCAATTACTTTGGGGTGCTAGCACCCTCTCACCGACTTTAAACTTCAGCGTTCGATTTGTTTCATTTACTTCCCCGAGTTACTTGTTCTATTGTATACCGAATCATAGCCAAAGATATTACGATATTAATAATATTGCAACTTGCAGTTGGCATTTGGGTATTTGCAAAGCAAAAATTCGCCATGATCGACTTTTTACGCCGTGTTAAATAGGGATTTCGTAAACATGCAAGAGATATTCCACTCGATTTCCAACGCACAATAATGCCTAATCGTTGATTCTCCGGAAATTGAAACTTTTGATTGTTACTTTTTAGTAACGGCGACTTAACTTCGGTAACAATTTCTCGAAACTTGGCAGGTAATGCGTACGGTAATGCGTACGGTAATGCGGTACACCTCTTTCGATAAAACACGGTCATCTGTAGATAATCATCTGCAAAGAAGCTCTTAATATTCGCGCAGTACAACCAGTTTACGCGAAACGAAGTCGACAGCTCAATATTTAATCTAATTTCAATTCTACTGACAGCAAACCTCGCGTGCAAATAAAAATAAAGTTCACTCTTTGATCGAGCCTTTCTCTCGCTCGAACATATTTGTCCGTCGCTCTTGTAGAAAATATGTGTATCGATATCATTTAATATAATCTCATAATGAAGTACTTTCGACTTCGCGGAATACGTGTGCTTTTCCTTAGAAACCCGAGATAATTGGCGAAGATCGCAAATGTACTTATATGCAATAGAGATCACAGCTGTTTTCTGTCAGGTGATTTTGACATTCTTATCTACTAGCTCTCGAGATTAATCGAAATCATCTGTTACGACATCGTGCAGCACGGTGCACCACGCGCGGCGCACTGCACGCATATACATATACATATACATATACATATACTCGTGTTCTCTAGTGTTTTATGGATACAGGAGGCTGGAATAAAGCCCATTTACTCATTTGTATATTTTAATCCACGAAACAGAACAGCATAAATGCATTTCTCCTGATAATAGAAAGTCGAAAGGTGGGTCATCGTTGACTCCTAATGGAATGAATCCGGTCGACGAATCTAACAACGGTGATAATGTGCCCCGAAAATTCCATGAGATTATTTACAAAATGCCACTCCGGTTTATGTCAGACGTTAGATTTACGTTGTAGCCTAATCATCTAAAGAGTGATCGGACTCTGTCAGTTTACTGATTAATGTTACTCAGGCAAATCAAACGTTAAAACTTGAATCTGTACATCGTACATCTGTACGCTGATGCGTCCGTTTCCTTCTATAATACTACATCAATTTTCTTTACGTCACTATCGAAATTCGAGTTCCTTACTTTTGTTTCTTGATGTAATTCCACCTAAATTCCACATTAATTCCACATTTTCTCTCCTACCTTTGTTCCTCCGCATATGGTTTACGCGCCGGAAGAAAAGTAAAACAGGCTCGTGACATTCTCAGCCCATGTATATTCGGTGTGTCGAAATTTCAAGCAAGTATAACAAGAAATAATTTTATGACGCAGATGTCGGGTGAAGAATATGATAGTGAAATGGATTATTCGGATTCGGACTGTGGTGACACAGGGTACGAAGATTATTACAACGTGCAACCTTGGGGTGGTGAGGTGGACAACGACGTAGATCCTGAACAGAATAGAAGAGATCCTGAGTATGCGGTATACGACTGCCTGCGCGTCGAAGAAGTTGAAAGACTTTTAAATGAAAACGTAGAAATGTTAAGTAATAATCTTCACGTAACACCATCCTTAGCCAAAGTTCTGTTACATGCGCACAATTGGGCATTGCAAGAGATACTTGCAAAGTACCGTACCAATGCTTCCAGTTTATTGATTAATTCTAAAGTAAAACCATTGCCACCGTTGGATTCACTGCAAGGATTGAAAGGCCAAAGGGGTGCACTGTGTTTGGTTTGTGTTACAATTTATCCCTCCGATAGGTTCGCCACATTAACGTGTGGTCATTCTTTTTGCAAAGACTGTTGGTGTATGCATTTTGAAGTACAAATTACTCGAGGAATTTCGACTGGTGAGTTTTGGTGACATTAAATTCAAAAGAAAATATACTGTGAAGTGGAACGGTAAACAGTTGCTTTTAATATGTAACATTCAGGAATTAGTTGTATGGCGCGAGAATGCGATGTCTTAGCACCGGAAGACTTTGTTTTGTCTCTGCTTACTAAGCCCAATATGAGAGAGAGGTATCAACAATTTGCATTTTCTGACTATGTCAAATCACATCCGCAATTAAGATTTTGCCCTGGCCCAAATTGCCAAATTGTAATGCGCTCTAAAGAACAACGAGCGAAGAGAGTGATGTGTTCATCTTGCAAAACTGTATTTTGGTGGGAATTTTTTAACTTCAGCTTCTGCTAAAAACACGACATTCGTTTTGAAGCAATTTTCTAACGGAATTACTGTGATTAATTCAGCTTCCGATGTGGTATGGATTACCATGCACCCACTGACTGTAGTACAATTAAAAAATGGTTGACAAAATGCGCGGATGACTCGGAAACGGCTAATTACATTAGTGCTCACACCAAAGATGTCAGTATCAGAATTTCTCTTGCTCGCATATTCCACCACAATATGGTGGCGAGGCTCGAGGCTTGCCTCGCTCGAAAAGCTTTCTCTCGTGAATAACTTTTCGTGTATGCGATTCTATTTTCAGTGTCCAAAATGTCATATTTGCATAGAAAAGAATGGCGGTTGCAATCACATGCAGTGCTACAATTGCAAACACGATTTTTGCTGGATGTGCCTTGGAGATTGGAAAGCTCATGGAAGCGAGTATTACGAGTGCTCACGTTACAAAGAAAATCCCAACATTGCTCATGAAAGTGTGCATGCACAGGCACGAGAAGCTCTTAAAAAGTATCTTCATTATTACGAAAGAGTACGTGATTACGCATTAATGAGACGAACGAGAACTAATTTCTCGCTGTGCAAGTAAGCTGTGCAAGTGAATTAACGTGTCTTAACAGTCTTTTAAACTTTCTCCAGTGGGAGAATCACAGTAAATCTTTAAAACTGGAGGAACATACTCTGGAGGGGATAAAGACGCGGATACATACGAAGGTGATGAATGCAAGTGGAACGTGGATCGACTGGCAACACTTGTTCGCAGCTGCTGCTCTTTTAGCTCGTTGCAGATATACTTTGCAGTACACGTACCCATATGCTTATTACATGGAACCAGGTCCACGCAAAGAGTTGGTAAGATCTACTAACATGTTATCGGTTGATGTAATGATGTATAAAAACGAACGTTCACGAGCACCCAAATAATTGCTCCCTAGTTCGAGTATCAACAGGCGCAATTAGAGGCGGAAATTGAAAACCTTTCGTGGAAAATTGAACGAGCGGAAACAACCGATCGGGGGGATCTCGAAAACCAGATGGATATTGCGGAGAAACGTCGCGTAACATTGCTAAAAGACTTTCTCGAAGTATAATTAACGGTTACGCGTATATACATCGTACAACAGATGGTAACGATTCCTCTTAGAGTCGTGCGGAACTTTGAAAAGAGTTGTGTAGTTCTAAGTTCACAAACCGACATCCGTGTACTCTGAAAACTAATCATTTAACACGTTCACATCGCGCACGTGTCATTTCATTTCATATTAGCCACTGTGTGAAAGTGGTACGATACGTGAAGATCAAACAAGTCGGGGAATCCCGCGTATTCCTTGCTAATGATATCGTTGGGAGATGTATCGAGTTACAGCGAAACACCGCTTCGACGACAGTGACATTTAAAAAACGGAGACTTAATTCAGAAATTGAGACACCTGAATATGATGAATCACAAACCATAAACCACGAAATCTGAGCTATTTACGTTATTCTATAAAGGGTGCGCATATAACTTACAATATTTACAAAGGGGAGCACCGATTTGAAAAAGAAGAAGAAGAAGATGATGATGATGATGATGATGTAGGAAAGTATTAATGGTATCGACTGATTGTTAACATTTGGTATAGAATATATATATATATTCATTTCCTAGTCTAAAAGTATTTTTCCGAAAGATTGTGTAGCGCAGGGTTTTCATCGGATGTTTAAAAAATAGTTTTATCGAAGCTTATCGCACAGAGATCTGCCGAAGAATGTAAAGTGCGAATGTAACTTCCATTAATATCGATCGTTTTATCGAGCGGCCACGAAAAAGTCGTTCCTTTAGAAGGAGTCAGTCGTCGTGAAATCTTTCTCCTGCTCGGCCGATTTTCCAATTTCTTTTTTCAAAGTATTCTTAATGTTAAGTTTCCGTGATACAGAAAGAACCGACTAAAACAGTAGCCTAAAAGATATATGTAATCCGGTGCCAATATGTCGGTACCGTTCGCCGTGTAAATACTGTGTTAATGTAAAAGGATGCGACGATTTTCTATATTAGGTATTAAGGTGTATGCAACGATCAAAGACCTCCGCGAATAAAAGAAACTTTAGTCGGTAATATCGAACTTACATTTTTTCAAAGTATTTCGTCATTTGATCGGAAGAAGCGGAAGAAAATGATCCTTGTCAAATCCTTGAAGATTAACGGCCAACGTGCAAAAGCTGTATGTAATACTTACTGTGTCAGAAATAAAAACTCTAATTCCACGTAGTGCGATGCGATATATTGAACAGTGAAATCAATCACTGAAGGAATACTAGAATCGACTTGAAACCTTTTATGGATATCAAAGATATGTTTGGTCCTCACCAAACGATAGTGAGATTATTGGTCCGTCGAGTCCTTCGAACTGCTAATTATAAACAAGCTTGTACGAAGCTCTACTCTTCCTATTCCTATTGTTTCGGAAGTTTCGAAGCAGCTTCTTCGTGCGAAAGCACGTCTTGCGCTCCACATATTTTTCAATGCACGACAATCATTAAACTTAATGAATCGGCTGCTCGCTTCCCGTTGAGAATAGCGAATATTTGAATTTTGAAAATGGCGGATACGATTAATCGATCTACGGGAAAACTCGAACTTTCGAATTTCCACATGATGGACCTTATTAAATAATGACAGAAAGAAAGAAAGAAAGAAATTGAGATAGGGGAAATCGAGCGATTTAACAAATTATGAAGCAAAATCTGACAAATTGTCATTGACAAGTTCTTTATTAGAGAATAAACGTAAATATTCAGTAAATATATTCGGCTTGACGAAATCAAATTTTGAAATGACAAAATGGCGCGTTCGCTTCATATTTCGGTTAACCATTGCGGAAACGATGCACGCAAATATCGCGAAAATATCGAAGTATCGATGAAATAGCGAGAGACGCGAGCGCTCCTCCCCTCCGGCAGCTGCTGTATTAAGTATATAGGAATATATAGTGTAGAAGGAATACCCCCCTGTCAGTGATAGCGAGGCGAAGCGCAGTGTGCGATCAACAGAGGGGAAAACTGGTCACGCTACTACGTATGACAGGCCCGGGGCTGTCATATTCTCGCATTGCCCACCAAAAACCCCTTTAAAACGTTTAAAGACATTCGCGCAACAATGGCGATGGGCAAAGGTTTTCGCGTCTACGAAAAGTTAAAACCGCCTAGTCCTTACGCTCTGATACTCGAGCAACGAAATCGCAAGGAGACTTTGCTCTTCGAATCGCGAGCGGTTGCGGTTCTATGTAAGTTACACCTACCCTTGAAGTCTACATAATTACAATCGGCACATTACACGAACGATGCTACCCATCCATGCTAATTTTGATTTCTCGAATAACCACGATAATAGCAATGGTCTAGCATTGCACGAATAATATCCTATAGTTAAAAGTGTCCGAAGATTTCTTCATTAACGGACACGAGTATACTTCCCTTATTCCCTTATTTTCGCAAAAGAAAAAAAATATCGCGTAATTTTACCTGTGTTCCACTAAATCGTTTTACAGCGCCTCAGGAAAGTAATTACTTAAAGGATCCGTCGAGGGATGAGCAGTATACTAAATTATTAGATGCTTACGGATGTTTGGGAGTCTTACAATTGAACGCAGGAGATAATACTCTGTTGTATCTGGTGCTTGTTACCGGCTGTTTCTCAGTTGGCAAAATCAAAGAATCCGAGGTCTTCAGGATCACTCAGACACACTTTGTACCACTGCACTATACTCAAGGAAACGAGGATAGGGTGTCCGAAGTTAGGAAAGTCCTTAACTCTGGCACTTTCTACTTTTCTTGGTCTGCTGGTCAGCAAGCACCTCTCGATATTACTCTCAGTGCTCAAAGAAGATGCAAATCTAATATAACGGATAACAGATTCTTTTGGTTTGTATTATATATTGGCGTTTAAAATGATTCAGAGGGAAACATTGGGGGGGAATGAATAGGGGGTTATGAATGAATTTAAGTTATCAGAAGTTTGTCACACACGACATGAAGTATATTTTTGATTTTTCACGATAAGCAGGAATAGAATGTTGCACATCCATTTATTGAGATACGGTGTTGATACGAGCCACTGGTTGCTAAAGGCCATGTGCGGTAGTGCGGAAATTAGAACTGTATACGTTGGTCATAGACAAGCACGTGCGGTCCTTATGTCTAGATTGAGTTGCGAACGTGCAGGCACAAGGTACATCGCATATTAGTTGAGAAAAAGCTACGACAACGATCTCTGATGGGATGCTTTGATCGATTTAAGATTGCACTATATTATGCTCTACTCATAATCTGCATTCAGGTTTAACGTTAGAGGAACCAATGACGACGGGCACGTGGCGAACTTCGTCGAAACGGAACAAGTAATATATTTAGACAACGAAGTTACGTCCTACGTACAAACCAGAGGATCGGTACCCTTATTCTGGGAGCAGCCAGGAATTCAAGTTGGTTCGCATAAAGTCAAAATATCTCGTGGTTTCGAAGCATCTGCAGCAGCCTTCGATAGGCATTTAAGTATAATTAAGCAAAGATATGGACAACAGGTAATTGTAAATCTGCTTGGATCTAGCGCCATAGGAAACAAAGAAGGAGAAGCGATGCTAAGCCAGTTGTTCCAATCGCGTCATAATATGTCCGAGCATAATGACGTGCCCCATATTCTGTTTGACTACCATCAAGAATGCAGAGGAGGAAATATGAAAAATCTGTCAAAGCTGAAAGGGAAAATTGACAAATATTTGGATTCTTTCTCCCTGTTCTACGCGGCTGGAAACACAGTTATACTCGAGCAAACTGGTACCATTAGAACAAACTGCCTAGATTGCTTAGACAGAACGAATTGCGTACAAACATTTGTTGCATTAGAGATACTTGACAAACAGTTAGGCTTATTAAAGCTACTTGAAAAACAGCAGATGGTATCGAGATTTGAAGAAGTATTTAGACAAATGTGGATAAACAATGGTAACGAAGTAAGTAAAATATACGCTGGTACTGGAGCAATCCAAGGTAGTTCGAAATTAATGGACGGCGCGCGATCAGCGGCCAGAACAATACAAAATAATTTATTGGACTTCAGTAAGCAAGAAGCGATTGATATTTTATTGTTGGGTTCGACGTTAAATACAGAAACGGCAGATCGGGCACGCCTACTTTTACCATCTAATATGTTACACGCGCCTCCGAGTGTATTACGAGAAATGTGCAAGCGTTATAATGAATATGTAGTAACTATGAACCTCCGAGTGAGCGTGGGTACATACAACGTTAACGGTGGCAAACACTTTCGGAGTGTGGCCTACAAAGAAGTTTCGCTTTCCGACTGGTTACTCGATGCACCACGGAAATCATCGTGTAAGAAGGACACCAATTTTATTTCACGCGCTAACTTAACCCTAAAGAGGCTTACCAAACGTACGTAACACTGTGCATTTATCACGTTTCAGCACTTGTCGCGGTCGAATATGATAATGTTCCTATAGATATATTCGCGATTGGTTTTGAGGAGATCGTCGATTTAAATGCGAGCAATATTATGGCAGCCAGTTCGGACAATGCAAAAGCTTGGGCAGAGGAACTGCAGAAAGTCCTGTCGAGAGATACGGAATACGTTCTTGTTACGTATCAGCAGTTAGTCGGCGTTTGCCTCTATTTGTTCATAAGGCCGGAGCATGCACCGTATCTGCGCGACGTCGCCGTCGATTGTGTGAAAACCGGGTTAGGTGGTGCGACCGGGAACAAAGGGGCCGCGGCTATTCGTTGTGTATTATATTCAACATCTTTTTGCTTCGTTTGTGCACACTTTGCTGCCGGCCAATCGCAAGTCAATGAACGAAATGCGGATTATGCGGAAATTACGCGGAAAGTTGCATTCCCCATGGGAAGAACGCTGAATACTCACGATTACGTTTTCTGGTGCGGTGATTTTAACTACCGGGTTGATATCGATAAGGATGAAACGAAGGAGCTGATTAAACTGAACGAGTTGGATCAGATACTGCAGTTTGATCAATTGCTGGTGAGTATTTGGGAACAGATAATGTGTTATGTGGTTGGCGACCTTTAATGAGAAATCATAAACAACAGGTACAACAAGAACAAGGAAATGTTTTTAAAAACTTCCTCGAGGGTCCGATTACTTTTCCGCCCACATACAAATACGACCTTTTTTCGGATGATTATGATACCAGCGAAAAATGTCGGCAGCCTGCATGGACTGATAGAGTTTTGTGGAAACGTCGGAAACAAATACCCGACATTGGTAGAGAATCCATATACATCCATGTACATCCATGTACATCCATGTACATCCATGTACTTCCATGTACATCCATGTACCGCATTTAACGTCAACTCCAATTTTAGATTCACAAACGGATTGGAATCCGGGAAAGCTGATACACTACGGTAGGGCGGAGTTAAAACAAAGCGATCATCGGCCGGTTATAGCAATAATCGATATCGACATTCACTGCGTCGACCCCGAAAAGCGCGAACACGTGTTCAAAGAAGTGATTCAAGACCTAGGTCCTCCCGATGGCACTATAGTAGTAAAGGCGGTCGAAGAATACGACGACGCGGACAATTCTTTTGACCAAGATTTCATGTCAGCTTTGGTCGACGATCTCTCTCACGTAGGTGAAGTGATTCTCGTCAGATTCGTGGGAGAAACGATCTGGGTGACTTTCCGAGACGGCCAGTGCGCTTTATCAGCGGCAAGGAAGGGTATGACTCAAGTGTGTGGGCAAACGCTGAAACTGTCGTTGAAGTCTCCGGAATGGGTGCAGCTTATCGAGAAGGAAATCGAGCTTTGTAGCAATACGACAGTGGCACAGTTCAGTCCGACTTCTCCGATAAAGACACAAATGCAAAGATTCGAACAATTGGATCTAACTGACCGCTCGTCCCCGAGTAGTGGAAGTCCAAATGGAGTTGTTCCACCACCGAGACCAGCACCGCCTGGACGACCCTCTCAACCGCCTAAGAGTCCTGCTCAGGAACGAAAGCAAGGGGGGCCACGCGCTGCGGTATTCAGTGTTTTACCGAATCAGTACCCAGCATCGCCTACCCGGGAACGAATAGACCTCGAACAGAGTGAAAGGCTGTCGCCGGAATCCGCGATTTACGAGGAGATATTAGATGGCTCTCCTAGTTATCCCATACCAAACCGTCCACCGCCACCGTTACCGTTACCTCGCACTGACGTTACACAAGAATCGCCTAGCAGGGCACCCTGTTCGATACCACCTCCTCTACCACAACGCCAAGCACCACCACCGCCCCAACATCCGCCACCTTCTTTACCTGCTTCCAACGTCCCACCGCCAATTCCAGCAAGAACCACGGGTGGACCACCGATTCCGGCTAGAAACCCTCATTGAGAGCCATTCCTATGAATGGCTCACGGCAGGACACGATAGAATCAAAAGTAAAACCTTTAGTATTATGCGCTAAGTAATTATTTATGATATTTCAATGAAAACGGTAGATCTAATATATCGCCGAGCGGGAAAAAAAAGCGACACCTTCAAATTTATTCCGTGATTAGTTTACTTTACGCGCCCACGCATCGCGACAAAATAATGTTTTTGACGCTATCGCGTGGATTTCATTATCCTGAGAGTACAGTATCCATATTCCGTTGGAATACCTGAAATGTTCGGTTATATTGCAATGGTGGGGGCACGGAGAAAATGAGCAATTCCCATTCCGTAATAATGGCTTTTTAGTAAGTGTTCAAGTTGATCAAAATCCATAGTACCTATAGAATCCTGTTAAATATATCATGAAAACATAAATTCGATAAAAATATGTATAAGAACTAAACGTAAAAAGATCAATATTATTGTTATGCCTCCAATGTTATGTAGCTGAGTGATGGCGGCAAACCACGATAATAGAACAATTTATTTCCGATCAAGATAAGATGATGGATCTTTATCAACTATATTCATTTCTAGTTGAGCCTTGCTATATTTTTATAAAAAAGAAACGTGCGATAATCGGGGCGGCGTTTTGGTTTCGGACAGAATTACGGTTTAAGTTTACGGTTTAAGTTCTATGGAAGAAGGTAGAAGAAAATAATACTCAGATTACAGTATTCTTATAATAGAAATTCGACGCAGGATTTCCGCACTGTGTCTATGGAATATATAGAATTGTTGACCAATTAAACATTCCTTTAAGTTAATACGTGTGCGCTAACAAAGTGAAAGACGGTAAACATAAGAGATTGTTAAAACGATGTAAAAATATTATTCGATCAACTTACATTTGAGCAAAATCTAGAAGACCAAACCCGTTTTATTCACTTTGCAGCGTCATGAGTAATTAGGAGCACCGAGTCTGACATAACATCATTTTCAAAGTATCCGAGTTCAATTGATCATGTATGTATGCATATACATTGATATACATAAAGTATCAAATCTACGGTATAATGAGACACAATGGAAGATCGATGTTTACACAACTAGCAACGGAAATTGTTATTAGAAAATTCGATAAGTACCGGCCGTATTTCCTCGAAAAGCTTACTATTAGATGTGTTGTAAAAAACCATGCAAGCTATCGGTATATTTTCTGGTCGAATTATATATCAAGTTCAGTTGGAAGTGTAAATATACACGACTTGACTAAAAATGATGTCCTGTAACTGGTGCATGTTCACGAAATATACGAAATATACGAAATATATTATGTATACGTGTGTCTATATCATTGCTTTCACCCAAACTGCAATTGTTTGGGAGGAAATTTCGGAGTGTAGGAATGTAGGAAGAAGATATTACCCTTTATAAAAAGTTTCTGTTTATTTATCTAAGCAGTATAAAGTGGTTGTTTCCTAAATCTGTAACTAAGTCTAGTATTATTGTTCGTTTGGCAGATAGAGCAATAATGATAACTCTTTAAACGTTACCTATTAATACATGTAAAACCGCTTGTACAAAAAGAATTTCAATCAATTTGTATGTTTTTTTTATATATATATATATATGTATACTGTAAAACACAGAGAGCTGTGCGTGTCCATCGAAATTACAAAACGTTTTGCGAGCAACGTAATCACTTGCTTCGAGCACGATTATGGAAATATAGGCGTATATTTCCATAGTCTTTTTTAGCGAATAAATTATATACAAGAAGACATCACTAAATCAATAGCTAACTAGTTTCCGGTTAGTACACTAAATACAGTTAGCAGAAACCAAGTACTCCTTTGCTCGAAAGTAGTATCCGCTTTAACAACTGATACTTTTCTCTGTATTACGGTTTCTTGTTCTTTAGTTCTTCAGTTCTTTAGGTCTTTAGGTGTAAGAGATTTTATTTAGCCTGGCTAATCAGAAGGAAATCAAGAATCCGCGAGAGAAAAAATATACACCGTTTCCTTAAAGATGCATAAGATTTGGACACAACAATATTTCACCGGAAGTTATGGGATTCAGTTAATCGTTTTTTGAATAGTAAACCAAAGTATCGTAAACATCGAAACGTGAAAATATCACGATCGAAAGATCGGACAAACGGAATGCTCCTGTTGGGAAAAATTTATCTTATCAGTCTCATGCGCTATGTATATATATATACTTCCGCGTATGTTCATAAACCTTACGAACATGCTGATGTTATTATGCGTGGTTCTTTCGACCAAATCTGCTTGCTGAAATGTTTAACTTAACAAACCACAATTACTTAAGTTGTTTTTGATTATAACATCAGTCACAGCATCAAAGACGAACTGTATGTTAGACGTGTCTGTAGCACAAGTGAAATGTGTGTAAATCTGTTTTTGGTCTTTTCTTTTATTCAAATTCTCGAACTTCATTTGAATGTAAGAAGCGCATTCTTCGTAAGTATTTGCACCCTTATATTCCGGGAAACAGATGGTGAGTGGACTACGTAGAATCTTTTCCTCGAAAAGATCTTTCTTGTTTAAAAATAAAATAATCGACGTCTCGACAAACCATTTACTGTTGCAGATCGAATCAAACAGTTTCATCGACTCGATCATCCGATTCATTTCCTCGTCTTCGGCAAGCACCAAATCGTAACCGCTGAGAGCCACACAGAAAATAATGGCCGTAACGCCCTCGAAACAGTGTATCCATTTCTTTCTCTCTGACCGTTGCCCTCCGACATCGAACATTCTATGAACATTGAAAAATCAAGACGTTTGTAATCTTTATAGCCGAAAGATCGGGAAACGTAGGTTTATCTGTAGTTTATCCGTGGAAAGAGAGAATCATACTTGAAGTGCAAGCCCTTGAAAGAAAAATGTGTTTCCACTATTCCTGTTGTTTTAACGCGAGTTCTAAGCACATCTTGCTGAGTTGGGATGTAATTAGGTTGCGCTATACGGTCTAAGGCATTAAGGTAGTATGCTGCCGAGTCATTGAGCTGGTACTCTCTACTACGTGTGAAACATAGCTGTACACCGGCGTCCTGCCATAATCTCTTCATTAACAGCACCAGTTCCCCGGTCAGTTCACCCTCCTCTGCTGCTGAAGCTAGAGTGAAGAATTGCCGTGCAATGTCCTACAACATGGTTATTATGTGTGCTAGCTATACATGAATTTCATATTAACTACAATAGAGAGACATCGGAGCTATATTACAAAAACTTACTGCTTTATTAGGATCAGCAAAATCGACTCTAATCTGACCCATAGCTCTAATTATAGTCATCAGACTTTGTATTGTATTACTATATACCACAGACTTATATTGTTCACATTCTTCCTTGCTATAGCCAGTTTCGTGGATTATTTTCATTTGTTTCACTATAGTGGATTTTCCGGATTCTCCTGCTCCTTAAAATAAATATTTCAACAATGTACTAACTTTGTTGTCGTTATTGCCGATTAACTTGAAAAGTTAACTTGACTTTTTGTCCGGCGCCGATACATATTCACCAAGTAATTACGTCATGCGCTTCTTGGCAGGAAATACTGATAATCACCGCGATTTATGCGAATCGAAAGTGATATATTATGATTCACGCGAGCCTCGGATGATTCAAGTTTTCGGAAAACTGCCCGCGCTCCACTTCCGCGTTTGCGCGGAACCCCCCGTATTATATACCACCCAAGTACGTGGGTGAATGTTTTTAAATGATGATACGTTGAACACGTCCCAGGGCCGTGGGAAATATTGAAACGTCAACGATCAATCTCTAATGGAGTACGCACTAATCCGTTCCGTACGAAGAATTTCGATATTACGGCGGACATACTAATACCAATGAACATTATGAAATATGATTGTGGAGGGTGGATCAGACATATTTTGAGTGCATCCAGGAGCAAGTAACATAATTAACCAACCCGATATCACGATGAATATGTAATTTCCCGACGTATCAGTGATACGTCAAGGATGAGATCAAGGATGAGAATAAATTACCAAGCAGCAGGAGCTTGACCTCGCTGGCGGCCCGCTCGCCATCGGCCCTCAGATCCTTGTCGATCTTCTTCGATCTTTCGGCTGCCTCTTTTTCGCCGGTGGTGCTCACCGCGCAACCCATCCTCACCGGACTCTACCTCTCTTTGGAATTTTTAAAAAACGACCACCATCCACGGGGTTTCTAGCACGTCTATCCCAGGAACACTCAACCGCTTAGTTATTTGCCGCTCCCGTGTGTGTCTCTGACACTTGTTGCACGGACGTGTGGGAACCGCCCGCACGCGGTTGCGCTCGCATACACGCACGTCCGATCTTACACACACCGGCACAAGGCTCCGCTACCGATATAATATTACCACTCGATAAAGAATCCAGCATATACTCTCAATGAACCTCGAGGGATCGCTCTCTCTCTCTCTTCTTTGCACTCTTCGGTCTCCTCCCCGGCTCTCTCCTTCCTCTCTCTCTCTCTCTATCTGCCCCCTCCGTCACAGCGCTATGCCCTTTTCAATTATGCTCGAAAGAATAGGGATATAATGAAAAAAAGACTCGGAGCCCTTTGGATTAATACCGACAACTACAATCGATGTTCCATATTTGCGTATGACTCTCTCAAGATGCAAGATGCAAGATGCAAGACGCACCCAGGATTCGAAGACTAACACGATCACGATCACGATCATCGGTCACTCGACACGAAATCTACGAGCCTTTCATGACCAATGACAATAGGGAACTATGGGGGATTCTTCGTGAACGCGCCATCTTACGGTCCCCGTTTAAGAAGATCGGTTGGCGATCTCGCGTAGTTGTTCCGAATCTGTTTCGGGTTGTTCGGGTCGTAAGGCCCATTTTAAAGGTGGGCGCGTTCTTACTTTTCAAAAAAGGCACAGTACGCCGATCGTTAATGTGTTCACCGACTATTATTTTCGCCAAATTACGACTACCTGCTAGAAGTTACCTATTTCTATTCATCAACTTGTCTTTGCCGGCGTGTTTAACGTAAATGTCAGACAGGAGACATTTCTGTGTTTATAGGTAGAAGGAAGCATTGTTGAAGATATTTTACATTGTAAGTGATAATACGAGGGGAATGACAGTGCGTGGGTTTATCATTCTCGGACCCTGATCTAATTTCATCCAATTGCCGGGTCCGCTGGGTCCGCTGGGTCGGTCTATTTATAAATTCATCTAATATCCCATTCGCACTAACGGTAATCATTAGAGTGTTTTGTGGGATTCGACATTTTTAGATTTTTGCTATCCCTTCGCCCTTTTAAAGGCGAAACCCTGCCCAGGACAACTGCCGAAATTTCTTGTTAAGTTGAAGGAAAGGCTAAGAAGATAGTAAAGTCATATTTCCCTTTTGCGACAAAATTTTGCGAAATATTACGATGAAGATCGTAAACGCCATACGATATAAAAACAAGTCCCAAGAGTGAAACTTGGCAAATCTGTGTCTCGCATTTCATTTCCATTCTCCAACATCCAAGATTTTGATCACGTAAATAGATCCCAAAAGATCCCAAAAGATCCCAAAAGATATCGCGATCGAATTGTTCACTTACTCTAGTACGTGTATGCTAAGTATTGCCAAGTATGCTAATATTGAGCTTCATCAATTATGTTATACTTATGATCTTTACTTGAGCAGAATTTGAATAATTCGTTACTTATTAATGTGTTGTTTATGTTTACTTCGGCCGTCCTTCGGTATATGTACTAACTTGTATGTACATACGTATGTATATGTACATACGTATGTATATGTACATACGTATGTATATGTACATATATATATATATATATATATATATATATATATATATAAAGAATTTCTCGTAATTATCGTCAGGTCTCCGCCACAAGCGGAATTCGTGAATATTCAGTGCTGTAAAGTAGGATGGGTAGTTTCCGAATACTCGTAAGTGCATTCGTAATTCCCTTTGGAAATATTCGGCTAAATATTGTCTTTAATCCTTTGAATCCTGTAGATTTTCTTCGGCTTATTTGGCTTAATTGGCTTAATTGGCTTAATTGGCTCTGTATCGACCAAAGATGTATCCGTGAATAAATACTTGGATCAGAAGTTGAGGCAATCCAAGCAGGAGATTGCCAAAATTTATGTCGAGGAAACAGCCGCAGGTATACGATAAATGTTACGATAGTTAATCTATGTAATTCCATGAAATTAAAACGTTTACGATTTTTACGTACGGGACGATTGTGATTTTAGTAAAGATCAAGTCATACGATGTACAATGGGACAGATTAAAGAATCGAACAATGCAGAAGGAAAGACCATTCGTAATAAATATCTTTGATAAAATATTGGTCCTAGAAAATAATCATATAATAGTATTATCGACGGATATGGATATGGATTTGGATATGGATATGGATTCCCAAAATATTGCTTCCGCGTTCGAAGACGCGAACCCGAGGGACCCGAGGGACCCGAGGGACCCGAGGGATAATATTATTAAGTTTGTTAGGGTACGCATACGGCAGAAGAGTTAATTCGTAATCGTATACTACTTACTGAAGCCGTACTTAACGAATTTTGCTGATTTAACAGAGTACCGTATGGAAAGGTATACTCTATCTACTGGTGTGTTTCGAGAGAGGGTCTTGTAATTTGTACACGGGAACGGACAAGTTAGAATTAAAAAATAGGCAGACTATTCAACAGAGAGGTGTTCCCATGGATGCTTGTTTCTTCACGCGTGCTAATCGCCTCTATCTAGTGGTGGCTGATAATTCCGGCCATTTTGCCGTACCCTCCGTGTAAGCGAATTCTCGCGAATTCACGCACTCTCATAGCGGCGATTGATGAGTTTATGAGTTTGTCTTAAAAAAGATTCGTAATAAATCGTTTCTTTTCGATCTAGAATATATTATTGGAGAGGAACGTACATGGACGTAATAGCTCAAGCGATGACAACCGCGGCGGTGTCGGTTACCACATTCAATAAGAAAAAGTCGACGATTATAATATTCGCGCAGAACGACAAAAAACTGCCAAAAATTGGTTCGGTGGTCTATGAATTCAAAGACAGCAGTTTGGAAGGCATACAATTTTTACCAACCATCGGTCCAGCTTCTGTTCATCATTATCAGTACGATGGATATAATTTCGTATTTCTAACGAATCAAATTCATCCGAGCAGCTTGTTTTTGTGGGACGGTACGTGTCAAATCTATTCGTAGTACACTTACGATTAGTATTATATATAAGTATTACACTCACTCACATATATACACTTATATACACTTGTATATATCTGTATACATCTGTATATATAACCGAAGAAAACTGTCTTTCAGGCATTGAATTATTAAATTGGCTTCCGCTTCCGGAAATTACGGCACCCAGTTTGCTGCATATCGTTGAGATTAACGGGGAGACTTTCTTTTTCGTGGGTTATGATGTACGTAATCCTATTAAAATATGTAAATTATGCCGATCGAACAAGGTTATATCTTTTAGAGTATCGTGCAACTATACAAAGTTCAGAGTGCATCGAATTGTACCTTACTAGGGGTCTTGCGAGTAGAGGATGATAATAAGGTGGTCGATATACGGATCAAAATCGATGAATCTGCAATGATAATGATTTTAATAAATCGCAATGCAAACGGCGTATATTCCATAGAGCAGTGGGAAATCATTATCAAGGAAGCTTCGCATGGTTGTATATAATATTTACGATCTATTCTATCTTTTAAGAAACACGATTACTTAGAAATGACGAAATCCATTACAAATCAATTTCAGAAGGCTTAACGCAAGAAACGGATTATCCGGGCAAATGTTTATCAGAACTTTTGGAAGTGTTGCACGGTAGAATGTCCGTTGTAGACGAAGCTGAATCTTTCTGGCCGTCACTGTTACCGCCGACGGAAAGTCAGAGAATTTCCCAACCAATTGCACTGTCGAATATACTCTTTGAATCTGGAACGGTAGATCGCATTGGTGTTGACGCTACGGAAGGAGCTATATCCCCGAGAAAGATTCGAGAAGAACTGGATGCTCTTACGCGGGAAGTCAATTCCATTCGGCTTTCCCTCAAATCCGAATCCGAATCCGAATACGAATACGATATACGTCCTTTGGTCAATGATGTTACAATAACCGGTGATGCTTTCATCGACGAGCTGCACATCGACACGATCAATCTTCATTTTTTGAATACTATCGACGTTCGAGCAATCGATATTCTTCCCCCGAGAGAAGCGCGCCAACTCAGCGATCTATCGAATCAAGTCGTCAAAGTGGATTCTCTTTGCGGAATACCGTCGCAGTGTGAGCTTATTTCATTATCAGTCTATGAATATTCATTTTCTGAACGTTCATTTTCTTTCTTTCAGATTGGGCAGTGAAGAACGATACATCGAGAATAATATTCAATACATATTACGATCGCGTCGAATTTATAGAAGATTCGATAATGGTACACTCGGACGTTTCGTTAGAAAACTTGAAGATAAAGAATCTAAATGATACAAGTGTCGAGAAATTCTTTGAAGAACTATTTATTCTCGGGAAAGCACAAACGATTAAAGGTCAAAAGCATGCGCATTAAATGGAATGCGGAATAGGAGAAATATTCCTTCTTCTTAACTATCATTGTTAAACTATTTTAGGAAACATTACGTTTACGAATACACTTGGAACGGACAATCTGACGACAAGAACACTGAATAGGGAATTATGGGAGAAATTTATGACAACGGTTAACGATCAAGGTTTCGGTGAATTTTGGACCAAAACTGTACTGATCGGCCGCGTTTACGCCGACTCGATAAACGACGTTCCTGTTTCGGAAGCTGCACGTTTCTCTCGGGCAAATATAATTCAAGGTACACCGAGCTAACACCGATCCAATGACATCTTCGTTCCTCGTTAACTTAATAACGCTAACCGACATACTTATACTTGAACAGGAGAAGTAAGATTAGCGGGCTTGCAAGTGACAGAGGAGCTTACGGTGGAAACAGATTTCCGACTGTCGGACGTTACGTCTCTTCAGATTTATAAAACTATCACCGTTCACGGTAACTTGAAAGCGAGGGACATTAAACTAGAGGACACCGTCGAGGTATTTATCAATGACGGAAGGATCAATTTTGAAACGATCCTCGAGAATTTCTGGAGCGAGTCGGCCGCTCAGACGATTCGAGAAAAAGCTACCTTCGACAACGACTATGTTGTCATTGATCGTCTGGATGCAACATATATCAATGGATTATCCGAAGCTGAATTTCTCTATACCACTGTCAAGGAGATTGGCGAGGATTTTGCAAACCTGCATCTCGACAATCTCCGCGTTAACGACTCTATTTTCCTCGAGGAGAATAAGGCCGATAACGCTAATATTAACGCTAATATTAACGCTAATATATTTGATGTCGCTCCCGATTCGATAACTATCCGGGCGGCGTTACACCTCGAACATCTTCACGTAACGGACTTACTCGTTGATATTTTCAACCATGTCCACGTTAATCATATCTTGAGTGATAAAAAGCCGTTAACATTCTCCGACAACGTAAATTGCTCGACAATTCGAGGAAGAACGGTGTCCGTTAACGAAATCAATGTTCTCTCTCTGAAAGATCAAGCATCACACCATGCATCTTCCTTTCCAATACACGGTCCGTCGAGCGAGGAAATCAACGAGGAAACAAACGAGGACATTTCGATTGATCTTTCAGCAGTATCAAAGTGGAACGTGAAGAATCTTTTCGTCGATAGAATTAACGGCATCGATGTACGAAAGCTCGATTCATACTCATTGAAAAGTATAAGAGCGTATAAGAGCGATTTCAAGAATCTCATTATCGAGGGGGATTTAACGGTGAGGGATGATTTGATTACTGAACGAATCGACGACCAACCGGTCGAGGTTTACCTCGAAAGTATGGGTAAAGGAGATATCCGGTTAGACCGCGAAGAATTGATCAGCGATTTAACTCTACGGAACTTGACTCTCAACCTTCTTCATGGTCGTAAGATGGCCGATTTCTTCGAAAACCTTGTCTCGAAGAGGAAAGCGCAGTATCTACCGGGAGAACTTTCATTCGATCGTATTAGCGCTAACGCAGCTGTTACGGAGTTCATTAACGACCAACATTCGGCGAAACTTGCATGGACAGATGAACCTTTGACTCTCACGGGGAACATTACTTTCCACGATCTCGTTCTAGAGGGAGATATCGTTACAGATACTCTCGGTAACAGGAATATTCACGAATTCTACGAAAACTTACTTACCATTCCGTTCGAAGAGATCGATCACTTCAGTGTGCACGGAAACATTATTTGGGAGTTCCCTTGGGAAAGAAATTCATCCGATTTCACGTCTCTAACGTACCTGCTGGATAATTCAGTAACCAAATTCACCGAGCAGATTCTATACGGCGATACCATTTTTCGGACCAACACTTCCATATCCATATCCATTTTAAGAGGATACTTGAAAGAATCCGACCAAGTCCGGAGTATTATGTCGGATGCAGTGATCGACGATGAGCCACCTAACAGGATTACGGTAACAGGAAAGAAAAGATTTCAAAAGAACTTGGTAGTTGGTAGTTTGTCCGTGACAGGAGACTTGACTATCGATACGATCAACGATATTAACATTCCAGACTTTCATAATTCGATTGTCAGGAAATATGAGGAAGACGCGATATCCGGTCATATAATCTTTCTCGAAGAAGTAACTATCAATGAAATGATCGTTGATGAGAATGTCCACGGGGCGTCATTAAGTGGATTATATCTGTCAAATAATACGGCCAATAATAATTTAATCTTTGGAAATTTGATAGTGTCGGAAAATGTATTTCTGGAAAATCTCGATGGTGAAGAGTTCGACAAATTTCTATCAAATCGCGTAACTCTCAATGAACATCATCAAGTATCGGCCGACGTCCAATTTAATGGCCTCGTTCAAGTAACAGGTGTCTTAATTAATTAAGTCTTAACTTGATAAGTCTTACTCTTAACTTGATACTTGATCGTGAAACCACGATATTTTATTGATATTAATAACAATTTTCATACAATTTTCATACAATTTTCTTGTATTGATTTATTCGCGTATACAATTTTCAGGAAATGCAACTGCAACAAAGATCAATGGAATACGGCTGACTGACATAGCTCTAAATCTCGTTGAAGAAATGCAATTTTTATCTGGCAGAAAAACTTTCCAAACCGATTTAGTAGCGAACGGAAAGATTTACGCGCCTTTTCTTAACAATATAGATATCACATCGAAATACAAAGATGGTATACAAAACGATGAAAATGTGGAAATATTCGGTGATCTCGTAAGACGACATTTACACTTTGAACTCGGATACATTTCATACGTGCGATGTAAAACTCACTCTTTGCTCTCCGTTTATTTCAGATCTTCGAATCTAAGGTTCAAATCTCGAAGAACGTATCGACCTCCGAATTGGTAAATGGAATGAATTTAGTGAAGAATTATACGGATGAATCGGCAAGAGAATCGGCAAGAGAATCGGCAAGAGAATCGGAAGAGGTTCTTAAAAATATAGAGCGAAAGGAGGAAATTGTTGATGAGAAAATTATTCATGCTTCGCAGACCTCGGAAACTTTCAAAGATATATTGTTATACTTTGAAACGGAAGGAAAATTGAAGGTGCAAGTAGGAAATATTGAAAAAGTTGACGTCGTCAACTTTGAATCAACGACCAAATTAAATATGTACGGAGAAGAGGACGGTGTACATTGCGGACTTCCAAGACACTGCACTTGCCCCGTGGAATACGTGGCAGAATTGACAAAAAACGAATGCAACATCAAGAAAATGAATAATTCGATAATAGTTCGAAATTTTCATGAAATAAATGGAGTATTCGGCATAAACGTCATTTCAAATACGATATCGAGTCGCCGAGAATGTACCTCGAACAATCCCCAACACGAATTTACCATGATCTCATGGATGAAACCGAAATTAACAGAATCGGGTGACGTTGTGGCAAATGTCGAGGAAAAGACTGTAAAAGTCCAAGGATTTATAAAAGACGCCCAAGTTCTGTCCTACAACGGTATCTGCTTTCATTCATTTCTTGCTACAGAACAAATTAATAACTCTCGGCTAACAATTCAATTCTCTTTAATCAAACAGGCGAGCTTTTTATTATCTTGGCAGTTTATTACGATATCGTCAATTCAATGCACCAAACGAATTCCATGCTTTACAAACTGAATATCGAGAGAAACGAATTATCGTTACATCAGAACATTTCTACAGACGGTGCATCGAGCTTGGACATTTTTAGGGCTCAACGATACAATCACCTTTATATCATTATTGGTTGTTTCGGAATTAGTTCCAACTCGTTATTGTATAGGTTCGATAAAGATGATACAAGCTCCAAGGCAAGAATGAACTTATTTGATCGTTTGATCTTTTGATCGTCTAGAGTACTCTACTGTACATACATGTACATACATGCACATACATACATATGTATTTTCAGCAGAATATAATCAATGATCTGTTCACAGCTTCTTCTGGTTAGGACGTTTGGGACTAGAAGTAGGTATGCAAAGAGTCTTTCTCAAGAAAACGATTACTTCGTCATGCTGGATGACTTCGAAACGAGAGCACTGGAAATATATAAATATGATGATCGATATGATAATTTTTACATCTACCAGAGCCTGTTTCATCGATCGGTTATTACCGGAATCGAGTGTTTCCATTCTGCTGGTAAAAAAGGATCAGTCTTAATCGATATAAAGGAAAGAGGTTGATTTTGATTTTGATTTTGATTTTGATTTTGTTTATGTTTACAATTTAGGCTTTGCACAAAGCGACTCCTTCGTAATCGTCACCACTGAGGAGGGCCAATTTTACGTTTATGAATACATGCTCGCCCAAGTACGTTTCAAAGATTTACGCTTAATGATTTACGTTATAATGACGGTCGACCGCGGTTCCGCCTGTATTTATTAGTTCATCGTGTCTATTAAACTCTTCCAGCAATTCCGGATCAAGATCAAATATTGGATGGAAGATTTACAAACTATGCTTCCATTTTATCATTCGAATCGTCCTTATATTTTCGCTGGTGCAAAATCAAATAGCACGATACTAAGAATCGTGCGACAAGGATCACGTTAGACAAAAACAGGAAGAATAATTTACTTCGACTACTATTACTCTATTAGTCAACTAGTCTATTACTTCGTAGCTAGCCTATTTGTTATTTGTTATTTGTTATTTGTAATTTAATCAACATTTATGATATTACATTGAAGGGCACGTTTTAAGCTTTTTGGAACATCGACCCACCTCTCATCAACAATTGCTTTTGCGTACATATTTTTTCTATACATACTCGCTCTTATATATTGTTTAAACAGAGTATCCTTATTTATTCATAACTGGTTTGGACTTACCGGCATCATAGAATTGCGCCAGCGCATTTTCGACGGGGGGATTGCACTTGATCCTATCCCGTTTTGTAGACAGAAATTCCGGAGGGAAGATCAACACGTAGAAAGGAATAAAGAAGAACATAAAGAAGAACGCCTCGAAGAACGGCTAATTAATTTGGCAAGTCAAACGAAAAGACGAACGGCATATTTTTGGTGTTTTTCAAAGTTAAGATCTTGTCACGCGAAAACCCATTAACACACTGCGCGCGAGTCACTGGCCTCGAGCAGAAGGCTGGAAGCCATTGGAGGTCCGTCGTTGTTACTCCCGTGTGACACCGCACTGCGCTTCCCAAGCATCTGGTAAAGTGTGGTAAAATTGCGTTTATTAATTACCTTCGCTAGATTTATTCGCCCGTGCATTACTATCATCTATTTTATTTCTCCTAATATATGATTTCTTCGCGTCAGATGACAACAATGCATTGCACGGCAATTATTGCACTACATTAGCACCCACGAGAGATTTTTTCTTGCCTGCTACATCAGTTTATGTCATTTTACATTCGACATATTTATCAAATTACAAGACTATCCTCAATGTAGTATCCTCGTGGTCTTCCTAGCGTCGTTTAACTATAAGTCGATTAAGATCAATTGCTAAACTAATCTATTTTATCCGGCGCACTTGCCTTGGTTATGTACTGGAGCGATGAATCGGCGCATTAACCAGTATGATTCGTTACAAGCTGTGACATTAAGTTCTTAACTCGTCAACGATTGTCGCTTCGTTGCGTATCGACTTTCTTCGAAATGTCTGCTATTATCACATTGAAACCCGCGTTTTAATGGAATATAGCAGAGCAACGATTGTTTAAGGTTATGACACGTAAGTCGGATTGTAATTAAGTCGTCTTCGAGTTTTGTTTATTGGTATTTCAGAAAAGCAGTTACTCCAGGCAGTGATGGCTGTCAAGGGGCTGGTCGCGGCAATCGTACAATTTTTAACCCATCAGTTAGAGGATGGTGATATTACCGCAGACTCTCGGGAGAGCCTGGAAGTGGCGATTCAGTGTTTAGAGAGTGCATACAATGTCCAGGCATCAGATACGCCTGCTAATTTTAATTTATTCGAGGTATACAAATCTGCCATTGAAAATTCCACACTCCAGTTGGTCCCAGAGGTCACGGCCGAAGCCAAGGCCGAAGCGGAGAGGCTAAAGAACGAAGGCAATGCTCTCATGAAAGCTGAGAAACATCAGGAGGCACTCACTAATTATACTAAGTATGTGTGCCTTTCTTTAGAACACTGCCACTTCATGTTGCGTCGTGTGTGATGTTTCTTGCATTTATTCGTACTTGCATTATTTCTTACCTAGGGCGATTCAATTGGATGGATGTAATGCCGTATATTATTGCAATCGTGCCGCTGCGTACAGTAAAATTGGGAATCACCAGCAGGCAATTAAAGACTGCCATACTGCATTGGCCATTGATCCATCTTATAGTAAAGCGTACGGTCGATTGGGTTTAGCGTACTCTAGCTTAGAAAAGCATAAGGAAGCTAAAGAAAGTTATCAGAAAGCGTTAGAAATGGAACCGGATAATGACAGTTATAAGAATAATATACAAATATCGGAGGAAAAATTAGCACAACAGGGAATGAGTAACATGGGCTTGGGTGGAGGTGCATTTCCTGGCATGGATCTTAGTTCTCTATTGAGTAACCCTGCTCTTATGAACATGGCACGCCAAATGTTGTCCGATCCAACCATGCAGACCATGATGAGTAGTCTTATGAGTGGAAATGTCGAACAAGGTGGACGTATGGATGCTCTTATAGAAGCGTGAGTTAGATTTTAAACATCTCCTTTCCAGCTTACCAGAGTATACAATCAGATTAAGTTACATGGCTTTGTGGTTACTGAAAAATGTTATAGTGGGCAACAATTAGCACAACAAATGCAAAATGTCAATCCCGAATTAATTGAATCGTTGAGGAGGCAAATGGGTGGAAATCCAAATGACCCTGACCCGTCGCAACCAAAATAAAAGAATGATATTTCTGGATGGGCGTTGAGGATTTTACAAGGGTGGGTGCAACTGAATGTACTTGGAATATAGGATAGTTATGCACACAAACCGATCATTTTCTAACATTCTAGAAAAGACAAATCATAGCTCGAAGGATCTTTTTGTTACATTCTCTTGTTTCAAATGATATTTATACCATAATCATAGAAACTTTTTCCTATGACTTAGCATACAAATTATCCTGTTAGTTTCTCTATTGGAGCCTGTGATGGCATTACAGTTTTTGAACAGTAGCCAATAATCGGATAATAAATATCAACAACTGACAAATATTTTGTAAATATAAAATGTACGTGCACATTTACTAATGTGAATTTTCATCTAATTCATCTAATCGATCATGTTGGACCTTTTTTAACTTGTTCGAATTAATTTGTACAGGGCCATCGTATATACCTCGATTTATTTTAATAGCAATACTCCCAACATTAACGCGTCGAACCTTAGTTGAACATCTTTTTTGTAATAATTAATGATGTTTATAATCTTACGATTAAAAACAAAACCATCAGTCAACCTGCAGAAGGGCAACCTGCTATAATCCCAATTCCATTGCTTTCCCTATGGTGCCAAAATATAGCGTTAGTATGGCATATGTATATGCCAATTGTGCATATTTATACTTTCTGTTACTAAACTCTGGAATGATACGCCCCATGGTGAACATAAGAAAAATAATGTTACAGCATTATTTTATAAATTCCCGTTCAAAAGGATTTTCAAGTTTGTATGGCATATTTTTTTTTCCTGAAATTCGAAGTACTCCAACTCCTCTAATGATAGCTGAAACCTTGTCGTATATAGTGGTAAGGTATGAGGAAAAGTTTTGCAAGGAGCATGCACAGGATTATTTCAAATACTTTTGCCTCATAAATAATGTACTTAATTTTATTAGCAAATGTCGTAGTTTTCTTTCAAATACGTATTCAGTATATCGAGAAGGTGATCACAGATCAAAATCAAAATCCAAATGTAAGGGGAAAGTGATGGGGTATCTGAAGAAATTCAATTCTCCCCGTATTCCGGAGTTAAAAAGCTTTAAAATCGGAAACGGACCTTCGCCAATTCCACGTACGTCATACAGTGACATCATTCTTATTTGGCACGTACGAAGCGCGCGTGTAACCGCACATATACATTTTTACATTCCATGCCCTGATTTATTCCAGTGTGTGTATGTAAGTACGTATTTACGGCAGACTGAAAACGTACACATCGTCCGTTCCTCGCGGATAAACGTCCGCCGCCGGTTAGGACTTTCTTCCCACGGTAAGTCGGTTGAACCTTACCTTACCTCGATTCGAAACATTTACAAGGCTACGAGTTTCTATTTAGTCGCGGTAGAATAGCTTCGTGATGCTCGTGATACTCGTGATATTTCCTAAGTTAAATCACGACGCGATCTGTACCAAAAATCATAATCCTCTGTGCGCCACCCTATAAACTTCTTCGTTATTCCGCCGGCTAAATTTAAGCTTCATGACTTGCATCGTGAACCAAGTTATTTTCAAAGTGAATAAATCTATCATCCATCAATAACTATTCGCACGGCTTATGTTTGTACTCGTGTGTTGCCTATATCCTTTTAAACCAATACCGTGAACAATTTATTTAAGTCACGAAGATGAGTGTCAGATTTTCGAGTCTTTTGATGCATCGGGAAGAACGATTTATGGAAAGCGTAAGTAGATGAAACTTTGTGCGGTTGCATTACGAACTTCACGTGCACTAACAATCTCGTGGTTAGTCCGTGAAAAAGCAACAGTGCAGTATTATTTACATATTTACATATTTACATATTTTCCAACCCTTTCCGTCATCCACCCACGAACACACACCCGAGAAACATGGTGCGTGCGCAGAGTCCCTCCACAGGTTCGTGACGTCCGCGACTGCCGAATGATTCGCCGGTTTCGGAGGATTCTTCAGGGACGGTTTACTCGGGGATTCGGCAGTTTTTCCTAGATTTAACAAAGTTAGGGCAGATATATTCGTCGTCGATCCTCCTTACATTCGAAAACGTAGGAACCCTTAAGATTCGAGATTTTCCGCGGTCATAAATATTCGCTGGTATGCACGGTAGGCGTTCATTTCCGAACGATTTCCGAACGATTTCGGAACGATACACGATAGAAAAATATTATTAACGTCCTATCATCGTAAATCGTTTGCCATGATACGATTAATATTATTCATTTTGTCTCTTTTCTTTCTTAACCCGGACGCGTAGATACACAAGGAGAAACTCGTAAATTTTCTTTGCCAGCCAGAATCTAGAGCACCCTTATCGTTAGACTATACTTGATTTCAATAGGTAAGAAATGTATCGAATTATATACAAATAATAAGGTAACTTTTATTGCATAGGGACATAGGGCACGTAAAATATCACGTAAAATATCACGTAAAATATCACTTAAAATATCACCGCTTTCGAAAGATTTCGATGGCTATCAAATAAATATATTCTGTCATTAGGTTTTACGGCATGGTTGTACGGTCCTGAGAGCGTAACCCCCACTATCCGAATCTGCCGCGCACTCAACAGATTGAGGTGTGGCCATCGAGGGCAGCCATTTTCTTGACTTTCTGTCGCTTAAGATTTCAGGTAAATACGCAATTATTTCCTAAGTAACGCTGATTAGAGTGGTGCGAGGGTGTGCTGTGCTGTGTGCCCGGGTGTTTTAAGCGTGTCGCGTAATCGGTTTAGTTAAACGCTCGACAAAAGGGAAGACTGGTGTTCCCGAAAGGAGGGAAAAGAAAAACCTCTTCTCTCTCCTCCTCCCGTGTCTGTGAATAGAGAGAGGGCTCCGAGGGAGTGCCATGCGTTACGAATCCGCAGCATCTTCGCACGACAACCGTTTAGTTTAGCATAGAAGAAGGTGCGCAAACACCCGACCAATTCGATTGCCAATTTGGGAATGCTCGTGCGAGCCTTGTGATACACTACCCTGGGTTTATTTAGTTCAGTAAGTAAAATCGTTCCCTCAACCTCTTCCTGCCTGTCCCCTCGTTCTGGTTCTCGTGGCCCCTGCGTCGCACCCCCAGCGCCCCTATACCTTCCGTACCTGACCTCTCGGCCCGTGTCTCCCCCTCCCCTATTCCCCCTTTTCCCCCTTTTCCATTCGTCTCTCCACCAACGCCTTACCCCGCCTTTCGCGGCAATGCACTTCCGGCTGTGCAAAATTCGGCAAAAACCTCTGGTCTCCTTGTTAACTTATCCGAGCGTATGATTCCTCCGTCATCTGCACCCTGTTCATTGACGTTTTACACGGCTTCATCAACCGTTGGGCCCCTCTTTCCGGATATCTACGATAAACAAAAGGTCTGTAGAAGATTTCTTTGACACGGTTTTCGGCGTTTGCGTTTGCGTTCGCGTTCGCGTTCGCGTTCGCGTTCGCGTTCGCATCCACCCAAAGGGCATTCGCGTATCTTACCTCTCTCACCTGCTGACTGAAACGCAAGAGTATTTTTCTCTTCCTTACCTTGACGATAATTTCATCTTTATTTCCGCGACACCGTCAAGATGGGCCGGGAATCGGGATATTTAGACCTTAATTCCAGGACTGACCTTTACATTGCGACTCTAACCGGTACTGTTTATCTATTAGATATCACAAACCGTAACCGGGGAAGTGATTCAGTGTCTATTGTCTGTCTGTTGGTGAAGTAACTTGATTTTGTTGGGATGCCAACGTGAGTTTTTGTTGTATCACTCTAGTATCTGTACGATGTACCAAAAATCTGTACGACTCGATTCGTTCAAGAACAGTGTTGTTCCACGTTTAATGCATATTATCCTCACCATTTAATCGATACATTTGATCTATTCTCCCTTTGCTTCTGCATACTGAGTGGTATGGACATTAAACTCTTTGCTTCTGTACCAAATGGTATCAAATGCTTTTAACTTTCACTACGGAAGGTAACAATCTCTAAATGTTTTTCTCCAATGATCTTTACCAAAAGCCTCTTTCTCTTGTCATTTCATAATCAATGAAATAGTTCCGATCAAACCAGTGTTGCTGTTATATTGGATCAGCTAAGATGCGATTAAAATATGTACATGTAAATTTTTTAATCTTCTAATCAGTTTACGAGGTGTAATAATTTGACAAAGAGGAATTGTGCATTAGAGAAGCTCTAAGATCGATATTATTTTGTTTGTGATGTTTTACTATAAGTTGAAAGTTGAGCAATGCATTGCATCACAGTTTTGTCAATAGAATATCTTGTAATTGTGTGCGTGTGCCTATATAAAAACAGGGCTGAACATTAGGCAACCTTATAACTGTATAATGCACATTTTTCTGTCTGTATGGTGTGCACATACGGCTTGTCATGTTTAATTTACGCTTCTGACTTATGTTTTAAAGAGAACCCTTTAATGAGAACCCATGTTCTTTGAATACTGCATGGTTAACAAATAATAACGATCTTGTGTTTTCGTGCATGCAATTTCGTGATGTCATTATTTTATCTTAAAGCATAAGGTACAGTCTTATGTAGGTCTGTTCTAGAATTAGTTCTTAAAAGATGGTATTAATGGAACATTCCCTGTACAGGATATATTTCTATATAATCAGAAATGAATTGTGTATCGTGGATCGTGGATCGTGGATCGTGGATTGTGTATCTCTATATACAGCTATGATACAGTATCATACAGTATCATACAGTATCATACATTTTCTACCTACTGTTGTTTGTTATAAATTTGAACAGTGCTAATGCCAAAGACCCTGCCTTATGTAACTCAAAAGCTCTATATACTTTGATTTACATGTTGTACATAAGGTCATTGATTATGATAATGTTAAGTCCATGTCATATTTAGTCTCTTGGCAGTCCTGCAAAAACCTTGTAGTATACATATATACCTGTTCGAACTATCTGATGGAAAGAGTTAAGAATTCTAGAGAGAGAGAGAGGGAGAGAGAGGGAGTGTGTGGGGGGTGGGGGTGCGGGTGCGGGTGTGGGGCAGAAGGAGTAGGGGAGAATTCCAAAAGATTACAATCAAATCATGTTTAATCACCTTTATAGATAATAAAACGTCCCACATAATCATGGAGAGATTTCCAGGAAATAGAGACATATGCATTTATGATTTATAATACTCGTTGTGTGGTATATGCAATCATCTCACAGCCTCCTACCCAATCTAACATATAAAATGTCCACTTAAAACAGAGACGCTGAAAGAAAGACTAAAAACATGGGATGCAATGCGGGCCGATGCCTCGGTCCAGACGATACGGGGTACCCTGGATCAGGTACGACCCAGTCAATATCCTTTAAATTTTCAGCCCTCGTAGGTCGCTTTTCTGAATAGTACCAAAGTAGATGTCAAATATAGATATTCGAGCAAAAATGTACCTACTATATCACACGTTACAGTAGAATGCAGTAATCGAAGTAGAGATGGATATTGGTGAGATCAAATTTGAGTATGAGGAGTGCTTCAGGAAGCGAACGCCATTATTTAGTACACGCGTAATGCCAATACCAATTTGAATGCTCCGTTTCTACGAAGAACTTATAATTGTCTTTCTAGAGGAGCGATAAAAATAAGTACCCTACGAGGTTTGAACCCGAGTCATTGTTTATCGCATCGTCATACAAAGGAGATCAAGAAATGCAATGTAACTTTAGCAAGTTTCCGAAAAATCACCCCCTGACTTTTTCCTAACTCTGTCCTGAAGAATGCTTACTTGTCTCGTGCGCTATATCTTTTGTATATCTGTACGCGCGCTGTCCAATCTGTCTTCTTTCTATTCGAAATCGCTTTGTAATTGTTTAATATAATATGCCAGTTAGGGTATAGGCGAAGTCGGTTTAACTAACAGTTAAAAAATCCTATTGGATTTGATTTCAGTCAAAACTCCAACATTTTCTATCGAATCATACCTAATGCCCCGTGTATATTGGAAGCTCGTGCTGCATGCCGTTAGCTCAATTAATTTCGCTGTCATTTCACGAATAATAATAATAGATAATCTAGATTACTAGATTACTAGATAATCCTGGTTGACTTAGGTTTTCTTAGAATCTAATTTGTTTGTATACGTAGAGTAAGATATCACTTCATACTGCATGAAGATGCAGTATAACTCAAACTGTTCACATAGAGTCAATATAATGCAATATACGTGCGTGCGTGCGTGCGTGCGTGCGTGCGGCATGGACGACACCGCACGCATCAAAGGGAGATTCGTACCTGCTACATAGGAGATCGCTAGCACAAATTCTACATATAGATTTATGTACAATTATATATATATATATATATGATACAATGCGTGTACTTGTTGCATATGAGTCATCATTATTAAGAAACCCGTAGAGATAGCGCACTTATCAAAATTTCACTGATAAAACGCAATATAATGTGACTACCCGTACCGTTTCAAAATACAAAAACACAAATATTCCTGCGTGGGTAAGTGATTACCCACTCTTCTACGTTCTAAGAAAGATCGGAAAAATGTAAGACATCATTTGTACGAAAAATAATCCGCATTCTTAGCTTATCTTGTTCGTCCGTTCATCACGCAGCTATTGTACTTGTCGTTTATCGTAATAACTACTAAAATGCATCGAATCAAAGTACTTTCGATTGAAAAGACATTGCGGCCGTATATCGGCGAATCGTTACTAACAGCGTTTAGCTCTTGTTTGTTGCGTACACTTGAGTACACAAGTACACAAGTACACTTGATATCAATGCACTTGTGAAAAAATGACCAAACGTGACCGGACGCGTAACTTGGCGTATTCCTTTAAAACGGCGTAATAATAGTTAAGCAAAGTGGAAACATTTTCATTTTAGGATTCATGGCAGCCATTAGGAAGAAGCTGGTTATCGTGGGTGATGGTGCTTGTGGTAAAACATGCTTACTTATAGTCTTCAGCAAAGACCAGTTCCCTGAAGTATATGTACCCACTGTATTCGAAAACTATGTCGCCGACATCGAGGTGGACGGTAAACAGGTATGTTATTCAGATTTCCATGGTTGATAGGGACTGGAGCAGTCATACAAAGTGGAAAACTGAACCAGTTTCTTCAAACTTTTCTAGCGTTTGCGTTCAAATTCGTGTAGCGAGCGTTACATATACTTAATTAGTTGGAATTGTGTTGAATCGATTACGCTCTAGTGAAAAATACAAGTGATTGTCAGTTGTATCTTGTGCATCAGGTGGAACTTGCTCTATGGGACACAGCTGGCCAAGAAGACTACGACAGATTGCGTCCGTTGTCGTATCCTGACACGGACGTGATCTTAATGTGCTTCTCCATCGACAGTCCCGATTCCCTGGAGAACATTCCTGAAAAGTGGACACCCGAGGTGAAGCACTTCTGTCCAAACGTGCCCATTATCCTGGTCGGAAATAAAAAAGACTTGCGCAATGATCCTAACACTATCAAGGAGCTTAGCAAAATGAAACAGGAGCCCGTGAAACCGGAGGAAGGTAGAACCATGGCCGAGAAAATCAATGCTTTCGCTTACCTCGAATGTTCCGCTAAAAGCAAGGAAGGTGTTAGGGAAGTATTCGAGACAGCAACACGGGCCGCCCTACAAGTAAGTTTATCCTTACCCCGCGGATCATACGCGGATCATATTTTTGTAGATATTGTCACACTGCTCGAATTGCTCTTACTTCAATATCACCGATTCGTCAATCTCTTAGGTGAAGAAGAAGAAGAAGGGAAGATGTAGGCTTCTTTAAATATTAATCCTAAGTGGTCCCGACGACGGGTAAAAATAATGGAATTGCGGAGCTAGCTGTTACGAAGCTGGTCGTAATGCCGGAGGCCCCTCCCCCCAAGCGGAAATCATAACATAATAACATCTTTAATTATTTTACACAATAAAACAAATCTATGAAAACTGAAAATACGGAAATCACAAAAATCACAAAAATCACAAAATGCGCCTGAAATATGCAATATGCAATATGCAATATGCAATATAATCTGTAATCGATGATGCCGGATGACGAAAATAATACCGACACCGAAAACCGAAACCGACGCAAATTTCAATACAAGTATATATACATATATATAATGTGAAAGACGGAGAAACGGAAACCACACTGTATATTGTAATGACTACTTGATTGTATTTTTTCAATCCTAATGAATTGTGCTTCGAATTTAAACGATTAAACAATTGTCATACCAACTATTTACATTCACGGTACATAATTATCTTGATCATTGAAGCGATTATTACTATTATAATTATGATTAGCATCTCATGATTATTGTACTGGTTCTATATTCTGTTTTCTTTTTTTCGTTTTTTCGTTTTTTCCTTTTAAACGTAGTGGCTTTTTATTTTTGTAATAGGAAAACGTAACTGAACACGAGTGAAAGCAGTGCAGTGGAGTATCGGGGGAATTCGATGTAACTAGAGAGTAACGCGAGGAAAGAAATGAGGAAGGGGTGAAATTAGAAACATAACACGCAATGTATGAGTCTTAAATAGGGGGAAAAATTGTTAAGAATTCCAAATGTTGCATCGCTATTTTATTGAAACCATCGTATTATCGATATATTTCTTAAACAGCAAAAAAAGTAACAAACATATTATAATTATAAACGTGCGTAACTAGACAAACGGATCACTTTGATCTTTAAGATACCATTTAGGGTAAATGTATTATCATTATATTATATTATATTATATTATATTATTATTATATTATATTATTGTAATACGATGACACTAACATTACGGATTGTAATAGCGGCTGTGTTATTATTTATGTATTTCGACAACACATCCCTTGTGTCCACAGCCAAGCGCGTTAACGAGAAGTATCGTCCTAGTTTTGCGATTATAGCGCGCATATCTCTCTTAAAAAAGAAAATCTGAATTTTCTACGTTTAGAGTGAAATAGCGAACAGTTTCACAGAGGCATATTAACCATTGACTCGTTGTCTCAGGCCGCGTCGAGTTGGGTACTCGAATGTATTCGAATGTATCCGAATGTATCCAACGCAAGAAACCGTCGTTATTTACACTTCCAGTTCCAACGAATCATACTCATCCGCCGTGTATCTTTCCCTCTTGTGTTTCTTATCCGTACGTAAACTATTCTCCCGTTACAATTTTCAACCCATTACAACCCATTACAACCCTTATTATTTTCTCCGCGTCACTAGTTATTTGTGTATGATGTACCGATTTTGGTCTTAACGGCAAGTAATTTACAGCGGTCCATCACGCGCGCGCGTACACACACACACACACATCCACACAGAGAGAGAGAGCAGAAATGAAATTCAAATTAACTTCGAACTTTGGAAAGTTTGAAATGTTGGTATACTCCTTAAACATAAAAATAGCGTCGTCGGGTTTTAATGGGTTCATCTTACGCGTTTTCTAGTAAATATATGTACCTAATCTATGTAGGTTTCGTAACGTAGTTGTTTTTTGCAAAAGAGAAACTGTTGAATTAATGGCTGCAATGCAGTCTCTGCAGTCTCTGCCATTGATTCAATGAATGACTGTGGAATTGTGTTCAAGAAAACTTTTTTTTAAACGATTAGCAGTAGTATCATTGAATTACGCTTTTACATGAAACTTGACGAGGCTGGAGTCAAACTTAGCAACGGCTATATATCTCCTATTTTTCATTGGGAATGAAACAATCTAATGGATAACAATGGTTAACGGAAAAAAGTACAATTGATTCTTTGAGGTACCAGCACGCGCTCGCAACTTTCACGTAAGAAATAAAGTAACATGCAGTCAGTAAAGATTTGTCGCGAAGAAATGGTCATACTTTGTATCCTCAAAGAATTCACGATTAAATATAGCTGCCAGGAAATTGCGGGATCCAAAATATTGGCCTTCGCGAGTTAACGGTCCGTTGGGAAGTTTGCGTGTGTTCTTTTATAATGATTTAGTGGATGTATCGATTAATCCTAATCCTCTATCGACCACTTTTTCGTCGATTAACGAATAGGAGATATAAAAGACACGATCTCCCCTTGTGGAGGAAGAATCAATTTGGCAGTGGGTTATTTTCAACTATCGTGATTCCGGCACAACGTGAATCAGCTATTCAACATTTCCCCGTTTGATTTATTCTAATCGGACCATAGAGGATTAAAGATTGTACATAAACTTTTTACCGTTCTTATAGTAGACGCGATAATGCCTGGATGGAGGTCTCGTATCATTTTCGAGCATATCATTTCTCTGAGATCGTACGAAGAGCAATAAGAATTATGAAGTGCTTTACGAAATTTTTCTTACGATAATCTCCCGAACGATATATACGCATATACACACGCACGCACGCACGCACGCACGCACGCACGCATACATACAGTAATGTCCTAAATTCGGGGTAATAACAATCATTTCTTAAGTTTGAACTCAGTGTGTCCTTCTAAGCATGCATCAACTAAAAGAAATGTTTACTGAAAAAGGAAAAAGAAATCTTTTCTTCCTGAAACTCAGCAGTCCTGCATGGCGACGATTATGTACAAGACGGAGCTAATTAATTCTACGTCGAGATCGAGATCGAGAACGAGAACGAGATAGATCGTAACTAGTAATTCTTTTTCTTCTTTTTTACTGGATCAGTAAGGTATAACTTGTGCCGGGCGTAATCTTTTCAGATTCTAGCGAATTACTCTATATAATTAATTAGCTTTTATATGTAAGTAAATATATACTCTACGATTGCTATAATAACAAATTGTAATTAACAATAAAATTGACTTATCAACACTCGTAGTCGCTAATGATCTCCGGTTAATCTTCGGTTTAAACGTGACGCGTAGATAGATATTTCAATGGATCGTGGAATATTATAAGACAATGTAAAGTTTCGTATAAAAGAATTTATTTGGACTTTTGTATAAACAAAATTAAATGTATTATCCTTCACTTAGTGTAGTTAGTTACGGCTAGGCGTAAAAGACATAGGATTGGAATGGAGAATCGACTCTTAGCGACTCTAATTGTTGATTAACTCGGGAAAACATCGGCAAGATAAATCTAAATCAGTTCGGCATGATTTCACACGATACACAATGGTATAAAGTATACTCGTACTCGTACATGTACATAATACATGTAATACATGTAAACGATCCTATACTAATTCACATTTCTGTTCGCCATCGAGTTCATTATCGTGTTGGTACTCTCGCGAACGGTCGCAATTCTAGATCGCAACCTATTGACCAACTCTGTAACGTCGACTCTACGTCGTGCAAGGCAGCTCTCGTTCCGGAATTTGCCGATGAAATGTATTTAAAGATGTAAACAGTTCCACAATTATTAGGAAAGAATTTACAGTTCGTCGTTTTTGCCTTTAACGGGTTTCCCCTTGCGATCGAATCCTTGAAGTTCGTCAGTTGCGTGTTTAGCGATGTATTTAACGAAGTCTTCGAGAGCACGGCCACCTTCGTATTTAACGGGGCTGTGTTTGGCATTTTTGGGTGCCCAAAAGAGGGTAGGAAAACCACCGACCTCGTAAGGCGCGGGTACATCGTTTGCCGTGGCATCGAATTTCACGATTTCAATATTTTCATTTGCGAGCTTATCGCCTAATTCGTCATAAACGGGGCCGAGCTTTTTACAGTGGCCACACCAAGGAGCATAGAATTCGATCAACGTATCTTTACCGTTGTTTGTAACAACCTCGTCGAAATTACGTGCCACGGCCACCTTTACGTTCCCAGTGTTGTCTTCGGGAATCGGTTCTGATTTTAGGTATGGCTCCAATGCCCCAGCCTCCATGTCTTTCAAGAATTCTTCGAAAGCGTTTACCGAAAATTCGTCCTTCATTACAAATTTCTGATTCTTCGCGTTCCTAGCGAGAATGATTGGTTTATCGCCTTTTGCGAAATCAATTCCAAATGCGTTTAATTCGTGTTGGAAGTCATCTTTGGAAGAAACAGCGAAATTTAAACTTGGAAAGTCCTTCGCGACTTTAATGATCCTATTGCGCCAGTAATTCGTTCCTTTGGGGTTTTTCACATAATCCACTGCATAATATGCCACTACCAATGGATTTTTAAATTCAGCGGCGTTATCTTGGCTTCGTACACCGGCAATACCATATCTGAAAGAATAGTTCGAGTTTAATAGATTTCTTTTAACTGAATCAAGTAATTGCAGGTACATTGCAGGTACATTGCAGGTACATTGCAAGATTACTTACAGATTTTTCACAATGAAATCGTGTACATCACTGACCGAGTCGCTACCTACGTGTTTCACTGTGTTTGGTTCAAACTTGTTGTGCAATACTTTTGGTCTATAGATCACAATGGTGTTCCTGAAAATCATACGCCCGCATGAATAATAATATCCTATTATTAATTATTCCGAAAGAATTATACTTACTTGTGTCCTTCTTTTTCCAGAAGATCCTTTGTTAATGTATGAGCGAATCTGACTTTTTCCTTCAACTTTTTAGAAACAGCATGGAAGGACGCAGACAAGGGTGAATCATCCTTTTCAAAGAATCCTACTACTCCTACTTCGTTGGACTCTAAGAAAGCCTTCAAGCATCCCTCTCCAGTGAGTTCCTTGGATGCTGGACCGACCTGTGCCTTCATGTGTTTTGCGATACCTGCCGCTTCTCTAGGTCCATTGTATTCGCTAAGAAAGTCACCCCTGGAGAAGATCTTCAATGTTGGGTATCCACTGACCGAATACTTGTTGCAGGTCTCTTTTCCACTCTCGGTACAGTCTACTTTGGCAAGAGTAATCGGGGGATCGTTTCCTAAAAGTAGCTCTGCAGCTTTAGCGTATTCAGGCTTCAGTCTCTTACAGTGCCCACACCTGAAATAAAATAAAGATAATAATAAAACTCATTTGAAAATTACGCAACTGGTAAACTACCTTTAAATTACGTCGGGGATTAAGTATAATTCTAATCTGAATATACGTCAAATAACTCGGATAACTCGGATAACTCGGATACAAAAAGAAATAATAAATAACTGCTCCAAGTGTATATGGAATATAAGATAGAATTTGCAGAAAACAGGGAGAAGGGAGAAGGGAGAAGGGAGAAGATTTCGGTGTATATAAGGCGCAAGCCGGCAATACGCGGCAAGTAAAGCTGCTCGTTAAGTACCTGGAATATAGATTTTATAATCACCGTATGGAATCGCAAGAGAGGACGAGGATTTGAGTATATGAAGCGTATATGAAGCGTATATGAAGCGTATATGAAGCGTATATGAATCTTTACTGATATTGGACGGGTATACTTCTTACCACGGTGCGTAAAACATGACAAGCGTGTGCTCGTGCTGTTCGAGTTCATGGCTGAAGGTTTCGTCGGTGAGCTCGAAGACGTCCTTTTCCTCGGCGAAAACTGCCACGGAAAAGGCCAGGAAGAGGAAAGTTAGACAGTTGGGCAGCATCGTATGCGACGGTGCTCCGCTCTAATTAGTGCACTGCTCTATTCTATCTTTCGACAAGGTACTGTTGTCGAAGACGTGGCCTCTGCGAAGGCGAAGAACGAGCCACCGCTACGCGATACCCCGCGAAGTGCTGTCGTCTTCTGATTGGCTCTCGACCCTCCCCGACTCGCGATATATTACTTTGTATATATATGTGGGGAGATGGAGATGGAAGATACAAAGAATTCAAGAAGGACTCGAAAGATGACGGAAACGTTGAAAACAGTTTCCTTTCTTCGATCATAAATCACGATGCAACCAGGAAAGTGGTTAAAGATCTAATTAGGTACTTACCGAGTCTAACTTTTAGTTCTTTGAAACAATTTCGATATGGTTTCGATAACTAAGCTACGCTTTTAGGGAAACGAACACCGCGTCGTTTCGAAAGGCCTAATCCTTTCAGAAATTGGAAATTTCCAAAATGTCAAGAACTGTTAACGACAACGTCATGACGACAACGACCTTACCGACAACCTATTCTGGACATTAGTCGACAGTGGAAGATTATAATAATAATTTCCTTTTTATCGATTTTCGGGAAATTATCGAGTTAACGGTCATCTATCTCGAATAAAGTGGAAATCATCTTGAACTTCGAAGAGCAAAGAACCATTCCATTCTACCTCGAGGAATTGAAATTCTCGATAACTTTAACAGTCCCGGTTCGGTGGCTCGAATTCTCTTCCGTTAAATAAGGAAACATCTTAGCGGTTTAAGACAGTTTTCATTGATTGCAGTTCAATTCTATGGGCTTTTGCGAACAAAATGATATAAATTACATTTGCAAAATAAATTTGCAAGTATGTTTAAATATTAGTTAAAGTTGGCGAGACATTTTTCGCGCGCTCATTCGTCAAAACTCTTTTTAACTTTGCATACTTTGCATAATGTCAGCAGGGTCCTACTGTCATCTAATTTAAATGAAATTTGATATGGTGAATACTTCATGCAAAATTAATTTTATCTTTATAAATAGGTTCCTAGTTAAATCAGAAATGATTATTGTTTAAACATTTTTTTCCTACGTGTCCTAATAAACAAGATATTGAAAGAAAACAATTTGCGTTTTTCATTGTGGTAAGGGCCAAATTCATGGGCAGAAAAAATGCCGTCCATCTAGCGGCGGAAGGTGGAACTAAGCTCCGAAAATCATGTATGTGGCTCCATCTAGCGGCGGAACTAGACTATCAACTCCCCTCGATAGTGTACCCTGAGCAAGGGTCAAATTCATGGGCAGAAAAAATGCCGTCCATCTAGCGGCGGAAGGTGGAACTAAAATCGCTATTCCCCTCCTTTGTTTACCATCCGTAACAACGAAATTCATACCAAGAATCATGCCATGTAGTCCATTTAGCGGCCCGCAGGTGGAACAACAATCGCTACACCGATCCTATGACGGGAATATTTTGAGGAAAATTTCGATTCTCTTGTTCAGTGGCCGTCTGATACTTACCTGTTAAATTGTATTGAATGCCATTTTAGTTCCACCTTCCGCCGCTAGATGGACGGCATTGTTTCTGCCCATGAATTTGACCCTTGCTCAGGGTACACTATCGAGGGGAGTTGATAGTCTAGTTCCGCCGCTAGATGGAGCCACATGCATGATTTTCGGAGCTTAGTTCCACCTTCCGCCGGTAGGTAGACGGCATTTTTTCTGCCCATGAATTTGGCCCTTACCACAATGAAAAACGCAAATTGTTTTCTTTCAATATATTGTTTATTAGGACACGTAGGAAAAAAATGTTTAAACAATAATCATTTCTGATTTAACTAGGAACCTATTTATAAAGATAAAATTAATTTTGCATGAAGTATTCACCCTATCAAATTTCATTTAAATTAGATGACAGTAGGACCCTACTGACAATCCGTGACTTCCGCGACTTTTTGGCTTTTATTTTCGAAACCAAAGACCGTTCTACGTGTTTCAGGAATGCTTTCCAAAGAAAAATGTCTGCTCTACCGCATAGAGTATTCGGAATTCTCGTCAGAGGTTCAAATTTTATGCAAATTTAAAAAGAGTCTCGAAAAACGAGCGCGCGAAACATGTCTCGCCAAATTTAACTAATATTTAAACATACTTGCAAAGTTATTTTGCAATTGTCACTCATATCATTTTATTCGCAAAAGCCCACAGAATCTTTTGCAATGAAGAAAGATTGTCTAACTTTTATATTTACGTCACAATTTGTATGCAAAGTTAAAAAGAGTTTTTACGAATGAGCGCGCGAAACATGTCTCGCCAACTTTAACTAATATATAAACATACTTGCAAATTTATTTTGCAAATGTAACTCATATCATTTTATTCGCAAAAGCCCACAGAATCTTTTGCAATAAAGAATTATTGTCTAACTTTTATATTTACGTCACAATTTGTATGCAAAGTTAAAAAGAGTTTTGACGAATGAGCGCGCGAAAAATGTCTCGCCAACTTTAACTAATATTTAAACATACTTGCAAATTTATTTTGCAAATGTAATTTATATCATTTTATTCGCAAAAGCCCACAGAATCTTTTGCAATCAATGAAAACTGTCCATCTTTTATATTTACGTAACAATTTTTATTTAAATTTGAAAAGAATCTCGAAGACCGAGTACGTGGATTGTGTCTCGCCAACTTCAACTAATGTTTAAACATGCTTGCAGATTGATATTGCAAATGTAGTACACATGATTTTGTTCGCAAAAGTCCACAGAATTCTCTGCAATTTATGAAACCTGTCAAACTTTTAGGGACAAAAATGACCCTTTCCTTCTAAATAGATTTTGTCGAAAACTATAAGGATCTTTTTTTGTGTTGGACGGTGTGGTTTTCCAATATCTGTTATATACCTCTTTCAGCATACATATTACTCGACACTCGACCCACCCTTCAGAGTTTCTGCTAGCGGCAGCCTGCACGTGGTGAGAAATCGGTAATGATTGTAGAAAGGAGAATTGGAATTAGAATTATTCTACAATTACAACCGAGATAATAGCTGCTTTATTTTGCGTTAGTTTTGCGTTAGTTTTGCGTTAGTTTGATTATAAATTAGTCACACTCAACTCTGCAATTACAGGTTGGATTAGCGTAGTATATCTGTAGGTCTGTATATGCATCTTCCCAGCGGGCGAAATAAATTCGATCACGTGTGAAATCGCGTGCATGATGTGTATGATACGTGGATGCGTGGATGCGTGGATGCGTGGATACGTGGACGATACTGGACATTGTGGACAGTCGGGGAGTCGGTTTTATTAAACGCGATGTGAATAAAAATGAAGAGACTTTGGAGGATGACGATTGGCCAATACTAGTACGTTCTACGGACGGTCATGAGTTCGCAGAAAAGAGGAAAAGCGTAAAGTAATCCCGTAATTTATACTTTCATTGAATCTCAACGTGGCCGCGAGCATTTTGTTAGTCGCGAAGTTACTCTTTCGTTTTTAACGGGACAAGAGGTAGACACAGTGATCGGTCGATTCCGGCGCAATTCCTACGTTTTTCCTTCTACTATGGTAAGTTGAAGTTCTTAAGATACATGTGGTGTATGCGATTTTAATGTTCGATTAAAATAGTGTTCAAATTTCGTTCAAATTTCGTTCAAATTTATTTGATAGTATTCAACTGTTTCTGAAGCTCTTTTCAAATTTCCGTAAAAATTGAGTCTCTGACGAGAGTTTAAATTACCCCACGCGATATAGGAGACATTTTTCATTGAAAAATACTGAGAAAAATATGTAAAATAGATTTTGAAAGAAATCTTTTTTGTGTCAGACAGTCCAATTATTGTCTTGATTCCTCGTTAAGCGTTAAGCGTTAAGCGGACGTTTTTAAATGTTGATACGAGCGAGATGGAAAGTTTTACTTTCGAAAGTAAGCGGTACCTCCGTGAACGACCAATTTTATTAAATAGGATCGTTCGACATTGTGTTCGTGTTTCACCATCATGATTACACGAGCTGGTTTCCGTTGCGGTTAATTCCGTTGAGGTTAATTAAGCAATCCTGCGGCATTGATGTGCGTGAGGGGTGTTTGCCGCAACGGAAGTGAATTAATAAAGGTAGTCGAATTCATTTTTCATCGTGACATCGTGACATCGTACATCGACGCATCGACGATCCGACGTCAATCGTTTGTTTGTACCTTGAACTTTATTCGAATTTTTCTGACAATGAGTGATTAAGCGACGAATTAACGACAAAGAATTACATATCGGCGGGGACTCGTAATACTTTCCACTCGCGCAAACATCGATTCGCATTCGTATGGAACCTCTCCTGATTACTTTGAAGGATATTGGATCTTATTTCGTAATGGAAATAATAGCGATGTACTCGCATGACGCGGTGACCCTTATCGTTAGAAAAAGTGCAATTCACCGGAACGTAAATGACTTGATGATCTTATCCGGAATAGGAACGATCTTTTCACTTGACTTTATGATAGTGGGCGATTCATTCTCAAGGATACATTAAAGATCATTATATAAGAGACGCGTGCACTATACTTTTGAAATACCACGGTTAGTAGTTAATGGAATCGGGGTATATTAATCGGGAAACCCCGTCAAAATCGAAATCACCGGCGATCATTTCGTGCGCGATCATTTAAGCAAACTGGCTAGTTAATCGTGTATCAGCTGTTATTCTAAAACACTCCAAGCAAGACTATATAGCGTTACTCTGAATAGACTTGGTTGGAAAAAGTAATACTTTCGGATATGCTGATCGGGAATGCCGATCAGTCAGCCAGAAATGTCCTGTTCGACCTCTCGAATCGATTCGACGTTTTTACGTTTGTTAGTAAAACGAACTAAAGCAACTCCGCGAAAGCTCTTGGGATGATATATAATACCTATATATATATATGTACGTGTGCGCTTGTGCTTGTCAGTCAGCCAGCAGCAAGTAAGTCAGTCGGCGGGAGCCAGCTGTCACGGTAGATACTCGTTTCGTTTAGACTACTGTCCTTCCCCCTCTTTCTGTCACCCCCTTCTACACCGTTCGTACTTTATGGCCACAGGCCATAAAAGTTTGACCTTATTTAATCAGTCGAATACTAAACATTATTTTATTTACCATTTCAGTTGTTTCGCCAGTGCACTCGTCAAGCTAAAAACTGTCATTTTCTTGGTTCCGTAAAAGGTAAGACTGATCACGTACGACTTTAAACCACCTTCCGATATTCCCTGTCACTTTCTCTTTTCTCTTTTCGCTTTATACTTTACACATTACACTTTACACTTACTTTCGACATGCTCGACATGCTCGACCTTCATTCTGGGATCTCTACTGCTTCACGTTTAACTCTCAATACAGCTACATCATACACAGAATTTGGTCATTTTTATATCAACTATCACATTGCACATTTGCTCATATAAGCAAATTTTACAATAAACAATTTTATATTCCATCGTTATACAATTTTAAATATTCAGAATTTCGCAAGATGGTCCTTGAGAATCTATTACATAAAGCTGCCATATGTTCCAGGTTATTTGAAAATCATGCCTTGCCCGTTCTTAACTCGCCTATCAGCGAACTATGTTCGAAATTATGGAGCATCTGTTATAATAAACTACAGGCAGCATTGCCCGGTAATGTCCCGCCTTTCTAGTACTTTGAGCGATTCTGTGGAAGTACAACCGATGCCTGATCCGGTTGGAAATCAATGTCCATTCCTTTCAAAAGAACGTGATGCTGTGAAGGAAACCAGTCGGGCTGTAGAAGAAGATATCATTAATCTTGGTGGTAGCAACGAAACCGTGGAAGAACATGGCTTTCCTTACGAAGAATTCTTTCACGATCAAATCATGAAAAAGAAAAAAGATCACTCTTATAGAGTGTTTAAGAAAGTAAATCGCTTAGCCCAAGATTTTCCATCAGCAATGGAATATTCTTGGGGAGAGAAACCCATCACCGTATGGTGTTCCAATGATTACTTAGGAATGTCCAGGCATCCAGCAGTGACAAGCTCCGTTCAAGAGGCACTAGAAAAATTTGGTGCTGGTGCTGGTGGAACTCGAAACATATCTGGAAATTCCATGGGCCATGAAATGTTAGAAAAAAGGCTAGCCCTATTACATCGGAAAGAGGCTGGTCTGTTGTTTACCTCTTGCTTTGTTGCCAATGATTCAACGTTGTTCACCTTGGCAAAACTCTTACCAGACTGTCATATATTTTCCGACGCTGGTAATCATGCTTCTATGATTCAAGGGATTAGGAACAGTGGAGTGCCAAAGCATATATTTCGACATAACGATGTTCAGCATCTGGAAGAGCTATTATCCAGAGTAGATAAGAGCGTACCGAAAATCGTAGCATTTGAAACTGTACATTCCATGACTGGTGATATATGTCCGTTGGAAGAGTTGTGCGATGTAGCGCATAAGTATGGTGCCTTAACTTTCGTCGATGAAGTTCATGCTGTTGGCCTCTATGGATATTCAGGAGCGGGCATAGGTGAAAGGGATTGGGTACTTCACAAGATGGACATCATTTCCGGTACATTGGGCAAAGCGTTTGGCAACGTTGGCGGGTATATTGTCGGCTCCGCGATGCTAATCGACATGATTCGAAGTTACGCGGCTGGATTTATATTTACAACTTCTTTGCCACCTACGGTGTTATATGGTGCTCTAACGTCGCTAGAAATTCTGTCTTCGGACGAAGGAAGAAACTTAAGGGCCAGCCATCAGAGAAACGTTGCTTATATGAAGGCGATTCTCGCTTCCGCGGGTTTACCACTAGAGCCTTCGCCATCGCACATTATACCGATCAAAGTAAATCCTGTTCTTCACTCTTTCGACCAATGCTAGCCCTTTCGACTAGCCTTACGACTAGCCTTACGACTAGCCTTACGACTAGCCTTACGACTAGCCCTTAATCAATCTTTCAAATTCTATCACATCTGTTACAGATTGGCGATCCGCTCCTTTGCAGTCAAATCGCCGATTCCTTATTGCGAAATAAAGGTCATTATGTTCAAGCGATAAATTATCCAACGGTTCGAAAGGGCGAAGAAAAATTAAGACTCGCGCCCACCCCGAATCACACTCGATCGATGATGGACAAATTCGTACAGGACACTTTGGAAGTTTTCCGGTGCTTAAATATTCCAAAGCTCGAAAATAAAGCGGACAAGGCCGCGCGTGCAATATTAGTTCATTGACAAATGTATTTATATTAAAATATACCAATTATTAATCTATTATCTTAACGGACGCATAGAATTTACGTATATGCGTATGGAAGGTGGAAGGGTTTATTTTTAACGGTGCTTGTGGTCAGTGGAGCCGGCATCTGTCATCCGGAAGACGTTAGAAATTAATCGACGCTGATTCAATCTATATGGAGAAGAAGAGAGTTTTAAATAAACCGTTATCGAATGGTCTATGCCTTGTCGTTAATCGTCCGCTTCATTACCGAACTCATCGTAGGACCTATAGTGTTAGTGGCCTACAGAATGCATTTTGGTCAGCTACCTTTTTAGAACTCGTGCAAACCGCTGTATTAGGCGTTTTGCATTGGTGTAGGACATTTTTTTACTTTTTTATGCTGAATAGAAATTGTATATAAATTGCTTGGTGTTAAAGTTTTGGTGAAATCTTTGTGAGGTAGAATTCTACCTCCGCCCTCCGTATAGGGCGGGTCTCAAAGCAGCAACCTCCACGTGGTGAGACCTGGGCAATCGGAATTATTTCTCGTGTAATAATGACACGAACATTATTTGAAGGCATTGTATCAAATTAGTATGAAATTTCTGTAGAATTATAGTAGTTAAAGCTCGTATTATATTTAGTCGTCGGTCTTATTACACCATCAATAATTTTGAGCTAATCTGCTGCCGGTTATTTTACATTTATAAGTCGAATGAATATTTGATTTATAAATGTATAGTAACCAATTCGTAGCATTAGTAAATCGTGGGTTCGTTATTGTGAACGAATTAAATTTAATATCAATCCACCATTTTCCATCGATTTGGAGCATTTGCGACTTTGAAATCTTGATCATTTTGGAAGGTATACTTATAATCCCTTGGTATTTTTGCCATTTTGGGTCGATCTATTTCTTGACAGGAAACATATTTTTGTAGCAGCGATGTATGCTCACTCAATCTATTTAGGCATCTGTTGGTTCATCAATTTTTTCAGTTTCTTGCAGTTTTGCCGCCTCGAAATTGTTTAATTGCAACGGATTTAAAGAATCACTTGATTTAAACAATATTCGAACTAAACCATAAGTATACACGTCGAATTGGATCTTGAAAATAGTTGAAAACTGAAGAATGTTTGATTTTTAAATTGATAAAATGCCGAATTGAAAGCCCACTGATGAAATCGTGCGCGCTTGCGCACTTGCGCACTTGCGCACTTGCCCGTGGTCGCGTGGTGACGGCATTGTGCGCACGCGCTTATACAAAGTGTGGTATACTTAATTTGACGTTTGCAGTTTTGAGAGAAAGTGTTGTGCCACTCGCTGAGTGAACATAAATAGTGTTCACTCTTGAAATAATTGGATATTTTAAGCGTGATGGTGATAATGAAATACATTTTATTAAGAACGTGATCAAATCAATGCTTCGAGTCGGAGAAAGCGAAAAGTAGTTTGCTCTAATATTGAGATGCCGAGAAAAACGTAAAGAAAGGCAGGTTATAATGAGGAACATTCTTAGTTTATTGAAGATGTTGGTCGCGTTTTTTCACGATTACGCGCGTGGTTTATCATATACCATCACTACGATTTTCGTTTTGTTTTATTGTTTACATCCGGCAAGATTTGCGTCTCATTATACGTTTATAAAGACCGAGGATATATACGATGAAATGGAGAGATCTTATCAACCTAGAGATAATTCCTGCACTATCTCCATTACTGGCAGAAGATCCTCGGAATTACTTTATCCCGAGGAACATCCTCGGGAGGATCCTGTAGCGATGGCACGCAGATTAGGGATATTACCCGGCGGTCAGTGGAAACCGCCGAGCTGCCACCCACTTTTCAACGTCGCAATCATATTACCTTATCGAAATCGAAAAATGCAACTTGCTATTTTCATGAACTACATACATCCTTTCTTACAAGCTCAAAACTTAGACTATAGGATATTCGTAATAGAACAAAGTCCAATGCGCGAATTCAATCGTGCCAAGCTGTTCAACGTCGGATATGCAGAGGCAACCAAAGTGAATGATTTCCATTGCTTTATATTCCAAGACATTGATTTGATACCTCAGAATCCAGACAACATTTATGCATGCACCAAGATGCCAAGGCACATGAGTTCCAGCGTTAATACATTTCGGTACAATCTTCCTTACACTGGATTGTTTGGTGGTGCTATTGCTCTTACACGTAAACAATTTGAGAGGGTCAATGGGTTTTCCAATGTGTTCTACGGATGGGGTGGCGAGGATGACGATTTTTACAGCCGCTTACAGTCTAAAGGATTCCAGGTATGTGGTCCTGATGCAGTGTTAAATTTAATAATATTTCCAGGTGTTAAATAAGATCTTGAGGAATTAAGCAGAAATTAAAATGCCTTCGAATAGCAAATGTAAGTCACTGTGTCGTACCGTGACACGCAATAATATTAATTTACAGGTCTCACGTTTTGGGCCTGATGTAGCTCAATATTATATGTTAACTCATAAGAAAGAACCGCCCAGTAGCGCACGTTTTACTAATCTCGAAAGCGGTGCACGCAGATACGATACCGATGGGATTAGTAATCTCGAATATAGAGTACTAAATCATCAATTAAGACCCTTATATTCCTGGATTTTAGCTGACGTTTGAATTTTCCGTAGTCATTTTTTTATCGCAATTTTAGTTGAATCTCAAAATATAATTATATAAGTTTGGATACCTGCGAATCATTTATATTAACGAGACATACTTTACATCGAATATCACACCGTGATACACCGCAACACACCGAATCGGATCGTACATGAATTTTTTAAGCGATGCAAAATCTGAATCATATTAAACCTATAGACAAGATGATTGATGATCACTTTATCAAGATAGCAAAGACGAATAGCAAAGTAGAATCTAAAATTTCTTACCCATCTTTATCTCGGATGAGATATTTGAATATGATCTTACTTAAATCGCGCACATTGATAATTCGTCTGTTTAAACGTTCACGTTTTCTTAAATTTGATTCAGGAGATTGAGCTTTCCGCATTCAAACATTTGAAATTGAATCCAATCCTTGAATCGAATTCCTAATATTTCAGGAATTAATTGACAAATACCGAATTCATAATGTAGTACTTAAAAGTGTCGCTCAATAATGATTACCTAGTTGATGATCAGATTGATTTGTGTATGAGATAATTCGAGTTATCAGCTACATATTCCCGTTCGCGTGACGCGATTGCCCGCCGCGATTTACCTCTCATTATCAGATTTAAATGCCGATCACCTAATCGCTCTTTCCTCCGAATTAGCGATGCTAAGAAGGATCGAGGATGCTTCGACAAATCTTCGATTGCAGATTTGATAGTACAACTCAGAATAGTCGATTGATGGGAACTTTGAACTATACTTTGATACGCATATCTATAGACATTATTATTTATCGAATAAATTATGAAGGCAATTCAAGTATTTTCGAATGATATCGTTCATATTTTCTATAAAACGGCTGAAAAGGCTGAACATTACGCATTCTACGTTTCGCATTCCTCCCTCGTGGAATCAATTTGATTCTTGCGGAGTAGACGATTTTGGATCGGTAACGGTTGACGAGGGGTTTTACAGAAGAAGGTAGAAGGTAGAAGGTAGAAAGTAGAAGGTAGAAGGAGCTGAGAACAAAGCGAAATAAGGTTGTAGAAAAGTGTATGTAATAGTGAACTTTATCTAATGATCTCCATAGAAAGGATGATATAAATCATAGTAATAAGAAAAACCGACGTACATGAGTATGTATATTATAAATATAACTGTCTATGTAGATATTTATATTTACGTGAAATATTGGCATAATTAATTACATTAGATATTGTAAAGGAATTATGGAATAGAATGCAACTCATTGTAACGGAATAAATATAGTATAATAGGCGCCAGTGATTACTTCGGGCACGCGGAGTCACAATTAAGGGAGGTACTCCCTCAAACTCCTCGTTCCGACTGAAAGAAGCATCATGAAATGTTCCATCGCGGAATGATTTGATATAAAAATAAGACGTATAAATATACGTCGATTATCCACAGGGTAGATGTTTACACTAAACATTAAAATACATATTGCGAAAATAGAGACGATCCTTTCATAATGCTTCAACGTATTTCAACGTATTTCAACGTATTTCAACTGCAGGCACAGGACGTACCAAATAGTGGAGGATTTTTATCAACCAGAGTTATTTAAGACAACAGTCCGTTTCTTTCTAATCATTGCGATACCATCGTGGCGTTGCTATGGCCTTTGGATTATTTAAAGGAATTTCGTTTGTATAATACATTCAGCAATTACGTTTTGTATGTCAATACCCCTGCTCCTCGTGCTCCCCGCATTATGTACTTGTTTTTTTGGCTTTCCTTGACATCCGCGTACATGTGATAGCTAAATGAATTGACGGGAAGGCGATACGAAAGGTCTGATTAGTATTTTGACGAACGCACTGGGAAGAATGATCGTAAATAGAGCAAGAGCCATATGTACCGTGGGTGTATATCGTTTATTCTTGGATAAGCGTATATGGAAAATATTCGTACTGATAATACGAACGTACGATAGTGAAAGGTTTGATAACTTTGATAACTTTGATACTCGCGATACTCGCGATACTCGCGATACTCGCGATACTCCCTCGGAGAGATGTGTCTCACGATGGACCTGTTTTAACTTAAAACGTGGAGATCGCAGAATCTCATGGCAAGTACTGATAAGACAAAGCTGAGCGTGATATATCGTAAAGTTTCGAACGTTTGTGTGATTGAAACTTGGATTATAAAACTAACAAGGGGGATGATAATACGCGCGGTATTATGTCCCAAATAGTGTGACTGATGTATTGTTTCTTATATTCCTAGTAATGAATAGCTGCTGTACCGTAGGTAAAGAAAAAAGTGAATTTAGAAAAAGCCATAATTTTGTCGGTCGGAAGCCGACAAAGACCGACAAAGACCGACTTACTGACCGGATTATCAGCTGTAATGCCGATTATCAGTACATGCTTCTCGGGAACCGTGCTATTCGGATAATGCACGGACCTTATCGTATTGTTTATGGAAAGTTGAGTACAAGTACTTATGTCTATATAAAAGCTAGTCGTTGACAATACCGAAGGTAGATATTACGTGTCGGAAAGTTCTTGATAGCGCGCGTACATCATTTTTTTGACACAATCTTTGTAGGTGTCACCGGGTAATGCGCTGTAAGAGGAGGATTTCGCCCCTAAGCCAGCCGTAGGAACTCTCCTTTCTGCCTCGATGATACTCGTTCTACCTTGGTTCGTTTTTCCTAGCCCCATTCCCTCGCTCCAACCCATTTTTTGCAATAATTTATTACCAACGTTGTCCGACCCGATGCCGGCCCTGGTTGGTTCCTCGTAGGAAACCGGTATATCTTCTACTCTGGTCTTCAAATATTTTTCTTTTAATTTATTGGGTTGCGGTGGTTCGGGTTCGCCGTACTTCGCTCTCCTTTCCTTAGCCCGATCTCTATATTTATTGTTTCTCTGTTGTGGATCGTTTGGATCCAAACCACGAACTTGGTACCAATTCTCCAAATTCTGCTTGTGAAGGTCGGATAATTGTTGATGGCGGAGTAACGCTTCTTTGCTTGGAAATTGTCTCTTACAGAGTAAGCACGCTAATTTACTCCAATCCGTGTGTTGTCTTTCTTCCTGTTGCACATCCTCGATTTCTTCTTCCGTGTCACTTCCGCCGCCATACGCAGCTACTAAGCCGTTGCTTCCGCTTTGATCTTCGTCCTCGTGATAGGGATTTGCGAGAGATTTTTTCTCCAGAATAGCATAACCCGCATCCGCGGCCCCACTTCCTACACCCTGGTTACCATCGCCGCCAGCAAACTCGGAATTCCAATTGCTCTTCGCATTTTCCTTCTTTTGATTCAACGTCTTCGCCCAACGTTCCATGTCCTTTGCTATTTTCTTAGCTACTTTCACTTTATCCTGCTTGCTATCTTTTTTTTTGCTTTCATCCTCCCTCGACGTTTCTTGAGTAAGATTACTACTACCCAACGACGTTGTCGACTGACTCGTCACGGTATTAGTCGAGTCTGTATTACTTGCAGTCGCTGTTATCGTTGCTCCGCTCGCTGCACTTCCGGATGCTTGTGTCGCGCCGGCCGGTGCAGTCTGTAAATGGAAAAAGAAAAGGGTGGTTTTTAAATAGGTTAATAATAATAAACAGTTTCGCACAAGAGAATGAGAGTGAGAGTGAGAGTGAGAGTGAGAGTGAGAGTGAGAGTGAGAGTGAGAGCGAGAGCGAGAGCGAGAGCGAGTGCAAGTCCAAGTCCAAGGTATAAATGTTCTTTTTCTTTGGGTATTTACCTTTGCTGGCTGGTAAGAAAACGATTCAGCATCCCAGTAGAGGAACTGTTGGGTGTGACTATTATAATAATATTGTGAGTTGGGATCGTAATATAATCCTGTACTTGGATCGTAATAATAACCCGACGACTCATCGTAGTGATAGGTACTGACATCCGGCACAGCTGTAAAAAGAATTTGAACGTTACCGCGTTATCGCGTTATCGTTATTATATACATATCAATCTTTGATTTCTTTTTGGACAGTCCGCGTCCAAAAGTAGAACTTACAATAGACTTTGCCATCGCTCGCATGAGCGGGTACTCTGCCGCTGGCCAACGTCGTGCTGGTTGGTGCAGTTGGCGTTGGTCTTCCCTTCATTTCATCCGCGTCACCCAATTTTCTAGATGCTTGCAACTGTTGTATCGCCGACTGTGCAACGGCAGCAGCTGCGTTCACTCTGTCGGTCTGGTTCAACGACGGCAAGGTAATCGCGGAACCTTGCATGATCTGATTTTGATAATATTGCGTATAATACTGGAGATAGTGTGCCTTTTGAGCTGGTGTTTTGGCGTATAAGTTGGCACTGTACTCGGCCAATTGAGCAACATCATCAAGGGTATATCTTTGAGCCTGATTATCATTCGATTTCCATGCAGTTGGATTATTGATTTGATGGAGTTTGCAGTAGGTGATCTCCACTTTTCTACCATCCACTACTAATCCTTGTTTCGTGAGTGCTGTATGTAAATACATAGCATCCACGACGTTCCCCATTTCTAAGTAACAAACTCCCCGCGAAGTGTTTGTAAGGGAATCACGGCCGATACGTATACTTCGTATTGGCATGGACGAAAGACTTTTCATAGCTTGAAGAACTGAATCTTCGGTCGTTAGAACATCCAATCCGCGAAGTAGAACTGTATTCGTAGGGTGCGGACTGATTTCGTCGCTACCTTCTCCACCTTCTTCGCTCTCTGCTCGGGAGGCGGAACATTTGAAGCATGTTTCGCGTCGTTTAAAATTATGCGCTCCACACTGCAACGAGCAATAGCATAAAGAACTTCGAACTGAATTCACATTACAGATGTTTCAAAGGCTAGAGGAGAGAATATCGTGCACCTTTACGCAATGCCAATCTTGCGTGTTTTTTGCTGGTGGTTTATCTACATGGCAATCTTTCGGTATACTGTATTGCATCAGGGCGCGGTATTGGTCCTGCAGCATCAATACTCCCTGAAACAGAGAATTTCAGTGTTATCCCGTCCAACATCCTCCCAAGGCCTCTGTTTGACCCGTATAAACTTCCTTCTCTTGGTTGACGAAATAATAGTTTTCTACTTCATAGCTTTCCGTCTCGAACGAACAGTAAAGAAAATCTGGGCTTAATGTTATCGGGCCATTCCACGCGGCTGTCTCTGATCAATATCAATATCAATATCTTATATACATCTATGTATACACGTATGTATGTACATGTACAAGTCGTTACGGTTTCTCTTTTTGCAAAAACTCGTCAGAAATAGAAAAATGTACGATGATCGCTCGAAATGAAAAATATTGCTCTTGAGAGAATTTGAATAAACGTGTAAACTTGAACTAAGAACTACTAAGAGAGTGTAATAGTGTAATCGTGTAATCGTGTCATTCAAGTAAATGTCGAATGCTCGAATATATGCACTGGTAAACTGATAAGACGACTGGAATGACCCTCCTCCGATCTTGCTAGATAGTCGAGAAACTTTTCTGTTAGAGATAGAGAGGAGGATTGGTAAAAGCACGCGTCGCGGGCTTTCAGCTTTACGCGAGAATTCGATAAGTCGAATTAAGAAACGAGTTAAGAATAGTCTGTGAAGCGAATGTGTATCGTGGGGATTCCTATACTCCTATACTCCTATACTCCTATACTCCTATACGAATAATTAGGTATGGTAGATTGAAGTAGCCTTTGATTAGGTGGTGCACAGCCATGGCCATGGGTAAGGCCAGGGGGCTGCGTTACCGTGCCTTGCCGCCACGGGGCAGTCGGTGGCACGCATGAAACGCATCGGTTGGGTATCTGGACTGAACTTCTTTCTACCTGTTTCATCTCCATCCACCGTGCGGCCTCCTGAGTCGCGTTAAACTCGACGAATGCAAAACCTCGCGAAGCACCTATACAGAGCAAATACACACATATCCAAAGTTAATCCACGTTAATGCCTGGGTGTCTCTACTCTGAGAGGGCAGGCAATCACAGCACCAACCATTGACAGACTCAGTTTCGAACGAAGTATTTCTTCGCTTTCGTCGCTTGCTTTTTCATTTCCATTTGCCTAAATCGCTCGGTTGATTCTCAATTTTTATTCCGTTTAGGGGGGGGATTAACAGTGAGAGCTCGGATTTTCACCGCTCTTATAAAAACACTGTTAGTGTTATTTCGAACTACATACGCGGAGCGTCCCCCATTCGTAACACCAGACCTACCCATATCAATGTATGTTGGCCACATTTTTTTTTTATTCTCTTTAGTTAGTACAAATATAGTTTCACTGGTGAAACAGTGAATTGAAAGGTTTGGAAAAAGAAATTCATAACAAATCAAATCAGGTTTCCCCGCGCGAAAATAGCACGACGTATTTACTTTGATTCGCTATAAAAGTATTTGAATCCCTCGAAATTTGGTTGGTAAAGGTGTTATCCGAAAAACTGATAGTAAACGGGGGAGAGCACTGTTTTTCAAAGATTCAGATTGAATGGGCACCTTCCCAGAGACGAATAACGATGGGTTGTATTTCCTCGAAATATTCTTCCTGTATCGGTCATCGACTTACCTTCTCCCATGGGTCAAAAATCACTTAATGACTTGTATTGAATTTCGAGAAATGCACGATTGGTACCGAATGTAAATACCGATGAATTTGAAATGACCGATTTTAGACTTCTACGAATATCCCCCAAATGACAAAAAAATTCTTTGTTCCATCGCAACACAGTTTTTACGTCTTTAATGAAATTCAACAACAATTTGAAGTGGTTTCAACAATTTTACCAAAACTGTTGTAAACGAAGAAGAAAACAAAAAACATTTCATCCGTGTGCTAGAATATCATCAACTAAGAACTGTGCTGATAATTACCTGTATCTTTTTTTCTAATGAGCCTGATGTCCTTGGGCATGAGACCACAGTTGAGGATGTCTTGCCGCACCTGTGATACACACATCATAATGATAACAGTGATGTATGCTTGCAAATAGCTGGTTCACGAGTGGCCAATTATGTCGGGCCTCTAAGTTGACAACCTACGTCATTCTCTGTAATATGCTGGGCGAGCCCGCGAATCATTATGGTGTTGTTCGGAGACTGAGATTTGTAGTGGATGCCTTCCATGGACGAGCCATAGGCGCGACCATGTTCATGCTCAAATTCCAAGCTCTCGCGACTGTGATCATCGTCGCGATCGCGATCTCGGTCTTCCCGTTTTCCTCTACGATCCCTATCCCTATCCCTATCTCTCTCTCTTCTAGAACGATCTCGGTCCCTATCTCGATCACGGTCCCGATCTCGATCTCTCTCTAAAGAATCTCGATCCCTTTGCCTTCCATAGCGATCTTCTCTATCTCTGTAACTGCGGTCCCTATCGTCTCTACTGCGATCTCTCCTGTCTCTGGATCTGTCTCTTTCTCTGTCTCGGTCCCTTCCACGATGATTTCTGTAATCCGGGCTACGATGATCCCTGTCACGGTGATCTGTGTCACGATGTTCTCCATACTCTGGTGATCTATTGCTTCCATAGTCATTCCTGTAGTCATAATCGGAATTATGTCCCCTCCTCTCAGGTCCGTAACCTGGCTCCCATGGATCTATGTTGTTGCTATACATATTGTCCATTCATTGATCAAAGTCCTGAAATAAGCAAAGAGATTTAGAATTTCATCAAAAATATCCCCTTAAAGTGTCTGATATTGGCTTGTATACATTTGTAGTAACAGAGCTTTGTAGCATTTAGGTAAAAATTTAGGTAAAAAAGCTTGATCCAACAATAGCTGTTGTATCTTTTTCTATATGCAAATTGTTATTCGTCCAGTATGTGGGATAATACGGATATACACGAAGAATATTAGTAATAATTACGGTGCGAATTTAAGGCCGAAATTTTCCGATTAATCGAAAGAAATGTTAGACAGAAGTACGCGGCGGATAGGGACCACGAGAGAGGGAGTGGGTCGTATTATTCCACGAGGAGGAACGGCATCTCCCGCACTAGCAAACTACGAGCCTGACAGAAGTGCATCTTGAGTTCCACGATTTGAAATCCGGTAATGAATTGATCAAGAACGGGAATGGGAGTATTTCAGCAGATATGCAAAGCATTTCAGTGATTGTACTCTGTGTAAAATATTAGAAAATGTTAATATAACATCATGCGGAATACAGAACGTCCCATAATATGGAAACTTCGAGTACAAAAGAAGGGTCGGCTTCGATAGAACGGATAGGCCATCGTGGCGATGATTAAAAATCATTACCCAGTGAAGTTTGTTGCTTTTAAAATATATCCCACGAAGCAAATTTCCTCCGCCGAATTATTCTTCTCTTTTTAAATATCAGCGAGAACACCACTTTCCCACGAATTCTATTTTAATCTCGAAAAATAGCGTGATACGCACAATGGCGTGGACGTACTTCTCACTTCTTCCGTATAATATGGCGACTTTTGTGGGGGACGAACCATTACGTGTTCCCTGAACAATTTACTCTGGTTCCTACTACCCCGAAGATGGCGTTTTGATATCCGAGTCAAACTATTTGAAATTCGGACAACCGTCGTGTGACTGTCGTGTGAAAATATTTTCTAAGTGCGAATAACTAGCGCAAATCAATCATTTTTCCAAAGTTCCAACAGCGAGCCGTAAGTTTACCGTTTACACCGCGTACTTATCAAAGTATTTAACTTTCATCACTGGATTCATATTTATTAACAATTGATTCAGTCTAAAGTCAGTTTAAAGTCATTTTAATTGAGAGATCTACCGATCTCTGTCTCTTGGGGTGAGAATTAATGAATAAAAGAGGTTTGAAGAAATAGTCGCTCGAAATAATCGAAGAGCTATGACGAAAAGTAGAAGTTCTAGTCGTTACAACTTTCTTCCGTACAGCTTACACTTTTCGTGCTTATACTGTGAACATATTATACGTATTTAGTATAATACAAATAGTTATATTAATTTAGTGTAAAATCACCGACGAGATATAAGCACACCAAGCACGCAATGCAATCTGTAATTCCAGTGTTACCGAGTCCTAGAGCCCGGTAACGATTTCTGTGTCACTGGTGACGTTACCTATTAAACACATCAAACAGCTGTTTTTTTATATTTTTACTCCTTAAAATACACAGATAAAACATGGAATTATTTTTCCAAAAACTCTTAGTATACATATATTAGTATGAATATATATAGATAGATATAGATATAGATATGTTTCATTATTCTATAGTGAGATCAACGTGAGAATAAAATTAAATTATTACTATTAAATTACTATTAAATTACTATTAAATTACTTTGAAAAAAGAATAAAGAAAGTAGGTCAAAAGTAGGTCAAAAGTAGGTCAAAAGTAGCTCAAAAGTCCCAATAAATTAAGTAAATAATAGTTTGTTTCTTCGTCTTGGCACGTGTCTTATAAAATTAATGACAATTGTTGAACTTGTTTAATTAACGCTACATTAGTTCTTATTCGCGCCTTACAGCTTAATTTTCCTATCATTTGGCGTAATAATTAATATTCGTTTGAGTCGCTTAATAAAACGTGAATTGATCTTGTGAAATATTTTTGTATTTGCTATAAATTTTCTTTTGAATATCCAGTAATATATTGCTCACAGATGTAAGAGATTTTAAAAAACAACACTGTCCAACACAAAAAAAGGTTCTAACAACAAACATGTGATCCTTATAGATTTTGACGCGCTGGAAACGAATCCGCAGACCGTTTCTCTCCGTCACCCACAGTTTTCGAATAAAGCAATTTTGAAAAAACGGGTTAAACATCAATTTTCGTTCATTGCAAAACATTCTGCGGACTTTTGCGTATAAAACGATATAAATTAGATTTTCAAAATGAATTTGCAAATATGTTTAAACAATAGTTAAGTTTGGCGAGACGCATTCCGCGCGCTGATTCTTCGAGACTCTTTCCAAATTTGACTAAAAATTGTGACGTAAATATAAAAGATGGACAGTTTTCATTGATTGCAAAAGATTCTGTGGGCTTTTGCGAATAAATTGATATCAATTACATTTGCAAAATAAATTTGCAAGCATGTTTAAATATTAGTTAAAGTTGGCCAGACATGTTTCGCGCGCTCATTCATCAAAACTCCTTTTAACTTTGCATACAAATTGTGACGTAAATATAAAAGTTAGACAATCTTTTTTGATTGCAAAAGATTCTGTGGGCTTTTGCGAATAAAATGATATGAGTGACAATTGCAAAATAAATTTGCAAGTATGTTTAAATATTAGTTAAAGTTGGCGAGACATTTTTCGCGCGCTCATTCGTCAAAACTCTTTTTAACTTTGCATACTTTGCATAATGTCAGCAGGGTCCTACTGTCATCTAATTTAAATGAAATTTGATATGGTGAATACTTCATGCAAAATTAATTTTATCTTTATAAATAGGTTCCTAGTTAAATCAGAAATGATTATTGTTTAAACATTTTTTTCCTACGTGTCCTAATAAACAAGATATTGAAAGAAAACAATTTGCGTTTTTCATTGTGGTAAGGGCCAAATTCATGGACAGAAAAAATGCCGTGCATCTAGCGGCGGAAAGGTCGAACTAAGCTCCGAAAATCATGTATGTGGCTCCATCTAGCGGTGGAACTAGCTATCAACTCCCCTCCGTAGTGTACCTGGAGCAAGGGTCAAATTATTTTTTTTTTATTTCAAAAAAAAAAGACCTGGGCATCATGGCCCATGGCCAGGTGTACATAAATGGTGGTGTTTCTTTGGTGTAGCAAGTTAAACTATGGCGCTTACATAGTTATTTTTGTTTTGGCAGCACCTGGGGGACCCGGCGAACCTGGAGAACATGGGATCGCCCTGATCCCTCCGGAGCTGACCAATCATGTACAATAGATCTTACATAGACTGTTGCCTTAATACTAACTTAATCTAGATTATGATATTGCACTGAGTAAACATTTTTGTTATAATACTTATTTCGTGAATATGAGGTTTTTCTAGGAATATATCTATGTTGAGGGGTAAGTGCCATCCCCGCTTACGGAGATCTTTAATCAATTGCGGGCGGTGTGTGTCTAGCAGTGGACATTGCCAGATAATATGGTTCAGGTCTTGTGATAGTGCACCACAATGACATGACGGGTCGGGTGTTAAATTGATCCTGTGTAGCGATTCATTGAGATTGTAGTGATTTGCGCGGGCGCGGCATATCCAGGTCGTTAATCTCCGTGGCAGTGAAGCATTGAGGTACCATGGTTTGGAGTTATGTGCGTAGAAAGAGCTGAAGAATTTGCTGCCGGTGCGAGTGTGGCTTAGTGCCCTATCTGTCCAGGTGTTCAGAGAGTTGGTCCACATCTCCTCTCTGAAAACCGGGAACAGGTCACAGATCGGAGTTTTCCAGGAGGGATGCGGGGGGTTTTGCGTGGCATCTTTTGCCAATTTGTCTGCCTCTTCATTACCTATTAGGCCCTTGTGTGCTGGTATCCAAATGAATTGTAAACTGTTGGTCCTTGCGTTTGTGAGGATGAGGTTGTTAATTTTGGAGATGGTTTCAGCAATGTAGGGGTTCCGGTGGGTGACGTCCATTTGTGTAAGTGACTGGATAACGCTGAGAGAGTCTGAGCAGATAAGAAAGGACTCTTCTGGGTATCGTGCTGCTGCGTCTAGTGCCCTGCTCATGGCCAAACACTCTGCGGTGAACACTGAAATGTGTTTGTCCACACTGACCGCCTCTGCCAGGGCCAGGCCCTGACACAGCCACGCAAAGCCTGTGGCATGTCCATCGGGAGTCTTAGACCCGTCTGTGAAGATAGGTATGTATCCAGGATATCTGGAGTTTAGTAGGTCCGTGAAGGCTATGTTAATGTCCGAGCTTTGTTTGAGGGAGTAGCCGTCCTCTAGGTTAAAAATGTCCTGTGTAGGTGCAGGTGGAGGCTGTCCAGGAGGTGCCTGGAAGGTGTGGTCAGGAGATGTTGTGTGACGCAGGGGCCATACCCTACGAAGGGAGTCGACTATGGTCACCAGGTTGGGTTTGCGTCTGCGTGTCATCTCCAATATGTTTTCGTAGTGAGTCAGGTGATCGAAAAGGAAGTGCAGGGGTTTCATGAGAATTTTTGTGATATGTTTTTTGCCCGTGAACAGAGCACGTTGTGCCAGGGGGGGCAGTTTGGCTTCTGCTAGCGTTACGTTGGTGGGTGTAGAGCATCTTAAACCAAGAGCGAGTCTGGCTGCGGCAAGTTGTAACCTTTCCATTTTTTGTTGTAGTTTGCTGTTTTTTGGAAGTGTAATATGAATGCAGTACTCCAGTTTCGACCGGAGGAGGCTTTTGTATATTGTGAGTAGGGTACTAGGTTCGGTACCCCACCAGGTGCCCCGAAGAAATCTGATTATATTGAGAGATCTGCGTACCTGGGTGCAGATCTTCTCCGTGTGATGGTGGAAGTTAAGCTTTTGGTCAATATGTACCCCTAGGAACTTTGCTACGGTAGCATTGCCCACGGTAGTGTTGCCAATTTGGAAGGAGAAAGAGTTTGGTGGATTCGATTTGCCATTGAACAACAAGAATTCAGTTTTGGCGGGAGAAATGTCTAAGCCTATTGCTTGGAGTCTATGAGTGATGATGTTGGATGTTTCCTTAATCTGCAGGATTGCGGTGAGCTGGTCGGAATGCGTTGAAAATATGGCAATATCATCCGCGTATTGCAGAACGTTGCTGTGCTGTGGAGTGTTAGCGTCTATGTCCGCTGTGTACAGAGTGTAAAGCAGGGGGCTCAGAACTCCGCCCTGCGGAACACCTTTGTGCACATGTCTCGTGATGAACTGAGTTTGGCCCGTATCATCCCGAATGCGGAAGTGTGCCCTTCTGGAGGTTAGAAGGTTATAAATAAATTGAGTCGGTATGCTGGGAATTCCCAGTTGGAGCAGTTTGGAAGTGAGGATGTCTGGTATGACGTTGTCGAAGGCAGCCTTTACGTCCAAGAAGACAGCTGCCGTAGTGTGGCCAAGAAGGAGTCCGGCGTCTGCTTGTGAGGTGAGGCTGAGGATGTTGTCTGCTGTTGAGCGATTCCTGCGGAAGCCTGACTGGCTGTTAGGTAAGATGTTGTGATGTTCAAGCCAGTAGGTGAGTCTCTTTGCAAGGAGTCTCTCCAGTAGCTTGCAAGCACAGGAGGTTAGGGCTATGGGCCGCATGCTGGTTTGTCCAGGCTTAGGGATGAAAAAGAGACAGCTGTCCCTCCACGAGTCCGGGAAGGAGCCCTGTCTGTAGAAGCTGTTGAATGCGTCCAGCAAGGCCAGCCTCCAGTTCTGCGGAAGATGTTTGAACATGCAGTTCTCCAGGCCGTCCATGCCGGGAGCGGATTTGTTTTTTAGTGCTGTAATGTTGTGGTTGAGTTCTTGTAGAGTGAAGTCCGCGTCTAAGAAGGAGTCAGTGTGGTCCATGGCTATTGGGAATTGGTTGGTAGTTGCCCAGGGGGGACAGAGTTTGTTTATGTGTTCGTGAATTTCGTACAGTTGGGGGGAAGCTCTACTGTGTGTTTCAGTGTTGGCCCATTTGTTTTTGAATATTTTTATTTTCTTCCAGAAGGCAGTAGTGTCAGAGTTACAGTTTAGGGCCTCTGCCATAGCCCTGAAACTGGATCTTTTCTTATTTTTTAATAGTTTTCTGGTCAACGCAGATTGTTTACTGTAGGCTGCCCAGTCCAGTGAGGACCCCGTGTGACGCCATTTAAGGAAGAGAGCCTTCCTGCAACGGGTAGCCCTACTGCACTCAGCGTCCCACCAGGGAACCGGGTTCCTGTATCGGTGAGAAGGGATGTGCCTCCTTTGGGGGGTAGACATGGTCACGGCATCCTTCATCATCTCCGTGATAACGGTGTATTGCCCGAGACCGTCCAGTTCCAGAAAGTCATTGGAAAAGAGTCGAGGGTAGACGGCGTCCAGGTTGAGCTTGTATAACCCCCAGTCGGTTCTGGAGGAGGAAATTTTATTGTTAACGGGTCTGAAGTTTGATTTTGTTAATTGTAGGTTGATCGCGAGAGGGAAGTGATCCGACCCCCATGGGTCGTCCAGTTGTTGAGTGCTGATCAGGTGGTATGTCCTGACTGTGGATATGATGAGGTCGATGTTGCTGTCTTGATTATTGTTGTGTCCGATGTGCGAGGAGGTGTTCGTGTTGTGTATGAGGCAGTCATTGTCTTCTAGAGCCTGGAGCAGCAGTTCACCTGGCCTGTCAGTGGACCCACAGTTCCATACTGTGTGGTGAGCGTTGAAGTCCCCTAGCAGGAGGAAGTGTGTGTGGGTGTTGAGGGATTCTAAGAGCTGGTTCCATTTGTTTTGTTGAAGGGGCAGGCCCGGAGGTCTGTAGCAGGCGCAGATTAATAGATTGCTGTTGTTGCAATGGATGTTGATTGCAAGTGTTTCTGTTGATCCGTCGTCTACCGAGATGTTTGGGGTTAGTGACCAGGTTATAGAGTTTCTGACGATGATGGCGAGACCGCCGCCAGGTCGGTGTGTTCTGTCTTTTCTGATGGTTTGGAAGCCGGGGATACTGAAGCTGGAGTTTGGATTGAGCCAAGTTTCCGTGCAGACGAAGACGTCATACACGTTTGACTGTCTCCAAAGTTCTGCCTCTTTATTGGTTAACTGTCGGCAGTTCCAGAAAAGGATTCTTGTGTTGTTAGGTGTGTTGTCCATTTTGAGAATATTCTTAGTTGGTCTGGGTTTTAGGTTTGTGGTATGTTACCATACGAAAGTTTTGCAGCGCTGTTTTCAGTAGGCGTCTGCATTTGCTTGCGTTGGTTGTTTGGTGCTGCTTGTATCGTGTGGTGCGAGATTGTGGTGTTTGGGATAGGTGGAAGAGGTGGTGTTGCTGGTGGTGGTGATGCTGGTGGTGGTGATGCTGGTGGTGGTGTTGCTGGTGGTGGTGTTGCTGGTGGTGGTGTTGCTGGTGGTGGTGTTGTTGTTGGTGGTGTTGCTGGTGGTGGTGTAGCTGGTGCAGTAATGTTCATTTTATGGATGGCTCTGGTAGGGAGTGTGTGTGCCCTGGAGTAGGTCTTCGGTTTACTCTTGTTCCAGGGATTGTTGTAGTTGTTGGATTGGGGGGCGGACCCTCCAATAACACGGAGTTTGTACTCACTTACCAGGGTGGGTTCAGGAAGTGATGGAAATTCCTGTTGAGTCTGTGTCTGCAGTTGTGGGAGCGGTTGCGTTGAATGTGTTGTTGTTGAACCTTTTTGTGTGGAGTTTATTGTGCTTGTGGTAGTGCTCTGTTCTGTGTTGCGCTTGGTTAAGGCGCAGGCTTCATAAAAGCTAACATTGTTGAGTGCTAGTAGTGTGTTTACCTCTTTCTGGAAGGCCATATTGGGGCAGTTTGCACTGAATGTTTGGTGGTTGCCTTGACAGTGGATGCAGGTGTCCACCACAGAGCAAGTGTGCTCTGGGACCTTGCTTTGCCCGCAGGCTAGGCAGGTTGGAGAACCCCTGCATTTTTTGGCAGTATGGCCATATTTCCCGCAGTTCCTGCAGGTCTTGACTCTCTCTATGTAGGGCTCAATGGTCTTGTTCAGCATACCGTAGAGCTGGATCCTGCCCGGAAGGGTTGGGCCCTCAAATGTTATTAAAATGGTCTCGCTTGGAGTCCAGATGACTTCTTTCGTAGTTGGGTCTACCTGCTTTCTATTCATGCGGTGTGCATAAGTGATTTTGCAGGGTGAAATTGACAGTTCTAAGAGGTCCTCAATTGGGTGGTCAAGACTGTACCCTTTTAATAGGCCTTTCTTTTCGATGAGGTGTCTGGGCACGAAGGTGCTCAGTCCTACTGCGCTGTTTTGGGTCGTTTTCAGAAGTTTGTTGGCTTCAATTCTGTTGTTGAAGACCGCCTCAGCTCTGTTAAAACCTCTGGGTTTCAGTTGGTGTAAGCCAACCCGTAGGGAGTGCAGGATTTTCGCTATGGCCATCATATTGTGTCCCTTGCTAGTTTTTGTGAGGGATGCTTCGAGGCGCACCTCTACAAGAGCAGGGCCACTATACGAATCCGGGTATAAACTTGGTGTGTTTGTCTTTACTACTTGTGCTGGGGGTGCCTGTTTCCTCTTGGGAGGCTCGTCGATGTTGGACATCGGTGATGGACATTTACGTTTGGTTGGTTCGGAAGGTGGGAGAGAGCTTTTCTTTTTGCTGGAACCCACTTGGGTCCAGCTGGATTCCTCTGTTATCTCCATATTGGTGTGCATTCCCTCCATCAGTCCCGTGGGACCAAGGAGGGAAGGTTCCGTTGCCCCGCTCAGCAGGTTAGCGTGGGGACGCTAACCTCCGAGTACGGAGTTCCCACGTTTTGGATACTCTGATTAATTGATATTGGTGTTGAGCTATATCTTTTGTGTTGATAAGACACTGCACTGAGTGGACGGGTTCCTTACGATGCGGCGAACCGCTCACTTTAGTTTAATTTATAAATTTTCGCCAACCAGTCGTTACGATGGGGAAGCGTCAAGGCGAGGGTCAAAATTCAAGGGTCAAATTCATGGGCAGAAAAAATGCCGTCCATCTAGCGGCGGAAGGTGGAACTAAAATCGCTATTCCCCTCCTTTGTTTACCATTCGTAACAACAAAATTTATGCCAAGAATCCTGCCATGTGCTCCATCTAGCGGTAGACAGGCGGAACTAAGCTCCAAGAATCATGCCATGTAGTCCATTTAGCGGTCGACAGATGGAACCACATTCGCTACACGGCTCATATGACGGGAATATTTTCAGGAAAATTTCGATTCTCTTGTTCAGTGGCCGTCCGACATGTTATCTGTTAAATTGAATTAAATGCCATTTTAGTTCCACCTTTGACCGCTAGATGGACGGCATTTTTTCTGCCCAGGAGTACCCGCAGCAGGGGAATAGCGATTGTAGTTCCACCTTCCGCCGCTAGATGGACGGCATTTTTTCTGTCCATGAATTTGATCCTTGCTCCAGGTACACTACGGAGGGGAGTTGATAGTCTAGTTCCACCGCTAGATGGAGCCACATACATGATTTTCGGAACTTAGTTCCACCTTTCCGCCGCTAGCGGACGGCATTTTTTCTGTCCATGAATTTGGCCCTAATTCAATCAAATCATATTCATTAACCCGTTACATTCTCGAAACTTATGATATCCCCAAATAAGTTGGCAATGGAATTTATTTCGCACAAATATTCGAGCGATTTTATATGAATTATTTTATACAATTTATTTTAATCATTTATAAAAAACAGATTAGTTAACAAATCTAATAAATTAATTGATAATCAAAATTAGCTTTATCCGAAAGCTAAAATGTCATTTAATTAAATTTAATTGTTGTAATTATTATTTGATTAAAATATGTTGCATGAATTAATTCATCTCTTAAGTTTTTCATCTCTTGAGTAACTGTAAATGTGTCATAATTAAAGTATAACAAATAGAGTTCTTTATTAAGCCGCACAGATAAGCAATCGATTAATAAACACGAAAGAGCAGTCTGATTATTTTTCAAAAACTCTTACACCTGTGAGAAACATATTACTCGGTATTCCAAAGAAAATTTATAGCAAATATCGGATAATACAAACGCAAGAATAATCTCTGTAGAATTTGACAATAATATGAATTTTATTACTGAATATGTTTAAATTCTAATAAACGCACAATTTCATAAGCGCGTTTCAAGGCGCGTTTTATTAATTTATTCGACTTAAACGAATATTATATATTCGGATGATATATTGTTAATTAAGATTCATTTCAGTCGCTAACTATTAACTAACTATTATTCGCTCAATTTATTTGACTTTTTCAGTCACTTTGCTTTGGTATTTTTCAAAGTAACATTGCGAAAACATGACTTACGTCACTCCCAAAATAATAATAATTTTAGTTTATTCTCATGATGATGATGATAAAGTAGTAACGTATTTAATTAATAACCAAAGAATAACGAAATATATATATATAGCGCCTCTAGGAGCCCTCATTCCTACGGCGTTGAGGTCGCTCTGAAATGGCTGGGCCGGGAATGCTGTTCCCACGGCCCTGATGTTCCTTCATGTAAACAAACTGATAACGCTGGAATACATCTTACAATTAAACAGCTTAACGCCAAATCCAAAACACATTGTGATTTCTTCGAAATACTATATAATATTCCTTGGAACGTTCACTCTACTGGAACTAATTTCTTATCGATTTTATCCTAAAAGGACGCAAAGTATGTACGTAGTTTCTAAAATATTGTTCGAAAATTCTCTATTTTCCCAATGATTTTTAATGATATTATTACTTATGAAGCCTACGACCTATTTTTAATAATATTTCGACGTAATATGAGACAAATATGCAGTTATTTACAAGTTGACGAACAATTTAATCTTGTCAACGATACGAATATTTTACGAATATTCATAATTCTAGATTCTAGATAATGAATACTTCAAATAACACATCAAACGACGTTATTAATAACTCTGAATGTCATTAACTTATTCAATGACTCGTTCTGATATAGATTTAGATGATATTTCAAACAAATCGTGTTTCCTTTTATTGAAAATTTGTATGATTGTTAGGTTACGCATTCGTTGTAATTTTGTTCTTTATTCCTTGATTTTCTAATATTAAGCAACAAAAACTTTGTAAATTCAATCTGGAAACTGATGTTATCAATAATAACATTTGTTTTCCATCTGTGTAAGCTGCATACTGTTGAATTTTGTAGTTAATTAACAATGATTACGTCGTACAAATTCTGTTGTTTATTCCTAATTTAAGCATTATTCAACAATCTATTTTTGAGTAGATGACAATTAATGAAGCGTCAGACTGCAAGATTACGTATATATTGACAAAATTTATATAAATTGAACTACTTGAAACATTAATTAACATTCTAAGTTCGTTATACGAACAAATTTTTCTTAAACATGCTTATTATAAGTTTATACGCAACATTTTCAATGCATAGAGGCAAGATATAAAGCATATTTATTAAGGGGTTATGGAATATTTGTTAATAACTTGTTAAAATTAATTATTTAAGAAATATTCCCATGTATGACGTCATTCTGAATGGCGTTAATGTGTGTGTGTGTGTGTGTGTGTGTGTGTGTGTGTGTGTGTGTGTGTGTGTGTGTGTGTGTGTGTGTGTGTGTGTGTGTGTGTGTGTGCGTAAGGTAGCTGACACGTACGAGAGGATTAAGTAAGGTTAGTGGGGCCTACGTGCTCAACGCGCCTGCTCCCCACTCCCGAGCATGCGCGGTGCGCGTGGACCTTAGGCGCGGGGTGTGGTAAAGTCTCTCGCCTGTCGTTCCTCGAGTAGTACGGACGTGTTTTCAGTGTGCTCCGATTTTTCGGTTTTTATTTTCTCAAAATTTTACTTTTTGCTTTCGAAACGTGTTTCCACAAGTGCCACGAAGCTTCCACGGTTCGGTTTTGTACTTTTTTTGGTAATTAAGTGGTGAATTTTCGAGTTTTCCGACATTCACATTCCGCCGTCACTTTCTTCGCGACGTACTTTGCAAGCTTCGTGGTCCGGGATCATTCATTTCGACTTTTGAAGTAATTTCGTCATTCTAATATCAATTAGAGTTCGATTTTCGTAGATTTCGGGAAATTAACTTGCGAATATTCGCGTGGAAGAGAATAGACAGCCAAATACGCAGTTCGACGAGGCAGTTTGGTTCGTATTGTTCCGTGACCTTTCAAAGTCAAGTCTTGTCCGCGCCGCAGTTACACTAGCGACATTCACTCTCTCTCTCTCTTTCTTGCTTGAACTTCTTTCTCTTTCTAACTTTGATCCATGCTTAACAGCATTTTATTTCCGATAATTATCATCAACAGTTCTGATTTCGCCATCCGTTGTATAAATATATAAAGGGCTTAGGATTTCACTCGAAGTGTGTGCCTGGTATGCAATTGTATTTTTGACTTCAAGTTTTGCGTATACATAAACCTAACTTCCGTACGTCTTCTTAAGAAAATTTTATCTTGCCAATTAGATTTTCTTGAAAAACGAGGAAAACGGTTTATATCCTCATTTAAACATTGGCTTTATTACTCGATTTTGACTACGACGATAGTCATCCACCATGGATTGAGAGTATATTGAATATTATAATATGTGCGATACTTTTTCTATTACATGTATTACATTACATTACATTACATTTTCGATAATTATTAAAGATTGAATTTGTATTGAAATGGTAGAACCGATCAAACGCTTGGCTTGAATATTTCTTGTGTTTAATACTTCTTCTTTCCAGCAATTTTTCGATCGCGCGCAATGCGATCTTAGAGTCACTTGCTACCGAAACAAAAGTTGGCGGAAATTAGAGTCAGTGTTGTTCGCCGGAAATAAGTGTACGGTCGCGATTATAGTATTTAGAGTTATAAAAATATTTTGGAATTTGCTCGTCCGCGATAATTCGAGTCAAAAGGCGATTCCTGCGGAGAGGATCTCCATCGGGCATGGCTGCAGCGAAGGGACCGGTAAGTTTCAAAATCCATATTTAATTTTTCTTTCTCAATTCTAATTTTCCAGTAAGAAAATATTTTTAAATTCAATCTTTCATTATACTGGGTATTTTGATGAACGTTGCTCTTTAATGGTAGATTTCTTCTCTCTTGTTACAGGATTCATCAGTGTGTGCATAAAATATCGCGAGATAGGGAGTGCATCTTTTTTCGCCGGAGAAAATTGTGTCGGTCGCGACTTATACCTTGCTGAATAATGGACTCTAAAATTCGTTTCGCGAGTGTTAACTTCAAGTCCGTAGGTTCCAGGTTCCAGCTATTTGATTTCCGTATTTTGTGATCGCGTGCAATGCGATCTTAGATGAAATTCGCGAAAATTAGATTCAGTGTTGTTCGCCGGAAATAAGTATACGGTCGCGATGTTAGATGTTAGTGTTCAGAGTTAGAAAAATCTTTTACAATTTGCTCGTCCGCGATAATTAGAGTCAAAAGGCGATTCCTGCGGAGAGGTCCTCCATCGGGCATGGCTGCAGCGAAGGGATCGGTAAGTTTCAAAATCCATTTTTATTTCTCTTTTAAAATCTTTCATTATATTGGGTATTTTTATGAACGTTGTCTTATCTATATGCATTTCTTCTCTCTCGTTACAGGATCAAATATCGGGAGTGCATCTTTTTTCGCCGGAGAAAATAAAGTCGGCCGCGACTTAAAACTTGCTACATAATGGACTCTAAAATCCGTTTCGGGAGTGTTAAATTCACGCTCGTAAGTTCCAGCTGCTCCAGCATCATCTTCAACATCATCTTCAACATCAACCTACTACATCAACCTACATCAACCAGGCAGTTTCAAGACATCACCGAGTGAGTCACAATGGTTTCAATATTTTTTATACCCTCTGACCCGATTTTCAATTTTCAAAGTTTTAAATTTAGAGTCTTGTCCCCCCGGTATCCTATGCCGTAGGACGATTGATCCGAATCGGTATGGGGTGCCGGTTATAATTGTTTCTAAATATTTGCGAGCATAGCGACCGCGAGCAGATTCTACTTGTGGAATCTGCTCGTGGGTAGCATCAACATTGAATGTGGTTTATATTTATTAGCTGAGGTAGGCCTTCTTGTCTTCTTTGTAGCTTCGCGGTTTCAATTATAACATGCATGTGCGGATTATTTCCGCTGATTGTAGAGTCTCGTACCGTGGAATCGCGAATCGCGAATACGCGAGTCGCATGAATTAATTGCGACTTTATTTTACTTTATTCGATTAAAATTGGATCATGCATCCGATTTGATATTATATATTAGTCCTTATTAATTTGATTATACATGAATATGTATTCATTAATGTGCATTTCGCTTCGTCCGATTTTCGTTCGTACGCTTGACGCAAAAAATGATTTGTTGATATGAGCAAGAAGGCAATTCGCGACGAGTAGATTCCGGAGTCGAACGACGAATGTAATGTCTTCGATGAAGGGGTCGCCCGAGGTTACTTAGAATTAGAGATTTCAATTTCCGTATGTACTTTTCAGTACGTACTTTCATATATATATTATTTGAAATTGAATTTTTCTGAATATTAAATGAAATATTGTGATACCCCTTTGACACGCGTCACTGAAATAAAGAATACATCCTTCCCTACCCTCGTATAAATCAATTCTTCAAGCCTCCCTTTATGCAAATGGTTTAAAGTCAAGTCAATTTAGTCCGCTCAGATACTTATTCTTCCACTCTGTTAAGTGGATTATTTAGTCAGGATTTTCAGCAAACCTCAAGCACCTTGAAACTCCTGTGTACTGTGTTCATTTATTTAGTCTTAAGGCATGCCCATTTTATTTAGCTCGCAATTATTCGTGGATCCCAGGTGTGATACGGATAAATGCGGGCGGTGGGCATGGGTTAATTTTAATATTGATTATAATGAAATCATGTGTGGCGGCTGGCGGAGGATTTCGCGGTCCGTGCACGACGCATTTCCACACGTGTGTATGATCGGTTGTTTTCGTGGGATTGCGTCGGTTTTTAACTTTTAAGTAAAGCCATGAACTTCCTTGCGAGATTGGCGAGCCCCCAGGGGTCCGTCTACCTCACTTGGACGTGAATCTCTTTACTTTTGCTATCCATCGTAATCCATCGTAATCCATCGTAATCCATCGTAATAGATTTTAAAATATAGTCATCTGCTATATTTTATATTTGATACTTTGACGACTATGAATATTCATAGTCTTTAGACGCGAGTAGCTTCCTTTTATTCAAGTTAAATTAACTTGAGATAGAGTCGACTATCTTCCAGTTACTTCGTATAGTATCCCTCTCGACACAGCATTACCACGGGGCGCTGTCTTTCGGCATAAGTCGTCTCTTATGTGGTGACCCCTCCGAAAATACCTATTCCTAAAAAATAGCCTATACGAAGTAATTCTTGGAACGCGAGTTTATATTTGCATATATGCTCAGAGCATAAAAATTCGCAATGGGCGCAGCCTCTGTCAGTCGATTTCAGGAAAAAGGGTACGTACATTTGCGTGGTATGAGTTGGTATTGAGTTTGGGTGTCGGAGGGGTCCCGGGACCTTCTCTCTAGTGTAGGCTTTGCACCCAAGGCTCGTGAATGAGAACCGTGGAGTGGGTTGATGCTGATTGTGTTGGTGTGCCTGATTTGCTTTTTGCCATTTTAAATATAGCTTGAGGGAGGCAGGTAGCATATCTTCTCTAACTTTGTGTGCTTGATTATGAGTTAACTTTAAGTAGGTAGGGCCAGAGCTGAGGACTCACCTTCGGTTAGCAATAGGCGTTGTTTTGTAAAGGTGTGATCCCTCACCTGGGAACTGTTAATAAATTAGTATATCATCACCGATATGCTAAAGTGTTAATGTATTCATAAGTATTAATCCTAGAACGCACGTAGTTTAACAGACTGCAGTGGTTCTTAAACACCGGTTTCTGAATTCGCTGAGTCCTTAAATCACGGACTAGTAAGGTTGTTCTTTCAGCACGTGGATTGTATTCTGCTTGGACATTCGATTAAATGTGTACAGGTACGAGCATCCATTTCGTTAATATGAAATGGCTGGGCGTGCTCTGTGCTAGGATACCAGTAAACTTTTTATTATATATCTAACTTCATACCTATATCTAATTTCTGTCGAAGTAAAGTCAATCTGAATATTATCCTTTTAAATTGAATTAAATTCAAGTATTTTTCGGAGAATGTCACCGAAAATATTCTATTCGTGGGTACTCGAGAATGTTTCACCGCAGGATATTCCGGAGAACGTTCAGTCTTTGAATGTTAAAGGATATTCGACGGATGAATGTTCGCGGATATTCAAGAATAATTCAAGTTATATAAATGTAGTAAATCTAGTAAATCTAGTAAATCTAGTAAATGTAGTTTATGAGCTGGTTTATTGCACCGGAACACTCGTCGTTTCTGTGGAACCACCAGTTCTTTGTACGAAAAGGGAATGTCCGAGCAAATACTTTTTACGCAACGCGGGATGAAGAGCCAAGTGCGAAGAGCCCAAGTGGCGAAGACCTATTTAATGACGATTCATCTTCGGATGGATCGTCATTCTTATGCTATTAAGTCGCTATGCTCGCTAATTACATTTTATTCTGCCCACCCTGCCCCCATACCCCCATACCCCCTTGTGAACCTGGGACGCAAACATCCGCGTCGCGAATCTTTAAGAAATTTGATGATTAAAGTTAAAGTTATATTTATTCCAATAATAGTTTCATATCCCTACAAAGTTTTTACTCTTTCAGGCTTTCAAACTTTTATTATAAATAACTTGAGATAGAGTCAATTATCTTCCAGTTGCTTCGTATAGTATCCCTCTCTACACAGCATTACCACGGGGCGCTCTCTTGCGACATAAGTCGTCTCTTATGTGGTGACCCATAATGTCCGAAAAGACACACTTCCTAACCCTTCCTAAAAAATCCAAACTATACGAAGTAATTATTGGAACACCATAAAAATTATTAAAATCGGGTGAATTTTTATATTCCTAGATTACATAAATATCATTAGAATCGGGTCAGTTTTTATATTTCTAGGTAACATAAATATTATTGAAATCGAGTCAATTTTTATATTTATAGATTCTATGATTTCAAATCTTTTTCGAAGAAGTATATTATGAGTAATTTTGATTGAATTAGTAGTGTTCGAACTCCGTTGCCCCGCGTCCCCAGGGTTCACACACGAAAGCTGAAATTACGGCTTTCATTATATCTGGAATGGTCATATATGGAATATGACAATAAGGCCTAAAATTGGTTGAATGATAGTTCCAACCAATTCATCATAGAAAGGCCTGTTGGAGAATATAATAATACGAACTCCTTCAAGACTCATTATTATAACAATAATAACAATGAATAACATTACTTAAATCAAGCATTAAATGCAAAATAATAGATTTCACGTTCCATGTATATATGGAGCATACTCAAATATCATTTCTGGCACATATCGTCTGGATATTGCAATTTTTAAGATCTCAAGGAGGAAGAGAATATTTGTCTGCCAGCTCTTTAACGTAAATTGTAACTATGTATATAGAAATAGAAATATATAGTTGAAATTTATGCTGAAAAGTATGGAGGATGAATTTTGTTGGAATTGTTGCGCGATTAAAAATTGTTATCCAGCAAATATATATTTTATATTATAAATGAAGAATTGTATCACAATATATAATATATTTTGCCCAATCTAATATGCACTTGGCAACGTATCCGAATAAATACTTTCGATAAAGCGTCTTGAAGGAGTTGAATGCCCAAAAAGAGGCACAAGAAGGAAGGGAAGGGACCCCCATGAGAATTTTGAACTCTCCGGAGAGTTGAGCCTTGTTTGCACAAAATCCTTTGGGGGGACGTAGGAGAACTGGTTCATTGCACGAGTATAAACTCCGAGGGCGGTTTGTCGTAGACTTTCCAGGTCTTGAACTGGATCGATTGAAACAATTGAGAGGGTTGTACGGAGTCCACTGTGGCAACTCTATCCGGATAGAGTTCGGACCGTCATTGCGAAAATTCTCGATGATTTGTTTGATCGAAACAGTTGGAGGTGCCGAGGGGGTTGTAGCGATTGTAAAAGCTAACTGACGAGTCACTCGAACCGGTTCACTTAGCTCTTCAGAACAATCATTTTGTATAAAAGCAAGACAAGTAACAAGTAAACAAGACAGATTTTCTATCTGTCGAATATGGAATGTCGTTATGTTTCATATGGAATAATAATGATACAAAGGTATAGGTTGATGAGAGAGAAGGTGTAATTAATTCTGTATATATTTATTGATTTATTGATTATTAATGAAATTGCTTATGACAATGGAAATGAAATGAATTGTAAAGTAGCATAAAAGAGGGTTCTGGAGAGTTAAGCTAGCTCAATGAAAAATGATATAATCGTCAGAATGACGACATCAAAAAAGCCAAGCGTTTGTGAAAGGTTGTTTTTCATTGCATAAGATTGTTGAAACATCTTATTATGGATGATTTATAGTGAAATTTTCTGTCTTCTGCACTTTCCGTGCTTCCATCAAGTATTTACTTCAAGTATTTACTTGAACTATTTATTCGGCTATTTATTGTGCTTTTCAAGCATTCTTGTTTTGCTTTGCTTTCCTTTCTTGGGAAGGTATATGGACATTTTTTTTGTATAGTCAAGGATGATGTTAATTTTCAATTGCATATAAAAGACATACACGAGAGTGAAGTTTGTTGGCCCTTTGTCGCGACGCCGCGGTCCTTTTCTTCAGACTTTTGAGGAATCAACATAAAATCGGGATAAAATCGGGATAAAATCGAGATAAAACCGGGATAAAAATGGTAGTTTGTGTCATGCCCATTTTGCCTAGTCCCCAGTCAACCGTGGATCTCAGATGTGAATCGGATGGATGTGGACAGTGGACATGATTTAATTTTGGTATTTTAACCAATTATAATCTGCGACTGGCAGGGGATTTTGCGATCCGTGCACGACGTATTTCCACATGTGTGCGTGTGCGTGTGCGTGTGCGTGTGCGGTAATTTCTGTGGAATTGCGTCGGTTTTTGAGTTTTGGTAAAGCGATCAATTTTCTTGCGAGGTTGGCGGCCCGAGGGCTTTGTCTACCTCGCTTGAAAGTGAATCTCTTTACTTTAGCCGGCCGATTTAGTCTACCAAACCATGGTCTACTCTTGACTATGTATGTTCTATGTTTTTCGACTATGAATACACGTAGTCTTCAATCTCAAGTAGCTTCCTTTTAATCAAGTTATGTTTGCTTGATGTAGAGTCGATTTTCTTCCGGTTACTTCGTACAGAGAGCTCCTGTATGACGTAAATGGAATCGCGATCGCGGAATGTACCGCAAAAAGGTACCTGTAGTATACTTTGCATTGTTATTGTCATATGCTTAAAGCATATTCGCTATGGATCACAGCCTTTTGCCAGTCGATTTCAGGATAATTGGTATCGTGTTTTGCCGTGGTATGAGTTTTGTATCGGGTTCGGGTGTCGGAAGGGTCCCGGGACCTTCTCCCTGAGTGAGGTGTGTTGGTGTGATTGAGTTGCTTTTTTGCCATTTCTAAGTATACCGTTCGGTAAGCAGGTAATATTCATTCTCTAGGTTTGTGTGCATGGTGAAGATTTGATTTAAAGTAGGGCCAGGGCGGAGGATTCACCTTCGGTTAGCACTCCGAGGCGTTTTCATAAAAGGTGATATCCCTCATCTGGGAACTGTTGATACCTTAGTATATCACGGCCGATATGCTAACGTATTAATGTATTTATAAGTTCATCGAATTTCGTTTTAAATTCCGTTTTAAATTTCGTTTTAAATTCCGTCTTTTAATCGTCCGGGATGACGATTGTCGTGTATGGAACGACCGACGAACCAATTATCATCTTCGTTCACAATAGCTTTGCCTCGGGTAGGTACCTTTTTCGAGTCAAGTACCTTTTTATAACTCTTGCAAAGCGAGATGTTTACGGTTTTGCATGGGTGTAAAAGGGGAATTTTGTTCAGTTCAGCATGTACTTTTTTATGCTGAATATAAATTAGAGTTGAAATTTTGTTGAAATGATTGGGAGGTAGGACTCTACCTCCCGCCCTCCGATAGGGCGGGTCTCGAAGCAGCTTCCTCCACGTGGTGAGACCTGGGCAATTGGAATTATTTATCGTGATATAATTTCGTGATATAAACGAAAATTATTTTAAGCAATTGTTTTATAATATCACATTTATGTAGAATTATTCCTTTAGGGAACAAATACCAGTATTATCATTTAATTCTCGGTCTTATTGCACCATAAATAATTTCGAGCTAATCGGCTGCAGGCTATTTTACATTTATAACTGGAATTTGACACCAATTTTGAATGCACTTGTTTCACATGGAACATGTTCATTCCACTTATAAATGCAAAATATCCAATCTGTATCAAACGAATTAAATTTAATATAAAAATTTTAAACACTACTTTTTACCCAGATCGGTCCTAGAACATCATTAGGCATCGTGTACCATCGATTTGGGTCGTTAAGAATTGATTTTGGCAACTTTCAATTTTTGACAATTTTTGAAGGTGTACCCCTTTACATTTTTTCAACTTGGGTTCGACCCATTTTTGACCAATAAAATTTTTTAAACCACTTCTTTCGACCAGAAATCGTCCTAGAATATGTTTATACATCAATTGCCATCAATTTGGATCGTTTAGAATTGATTTTGGCGACTTTTCATTTTTGACAATTTTTGAAGGTGTACCCCTTTACATTTTTTCAACTTGGATTCGACCCATTTTTGACCAATAAAAATTTTTTAACTGCTTCTTTCGACCAGAAATCGTCCTAGAATATGTTTATACATCATTTACTATCAATTTGGGTCGTTTAGAATTGATTTTGGCGACTTTTCATTTTTGACAATTTTTGAAGGTGTACCCCTTTACATTTTTTCAACTTGGATTCGACCCATTTTTGACCAATAAAAATTTTTTAACTGCTTCTTTCGACCAGAAATCGTCCTAGAATATGTTTATACATCATTTACTATCAATTTGGGTCGTTTAGAATTGATTTTGGCGACTTTTCATTTTTGACAATTTTTGAAGGTGTACCCCTTTACATTTTTTCAACTTGGGTTCGACCCATTTTTGACCAATAAAAATTTTTAAACCACTTCTTTCGACCAGAAATCGTCCTAGAATATGTTTATACATCATTTACCATCGATTTGGGTCGTTTAGAATTGATTTTAGCGACTTTCAATTTTTGACAATTTTTGAAGGTGTACCCCTTTACATTTTTTCAACTTGGGTTCGACCCATTTTTGACCAATAAAAATTTTTAAACCCCTTCTTTCGACCAGAAATCGTCCTAGAATATGTTTATACATCATTTACCATCGATTTGGGTCGTTTAGAATTGATTTTGGCGACTTTCAATTTTTGACAATTTTTGAAGGTGTACCCCTTTACATTTTTTCAACTTGGGTTCGACCCATTTTTGACCAATAAAATTTTTTAAACCACTTTTTTCGACCAGAAATCGTCCTAGAATATGTTTATACATCAATTGCCATCAATTTGGATCGTTTAGAATTGATTTTGGCGACTTTTCATTTTTGACAATTTTTGAGGGTGTACCCCTTTACATTTTTTCAACTTGGATTCGACCCATTTTTGACCAATAAAAATTTTTTAACCGCTTCTTTCGACCAGAAATCGTCCTAGAATATGTTTATACATCATTTACCATCGATTTGGGTCGTTTAGAATTGATTTTGGCGACTTTCAATTTTTGACAATTTTTGAAGGTGTACCCCTTTACATTTTTTCAACTTGAATTCGACCCATTTTTTACCAATAAAAATTTTTTAACCGCTTCTTTCGACCAGAAATCGTCCTAGAATATGTTTATACATCATTTACCATCGATTTGGGTCGTTTAGAATTGATTTTGGCGACTTTCAATTTTTGACAATTTTTGAAGGTGTACCCCTTTACATTTTTTCAACTTGGGTTCGACCCATTTTTGACCAATAAAATTTTTTAAACCACTTTTTTCGACCAGAAATCGTCCTAGAATATGTTTATACATCAATTGCCATCAATTTGGATCGTTTAGAATTGATTTTGGCGACTTTTCATTTTTGACAATTTTTGAAGGTGTACCCCTTTACATTTTTTCAACTTGGATTCGACCCATTTTTGACCAATAAAAATTTTTTAACCGCTTCTTTCGACCAGAAATCGTCCTAGAATATGTTTATACATCATTTACCATCGATTTGGGTCGTTTAGAATTGATTTTGGCGACTTTCAATTTTTGACAATTTTTGAAGGTGTACCCCTTTACATTTTTTCAACTTGAATTCGACCCATTTTTTACCAATAAAAATTTTTTAACCGCTTCTTTCGACCAGAAATCGTCCTAGAATATGTTTATACATCATTTACCATCGATTTGGGTCGTTTAGAATTGATTTTGGCGACTTTCAATTTTTGACAATTTTTGAAGGTGTACTCCTTTACATTTTTTCAACTTGGGTTCGACCCATTTTTGACCAATAAAAATTTTTAAACCCCTTCTTTCGACCAGAAATCGTCCTAGAATATGTTTATACATCATTTACCATCGATTTGGGTCGTTTAGAATTGATTTTAGCGACTTTCAATTTTTGACAATTTTTGAAGGTGTACCCCTTTACATTTTTTCAACTTGGGTTCGACCCATTTTTGACCAATAAAAATTTTTAAACCCCTTCTTTCGACCAGAAATCGTCCTAGAATATGTTTATACATCATTTACCATCGATTTGGGTCGTTTAGAATTGATTTTGGCGACTTTCAATTTTTGACAATTTTTGAAGGTGTACCCCTTTACATTTTTTCAACTTGGGTTCGACCCATTTTTGACCAATAAAAATTTTTAAACCCCTTCTTTCGACCAGAAATCGTCCTAGAATATGTTTATACATCATTTACTATCAATTTGGGTCGTTTAGAATTGATTTTGGCGACTTTTCATTTTTGACAATTTTTGAAGGTGTACCCCTTTACATTTTTTCAACTTGGGTTCGACCCATTTTTGACCAATAAAAATTTTTAAACCACTTCTTTCGACCAGAAATCGTCCTAGAATATGTTTATACATCATTTACCATCGATTTGGGTCGTTTAGAATTGATTTTAGCGACTTTCAATTTTTGACAATTTTTGAAGGTGTACCCCTTTACATTTTTTCAACTTGGGTTCGACCCATTTTTGACCAATAAAAATTTTTAAACCCCTTCTTTCTACCAGAAATCGTCCTAGAATATGTTTATACATCATTTACCATCGATTTGGGTCGTTTAGAATTGATTTTGGCGACTTTCAATTTTTGACAATTTTTGAAGGTGTACCCCTTTACATTTTTTCAACTTGGGTTCGACCCATTTTTGACCAATAAAATTTTTTAAACCACTTTTTTCGACCAGAAATCGTCCTAGAATATGTTTATACATCAATTGCCATCAATTTGGATCGTTTAGAATTGATTTTGGCGACTTTTCATTTTTGACAATTTTTGAAGGTGTACCCCTTTACATTTTTTCAACTTGGATTCGACCCATTTTTGACCAATAAAAATTTTTTAACCGCTTCTTTCGACCAGAAATCGTCCTAGAATATGTTTATACATCATTTACCATCGATTTGGGTCGTTTAGAATTGATTTTGGCGACTTTCAATTTTTGACAATTTTTGAAGGTGTACTCCTTTACATTTTTTCAACTTGGGTTCGACCCATTTTTGACCAATAAAAATTTTTAAACCCCTTCTTTCGACCAGAAAGCGTCCTAGAATATGTTTATACATCATTTACCATCGATTTGGGTCGTTTAGAATTGATTTTAGCGACTTTCAATTTTTGACAATTTTTGAAGGTGTACCCCTTTACATTTTTTCAACTTGGGTTCGACCCATTTTTGACCAATAAAAATTTTTAAACCCCTTCTTTCGACCAGAAATCGTCCTAGAATATGTTTATACATCATTTACCATCGATTTGGGTCGTTTAGAATTGATTTTGGCGACTTTCAATTTTTGACAATTTTTGAAGGTGTACCCCTTTACATTTTTTCAACTTGGGTTCGACCCATTTTTGACCAATAAAATTTTTTAAACCACTTTTTTCGACCAGAAATCGTCCTAGAATATGTTTATACATCAATTGCCATCAATTTGGATCGTTTAGAATTGATTTTGGCGACTTTTCATTTTTGACAATTTTTGAAGGTGTACCCCTTTACATTTTTTCAACTTGGGTTCGACCCATTTTTGACCAATAAAAATTTTTTAACCGCTTCTTTCGACCAGAAATCGTCCTAGAATATGTTTATACATCATTTACTATCAATTTGGGTCGTTTAGAATTGATTTTGGCGACTTTTCATTTTTGACAATTTTTGAAGGTGTACCCCTTTACATTTTTTCAACTTGGGTTCGACCCATTTTTGACCAATAAAAATTTTTAAACCACTTCTTTCGACCAGAAATCGTCCTAGAATATGTTTATACATCATTTACCATCGATTTGGGTCGTTTAGAATTGATTTTGGCGACTTTCAATTTTTGACAATTTTTGAAGGTGTACCCCTTTACATTTTTTCAACTTGGGTTCGACCCATTTTTGACCAATAAAAATTTTTAAACCCCTTCTTTCGACCAGAAATCGTCCTAGAATATGTTTATACTTCATTTACCATCGATTTGGGTCGTTTAGAATTGATTTTGGCGACTTTCAATTTTTGACAATTTTTGAAGGTGTACCCCTTTACATTTTTTCAACTTGGGTTCGACCCATTTTTGACCAATAAAAATTTTTAAACCCCTTCTTTCGACCAGAAATCGTCCTAGAATATGTTTATACATCATTTACTATCAATTTGGGTCGTTTAGAATTGATTTTGGCGACTTTTCATTTTTGACAATTTTTGAAGGTGTACCCCTTTACATTTTTTCAACTTGGGTTCGACCCATTTTTGACCAATAAAAATTTTTAAACCACTTCTTTCGACCAGAAATCGTCCTAGAATATGTTTATACATCATTTACCATCGATTTGGGTCGTTTAGAATTGATTTTGGCGACTTTCAATTTTTGACAATTTTTGAAGGTGTACCCCTTTACATTTTTTCAACTTGGGTTCGACCCATTTTTGACCAATAAAAATTTTTAAACCCCTTCTTTCGACCAGAAATCGTCCTAGAATATGTTTATACATCATTTACCATCGATTTGGGTCGTTTAGAATTGATTTTGGCGACTTTCAATTTTTGACAATTTTTGAAGGTGTACTCCTTTACATTTTTTCAACTTGGGTTCGACCCATTTTTGACCAATAAAAATTTTTAAACCCCTTCTTTCGACCAGAAATCGTCCTAGAATATGTTTATACATCATTTACCATCGATTTGGGTCGTTTAGAATTGATTTTGGCGACTTTTCATTTTTGACAATTTTTGAAGGTGTACCCCTTTACATTTTTTCAACTTGGTTCGACCCATTTTTGACCAATAAAAATTTTTAAACCCCTTCTTTCGACCAGAAATCGTCCTAGAATATGTTTATACATCATTTACCATCGATTTGGGTCGTTTAGAATTGATTTTGGCGACTTTTCATTTTTGACAATTTTTGAAGGTATCCTTCACATTTTTGCGATTTTTGTCGACCCATTTTTTGACCAAAAAAATTGTTTAAACCACTTCTTTCGACCCATATCGGTCCTAGAACATCATTGGGCATCATATACCATCGATTTAAACTATCTAGGAGCAAAATGAGCGAATTTGACTTTTTCACGATTGTAGAGGGCACGGTGTGCTTGTTGCGTTAAATTTGACCACGTCGGCAATTTTTTGTGGTAGAGAATCGTATCATAAAAAATGGATGTTACTAACCGTTTGCACGGAAGAGGGCGGTAGTGGCTCGAAGTCCAGCTAGCGGGATGGTAGGGTTAAAATTAAAAAAATTCAGTTTATGATGGGCTTGCGCGTGTGGTAAATATGAAAAAAATCGCTGGTCTCCTCTAAAACTGGTCGTGCTTATCCCGGAAGAGTAATTTTAAAATTCATGTAGTGTTACTGAGAATAATTCCAAAGGGCTTCTTTGGAAAACCAGATTAACCTGTGAGTAATGTTCCGAGTGGAATTTAATGTTTCAAAGTACGACAGTTTTCTATCCGATTTTCTACCTGGTTCTCTACCTCGTTCTCTATATCACTAGAGTTAATGAACATTAATGAGTGCAATGTCTATATGTGTGTATGCATGAAATATCGTAGAATTAATGAATTCAGTTGTCGGAAATATTTGTTAGGTCTATCATTAGAGGTGTTTAATAAAGGTTTAGGGTGCAGGAATGATGTGAACCACCATTATCTGCCACCGATACGGTATTGTTTGCAAGTGTGCTTGCTTGTTCGGCTGATCTTAGCATTAGTGATTCGTTCGATCAACGAAACGTAAGATCGATGCGAGAAGTTGACGTGAATGGACAAATCGTTGAATATATTTTAGGTGAAGCGAATAACAGTGCTGATTTCCATAGAGCGCGGGGTACTTTTACAATGACTAACCTAAAAGGCATCGTTAAGGACTTTGAAAAGTTTGAGTGATTAGAAAAATAAAAAGTTGCTGCCCAGGAAGAACTCGCAACGCATGGACTGGATTGGTGAGTGATATGAATTTCACATGTCGATTTTACTTTGAGTCGGGCGATAAGAGGCCAAGGAATAAACAATTTTGTTTTCTTGGACCTGAACATTTAAATCTGTCGTTCGATGCCTAAATGATCGTTCCTTTCTAATTCTTTTTCAATTGTTTGTAAACAGGAACAACTGTTTACACTTACCCTCCTCCGGGTATAACATATGTAAATGTACATATTTACATATAGAAAGCATATCAAAGCATATCAAAGCATATCAAAGAATATTCGATACGTTCATTTTTGGACGTGGTTCGAAGTGAAATTTCCGAGATGTATTCTATCGCGATGTAAAGTTTCACGCGAGAGCGAGCAGCGATCTTTATATAAAGTTTTCGTGGAATAACAAGTGTCCGTGAGGAACGTTATTGCCGGTTATTCCCGGTTATTCCCGGTTATTCCCGCTGGTCGTTCCTGGTGCGCAGGATCAACTCCATGCATCGTTGTCGAGTAAAGTAATACGTTCTTTGAGGCAATTATACCTTGAAATCTCCATGCATTATCCAGAATTTCTAACGAAACGTTACTGAAAAGTCACACATCTATATCGAAAGCGCAAGAAATATGTCGGATAATGAAAAACTACTAGTTGAAAGGTAGGAGTCGCAAGTAGGAGTCGCAGGATTTTGTTGATTATGTCACACCACAAATAGCTATTTTTGAGTTAGCAAGAGGAGTCATTTTCTCATTGATGATACTTATTACCGTTTATATTTGAACATTCCTCCAGATCCGCAGTCTAACTTTAAAAGAATGGAAGTCAATTTGCGCGGGGGTTGCCGTAATTCCAGGGTGGTGCAGCGACAGCTCGTGTCGGTGACTCGACGTTGCACCCCGCTTCCGCGTTTTAGTCGGGTTTGCGGATGGTAGGGTAGCTTTACCTGGGGATACGTTTCCGAGGTGAAAGAGCAGGGAGAGAGTATGGAGTAAGAAGGCTGAGGGGTTGAGAGAAAGTAGAGAGGGGGGATATATCTGTTAGTGCGCAACCGGTACGACGCAGACAGCTCGTCTATACTTGGTTCAACGACCACCGCCCTAGTCTCATCCAACCCCGAACTACCCTGGGAGCCTAGTATCGTAGGAAGGACAGAAGCCGACTCGCGAATACAGGGTCGTGGAGAGAGAGGGTGAGTTTCGCTGTCGTTTGTCGGGGAGGGAGAAACACCACCAAGCGAGATTGTCTGGTTGGTGCGGAACGGCCCACGGGCCAGTTCCGTCTCGAGCCCAGGAGCAGAAGAGCTACTGGCCGCTTGTCTGCTCCCTTCTTTCGCTATACTTTCATTTCTTTCCGTTTTAGTTCCTCTTCAGTTCCGATTGATTCACATGTATACGTATAATATATAAATATTTACACGCACTTATTACAGACATACCACACACACACACACACACACACACAAAAGCGCGCGTGCACGCATAAACGAAACGAACGTCGTACTGTATACAGTAACACGGTACTGTACCTTCGAGCTACGTGTACGTGGAAAGTGTATGCAACTGTACGAACGGGCTTAAAATTCGTTTGCAGACGCGTAAACGTATGCGCCCCATCTGACACGCACAAAGATATGAAAATAATCGGTTAATTCGATTCGTGATTCGATTTTTGATTCGATTCGTGATAGAAGAAACAAGCACGATTCCGGCCCGGCCCGGCCTGGCCCTTCTCTCGTCCATCTCGACGATGCACAGACACACCCGCGGCGCCTAAATACGTGTCCTTTAATTTCGTACCCGGTGTCGGTGGCAGGTATTTCCGGATTCGCGTAGTACCTGCGTCTTCTGTCCATCCAATTCGCGCTCAAGAATTGACGGGTTCATTGAGTTTTAGGAACGTATTTCTCGTATTCAGGTACGTGCCAGAGTTTCATATTATGGGCTTATACTCGGACGAGATTAAACGCGATTCCGAGATATCGTAAGACGAATTTTGGTATACTCTATATCAATTGATTTTATTCATGATCGTACCTCGATAATTGAATTGAAAGACTATTTCGATTTCGATTTCGATTTCGATTTCGATTTCGATTTCGATTTCGATTTCGATTTCGACGATTGACGATCTCGTTCGAGGGTGTAAATGTCTTTATTGATAAGAATTTTGAGAGAAAAAATTGCATGCTTGCATGCTGTCCCATGCTGTCCCATGCTGTCCCTTGATTCTTACTACGTCCGCTAGCTCATTATTTTCTCAATGAAGAATCCTGACTGGACTCTCTAATAGACGGTCTCATAAGAGATGCGACTACCGCGTTGCTTTGATTCAAACAACTAACAATAAGAGGGTGAAATACGTATAGTGAAATAAGTAGAAGCGGGAAAGGAGTGTTTTGTAATAAGAGTCTTGGACAGTCTGGTGGCCGGTCGTTCCCAAGGTTCCCCGGTGTATCTCGGTATCGAGAGAGTGAGAAAGAAGAAGAGCGGCGGTTATATCGGGAAGTCGAGGATCGTTATCTTGTTATCTTGTAGCCTTGTTGGAGGTCCTGTTGGATCTGTTCGATCTGTTCGATCTGTTCTTCCTGGTAGCTAGTTCCAAAGCACCTCTCGTCAGCTGATTGAAATCGATAATAGTGAGGCTCGGCTCGGTGGGTCGTTTCGAGTGGGTTTGCGTCCTGTCGAGCGTCCTGTCGAGCGTCCTGTCGAGCGTCCTGTCGAGCGCCGGTGCCCCGGGGCTCCGGAACCTGTAGCTCCGGTTTCTGCACCCGTTTCTCCACCCGTTTCTACACCCGCCGACGCCCCTTCCGTTTCTACTTCCTCCGGCAGCGACCTCGCTCATCCGCCGCGTGTCACTCATCGATCGGTAACGACCGCCGCCAGCTACCGGTTCCTCCTCTGCATCCTCTCGAAAGTATCTGAAAAGGTACCGCGCTTGTTTCGATACTTGATCTCGTGATTACTTGTTGAAAATTCTACCAAGGTTATTGTCGATAGAAATTACTCGTGCGCAACTCGAATACTGGCGAGATGAAGAGGTGCCGGTGTCCTGGAAGTCGTTGGTCGAGGTTGTCTGGGAAGACGATGTCTTGAGCGCGATTGACGCGTTCGTTTGGTCGACGGTTGATCGGGAAGTCCGGCGGGAATAAGTCCTGTCAGTTTGTAATATTCCAGGAACACTCGAGCCAGATTGCGTCCCAATCTATAATCTACTTATCCGTGCGAAAGTTCAGGTTATCGATTGGATGCAAATGCTTTGATGCAAATTAACTATCTATAAGCTATCTACTAGCTTGTTATAGTAATCGACAATTGACAAGAATGATTCGTCAAGTTGATAGTGGATTACATAGTGCCCCATTACATTTTCGAGAATTTTCCATCGTTCCATGTTTCTTCTTGTCACTATACCATTATTACCATTATTACCATTATTACCATTATTACCATTATTACCATTATTACCATTATTAACATTTCTATTTTCAAAGGATACATGCTTCTTCCGTGTAAGGAAATATTCCTTGGGTTCCCTTTCTGTTGTATCCGTACATAGACACCTCGACGCTGTAGCAATTAACGTGCTCCTTCAGAATGGAGCAAAGATAACGACGTGCCGTTCCAGCTTTATGGGAATCTTGATTATACATGGTGTTGCCGATTTCGTAATCCTCGGCGTGTTGCGCCAGTAATTTCGGTAGGACGATGTGCCTCTCGTACCTGAGGGGCTGGCAGCCGTGGCAGCCGTGGATTAGTCATTGATCGGTGTCACTCGAGCATTTCAAATTGGCTGTTAAAAAGATAAAAAGATTCCTCTTACCTGTATACATCGTCGTAGGTGTTTCCGTAAACAAACACACCGCTCGCGTTCGCGTGAGAATGCAAATCTAAGACGCAATCTAACGGCGTACGAGTACTTTTATCTAGACTTTTTAACAACGTCTTGGTTGCAATCAAAGTAGGGTGAATCCACTCGGACATCTTGTTCCACTTGCGATTCAAGTCCGCACCTATCGCGCTAGACCTTGAAATATTGTTGATTGATTTCCGATTTGCAACCGCGATCGAAGCCGCGATCGAATCCTCGTATATCCGCTTACCTATAATTACCAAGGAAAACCCCGTCAGGATTCAACATAGGTACGATCTTGAAAATAACGTATTCTCGTAGAATCTGTGCGATGGGATGGCCGCTGACTAAAAAGTCCATGAGTCCCTGGCACACGAAGGAACACGCCGATTCGCCCGGATGAACCCTGGCAAGGACAGCGACCACCCTCCTTGCGGGACAAGAAGACCTAACGGGTTGTCGTCGAGTATCGTCAACGATAGCTTCCGAGGTGGAAGCTATAGTGACGAGTTCGAGGTTTCTCTTTTGAACGGAGCTGGCTAAGGTTTCGCGTTTCGCGTAAGATTGCCTCGCGCACAAATGATCCAAGTGAGCCAAACATCGGCTGTAGGAATAGGGATAACTCAGCGCGAACTGATAGACCTCGTCCTCGCGATCGAACGCAAATGCGAAGCTCAGAACGTAGTGTTTCTGATGTTGCGCCGATTGATAATAATATACCTGCGTTACATTGAGAAGAGTATATTGTAGTTGATTATTAGAATCAGAAGCCACGGAATAGCTGAAAGGTGAAAATCTTGATAATACTTGGTTCCGTGGTATCCTCTGCCATTTTGGTCTACCACTGCTCTTGACCAGTGGCGTCATTCCATGACGAAAAAGATTCGCGCTCTTGGATATGTTAACGATGTTGAAGACGACACGCTGATCGGACTTGACGTTGTCGACGGTGAAGTTGAACCACAAACGAAGTCTGGGGCTGCAGGTGTCCGGTCGTATAAACAAATCGTATTCAAATTCCGTGATAAGATCGACTCTGCCAAGGTTGCCGGTCTCGAAAGACGCGTCGAAACAAATGTGTCCTTTCTTAGCTTTTCCGCTGTGCCCCGGCGGGCGCATTACCATCTTGTTCACGTTACCGAGACCACCTTCCGCATCACTGTCTTCGCTCTCTGCGAACAGAATTTCCTCCGAGTTAGAATCCGAGTTAGAATCCGAGTTAGAATCCGAGTTAGAATCCGAGTTGTAGAATAGAATTAGAACATTTCCGAATAATAGATCGTGTAGGATAAAGAAATATAAGCCGAACCAGCTCTTTGATAAAGACTGGTATGCTCCAGAGGATCGCGACCCTCCCCGAAAGCCATTTTTCGGGCGGTTCGGGCGGTTGGGGCGGTTGGGGCGGTTGGGGTGGTTGGGGCCGCTGATCCACCGTTGAGAAGCCACGGCTCAAGACTGACGGGTTTCAGGGAATTCCAGGGAATCGTGTGGGTGTTTCAACACCTCGTGAGGGGAATCTGCGATCGCGGATCGCGGATCGCGTTACAGGTCGGGTACTCCTCGTGCAGGAGAATATACGTGACTTTCGTGATTTCGCGTAGTTGAATACAGCGAGTATCGAGTTGGCGCGAATTCGCGTGGCTGCCAGGCGTCAAGAACTGCCGACAGCCGCCACGACACGCGGCCGGCCTTTCCGCGAGGCCTTCGACGAGAACTACGAAAATGAACTTCGCGATTTGCATCTCTCTTCGACTAGTTTCCGACTAGTTTCCGACTAGTTTCCGACTAGTTCCGCATTGGATATCCCTTTCGTTTTTTCGATTTTTTCGATTTTTTCGATTTTTTCCTTGCAACTTTTCTTTCTGGTCATGGAACTTTATCGTTGGAAAATAATAAGGAGAACAAATCTTTGATCGATGTACTCGTTGTAATGTAGCAAAAATTCGAGTTTTGGGTCGCGTCGACTATCCGCGCTTCGCTAATTCATAAGCGATATCTTATGAAATTTGGAATCGTTTACAATCATATCATTTACAATTTACATAATATTTGCAATAACGATTACGGAAAGTAGTACACGCAATAGTAGTAAGATTCGATAAGTTCGTTACGAGTTGTATAATTGATAAGGCGGGAGGTACACTTGAATCAGTTTTTCGTTATCAGCGCTGACGTTGTTAACGAGTATTAACGAGTATTAACGAGTATTAACGAGTATTAACGAGTATTAACGAATAATGGACATCGGTCTAAATAGAGATTATCCGCTAGCTATTTCCATAGCTGGAGGAGATTGGAGCTTTGTATATGTTGCACCCGGCGGGTGCACCGGGGCGGGGGAGAGAGAAAAAAGTCGGTCTATATCTAAAGTTGGAAGAAAGTTGGAAGGTTGACTCGGGTGTCCGGTTATAGTAGTTTTACGTCAGGATTGCGCAATTCCTTTCTCAATGATTCAAGAGTAACGTATAAAAGCGGTAGGTCGTTCTTTCGTCGCGAGAACGACGCGACACTCGATGATAATGACCGACAGTCACTTTTCCAATTACTAAATAACGTCCAGGATCCATCAAAGCCGATGTCGATTCGAAAACTGTTGAAGGTAGATTCCAGAGGTAGACATTCTATCTCTGGAAGTGATCTAGAATGAAATACTATGAGATACTATGAAATATTATGAAATATTATTTATCGGATATATCTTTCTGAGACATTTGCAAAGAACGGCAGATGCGCGACTGATTTTTAGAGCGTAATTGTGAGTCACATTTTCGTTTAATCACCCGCGAGGCAAACATAATTGCAGTTGAAAATAATGATTAGCCATCGAGCCAATCGCGAGGATCTTACGAAATAAAGCCCTCCTGTACGTGTACGTGTACGTGAATAATATAAATATCAACGAAGATAGTTTGACCGCGATGGTGAAAGGTGAAAGGTGAAAGGTGAAAGGTGAAAGGTTTAAACCTCGAGAAAAAACGGAATTATTTCCGTATTTGGCAGAGTAAACGTTGGTGGGGCCGGCCGTCGTGATGGCGCAATTACGGTTTGCGAGGAAGGTCGCCGGAAAATTGGAGGGAAAAGAGTCTGAGGATACTCTGCCGGTGATGGTTAGAAAGAGCAATTAAAAGTGGGACAAATAGGCAAGGAAGGCAAGGAAGTTTGGAACAAAACGAAGGAGGAATGGAAAGAGAGAAAGGGAGAAAGGGAGAAAGGGAGCGGGTATACAAGAGCAATAATCCGCACCAGTGAACCCGTGCTAACTCTTTTGGAATTTCTCCTACTCGTACGCTGGTGCACGAATCCAACGCGCGAATCTGGCGCAAAAATCTTGTACGGCTATCCCTTTCTGTAAGATCCCCCCGACAATTCGATCGGACAGAATTTCTCGGTGGAATTTGAAATCACTAGATTTCACTTTATCACTGTTTTGGTAGGAGGAAAAAGATATAAAATGTCAGCAGCTCGACTGGGCAAATACTCGAAACTAATCCCGGCTGATTCTCTCCGGAAAGAACTGACAGAGAAATGTCAGAGTGCAATGGCGGCGAGGTTACGGGAATGATCGCGTGAATGATCGCGTGAATGATCGCGTGAATGATCGCGTGAATGATCGCGTGACCTCCGAACCATCTCCGAAAATCCAATCGATTTGACGGATCACGGAGGTTGATCCATCAGAAACGGAGTCTCGAGATATAGGGAAATAGTGTAGAGATAGATATAGTCTATCCGTAAGTACGTGTCTGCGGACTATACAGACAGGTATAGTGTTCCAGCACTCGTAACGTGTAGTCACGAACGGTTTAAAGCCTCGTTACGAACTCTCGAAGATGGATCGCCCGATTTACGTACCAGTCTCCTCGGCGTCCGACATATCGGGAACGGTTTCTACTTCTTCTGGACTAACGATAAGTGGTCCACGCAAGCTTTTACTTCCCAGACTGAACTACACTACATACTGCGGGGTTCACGTTGGTTTCCTTGGATTTGTTGAATCAATATATCTCCACCCTCCCCAAATACCCCACCGTACTACCGTACTACCGTACTACCGTACTACCGACTACTATCTTTCTTTTTCTTTTTCCTTTTTCCTTTTTCCTTTTCGATTTTTCCTTTTCAATTTTTCGATTTTTCGATTTTTCGATTTTTCGACCCTCCCCAAATGGATCCTTTAGGATCGGTCTAAAGTCCTTTCGATTCCCAACGGGATATATCGGATCGTGTTTAAACCATAAGAAAACTAAAAAGCACATTTTTTGATAGTATTGGGAATTGATAATAATTAAATTCGTTATCAGTTGGTTCGAGGTATAATTTTGAATCAGCGGTTTCCGCGAGATTTCCGCGAGATTTCCGCGAGATTTTCAGGTTTAGTTTTTGACGGTGATAAGAGAGGCCGGGTTTGGTGGCTGGTGAATGTCCTCCGCTCTTGGGGTTTGCCTGGGACTTCCTGGTGAACCCTTCCCTCTCTCTCTCTCCCTCTCTATTTTCCCGTTTCCCGTTTTCCGCCCCTTCGATGTTGCTCCGTTGAAGCACGGAGGGGATGAAAACCTGGGGAAAGGGATGGAGAGTGAACTATATGTGGGAGAAAGCATGAGTGAGAGAGAGAGAGAGAGGGGGAGAAACATGGACAGAGAGTGAATGACTGAGAGAACCGGAGATCGATATTCGAAAGCCGCCCCCTAGTCGTCGAGCACCTCTTGCCACCCCACTTTCAGTAGCGTAGAAACATCCACGGATTCGGCCTTCTCCTTTCTCCCCAGGACATTCAATGCTCAACATTTTTAAAAGACGAAAATATTCGAAATATACGAGCCACGAGTACCTAGAAACTATTTACCTCACTTACTCTCATTTCTCCGGAAATGATTGTGCCCGATTGTCCGTTGGCTGGTTGATATTTGCACTCTTCTCTGTTCCTCTCATTGTCAGAAGGCTTTCCTCTCTCTTTCCTCTCGGTAAACTTTTTCAGTCCGTCTTCAGGATTCGTATCTGTGGATACTCATTAGTAGACGGTCATTACGCCCGGCAGTCGTTAGCGATGTAGAAGCGATACAGAAACAATGCGACAATGCTCTTTGCGAAAAGCTACACACGGGGCCACCCACCGCCATGCTTGATAGGTTTCTTAGGCTCTACAACGTTTCCCCCTTCTCGAACTGACCAGTAAGTAACTAGGGTTACTTATGTAATTATCAATATTTATCGCTACAATATATATCGGGTATATCTAGAATACAAGTCCTTGAAATAACTCGGGAAATATCTATGTGTATCATCGGGGAAAAAGACTAGCATCGAGGGTAGCTCGATAGGACGAATGTACGGCAAAATTTGGCCGCGTTCACACGGTCGAAGAGCTCTACCGCAAGAAGGGAGGTCAACCCTAGGTAGGAACGGTTTCCACCATCTACGCGTTTCTCTTCTCTTCTACGTTTCTCTCCTTTTATTCCTACTTCCTCCTACTTCCTCCTACTTCCTCCTACTTCCTCCTACTTCCTCCTACTCTTTCTCTTTCTCTTTCTCTTTCTCTTTCTCTTTCTCGCACTCGCGCTCCTCCCCCTCCTTCTTCGCAAGGGTTGTTAATTCTCCTATTTTTCTCGAAGCCGGCGACCTCGCGCTTGCGTATTCTTGTTCACCTACCCTCTGCTTTCCCTTTACGAATGAATTCGTACTCGTTCATTGCGCGACACCCGATTTGCGTGTTCGTACAGAACTACTTTATAACTATCGTATTAGAAATCTATGGTGCTCTATGGCTTTGAACGGATGGTTGTAAATAGCGTAACAGACGTTTTTCATGAACCTAGAGCAGATCTTGGGACGGAAGTGGAAGTGGAAGTGGAAGTGGTACGTTCTTCGGAAAAACCTCTTTATTCGCCATAACTCATAATGCGATCTCATGTAAATTCTCTGCTTAGCTGAGATCTCGGATAGATGGATGTAATACCAATCATATGATACTGTTTTATATTTTATATACTGAAAATAATATAATATTTAAGGGTAATAATTTAAGGGGTTGCACTCATTGCCACCAATCCTCGGCGCTTGCGTAGATACGGCTATCCTCCCTCGAACTACCCCTAGTTTTCTTTATACCCCGGCGTTACCCCCATCAATTCGAGCTACCACCGGCACCGGGGTATACGAGTACGATGGTGTTTGAATCCAGGAGCCGCAGTAGGCAGCCTTCTAGGTTGAATCAGCGCTTGCGTACAATGCCATCGGGCTTCCACGACTCTAATTTTTCTTGGCATTTTTCATCAACCTTCCTCATCTTTATTCGTAAATCCTCTTCCAGGCCGTATTCTCTTACAGACTGTATTCCTTGGTGTTATTCCTGGTTCGACGGTGATGGTGGAGGCGGATGGTGGAGGCGGCGGTGACGATACGAGTATGGAAGTTGTACTCGTTGGTTCTCTCTAGGCGCTTGCGTAGATTTTCCAACCCTCGCGCGATTCGCGATCAGTCTTCTTCGTCTCTTCCTTTGAAACGGTAGCCTTTCCATCCTCGTTCTTCGACTCCCACCCTCGACGAAACTCGCTAGAGAAGAAGCTAGTATTAACATCGGTGGTGGTGGTGGTGGTGGTGTCTGGAGGGTGTAGGGTGTAGGGTGTAGGGATTGGTAGCTGAATCTAGCCTCATCAGTTTAGTTACCGCACCACTTAAAGGCATTGCGTTGTAGACACCGTTATACCCGCAACATTCTTACTATTTGCTTGTATATCTCTTCATTTTGGAACCCTTTAACTCAGCGTCTTTAACAATACGTTCGTATCGTTGGTACGCACAGTACCGTATCCTCACCGTTCGTTTAATCATTCTTGTTTTATCCCGCCCACGTGTCTAAAGCACCGAGACCATCGGAAACGAGAACGTAGTAACGCGAGTGTGTGCATTCTCGCACCTTGTAAGAACGTTCGGCTTCGAGAGAATAGGAGGTACTCGTGTAACCGTTATCGAGTCACGTGTGCGTGTCGTCTTTAGCCGAAGAATCTTATGATTTTGTTGGTTCTGCCCGTTCACCCCTACCGATTCACTTTTCTTCAACTTCGACCCCTCAGCGATAAATCACGCGACCGATCTTATCGCGGTTCCTTCTAATACGACGTTCGATAAAATACGTTGAAACATAAAGGTAAACGTCGTAAATAATAATCGGTGCGCGGTCAACTTGGCGGGAGAGGGTGAGAGGGTGAGAGGGTGAGAGGGTGAGAGGGTGAGAGGGTGAGAGGCAGAGAGTGAGAAACGGAAAGCAACGGTTCGTCATCTGGAAGATCCTTTAATCGGGAGAGGAGATCCTCCGCACAATTACGGAACGAGAAAGGGAAGGACCGAGAATAAAGACGGAGGGAAAGGCAGTGGTAGAGGAAGGAAAAAACAGAAAAAAGGAAAAAAGGAAAAAAGGAAAAAAGGAAAAAGAGAAAGAATTTAGTGTCGGTCGATGGGAGTGAAAGATAGACACTGGGCGTGTTCCTCTCGCGAATTCTTTGTCATTGTTTTTCTCCTCTTTACTCGAAATGATCGTGTAAGAGCTAGTGTTAAATGTGAATCGATAACACGGAGATACGAAGGAAAATTATAATTCGTCGGCCGAAGTGGATAACATAGAGTTTTGTTGAAAAAACCGATTAAAAAACCGATTAAAAAACCGATTAAAAAACCTCTCCCTTACACCACGCGTAAACCGTGTCGCGGTAGCGATAGAATAAATACGTGAATTTCATGATTTTTTCAACGGTTTAAAAGAATACACACATTCCGGGCCACCGGAAAAATATCGATATCCCGATCTAAGGATATATATATATATATATATATACACATATATATATATATACACATATATATAGATGTATAAATAAAAACAAACTAGGATCAAAAGTAATATACGTATAAATATAATAACACCCAGACCGTCGTTTCGTTCTCCGCCCAGATATCGGCATCCTCCAACCACTGATTTTCATCGTTAACCGGTATGTTCGTTTGTTTCTTTACTTTGGTTGTTTCTGTGATTCTGACGTTCGAATTATTATTCTCGTTCTTCTTATCTTGCTATTATCGTTGTTATTATTATCGTTATGATTGCCATGTATTATTATCGGGTGTGTATATCGATCTCTATGTGTTTGTTAGAAAGAACGCTACTTTTAGGTGCCGGTCAGGAATACGTTCTGCTCTCGTCGACCGAAAGAATCTCGATAACTTCTAGGCTTCGTATCCTTTAACTTGTAGGATTCTTTCGGTGGTCGATTTTACTAATTGTCAAAGTGTCCTGTATCGGTATGCCTTATCATCACATCATGACATCATCACATCACCATATTATCATGCTCTCCCGGCTGTAAACGTGGCTGCTTTCGATACGTTTAGAGACATTTGTCCGTATTCGACAAATGAAAATCTTGCGCAATTACTTACACGCGTATTATACGTGGAAGTATGGAAGTGAATCGTGTCAATGTCTTCTTGGATTATTAGAAGTTTATAATTGATTATATCTAGTTTGGAGTAAAATATATGTGACACCTGGATAGGGATAGGGATCGAGATCTAGATTGAGTTAAAAAAGAAGTATTTCACATAGAACGATCGACGCTCTCCGCGGCGTAATATCGTAACCCGGGAGAAGTTTGGGCGTGGCACCGGCCGAAAGCGAAACGAGACGAGCGCGGGAGCACGATAGCGCACGATAGCGCACGATAGCGCACGATAGCGCACGATAGCGCACGATAGCGCACAGACCCTTTCCAGCTTTCAGTTTATCCTCTTTCCATCTAGTTTCTCGTCTAGTTTCTCGTCTAGTTTCTCGAGATAGACGGTCGATCGAAAGTAGATAATAGAAAGATGGAAAGATGGAAAGAAAGAAGGAAGGAAAGACAGGCAGAGAAATAACGGTAAGAAGATGGAAAGCATCGAGAATGTGCACGAAGGGAAGGGAAGGAAAGGAAGGAAAGGAAGGATCAAGCTGATCTGGGATGGAACAACTGGCACTGCGGGTCCTCGTCGAGGACAAGCGGGAAGTCTCGAGAGGGCCGCGTCCGTCCGTGATGGCCTCGATGGATCGCACAATGGTGCGTGAGAGGGATCTAAACAGAGTTAGATAGTGCCAATCGACACGGTTCAATATGCCGTGCCGGACGATATGCCCCCTTAAATATCGCTTCTTTCCGTTTACGCTACGTTTCACTCTACGTTTCACCTTACCTACGTTCTTCCTCGTTTCCTCCATCTTCGTACCTTAATTAAACCCTACGTCTGATTCCAAGTATCGAGGAAAATGAGTTAATTTAGAGTTTTCTTTTTCACACTCGTGGAAATCCGGGCTTAAGTCTATATGTTCTTACCGTTATTATTATTATATTAATGCATATGCGGTAAAATCATTTTGTCTTGCGAGATATGAAAAATTGACACGGTGCCGTCTACTACCGGGTACAGTAAGACGTTGTAGAAGAGACGACGAAAAAGATAGAACGTTGTGCAAGAGGGTGGTTCGGGGATGGGCCTGGGCCTCGGGGGGTGCGCATAGGGGGTCGGAAGGGGGTCGGAAGGGATGAAAAGAATAATGGAAAAGGGAATCGAGTCGAGTCGAGTCGAGTCGAGTCGAGTCGAGACTAGGTCTAGTCGAGGTTGTCGTATTGATCGTTTCTGGGTCCATGCGACGCGCTTGCGTTTCGCCGTGGGGTGAAATGCCGTGGCGAGGGTAAAGCCAGGGCAGGGTTCGAGGAGCGAGGGAGGGTGGACGGTGAAAAAAGGGTAGTCCGAGGGGCGAGGAAGAGAAGAGTGAGTATTCCGGGGTTCATATACCCCCGGGGCAACTGCAACGTTCCATCGTGCCACCGACCAATCAATGGAGCTTCTCTCTCGCTTCCTCCCCTTCCCCCCGCCCCATCTTTCACCCCCACACCCTCCCCCACAAACCACCCACACACACACACACACCATCCCTCCTACTCCGGGGATATATTCTCTGCCCGCGTCGTCGTATCTAATATGATTGCATCGTGTATATGCGTGCGTTATATTCGAACACAAGCGTGAGAGACACCCTCCGACACCGCGTATTAACGTTGAAATCGTCGCCTTTCGCCGAACATCCCTTTCTCTCCCTGTTTCTCTTTGCACATTCACTCGCCATAGGCATACCTGTGCATTGCTTATTTATCGAAACTCGGAAACTTTAAGAGAAACTTTCGGCTGGATCCTCGAGATTTAAGTTAATCCTCGAACGAGTTATGGATGATTTTAGCGGACTTTAACGGATTTCAGCGCATTCAAAATTACGAATGCCGAATAGCAATTAATTTGTTTTCTATTATTTTACTTCCATGCTTCCAGAGTTGTTTGCTAACAACTCTGCGTTTATTGGACAGAAAACAAGAGAGAAATCGATATCCGAACGCTTCGATCGAGCGAAAAATAGAAATTGTTAGCCCTATTGGCGCGCAAGGTTGCTTCATCTATAAGTAACGTAGATGTTTACTCGAATATACATATACATATACATATACATATACATATACATATACATATACATGTACGTGTGTGTGTGCGCGCCTGCGATAGAATTTATTTGTTTCTTTATTTATTTTCACTTTTGTACGACCTTATATATATATATATATATATATAAGGGTAGGTTTCTTGGTTCGCTGAAATAAATCTAGCTTCGAACGTTGTGATAACGCCTAGGTGGTTCGTAAGGTTTCCTTGATTCGTCGAAGGTACTCGGGATGATTCCAAAGAAGACTAGAAAAAATATGGAACGCGTGTATCGGAGGGAAAGGGATATGATTGATCGATCGGACTTTAATTAGCGAAGAGACGGGCAATTTCGTCGGTGCCCGATCGATTTACTAATTTAGGTCTTTCTCCCTCCGCGACTTCTCCTCCGCGACTTCCCTAAGCTACTTATCAGAAATATTATTTCAATTCTTACTTCGTACATTGGAAATATCTGTTCACGTAGTAGGACTAATTTGAAGAGTAAGTTTAATTCTCACGGTAAACGTATTCGTTTAACCAGTTCTTTCGTTATGGTTACGTGGAGTGCACACGATACCATGGAAATTGTAAAATCGGTGTACTTTATTAGTCCGAAATATACTTGTATCCAGGATGATTTTATAGATAATTTCACTCGGCCCGAGGAATCTACGCTGAACTACATTTTTTCCGAGATATACCTCTATTATTATCCGGAATCACGCCTCTTCTTACTCTTCTTACTCTTCTTTACGTTTGCAATATTCTTTTCCTCGAAAAAATAAGGGTGAATAGGTGATCATTTCCCGGTGTGATGAATCATAAGCTAATATGTAGAGTGTACAGTCGAATCTCGTTAGTAGTTCGGTGATCCTGGATAACATTTCGTGACGGAATTATCGTTTGGCTCGTGGAAAGGGATTTACGTGAAATTATATTCGTGCACGGCGACTCACGAATCGATGACGGACCCTGGGGGCACGACCCCTAAAAATCGAGGTTCGACAGCTGGATCGTGACTAAACGAAAGGAGGGTTCTTGGCATAGACCTGGGCATAGACCTGGGCATAGACCTCGGCATAGACCTCGGCATAGACCTCGGCATACGTTTGTCAACTTCGTCGACACCAGGAATGATTCACGAGTTTGTTCGCTGATCCAGCTTTTCCTATCATTTTCATTCTCCGTACGAATCGCTTCTAATATACACTCCTAATATACTTTTCCATCGGGATGTTCTTCGCCGTTTAACTTTCTCCAACAGGCTCTCCCCTCTTGAACAGCTCAAATTCGAGTAATATTTCCGAGTCTGAAATAACTTATTCCACTGTCCACTCTCCAAAATTCATTTAGAGTTTCCAAGCAATCGGCAGTTTCGAATGATATTACCAGATGGTAAGGAGCGAGAAGGAATGAAGAAGAACGAAGAAGAACGAAGAAGAACTACAATGATCGTCAACGATTTATCGTGGAATTGTACGCTTGAACCGATCGTTATTTTACATTCCGTATATAATAGGAGGTCCACACACGCGTCCATGCGTCCATAGGTCCCCATAGGTCCCCATTTTTTCTACATACCGTTTCGCATCTGTTACGAACTCCGTCCTATTACCACATTCACTCTTTTTTATATCCGTCAAACAATGAGTCGAATATCATATTTCCGTTATAGCGTTGTAGCGTTGTAGCGTTGTAGCGTTGTAGCGTTGTAGCGTTGTAGCGTTATAGACGTTAGGTGCGGTCAGGTCGCGAACGCAGAAACGCTCTCCCCGGGCCCTTTGAATTGTTCGAATTAAGAAGAAATATTGGAAAATATATCGAATAATCGAGGAATAGGGCGGTGAATGTGAGCGGTAAACAGACGGTTTTCTATATAATCGCAGCGTGTATATTTATAGTGTTTATACGCGAACGTATTTATAATTTCACTGGTGGATAGTTGGTCCGCGCACCGACGAGCCGTGCGCCGTGCGCCGCCGAATGGTTGGTTACTCACGCTTTTACCGGGTTTAACGGTGTCTCGAATTCCTGCGGGATATCCTCGAGCTATTTTTGTATACGATACGAGATACATTAAATACCACGTAATTCCCACTTCGTACAGTCTCCACTTAATCACTTTAGAAACGTCAATGTTTCGCATATCCTTATGCCATACCTTCGATTATAACCCTTCCATCGTTGCTCCTAGAACAATAGTCACTCGTATCTCGTTGGAGGTGACGCGGTTTTAGGAGGTAGCAAATATTTGTCGATAGATGCGTAGACGAGCCCTTTCGTATAGCATCTTTCTCGATATGTTTCGTTTCGTTTTGTTTTGTTTTGTTTCGCCAAAGTGTGAAGACTGCCCTCCCGATACGAAGAAATACGAAGAAATAGATACTGGCGTAAGATCAGGGATTCTTCGTACTCGTAAGGTCTAAAAGCACCGTTTTATCGACGCGATAGCACAGTGGGGCGGGAATCAAAAATTGTGGGGTGATCTGTGCTAGGGACGTGAATGACCCCGTATGTGCCATGCCTTCTGCTTCGTAGCGCCGCGAGTTTTACCTCGTTTATCTGGTTTATCTCGTTTATCTCGGGATATGAAAGCGCAATAGCACAAACAGTATATTCGGCAAGTTCAAAAAGGGGTTGTGCGAATTGTTGACGTGAGAAAGAGAGCGGAGAGAGCGGAGAGAGCGGAGTTTGTTTAAGAACGCGCATACGTCTCTTATTAGTTCGATCGGCAACCCCTCGCGGATGAGGAAGGGGAGGTGGTGGAGGTGGAGGAGGGTGCGCGTATAGTTTGGCGGGCGGGTACGAAGCCCGTCGAGGGTAGTCGAGACCGACCGAAGTAAACCGAACGGTTAGCCGACGGAGAGGTAGAATCCGCTCGGAGCCGACGATTTCGTTCAGTCTCTAGGCAGCCTCCGCCCGTGTCGCGTTGTTCTTTACTTTTTCTTAGTCTAGTGTTTAACGCTTTAATTTCTAGTCTTGCGTCGCGTAACCCTGCAAAGTACTCGACGTATTTCTCGCAATACAATCGCGAATTAGCCGTCGCACTTAAATCGGTATTCAACGTATTCGTATTTGACGTGTTCGTATTCGACGTATCTGTTTGTTCCTACTCGATCGAAACGTGATATCACGCGCCGGTTCTTCGTAGACGATATGTGCCGTTTATCGGGCACAAAGTGAAAATTCGCGAGGTGGTGACTTGTCGGGATAAAGGGAGAGCTGAGCATAAATGCCGATTTACGAGCGCTCGCGTCGTACTTTTCTTTCATTGATTTCTCCTTCGGTTCCGGGCGGTGGTGCGAGAGCGTGATAGTAGTGTAACATATTACTTTAGAGCTTAAGAGTTATATAGATTTAATATATATATATATAAATATATATATATATATATAGAGAGAGAAAAAAAGAGAGATTGATATACATATATACATATATATATATATATACACACGCACGCACGCACGCACACACGCAGGCAACGTACAAGTACCGCGATTCGAACCTAAATTAACGAAATAAAAAAGTTTGGAAGTGAGACTCGCGTAAGAGATCAAATTTCCACGGTGCTCGGTTTCGCGTGCGACGGATAAATTTCATAAACTTGATAAATTTCAAAAAGAAAGTGTCGCTTCGAGATATATCGGTTGTGCGTGTGCCCCACTCTTATCGGTACGTCGACCCTTTGAAAGTAAGGTGTGGATCGTTGAAATCGAAAAGAAGCTCGTAAAACAGGTAAGGTAAGAGGGAGGAGATTCTTCGGTCGATCGTTCTGTTGATTCGTTTGATCGGTGGTGTGTAGCACGTGCCGTACCAGTTTCGTAGTCGGCACGTTCTCTCAACCCTTTCAGATCGTATCCTGATTCTTTCCCCGACGCGTACCTTTTTCCATCGGTTCTCTTTGTCTCTCTTTTATTCTTCTACACGTTATTGCGTATTTTCTCCGGTACGACTATACGCGCGTGTGTTGTTCGCGCGCGCGCGCGCGGGCGTGTTCTAGCCGGGGGTCGTACGTGTGTTTTCTTGCGCGGAAAGGGACGTACGAACGAGGGGGGTTTCCCTTGGTAATGAGAGAGGGGTTTCGTGCGCGCACAAGAGAGGAGAGAGAGAGAGAGAGAGAGAGAGAGTGCGGGAGGGTGAGCGAGCGAGAAGCGGGGCAGGGACCGAGTAGCCGCGCTCGTATTGATCGGTCCCGGCCACGCGATTTTCACGATCCGTCGCCATGGCCACCTGGCCACCGGCCGGAGATCCTATCTTACACGCGAAAAGTAACGGTGAACTTTAACCCATTCACGGTAAACACCTGAAATTATCCCTGTAAAATAGCTCGAATAGGAAGCTCTCGTATCTACTCGTACCGATGTACGACTAAGGAATTATTTGACGAAGCATGCATCTTGCTTTAAAGTCGAATTGACGATTGACGTGGACTTAGTGGGAGTGGAGGGTAGATTTAAATTTAAATTATCTGCGGGCAGGTATCGATTTCGGAGTGCAAGACCCCCTCGAACTCGATTCTTCTGGAGGGTGGCATTGTCCCCGATCCCTTGGAAAAGCAAGGTACGCGGAGGGTAGCGGTGGGTAGCGGAGGGTAGCGGAGAGTTTTTGATACGGACGATATATCGCGCGCCTTGTAATATTCCCTAATGAATCTCTGCCCTTCGATCGACGCGTACGTATCTCGAGTTTTCCGTGTGTATTCGGTGGAGGGTGGGTTTCCTGCATTGTCCCCTGGAACCCCAGTTGTGCGTGCGTCTACGCGTGTACCACCCATTGTCATCGGATAACGATGCTGCTCGGAGTCGCGTTTTCAAGTCAGAGACGAATGATACTTTGCCGTGTCCTCCCTAACAATGGGCTTGGCGTCCTTCTCTTTCTCCCCCGCTTTACCTCGACTTCCATCGTGGAGTCCTAAAATATCACGATGTCGTGCAGCCGTCAGCCGTCAGCCGTCAGCCGTCAGCCGTCAGCTTCGATCGATAACGACCAAGATGCGGGGCTGCGATAACCACCGTTTCAACATTTTCCAACTTGTTCCTCGCTGAAATATTTCGATCTCCATCGAATCGCCATCCGACTTTATTCCGAGTTTATTCGGATACATTTATCGCCAATGAACATCGTCCCCGTTGGAATCGATTGCACAGATCACCCTTCCCGAATACGATACATCCGCTTTCACCGGCGCTAATTTCTTTCGTACGTCGCGTGCCATTTCGTCCAACGTGTTGTCATACGTGGAGCGCTGGAATAGTGTGGTAAACTAGAAACTATGACTGGCAAAGTTCCAGTTGACGAACGATTTCAGGTAGCTTTACTTTTGTACGCATAATAATGGGTATCTATCTATTATATTATATTATATCCCCGTAGCGCGTGGACGGTCAAATATCGGGGTGGGCAACGTCACGAGACGGGATCAGCCGTAAGTGGGTTTGGCCCTAAGGACAGCTGATGCCCTGCCCCTGCCCTGCCTGGTAAAGAAAGGAATGGCGAGAGGGTAAGAGGGTGAGAGGGTGAAAGGGGGAATTAAAATATACGCCGATGGCTCGTGCCGGCTGATATATGTGTCGCCGCGCGACAGCTGTGTGTATTCGCCTTCACCGTGAACGTCGTCGTTGCGCCCTACTCGCCGCAAACCCCTCTAGCCCCTCTAAACCCCTCTAACCTCCGGCTTTTTTTTCCTCTACCCTCCTGATTCTTTTCGTTCGGCTTGCAAGCTCACGCACCAGGGTGTTCCCATCGATTCTAGCCTCGTTTTTTCAAATTTCTCTTAAAAAATGTCCGCTTTAACTAAGATTTGTCTACTGGATGCCCCCTATCCGATGCTATTAATTTGAAGTCGCGGAACCTGCATTTTCGAGCCAGAAATAGAATATATTTTATGATAACGGGCACGGGCACGGGCACGGGCACAGACACGGATACCAACGCGTATGAATATCGTCTTTGATAGTGGCAAAGGGATGGTAGAGAGGTACGAGTAGGGTGGCGAGCCCTTTAAACGCGCGCGGGGGGTTGTGTGGAATCGTGGGGAATCGTGGGGAATCGTGGGGAATCGTGGGGAATCGTGGGGAATCGTGGGGAATCGTGGGGTGCCCCTTTAAATTATCTGGCTTTCTATCGCAGCGAGCGTTCCCTCGATGCCGCCTGTTCTTTTCACGTTGCATATTTTTAAAGTCATCGTCCGATTACATCAGGATTTAGACTTCAGGTTTAGGTGCCACATTCGATGTTTCTATCTTCGTTGCTTCGTAATAGTTAGTTCGTTAGCAGCGGACTAACGATCATTGGTAATATGCAATGACAGTCGTACTCTTGATTCGGTAGTTGGGACAAAGTTTTAGTTCGCTCGGATATATAGTGATCGATACAACGGTATACAACGGTATACAACGGTATACAACGATATCGTTATTGCAAATACCATGTCAAATACCACCTCGCGCACTTCCTCGCGACAATATAATTATTTAGTAATTGTAGGTAGTAAATGTGGATAGCGCAAGGAAGGGAAAGGATGGGGCTCATGCTCTTTCAAGTTGAATTTAAACTTATTTATGTTAGAAATGTAAGAAATGTCGATGAACGCCGCGACGATGTTTCGAGGGCGTAAAGACGTTATTGTTGTCACACTAAACACTCGTTTAGTAAGTCGCGTGAGTCGTTGTGCAAAAACTGGGCTCTCTCTTTGAACTTGGCTTTGTTGCGTCGTAAGAGGCGTTTTTACGTCCTTCGAAATTCTCTTGGTGACACGCCTCGTGCGCTTCTGTTTACGCTTTTTCTTCCATTTTCTTCCCTTCTTTCCACATTGTATCTGCCTATATTCCTCGATGATATTTACAAATTCATCTTTCTCCCAGAGGAACGATATTCTTCCATCCTCCGAATGCGCCGGCCGGCCGGCCGGCCATGCCTCGGAGGATGGAAGTTTGAATCTAAATTAGAAATTCTACTCTTTCCGAAGACACAATGTTGAAATCGTCCATGTATGCGATGGACGTTGAGACGTTGAGACGTTGAGACGTTGAGTAGTTTGGAAAAAATCCAAATACCGGCGACATGTTCATTTTGAGTCTGGAGGGTGTAATAATGAATTAGACGCATAAGAAATGAATTGATGGTTACCAAATATGAACGGTAGCTGGTAATATTTGCATTACAGATTTCGTACGTAGACAGAGACGGGCCATTAGAAAAGTGCAATGATGGCGAACGGAATGGACACAGTGGTGCAACAAAATGGTGGTTCGACTCTGGGGCAGACGTCCCAGGAGGAGTCGAAGACGAATCTCATTGTAAATTATTTGCCACAGAGCATGACCCAAGATGAGATTCGTTCTCTCTTCTCGAGTATAGGAGAGGTCGAGAGCTGCAAATTGATACGCGACAAACTCACCGGTAAGTACCCGGTAAGCGACCGGTTTCTTTTCATTCTTCTCTTTCTTCTCTTTCTTCTCTTATCATCGTCGGCCTTTGAGAATTGAACATTCTTTCGTAAATACGGAATACGGAATACGGAATACGGAATACGGAATACGGAATACGACGATCGACGACAACGGATCGATAACGATAAGTTTTCGTCTTATACAAGGAATATTGGATGTGTTATTTAAAAATGTAGTATCGATGGAAGAGAAGAGCGGAGCATAAATATAATATACAAGCTATTTCTGACTTATGACCCGTCAGTGGAAGTCCAGAAGCATCTGGGTCGCGAAGTGAACCTGTGCCTTCTCTTCGTATTCAATATTATCCTCGACGTTCCGATTTCTATCGATTATCGATTATCGATTCGCTTCGATCGGTATAATCCCCGGCCAGAATAATATTCGTATTTTGTTTTTTTACTTGATTGCCCAATTGGAAATGAATTGCGCAGAAGATAGTTGTTACTCGGTATTCAAGAGATAATAGAATATATGTGAAATACGAGGCATCCGTTGACAAAACCTTTCCTTTGATCTTTCTTCTCGGCCGAGTATATCGAGTATATCGAGTATATCGAGTATATCGAGTATATCGAGTATATCGAGAAAATGGGAAAATGGAAAAGTGGAGAGATTAGTAAACGCTGTAGGGATGTCGGGAATCGTCGTACAATAGAAATCTCAAGATCCAAAGGTGCCCTCTCACGGCTCTCGAATGCAATCTATGTATTAGAAATATCTTTTTAAGAAATAGTCTGTAGTTTCCAGATTTCTTCGTCCGCGATATAGATGCACCAACGGTAACTAATCGTGAAATATGGCGTAGATATAATATTGATCATAATGGATTCATTAGGTGTCGTTCGGTGATGATGGTGAACGGTCGACGGAAGTATTTTGTTTGCGCGTGGTGTTGCATATTGGAGAAGGCGTAATCGAGCGTAATCGAGCGTAATTTCGCGTAACTTCGCGTAACTTCGCGTAATTTCGCGTGGTACACACGCACACCACGCTACTGTTAAATTCCGTGCCCTAGCGAGGAGAGCACGTGTGTGGACATCGCGACGCTATTTCGAGCACGAAAAGAGCGGGGGCGTCGTTTAGTTTGAAGCTTTACCGCGTTATACACGACGTTATATCTAACTGTGAAATTTCGGTGCTCGACCGAGTTTCATACATCTCCATATTCGAGAAGTATTTTTCTGCGTGAAAAGAAAATACCATATTTCTACTCTCACTCGGTATAACAACTCGTTTATGCGTATTTAGGCATATTTAGGCATATTTAGGCATATTTAGGCATATTTAGGCATATTTAGGCATATTTATGCGTGCGCGACGACTTCCGTGATCGATTTCCATTAACACGATATATTCATCGAAATCTATATCGGATAACTATTCGTCAAAGAATAGATAATAAGAAATATGAAATATGAAATATGAATCACGTAAATTCAACGTAAGTAATTAATCGTCGATTATTGAAATGAATTTGGAATGATTGTTGCAGGTCAGAGTTTGGGTTATGGTTTTGTGAACTATCACCGGCCCGAGGACGCCGAGAAGGCCATAAGCACGCTCAACGGTCTACGATTGCAGAACAAAACGATCAAGGTCAGTTCTCGGAATTACAGCGAACATTGAAAGTTCTATTTTGGAGAATTGCACTTGATTCACGCATCCCTAAACCAAACCTCCTCGCCATCTTATCTTAGACATTTCGTACACTTACGTACACCTACGTACACCTACGTACACCTACGTATACCTACGTGTTTGATATTCGCATTATTACAGTTATTGTTACAGTACATTGTTCGCACGGTGTATCGCACGGTGTATCGCACGGCGGCGTTTCAGCGAATAAATTCGGCGATTATTTGGAAGTGAGCGTGTTACGGTGTTAGACGTAACTGCAGTAATATAAATAGGTTGGCTTCAATTCAAAATCCGGCATTTTATCTAAAGAACAAAAGTAAGGCTAAGTATTAAGGATGATAATTGCGCGATAATTGCACTTTTTAACTTAAGCGATTACATCCCGCCTGGATTCCATTATCGCGTAGGAAACAACGTGTACGCACTGTACGCACTGTACGCACTGTACGCACTGCGCCCGAGCAATACGTACACGTTGTTCCTTGTGTAGAACATGAACAATCACTGGAATAGTGTAGAATCACTAGTGAGGAATAGTGAGGAAAAGAATGTTAGAAAGGATGTTTTTATGCGACTGTTTAGGTATCGTACGCGAGACCGAGCAGCGAGGCGATTAAAGGCGCAAACCTGTACGTTAGTGGTTTGCCGAAGAATATGACGCAACAGGAATTGGAGATTCTCTTCAGTCCTTACGGGAGGATAATCACGTCGCGAATACTCTGTGACAACATCACTGGTAAGTTCGACGACGGTTTAACGAGGATCAGCTATTGGTAGTAGTAGTGAGCTCTCTGGAGCCTCTTACGTTAGTTCGCGCGCGCGCGTCCGTCTTGCCTTGCCTTGCTTGTCCCCCTTTTGAGACCCCCTGTCTCTCTGTATAATACACATTATGCGTATATGCGTATATGCACATGTGCGTGTGTGTGTGTGTGTGTGTATGTATTCAAAAGAAGCAATGCGCCACTGATTGACGACCTTAAGAAATGATATCATAGTGGACGCAGTGGAGGAGGAGGGAGGAGTAGGCCATGGGGTTCCGAAGTAGTCTCAGGGGTGGATCGGTGCGCCTTTTAATTCTTAGTGAGAACGAATCTTTGATTCAATGAACCTAAATAAAGTGAACGAGAACGTGAACGATGATCGCGTCGAACACTAACCCATCGTTCCTGCATTTCATTTCCACCATCATTTCCATCATTTTCGTTTTAGTCGTCGTCGTCGTCGTCGTCGTCGTCGTCGCAGAGTTGCATGATCTCTCTTTCTCTCTTTCTCTCTTTCTCTGCCTCGCCCCGATCCCCCCCCGTTTCTCCCCCCGTTTCACACACATCCCCGAGGACGGTGAACATCGATTATTTATCTCTACCTTTCGCCCGAGGTTCGTCCGCCGTTACGAAAGGGAGGGATATTCTCGGGAGAGACGACGATCGCGATAGAAAAACGTGAGAAACAAAGATAATTTCGCGACCCTCCATGTTTGCTTTGTCCGTTTCGTTCGTTTCGTTCGTTTCGTTCGTTGGATTACCATTTTCGATTTGGTTTAACTTCCTTCGCGCTCTCAGCTTACGTACGCACAGCCTCATGGCCTATCCGTTATCACTTTTACCATTTTCTCAGATCCTTCCGCCTTCTACTTATTTCATTTTCTGATATTCCGCCAACTCTCAAACTCTTTCAATCTCTCACTTACGCTTGGTATTCAATATTGGAAGATAAAGTCACCTCCAACTACCCCTCCAACTACCCCTCCAACTGATATACGACGTTGCTTCGAAGCATTTCTTTTATTTCCGACGATTCTGATGATGCTTACTCATCTGTCACTGACACCACGCAGATCCTCGGTCCATTGCCTTTGATTTTCAACCGACTTTCAACTACCATTTGCTTTGATCGTCCTTTTATCGGCTTAAGGATCAATAAGGAAAAGTAGCATAATTTAATGCAATGATCGCCCGCCCCTTATTCGCCTCTTATTCGCCTCTTATTTGCCTCTTATTTGCCTCGAGACAATTAGTTTCGTTCTCTCAGATATATTCTTTCGATTAATTATGACGTTAAGAACGTTAAGAAATAATATATTCTGGCTGTGTAGTATATTATTCATTTGGAGGTTTCGAAACCTCGCGATGGTTTCTCGCGGGTAAATACCGTTTGGCATATGTATCTGGATCGGGCGACATTATACGACGTTGAGCGACATTTTAATCGCGCTGTTTTCATTTTCCTCTGGTTTTCGATCGAGTATTCTATTCTCGAGTATTATTTCGAAAAAGAGCAAAAGAGACCAAAAGAGACCAAAAGAGACCAAAAGAGACCAAAAGAGACCAAAAGACGAAGAGACGAAGAGACGAATTAGGGGCGAGCGAATCGTGTGTGCTGGCAGTTGAATTTTAACGTGTTATGATTTTTTCCGTTTCTGTTTAGTCCGACAGTTTGTGACCGGCGGCGGAGACAATTTGCCCGGTACGTAACTCATATAACTCTTTTTTATTTTCCCTCATTACGTATCCTAGCTGAAACCAAAGCAGCCGATTCCGGTTTATGAATTATCCTCGTACATCGTCAAAGAAAACTTATTTTGACTAACGGACTTGAAATTCTGAATGATATTAAAAAAGAAGGTTAAAAATAATGATTTAACTCTCATTTGCCAACCTCGTTCGGCTGCTTTCGTGATGCGAAAAGTCGCAACAAGACTATATCCAGAGTTCCTCCTGAGCGCCATTTTTGTTTCTTTACGCTTTTTGTCGTTTCTTAGAATTATGATTTAAGATTATATGTATATATGTGGTATTTGTACATGTACATGTGCATGCATATGTATATACATACACATATCATATACATATACATATACATATTATATGCACAAGTTCGCTCTTCTCGTTTCCTGGCTGCGTATATCAGGATACATAAGATAAAAGGATTAAAAAGACAAAAAGACGTGTCTGAGTCGAGGATGGGATAAAGAAACGAATCTGAGCGCACCGAGCCACTCGCAGTAGAAGTATAAAAAGAGTATGAAAAGAGTATAAAAAGAGTATAAAAAGAGTATAAAAAGAGTATAAAAAGAGTACCACTCCAGGGTAAACGGAGATACGCTACAATGTCGATGTCGGCGACGATCCTTGGGTCGAGAACACGTTACTTTCGTTTCGCAGATTCGCAAAGATTCGCAAAAAAATTCGCAACTTTGTACGTACAATATCTTTCTCTACCGTTTTACCGAAGCGTAAGTCGAAGCTGTGTTAAATAATATATTGAAAAACAGAAAAGTTATTCGCGGAATTGCAGCAACAGTCTTTTATTAACCGTTACTATACTAATAGATCGAAGTCAATCGAATCTCAAAGCAATGTCAAAGAAATATCAAAGAAATATCAAAGAAATATAAACTGCCAATGAGATTGAAAGTAACGTTTTCAATAGCCGAAAACGATCGCAAAGTGCGAAGTGCGAGGTGCGATGTGCGAGGTACAAGTCTGTCGAATAAATGTCGATTCGTATTGGAACGAACTGTTCCATTCTACGAAATATTCACTTCTAACTTGTTGATTTCCTACTAATTCCGACAGGATTATCGAAGGGGGTTGGTTTCATAAGATTCGATCAGCGGGTCGAAGCCGAGAGAGCGATCCAGGAGCTGAACGGAACCGTGCCGAAGGGCTCCTCGGAGCCGATCACCGTCAAATTCGCGAACAATCCAAGCAGCAACAACAAAGCGATACCGCCACTCGCCGCATATCTCGCACCCCAGGCAACCCGGCGCTTTGGCGGCCCGATCCACCATCCAACCGGTCGCTTCAGGTACATTCCACTGTCGCCACTATCCAGGTACCTACTCGCCTCTACTCGCTCTACCCAAAGATCTCTATTTATATTTCTTTCCTCTTTTCTTTCTTTCTTTCTTTCTTTCATTCAGTCATTCAGTCATTCATTCAGACGCTCAGTCATTCATAATCTCTTTCTCTTTCTCTCTCTCTCTCTCTCTCTCTCTCTCTCTCTCTCTCTCTCTCTCTCTCTCTCTCTCTCTCTCTCTCTCTCTCTCTCTCTCTCTCTCTCTCTCTCTCTCTCTCTCTCTCTCTCATACATATGCATATATCTCGTTTCTTTTATTATTCTTTTACCATGTTACTTTTTCTATACACATCTTACAAGTCTCTCGGTCCTATCGGTGTCGAACCTAAGCATTTCATTCCTCGTTATCCCCTAGTATCGATGATAGACGACAGTTATATCTTATAATATTATATTATTTCGATGGAGATGTTGAAGCTGCAAAAAGATCTTTTACGTTTTTACTTGTATTTGTATCATCTTGCTGTAATTTAAAGAACCTTCGGAATATAGTTTAGACTTGGAAAAAGAAGATTTGTGTCAATTGTAGGTAACAAAAATACTGTTGGGAGAATTAGAAGAGAAAGAGATGTGAATGAAATTGATCCACTGATCGATCGAGGGAAGATCCCTGTTTTAATTTCAAGCACCTATCATTTATATTCCTCTCGATACACTGCAAGCTCCTCCTTCCGCAATCCTTCATTCATTCATTCATTCATTCATTCATTCATTCATTCATCGCTTTTTCTCTCTCTTTCTCTCTTTCTCTCTTTCTCTCTTTCTCTCTTTCTCTCTTTCTCTCTTTCTCTCTTTCTCTTCCCCCCCCTGATTCTACTTCATCAATCCTTCCCACTAAACTGTAGATCTCGTACGCACACCATCCTACTTTAAATATCATTCTATCCTTGTTTCTTTTTCGTACATCCTAACTCGTGCAATTTGAGTTCTTTTCAAGTAACAAAGAGTGGCCATCACGACGTATTCGGCATAAAAGTTCCGCTTCGTTCATCCACAAGGGAATGGGGACTAGGAATTTACCTGATATAAATCGAAAAAGTTGGCAGACTGTAAAGATAAGATAATCCAAAGATATTATAATACGAAGTAATTAAAACGTAAGATTCCATTTTCGTGGTGTAGTTAGAGTCGGAGGGTTGAAAATTAACGTTGTCTGGCCGTTCTTTGATTTGAGCTAATTATTTCCTAACATCCGAATTATTATTTTCATCGATTGTTTACTGTCTTCCACCCCCTGTTCTCCCCTATTATTCCCCTATTCTCCCCCTATTCTCCCCTATTCTTCTTCCCTATTCCTTAATGATCGAGTGGCGCAAGGTAGTCTTGGATCGTGAACATTTCATTAACACCCTAGTGAATTTCTCGTAATAATAATATAACGGTAGAATCTAATGGAGATTCGGAATAAGAGACTGATCCTTGGCCATCCTCGAGATACGGAGGAGCAAGGCATACGCAACATACGCAACATACGGAACATACGGAACATACGGAACATACGCAACATACACACACACACACACACATACACAGAGAGAGACAAGATAGCGAACATTTTATCTTTTCTATCAGTTTCGTTTGTTTTCAACTCCGTAATCCGCGGTAAATAAAATAAAGGTTTGATTCGATATTTATATTCGGTTACAAATGAATCGACGATAACGACGACGTAGTTTCATATACAGGTGATATACAATAGACGTGATATCCACGACTGAACTATTAAACCTTATATGAAGGGTCTAATAACGAAGATGATACGAAGATGATACACGTTGATAGATCGTTGAAAAATTACCGTGGAGTACGAGGTCGAAGATAAATCTAAGCGAATAGATTTGAGAAACGTTGATCTGTGACATTGACAACCTTCTCGTTTCTCTTTCATTTCGAGCCTTTCCATGTATTTAACGTGTCTCGTGGAAGGAGATGATATTTTTGACTAATTTCCGAGAAAGAGTGAGCGGGTGTGTGTGAGAGAGAGGGAGGGAGAGAGAGAAAGAAGATGGGTGAAGTTAAATAGTCGATTGAAAAGAAAGGAACGTTGCACGTAAGAATGATGGGATAAGAGAAGAAAACTTGTGATTGACCAAACTCGATGTCCGTTGGACTATCGGCTAAAAGGATGTAGCTGCGCTTTGCTTTCGCTTGGCCTTTTTGGGATCTTTTGGGATCTTTTTTCCTTTGATTTCGGTTCGGGCGACGATTACTCGAAAACTTGTTTTTGTGCTTCCTTAAATAATCATTGAAAATTAGTCTCTATACATACTCTATACGGAGATTTTCGAGAAGGTATTCGATCGTTACAGTTTGAAAGCGAAAGATGCGAGGCACTTGGTTATATATTCAAAATATATTCAAAATATATGAAAAATATATGAAAAATATATGAAAAATATATGAAAAATATATGAAAAATATGGAAGCACAGGAAGCGCCCGATATTCGGAAATCCAATCCCGGAGTATCTCTCTTCTTACGTTGTTCTTTTTGTGTTTTGTTTTAGCACTGGCAAGGCCATGCTTGCCATTAACAAAGGCTTACAGAGGTCAGTATTTTTTTCGTTACTACCAACTACGTTATCTCCCAAGTTTTTCTTTTCCGAGTTGTTTTCTTGATTTACTTGCTACTTGTGTGACTTTGTTGGTTGATTCGTTGATTCGTTGATTTCTTTATCGCGAAACACACACGATATACCGTGATTAAAAATTTCATATTACTCGTCGAGAAGATATTTCTTCGAACGCGACGAACCTCGTTCGATCGGTTTTCATCTACGAGAGGGTTTCATATGAAATTTTTAACTGGGCCTCTTATTCTTTCTTTCTTTCCTTCCTCTTTCTATCGTTCTATCGTTCTATTTTTCTGTCTTTCTCTCTCTTTCACTAGCTTTCTCTCGTATTCTTCGCTGCTATTTTCGTTGCGATTTTCTCTTGCGAATCACTCTAGAAAAACACTTCTATGTCTCTTTTCGTCTCTCGCGCTGTCCTCGGATCAAACGGATTTGGTTTTCTTCGAGTTTTCTTCGAGTTTTCTTCGAGTTTTCTTCGAGTTATCTTCGAGTTGCCGGTAAAAGAAACATGCACTGTATGCACTGTATGCACTGTATGCACTGTATGCACTGCTATTTTCGCGCCTCTACCTGTTCATTCTCGGCGTTGCATCTTTAACGAATCAAGTTTAATTTTGTGCCGAACCTTAACAACTTTGCCTTTTTTAGTTTCGAATCATTCGGATAGTTTTGGTTACGCTTAAATCTTAAACATCTTAAACAAATCCCTTTAGTCGAGTCAAACTAATGAATATTATTATTTTTTTTTAAATCAAAGTAGACGTACAAATCGTACGAAATAGATCGCTTTTCGACGCACGGATTTGCAACGTAATTTCAACGTAATTTCAACGTAATTTCAACGTAATTTCACGTACATATACGAAGGGCAATGTTATACCATTAACGTTAACGTCTCTACAAGAGTTCTCGACTCGATTCTGAATTAATTCAGTGACATCGATGTTGCCGTTATACTGTTTATCGTGCAGGTTCTTATTTATCTTGTATTTTCTTCTTCGGGTAAGTCACTTGAAGTTTACGCTTTTGAAAACCACTACATTTCTACATTTCTTTAACGAAATCCGTGATTCGAACTGATCAATTCCATATACGCGATATAATGCCTGCTTCCGACTAGTTACAACGTGCGAATTCATTTTAAGAATTAGCAATCAGATCGCAAAGTCATCTTCAGAATTGTAAATTTACCGATGAAGATTGCATGTAATAATAGCGGTTATTAATCGAGCGGTTTCCGCGATTAATATCAAGATGAAAGTGAAGCTTACAAGTTGTTGGAGAGGAATTTCGAGGGTGTGTGGGCGCGGTTGCGTGTGCGATGCGGTTATATTTATTAAAATCGTGATTTGTAATCAATTCGATCAATTTGCAAGAAATGCATACGTAATTACTCTGGCCTCGGCATTATAGTGTGTATTCACTGGGATGTGTCCTGTTTTTAACGCGGCTTGTGACGTCAAGTAGGTACGTAGATACTTTTACATCTGTAAATATGTCCATGAGTGTGCATGCTTCTCTCCCCCCCCCCCCCCCTCTCTCTCTCTCTCTCTCTCTCTCTCTCTCTCTCTCTCTCTCTACGTCATTTTTTCCTGCCCCTTTAATTAAATTTTGTCGAGTTCCTGCGCTGCACCCCTTCTCTTCTCACATCTTTCAAACCGAGTATATCTCTTCCAACAACCCTGCCTTCGCGTACAATCGCGTACAATCGCATGCAAGCTTTTGCACCTTAAACCAGTTGTTGTTTTCTTAGTAAAAATTAGAAGGGCTCGGCAAAATGATCGAATACACGGTTCAACTACATATGTATGTTTTCTTCGTGTTTCGCTTTTCGTTTTCGACTTATTATGCACGAAGATAGAAAAGAAACGTTTTTCAATCAAATCCATACCGTTCCTCTATGGTTATGTGTTCTATTTGATTTTTACCAGAATATAGAATATAGAATATAGAATATAGAATATACAAGTATGTATTGCATTATAATACTTGAATGGACCGCGATGTTCTATTTCGGAGCATAATATAGGGGCATAGGGGAATACTTTTCGTAAGTAGAAACCGCTTCGTGTATAGGGACGATTTACCGACTAAAAATATGCCTTCACAAGAGGGTGTGGGGTGGAGGAGAGAGGGAGACATAATCATATTCTGAAACGATAGATCCCCGATTTACAATCTTCCGCACGTATTTTTTGATTCATTATCTTGGCTACCATTTTCATCGTCCATCGTTCCGAATTCATTCTAACAAGTCCAATATTATATTTCTAAATCTAAAGAGAAATGGCAGTACATACTATGAGAGCGAGGGTCTACTTTTGGCCAGCATCGAAATATAAAGCATAGGGCATAAACGATAGACCATAGACGAAAGCGCAAAGCGCAAAGCGCAAAGTAGTGAAAGTTGAAAGTTCGGGAAAAAGGGCCCCTCGTTCTTATGCGACGCGACACTGTTGCAGGTACAGTCCGCTGACGGGTGACATCCTCGCGAACTCGATGCTGCCAGGAAACGCGATGAACGGCTCCGGATGGTGCATCTTCGTGTACAACTTGGCTCCCGAGACCGAGGAGAACGTTCTCTGGCAATTGTTTGGCCCGTTCGGCGCAGTCCAGTCGGTGAAGGTAATCCGCGACCTGCAGACCAACAAGTGCAAGGGCTTTGGTTTTGTAACGATGACCAACTACGAGGAGGCGATCGTCGCTATACAGAGTCTGAACGGTTATACCCTCGGTAATCGCGTGCTGCAAGTAAGCTTCAAGACGAACAAGAGCAAAGCGGCGTAGGACGAGCACGAGACAACACTGACGGCGGCGGCGGTCGCGGCTGTGGCGGCGGTCGCGGCCGTCGCGGCCCCTTACTACGATCGTCATCGTCTACCACGGTCGATGGACCATCATCAGCTGTCGATACCATTGACGATTCGTTCGCTCTACAAAAATAAGAGAGTCGACGGTAACGGTGTCTTTCATCACCTATCGAAAGACAATCCTCCCTCGCCGTTCACCAGTCCGGAACACTCGCGGTTCGCGGAAGAGATTCCCCATGTTGGCGGAAAGCGCAGCGATCGCGGGAGCGGCAGCAGCACGACAAGCGGTAACAGCAGTAACGGTGATCCATAAAAAAGACAGACCTCCCTTGGAATTAGACGTGGCTGTAGAAGGAGATTCGTTGGAGAAAGGAAAAGCGTAATCGGAATGTACCTGTGCGTTGGAGAGCGAGAGAGAGCGAGAGAGAGCGAGAGAGAGCGAGAGAGAAAGAGAGAGTGCGTGTTTGCGTGTGCGCGCGTGCGCGTCAGGAGGATGGCAGAATAAGAAAGAGTACGCGCGAAAAGATCGTAGGATGTATGTGTCGTTAAATTGTTCGATATCCGATTCAGGATTCATCTTTTCATATCGAAAAGAAAAATTGGATCGGAAAACGCGCGACGAGAGTAGAGAAGGTTCCTTGATCTCTACCTCTTTCTCTACTTCTCTCGACGGCCGTTTCGCTCGGTCCTTTCCACTCGGATTTTCTCAACTATAATTTACGTAAAGACTTCTTCAAAGTACGAATCACCAGATATCATGTTCCTATGTCTTTCGTTCGCGGTGTTACGGAATTGATAAGATCGAAGAGCGATTAACTGTCTACTCGAGTAGACATCATTCACGCAGGTTGTAAGTTCCGCGTGATTAGTCGCGAATCCTGTACGTACTTACGTATCATTTATTTACGTAAAATATGTACACGAGGGCAAAGTCCACGCGAAACTGGAACCAACGAGAATGTTGTTTGATCATTGAGAGGAGGAGGAGGAGGAGGAGGAAAAACAGAGGAGGAGACTGCTTCGCGACTCGTTTTGGCACCTCGTGTGTGAGAGCTGGTTCTACATACTCGAACAAGATATGTGCGAGTTCACGGAATATCGTTGAAAGTAAAGAACGCGCGTGAGTGTGAGAAGAAGTCTGCTCGTTTCTAGAGAACTACGACGGAATCAGATATTATTAGGAAATTCATAAAAATCGATCATAGAGAAACATAGAGAAGAGAGGATGGGGGTGAGTGGGATGCGAGGGTACCGGTAGGACGGTCGAGGGACGAGGGACGAGGGACGAGGATCGGGAGAAGGGAGTATTGGAGAATAATTAAGCTCTCGAAGACAGGGCTCGCACGCTTGGGTAAGAAAGAGAGAGCGAGAGAGAGCGAGAGAGAGAGAGATCGAAGTAGGGGGCGAGCCGTTGTCGAGAGTATAGTTAGTTCCACCTACGATAAGAGAAAAAGTCATATTTAAGTAACTTATAGCTGAATTAAGATGTTACCGTTTAACGAGTATCTCGAGTATCTCGAGTATCTCGACTTACGAGGTTGAAACACGCGACACGGAATCCCCGAGGGATTATGCCGTTTCTACGCTAACTTGAATCCTTTCTAAACTAACCATCGTGCTCATTACTAGTCAGACTCGTGTACTTCTCTGCCAGAAAGCACAAGAAGAATTTTTCTATGCATTTTTCTGAGGTACGAGCTCCGTTTCCCGATGACAAGAAAAAGTCTGGTAAAAGTGCGTCGTACTCCGCGCGGGTGAAATTTCTCAGAGGCGGTGCACGGGTGTATGTGATACAAAATTGAAGCAAAGAGAGAAGGAAATCATGGAACGATTCCGAATCGTTACACAAGACGTGTCTAGTCTACGTGCAAAGGGGCGCTTGAAGGTGCCGGTAAAAAACCTCCCAAACACAATGATAGATTAATGTTTTAAGAAAAAGAGACGCGACGATACGACGATACGACGATACGACGATACGAGACGCGGCGTGCCCCGAATGGTACGACGTAAAGGTACGACGTAAAGATAGGTGCTCCGATTACCTCGCGCTCTTTCGAGACACGCGGTACGCAATACGCAATACGCAATACGCAATACGCAATACGCTCTTCATCGTCTTCGTCTTCGTATTCGTTCTCGATGGAAGTCAATAAACGACGATTGCCTCGAATACGAAGACGGAAGATCTCGATGCAACGCTACTTTTGGTTGAAAATTAATGGATAGCCGGAAGAGGAGTAGAAGGAGCGCGAGAGAATAGGAATCGTAAGTACTTAATCGTGAGTCGAAAGCGACACTTTCTTAAACTTAGACTTAGTAAGGTGGAAGGAGCAAAAACGTAGTATATATATGTATATATACATATACATATACATATACATATACATATACATATATACATATATGTTGTCCTATTTATGTGTAACTTCTTTGTCTAGTCCGAAAGCGGGAGAGAGGCTCTCAGAGTAAGAGAAAGAAAACTAAGCGCGAAAAAGACGCGTGAGATATGATATATCGAGGAGCCTCTCCGTGCTTCCACCGTATGAAACCTCGAGTAACCGACGGTTTCTTCTAAGGTTTTATATTATTTATTAAACCTCGGCCGACCGTGTGCCGTACAATCGTTTTATTCGATAGAATTTCAAACGAGAGATTCTGCGAGGAAAAAGACAAGTATTATGATCTACATCGCTACGGTTACGGTTACGGTTACGGTACGGGGTTACAAAGATCTCGATGATTAGTGCAAATTTAAAACCGTTGGCAAAACTTACAGCTTACCATAAACTCTGGCCATCCAAAGTTATTAGAGTACGCTGATTCGACTGAACGGTTCGTTCTTCGTTTTCACCTTTCAAAATCTCTTTAATCCGTATATTCTATCCGTCTTCGGAAAGGATCTAGTATTTCTCGGTTGGCGGAAACTAATCTGAAATTATACTTTAATGGAAACGAAGGGCGAATCGCGTGTAAGGAATAATCTCAGGAGAAGGATAGGGTATCATGGACGGCCGTTGGGCCGTTTCTTACACTTAGGACCTCGGTTGTTTCTTACACTTTATATACGATTACGATTAAGCTATCGATAACGGTCAATTCTTCTCCTCATTATATTACATTTATTATGCTGGTTACTATTATTATTGCTATCGTGTCATCGTCATTTCTTCTTCTTCTTCTTCTTCTTCTTCTTCTTCTTCTTCTTCTTCTTCTTCTTCTTCTTATTATTATTATTATTATTATCACGATTATTAATTATTATTAATACTATTAGTCTATATAATTATCATTGCTATTAATTACGGTCCTATATATTTTTGGTGTCTCTTCGTATTAGTAGGTAGGTGTAATACCTTCGATACCCACGCATACACTTACGCGCATACACGAAACATTTCCTTATTTACTTTCGTACCACCGCAAAAGCAAAACTCACTTCACTTACCAACTACTATTTTCTACTAACTTCTACTTACTACTACTTACTACTACTTACTACTACTACTTACTACTTACTACTTAGTACTTGCCACTTACCACTTACCACTTACCACTTACCACTTACTACAACTACTACCGATTATTTATTTATTTATTTAATTATTATATAACATAACAGAAATTATGTTTTATTTAAGGATTAAACTGATTTGTGTTTGGTTCAAATGTCGTTTGTTTCATTTCGATTACTCGTTTCAGTTGCCATACTGCCGTAATCCTAAAACATACCACCTTGCCCACCTTGATAACGTGTAATGTCCATCCTTGATATCTTCCTACTTACATACCTCGATGCGATGCGATGCGATGCGATGCGATGCGATGCGATACGAGACCGTTTTATCGGAACCACTTTTCGAGTTCGTAAAAAAGCACTTTCTCAGTTGTTAGCTTAACGAAGAGCGAAAACTAGCATGGATTCGCGAATTTCTTTGTTGAAAAGGAACGGGTAATGGATAATGGTCCACGGATGCCATCGACCGCTCTATAGTTTCGATGTTATGTGATCAAGCTCATCTAAAGAAATAACATCATTTTACTGAAATCCCGATATTAGTAGTATAACTAAAATGGAAACTCCAAAGCTGATCCTCGGTTAACGAACCTACTTAACGAACCGTTCACTAGTGATAAGAGTAGACGCATAGCGAGGGAAACGATAGCGAATCCGTGCGAGCCCTGTCACGCTCTTGTCGATCGCGTTCCTCTGCGTAAGATCAAAATGTGATAATGGACCTAACTAGTCGTAGGTATAGAGTATAGACCGACGATGGAAATAAAAAGAGGACAGGTTCGACGAAGCGGGAAGGAATAGTGCGGGTGTAACCAGGCTAATTTACTTAACTATAACATTTCGTGCGACTATTACGTTAGATATGTATATTACGTATATTACTGTATTTATGTCTCATGGGTACGATGTCGACGATGAACATGAGTGTGTTGTGTGAAGGAGTAGGTTGGACGAAACACAAAGGTGACCGTAATAAGGAGAGAGGCAGAAAAAAGATACGTTCAACGCGACTAATATTCCATCTGAATTGTCGTCTTTATTCTTTACGCGCGTACTCGTAAGTAGTATACTTGAAGACTTATTCTACTGCGAATTAGAGCTCGTACCCTTCTCGTACCCTTCCCGTACCCTTCCCGTACCCTTCCCGTACCCTTCTCGTACCCTTCTCGTACCCTTCTCGTACCGGTAAAGAAATTTCTCGGAAAGCGAAAGGACCGCCGTTGCTTTGAATCGAACGACGAACAAAGTTCGGACTCGACTTGGTTTAAGAAAACATTTTGTTCGTTCATCATCTTCTTTTCTCGTATCCGATTGGTAGAGAATTTTCGAATATATTCTAATAAAAGGGAGGATGAGGGAGGAAAACCGAGGAGAGGAAAAAGGAGGAACGAAGGAAAACTGTGGTGCTGTAATCGTACAGATTATTTTCACTCGCGGTTATAGGGTAGGATAATTAGGAACCATAGGCACATACACGTAGTATGTGCACGGCGAGGAACGGACTTTGCATCTCTGCTCGCGATTCGATCGAGGCCCACGAATGTTGCTATTACTAATATTTCTTCAGGAAATAAATCTAATATCCTATTTACTACTCTCGCTCGGCCACACTGATCTTAGAAAACAGGATTGTTTTGATTCGTAGTATTAATCTCATTCGTATTATTAGCAGTTGATTTGGAAATATCGTCTCGAATCTACTCGTAATTCGATCGCGGTGTCGATCGCGGTGTCGATCGCGGTGTCGATCCGCGAGGGCAGAGTTCGTATTCTTCCTTCCGTCCCGTAGAACGTAACGTAATATCGCGAAAGAAACAGCTACCACTAGTTTCTTGAAAAGTGTGTGCTTGTGTGTAAATAGTGAGGGTCGAGATCTATCGCGAGATAAAAGGGGAAAAGAGTCGATTGTATCGATTGTATCGATTGTATCGATCACGGATTCCAGAGCACGATGGCCTCGACTTCCTAACCAGTCGAATATCCAAAGAAGAGTTGAAATGATGAATACGATTTTAGAAAATGAAAGAAGTCGCTGTACGTTGAACTACGCACAATTGCTGTTAATTAACGACATCACTTATCGCTCATCGGCGGTAAGAATCATCGATCCATTAATTCATGAATATCATTGTCGCGTTCATAATTCACGTATACGATCCGGAACTAATCATCGAGCAGCAGGTAATTCGTAAATTCCTAATCACTAAACGCGCGATGCTTCTTCCTCGCCTTCTTAAATACTCTCCTTAAATACTCTCCTTAAATAGGCGCTTCATTAAAATACATCGTCATTCCTCATAAGAGATATTTGTTTGTTATCCATCGTTTATCCATTTTCGTCGTGCTGTCGAAGCCTAAGTCATCGATTCGCTTATTATGAATCGTAAATAATACGGTCAGCTTAGAGTGATAGAAATTCGAAATCTGAAATCTGAAATAACTAACTCTAAATGGGATTTTGGAAGATCTCGTTGGCTGCGTGTTCGATGGAATCGTTGATCGAGACAAGCGGAAAGTATACATCTTCGAACCATTATACCGCGACGCGACTAAATCGCGGAGAGTGAGAAAGACAAATTAGACAAAGTTAAATTAGCACCGTAACGATAGCGGACGATAGCGGACGATAGCGGACGATCGCTCTCCCGAAAGTTTTCCGGAATCAGCGGAATCGGCGGAATCGGCGGAATCGGCGGAATCGGCGACTACGATTCCTTTCCGAGGAGAACTTAGAATACTAATACTAGACAAATTAACACTCGATATTCTTGCAATTCGGAACAAATGATTCGCCTTTCTTCAGCGGATGGATAGTACTTATCCAGTAATGATTGACGATATTCAATTTTAGTATGATTTAGAGGACCAAAAGGGGGTCGTTGAGTATAATATGAACGTCGCACGTGTTTCGCGGTATCGGAATCAAAGTCTAGAATGGTTCAACTCCTGATGGAAACTGATGGAAACTGATGGAAACTGATGGTAATTCAGACATTTTCGGATAGATAGATGCTCCATCTTTGTTAATAGAAATCTACGATTTACGAATCTATGAAGGGGGTGGGTATCGAGGAGGGTACCGAGGGGGGTATCGAATGGACCACGAAACAAACCGTGTCGCGCGTCATATCGTAAGTCGAGACGATCGTTCGAAGGAGCCTGCCCTGCAAAAGGGGGTCGAAAGGGGCTAAAGAGAACAGTCGCGTTAAAACGAGAAGTAACAGCACTAGCTCATCGTAGGCCTAAGAAACAAACCAAAACAACAGGGAACGAACAAAGTACTATTTATGTACCATCTACACGTAACTAATTAACAAAGGACGAGGAACTAATACAACCGGTGGGGAGGAAATTCATTATTCGGTGCGACTGACATTAAGAGGGACGAGTGTTCGAACGAATGAGAGAATGAGAATGAGAGAGTGAGAGGGGGGGGGGGGCAGTGAAAATGGAGACGATTACCGAAAGTACTCGGAAAATTATTCCGAGGCGAGCCACAACGATCAACAAAACTGACAACTACCCTTAAACGAAAGAATCGAGACAGACTGCAGGAATCGAGAGAAGAGAGACGAGAGACGAGAGTGGGAGGGTTAGGGTTAGGGGGGGAATGGCGGAAGGGTCCGAAGGGAGGGAGAGGGGGGGGGGGGCAGAGAGGGGAGAGGAAGGAAGAGATAATCTATAATCTTCTGTACATGTTTTGATTATTCTAATTATTAATTATCATAACTTATAATAACTATGAATTAATTAAATTAATTGATATCTATGAAACTATATTTAAACGACAAAAAAACGTGGTAGCTAGTCTGTCAATGGGTGTATAAATATTTAATTACGATAACTCTATAGTGATACTAAATCATGAAAAAAAGATACCAGAAATATTACACGAAGGAAACTCTGAGAGTGAATGGACGCGAGAGAATGAGTGTGGATGAGAGGGGTTGAGGGGGAGGATGAGAGGGTGATGGGGGGGGAGGGGGATACGAGGGGGGCAGGAAACTAACGATAAAAGATATCGAATCGAGAGATTTTTGGCGCGTAGAACGAGCGGATGAGAATTTCAATTTCTGTGTGTATGAGTGAGAGGGGGCATGCCCAAGCATACCCAAGTACGAAAATGTTAAATGTAATTATTGTAGATGAAAACGGGGGAGAGAGAGAGAGAGAACCGTGCGCGAATACATTAAAAAGAAAATGATTGAATAGTGGGGATGTCGATCGAGGTGACACGATCGATCCCGAAAAAAGGTGTCCCATTCGTGCTGCATTCGTTACGGCAAGCGGGGGACGATTTTCAGGGTGGTTCGCGGGGGTGCTTCGCGGGGGTGGGGATTCTTCCCGTTCTTTTATAAAATTTCGTAATATTCTACTCCGAAGAGAGAACAAGGTTCTTCTTTGTCAAGGTTCTTCTCAGAAGATGGGAGAAGGGAATTTAGGGAGAAATGTTTCGAAAGGAATTGAAAAGAGGTTCTTCCGCTAATTTATCCCCTTATCGATATAGAAGTTCGTTCTCAAGAACGATTTCGAGATGTAAGGGTTGCAAAAAGGTTTTCGTGGCCAGAGTGGAAAATATTCCCTTGGATTGTCTTACATTACGACTTATATTATGACGTTACATAGATTCTCTTCAATTTCTATTCGTACCTTCGTTCGAGGATGTCCTTGGGGCGCTTGGGGCGCTTAGGGCGCTTAGGGCGCATAGGACTAACGAAAAGTGGGTGGACGTTCTCTTTATTTGGTCACTTGAAAGTACCAAAGTACTTTGAATGAAAATAAGTTTGATCGACGAACAAGACTTCAAGTCGTCGAGTCTCGTGATCCATGTATATTTAAATAATTTATATTCTGCAGAATGGACGCTTAGTTAAAGAAATGGGGGGACGTGCTTCTTCGATATTTTCCAGCGAATAAAATAATATTCACGAGAGATGGAAAGACTGTGTCGGTAATCAATTGCTCATACCGGATATATAAATTATTTAAAGATTAGTGGAAAGTGGAGATAAAGTAAGGGAGTAACGTACGATCGAAGCCTACGATCGAAGCCTACGATCGAAGCCTACGATGAAGAATATTCGGAATTAAGCTCATTGTCAGTCACCTCTTACTCGTTCTCATCTTTGCCGAAAAACTTCCACTTCAATGTTTTTCGATCCTCGAGTCCGGGCCATCGTGAATAGCGACGCGTTCTTACAACGATATATTCGAGGAACTTTCGACATTTCGTGTCTGACGAAAATGATCAATTACAATAGACAAATAAGGAGATTGAATCGTAACGAATGGTAGTTGGATCAGCGTCTTAAACATACGCTTCCGAAATTTTGCGCCGATGGAAAGAGTGAAGAGGTACGGAATATGGATCGGAAAAGAAGGATTATTTTTCTGGTCGATATTCGGGAATATTTCATATCGTAGGCATATTTTGGGCAACCAGAAGCACATCGCACACGAGCGCACATTGAATAGCATAAAAGATAGTAGAAGGGTAGAAGATACGAGGCGTAATTAGTAACGGTGGTGTTTAATCGTCCGAGGAACGATATAATAAGAAGGTGCTTGCTAGATCTCGATAATTTCGTCGAAAGAAACATTCCATCCGAAATACGGGGGCCCTTGCGCGAGACAAAACTTTCCTTTCTCGTCTACGGAATATGCTCCGGAATATACCCCGGAATATACCCCGGAATATACCCCGGAATATTGAAAAGAGTAGAATTTTATTGATTTCTCCCATCGTTTTTGCTTGGTGTATTCTTTAATATCCAATATACTATATATACTCTACTTTAAGTATTCGTCAAAAATATTGATTCAACGTGATCGATCGTTTCGCCTGATTTAAGAAGTAGACGAGGACCGAAGTATTTCTGCACATTCCACGGCAAACAGTGACCCTCGAGGTACAAAAATCCCGATAAATCGTATATATATTATATTATAGACGCATTTTTGCCGAACGATCTCAACCGTAATCCCGAGTCGATCGTCCGTCGATCGTCGCCGGACGGAGAGTATTGACTTTTTCTATTAAAGGATAGAGGATGGGGTTGTGCTACGAAAGTTGATTCGATATCGACGGTATATTAGGCTAAGGGATATTTCTTTGGGTGGGAGAAAGGTCGTGACGGGAACGGATGACATACTCGAGAAGTACTTTTTTCGAAACGTAACATTCTACATATTAACGAATCAGTTTTTACGTGAATTTATTATCCGTATATTATATATACTCTTAGTTACGTATATCTGCTTATTGTAGTATTTATATAAACGTATATATATATATATAATTATTATTATTATTATTATTATTATTATTATTATTATTATTATTATTATTATTATTATAATATTATTATTAGACCGCTTTAAAGGAGATATTCCCAGAATTAATCATCGATACGTTGATTCTTACTTGGCAACGAAACGCGCTAACAACGCGCTAAAAACGCGCTAAAAACATTGGAGAAAATTTCTATTCCGGAGGTTATTCCTTGTGAAATAGTTGAATTTGGTGTGTTTTGGTGTTTTTTGGTGTTTTTTGGCGTTTCGCGAGTAAAACTGTTTCTGAGCGTGTCGATAATTAATTAACGGCATAGAGAATCCCCCGGAGAAATATACGATCGAGAAGACATTCCGATTGAGATTCACTCGCAAATGATCGTGATAATTCCGTATTACTATTATAATACCAGCGATTTTACCATAACGTTGTATATGTATTGTGTTCATAAGATGGAAGAAAAGACAAAGCAACGATTATCACCCAGGATAAAGCAGTGCAATACTTTAACTCTGATTTTTCAATCTTTCTTGAAATGACGTGGCAAGAAGAGGTGGAAAATCCGCGAGAATCATTTTTAAGAAAACGCTTGAAAAAGAATGGCGAAGGTGAGACGTATCTAAATTGCGTTTTAGCTTTTAAGGCAGCTTAAGGCATACCATCCGAATGAATTTGTGAAGAGAGAGAATTTGAAAGAGATACCTTCGTTTATTTACGGGAACGTAGACGCAATTGAACGGAGGGCACTAACTTCGTGAATTTCAGATACGCAAAAGCAAAGGCAAAAGAAAAAGAAAAAGAAAAAGAAAAAGAAAAAGAAAAATAGAAAAATAGAGAAAAACCTGGTGAAAGCTTAACACCCACCCGGATTCTTCTGTCTCGAGATACCGTATTGTCTTTAATTAATCGTCTTTATAACACGACTACGAGTCATTTTTGTAACTTAAGGAAATATAAGTTGATCTTAACATCCGAAACGCTTCTCTCGCTAACATTTCTCGCTTCCTTTCACCCGACCGATTTCCGTTGGAGCCTTCATGATTCATTTACGTCTCGGACATTTTTCTAATTCCGTTTCCATACAGATTTCCGCATAGAATTCTATAGTTTCGAATGATTTCGTGCCAAGATCCTATAATTTCGAAATCTAACAATAAGACGACTCGGTCGCTCAGTCTTGGTAGGATCTCGAGATCTTACGAAACGTTGCGGGTTAATTCGAGGAATTATAATGTGAACGTAGTAATTATAATAATAATGTAAAACGCGGAACAAAAATCGATTTCTAAAATCGATGGGCTTGGTAAAAATACCGAATGCTAAGTTGATAAACGGGCACCAATCGAGTTACGGTGCGTTTTAGCGCCGTACCATTAACAAAATTTAAGTACTATAATCGAGTCATCGATTCATCGATTCATCGATTCATCGATTCATCGATCGCGCCTCTCGCGTTTAAGCGAGAGTTCCTTCATTGTGTTCCGATATAATACTTACTCGCCTCGGTGAACAAGGAATCTCGTCGACCCGCGGAAAATAGGAAATAGTCAATAATCATTTTGAATGAGATCTAATATTTGTCGGCGGGTCGATAACGGCGATGAACATATGGTTAAGGTATCGGTACGGTAACCAAGTAAGAAGATTAAGCGTAGGAAATCAAAGAACTCAAAGGAGAAATAAAACCCACGGACTTTGAATATCGTAGTCGCGATAAGGAAAACATATGTGGATTAAAATAGAACAATGTATTTTATGAGGGGTTTATAGGGTGTTAATAGCGATATATAAGAAAAAAGTAATAGGAGAAATTCGGAGGCGCGGTAGATTGTGCGATCTTTGTGAACTAGGTGAACTAGGTGAACTAGGTGAACTAGGTGAACTAGGTGAAACGAATGACGAAGGGCCAGTAAAACCGAAGTAAACGCGGAGTCGCTTGGTTTATTTTGGTTTATTTTGGAAATTCAAAACACAGTAAGCAGCAGGACTGTTGTTTCGATAACGATATTGCTGCCGATATTGCTATAAGAATTGGAATTTTCTTGATTTATTTTCGTCTTTCAGTGTTGACGTGTCTGGCCACAAAGTTAGACTGTGCTGTAATAATAAAGTGTATAATGGTAGAACCGACGTTTAGATCCTGTCTATATCGTCTATATTCTATATCGTCTACATTCTATATCGTCTATATCGTCTATATCGTCTATATCGAACGACGCCTAGAAGATGATTTTTCGTCCAAGTACCCGATGCTTCCACTACCAACAACTAACTTAACTAACGTAAGGTCAAACAACCGAGATTTCCCACTAGATTCTCCGCACAATGGATCCAATGGATCCAATGGATCCAATGGATCGGCGAGCCTATGCTACGTTACGATATTGATATCACCGGAAATTATTTCGCACGAAGGACTGCACAAATCATAACTGATAATAATAACGACGTGTATTAAATGTATGTATGTATATGTATAGCGATAGTGTCGCGAGAGAAAGACTATAAAGGGATATCGGAATTGTTTGCAAGCTTGGAGCACGAGGATCGTGATTCAAATTCTAAGCGATCGTCAAATTAACGAATGATTTCAATCGAGTCGGGGTGGGGTGGAGGGATTCGCGGATGGGGGTGGCAAATTAATGACTAGAGTTTAATCGGTAAACCGGACTAACGAGAATCTACGAAATGAGAGTGAGAATGGGAATAAGAGAATGAAAACGAAAATGAGGGTGCGAATGCGAATGAGAATGAGAAAGAGAACGAGAAGAAAGATCGATTATAATCTTAAGTCGTGTAAGAATGATCAGAGCGAAAGACCAATAGGACCAATAAGCCGATACAGGTTATTAGCAAGGAAGAATAAGCGTTTGATTATGAACCGATCGCGCTATTACGAGTGGATTACGTGTGGATTACGAGTATCAACCGTCAAAATAGTAATATCATTAATCGAGGAAACTGGAGAAAGCTTTTTCCTCGAAAATGGCTCGAAAATGGCTCGAAAATGGCTCGAAAATGGCTCGAAAATGACGTGTAATCCACTAATTCGATTTCAAAACAACATCAATACTACCATTGGTCGATTATTTCTATTTAATAACGAATCGAATCCGAAGATAGAGACGGAACTATGAGAGAAAAAAAGGATGAAATAAAAGTACAGGAGCATCTCTGGTCACATGGCGTCTCGAAGATGATGAGAAATGATTTGACTATCTTTTCTTGAAGTAAGTTATTCGAAGAGAAAGCATCACCGCGAAGGGTACTGTGCGAACATCGATAAAGCCATGTTGCTCGATCCTGCGACAGGTCAAATGTATTTCACCTCTTAAAGAGTAGAGACTTGGAAATTAGATTGAAATTCGATTTCATCTCATTCAAATAACTACTCGAGGTTTCTTTCTGAGTAATCACGAAATACTTTCTTCGAGTCCATTCTTATACCCCGAGCACGATTTTATTTATATTCGTATAGATGCAGATCGTATAGCTATTAGACTGTCACTCTAAATATATACATATATATTATATAAATATGATATGTATCTGTATTGAATTATCTTCATTATTATATACTGTGTACCGTTGTATAATTATTATTATTATGCGTATTATTTATATGAAATACAAAATAGGAATCCATTGAAGTATTAAGTGGACGTTAGACATATAAATAAATATTCTATGCGTATATATACCACCAGTTTCCAGTACTAATAGAGTATATTTGCAGGACGTTAAAGTATAGTTCGAAGGTGAGAAGATTTCAGCTTTATGTGTCTACTTTTACTCGTTAAGGCCTAAGTACTCGAAAAGTGTGATTCGTTACACTGATTCGTTAAATTCATATACGCTGATGACGTATACTTTATTCTAACGGAAATATGCTTTATTAATAATCGAAGTGGTGTATATACGTGTATATCTCCGACATAAAAAGTCTCAAATATCGTAGTACCGTGGCGGCTATATCGTTGTGCAGTACTTATATACACGGCCGGGCTTTTTAACTGGTTAACCGATATAATTCAATTCAATTACTTACAACATAGTACGCACGTACTAGCGTTGCCGTATTTTTCTAGAATACGGTGAAACTTGAAATTATTATAACTTATTATAACGATTCATAATTGCTTTGGTGTTTTATTCGTTGTAATATTTGTCGTTTAATGTTAAACTCAAAGATCGCTGTAATTCCTGTTAGATTCTTTCGGTAATATTCTATTTGATTCTGTGGTGGATCGCTTAGTTGCAAAAGAACGTGAAACCACAAGTTAGAGATTGGCGGAGAGAATTGGTATCGGCCGACAGAATTGCTTTGACTAATGTTTCACCAATGTTCTATGTGCACCCCGTTGCGTCCCAATTTACGCAATTTACGCAATTTACGCAATTTACTCCATTTACGCTATAGTGTAACACTTAATGTTTAAGGAGGTCATAGTACTTGGAACGGGACAAGAATACTGGATGCACGTGGTTTTACAACGTAAATGGCGGAAATAATTTCAGCTACGTTCTTTCTTGCTACAAGCTACTCTATTTACACATACTCACAATCAGAGAAAGAAGGTACGCGAGTACTATATTATCTCACAGCTCTCATCGAGATAGCGGTTCATTCTAACGATCTCGATTCAAATACTCCTGCTGGAGTAAACGTTCTTACTCGAAACATTGACAGATGCACACACACACTCACGCGATACAGGAAATCCCCGATGAAGATTAATAGTGATTAATGCCGTGTTCTTTGGGAAATGAGAAAAAACTGTGTATATAAATACAAGGAAAGGTGTGTTAAAAAGAGGAGTATATCGACGCACACATGTACACTGTACACTGTACACTGTACACTGTACTCGCGCACAGAGGCAAACACGTGAAACGCGTGAAACACGTGGGATTATAAATATTAAAAAATCCAGTGACAAAGGTCTACGTTTCCCGATTACAAGACACAAAAATGAGACACGTAAATGAGACACGTGCGTGCCGCATCACATTGTTGAATATAAATTGCGATCCATGATTATTACTATTTACGATATAATTATTATCTTGCATTGTCTAGTCATACGTTATTATTGTACATCTAACGATATTAATTATTAATTAACCTGTACTACCTAGTCGCATTATGTGTTGCGTAACAAAAAAATGTAGGAATCTCCGAGGACGAAAAAGGAGATAGTATGTGAGAAAGAGATGGAGAGAGAACGAGAGTGAAAATAAAAGAGAGACAGGAAGACTGCAAGGAACGGAGAGAAAGAAAGATCGAGTGAGAGAGAGAGAGAGAGAGAAGAACGAATGCGGTGGGGAACGAGAGAGAGAGAGCTGGTAAGGACTATGACGATGACGATGACGACAGTGGTGGTGATTATGAAATTTCAATAATTATGGCGACACGTTCAACGATCATGATCATGATCATGATCAAGATCAAGGTTGAGGAGACAAGAATGGCAAGCGCGATATGTTCCCGGGAGAAGATAGGACATAATTTTGAAATGAATAAGGTTGGTTGAAATCTAGCGAAGACATTTCTCCGCAGCCGTAGTAATTCTGTTAACCCAACCACTTCAATCGCAAATTGTAAAGTTTCATTACGAGTTTAGACTGACTGATTACATAATGTCAGAGGGGAAGACCAATACGACTCGGATCGCGAAGTGAAATGTTAACTTTAATCAGATTCTACAAAAGTTGAAAAAAGATTCTAGATATATACAGAAATTCTTTGCGGACCGTAAACCATTTCCATATAACCGGTATTTGGGAAGAGGAATTTGTATTTACGACTGGCAAAGTGTTAACTCGTTTCCGCCCATGCGCCGACCAACACGTTCAATCAATCAATTCGATCGCGGCATTTTTCAGAGGCCGGGAAATTCCCTCGTTAGACTTATCGAAGTGATCTATCATTCTGGATTAACGAGTGTCCCGCGTAATTCGAAGGAATCCAAGAAACGTATTACGGCTGTCGGAGTGACGTTGTTAGTTAAGAAACAGCGGAAACGATGACGACGACGACGACGACGACGACGACGACGACGACGACGAAGACGATAATGACGATACGACAATGATAAAAAAGATGTAATAACTGTCATGACACGCACGTGCCCGTCGCTTGGAGTGTGATGTGCCCGTGCGTACTGGTAGTAGGTGAACAAAAAAAAATTAAAAAAACGAGTATTAAATATATGCGGGGGCCGTGGAGAGGAGGGAACCTTCCTTTTCCCGAGAAAAACGATTATCTCCCGTGGTCCATCGAAAACGGTCACGTAACGTATGAAGATTTCTTTTCGATATACAAGAACAAAATAGCATATTCGCGTCTAGAAAAATATCTCCGAACACAAATCGTCTCTCCTTTCCACCAATTTAAAAACCCCTGCTCCCTACCTACCTCCATCCCTCCATCCCTCCCTCCCTCCCACCCGAGGAGAGCTCGCGGGCCCTATATTGCAATATTTGTACTTTTCCATGTTGAAACCTCGATATACAATAAATTATATTAACAAACCTTCATCGTGATTTCAGTCCGAGGCCGGTACCGCGTATTCTTTCCCACTTGAAATTGTGTTTTGCCAGTGTTTGGGCAGTTACTTGGGCGAGTTAAAGGTCAATTGAAAGAAGCATCCGCTTTCAGTAAGTTCATTTGAACGAGGAGTTTATTTTGGTTCATGTACAGTTACGTTGATACGTTGATACTTTGATACATCCTTTCGATTGACAGACTAGTCGAATACCTAATAGAAAATATGTTTCCACGACAAGATTAGAATGGCAGCACGTTTCCGTAGGTACAGTCTTTTGCGGTAAAAGTGTAATGCTTTGTAAGTTTGGAAAATATCAAATTTAGTGTCAATTTCGTGCTGCTTCGTTGAAAATTCGTTGAAAATTCGTACGAACAAGCAAGCAAGAAGAAGAAGAAGAAGAAGAAGAAGAAGAAGAAGAAGAAGAAGAAGAAGAAGAAGAAGAACGCTCAGAGCTAAACTGTTTAAGAATTAATGTCATTTGGAAAATCGTCACTTTATTTTTTGTGAATGCCTTTCTTCGATGCGAATTCTAAGCCTCGAATGTAATTCTTTTTGATTTGATATTTTTCTGAAAAGATCATTTGGAAACGCGTTTAATATAAAATTCCGAAAAATGTTGTTTCAGTAATTAGTCGATAAGTTAATAATTTACCGGTAAGTAACTTGTACACGTATGAAATTTGATTTCCCTGAACAAGAACGCTCGGTGTTTTCTTTCCAGGTTCTTCCGTAATTGTTGCACTCGCACCTATATTCTGGCATTCTTTGCTAAATTCCTTAGAATTGATCCCGAATGTCTCCAGATTATTTACCAGTGTTACCTATTCGCAAGAAAACATTCGGTTCTTTATAATGGCTTGCTATCTTGAATCAAATTTTATTTACCTTTTTACCGCCAGATCGAACCGCAACCCTCATGTCGATAGGTTCCAGTTTGCCGGTATGTAGTAATTTATTTCCGGCCAAACTAACTTCGTGCATATGCGTCATACGTCCGATAAATTTATTGATTCCATCTTCCATTGTAATCGTCTCCTGATGCGCCTTGGTTTTCATCATTCCAGCCAGAACGGGATCCAATTTTAGCATTCTAGTTAAAGAGGAGATTTGCTTTTACTATTATCGTTGGTGCTGATATAAGAATGATATTTCGGGATTCAATTCTTGTTCACCTTCCGTCCTGAAGGTTCTCAGATTTCACATATTCAGTAAAACATTTTCTGATCTCTGTTCTTTTCATTATGTCCCCTTTTCTGCAATCATTGTATTGGAGTAAAATGTACATAAGTCGTGTCATATAACAGAAGAGCGTAATGGTATGTGTTGTAACGGTTCTTGACTTTTGCGTTTGCTCTGCACAGAACATCGGCCCTTCTGTAATTATTTGATCCCGATAACATAACGTACCCCGACGATCTCGATCGTTTACTTACTCGTGCCCGAATTTTGATAGGACCGGTAAAACACCCGCGGTTACTTTGTAACATTCGGAGACAACTGCCGTATTCGAAACGATTGGTTCTGGTCGTTGTGCGACTTCGTCAGAGATCACTAGCCCTTTCACCACTGGATGGTCGTACTAAAAGGGATTAGTTTTTACTCATTCACATTCACATTCACATTTACTCTTGCACATTATTGTCTCAGGGGAAAGTAATGCGGTGAACTATAAGTTTTAAGATTGCCGCGATTACCTTAATGGATAATATACTTTCAACGCCTTTCGTAACCGAGGTGGTGATAATACCATCGTTTTTCATTTCGGCCAGAAACACCGACAACTTCTTGTACCGTGATTTTTTAATATCTATATTCTTATTCGGAGGACAAGCTGCGAGCAAATGATTCTTGAAAAAATTAGAAGATAACATCGGTAAATCGTTTGATTTTATCGATGTTTTACAAGCTTTTAAGAAACAGTATTCTAATAAATTATTCATTTCTTGTACAGGATCGACGGAAAATTCGGCTTGATCGTCCACTACGTTTTTAGATCCCGGCTTCTCAGTTTTATTTTCCTCTATAATATCCTGTTCAAGGTGAATGTGAAAAGAGCAGGATAGAATTTTACTTTTTCTTTTATACGCTGAGGTATCGTGTTATAACTTACACTCATTGTTCGTTCAATTTCAGCCTCAGCGGGAGAATTATCGGTAATCCTCAGGTCGTTTATATTATTGAGGGGGGATGCTTGTTCGTCTTCGGTATCGTTGAACTGTTCTATATTTTCCAACGTAACACTATCCGTATCTATATTTGGTGGACCTAAATCTGGGCGTGCAGGTGGTTTGCCTAACTGACAAAGCGTATCACCCGTTACATGGAATATTTCAACACACTTCCCGTGTCTTCCAGACATGTACATGTCTTCGCTTGAAAGTGCGGTAACACCCACAGCGACTGGTGCCTGTTTTAGAACAGTTTCGGACATTATATGAGATATTACAACGTTTACAGCTTTTGACCAACACTTTGATTATCGCTTCTACGTTTGATAATTTTGTTATGGTATGAATATTATGCTTGTGCTTTCGCTTTTAATGAGCAAAACTCCAAAAGTTCTAGATGTACCTCGACGACTACCTATCGACCGAACTAACTATTCGAATCGCTATCGTTTCAGATCGGTAATATAAATATTCTGATATGAACCTTGTTCTCTTCGGTATTTATGGACACGGGTGTTCCCTTTGATAATTTACCAAAAGAATACAGATTCGCTGGTTCTTTCAGAATCACTCCAGGTAACATTAAATCTGCACCACTGGCTAATTTAGATACGACTGGCAGATGCGTAGTGAAAGTGGTCAATAAGTTTGGATGTTGCCATAACGTGTATATTGTTGGCAGTAAAATAACATTAGGGGAGTCGATTTGAAAGAACATTGGTATTTTTGCCACGCAATATACTTTAGCCATCTGGCCATTGTGCGTTATGATTTTCATAACGCTTATCGCTTCTTTTTTAGGTAGCAATAATTGTGTCCCCTCGTCAGATAAACTCGGATACGCGGCCAAAACTTCCTCGCATAATTTTTTCCTGCGCAAGAGACGTACAAAGTATCGTAAAATTTGTCCAATATGTTACTGAACAATTTTGCTAGGATCATTAAATATTTTTGAGCCGTCTTAACAGGTAAAATAATAGTGATATGCAAGTTATATCGGAAGTTATATCAATCAGACAGGTATAGAAAATATCTGCGCGATAATTCATAATAATATGCAATATATGGAATTTATGCAATTTATGCAATTTATGCAATTTATTGGAAGTATATTTTTCTTGTAGAACATCGAGAAAGATTTCTGCACACCTTTCGGTACCCTTCAACTGGTTGTTGGACTTAACTTTGAACGGTTTTATAAACATCTTTCATTTATAAAAGATTTAAATAGAATTAATTTAACAACAACTATTAGACACAAACGCACGGCCAATTCGAATGACAATCATCCGCGGCTACTTATATATACAAATACCGAACCACAGCTGACTGATCAAATAATTCGGGCTGGCCAACCTATCCCGGGCCACCCCAAGCCGCCTCAGACCATCCCAGACCATCCCAGACCTATCCCAGACCTATCCTTCCCCACGGATATCATTTCTTTTTGAGATTTTCACAAACGTGGAAACAATCTCGATATAGTGCGAAAGTATTTTGGTTGAACGAAGAATGTGGTATTCACCTCAGAAACATTGATTTCAAAAGCTAATCAAAAGTTACAATATAAGTACAATACCGCAAGTAGTGTCACAGACGAAATATAATCGACTCTAGAGCCCGTCCAATTTTTAGGGAAATTTAAAAAAATCTCGAAAAATGAGCACGCCGCTTTTTTTTCTTCATTCCCTTTTCAAAGTAATAATTTAATAGTAATCATTTAACTTTATTCTCTGGATGATCGATAATGTAGGGGCGTATTTAAACCATTGCATACTTGGATCGTTCTCCCTATGGAGTTATCGAATTATAATAAAACGATTAATCTCGAGTACGAGGACGATTTTAAAGAGTTAGCTTTGCGACTATCGTGTCCTCTCACGGCGGTGAGGAAAAATACGGCGCAACGTTTTTGGGGTTCCTCCAGTTCCTTAGCTCGTTATAACCTAAAAACGTTCCATTATGTATAATCAATCCGTGATAGGTAGCCTCTGAACGTAGTGTATAGTTTTTAAGAATCGACCGTTTAAATCCGTGCTACCCTTGCCACCGTCAAGATGGCAATTATGAAAGTATTCTTACGCCCGGACATTAGCAGGTTCATTGGAGTCAGAGTGAGTTACAATTCCTAAAGTATCATTATTTCATTAGTTTTCTCTCATTTTCTCTCATTTTCTCCCTCTGCGTCTCTCCCTCCCTCCCTTCATCACTCTTCCTCACTCTTCTTGCTGCTTCAAGGTAGTCTCGTCATGCCTGTTTTCTTTTGTTTATGACACAGTTTGTTTGACCCACTTTTCGATGGAAATATTAAACATTATGAAATTACGAAACGATCAAGAATCATACGTTCTTTCTTTCACGATTCGTCAATATTACTCGTAGAATCTTGTTATATTCGATATAACAGCGAACGTATTCTTTCACCGATATAGTGAAAGTATTTTATAACGGATGCAATAAAATACGTATATTACTTAAAAAATGTTTTCAGTTGTTTGATTTTGAAATAAGGAATCGTTTGGTATACCTCGCGCGAAGTAGTAAATTAGTTTTTTCTGGCAGCTACTATGGACAAGCAACGGAATCAAGTAGCAAGAATACAATCTTGTTTTTAATCGTGAAATTGTTAATCATTTTATTGAATCGTTTCGTAATCAACGTATGGAATTTGTTTACGATATGGCCGATAGGTTTAAGTAGTATAAAAATACAACTCGTCGATGTCTGTCGGGGTCTGTCGGTGTGTGGCAAGTATATTTTCGTATCTGCTTCTTCCCGCGTCAAGGTCCCGACTGGCATTTCAATGTCTTGCTTGCTCCGAAAATATGACGGGTCGTGACGGAATGAAATTATTTAAAAAAAGAGATTTAAGGACATCGTATCGAATAAACTCGAAAATATTGATTTATTTAGCATTTCTTGATTTTCCATATCTGCTGGAGTGTTGAATTTCATAATCGGCATACCGGCATTATCTTATCGGTATCGGCCGGTAGGAGGATAATAAGAGTTTGCCGACTCTTTTTCAGAGTCGTGGAGGTATGAATTTTCGAAATGATTTCTTTTCAGCACCTGAGTAGCAAACCAAGGTTTGGTTTGATCTTTGATATCGATGGTGTGATAGTACGAGGGAAGAGCGTACTGCCGCCGGTACCGGATTCGTTTAAGAGGCTCATGGGAAAAGATGGTAAATTTCGAGTGCCAACCGTGTTCGTTACTAACAGCGGAAATGCCCTTCGTAGCAAAAAAGCCGCGGATTTGTCGAAGTGGATCGGTTTCGAAGTCAGCGAGTCGCAGGTCGTGATGGCCCACTCGCCTCTGAGAATGTTTCACAAATTGCGCGATAAACAAGTGCTGATATCCGGGCAAGGTCCGATCATCGAGATAGCCCGGGAACTAGGCTTTCAAAAGACAACGACCATAGAAGAATTAGTGAAAAATTTTCCCTCCCTGGACTATGTAAATATGAATAAGAGAAATCCACAGTGCGGCCCGGTGAACCCGAACTTCCCGAGGATAGAGGGGCTGATATTGCTCAGCGAACCGATTACCTGGGAAACGCCGTTGCAATTAATGGTGGACCTTTTAATTACGAATGGGCGGCCGAAGCAACTGCCGAAAAGTATTCCTTATCCACACATTCCCATTTTGGCGTGTAACATGGATTTACTGTGGGTGTCGGAGGCACCTATTCCTAGATACGGACACGGCGCTTTCCTACTGTGCCTGGAGTCCTTGTACAAAAAAGTCACGGGGAAGGACATAATGTACTCCGCTCTAGTCGGCAAACCTAGTGAAATTACCTATTATCACGCGAATCACATGCTAGCTGAACACGCTAAGAGCATCGGAATCGACGATAACGTTGATACCATTTACGCGATAGGGTAATCTCATCTTTGTCATCATTCTACCGTTTCGATGCTAACGCGTCATAATATTCACCGGCAAAATTACGCACAATTTCAAGCAGAAATTTTACCAGAAATTTTACCAGAAATTTTAGCAGAAATTGAAAAAAATTGATTTTCAAAGTTACTCGTAATTGAATACGTTCGGCTCTCACGAACCTATCGTATCACGGCGATGTAGCCCCGTACGTACAGTTCAACACGATGCCGTATCACGTTTAATTTCGATCAAACTAGGAAATCATTTTTTGCCGAATGATTCGTCGATATTTTTTATTAACATATATTTAACGCTTCGATTTATTAAACTCACTTTCCCCCTCCTTTTCTTAGGGATAATATAAACACGGACATTTTTGGTGCTAATCTTTACGATAAGTATCTATCCCGATACGAGGCCGGTGAGGGAAATAAGTCGCACACCTTAAGGAAATTGCTCGGGAAGGACGTGAAGGGGCCTACCGCGAAAGCTTGCATCAGTATTTTAGTAGAAACTGGTGTGCACAAACGAGACTCGGACTTTATACCGGAGCACAGTCCGAGAGATTTCTTGCCGGTCGAGGATGGCCTATGTAAACCCGCGTTTATCGTCGAAGACGTCGGTCAGGCAATTAATCTTGCGTTCAAGGAAGAAAACTTTGACTGAGCTGAAACGCGCACCAGCATTGACTATTCTATATTTTAGCCTTGGAGTGTTCACGCGCCGGTCTTAATACCGGCGAAAGGAGAAAATAAGAAATTTTAAAAAAATAAGAAAAGATTCAATAACGTAAGTATACGGAACTCCACTAACCCCACTAACTTTAAACAATAATTGGCCTTCCTCCAAGGGCATTCTTCTAAAGCCACGTAGCAGAATTCATAAATGACAATTGATAATTGAACACGGGGTTGTACAAGCGATACATAAACACGATATTTATTCTTATTATTTCTCCGTTAGAAGTCTTGACCCGATCGCTTACCCGCGAAGTAGCTGAACCACTAGTTTACTCTAACCGAAGGAAATACGTAGTGATTCAATTAAAGAGAATTATTATTTATCGTTGTACGAGTCAGTGATACGATTAAACTATTAGCAGTATGGCGATACAAGAAAGAAACACGGCGGATGTAATAGGTACGATTAAAGTAGTCCCACTTTTCTCTCTCTCTCTCTCTCTCTCTCTCTCTCTCTCTCTCTCTCTCTCTCTCTCTCTCTCTCTATCTATCTATCTCTCTCTGTGTGTCTGTCTCTCTCTCTCTCCCTGTTGTCAGTCCAGATTTTTATGTATGTCGCAACTTTTACGTCATTTACATTTTATAGAACATTAAATAAGAAAAAGAATTCGAGTGTAGTGCCGCATATGTGTATATATATATACAACGTTGTACACACACACACACACACACACACACACACACACACACACACACACACACACACACACACACACACACACACACACACACACATATATGTATACACGTATATATTTTTTAAACCGAGATACGTACACAGGGAAGAATATTCTTAGAAATTTCGACACGTTATTATTAATAAATTTGATTGTTCCCCACGGATTTTCCTGCGCGTGTCCCTGCTCCATTCATTTTGCGAAACCTGATCTATGAACATTTCTATCCTCTCGGTACGATAGATACCGATCCATTCGAAATTACGTTAATTTCATATAATCGGGGAAGTTAGACCCCGATTAAGCGAGACCAAATTCAATTTCGTAGTAGTTATACGTCATACACCGTTAAAAAATGATTCCGTAACCGTTGTTCGTACTACCCCCAAGGTTTGGAATACGAACTTGAAATGGTAGATTTGATTAAAATTAAAATTAAAACACTTCTAGTCGAAGAAGAGAGCTTGAATCACTCGTAATAGTCAATGAATCAGTAGCAGTTAGAATCTCGCGTAAATGTGAATCGTGTGAAATCTGAGATGTATCAGCGTCTTTTTTTTTCGCTATTGGTAGTACGATAGACGAAGAAACGAGAGACGACGTACGATCCAAGTGTAAGAACGCACATCAACATTTTCATCGTCAATTGCATATTTACCATTGAGAAACGTCCGCTGAGACGAAGACTGACGATCCGAATGAGAAAAAGAATCAAATTAATCGGCCGACCGGCATTTACGTCGGTCCAAGAATCGGTATAAATGTATGATTTTTCGTAAAGAGCTGCAACAATTATAAAATACTAGAAAAGCGCTCTGTCAATAGATACCGTATTTGCGTATTTGCGTATTTGCGTATATGTACACACTATTCACGATTGATATGTATCTAGTGTCGCAATCTCCAAGCAATACATATATGTGAAATGTGCATGCATCTATTTATACAAGCATACACACACATATTGTTTCGTAGCAACAATTGATTTTATAGGAAATATTTCCGTAGAGAACCTTTGACAGTTATGGAGCAAATTAGAATCTATTTTAGTAAAGTGTATTCGTATTCATTTCTCCCTTTTATGTCCTTCGACTTGGATGTAGTTTACAAAGCTTGCAGGATGTGACAAACGATGATACTTTTCGTACATACATCTAACAGCGTGTATGCCGAGCAATAATTTGTTTAAAGCACTAGCAAGTATACCTATTGTACAAATCACCTTTGAAACATTTCATCTCTTAGGTCCTACCGATTCAATACATGCGCAATAAGCGCATCAAAATGACAAGCATCTCGGCACGGTGAACCGACTTATTTTTCTCTCGAGTAACCAGAATAGTTTTGGAGCAAATGGCACGGATTTAAGTAAGGATTAATAATGAATTATTATTATTCAATAAAGATTTGACACGGACAATTTCATTATAGGTGTAAAGAAGTTAAATGTAACGTCTGTGAGGAATAAAAGTTGGTCTGGATCAGGATCTCGTGACCCGTAAATTGAGCTCTCATTCGTTCGATTAAATAATTTGATTATCATCAGCCTGTGAGTATATCTCGCTGTCCGCGAACTCTGAATTCACTTCCCAGTTAAGTCCGGTCATGGATATCTGCTCGAGTACCATAACTTCGTCGCGCTAACAAATCGGATGCTAACGAATATGTTGAAGTATGTATTTTTAAAAGAGCAGTCTGAGTTGAAGCTTGAAGAGTATAGATGCTTACGATTCGTAGAGTAACCGGTAAAGTCTGAATGGTCGTGTTGGAGTGTACGAGTTAGATTCTTGAAAACCGGTTGCTAGGCGTGTCAAATACTCTCCTCGTACTCTCCTCGTACTCTCCTCGTCGGTTTAATTTCTGTTCCATCCATTCATCCATCTGCTTTCACGTTTAAGGAGCAGAAACCAGGTCCGAGAACCGTTTCGGAAGCTTTGACCCTATTTATTAATTCAGCCTCCGATCCTACGAATTTTGTCGCACCACCATTTAACACCTCGAGGGTAGATTTTTGTCCAAGTTGCGATCGGTCGGAGACGAGCGAGCGAGCGAGCCACTTTCGTTGAGCGTGGACTCATGCCTAATTCACGGGTTCGTTAATGCCCGCAGGCTTAACGTAATTGACCTTGCCGTTGCACTGCTAATCAGTATCGTGTGCTCAAATTATGGCAGCACGTGAACGGAATAGACGTACGGTGCAGTAGTACTCTGTATATTTCCATTAGGCGTGATTAATACGCACTAAGAAATCGATGATTCAGTTTCGTAAAGAGTCTTGTTTCGAACGAAAACTTGTATTACTAGTCACGTACTTATCTTCGTATATGTTAATACGTGTTAATACGTGTTTTGCAATCTGATCGTTTGATCCGACCCGTCTGGTACTGGCAAAGGCAGATACGTTTATAAATATAAGAAATCACTCTTTTTAACTTTCGTCATTAAACAATAGCGTAAGTACGTGAAATATAGGTATATACGTACTGCTCGTACTCCGCGACTGTTGGAACGTTCAAGTGGAATTTAAGTGGAATTTAAGTGGTTAATTCGTCACGGTACGTCGAGAATGCGCAAACTTACTTATCGCGATGATTTCAATTTATCGAGTGTCAGGTCGGCGAGAATGAAACATCGTTTAGGTCTGGAATGAATCATTCGAGCTATTGACTTTAGACCTCGCGCAGGGTGCCTCGGTTAACCATTTCGGTTACTTGCAAACAAGCTAGCTTCGCACATTTACTGTTTGTAAACAGCTTTCTCACTCACCTTGTGCGTACGCAGGATAGGTATGGTAAGTCACGGAAGTTCACCTTGATTTACTTTAGTTTAACGAGGTATTTTCGCCAGGTGGTTTAGCGTCGTGATTCCGCGAGATATATTACAAACTCGAACCATATTTTCTCGGCTCGTTTAGCATTTATTCCAAATAAATATACCGCGTTAAAACAGAGAGAGAGAGAGACAGAGAGAGAGATAGATTCGGTACTTATGTTACAAAGGTATTATATACAGGATTGGACTTCCGCAAAGATTCGATCGTATTGGTCGTATTTCCTAAATACGTCCACGATCGAATCCTTGCCGTACATCGATAAATAATAATTACTTTTTCTAAGGACTCGGTCGATTTCGAACAAATGGCCAAGTTTCAACACTCGTCTACATTCGCGTCTACGTTCGCGTCTACGTTCGCGTCCTCGCTTCTCTTCCATTTCCTCTCGTAACACTCCATTGCTCTTTGCAGCTTCTCCAGATACTCCTGCATGGCATCCTCCTGCGAAAATCCCCGAGAGTCCGACCTTGCGAATGATCTTTTCTGCACCAAAGCCGAGAGCATCAAGGTGACCACCGGAAGTGTCATTCCAAGAAAGAATCCGGGAGTCATGATATTCTTTAGACCATGCTTTTTGAAACCCCGAAAGAGCTCCGCCCACATTCCACCACCAGCACCACCGTCATCAGGTTTACCGAGTTTACCGTACAGGTGAGGCTTTATTTTTCCGGTTTTCGCGATGTAGTTGTAATAATAAGGGTCATAAGATTGGGCGTAGAGTTGTGAATAATAAACATCTTTGGCCGGTGGGGGATGATCAGCGTCGGGGAACCAAGCGCTCGCGTCTTCGTAGTGAAGCGGAGGGTTGCTGATCGGGGGTTGTCCACGATGAAAACCGGGCGGCCTGGTGTAGATTATTTCTACCGGTCCCTTCGATTTGAACGGGGCTATAAAAATGCAATTTTTCCCATTTTCATTCGCCTATGTCTCTAGAATGGAAGAACGAAATTTGATTGATATTTTTAACGGAGACCATTACCTGCACCCGGTCCCTTCAAGAAACCCCCTCCGATTCTCGGCTGTGCCGGATGATAAGGTTTTCCTCGTATCCTCCTCGTTCGCCATCCGGGATAATAGACGTCGTTTCTCGCTTGAATTCCAGCTGATATTCCAGCTGATATTCCAGCTTGTATTCCTGGTACGTAGGGTACCGGTTGTAAAACTTGCCGATGTAGAGCTCCTACTTGGGTAGCCGTAACATCCGACGAAGTTTGATCGGGGTTCGGCACGTTCGTGCCAGGCAGATTATATGTCGGCACGTTTGATTGTACGAACCGTTGCGCCGGATTAGCCGGGGAATAGGATCGCAAGATCTGCTGCTGCTGCTGCTGAATGACCTGCGATTGTTCAACTCGAGGTATCGTAGACAAAGTGCGCTGCTGTGTCATTTGATTCGTCGATTCCTGTGGCTGTGGCTGTGGCTGTGGCTGTTGTAGTTGTTGTTGGAAAGAGTACCGTTGCTGATCAATCATCGAAATTGGACTCGACTCTTGTAGAGCCGCTTGACGATCCGCTGACCGATGGTCCTTCGAAGAATCCGCGTTTTGCAGATAATGTTCCAAAGACAGACGAGACTCTTCCGGTGTCTTGGAATTTAAAAAGGTGTTCAATGCCAGTTCCGCTTGACTGGCCGAGTCGACTACCCGACCGTAATGTTTCGCTAACTGTCGTGAAGACTCCACACGAATAGAATCCGATTGTACGACAGGTACCGTAATTGGCTCGGCTATTTTTTCGTTATAATCGGCGGTCCGACTTTCTTCCACTTGCACGTACTGTACGGTATCATTGAGATTCTTCTTCGTCACCACCGGGTACAGCCTTTGGGGTCGTTCGGTTAAGTGGTTCGACAGATTCCTCGTAGTTTCCTCTTTTCTTGCGGTTCTCGAGAAGAAGCGCGTCTCCTCGGCGGTGTATTCGGTGTTATCCGTCAGTGGATTACCTTCATAGTTTAATTGGCCACATACCAGTCCTACCGCAAGGAACAGGTATAATATTATCTTCTCCATGACTCTGAAATCAAACAGACGACGAATAATTTCACCCTATTCCCACATAAAAAAGAGACATAAAAAAAGAAGAATCATTTCCGAGATCAAGTCGACATAATACCGGGATTGCATCGAATTCATTTAAACGACAATTAGTCGTGGACTTTCGACCGAGAAGAACCGCTTCGAACCGCTTCGAACCATTCTTCGATGCTGTGCCACTTAAAACCGACCATAAAAATGCAAGAGAAGAAAGAGAAAGAATAGAGAGTACGAAAGAGATTTTTATGGGCGAGTCATTGTTATTACGTGTGTGGAATCGACGTGGATTTAGTTTCTTTTCTTATTGGAACAACCGTGTTCTATTTTCGAGGTATTATACATCTACGCTTATAGTACATAGCCATAGTACTCTGCCATTTTGAGTCGACATATACTTGACCGACAAATATTTTTAATCCACTTGTTTCGGCCCAAAATGGTTCGAAAACATGATCAGCCATCATCTACCATCATTCTAATGCCCTTGTCTCGAGAGAAAATGATCCTACAACATATTCAGACATATTCAGACACCGTCTAGAATGACACGTGTAGAGCGAAAGAATTTCAATGAACACTGCGCTGAACATTTTTAATGGATGTATTATATTCCTGCGGGGCCTGGTTAAAAAGCGCGTAACACTTTCTTCGGTCAAGGTGAGCGTAAGTAATGAATGCTTATTGCTTACAATTAGACGGAAGCAAACCGCGCGAAACATTATCGCTTTGACCTATTGTTCCTATTGCGAAATATTCTTAATTTTCATTCTTTATCTTATATATTAACACCAAATTACGCATCTACCGATACTTGATAGTAATTTACTTTGCTGTAATTATTCGCTGATCAATGTTTTGAAGAATCGTTCGTAAAATCTACAGACTAACAGGACTGGATTATTTGGCATAATCGTTTAAAATTATTTTTGGTCAGAAAGTGATGCGGTCCGTGCTGATCGAACATTCTTCCGGGCAGACGAGGACAAAGTCGGCTAGGCCACGTGCATACCGATCGTCGAAGAGAGTTCAGGGCCTTCCTCGGAAAAAATTCCAAAACTCCCAGAATTAAAATACTCGTAGGATGGACCTTCTTCCTGAATCGAACCTTTATCCGATATCGGATATTCTCTCTCTTCGAGTATTCTTTTTATCGAGTAACGCCACTAATATCGGAAATATATCGGACAAGTATCGGTGCTCGGATCTTAATTTCTCAAATCTACGATGATCAGTATTCTCCAACGGATGAAGATCATTTCTCCGGCTATTTCCGTTGATTCGAATCATCGACTTTCTAAAACCGTTAAATCATTAAAAATTCAGATTTCGACCGAAATTCAGGAGTCTGGTCGATCAACTTTTTCCTAGGCCCGATCCGTTTTCGATTCTGTTTCTCATACATAAAAGATATCGCGGCCACTTATCAGTTTTTGTTCCAGACTCTCGGAAGCGAGCAAGGAAAAGATTGTTGGTAAAAGATTCGAGATTCGTCCCTGAAACAGTCTTATTAACATGGGAAGAAGGGCAAACCGATCGAGAGAATTTTTCGACATCGTAAAACACCCATGGAAGTATGAATTGTCTGTTACGAGGAAACGGGATCCCGTCTTCGAGAAGGATGCGTGAACGAGTTGGAGTAGAAAAACCAGCGGACGTCCCAGTTACATTTGCAATTCGATGCTCCTCGAACAGAAACGGTACGTTCTTCTGAGCTTACTCACACAGTTTTTCTCAAGCGCCTTCCACGATTTTTCGAGGGATCACTTTGAGCCGCGAGGTTTGAGACCGGGGCCACTGACCGAAATCGGTTTAAGAACGCGAACGCGAGTCGCCCGAACGGCACTCGAGGAGTCCGTCCATCGGTTCGACTGGAACCAGGAACACTGAGATCCACGAATGATGAGAAAGGCATTCACTTCAGGTGAACTCCCTACCGTGATACCTCGCACATACATATAAAGGAGTCTCTATAATCTCTATAGTCTCTATACCTAGTCCGCCTCCTAGAAACACCTTCCACCTTCCACCTTCCAAATTTCTTGGAAGTCTTACTTTTCAACTCTGGGATCCATATCCCACAAAATTCATTTTTTACCTTCTTTCTAACTTCTCTTCTATTACTCCGTGCACGGGGCACTCAAAGGTAGAATAACTCGGTAGAAGAAAAGACATAATGTCGAAGTTACAAAATCCAGTAACGCCTATTTGATAAGAATTATTCGATTCGTTGAGTCAAGCCAGTTTAGCGAGTAAAAGCGAGTAAAAGCGAGTAAAAGCGAGTAAAAGCGAGTAAAAGCGGGTTAAGCGATTCGTGATGAAAGTCAAAACAGATCAAGATTTGACATCCGATCTCTCAGCATATCGCTGGAATGTTTACCAATTCTAATCTTTCTTGATAGAAACGAGGACCGTAACTTTTACGCCGATGCGGAAGAATAACTTAATAGGGAATCGAATATTTTCAAATATAGTTTTCGTTTATTTATTTTATTACTCGCAGTTTAACCGTTGAACCGTTCTTCGTTGAAAATGTTCTGTGACACGAACCGTGGTTGGGCTTGATGCGTATAGTACATATGCACCCTTCCCCCTTTCTCGCGGTATATTTAGCTCATTGAAAGAAGCCCGCTGACTTTCCAAGCGCAGTGATAATTACTTGAAATATATAGGTCATTCGAGCGATTCCGCTTCTTAATCGCGCACTTAAGTCGAGATCATAATTCGATGAGCATCTGCCGATATCGAACGGTAATTTCAACGTTTTGCTTTCGTTGATATTGTTGCAACGAGACACTTTCTCAACATTTCTACAGTCTTCGAATGGATATTATCGAGTCTGCGATAACATGTTGCAATCGGTCGCTATTCGTTCCGAAGTTCCTACGGTAACAAAATTAATCGTTCTTTATCAGGCCTCGAAAGACAGCTGTTTGATTGTAATTGCTTACAAGAAAATGTTTTATAGAAAAATTCAGCGAAGATCGGAAAAGGTATCGTGAAGTGGCGATTGTATCGGTGTAAAGCGGAGGCGTGCTTAATGAATATGTTGGCCCGACTGATAAGAGTCTATTATATCTGAATTACATCGCGATCGGCAGAGATAATGGATGAACCGAGCGGAAGATAATGGAACAAAGTTGCGGTGATCGCTAACGAAGAATCGCTTTGTTTGAGGAGAGCTAAGATATTGAAAACGGGGACCTACTTGCGCAACTAGGCTCAACTAGGCTCAAGTAGGATTTTCGCGGCTGTCCCATCCGCAGGAAACGAAGACCGGTGATTTGCATTCACCGGATTATGCTAATCGTCGCGTATATAAATCGAGCGCTGCTTCTTTCCTCTATCGAAAGCTGACTGATCGCTAGATCGTGATAGCTGATCGACTGCGTTCTTGTGGACGTGGTCGTCGGCATTGCTGGCGCCGTTTTTCTTTCATCTGACCTGACGCAGGACTGTAACTGAATGCGTGAATTCTGACAAAAATGTGACACGGACACGGAATGTCGTGACACGGAATTCAGCATAATTACCATTCGACTGTGAATCATAGTTTTTTTTTAAATTACCATGTCCTTCGAGAATCTATCGTTCGTTTAAACGGTGGAATTAAATTGTTGTTTTAACGTCGCACGGTCTCTTAGAACACTAGTATGTACTCTTACGACTTAATAATTAAGCATCGTGTGATACGTCTGGCTACGCCCGCCGACTTTTTGCACATTCTTAATGATGTCACTAGAAATTTATCATATTATCATTGATATTATCTTTTGAACGAATCGTTTACAAATTCCGTTATACAAATTTTAGAGACTCGCTACACGATTTATGTCGGAAAGAAACCTACATACTCATCGATATCGGTCCCTTTCGTGTGACGATACATAATTCGTAATTCATAATTCGCGAGATTTTCAGAAGTGGACGATAAAGACCGAAGAGGGGTACCACGATAAGCGTGGAACTTTGTATACCTCGCTGGAATCGAATAATGAGGAGTTATGCAATAACAAATAGTTTATTATCTACGATGAACGAATACATTGCTAATTAGAGAATGGGAGATACACGGGCTCTTTGAGTTTCCCAAGTTCGGTGAGTCCTTACAACTTCATTCACAAATCCTATTGTATTCATTTTCAAAAAAATGACGACGTAAACAATTGAATATAATGAACTCCTCTCTAAAACGTGACCGTATCGGATGATAAGAGCTACAAATTTCTGGATTGAGCGAGATCCATAAGAAAGAGTACGCTTATAATTGTATGAAAAAATGTTCTCTATTTTAGCGGAAGACTTCCATCCATGGAGGCTGGAACAGTTCGGTCCAAGATCCCATAAAACACCATCATAACCAGGATGGCGTGGGAATGCGTCGAAATAGCGTGGAATCGAACTAGTGGAAAATAAACTGGACGAAATGAGTGAACAGTGGATGAAGGAATGAAGGAATGAGAGGATGAGCGGAGGGGAAATGTATCTATGTAGACCTACGTGTGTACTGATTCTCTTTGTGGTATCAAGCACGTCCGTAGGAATGGAGCAAGTGGCCGAGAACGAGCGTTATATAATTATGGTAGATTATTTCCATCGTGCGTTCGGCGTCGTCGTCGTCATCGTCATCGGCATCGTCATCGTCATCGTCATCGGTGTGTCGTGACATGCATGGCCCTCTGGTCGAGCGGAGATGCGAGCAGAGATGCGAGCAGAGAACCAAAAGAAGCGGAGCGCGTGTTGTGCAGTGCACGAGAATGCGCTCATCGCCGCGAGCAGTCAACATTCGGACACGGAACAACCCGATAGTCGGACGGTGAAAGATGGAAAGCCAACCGCGGTCCTCCACCACGATCACGTGGAACCAGTGCAAGGAACTGATATGCGGCTTTCAATTAAACTCCGATCGTATTTTCTATCGGTGAGTCACTCACCGCTGTCACCAATATTCCCGTGTTTTCCTCTCACCGTATCACCGTATCACCGTGCCGTGGCGCGAACGTTGACACAATCTGCTCGTTATTTTCCCTAATTTTTCCTAATTGCAGTTTGATATTTTTACTTGGAAGCGCGCGGGCGCGCGGGCGCGTGGGCGCGCTTTCCGCCGCGACGATCTTAAAGGGGTGTCAGTGATGCCGCGAACTCGTCGATCTCGTCGTTCAAACATTTGTCTGCGGTGCGATTACGTTACACTTTGGCAGTCCGCCGTTTTTTAAAGCCACTACCGATTCTTCCGAGAATTCTGAAAATTCCGAATTTATTTCAAGCGAATCGAAAGAATTGTTGGTTTAAAGAGAAGTTGAACGATCGGATATATCGGATATATCGGATATATCGGATATATCGGATGTCGTCGATTTAATCAAGACCGTGTTCCCCTGATCGAGTTTAATGGAGTGATTTCGATGGCGTTTTTGAAGTGAAAGCGCGCGTGCCTTGCGATCTTCGTTCGGCGCTGATTTGAATGCATCCGTAAAAGTGATCTTTTCTTCCAAAAGACACTTAAAGATATCATTGACATCCACATCTGTATATTAACGAAACGTCAGTTACAAAGACAGCGATTAAGCGCGATAACTAGTTAATCACTGGCGATAAAACAACCGCGATAAAAGGTCATTCTCGTAGTAGCTCCGTTGTTTTACTACCGGATTAAACGTTGTTGTAAATGTTATTAATAGGACGACAGCGTGCTCCGCGTTACTATCGGAATAATTTTTATCGGCAATTACATCTGTTGATCGGTGAAGAAAATTTGAAGAAAATTGAAGAAAATTGGAGAAAACTGAGGGGAAAGGAATTATTTTTCAGCATCGGCTATAGTATAGGATCGAAACCGTGGCTATGGTTATTAATGACATTGTGCATAAATTGCATTTGCGGTCCTGGATTATTGCTATGGAAGGAGGAAGACGATGACGTCGAGTTATTTATGCCAAAGGACTCTATCGTCAGGAGGGACGCGACTTGGGTCAAGGAGCACTTTCGGATCGACCTGAGATACGAGAGTATTATCGTCGTCGCGCCGAATGTTTTGAATCCGGAGGTCTTACGAACGGTATTTCATTCCAAATCATTCTAAAACTATCAATAAATACTTAGGAGGATTCGTTTAATGCAATTCTCGCGATCATAGATTGAATCGAAGTAAAAAAGAATGTTTTGTTTGCGAACGTACCTCGATCCCTCGATCCCTCGATCGCTGCAAGATCCCGTAACATGATCATTCCTGAAACATTTTTGTCTCTCTACGATAGATCAGCGATATGGAGGATGCGGTGAAGAAGATCGTGGTGAACAATCAAACGTGGGGAGATGTGTGCGCCGGGTAAGATTTCATTCGTCCGTCGGTCCCCCATTATCTATATTACTTACTTATTATTACGTCTATTATCCATTCGAATGCAATACCTCAATTTTCCTATTATATTTTGCTACTTCGAATCCTGTGTTTCAATTCAAAATAATAATTACGTTGCGAGATACATAGAAGGAAGCAGCTTTAAGACACCTTCCTTTAGAGCGGAAATAATTACGTATTCCTATATGTGATTAGAGTCGCGAATACAGATATACACAGATATACAGATTGCGGGTTTGCGGGTTTGCGGGTTTGCGGGTTTGCTTAGATGGTCCTTGATACTTTGATCGTTGACATAATTATTATGTTACACCTATAGGTATTTCACGTGGTTCGACAGCGGAGACACAACGAACATCGTGAGAGATCTTGATCTTCCCGACGACATTATGACCGAATTGAATAATACGATGTTAAAAGATGGTTGCGTATATCAGTCGATATTAAAACTGTGGCAAGCTAGCTTGTCAAAGGACGTTTATGATTTAACGGAGGAGGATGTGCTTGAAGACGTGAGCAAAGCGCTAATCGATAAGTAAGTCAGTCATTCGATGATTAACAATGAAAGGCTATAAACGTGACCGGGTATAACATAGAAAGAATTGCTGTTAACAACAGGTCGAACAGTAATCTACTTTTGGACATCGGACCCCTGTTGTCCGGTATAACTTACGACGATAAGGGTCGCGTAATTAGCGCGAATGCCACCATCCTGAATTGGATGCTGAAGAAATCGAATCCAAATGCCCCGGATTGGGAATTAGAGTTCATAAATCAAGTTCTATTCTCGAATCGCACTTTACCGCCGGAGATGAAAGTCTTCGCGGTCGCGAGCAGAAGCTTCAAGGACTTCTTGAAACAGATCGTCGACAATAATCTAGCCATATTATTCTGCGGATTATTTTTAATTGCGATTTACGTGATGATCATGATCGGTCGATGCAACATCGTTCAGCAACGAGTTTATCTCTCTCTGTTAGGAGTCTCCGTGGTTGGACAAGCGATTCTATCGTCCTTTGGACTGTGCTTTTATTTGGGATATTTCTATGGACCCATACATCCTATACTGCCGTTTTTATTACTTGGCATAGGGGTGGATGATATGTTTGTCGTGATGCAAAGTTTGGAAAATTTGTCGGAGACCGACAAGTCCTTGGACATTCCCACTCGCATCGCGAAGTCTCTTCAGCATTCCGGTACGTTGAATCGCTATTAAATGCGCATACTTTTCTCACGGTTCATTCATTTCAAACTTTGGATTTTCGTTACATTCATAGGAATGTCAATCACCGTTACGTCGTTCACCAATATGGTCGCCTTTGGAATTGGTATCACAACGGTAATGCCGTTTCTTAGGTCGTTCTGTGTATTCGCCACGATGGGTATACTGTTCCTATACATTTTTCAAATAACATTTTTCGTGAGTTCTTTGGTATACGACGAAAGGAGAATCGATGCTCAAAAAGCAGGTTGCTGCTGCCGGCCGAAATTAAATTGGAAGCCCAATGATTGTAGTCAGAAGAACGTACAGCAATTAGTCTTTGAGAAATACATCGGACCATGGACGATGAAACCTCTTTCCAGAACGATTATTTTATTAATAACTGCTTGTCTAGTGTGCGTTAACGTTTGGGCGATATTTAAGTTGGAACAAAACTTTGATCCGCTTTGGTACTTGCACAAGGATTCTTATCCGATTCAATTTAACGATAAACTGATCGAATATTTCCCGATGTACGGTAAACGCGCTGGTATTTATATGACCGGTGTGGATTATTACGAAGATCGAGAATCCCTTCTTCAGCTGGTGGACGTTCTTCAAAAAAATCCATTTATCAATAATCGCACACTGGAGCCTTGGTTCTCGGCTTACGAGAAATGGTTGACTGATACCAATAAAGGTGATTTTTCCTCAGATAGAAAAGTATCGCTTTAAATATAAAGTCGATATATTTACGAGTATATAGCACTTTCCTTTCAGCGAATGACATCGAAAATAAAGAGGAGTATTATAATACGCTTACGGAGTATTTACTTCTAACGAAGGAAGGTCAGGCGTATATCAAAGATATTAATTTCGATGGTTTACCGGCTGGAGAATATAACATTACGGTATTATTATCAACCTCCTCGATAATAACGCGCTTGTTCATTATCACCATGGACCACTCCTTTATGCTCGTTTATCGCGTATAATAAGCATAAGCGAGTAATTTCATTTACTTTAATGTGTTTTTCTTTTAGACTTCGCAAATTCCGATACAGCATGTTCTAATTACGACTACTTCGGATCAAGTAAAAGCGATGCAATCTATCAGAGAATCCGTGAACGCATTGAACCTTTCCGAAGGGCACGATCACATTGCTATCTTTTCACCCGATTATATTTCTTGGACCGCGAATAAGGTACGCTGATAATACAAACTACATCCTCTGGAAACTTTTTTCTTTGATATCGATTTAAGGATATGATTATTATTTTATTAGATCGTAGGAGAAGAATTGACCAGAAATTTAAGCCTAGAGATATTGGCTATCGGTGTCGTAACGTTCTTGCTTCTTAGAAATCTGCGAGCATCGCTTTGGGTGATTTGTTGCGTCGCCTTTACTTTAATCGATTTGCTTGGTTCGATGTACTTTTTAGGATTGACTGTCGAAATTTCCTCGAGTATTATGATCCTATTATGTGCAGGCCTCGCAGTGGATTATGCTGCTCACGTAGGATTAGAATTCACTCGTGCAACGGGCACCAAACAGGGCAAGTGCTTCTATTGATAATTTATGAATTTCGGAGAAACCTTCAAAATATAATTGTAAATTTATAGAACACGCGATTTGATTATTTTATAGAACGTGCGATTGCTACGCTCTCGATTATCGGTCCGCCAGTATTTAACGGTGGGTTCAGTACGTTCTTGGCATTCGTTTTGTTGGGTTCCAGTGAGACATATATATTTAGCACGTTCTTTAAGGTAATAGAATATCAAATTATGAACAACAATTATGCATCCAAGAATCTAAGCATCTATTAATATCGAGGATTGAGATACAAAAAAGGATTTTTCTTGTTTTAGTTGTTTAGCTCTGTGGTAGTATTTGGCCTTTTTCATGGATTATTATTTTTACCAACGATTTTAAGTCTTGTTGGTCCAGAAGAAAGGAAAACAATTAGTATGGAAAGAGATAGCGTTAAGAGAGACCACAATGGATACTGTACAGTTCCTTTACCTCGGGATAAGGAAGATAAAGGTATCAAAGAAATAGGTCAGATATAGTGCAAAAAATATCATATATTATATATTATGGTATGGTATGGTTATATTATATAACATGGGTATTTAGATACAGGATGCGGTACTACCAAATAACCATTGGTAGCATATACAAAGACTGTTCGTATTTAAATTACACAGCCAGAGAGACGCTAAAGTAAAATATTCTTTAGAGGGCACAAACAATGTACATTCCGTGTACACATATCATTTATGTACTTTTTTATAAAAAAAGAGTAAAATTACAGGAAAACATCTGTTTTAAAAACTACATGCAAGTTATTTCCTTGAATAGACTGTCACCCACTCGTCGTCCTTCACAACTATTGATGTTTTATTTTCCTCTTCATCATCTTCTGAGCTACTGTCCTTCACAGTTGAATCCGGAAGCTGTGGCTTAATTGTAGCTTTATTAGAAACCATCCATGATTGCATAGGTGGTAATTTTCCCAATTCCTCCAATGCTAGCTGCTCATTGTTTTCCAAGCAGTATCTGTAGAATCTTAATAGTTCCTCTGCAACTTGGGCTTGGCTGCCATCCTCTAGTGCTGTATTAAACTGGTCATCCATATAATCCTCAATTTCAAAAGCAAGGTCACCAATGCTGAGCCCCTCTGTACAAATAACACCACCCAACCCATCAGAGATATTAATTTGTTTGTACAGTTAGGAAAAAGCTGATCGTATGGTGCAAAATGGTAGAAATTAGCAACCGTTTAAATAAATAATATCGGCGATATGAGACCCAAAGGCCTGAGCTCTTTCCTTGGTTCCCATTCCATATTCAACAGCCATCTTAAAGGAGATCGTTAGTTAGACGAGATTTTAATAGTATTTCTTTCTAAATGGAAAGAATTAAGGTTTCTGTATATTTACTTTCAGAGCGGTCCAATTGCTGAAGATGCGCTGAGTGACGGAATTAATGAATTCCCTAGCGTCCAACATTTTAAATAACGGTGGGCTAATGAAAGTCAAGTCTTCTTATTCACAAGTTAGTCAAACGTAAGTCTTGAAAATGATCAAGGTTTACTGTATTCCTTTGAATGTGGAGTACAGTAACACGTCGCTTTGCAAATTCAGCCATGTGCGTTTCAGATAAACAGTTGAAGTTAGGTTCCTGAAGTACGATATACATTGTACTGTCACTGCGAGATATAGAAAGACCGAGCACTGAATAGTAGTGAATAGGCTTTCGTGATTCCAGTCAGAAATGATCGACGCTGTAAAATTCAATGACAGACGGGATATAACTCTATATCATAATTCATATCTCACCAATGAAGCAACGCAACAAAAACTGTCCGCTGCAATCTCGTCTGTGCTATAAGTTTCCGCAAAGTATGTAGTATATAGAGATGTAGTGGAGAACAAAAATCATTAATTTATAAATTTATCACAGTGATCAAAGAATCACGATGACGACCGTGATCCTGATTTTTTTCATAATCGTAATACTTGATCATGAAAAAAAAAACATTCTATGTGATTTATCACAAAAAATCACTCGTGATTCACATGTGGGTTCATCACGCCATCAGTTCACTAGGGATATTTGAGCTACGTATCGTTTGAACGTGGTCTTGAAACAAGCAGCTTAGTTCAAAGGAATGAATTATAAACGCTCCCAGTGATTGGAGATTCAAGTAACGCTCAATTGCTTTACCCATTACCTAAAGTTCTTATAGTGATATAAACTGAGAAATGGAAAATTCAAACAGGTCAATCGCGCAGGCATTAAACTTGCAAAACGCTGTAAACAAGAAGTGGAAGTTATTGAAAATAATACGCTTAGAATATAGCGCTGGTTGCGCCGTTTAAAACGAGCCCTCGTACAACACTCTGCGCCATGCCGTTTTCGAGATATCGCAATTGAAAATTTGACCATGACGTAAAATGAAACCGTCTAAGTTTTTCCGACACTAGGTGCGAATTTATGAGGTGCGAACATGCAGATAATGCAATGAGCTTATCTTGTTTCCACTTTGGGCTGCCGAATTTTACGACCTGCGAACAAGGGGATTAACTTGTTCGCACGTTGCTTTGTATACAATACGGCCGAGCACGTGCAGAAATAGGCAATTTTTTGTTGTGTAGCCAGCGAAGCGTGAAGTGAGATAAGCTCGTCTATGTAGTAGTAGTAGTGTATCGATCGCAGTAAGCCTGTATATAGCTGGCGGTATAGCCGGCGGCGTACCACACGCACACCATCGACGGCCTACGGCGGAACAGCTCGCTGCTGCTCTATATGTATATATATATATATATATATATATATAGTGGCCGAGGAAACTTACACCTAACTTTAACGTTTATTAAAATATACAAATTAAACAAACACTATTTGGTGTTATTACGAGAATATATGCTGTCGAAATATTGTAAAAATAATATTTATGATCATAGATAGTTCCGAATTATAGTGCATCGAAATTGGAATTAATGTGCATTATTACCTACAATGATTATACCGTGCTTTTATCGAACCTTAAATTGTAGCAATAATTGAAGTTTAATCATTCTAATAATTTCAATCGAAGTTCTCACACCTGTTTCTGATCGGCTGTTTCTTGCTTTGATGAATGAATGATCTCTGAGAAAATGACGCTGCTGGACGTAAACTACGTGATTCACAAGTAGCAAGTAGCAGTTCACGCCATCACTACTATATACTCGTGTAGAGTGTCAATTTATTTGGGACAATCTGAAGCATACATCGTGCGAGTAGTTTTAATTGTAAATATAACGAAAACTATCACAGTTCTTCATTATTCGTACGAACCTTTGTAAGATTTGTGACATGACAAATTGATCTATATAGGTATTGTTATGGAAGCAACAATTTGTTTATCGTGATCGTGAGCTCCATAGTATCGAGTTGCTAGTCATAATTGACATTAATTAGCAGGTGAATATTATACATAAAATATTATATTACAAGTGATCTAAAATATGATATTTTCCTCTCGGATTTTGTAGGTATTCTTTTAATAAAACATGTCAGATGCCTTTGAGGAGATTCAAGCTATTAAGATAAAAAGAAATAGTCTGCGTGAGAAATTACAAAAAAGAAAACGCGAGAGACATGAATTATTTACTTTGACTTCGACTCCATCCGTACAAAATACTTCGACCGGCGAATCGTCCCTTCCTGGCGGTAATAAAAAGAATTTGACCGTCGTCAATAATAGCGTTATAATGTGATAATAATGAGATATTACTTTTGCCTGCCAGATTCAAATACACAAGCTTTCAAATCTGATCACAATGAATACGAAAGAGACATTCTCTCTATATTGCACGAATCTCTGCCTAATTTACCAATCACATCTGCGGATTTAATAGACCAGTTAAGAAAAAATTTTAATGCAGATGTATCCTCTACGGATATACATAAAATTTTGGAAAAGCTTGCTGGTCAAGATGTCGTTAAGTTAGTGAGTTTCCTAATCGTATCAAACTTCGCTTATATTCCGATTCGTGAACAGACGAAAAAATCAAACATTCTTCCAGAATCAAAGAGGTGACGGAGAATGGAGTTTTTGGGTATACGATATTATCAGTGGCAGAGGCTCAATCCTCTTACCTCTCTCAATCGGATGATACAGAGAATGCAGAAAGTGCCGAGACTTCTGCGTCGGAATTAAACGACTATGGACCTCCTGATAAAATGTCTAAATTGGACAAAAAGAATACGGAAGATATAATGTCATTGATATCAATGCCAACAATTAGGGAGAAGGAAAGTAAAAAAGTTGGTGAACAAATTCTCGATTTATTGTCGAAACAAACGTCTAAGGAGAAATCGCTAGCTGAAAGATTTCGTTCCCAAGGAGGAGCACAAGTTATGGAATTTTGTCCTCACGGCACGAGAGTAGAATGCGCCAAATTAAACGGTGGTCCTGGTTTCGCCGAGAAGTGTAAAAAATTACATTTCAAAAAAATTATACAAAGTCACACGGATGAATCTTTAGGAGACTGTAGCTTTCTCAACACTTGCTTTCACATGGACACGTGCAAGTTAGTAACGTATTTGCGTACGAAACAATAGTCCATCATAGTTTTACTTTATACAATCTTCTTGCAGATATGTTCATTACGAAGTTGATGGACCGACTGCTCAGCCGAAGGAGTCGGGTGATTCCGATACTGCAAATACTCCCATGGCGAATAAAACATTGTCTTTGGACAATAAAAATGGAAGTAGCGCGAATTGCGCTACCAGTGTAGACAGCGAATTGACTCTGTATCCGCCGCAATGGATACAATGCGATTTACGATATTTAGACATGACCGTACTTGGTAAATTTGCAGTAATCATGGCTGATCCCCCGTGGGATATTCACATGGAACTACCTTACGGTACAATGTCGGACGATGAGATGAGACAACTCGGTATACCTGCGCTACAGGACGAGGGTCTTTTATTTTTATGGGTCACTGGTAGAGCAATGGAACTCGGTAGAGAGTGTCTCCAATTATGGGGCTACGAAAGAGTCGATGAAATTATATGGGTAAAAACAAATCAATTGCAAAGAATAATTAGAACGGGAAGGACGGGTCACTGGCTGAATCATGGCAAAGAACATTGCTTAGTAGGGATGAAGGGGAACCCTCGTATTAACAGAGGATTAGACAGCGACGTAATTGTTGCCGAAGTTCGGGCAACTAGTCATAAACCAGATGAGATTTATGGTATTATCGAACGTATGAGCCCAGGGACCAGAAAGATCGAATTATTTGGTAGGCCGCACAATGTACAGCCGAACTGGATTACCCTAGGTAACCAGGTAGACGGTGTGCATTTGATTGACCCGCAACTTATAAAAGCATTCAAAAAACGTTATCCCGACGGCAATTCAATGAAACCTAGCAAATCTTAATGAACGTTTATACTCGAAAAATAGCTCGCGCAACTCTGAATTAAACATTTTTAATCTATCATACTTTTTCGACCATTATTTTAACACAATGAACTTTTTCTAAGAAATGACGACGTCCTTTTAAATATAAATATAAATATGTATATAAATTGCATTTATCAGTAAAATGATAAAGAGAATACACTCGTAAGAAATATTATTACAGATATACATCACATTCGCCACTTTGCAAATTTCGGATTTTATTACTAAATTTCCGAAAAATCCTATCTACATGTCTATCTATCTAAATGTCACAGAAGTTTGATGAAGTTTAGTTCATTTCTTTGACCAGTATTTATTCAGTTTTATTTATAAAAAATCTTTATATTAATAAAATCATGTTTTGGACTATGCCATTAAATTACATTCAATTTGATTTGCATGTAGTTATTATTTTACGAAAACGGTACCTTAACAATCTAGAACTCGTTCAGCCGATCGTCGTAGGGACAAAATATTTCAGAAAACCGCGATGATATTCGTAAGCCCATTCTTTTCGCGCAGGATTCTTCCGATTCTTCCGATTCTTCCGATTCCTTTGAAAAGAAAGGAGAATTATATCAGTGCGTTTTGAAGATATTTCCGTACTTGCGTACTAACGACGAATAAGTTCTAGATTACATGTCTTGTTAAACAATATCTACAAGTCAATCAAATCAATCTTAGTGAACAAGATTTTTACAAAGTGTAGCTAAATAATGTATCAGTTGCAAATAGTTCATTATTGGATTAAACTATTTCATTTTCTTAATGATACGTCTGACTGCATAGTATACATAGTATACATATTACAAAGATATTTAAATGTTTTTAAAAGTCTTTTAAATGGAATGAATCAACTCGAATTATTACGAATAATTCTAACATACAAAAGAATTGTTTACGAAGCGATACAGTTTGGATAACGCGCAACTGTAAATTCCTTCACCATATAAACTTAGAAATACTTCTTGGAAATCTTCTTTCTAACTTCTGCTGTTGTACAAATAATCCTGATTTAGAAGACATAGACATCTGACAATGCTAAGTATACGCCGTGCTGCCATGCTTTTGTTTTAAGAGAGTCCTTTTCAACGTCATCGAAAAATGATTTCCGCTGAAATTATTTCTCGACGATTTCGATACTTTCAGCTCCATAAAATTTGAATGATTTTCATTCTCGTTTCCATCGGCCGTATTCTTCGTTACATCACTTCCTTTTTGCAGAACTTTATTAAAACAATCGATCCAGTGGCGCTTTCCATGTCCATCTTCGGTGTTCAAAAAATGCTCACAGATTTTAAATCCGGCATCATCCTCGGCGTCAAATGAAATTTGTTTTGTCGGTATTACGGGGAAAGATAAATTGTATTTTTTGTTCATCGACCTCGCGCGTCGTGTCATCGCGAAACATGTGTCGAAAAGAAAGCACTGGTATTTCTAAAAAAAAAATCAAAGAATTAAAATGTCTATTATAAAATATGCGCAAATTAAAAGCGCATTTAATAAACTTGCCATTCCCCGGCCGTCTCGAAGTTGACCCTCTGTGATTAGTTCGCTTGCATTTTTGATACATTTCGGTAAATCGTAATCCAATTTTACATTAATTTTGAACTTAGCCAACTTGCACTCAGCATCTCCCATAGTCTGATCTATGTTTTGCAGCAAATTAGACAGCAAATTGTGAGCATCTTTTAAAGGTGTTTGATCCGAATGGGACGAGGAAGTGTGCCTTAAAATTTCTTTAACCAATAATGGATATTTAACGATTCTCGAACGCGCCACGTCTATATAAGTCCACAAATCGACAGAATGCGGCAATTCTAAGCGTTTCTTCAAGAATGTTTGGAAACGTTTGTTTGTTAATCTTTTTTCATCTAACAAATATTTGGCCCATATTTGTGTCCTACACCTTTCCAAGTATGGCTTTGTTAATGTTGGAATCTAAAATATGAATGATGTTAATATATCCAACTATAATTCAGAATTCATTCCAGGAGCTATTAAAGTTTCAGGTTCACTTTAATACCAACCCAGTTTAGGATTGTAGGGCCAACAATTTCTGTAAATCCATACTGATTGCGCAAATTAAGTAAGCCATCCCTGAGCCTGCTATGTATTTCTATCAAATTTTTTATGTCACCAAACAGAGTAAATATCTCTTCAGTTGTGAAAATATCACTTTGTATTAGTGGTTCATGATAGAAATTTTTCAGTATTTCCAGATCATTTAATAATACATTTTCACCACAGTATAATTCATAAATTGCTTCCTGCCTCTTTACTTCCTTCCCACTCAAAGTATTAGTTATCCAATCTTTGTTATTTGTCTTTGCTACATCCAATACCCAACTTTTAAGTGTGAAGGGAGTGCTAGTTTCCACACTATTCTTCCTCCTGAGAATAATACATAATGTAACATGATTTCAGCTGATAGTACAAAGTTCATTGAACTGAGAATTTCTGTAATACTTTTTTCTGAGGGTGTCTGCTGCTGTGTCTGTGTCATTATCTATAAATGACAGGTCTGTTGTACTTGGTTGTATTATAAAAGATCTATGGAGAGTATTTTGTTTGTTACTTATTGTAGGCGCCGAGAAAATGCTACTCGCTACTTCGGTGATCCTCCTCCGTTTTTTTTTCTTTCCTACTTCGGACTCTATAGAAATATCCATCGAACTTATACTAATAGCATCACTCTTTGGTCTCTTCCTAGATCTCTGCAATGTATACCCATACATATTAATTAAAAAATAATTACGAGCGAATCGTATTACAATTCGGTAATTCTAGCGAAATAAATGAAAATAAATGAAAATTCCGATCTAATAATGAATAAAGTGTGCAGTGACAGTGACGTTTAAATGTCCGTTAGTTTCCGAAGGATGCTGAAGCGTCTGTTTTAAGTAAACTTCTCATTGACATTCCGAGAAAACTTACCATCCAGAACCGTTTCCGAGGTTCCTGGAATGCCTCTTTAATTGTTGTATTTTCATCGTTCTCCATATCCTTTGTAGATTTAAATATAATTGACGAGACCGAACAGGATATACAATCTCATGTTACGCGCATTGAGCATATATACGAGGAACGTGGAACCGTTTGTTCCAAATTCTGGGATACAGATACTCAGGTAGAAAAGAGAGGGAGAAAGGGATAAAGGGAGAGAAAGAAAACGAAAGGAACTGTCTACCCGGATCGGGGTATTTATTTTCGGGAAAAATAAGGAGCCGACGAGCATGGAGCTCCCTTGGATTCTCTTCGTGATTTATTTAGTTGGCTATCTTACATATAAGTGGTAAGGTTGCTATGGCCTATAAAGTTAGTAAAATAAAATTTTTAAAACAAGTATAATCCGTTATAATAAGAACAGTTTCAATTGCCATCGTAATTGCCATCGGATTTATTCTTGTAAATATATTAAAGAACCTCAAGAATTCTGTTGGATTGCATTCGTTTTGGTCGATCGTAGAGCGCAGAATGAAAGTTTCTGTGCTTGCTAGTCATATTTAATAAATTGTTCTGTTATTGGTTAGCTATTGGATTAAAAAATTCATTTGCCGGTAGTATACTATATACTTTCTCGATTTAATGTTGCAAGTTAGAAAGAGAAGTGCAGCGGTATGCGGATGGTGGGTGCGTTTCGATCACGGTTTTGAACGTTGAATACTTTGAATTTCTACCGCCATGATTAATCCCCCTTTCTAAATGTATTTTTCATTTGTTAGCAAATCGTGCAATTTTCTTCTCGCAATTATTAAATGGGAAGGTATGTTTTTTTTATTTTAATAGAAGTTGCGTAATATCTGGAGAATGTGCATACTCTATTGTACACGTGTTGGAATTCGACTGGGTTAGGTGCCATTATAAATTATCAAAATATCTTTTTTTTAAAGTCAGGAAGTAAAAATACATAATTTATATTTTTTTGTTCATGTATTTTGAAATATTTTTTTGTGGACATGACGTAACTCGAGTTCTTCTGGTATTGTGGAGTATAGTGGCTCACATCTCTTACACATTTCACATGAAAACATTACTGTACAAACAATTTCAGGTATTCGGATTGTATGAAAGACGAAAGGGAATGTAAATCTAAAACATTCAAATCCAACATTATCATGGATGGAAAGAACAAACGGAACACACATACCATAGCACATACTGAACGTAAAACATCTGGTTGTAATTGGGAATTATTTAAGAATACTGTCTGTAGCAACTCTTCGGAATCTAATACTAAGAAAGAGAATGTCCCAAAGAAATCACAAAGACCAAGAGCGACGAAAAAATTTCATACCTCTGTTCCTAATGGGGTATGCATCCAGCGTTAAAGTAAAAAAAATTATTTTTTAACCGACTGATTAAAAAATGTGTACTTCGTCCGACTCTCAGGTTAAACAATTACACGTAGAGGAGAAGAAGGTTTTTGAAGAACATCAGGAAAAATTAACGAGACACATAGCTATGGATTGCGAGATGGTTGGAATAGGAGACGGGAGAGAGAGTATGATAGCGAGGGTATCTGTAGTGAATCGATTTGGGTATTGTGTATACGATAAATATGTTAAAGCAAGAGAACCGGTTAAAGATTATAGAACTAAAGTTAGTGGCATTTATCCACATCACCTTCAGAACGGAGAAGAGTTTGATGTTGTACAAAAGGAGGTAGCGGAGATACTTAAAGGGAGAATATTAATTGGCCATGCCTTGAAACATGATCTGGATGTGTTATTTTTATCGCACCCTAGAAAACACATGAGGGATACTTCTAGATTTAAAGTATTCAGGCAATTATGTAGGGGTAATACACCTAGCTTAAAAAGACTCGCATACGAATTATTAGATAAGGAAATACAAATTGGTGAACACAGTTCCGTAGAAGATGCTAGGGCAGCAATGCAGTTGTACATGCTTTATAAAAATAAGTGGGAATCAGGACTCTACTCTAAGTAACAACGCCTTTTATTAGCTTTTACATATAGAAAAATCAGTTTGCTCTTTCATTGTGTTCCTGGATTCATGTATTTTCATCTTATGATAAATTAATCGATAGGGAATACATTTCGAAAAAAAGGGCTATTTTTTCATGTTCATGTATTTAAGATGTTCGTGCGTTAAAGGTTTGTCTTTTTACTGGCTGGACAAACCTGGGCCACTGCAAGTTTAAATAAACAAATTTAATTATATATATATATATAATCCAGAAGGCGGAACTCTTCATAACTGGTTTTATAAGAAATATTAAAATAGTTTGTCTTTTCATATACATGCATTTGTACACGGAATATTACTAGAACAAAATATATTGTTGTCAATATATGTCGATATAATTTTATATGGCTCGGGTAAGAAATTGTAACGCAAATTACAGAGTTTTAGAATTAAACTAGGATAATTCGGCATATGCGATCACATAGTGGTCATTGACCTTGAAGTGTTACGTTATTATATGTCTACCTACGGTTGCCATAAAACAATATAAAAAAATTGTTGAAATTAAATGGAAAGTACATGGATGGCCCAGTCGAGGGTTAATGCATTGCAGAACGACGGCAAGAGGAAGGTCGAAGGTCGCGTTTACTGATTATCAGAATTTCTTGTGTCTCGAATCTTATAGGCGTTTCTTCATTTATGGCAAACACGCGGGCTACACGTCGACCTCGTTATCAGTTCGAGTCTTATTCGGAACGATACACTTCTACTTTCCGCGTAATGATTCTTTAATGATTGGTCATTTCGTGTTTCTACTCCGACCGCGATACGAACAACACTTATATCGCTCGATCTGTTTGCGAACTTGGCGTAAACTTTCCCAATTTGTGAGTAATATTTATTAGAAAAACTTTGATCTAATTAACTCTATTGGATCTTAAGTTATTACAACCATTAAGATTATTAAACTAAGATCATTTTCTACATAAAACATATAATTTCATTTACGTCGGCTTTGTGTCTTCTACAATATATTACTAGAATATATCATCGTTCATCATCGTATCATAAATATTGTTCTACTTGAGACGATTTAAGACGGCATATCCATTATACGCGTTATTTTTCTATATCTGAATTTTCCACTATAATTTAATCTCTTTAAATGTAACGATAGTCTCGTGCACATTAAAGAAAAAACATTAGATAAAGCCCTCCGCGTTCTATCATCTATTCAGAAAGAAGGTGGTAGTGTGAAAGTACGTATTTTATCAAAGAAAAAAGGAAAAGGAAAAGGAAAAGGAAAATAAACGTTGCGAAGTAGATCGCAACTGACTCTCAATCCTGGATCTTGCACCTTTCACATTTGTAATTTGTTCGCGTATAATAACATGTAATACAACAACTGCTGGACTTTTACGAGGAAGAATTTTTCGAAATAGTCTAGTGCTTTCGAATTATTTCAGGAGATAGTAAAGACCGTAAAGATTGAGAATAAATTCGAAAGTATTTTTGAATGGAACGTGACGGAAGATAAGAAAGAAATAAGTGTTCACGCAATAATTATCTTTGTAGTGCGCAATCCTGAGTGTAGTTTAATATGAAAATTGCTGTGATCGGTGCCGGAGCTAGCGGGCTTGCGGCTCTAAAACATTGCACTTCTGGCAGCTACGCGGACGAAGTTATTTGTTATGAAAAAACTGATCAGATAGGTGGTACATGGGTTTACAGAGAAGAAAGCGGTTTGGACCAATACGGTTTACCGATACACACTAGCATGTACAAGAGCTTAAGGTAGAGCCCCTAAAACGGGATAATAATATTTAATGTATACATATATATATTTTTTTGAAGAGCAGGATCTTACAAGGTAATAATTCCAAATAATAAAGACTCGTTCTTACATGATGCAGGACAAATCTTCCAAAAGAAGTAATGGGTTATCCCGATTTTCCGATACTAGATACGCCTGAGAGTTATTTAACGCGAACGCAGATTCTTGATTTTCTTAACTTGTATTGCGATCATTTTCACCTTCGGCAACATATTCGGGTAAATAGAAGAGAGAATTTCGCAGTTTGAATGATACAGCTGGATCGTAAACTACGAAGTTCGCAGAATATATTTTTCATTGAATTTGAATATTACTCGAATAAAGTTTTGTTTTGACCAGTAGCGGGTGGTAGAGTGGTGGGATGATTTGAATTCCACACTTTGAAAAGCAGTCGATATGGAAGGGGGAGCGGCAGTCTTTTAGTGTTGATTTGAATGAGTTTGACGTTTTACGTTTTACGTGTATCAGTAAACTATATGATGTTTGGAATATTGTATACGCAAATTACGTGTCAAGTAATTGGAGGTGATTGTTGAAAAGAAAGGCAAGTAATATATGCTAAGAACTCTCTTTCAAGGAAACCCGAACCTCCCCCTTCTTTTCATTCGACAAAATTCTCTGATACGACCGCGAATTATTGAAATGATTTCTCGATACTAACAGTAAATTACGATTCCAGCTTCGGCTGATAAAATTGCTGGGAAATAAATGAACCTTTTCCGTCGTAGTTTCTCCATAACGTCGAATTAATAGAACCAAGATCTGGTACCGAAAAATGGTTAATCAAGGTGAAGGACTTGCAGAATAATATCGTGAAATCTGAATCATTCGATGCCGTTATGGTTTGCAATGGTCATTATTTCGAACCTAGCGTACCGTACTTAAAAGGCCAAGATATATTTCAAGGAAGACAATTGCACAGCCACGAGTACAGAGTTCCCGAAACATTCGCAGATCAAAATATAGTAGTGCTGGGCGCGGGACCTTCCGGTATTTCATTTATCATTTCCCTTCAATCATGTGTACGACATTCGTACGCCATTCGTACGCCATTCGTACGCCATTCGTACGACATTCGTACGACATTCGTTATTATACCGAAAATATTTCAAGGGATGGATCTGGCTTTGGAAATATCAAAAAAGGCAAAACGTGTGATTTTGAGCCACCACTCGAAAGACACTATACTTACAGTGTTTCCGGATAACGTTGTACAGGTGATTAAGTGATCATTGATCCCTGTATAAATTTCGATCTTTTTATAATTCGTTATAATTCTCAAGTACTATTACATTTGTAGAAACCAGATGTAAAGCGATTGTCAGTAGATTCCGCAATTTTTGAGGATGGTTCTAGCGAACCGACAGACATTGTTTTTTATTGTACAGGTAGGTTTATACTTACTTTGTACACCTCAGGTTATACTTAACGTTGATATTAAACCAAGCACAATTTATTGGTAATATTGTTTACACTTTAAGGGTACAAGTATAGCTTCCCATTTTTGCACGAAAAGTGTGGGATCCGAGTGGATTCAAACATGGTAACACCATTATGGAAACACCTTGTCGCGATAGAAAATCCGACTCTGGCGTTAATCGGACTTCCGTTTTACGTTTGCGCTTTTAGTATGTTCGATTTACAGGTACGATTCAGAAAGATATGGATATAAAAGACACCGCTAATAGTCCATTATCTTGATTATTATTATCTATTGAGTGAAATTTAAGGTGCGGTTCCTCCTACGATTTTGGCACGGGGAGAGAAAATTTCCCCCGAAGACGGATATGCTAAACGAGGAGGCGGAAGAGGCAAAAAGGCGTACCAATAAAGGATACCAAAAGAGACACTTTCACATGATGGGGCCCGAGCAAGGTCATTATTACAACGACCTCTCGGATACTGCTGGACTCACACCCCTACCCTCTGTGCTTACGAAATTGCATAATGAAAGCAGTATGCGATTTTTGGACGATTTAGTCCATTATCGGAAAGACAGATATCGAATAGTAGATGATTATAACTTCGTACAGCTCTGAAATGAGTTATACGATTATATCAAATATACTTCTTAATCAATTCTGATACATATCATATTTATATGGATATTATACATTCTATAATATGCTCTGTTTTGAAGATCTATCTTTGAACGATCTTTTTCGCCATTTGGACAAGATTTCTGGCGAAGTATAAAAGATAGACATTTTTTAATTATTAACCAAAATTCTGTTGATTTTTGCAAATAAAACGATACAAATTACTTTTGCAATATGAGTTTGTAAATATCTTTAAACATTAGTTAAAGTGGACAAGGCACGCTCCGCGTTTGCATTTTTAGAGCATTCCTTGTAATTTCAACAAGATTTGTGACGCCAGTACAAAAGTGAAATAGTTTTTATTGGTTACAAAAAATTCCGTGGACTTTTGCGAATAAAATGATGCAAGTTATATTTGCAATATCATTTCGCAAATATGTTTAAACATTAATTAAGGTTGGCGAGATGAGTTACGCGCGTTCATTCTTCAAACCTCTTTCCAAGTTTGCATACACATTGTGACGTAAATCTAAAAGTTAGACAATCTTTCTTCATTGCAAAAGATTCGGTGGACTTTTGCGAATAAAATGATATAAATTACATTTGCAAAATAAATTTGCAAGTATGTTTAAATATTAGTTAAATTTGGCGAGACATGTTTCGCGCGGTCATTCGTCAAAACTCTTTTTAACTTTGCATACAAATTGTGACGTAACTATAAAAGTTAGACAATCTTTCTTCATTGCAAAAGATTCTGTGGACTTTTGCGAATAAAATGATATAAATTACATTTGCAAAATAAATTTGCAAGTATGTTTAAATATTAGTTAAAGTTGGCGAGACATGTTTCGCGCGGTCATTCGTCAAAACTCTTTTTAACTTTGCATACAAATTGTGACGTAACTATAAAAGTTAGACAATCTTTCTTCATTGCAAAAGATTCTGTGGACTTTTGCGAATAAAATGATATAAATTACATTTGCAAAATAAATTTGCAAGTATGTTTAAATATTAGTTAAAGTTGGCGAGACATGTTTCGCGCGGTCATTCGTCAAAACTCTTTTTAACTTTGCATACAAATTGTGACGTAACTATAAAAGTTAGACAATCTTTCTTCATTGCAAAAGATTCTGTGGACTTTTGCGAATAAAATGATATAAATTACATTTGCAAAATAAATTTGCAAGTATGTTTAAATATTAGTTAAAGTTGGCGAGACATGTTTCGCGCGGTCATTCGTCAAAACTCTTTTTAACTTTGCATACAAATTGTGACGTAACTATAAAAGTTAGACAATCTTTCTTCATTGCAAAAGATTCTGTGGACTTTTGCGAATAAAATGATATAAATTACATTTGCAAAATAAATTTGCAAGTATGTTTAAATATTAGTTAAAGTTGGCGAGACATGTTTCGCGCGCTCATTCGTCAAAACTCTTTTTAACTTTGCATACAAATTGTGACGTAACTATAAAAGTTAGACAATCTTTCTTCATTGCAAAAGATTCGGTGGACTTTTGCGAATAAAATGATATAAATTACATTTGCAAAATAAATTTGCAAGTATGTTTAAATATTAGTTAAAGTTGGCGAGACATGTTTCGCGCGGTCATTCGTCAAAACTCTTTTTAACTTTGCATACACATTGTGACGTAAATATAAAAGTTAGACAATCTTTCTTCATTGCAAACGATTCGGTGGACTTTTGCGAATAAAATGATATAAATTACATTTGCAAAATAAATTTGCAAGTATGTTCAAATATTAGTTAAATTTGGCGAGACATGTTTCGCGCGGTCATTCGTCAAAACTCTTTTTAACTTTGCATACAAATTGTGACGTAACTATAAAAGTTAGACAATCTTTCTTCATTGCAAAAGATTCGGTGGACTTTTGCGAATAAAATGATATAAATTACATTTGCAAAATAAATTTGCAAGTATGTTTAAATATTAGTTAAAGTTGGCGAGACATGTTTCGCGCGCTCGTTTTTCGAGACTCTTTTTAAATTTGCATAAAATTTGAACCTCTGACGAGAATTCCGAATACTCTATGCGGTAGAGCAGACATTTTTCTTTGGAAAGCATTCCTGAAACACGTAGAACGGTCTTTGGTTTCGAAAATAAAAGCCAAAAAGTCGCGGAAGTCACGGATTGTCAGTAGGGTCCTACTGTCATCTAATTTAAATGAAATTTGATAGGGTGAATACTTCATGCAAAATTAATTTTATCTTTATAAATAGGTTCCTAGTTCAATCAGAAATGATTATTGTTTAAACATTTTTTTCCTACGTGTCCTAATAAACAAGATATTGTAAGAAAACAATATGCGTTTTTTATTGTGGTAAGGGCCAAATTTTTTTTTTTTTTTTTATTTCAAAAAAAGACCTGGGCATCATGGCCCATGGCCAGGTGTACATAAATGGTGGTGTTTCTTTGGTGTAGCAAGTTAAACTATGGCGCTTACATAGTTATTTTTGTTTTGGCAGCACCTGGGGGACCCGGCGAACCTGGAGAACATGGGATCGCCCTGATCCCTCCGGAGCTGACCAATCAGGTACAATAGATCTTACATAGACTGTTGCCTTAATACTAACTTAATCTAGATTATGATATTGCACTGAGTAAACATTTTTGTTATAATACTTAGTTCGTGAATATGAGGTTTTTCTAGGAATATATCTATGTTGAGGGGTAAGTGCCATCCCCGCTTACGGAGATCTTTAATCAATTGCGGGCGGTGTGTGTCTAGCAGTGGACATTGCCAGATAATATGGTTCAGGTCTTGTGATGGTGCACCACAATGACATGACGGGTCGGGTGTTAAATTGATCCTGTGTAGCGATTCATTGAGATTGTAGTGATTTGCGCGGGCGCGGCATATCCAGGTCGTTAATCTCCGTGGTAGTGAAGCATTGAGGTACCATGGTTTGGAGTTATGTGCGTAGAAAGAGCTGAAGAATTTGCTGCCGGTGCGAGTGTGGCTTAGTGCCCTATCTGTCCAGGTGTTCAGAGAGTTGGTCCACATCTCCTCTCTGAAAACCGGGAACAGGTCACAGATCGGAGTTTTCCAGGAGGGATGCGGGGGGTTTTGCGTGGCATCTTTTGCCAATTTGTCTGCCTCTTCATTACCTATTAGGCCCTTGTGTGCTGGTATCCAAATGAATTGTAAACTGTTGGTCCTTGCGTTTGTGAGGATGAGGTTGTTAATTTTGGAGATGGTTTCAGCAATGTAGGGGTTCCGGTGGGTGACGTCCATTTGTGTAAGTGACTGGATAACGCTGAGAGAGTCTGAGCAGATAAGAAAGGACTCTTCTGGGTATCGTGCTGCTGCGTCTAGTGCCCTGCTCATGGCCAAACACTCTGCGGTGAACACTGAAATGTGTTTGTCCACACTGACCGCCTCTGCCAGGGCCAGGCCCTGACACAGCCACGCAAAGCCTGTGGCATGTCCATCGGGAGTCTTAGACCCGTCTGTGAAGATAGGTATGTATCCAGGATATCTGGAGTTTAGTAGGTCCGTGAAGGCTATGTTAATGTCCGAGCTTTGTTTGAGGGAGTAGCCGTCCTCTAGGTTAAAAATGTCCTGTGTAGGTGCAGGTGGAGGCTGTCCAGGAGGTGCCTGGAAGGTGTGGTCAGGAGATGTTGTGTGACGCAGGGGCCATACCCTACGAAGGGAGTCGACTATGGTCACCAGGTTGGGTTTGCGTCTGCGTGTCAGCTCCAGTATGTTTTCGTAGTGAGTCAGGTGATCGAAAAGGAAGTGCAGGGGTTTCATGAGAATTTTTGTGATATGTTTTTTGCCCGTGAACAGAGCACGTTGTGCCAGGGGGGGCAGTTTGGCTTCTGCTAGCGTTACGTTGGTGGGTGTAGAGCATCTTAAACCAAGAGCGAGTCTGGCTGCGGCAAGTTGTAACCTTTCCATTTTTTGTTGTAGTTTGCTGTTTTTTGGAAGTGTAATATGAATGCAGTACTCCAGTTTCGACCGGAGGAGGCTTTTGTATATTGTGAGTAGGGTACTAGGTTCGGTACCCCACCAGGTGCCCCGAAGAAATCTGAATATATTGAGAGATCTGCGTACCTGGGTGCAGATCTTCTCCGTGTGATGGTGGAAGTTAAGCTTTTGGTCAATATGTACCCCTAGGAACTTTGCTACGGTAGCATTGCCCACGGTAGTATTGCCAATTTGGAAGGAGAAAGAGTTTGGTGGATTCGATTTGCCATTGAACAACAAGAATTCAGTTTTGGCGGGAGAAATGTCTAAGCCTATTGCTTGGAGTCTATGAGTGATGATGTTGGATGTTTCCTTAATCTGCAGGATTGCGGTGAGCTGGTCGGAATGCGTTGAAAATATGGCAATATCATCCGCGTATTGCAGAACGTTGCTGTGCTGTGGAGTGTTAGCGTCTATGTCCGCTGTGTACAGAGTGTAAAGCAGGGGGCTCAGAACTCCGCCTTGCGGAACACCTTTGTGCACATGTCTCGTGATGAACTGAGTTTGGCCCGTATCATCCCGAATGCGGAAGTGTGCCCTTCTGGAGGTTAGAAGGTTATAAATAAATTGAGTCGGTATGCTGGGAATTCCCAGTTGGAGCAGTTTGGAAGTGAGGATGTCTGGTATGACGTTGTCGAAGGCAGCCTTTACGTCCAAGAAGACAGCTGCCGTAGTGTGGCCAAGAAGGAGTCCGGCGTCTGCTTGTGAGGTGAGGCTGAGGATGTTGTCTGCTGTTGAGCGATTCCTGCGGAAGCCTGACTGGCTGTTAGGTAAGATGTTGTGATGTTCAAGCCAGTAGGTGAGTCTCTTTGCAAGGAGTCTCTCCAGTAGCTTGCAAGCACAGGAGGTTAGGGCTATGGGCCGCATGCTGGTTTGTCCAGGCTTAGGGATGAAAAAGAGACAGCTGTCCCTCCACGAGTCCGGGAAGGAGCCCTGTCTGTAGAAGCTGTTGAATGCGTCCAGCAAGGCCAGCCTCCAGTTCTGCGGAAGATGTTTGAACATGCAGTTCTCCAGGCCGTCCATGCCAGGAGCGGATTTGTTTTTTAGTGCTGTAATGTTGTGGTTGAGTTCTTGTAGAGTGAAGTCCGCGTCTAAGAAGGAGTCAGTGTGGTCCATGGCTATTGGGAATTGGTTGGTAGTTGCCCAGGGGGGACAGAGTTTGTTTATGTGTTCGTGAATTTCGTACAGTTGGGGGGAAGCTCTACTGTGTGTTTCAGTGTTGGCCCATTTGTTTTTGAATATTTTTATTTTCTTCCAGAAGGCAGTAGTGTCAGAGTTACAGTTTAGGGCCTCTGCCATAGCCCTGAAACTGGATCTTTTCTTATTTTTTAATAGTTTTCTGGTCAACGCAGATTGTTTACTGTAGGCTGCCCAGTCCAGTGAGGACCCCGTGTGACGCCATTTAAGGAAGAGAGCCTTCCTGCAACGGGTAGCCCTACTGCACTCAGCGTCCCACCAGGGAACCGGGTTCCTGTATCGGTGAGAAGGGATGTGCCTCCTTTGGGGGGTAGACATGGTCACGGCATCCTTCATCATCTCCGTGATAACGGTGTATTGCCCGAGACCGTCCAGTTCCAGAAAGTCACTGGAGAAGAGTCGAGGGTAGACGGCGTCCAGGTTGAGCTTGTATAACCCCCAGTCGGTTCTGGAGGAGGAAATTTTATTGTTAACGGGTCTGAAGTTTAATTTTGTTAACTGTAGGTTGATCGCGAGAGGGAAGTGATCCGACCCCCATGGGTCGTCCAGTTGTTGAGTGCTGATCAGGTGGTATGTCCTGACTGTGGATATGATGAGGTCGATGTTGCTGTCTTGATTATTGTTGTGTCCGATGTGCGAGGAGGTGTTCGTGTTGTGTATGAGGCAGTCATTGTCTTCTAGAGCCTGAAGCAGCAGTTCACCTGGCCTGTCAGTGGACCCACAGTTCCATACTGTGTGGTGAGCGTTGAAGTCCCCTAGCAGGAGGAAGTGTGTGTGGGTGTTGAGGGATTCTAAGAGCTGGTTCCATTTGTTTTGTTGAAGGGGCAGGCCCGGAGGTCTGTAGCAGGCGCAGATTAATAGATTGCTGTTGTTGCAATGGATGTTGATTGCAAGTGTTTCTGTTGATCCGTCGTCTACCGAGATGTTTGGGGTTAGTGACCAGGTTATAGAGTTTCTGACGATGATGGCGAGACCGCCGCCAGGTCGGTGTGTTCTGTCTTTTCTGATGGTTTGGAAGCCGGGGATACTGAAGCTGGAGTTTGGATTGAGCCAAGTTTCCGTGCAGACGAAGACGTCATACACGTTTGACTGTCTCCAAAGTTCTGCCTCTTTATTGGTTAACTGTCGGCAGTTCCAGAAAAGGATTCTTGTGTTGTTAGGTGTGTTGTCCATTTTGAGAATATTCTTAGTTGGTCTGGGTTTTAGGTTTGTGGTATGTTACCATACGAAAGTTTTGCAGCGCTGTTTTCAGTAGGCGTCTGCATTTGCTTGCGTTGGTTGTTTGGTGCTGCTTGTATCGTGTGGTGCGAGATTGTGGTGTTTGGGATAGGTGGAAGAGGTGGTGTTGCTGGTGGTGGTGATGCTGGTGGTGGTGATGCTGGTGGTGGTGTTGCTGGTGGTGGTGTTGCTGGTGGTGGTGTTGCTGGTGGTGGTGTTGTTGTTGGTGGTGTTGCTGGTGGTGGTGTAGCTGGTGCAGTAATGTTCATTTTATGGATGGCTCTGGTAGGGAGTGTGTGTGCCCTGGAGTAGGTCTTCGGTTTACTCTTGTTCCAGGGATTGTTGTAGTTGTTGGATTGGGGGGCGGACCCTCCAATAACACGGAGTTTGTACTCACTTACCAGGGTGGGTTCAGGAAGTGATGGAAATTCCTGTTGAGTCTGTGTCTTTAGTTGTGGGAGCGGTTGCGTTGAATGTGTTGTTGTTGAACCTTTTTGTGTGGAGTTTATTGTGCTTGTGGTAGTGCTCTGTTCTGTGTTGCGCTTGGTTAAGGCGCAGGCTTCATAAAAGCTAACATTGTTGAGTGCTAGTAGTGTGTTTACCTCTTTCTGGAAGGCCATATTGGGGCAGTTTGCACTGAATGTTTGGTGGTTGCCTTGACAGTGGATGCAGGTGTCCACCACAGAGCAAGTGTGCTCTGGGACCTTGCTTTGCCCGCAGGCTAGGCAGGTTGGAGAACCCCTGCATTTTTTGGCAGTATGGCCATATTTCCCGCAGTTCCTGCAGGTCTTGACTCTCTCTATGTAGGGCTCAATGGTCTTGTTCAGCATACCGTAGAGCTGGATCCTGCCCGGAAGGGTTGGGCCCTCAAATGTTATTAAAATGGTCTCGCTTGGAGTCCAGATGACTTCTTTCGTAGTTGGGTCTACCTGCTTTCTATTCATGCGGTGTGCATAAGTGATTTTGCAGGGTGAAATTGACAGTTCTAAGAGGTCCTCAATTGGGTGGTCAAGACTGTACCCTTTTAATAGGCCTTTCTTTTCGATGAGGTGTCTGGGCACGAAGGTGCTCAGTCCTACTGCGCTGTTTTGGGTCGTTTTCAGAAGTTTGTTGGCTTCAATTCTGTTGTTGAAGACCGCCTCAGCTCTGTTAAAACCTCTGGGTTTCAGTTGGTGTAAGCCAACCCGTAGGGAGTGCAGGATTTTCGCTATGGCCATCATATTGTGTCCCTTGCTAGTTTTTGTGAGGGATGCTTCGAGGCGCACCTCTACAAGAGCAGGGCCACTATATGATTCCGGGTATAAACTTGGTGTGTTTGTCTTTACTACTTGTGCTGGGGGTGCCTGTTTCCTCTTGGGAGGCTCGTCGATGTTGGACATCGGTGATGGACATTTACGTTTGGTTGGTTCGGAAGGTGGGAGAGAGCTTTTCTTTTTGCTGGAACCCACTTGGGTCCAGCTGGATTCCTCTGTTATCTCCATATTGGTGTGCATTCCCTCCATCAGTCCCGTGGGACCAAGGAGGGAAGGTTCCGTTGCCCCGCTCAGCAGGTTAGCGTGGGGACGCTAACCTCCGAGTACGGAGTTCCCACGTTTTGGATACTCTGATTAATTGATATTGGTGTTGAGCTATATCTTTTGTGTTGATAAGACACTGCACTGAGTGGACGGGTTCCTTACGATGCGGCGAACCGCTCACTTTAGTTTAATTTATAAATTTTCGCCAACCAGTCGTTACGATGGGGAAGCGTCCAAACTCTCAAGGGCCAAATTCATGGGCAGAAAAAATGCCGTCCATCTAGCGGCGGAAGGTGGAACTAAGTTCCCAAAATCGTGTATGTGGCTCCATCTAACGGCGGAACTACCCTATCAACTCCCCTCCGTAATGTACCTTCAGCAAGGGTCAAATTCATGGACAGAAAAAAGGTCGTCCATCTAGCGGTGGAAGGTGGAACTAAAATCGCTATTCCCCTCCTTTGTTTACCATTCGTCACAGCGAAATTTATGCCAAGAATCATGCAATGTGCTCCATCTAGCGGTAGACAGGTGGAACTAATAGCCAAGAATTATGCCATGTAGTCCATTTAGCGGTCGACAGGTGCACCACAGTCGCTACACCGCTCCTATGACGGGAATATTTTCAGGAAAATTCGTCTCTCTTGTTCAGTGGCCGTCTGACACATATCTGTTAAATTGAATTAAAAGCCATTTTAGTTCCACCTTCCACCGCTAGATGGACGGCCTTTTTTCTGTCCATGAATTTGACCCTTGCTGAAGGTACATTACGGAGGGGAGTTGATAGGGTAGTTCCGCCGTTAGATGGAGCCACATACACGATTTTGGGAACTTAGTTCCACCTTCCGCCGCTAGATGGACGGCATTTTTTCTGCCCATGAATTTGGCCCTTACAACAATAAAAAACGCATATTGTTTTCTTACAATATCTTGTTTATTAGGACACGTAGGAAAAAAATGTTTAAACAATAATCATTTCTGATTGAACTAGGAACCTATTTATAAAGATGAAATTAAGTTTGCATGAAGTATTCACCCTATCAAATTTCATTTAAATTAGATGACAGTAGGACCCTACTGACAATCCGTGACTTCCGCGACTTTTTGGCTTTTATTTTCGAAACCAAAGACCGTTCTACGTGTTTCAGGAATGCTTTCCAAAGAAAAATGTCTGCTCTACCGCATAGAGTATTCGGAATTCTCGTCAGAGGTTCAAATTTTATGCAAATTTAAAAAGAGTCTCGAAAAACGAGCGCGCGAAACATGTCTCGCCAACTTTAACTAATATTTAAACATACTTGCAAATTTATTTTGCAAATGTAATTTATATCATTTTATTCGCAAAAGTCCACCGAATCTTTTGCAATGAAGAAAGATTGTCTAACTTTTATAGTTACGTCACAATTTGTATGCAAAGTTAAAAAGAGTTTTGACGAATGACCGCGCGAAACATGTCTCGCCAAATTTAACTAATATTTGAACATACTTGCAAATTTATTTTGCAAATGTAATTTATATCATTTTATTCGCAAAAGTCCACCGAATCGTTTGCAATGAAGAAAGATTGTCTAACTTTTATATTTACGTCACAATGTGTATGCAAAGTTAAAAAGAGTTTTGACGAATGACCGCGCGAAACATGTCTCGCCAACTTTAACTAATATTTAAACATACTTGCAAATTTATTTTGCAAATGTAATTTATATCATTTTATTCGCAAAAGTCCACCGAATCTTTTGCAATGAAGAAAGATTGTCTAACTTTTATAGTTACGTCACAATTTGTATGCAAAGTTAAAAAGAGTTTTGACGAATGACCGCGCGAAACATGTCTCGCCAAATTTAACTAATATTTAAACATACTTGCAAATTTATTTTGCAAATGTAATTTATATCATTTTATTCGCAAAAGTCCACCGAATCGTTTGCAATGAAGAAAGATTGTCTAACTTTTATATTTACGTCACAATGTGTATGCAAAGTTAAAAAGAGTTTTGACGAATGACCGCGCGAAACATGTCTCGCCAAATTTAACTAATATTTAAACATACTTGCAAATTTATGTTGCAAATGTAATTTATATCATTTTATTCGCAAAAGTCCACAGAATCTTTTGCAATGAAGAAAGATTGTCTAACTTTTATATTTACGTCACAATGTGTATGCAAAGTTAAAAAGAGTTTTGACGAATGAGCGCACGAAACATGTCTCGCCAACTTTAACTAATATTTAAACATACTTGCAAATTTATTTTGCAAATGTAATTTATATCATTTTATTCGCAAAAGTCCACAGAATCTTTTGCAATGAAGAAAGATTGTCTAACTTTTATAGTTACGTCACAATTTGTATGCAAAGTTAAAAAGAGTTTTGACGAATGACCGCGCGAAACATGTCTCGCCAACTTTAACTAATATTTAAACATACTTGCAAATTTATTTTGCAAATGTAATTTATATCATTTTATTCGCAAAAGTCCACAGAATCTTTTGCAATGAAGAAAGATTGTCTAACTTTTATAGTTACGTCACAATTTGTATGCAAAGTTAAAAAGAGTTTTGACGAATGACCGCGCGAAACATGTCTCGCCAAATTTAACTAATATTTAAACATACTTGCAAATTTATTTTGCAAATGTAATTTATATCATTTTATTCGCAAAAGTCCACCGAATCTTTTGCAATGAAGAAAGATTGTCTAACTTTTATAGTTACGTCACAATTTTTATTTAAATTTGAAAAGAGTCTCGAAGACCGAGTACGTGGATTGTGTCTCGCCAACTTTAACTAATGTTTAAACATATTTGCGAATTGATATTGCAAAAGTAACAAATATAATTTTATTCGCAAAAGTGCGCAGAATATTTTGCAATTAACAAAAGCTGTCTATCTTTTATATTTACGTCACAATTTTAATGCAAACTTGAAAAGAGTTTTGAAGAATAAACGCGCCTAACTCATCTCGCCAAATTTAACTAATGTTTAAACATATTTGCGAATTTATATTCCAAATGTAACTCATATCACTTTATTAACAAATGTCCACAAAATATTTTGCAATAAACAAAAATTGTCTATCTTTTATATTTACGTCACAATTTTAATGCAAACTTGAAAAGAGTTTTGAAGAATGGACGCGCGTAACTCATCTCGCCAACTTTAACTAATGTTTAAACATATTTGCGAATTGATATTGCAAAAGTAACAAATATCATTTTATTCGCAAAAGTCCACAGAATATTTTGCAATAAACAAAAGCTGTCTAGCTTTTATATTTACGTCCCAATTTTAATGCAAATTTGAAAAGAGTTTTGAAGAATGAACGCGCGTAACTCATCTCGCCAAATTTAATTAATGTTTAAACATATTTGCAAATTTATATTCCAAATGTAACTCATATCATTTATTTGCAATTGATTATTATTGAATTATATATATATATATATGTAGAACTATATTTTTCTATAATTATACGTCTGTGTAAGTAAACACATTTTTGTTTTTTGCAGTACCAATAATGCAATGGACCAGGCTCATCCAAAAAATTCGATATCGGTGAAATATACTTCAAATATGCTCAAGTGGATGCACTGAATATGTATTGGATTATATATTAGAATATATGCGAATATACTCTCGATACATTGTATTAAAAGTTTTTGAATATTAATAAACAGAAAAAAACGCAACAAATTGTCTTCTGAATTAAAATCATTCATTTCCATTCCGCTGACACCAAGAATTTCTTGAATTTCGCGGGTTCCATGAAATTCCAAGATATGACGTCAAATTCCAAGAATTGTGCGAATCGAATACCTCCTCGCACATCATGTTCTCCTGATACATTTCCTCGATTTTACGGCAAAATTTCTGAATTTCTGAAGACTTTCCGATTCCAAGAAATGACGTCAAATTCCGTGAATTTCGTAAATTCCAAGAAATGACGTCAGATTCCGAGAATTTCGTGGATTCCCAGAAATGACGTCAAATTCCGAGAATTTCGTAAATTCCAAGAAATGACGTCAAATTCCGAGAATCGCGCGAATCGAATACCTCCTCGCATATCATGTTCTCCTGATACATTTCCTCGATTTTGCAGCAAAATTTCAGAATCCAGCCGAGAAATTCCGAGAATTTCGCGAATTCCAAGAAATGACGTCAAATTCCGAGAATTTCGTAAATTCCAAGAAATGACGTCAGATTCCGAGAATTTCGTAAATTCCCAGAAATGACGTCAAATTCCGAGAATATCGTGGATTCCAAGAAATGACGTCAAATTCCAAGAATCGTGCGAATCGAATACCTCCTCGCATATCATGTTCTCCTGATACATTTCCTCGATTTTACAGCAAAATTTCAGAATTTCTGAAGACTTTCCGATTCCAAGAAATGACGTCAAATTCCGAGAATTTCGTAAATTCCAAGAAATGACGTCAGATTCCGAGAATTTCGTGGATTCCCAGAAATGACGTCAAATTCCGAGAATTTCGTGGATTCCAAGAAATGACGTCAAATTTCAAGAATCGTGCGAATCGAATACCCCCTCGCATATCATGTTCTCCTGATACATTTCCTCGATTTTACGGCAAAATTTCAAAATCCAGCCCAGAAATTCCGAGAATTTCGCGAATTCAAAGAAATGACGTCAAATTCCGAGAATTTCGTAAATTCCAAGAAATGACGTCAAATTCCGAGAATTTCGTAAATTCCAAGAAATGACGTCAAATTCCGAGAATTTCGTGGGTTCCGAGAAATGACGTCCAATTCCAAGAATCGTGCGAATCGAATACCTCCTCGCATATCATGTTCTCCTGATACATTTCCTCGATTTTACGGCAAAATTTCAGAATTTCTGAAGACTTTCCGATTCCAAGAAATGACGTCAAATTCCGAGAATATCGTAAATTCCAAGAAATGACGTCAGATTCCGAGAATTTCGTAAATTCCCAGAAATGACGTCAAATTCCGAGAATTTCGTAAATTCCAAGAAATGACGTCAAATTCCGAGAATTTCGTAAATTCCAAGAAATGACGTCAAATTCCGAGAATTTCGTGGGTTCCGAGAAATGACGTCAAATTCCAAGAATCGTGCGAATCGAATACCTCCTCGCATATCATGTTCTCCTGATACATTTCCTCGATTTTACGGCAAAATTTCAGAATTTCTGAAGACTTTCCGATTCCAAGAAATGACGTCAAATTCCGAGAATATCGTAAATTCCAAGAAATGACGTCAGATTCCGAGAATTTCGTAAATTCCCAGAAATGACGTCAAATTCCGAGAATATCGTGGATTCCAAGAAATGACGTCAAATTCCAAGAATCGTGCGAATCGAATACCTCCTCGGACATCATGTTCTCCTGATACATTTCCTCGATTTTACGGCAAAATTTCAGAATTTCTGAAGACTTTCCGATTCCAAGAAATGACGTCAAATTCCGAGAATTTCGTAAATTCCAAGAAATGACGTCAAATTCCGCGAATTTCGTACAATTCCCAGAAATGACGTCAAATTCCGAGAATATCGTGGATTCCAAGAAATGACGTCAAATTCCAAGAATCGTGCGAATCGAATACCTCCTCGCATATCATGTTCTCCTGATACATTTCCTCGATTTTACTGCAAAATTTCAGAATTTCTGAAGACTTTCCGATTCCAAGAAATGACGTCAAATTCCGAGAATATCGTAAATTCCAAGAAATGACGTCAGATTCCGAGAATTTCGTGGATTCCCAGAAATGACGTCAAATTCCGAGAATATCGTGGATTCCAAGAAATGACGTCAAATTCCAAGAATCGTGCGAATCGAATACCTCCTCGCATATCATGTTCTCCTGATACATTTCCTCGATTTTGCAGCAAAATTTCAGAATCCAGCCGAGAAATTCTGAGAATTTCGCGGATTTCAAGAAATGACGTCAAATTCCGAGAATTTCGCGGATTCCAAGCAATGACGTCAAATTCCAAGAAATGACGTCAAATTCTGAGAATTTCGCGGATTCCAAGAAATGACGTCAAATTCCAAGAATCGTGCGAATCGAATACCTCCTCGCACATCATATTCTCCTGATACATTTCCTCGATTTTACGAAAAATTAGAAGAAAATCGTCACATCCGAGCATTCTTGGACAATCTTAAAATAAATGTGATTCTGGACATTGGGTATGTGAAGGGTATACAAAATATAACACAGTAATTTCTTAATAAAGTCGTTTATTGAAGTTGTAAATTGCATAATGTACAACAACTTTTATATTGTGATACTTGTATCCGGACCATCAAGATGTAGAATAGACGAAGCGTTGAATGCATTTTATATAAAATAATATAATAATTTGTTAATATCTGGTACATCTCGTCTGTGAAACGGGGGGCTCCGGAGACCGCAAAAGCGACCTACAATGACAATCTAATGCATTTGTGATTGAGAATGCAATAGTTTAAAATCAGAACGAAATAAAGGATGTAATAAATTGAGCCATATTAGTATTTTCCAGGCGCATCCAAGGGTCTCAAGCGTCTCAAGCTTTAGTCCGATACTGCCTGCCTTCAGATAATAGCGATATTTTATATAGTTAAATCTTGAAATCCAATTCGAAATATTGATAACTCTGGAATTGCAGATTCCATTACGTGTATGGTACATTTCTATCTCGTCTGTGGTTGGACAGTGTAATTAGAATCAAACTATATTAGCAAAATAGTTGCGGAAATCTACGTGCAGTACTTCGTAGATATTAGGAATATGGATTGAGTTGCTTCACTGACGTTAGGATCAAATATATTGTGGAATTTGAGGAATTACCGAAATGCATTCTGAGTTAAAAAGAGCTTAAAAAACGCGCTATGCGATGCTGCATGATATATTCACTCGATGGCGCTGAATATTCCTGTGGTGAACGGGTTAAATACCCCTGGTTGGTTTGCCGTGCAGCATTGCGTGCGTGTGATGCTACCGTTGCAATTGTGGAGTGCCGTGTTATATACGAGTGACTGTCGAGAGTCGAGAGGGGTACCTTCCAGTCCATGAGCGCTGCATTCCAAAAATGACGAACATTTCCGCGATCCGAAAGTGATTCAGCACCGAAAATTTCTCCCGCCGTGTCCACGGCAAAGCCATGACGGTCAACGAAATAGGAATTGTACCAAGGGAAATCGGCACCGTGAGTAGACCAAGAAACCTCCACGAAAAATACGAGACAAACCTTACGGAATATACGCACACACGCACACACGCTCGCGCGCGCGCGCGCGCTCGTATGTATATATATTTATCTAGCTCGTTGTATGTAACAAACACTTACTCTACCATTCATTCGTTTTACTATTTATTCTTTCTACGATTCGTTCAACTACGACCTCTTTTTGTTGTCCGACGTTTTATGCTATTCTGGGGACGTAGTGACGAGTTTAATGTATTGGATTAATTAGGGTTTATTTACGTTTGAGGTCTGGGGGTCACACGTCGTTACTTTTCCAGATAGAAAGTTGCATTCAATGATGCGCGATATGTGGGCTATACACTCGGGTTAATGCATTCGTAAGAATGCATTCAACACGTCCTCTCTGCCTCCCTTTCTCGCGTTCCTTTTCTCTTCTTTCCTGTTTTATGTAATTTTAGCATGGACACCTGTCCGTCAGTAGAGTCGACAATATAGACGATTATCTCTACGAAAGTTACATTCGGTTGTCAGAAGGGCCTTTTGTGTCAACATTTCCCAAACTCTTAACTGTCAAATCTCTTATGCGTCCCTACGAGCGGAGCGAATAGCCCTACTCGGAATTCGTTACGGAATTCGTTACTGATTAGAATAACGTGATTATACTTACGTATATAGAAACATGGTCGCCCTAGTTATTGGTATTATGTTAAGTGTGTAAGTGTTAAGCAAGGGTGCAGGAAGCTCATTAAAAAATCGATGACTCTCGCGGAAATATTCGTTTGATATTTAATTATCTAATATGTGGTTATTCTTTTAAATTGCTCTAATAGCTTCGGAAGATTATATTTTAATGTGTATGCATAGGTATTCACTATAAATGATTATTGATTAATTTTGTATCGGCTGGAGGTGCCCCAATAGTCTGATATCCATGAATGAGAAAATTACGAATTTTCCGAACAGCCAGAAACACTGTCAGTAGAAAGACCGTTATTACATAATACGTACGAAAATTTGATTATTGTAATTCTGAAATTGTTCATGTAGGGTATTAAGGTGAATCAAGTCTAAGAAAATGGCTTCAAAAACGGAAGATACAGTGTCTATAGATAATGCGAATGATGGTATAATAATCTTTTTTTTTTTAAGATTTATTTAATGCGTTTTTATAACGTAAAAATAATTGTCCACCGTTATGTGCCCTTTCTACGAATTATTATAGGGGAGAGTATGGACAAGGAAATATTAACAATTAGTGGTAACGATGGGAATAGTCATCGTATTCCACCCACGTATTTGTATAACACAGGATCCGAACAAGGTACAGGCACATCCGATCAAGAGCAAAGCCATAGGAATCGTAATCAAGCCACGGAAGATCAATTAGGCCCACTGCCCCAAAATTGGGAAAAAGCATATACGGACACTGGAGAAGTTTATTTTATAGAGTACATATAAAGATTTCAAAACCGAGATATTCGTACATTCTTTTAGAATAATAATCGATTCGACAAAATTATATTCTAGTCATAATACCGGAACCTCCCATTGGCTAGACCCACGATTGTCAAAGTTCCAAAAACGATCTTTAGAGGAATGCCTCGATGATGAACTGCCCTATGGGTGGGAAAAGATCGACGATACTTTGTATGGTACATATTTTATCGATCATGTAAATCGAAGAACGCAATACGAAAATCCCGTATTGCAAGCGAAACGAGCGCAACAGAATTTAGTGGACCGTAAGAGTCCGAATTTTACGCGGAATCCCGAGAAATTAAAAGGGCAGAGGATAAGAACGACGTTGATTAAAAGTTCGAGAGGTCTGGGATTCACGATAGTGGGTGGTGACGATTCGGTGGAAGAATTCTTGCAGATTAAAAGCGTGGTACCAAACGGTCCAGCATGGTTGGACGGAAAATTACAAACTGGTATAACTTAATAATATATGCGAACATCAAAAAACGTCTCATCTGGGTATGCGATTACTATATTAATTTGTAGGGGACGTGTTGGTTTATGTAAATGATACATGCGTATTAGGATTTACTCATAACGAGATGGTAAATGTGTTTAAGTCGATCGGTAGTGGAGAAACTGTTACGCTAGAAGTATGTCGCGGCTACCCGCTACCATTCGATCCAAACGATCCTAATACGGAAGTGGTTACCACCATCGCTGTAAATGCGCCAGGTAAAAGATTAATAAATCGTAATTATTTCTTAACACGGGGGACGTTGTTCAGAGGATTTTAATATTTTCATAGAAGATCCGGGAATGTACATGGATCTGGATCCCTCTCTACAATCTAATGGGCGATTTAATTTTTTGGACTCCACTTTCTTGCCAGTGCATAGCCTTCAAAACGGCGAAAATCTTGCCACGACGTCTGTCAATTCAATGCCAGATCTCTGTATTTCGGATAAAATTAATACCATTAAAAGACCTAGTAGTACGGACATCCTACTGTCGGAAAGTAGCGATTTGAATGACTGCAAAGATTCGAGTGCATCTTGCAAAGCCGAATTCCTTAGTATCGCTATAGTAAAGGGCACCATGGGTTTTGGATTTACAATAGCAGATTCCGCACACGGTCAAAAGGTCAAGAAAATCCTCGATCGGCAGCGGTGTAAAAACTTAATGGAGGGTGATATATTAGTTAATATAAACGACGTAAATGTGAGTAACATGTGCCACTCCGAAGTAGTACAGGTCTTGAAGGACTGTCCGCGAAATGAGGAAGCATTGATACACGTGCAAAGAACAACGACAAAAACGAACGAGAAGAAAGAAAAAAATGCTCAGGACTTCTTTAGAAGTAAGACACCAACCGCAGATATCTACAGCACTCAATCAAAGACTGTAATACCCAGTAGGCCGAAAACACCGTTAATAGACACCAGGAATCGTCCGAAATCCCCGACGAACACGATTAGACCAAATTGGAGCGAAGTACAGAGTGAGAATGAGTTGAATCCTCTCGATAATCGGTACAAGTACCCTGAGTATAATCACGGAATGTATTACAGTGATCCTTATAAAGCTAACATTACGAATTTATCCGATAATTTTGCAACCATGACAAATATAGACGACGAGTCCGTGAGAAATATTCCGAAAAGAGACTGGGTCACTAACGATAAGTTGAACATAAATCCTGACGTATACTCTATCGATATTTCACATCATGATAATATGCTAAAACAGAACGGATGCTTGCATTCGGATTATTATAAAGATCTCTATGCTGTACAGTCTCACTCACAATACGGTGAACACGATTACAATGTTTACTCTATCGGCCAAGAACAAAATGTTGACACTGGAGAAATCTGGGACAAACGAAAAGAGACGACGAGTTTTGAGCATGAACAACCACATTCCAGTTCGATTCCCCGGTACTATTTTAGCTCGTGTTACAAATAGTATTAATGAGTCTCTTGAATATTTATTAGGTTTATTTGTGATTAATAACTTTTATTTGTCGTGTCAGGTATCCTCAATACTCGAATGAATTAGTATGCCCTATTGTCCCTGATATAGAATGGATCGAAACATTAGTAACTTTAGTCAGGCAAGACACGGGGTTTGGATTTCGGATAGTGGGGGGCACGGAGGAAGGATCTCAGGTGAGTTACAGAAGTACGGTAATATCTTTCGCAGACGGAAATTACAAGTTTTAATTATATAATTGTCAGCAGGTTTCAGTGGGTCATATTGTTCCCGGTGGTGCGGCTGATTTGGATAACAGGTTGAACACGGGTGATCTGATTATGTCCGTTGATAGTGAAAGCGTTATGAATTCCTCCCATCATCATGTTGTACAATTAATGATATCCGCTGCCCAAAATGGTCGCGTTACATTGGGTATCCGCCGGCGAATTAATACTCAAGAGCATTTACCAGAAAATCTTCAGAGTTCGTACAGCAGACAAATGAATCTCCAATATCCGTACGACGTGACGGTGACTAGAATGGAAAACGAAGGATTCGGTTTCGTTATTATCTCGTCCGTTAATAAAGCTGGTTCGACCATCGGTAGAATAATCGAAGGTTCGCCGGCAGAAAGGTGCGGACGACTGAACGTCGGTGATCATATTCTTGCCGTTAATCATGTAGACATCACAAACGTTTGTCATAAGGATATTGTCAACTTAATTAAGGATTCCGGTTATTCCGTCACATTAACGATTGGTTATCCTCTCGATGACTGCTGTAGCAATGCATCGTTGTCGCAAAAGGTACAAGTGATTTACAAGTACAAGTCTTATTAGGGCTTATTAGGGAATGTATTATGGTCTGATACGGGCGATGATGGCGGGTTATGAAATTTTGATGTCGATTTAGGACGAACCGACGGGTGACGGAGATGGTGGACAGTATCATGCCGTTGAATTAACTCGTGGAACTCGAGGTTTTGGTTTTAGTATTCGCGGAGGACGTGAATTTCAAAACATGCCGTTGTTCGTTTTACAAATTGCAGAAAATGGTCCTGCGTCTATCGATAATCGACTAAGAGTACGTCAGGATTACTTAGCCTTTCTCTGTTCACTTTTTTGTAAATACTTCAACCTATTTAAATCCCTTGACTTTTAGGTTGGCGACCAAATAATCGAGATAAATGGCATCAATACCAAAAACATGACACACACAGAGGCCATCGAGATAATACGCAACGGTGGACCATCGGTTCGCCTTTTAGTACGACGCGGTTGCCAAATGCCTTCAGTGGTAGGTGCACCTCCACACCTCTACGATATGAATATATGAAATTAACCACATCCTTCTAAGTAATAACATATTAATCTTTGAAATTAACGTCATTTACTTCTGCAACGATACTAATACTAGCGTTGCCCCTGTATAACATTTATTTATTTTCATAAATTTTCAACGAGCTTCAGGACGTAACATTAGATATCGCGCTAAGTGAGACTAAAGATAATATAAAAAGACAAAGACAAAGACATTAATTTGCAGCCGATTGTGACATTACAGCAAATATAACACCAATACTGTTTTGCAGTAATGAGTCATGCATTTGGTACAGAACGATCCGGCGCGTAAAGGAAAGCAGTGTGTTATAGTGTATAATATTTTGTGAAGTTGGTCGAAGGTATATAATACCATATATACTTTGAGAAATGCGTCACGCCGATCATTAACAATTTTTTCCACATTTCCGTGTCGCATCATATATATAAAGAAAGTAAGATTATTCGCGGGATTGATCTATACTCCGAATTATACATACTGCATAGTCGATAGTATTATCATAAAAAATAATGAAATGTGATCCCAAGTATACATATGGTTGTTAATTCTCAGCAAAATGGTACTCTATTTTATATCGGTATTGCTATTGATTATTAACTTTTGCAGCATACTTTTTGCAAAAAAAATAATACATAACAAGATCGTTTACGGATTCGGGAATCGGTAAACGGATCTTTGCATTTCTTCTCTTTCTTGCAGCTGTTTAAGCAGCTTACAGGAAGTCCGTATCGTTGGGACATTACTTGCTCATTCTAACAAAATTAGACTGGTGCTAACTCCGTATCCTTAATGATCTAATTATTGAACGAAAATATTAATTAATTGATCCTAACACGTGTGATAGCTTGAGATTATTGTGCCTTGCGCGTGTTCCATATACATACATACATACATACACATGCACAGACCACATGCATATGTACACACACACACACACACACACACACACACACACACACACACACACATTTAATAATATCATTATTAAGTAAAAAAACGCTTAAGCTTACGAAGCAATTATAAATTTGTATTGAAATTCATTGTAGAGTAATCTCACACTCGACCAAATAAGTATTCGACCGATTGACGAGGGCACACCACGCAGGCATTTATTGAAATTACACGAGACAGGTGTGCACCCTAAAAAACGTCAGAAAGTTCGATTTTCCATTTCATTGAACTGCTGTTCATCTAAAAGTAGATACTTATGATAAGCACTACACATAATAAACGACATTGACGTTCTTAGACGATTCGATAGGAATTATTAATCTAGTAAGATACGATAACTCAGAAGACTATAGATCAAATGCGCTTTCGAGGAAAGTAATCTCCAAGAATTGATGGCAATGACTGCATATATACCAATTTATTGACTATGCATTCTCCCTTAAAGACTCAAACTGTAGACTTAATATATACTGTGCAAATGAGGAAGTGCATTGTAATTTGCGATTTACAAGGAATTGTTGGAGGTCTATATATTTACAAGTACAATCTATTTGTATCAACAAATAGTATTGATACAGATATAAATACAGAAACTCGATTCATACATACTGAATGTAGACTGAAAAGGTCTTCCTGAAAGGATTCCTGAAAGGCCTGGTCAAATTCTCTGGTACATTTACATTTTTGGCCATATCTTTCAGAGACACCTTGCAGAATTATTTGTATAAAAAAAGATAATTATATGCAAGTAGAATAGAATTGTCGGTAAAAGAAAGGCTCTCGCCTCGGGACATTAGAAGAGAATTTAGTGTTCGCGCGTTCTCTTTGGTGATTATACACATTGATAATGAAAAGTAATGCATTTTGAACATACATACATTCATGATTTTGATAAATTTATTTTACAAGTAATAAGACATTTGTGGCCTTGAAAATGTGTGCTTCTCAGCATGCACTCGCCGATCTCCTAGAGTCCTAGAGTAATTAAAGAATCGGGCAAGCTTTTGATCGCCATTATATACTCGTCTTAATCTCATGGAAGCTATCGCAAATGGAACATTGTCAATATCGTTTTCCCTTTTAAGTATTTATTATTGCTTTATGTGAAATATATATGTACGTCGATTTAATAATTAAATTAAGTACTCACGCAACCAAAGAAGCAATATGCACTTGGAGCCACTATCTCATTGAGGAGCAATGTGGGAAAGTTGGATGAAAAAGCACTTTGTTTGCTGATAGAATCATTGTATTTGCTGCTAATGGGATCGTACATGCGTAAATCAACTGTATTCGAATCATTATTCAATATTATTTGTAACGAACGGGTGACGACCAAAGGGAAATCATGGAGCAATGGGATCGGGCTTAGAAAAACAAACGAAAATGAAACTTTCCTTGTCGAAATAAAGGAGCCTCCTCCTCTCTTTTTCACTGTATATGTTTAAAGACGTTACGCGTTTCGAGAACGAAAAGTAATGATAAATATATTTTTTTACTTGTAAGTTAATAAACGAGTGCTGGGAGGGGGATAAGTCGTCTTTTAGTTAAAGAGCGAATAAGTAAGATCCAATATTTAGATTGTATTTTTAGATCTCAACATTAATGGAACCTGATGTATACGCGTTTAATCGTCACTGTTCATTATGTACACGAACAATTGTCTTTTCCGCGAAATGATCCTCGACTTACAAATTACCCGTTTTAATAAAACTTCCGAAAATTTACAAATACTCTAGTGTATGTCCACGTTTACCGATTTTTTCAGAAGAATATAGCACGGATCGAAGCAGCATGTATGAAATTGTATGAAATTGTATGAAATTGTATAAAATTTATTGGGTTGTAAGTCGAGGCATATTCGCTTGTCGCGCGAGAAAGAACCGGCGACTCAGTAAGTGATCGCATTTAGAAAGATCCTACTTTATCCACGTCATAACCATTGCGTTTATTTTTTATAATTATACATACGAAATTTTGTATATTGTGTAGGATATGGTAAATAAGATCATTGTAAATATATACATGTATTTGCCTTTACGAAAAACACGGGGTAGTAACGAGTATATTGTAAGCGTTATAGTGGAAGCAATATTTTGTCAATTAAAATGTATTGACAGTTCTTAGGACGTGTTCATTAAATATTTCATGTTTTCTGTATTGTTCTACTTTCAATACTTTCGTGTATTATTTTGAACAAATCTTCAAACTTCAATGATAATGAAAATATCAAGTAAAAGTGATTATTTTTTTATTTAAAACGCTTCGATTTTCGAGGATAGCACGGTATTTATTCTAACTTGATCTAAATATGTAAGTTTGCGACGTCCGTTATAATGGTGGATGACATTAATCGTGATGCTATAACGCCACGAAATGGATTGATAAAATTGATATTGTTATTAGAGACTTAGAATGATTATATTGTTGTTGATATACACCGCAATGAATAATAAATGCTAATTGATCTTCTAATCTAGTCCACTCATACTGTCATGTTTGTAATTACTATTTTCTTTCGAATATTATTGTGTGACCGGGAAGTATATCACTGCCTTTTATTTCTGATAATATCTGACAACAACTAATACGCTCCAACTTGGGACATTATAATGATTAACGTTTTCATGCGAAAGATTCGTCCGCTTAAAATGTGAAAGAGTGGATGATCCCTGAAACTAGAGGCTCGTTTGAGAAAATAGCATTCGGGGGAAAGCGAAGATTCGGAAATTTCAAAGTTGCCGCCAGCAAGGCCGGTCTCCTTCTAACAATGAAGCTTGTCCCTGTGTTTCCAAGAATGCGGCGTTGAAGTCTCCGTGACGTCAGTAATTTCAATCCCCGATATTTTAATTGTAAATGTTCGACGCCACTCACGACCTAACATTGTTGTTATCAGGAAGTACTAAAAAAAATCGTTAGTTTCGTGAAATCGTCTAAATATAACGTCTCGGTACGAATCGAATCGGAACCGAGTCCCTCCAAGTGTTAGATCCGAAGAACGTTGGCACCACTGAGTCGATTGATCGCGCACGCATTTTACCCAGAATAATGATCACATATATTTATCCCTGGTTCCCTCTGGGCGAATGTAAACAGAATTTTTTCACAAATATGAAGTGACACGGCCGATTTGTGCGGCTGCGAGGTGCGTGCGTGCGAAATCCTTGCTCGGGATTAGTTTTCGCGAAGAAGCCGAGTGATATCTGGTCTCGTAGTAAAAAGGAGAACGGCGGTTCGTCTGTTGCCGCGGGTATACGAGACAGTGAGTGAGTGGAAGAACCTCCAGAAAAGAGATCTCCGAGCCAGCTCGGGTAAAACGGGTTTTTCGTGCTTTAAGAGGCGAGCCCGTAAAGTGAAGTGCCGAGAGTGGAGTGTAAGGTTTTGTGTTCTCGGGGAAGTGTCGTTTTACGGACGGTCGAAGGAGTTTTCGGATTCGTCCAAGTGCAATGAGGGATCTCGTGAAATACGTCGCTCGCTCGACGAGGGTGAGTAACCGAGATTTCCATTTTGGCATCGTTTAGATGCCACTTTGGACTTTCCCGTATAACTCGTTAGTGTACCATTCGATACGGTTTCTCGCCAATGGTGGTGCGAGATTTGACTTCTTTTCGTTCTTTTCGTTCGTTTCGTTCGTTTCGTCGGCGGGTATAGTATTTTTCATTCGCCATGAGGCGACTTACGGTAGTGTACATTTTCTCGCATTTTATGTCGTGTGTATACACGCATGCACCAACATAGAGAAAGAGATACACGCTCTCACCTTATACCTATAGAGATTACAAACATGTAGAATTGATACTCATTTACGATCATAGCACACAACGTACACATTGTTTGGTAGAGTGCGTGCGTGTATACCTGCGTTTGTGTTAATGCGTTTGGGCTAGCATTCATGAAGATTTCACACAATCATGAATGCACGCCACAGATAGGCGTACGCGTATATGTGTGGATTTACATACTTGTGTTTATGATACATATATATATATACGTATGCGACGCGTTTCGTATTGGGGGGTGTGGGGGGTCACGGGGGGAAGATACTCGTAAATAAATGATCGTAATGGTTTTAACGCGAGGCTAACGCGCTCGAGATGCTGTACGATTTTCGAGGTAGATACGGGCCCGAGCGAGCCGATAAAACCGATTAACTTCGCTTCTCGAATAATTTATTCCTTTCGATTAGGGGGAACTCTTACTTAACAGTTTTCGGGGAAACGATCGTAGGTTTCTTGAGTTTCGTTTTTCAGGTAGTACTGAGATTGGAATCTGCGCGTGTGGACCATATTAGTAGGCCGCCCCGTGTGTTGCGGAGGATATTGTTTCCGTAAAATCGCGAAACGTCGCGGAACATCGCGCCACCGCCGCGCGCGCGATGCGATTGATTAAGTTTTTTACATTTATCGCACTTTTCCTATTAATCGGATAATTATCATTTTAGTAAATAACGGGAATTCTCAACTGTGATTCAGAAAATTATTATTAGGATGAATCGATCTTGTGGGTTCCCAACGCGGTTGTTTTTCGCGTTCCTGTTGATGCATTAGAATTTGCTCGATCCCAGTAAAACCGTGAACCTGCGGAATTGTCGGATTCGCGCTTCGCGTTATACGGCGTCTCTTTATTATTTTTATTGAGTTCAATATCATTATTAATATTTCATGTTACTTATTTACCTCGTATCCTTACTAGTATTTAAACGTTGACCTTAAGTTTAACGTGCTGTCTTTACCTCGCGAAATACGTAGAGTTCGAAATTGTGGAGTTAATATGTACCGACATTGACATTTATCTTAAGACGATAGGGACGGTTGTTTTTGGTGGAACGCCACTTTCTTCGCGTTTCTCACATTTGCCAGAATGTGTCCGAAAAATGTCGCTCGAGCATCACATATCGAACAGTGGTATTCGATCCAGCGGATGAATAATTCATTCGAGAATCTTTGATCGTAGAGGGTTATCTCTCTGATTTTAGATTGTTCCTCCGCTTATTTGGTATGCATCCATAGTACGCGCATAGAGCACTAAAGGAATACCATGGCATAAACGGGATACTAAACGCATTCCAGTTCAATTATGTTCTTTCCTATTCCATACCGATTCTAGTTCAATGATTATTTTATAGGAATCCCGCTCCATACCCAATTTTGGTTTGTTATTAAGTGGAAAAGCAGCGCTTAATATACATTATTATGTTGGCGCTTAGTTTTTTGAGCTGGTATAAAGCTTTGTATTCGTATAGATTGAGATAAATGTTTTTTAAATAATCATCAACATTCTTCAGATTTGTTTACTATACGTAAAGAATCTATTGTAAAACATGTTTTATAGCGTTTGTTAATTTTTGGGGATAATCTTTTTGAAAGACATTTTAGAGTGCTTCGTGATACAACACCGTAGCATACTAATGTAGTTGGAGGAATACTGACAAACAGGATTCTAACGCATTCCAGTTCGGTTATGTTATTTTTTTATATTCCGGGACGAATCGATCGTGACGCCGTTCCGAAAATACGCGGGTGGAATAATTGAGAATATTCAACAACGTTAGTTTTGTCAATGGGATTCGGTAACGTAGCTATCTCGTTATATCTCGCTTAATATCGTTACTATTATGCAGGTATGCAGTCGATATAATATAGAGGATAAGTTGTATAACATAAAAATAAGCGAGCGACGATACGTTGTGACCCTGAATTTATCAATCAGAAATGTATTCCATCCTATTAGTTTTCTTCTTATCTTTCTCGGGCTACTCTCGTAGAGTCTGCAAGGGTTGGTTCAGTCGCGGCTAAGCTTCGTTGGACCGTTGGTCTACCATTCTTCCGTAGCTAATTAACTTTTCACTTTTTAGTTTTTCCTTGACTGAGAACGATAATATACACGATGTTAGTATCCCCGTTACGTTAATTTTGGTTCGGCCCTTGTCGCACACGCGAATTACCGCTTCAACGTGAAGTCGCGAAGTCGCGAGTCGACTAACGAGTCGTTGTTTATGAATTTTTCAGTGATGGGAGCGCAAGATGTCTTCGTTCGCAGCATGTTCCCGAAGAGAACCGGGTGAAATGAATCGATTTTTGCCATCGAATCCGGAGTGTCGAGAAAGTCCGCGGGATGCTCCGAAGAATTCCGGAAGCCGTAATTCCGAGAGATTTGAGAATAAAGCTGCGCCTCCACCGAACGAGACTCGTTGTACCGACACGAACGCTATTACCAGGATAGAAAAGGCGCGAGAGGATAATGGGATTGAACTCTCGACGTTCTATTCTACCTGTTCTACCTGTACAGATTTCATTGATCAGTGTGAATCAACGAAGGACGATAATTGGAACGTTTGTCATTGTGATACAATGCACCTTAAGGAACACGAATCCACGAGACAATCCAGGAGACGTGATTTGTGTTCCGGTAGTTGCGAGCATGTTGTAAGAGTGACTCGAAGACTATCGGTTATATGGAGAATTGGTACCCAATGGAAGGATCGTACTTGGAGAACGAGCACAATTTTTCTTTGTTTTATCGGCCTCCTCTTTACTACCGCGTGTACCGCGGATTCCAATCAGTGTGCGATTGGTCTCAAAACGCCGGGGAGTGAGTACATTTTCTATCCAGGATTCTTTCGAGGATCAATCTCATTTTTCGAATACTTATTTCGGACCATTCTATACATCTGTATGCTATATATCTCATTCTTTTTTGATTCCCGGTACAGTTGCATAATCAGTCCATGTAACTTCACGTGTTTGTTAAGTTCGATCGAGAGTGAAATTAACAAAGTATGACTTAATACCGTTTCGATTGTATATTTCAAAAGGTATTGTTCGCGAGTATAGCGTAAGAAAGTTGCTTTCCCGGTTAATTCCTTGAATTTCCCGAGTATGCTAGGATTATAAATAAAACATACGTTCTTATCTCTCCTTTTGGAATTCTAGTGTTGAGCTAAATGCATATATCTATATTTAATGCACCGAGGGTATGGTTTGGTATGGCACAGTACAAGCTAAGATTCCCACTAAAATTATAACGGATTCCTTCTTTATTTTGTAAATTTTTATTTAAAATTTGTATTCTAAAGCAAGTGTCTAACTTTCCAGGGACCTGGCCACAGGGTGACATAGTTCTCGAATACGGGCAATCTTTAAGGATTCTTTGTATATTAAACGGAACATTTATGGATGCTGAATTTCCTGGAAAAAATGCATCCGACTTGGTATTTTTTCGAAATAAGAAGGAGATGGAATCGGAGTATATCACCGTTATCAACGAAACGACTATATCCATGGACGTGGAGAAACCGCCACCCGCGGAAGACATGTATTATTGCAAATTGAGGCTCCACAATGAATACAACAAACAGCACGAGGCTGTTTGTCTGAACAAGGTTGTGATAGGATGTAAGTGAATAACAATGCACGTGGCTTTTCCTTATGATATTAATGTAAAAGGTGACTTTGGGGGAAGTAAAGGATTTGATAAACCCGATGAATCGGAGGAATGACAAAATTGAATGCGAGATTAAGTTAAGCGTCATTCGGCCGTTACACGTGCAATATCAATTTCCTATTAAATCGCGTCATTCGCATGCTCTTATCGGCATAGGTCAAAAGGTATTTCATGGAGACAAGACTAAGCATTGAGTGGCTCTTTGCATAAATAACGTAGAATCATCGTTTAGTTATTTCGTTTATTACTAAAACTTATATCGGTTCGGTATATCTCCGGAATTGGTATTTGGCTATCGTTATTCATAATATCCTCGGAGTTTGATATACAAAGAGAGGCTTATTTATCGAATATTTTCGTAGAACTTCTTTTTATATACCGCGGAAAATCATACCATGTCACATATGGATTTGTAGAATTCTGCAGATCTTATTAAAGTTATCGGTACCTTGAATGAATCGATTTGGTAAATAGTACACTATTATTGCTTCCACCATTCACTAATATTTAATGTGTGTCGATTAACAGTTAAACCACAACAGCCGGAAAACTTTAGTTGCGTATCTCACAATTGGGAAAATATGATATGCTCTTGGGATCCCGTTCAGAATTATGTTACAACAAGATTTACACTCGTCTTTAAATTACCTGGAAGGGCTGGCGGTCGGAAATTATATCCTTGCCCGAAAGAGAATCAAGAACCTTTACCACCGAATTCGTGTTTATGGGACACTTCGACAAATCCGATTTACAGGCAGCCATACGAATATTACACTTTTATTCTGAACGTTGAAAATGTATTAGGGAACATCAGCGTTCTATATAAGTTTCATCACTTCGCTCATGGTTCGTAATCATTTTTAATGTCGATTTTAATTCGTCTTGAATTCCTTGATCTAACTAGTATATAAGCTGAAATGATTACCGTGTGTTTCCGTGAATGTCTCTAGTTATTCCGGCAAAACCGGCCAATTTATCCGTGATTAACAAAACCTCGGACAGCGCGTTGTTGCATTGGAGCGTTCCCTTTCCGATGCAAAATTTTCCACCGGGCCTGCATCATAGAATAACTTATCAGAATCAGTGGGATCATCAGAAAACTTGGCAGGTAAAATACTACCCACGATTTTGCTGCATAAAAATCATTGAGCGGTATGACGCAACGAGTATTTCGTTCTTCGATAGGTAATCAATATTACGACCGATGGACACATGCATAAAAGATACTTCAATCTTACCGGGTTGAAGTACGCGAATACGGTCTACGATGTACGAGTATTTATGAAGAGTGCTGTCGCTGTAGGCGAAGATAAGTGGAGCGAGTTCAGCGATGTTACTTTTAGAACACCGCCAAGATGTAAGCAAACGAGAGAGTCACTCGTGAGAAATAAACCTTGAGAAAGTGTTGAATTCCTCGGAGACAATTCGGAAAGCATTTTAACACACCGTACACGTAATATTTCAGTGCCGGGCCTTCCACCGAAAACCGACGTCGGGAGCTTTGAAATCGCCGAGAACAATGTTAACAGAGACGTGTACCTGTACTGGCAAGCTATTCCGCAATATTTAGAGAACGGGGATCATTTTAAGTATCAGATCGACTACGTCGAGGAGAGTGGTCGAAAGTTGTCTTTGGTTCCTAATGAAACCACGAGAACTTACGCGAAATTTAAAGGAATTAGTTTCAATAGTTACAGATTTGAAATTATTACCACCAACGTTGTCGGAGCTACTAAGGAACGCGCGAAGATTTTTGTACCGAGTCATTATGAAAGTAAGTTGTTCAGAAATCGGTAATCTATGTCCTAGACATTTTCTTTCAATTTTCTTTCAATTTTCTTTCAATTTTCTTTCGGTAATACATTTCTTCATAAATATTTTCTAGTACCTCACGAACCAATAGCTTTTACAAAGATCGCGTTCGACGGAGGCTTATACGAATTATCGTGGAAACCGCCTATTATGAATGCAGAAATTACGAATTATACCATTTTTTGGTGCGATAACGAGCGCGATCGTCCTTATCAGTGTAACGTATGTATACAGTGCAAACTTCTAATTAATATCTATAATAATACGATTTGCTTCATTATTGTTAGCATAATCGAACTATCGAACGATTGCAGGGTTATCTGGATTGGGTCCACGTCTCGAGGAATACAACGATATACAATATGACCGTACCAGATCCGAATAAAGTGTATCAATTTGCGATTTCCGCGAATACGAGGAAAGGAAGTAGCGGAATGGTTTGGGCCTCGTGTACCGTCATTCACAACAAGGTGGTCGGGAAGATGAAGTCCGTGTGGATAAACCGCATCGGTTCAGATTTTATCGAAGTCGGCTGGAAGTTGGATTGCTCCGATCGTATCGGAATCGTGGAAGGATTCAATATTTATTACTGCCCGATTGTGTCCCCGTACAATCTGAATTGTAAAGGGCCAAAACTTAATACAACCATTAAAGCAGATCCTCACACGATACATGGCATAGTGAACAACTTGAAGCCTTATACCACTTATATGTTGGCTGTAGCAGTTTTAACGAAAAGCGGCGAAGGTTTGCACAGCGATCCTTTGTACAACACAACGCTCGAAGCCGCACCAACCACCCCGCCACAAGATGTGAAAATTATTAATGTAACAAACACGACGATGTATATTACGTGGAAACCACCGGATGCGATGAACGGTGTTCTTCGATATTACGCAATCTATTACAACGAACATGCTCAAAAGGTCGATGAGGCGAATCATGTCGAATTGAAAGGCTTGTTAGCGCACCAGAATTACACCATTAGCGTTGCTGCCTGCACCGTTTCTTGCAGTGTCAAATCTCCAACGATTTACAAGGTGACCACGATAGGTATACCAGGAAAGATCAATGTGCCCAATGTCCGGTTCATGAATTCTAGCCAAGTAATCGTTATCTGGGGTAAACCCCAGTACTCCGCCGGATACTTGGATTATTATGAAATATCTTCGAGCGACGGTGAAATACAAAATAGTACCAGAACAGGTAGGATGCATAAACTCAAAAGGGAATTTACCATTCCCTTAATTACGATTCCATAAATCCCGATATTTCTGAATATGCTGGTTTTGTTCACGACATCTGGCAATTCGTCTTGCAGAGGCCCAATTACCTATTCCGGATTGTAAAACCGTGGGACGTGAACGGCTTTATCAATTTCGCGTGAGGGCTGTTAACATCGCGACGGACAACACGCATTTGAGGGGTCCCTGGTCCGAGCCCGGTGAAGGGAATTGTTACAGCGATGGGCCATCGTTTAGAGTGTGGGTCGTGATATGGGTGATAGGAGGTCTCAGTATCGTGGCCATTCTTCTTGGTATCGCGTATATATCGCGAAGAATGTGGTTGAAGTGTAAGGCCATGCAGGACGTCGAAGTGAAATTGCCACCAGGCCTTGCACCAAATATGGTGAGCTGTCATTTCTTTTCGTTTCGTAGCCGTCTTCTTAGCCGTTTTCTTAGCCGTTTTCTTAGTCGTCCGCTTACTTCTCTGTCTTTGCTACAGAAACTCCTCCAGAAGGTGGGCGAACAGCACATGCGACAGTCATCCGCAGATTCAAGTGGATGTTCGAGTGGTCAAGAATCCGTTACCTCGTCGCTTACCTCGGACTCTCAAGTTTCCAGTGACAGTGGAACGGAGATCGATCCAGTTCCCGTGTCGCCCAATAAATTACTGGAAACTTTGCCGGCTTGGGAATCCTCGAGTTTGCGTCAGAGGAACGTTGGCTTAACGAGGCCCGGCTTGACTACCGAAACGGCACGTTGGGAACCATACGTGAAGGTCACGAAATCAGGAGAACCTATTATTGGCGATACATTATCATTGGCACGATCTACACCGAATTTAACCGATAGTACTGGCTACACGACCTCCCAACATACTTGGTCTTCGACGGGTTACATCAGTATGCCATCTTCGGAAGAATTGTCGACTAATCCAAGTCCAGTTCCAAAGGAAACTACGAACGCCGGTGGATACAGCGTGATTGGAACGGTTCCAAAACCGATCAGGCTTAGATCCGAAGAGAGCACGGATTTAACGGAATCTGTAGGGGATGCTTTGATACCAATCGAATCTGAAGTGAAACCCATCAACCCGTATATAACTTTAGCTTCTTTAGAGAAGAAGCAGAAGGATAAGAAGTCTATCGATGCTCTGCGTGATTTGAACGATCTTACGTTTACCGAAGCAAATAAGATGAAATTAGAGTCGCTAACTCCATTTTCGGTCTCGGACAAAGTTTCCAAGCCATACGTCCAAACAGGTTTAATCGACGCCCTGAAGAAGCCATTCACCATGGGTACCATAGATAATCCAAGAGGAACAACGATCACCACTTCCTTTGCACCTACGTCTTTAACAGATTCTTGTAACAAACCGTTCGTTTCTGCTTTCGCCAGTCCAACCTCCTTACCGTCCACTTTGGGGGACTCTTTGGTGAAACCCTATGTGACAGTGTCATCTATTCCCGAGGTAGCGAAGATATCCAATCTACCTTCGGCCACTTTGGAACCCTCGCACAAGTCTTGCATTCCGCAAGTTTGCGTAACGGACGCCACGAAGCCGTACGTTCCCGCGAGTTCTGTCTTTCAAATGCTCCAACAACCCAGGAGCAAATTAGAGTCAACGGTTCCGGATGAAACGGACAACGAGAGTAAAGATGCCGGGTATCCTATGTGTTGGCAATTCGATCCTACAAAACAGAACACCAGTTTGGATATGGATATGGATATGGATATGGATATGGATATGGATATGGATATGAATAAGCCGATAATCGGCACGAAGGAGAGCACTGGTTACGTTACCATAGCGGAGAATCCTAAACTAGATCAGAACAGATCGCCGTTGACGGTAACATCGTCGTACGTACAACACGAAAAGTTTGATAAGCCACTGCCACAAAGTACTACCGGCCAATCGGACGAACAGTATAGTAAGGTGACTGTTGTGCCAAGTACTCTTCAATGAAGATGGAGATGAAGATGGTGCAGATAATGTATGAACAATCGTGGTAGTGTGGCTTGTGCTTTCTGTATCGGTGGAACATATCTCACTGTCTGAGCACACCGTTCGATGGAACTGAAAAAGTGGTGCAATACGATTTCACGGTTTGTAGGTGCTTTCAAAAGTTCTAATATTTGTTTTTACGAACCTAATGCTTTAGGATCGCGGTTCTTGAATACTCAAATTTCAACATAAAACATAAAACGTTTATCTTAAAGTAGAGCAGCGTGACTGTATTTGACACGGTGAATACTTCGATGTGTTTCAAATTTGAGTAGTTCATTATTCAAGATCCTATTTGGTTTATATATGAACACGACAGACAAAAAAGAAACTAACAAGAAATATCGTGATTAACGATACCGTTTGTATATTCGGTACAGAGTGAAAGAGCCCTCATTTGTGAAAGTATGCAAGAAAACGACAAAATTTTTTTATCATATATCATTATAATTGTGATGTAAGGGTCGCTAGCATCGCCGTAAGCCATTAAGGAGAGTAGGATAAGTTAAGTTATATGTGGCATATACATCCCTATCGACGGACAGCTCGTTTCTCGTCGGAGCAATCAAATTCTTAGCCGGATATTTCACGATAGTTGACGATAGTTGACGATAGTTCACGATAGTATTACGATAATTCTTGTTTTTAGGAGATCGTTATTTAATCTTCGTCAAGCTTTTAATCAACTCTCTACGGTACTATTTAACATTTGGAGATACGTTCGAACCGATTCTTAGGAGTTTTCGCGCATTCACGCATTCACGTATACTTGGTTTTTTCAGATTAATCTGCCGATATAACTGATAACGAGGAAAGAAAAATAGTTGTTTCTATGAATGCATGACAGTGCATAGTAACGATTCTCATTCTTTGGGATCGTCCTGTAGGAACAAGGAGTCCACGGTGGCACGGAAAATACATTCGTCTCGTCCAAGTAATACTTTCTAAGTGTACTTTCGGACGAAGACAAACGTCGATTTTCAGCAGTTACGCGCGAGACGTTTCTTCGTGTTTCTACGGTTCACGTAGATTTCTATTTTTTCTCTTGAATCTTAAGAGAAAAAATAGAAACGCGTTTGTACTTTTCTTTTTGAACGTTCATTTCACTACGAAGCTCGCGTTAACGCGCGATTTCTTTATTTGTACATAATACAACGTTAAACGGATCGTTCCTTTAGTACCTTACTATCGCAGGCAATGCTTGGCAGGGAAGGGATGCACAGTAAGAAATAAAAAAAGAAAGTACGTTTTCATTAGTACACTAACGTGGTAACAAGTACAGGGTCACGGATAATAAGATAATCTCGAAGCGCCGTTTGAAACGAACCAGAGTTTTATTTGATTATATATTTATTTCCGGTATAAACTGATCGAACGATAAAATAACGCAGCATTTCCTAATTCCAGGATCTTTATATATCGTTTTAAATTTGCAAATTACACAAAGCTATTCTTAGTGCAGTTTCAATATGTATATATGTATAAGGCCCGCAATGTCCTTCAATTTGATATGGAAGTTTTCAGATGAAATTCCTGGCACAGTAATTACTTGTGAAGATGATTGAACTGGCGGGACTGAAATTGGTTTAGAAAATGCTGATAATAGATTATACAATATCCATTGCTTTCTAATTTCCAAATGGCAAGATTTTACGAAACCGTGCAATGCCATTGAAGAGTTGCTACCGAACAACGGAAAACATACACGTATGCATAATACCTTAAGCTAGTCATTGATGGGGTAAATAAGTTTTTGCAACAGGCCTTTTTTTACACGCTGTTACAATTTTCTAGTACTGATCGATTAATATCCATTACGATGACAGTCCATCCATTTAACAGATTTTTATGCTTTTACAACCAGGATACGCGATATATCACGGTGATCTATATTCGAATAGCGGAGAAAGTAGAAGATCACGAACGACGGGGGAATATATCGTACACCCGGAACAAGTCAATTTATTATTTCCCTTCGCGTAACAGTTTACGCTTTCATCGCGATCGCGTAAAATGAATAAGAATTACCTGCGTTTTACCTCGTGTTAGATTACCGATCTGCAGAATCGAGACAAGTATTCAGTACAAAAAAAAAGGCCTGAGAAGATTTCTAGCCATGTTATTTCGCGAGTTCAAGCAATTCTCGACCCTGTCTTTGCAAACGTCATCGTGAAATAAGTAATTTAACGAAGAATTGTTTGTACTTGCGAAACGATAACTTTAAATAAAGTCTGACCGTACGTTGGGCTTTATTTTGAAAACGAGCTTACGTATACTCGTATGTTACATTATTGTTACTGAGAGATAGAAAGAGAGAGAGTTAACTCCTTAAGCCGGCCACGACGCGTGTACCTTCGATCTCAAATAATCAAATCTCGTAGACAATTATTGTTAAAAATGTATAGTCGTATCGTACGGGCAAAAAGTAAGCGATACTCGGAGAAGAATCAAATTCAGTGTATTTGCTACCGTTTGAATTACTTAATTCTACATGAAATGATATGAAACTACTGGAATACTATTAAGAATAGAATGTTGGACGATGTCAATTTACCGGCTTCAGGGGTCTCGCGTGTAATATATAAATGCTACTTAGTTGATAGTCGATAATGAATTTCGAAGTCGAAGGGGATGTACACTGTGAGGAGTATATCGCGATAGATCGGTGAAAGAAAAAAAATGATCGTTAATTAAGTCGGTTCTGGTTCAACGATCTTCTGCATTCCATCGGAATGCAGTTTAATATAAAAGATTTACACGGAATGTTTGAAAATACATAAATGTAATTTATGCGAGAAATCGTCTCCTGGGACGACAGGGAGAAAAATGATTTTTTATCGACGGACTAGTTGAGACAATATAAATAATTGTTTCGTTAGGGAAAACGTATTTTGGTGAAAATTGAATGATAAAAGAAAGTGAACCTTGATCGCGATAAGGGCACATTCGTATATTTTTCTCGATCAGAGAAAGTACTAGACGGGAGAAGCAAAATGCACGAACGCACGCCGGATTTCAAAATATGCTCATTGTCGAAAATAAGTATTTTTCACGATATAAAAGCTTACATTAGAATTGATTTAGAAGGAAGCAACCGAGCGTATCTACTTTGTTAGGTTTTACATATCTACATTGTACATATGATATATCTATTATTATCTATTTTTGTTACATATTTATAAATGAGAAATGAAGTACTTTATTGCACATTAAGTAATATAGCTTAGGGTAATGAAACGTTTTAAAAGGAAGGAATTGTGGTCTCTATGCGAGTATATATATGTGTATACGTTGAATGCAATACACACGGAAGCAAACGAAAACAGATATACACATATTCACATCTATAAATATTATACATACACGAAGATATATTTCTATGATTTCGAGGTTTATATCTTTATTGGATTAATAAGCTGCCTTGCTGAGTGAGAGTGAGAGAGTGAGAGTGAGAGCGAGAGCGAGTACATATTCACGATTTCCATTTCTTTCCTCTTCATATAATCAAACACACAAATTACGCGTGATTCCTTTGGTAGAGTAGTTTGGATAGTTTTGTTTTAGTTCGTACATTCGCGTTTACGTTGTGTTCCCTTGTCATTGGTATTTTGGGGGCTCAGTATTATATATTTCGGGGGGAGAAAATTTATGATTGAAATTTATGATGAAAATTGTACGGAGAGGAGTTTCTAAAAAAAATTGAATAATCTATCGCAACGTTTCGGGAATCGAGACTAACTCTCGGTTCGGGATTCTGCTTTGTTTTTGTTCTGTTGTACATACAGTCTTTATCTTTGTGATACGTTGTTTCAGTATCGTTGTATACCGATGAAGCAATCTTAGTGCAATGACTCGCGAACGATATCAATTTAATGTTGTATATACATATATACATATATACATATACGTGTTACTAGCCGTTTCCTTTTTCTTTACATGTATTATAAATAATAATTATGTTGACATGCCATTTCTACGACGATGTAAGTCACGTTCTTTGATTCTGGGCTCCCTGTCCGCGGGTTTTTTATATCTCGAGTGCAGTGATTTGATTGAAATATTTCTTGTTAATCATCGTTTGGATAGTACTCAAAATTCTATTTTACAGTGAACTCTGGAGTTCTGTAAATTCCAATGAGATTAAAGTCTTAAAATGAGTCTTGCCATCGTTATAATACGTTTAACATTATTCTCGCAGACTTTCGTGTAGGATACACACAGAGTGCTTTATAAATATAATTACGTATAATAAAAAGTATCGTAAGCTTATTAATAGTGAAAAACATGTTATTTATACTTCCATGAATTATATACTATTTGGAAGATAGGATATCGTGGCTCGCTGGAATTTATAGATCCTCCGTGTTATCGTTGACCGTGGAATACTAAGCTTGACAATTTCGTTATATTCAATTTTTAAAATCGTGAATCACATTGATTCTTTTCCTGAAAGAGAGAGAGAGAGTATTGACTCGTCGGAAATAAGCATGCTTCGGAGAGTTGCAATTCTATTTCGTTCAACAGTATTCCAGGGTTGATAGACACTGTCCTACGATAAGTAATTTTTATCCCGAGTTAACTGGATTACTAATTCTAATAAGATCTTGTACAGAGTATTGTAAAATATATTTTTACTACATTTTTGTTTGTTTGATTATTTATTTCTTGTCGACACAGGCTTACGCGGTTAATTTAAGTTACGTGTATCAAAATTTGCCGTTCGTTACCTGATTGGATCGAGCGAAACGTGCAAAGCGTGCCGTTTCAATCTTGCCATTTATTTGTACATTCGGGACTCCCGTCCCAGCACAGTTTATGGAAAGAAAGAAATACCGAAGTTAGTTTATTTTCAATACGCACGAATCGGCCGTCGATCGCGTCGAGATGCAAGAACTTGCTGTAAAACTTATCTTTTAAACGATGCTGTCGAGAAGCGCTTCAAAAGCCATTTACTTTATAACGATTATGCTGAAATATACAACATTTATATCGTACATCGTAATTTGGTCCATTTTTTATCAACCCACGGTTTATCGCTTCGGACGACATTTTTCTTAGATATTAAACCGATCATTTCGATCAAAATTCCATCGCTGCAGCCGAGATTCTGATTATACGTTAAGAGGTGGGTTTATAAAAACAAGATGAAATTTATAGAGTGCGTAATGCATCTAGTATTTAAGTATTTTCTTATTTCAGACTGGCCTTTCGCGTTTCCTACGTTACAGCGGGGAGACGCGGTGAAACGCGATGTGATCTACTACGGAATTTCCTTAACGTAATACACATTTTATTTATGCTTTAAATTACAAAAATACTACTAAGGCTAGTTGTAACAGAAACGTCTATTGGTTCTAATTTACAGAATTCAACAATGCGGCACATTAAACGGCTATATTGTCAGATAGCTAGTCGCGGTTGCTCTTCCCCGATGTCAACAAACATTGTCACTGACGTTTCTCTACCTAACTCTCTGTCTCTTTGCTCCAATGTTGTCGCGCTTCTTTTCGCTTGGTCTATTATTCTACAAAGTCGGGTAAGCAAGCGTTACGCGTACCCTACATATATTATCTTACAGTTGATACATCTCTTATGTGTACAGTGTACACAGGTAATTCCGTTACCACACTGATAGGAGTCGCGGGGTACACTTATATGTACTTTGATAAATAGTGCAAACATACAACCAAAATATACTTATGTTCACGCAACTTATGCTTTACTGCTCTTTCCCCTCCCCTTCTATCCTAATTAGAAAGTGAAGTCTTTATCAATTCCATTCTCTCAGGATAAACAGATTTTCCAAATTCTTGATCACACACGACGTGAAAGGGAAGCGTTAGTGAATTTATATTGCTTTGAATTTTGCGTGCGAGTGATCGGCTTCGGCCGTTTTCTAGGAACCCTGGTGTATCAATAATATATTAGGATAAGGTACAATTTTCAAAGAGATCATAAAACTTGATGTCGCTTTGGGTCAGGTATTAAATGATTTTACTAACGCTTTTTTTTTATACAACTTTTACGAGTTCAAGAGATCCCTTTGGATGACATAACTCTACCTCTCATTTATAAAAGACTCTGGAAAATTGATACGACTTAATTGTAGCCGTACAATTTTTCTTGATAATTCTGTACACAGTTCGGAGTCGATTCCAGAGCTATTCCACTGTGTGTGGTTTTCGCGAGGAAAGAAACTTTATGTCCGGGTATAAGGAGTCAATGGTTGTCTGTGCCGACGTACGACTTCGATATTATTGTTTATCCGTAGTGGTATTACTATAAAGATACGTTAACAACTCCGCCTGTTATCAGGTCATTATCCTATGGAAACGAATGCGTTATAAAATCAAGCCTTTCACACGTATTTACATGTTCCACGTAGCATTTCCAAAGGACGTTCTCCCCTAACTACGGTCGACAACCTTCCGAGAATATTATCTAAATGGACTGCGTTAGAATGTTAATGGCATTTCTGTATTCAACACTAACGATTTGCACTTGTTAATTATTGACGATGTATTGGATTTTGTTCTCGTAATAAACGTGAGCATTATACGTTTGGTTCGTTAAAAAACGATTATTACAGACACGATCGAACAGCTGCACAATTTGGCTCTATGCTTGCACAGTTGATAAACTTTCACTGTTTTACATACGCCAAATTTAATTCGATTTATAAATTCTGCTTACGCAACATGTAACTGTTGGTGGGTGGGCGATACTTATATCGGAATCGCGCGCGGTGTATCCGCGATAACGATACAATTGTAGAACAATTATCTGATTATTTCCGATGAACGAAGTGACTGGACGAGATAGAAACTTAACATCGGCAGGATCGGATACTTAGTACAATTGAATTCATCGAGAATGGTACGTGCTACTATTCAACGTCGTTTTATGTGAACGGTTGACTTTTAATAGCTGAAAGAAACACACCGGAAAGTAAATCTTCAAGTACAACACATTATATCTGGCGTCTATCAAAGCAATTTGATAATTTTATATTACTAATGTGTAATCATTTTTATTATTATTATTATTATTATTATTATTATTATTATTATTTTACGAACCGGTAATAATTAGGCTTAAAAGGTCCAGCCTTATTAAGGCCCATATATTTGGCTTGTTCATCCGTTAGTTCTGTTAAGTGTGCATCGAACGTTGGCAGATGTAACGATGCTACATACTCGTCTGTAGAACGGTATAATTATTTGTTCAATTGTAATACTTATATTACAATTAACTCACGTTACTTAAGTAGTTTACATACCCATCTTTTTCGGTAACAAATAAACGTCGCTCTTATATCTTCCCGGCGGTGCATTGAAAAGTTCGATGAGGGCAAGTGCTTGGGTCGCGGCTGTAATTGATACAACGAAAGATGGAATACTGGAACAAGACAAGTTGACTAATCGGCCTTCCGCCAACAATATAATCCGCTTCCCGTCTGGCCAGATAACGTGATCCACTTGAGACCTGACCTTTTCCCAAGTTAAATCAGGCGTGCGTAAACTGTTCTGTTGAGAACACACGAAGGGGAACTTAACTTAAAACTATGTCTCTTTTGCGAGTTTTGTTTGTTCTGAAATAGCAGAAATTCGAATCGAGTCCTACGTGTCCTACGTGCCCAAGGGACACTGAAAGACACCGAAAGACACTGAAAGACACTGAAAGACACTGAAAGACACTGAAAGAGTGCTGGTTAAGTTGATATTAAGTTGGATTATTAGTAGTTATTAGTAATTTCAAACGTACAATGTCGATCTCCGTATTGCTGTGTCCCATATTGCATACTACGCATCCGTTCTTCATCTTGTCCATGTGTTCCCGTGTTACGACATTTTTATTACCGGTTGCAGTAATTACGATGTCTACGTTTCTGATAACTTCGTTCAGTTTCATTACTCTAAATCCATCCATACTGCGAGGAAAGTATTTTCATTCGTAATTGCAGATTTGGTGATGTTTCCGATTGTCGCACTGCAGGATAGTATATTTACCTAGCTTGCAGGGCACATATTGGATCAATTTCTGTAATATAAACGATGCATCCTAAACCCTTAAGAGCTTGGCAGCAGCCTTTACCAACTTCGCCGTATCCACAGATAACAACTTGCTTTCCGCCAAACATAATATCTGTAGATCTTTTTAAACTGCGACAAGATAAATGTTATTTACACAGATCGCTATTTGCGCTATTTACTACAATGAAACGAACACTCCTCTCGGGCAACTGAGATCTACGCATAATCAAACAAACATGATTCATTTACCTATCGATAATACTTTCGCGGCAACTATAGAGATTATCAAACTTGGTCTTGGTTACGCTATCGTTTACGTTCATCGCAGGGACGGAAAGTTTGCCTGCTTTTGATAATTGATATAATCTATGTACACCCGTTACGCTCTCCTCGACGATTCCTGAAACGAATATATACTGATCTTACGACTGTAATCGGTGATCACCGAGGCGGTACCGAGGCGGTACCGAGGCGGTACCGCCTGTACGGCTGCGAATCAACCAGAGATCGAATCGTTAATAATCGCCGACGAACCCTGAATCATTTTGAACATAGCATTGTATTTCTTGAGCATTAAATGAGTGGCGTCACCGCCATCGTCCAATATCATGTTGGGTTGCCAATTTTCAGCAGCCACGCATTTATCGATACACCACCAAAAATCTTCCTCGGTTTCACCGCGCCAAGCGAACACTGGATATCCAGCGTGCGCCAAGGCAGCGGCCACTTCATTTTGAGTGGAATATATATTACAAGCTGCCCATCGAACTTGGGCTCCTAATTGAACCAAGGTTTCAATGAGGACAGCAGTTTGGGCATTAATATGCGTGCACCCCACGATTTTCGCATTTTTCAGCGGCTGTAGGAATTCATACTCTTGATTATTCTTTAACCGGGTTTTTGGCTCTCTTGAAATTCTTACCGATAAGGAGCGTACCTTATCGTCAGCAGCACGTTTCCGCAATGCCATTATTCCCGGCATCTCCTGTTCGGCAATTTCAATCTCCCTTCGACCGAACGCGTGTTGATTGATATTGCGTACGCAAAAGTCGGTGAAACCCTTCTCCGTTTTTTGTATTTTTTCCCGTGGCGAGACGTCATCCTCGTCCGACGAGCTTCCTGTATAAGAGGCTAAGGTAGAACAAAACGACGGAAACAAGTAGGATTAGTACCACAACAAAGTGCAGGTGCAGGAAGCCTGTCTTTTGACGGGATAAGTACCACTAACTTCAGATTGGGTTACAACAATGCAATGCAATGCAATGCAATACAATACGCGAAGCTGCGGTTGATTAACACATATTCTACCGTGTAGCAGCACACACTTGAATTTAGTACAATCGGTGTGCGTGGAAGTTAATACCTCTTGCTAATACTCAACTATTCAACTATACCATTATTTCGTTGCGACTACATATTAGGTTTTGGGATGATGAAGTACACGACATGCATTTCCACAAGTGTGAAAATTAAGTTGGACATCAAACGTACAATCTCGAATCGCACGGTAGGATTTAGGTGAGTGAAATTGCAACATCCACCATCTAGATTTATTCAAATTAATCAGATAACGATGCCCAAATTCTACCAATAAGTGTATACGTAACGAGCGATCAACAGTCGGTGTACAATTTTGACGTGATGTGATTTTGCGGAGTATTAATTACGTCTTTCTAGTTGGCATACATTACACGTACGTAAGCACAAATAATTAGCGAGGCACAATCATGAAAAAACTGTAAAAAAAAAAACACTCAACTCGCACGATATCAACGACGGAAAGATTGGATTTAATAATCGATGGAACAATAAGAATATTAAGAAGAACGGTGTACATATTCATACCGGAACTGTAACTGTCTGTACTGCTGGCTGATAAGGACCGACTCCGATAGCGACTCGACTTCTTCAGTGCTCCTGATTTCGAGTCCTACAAAGTTCGAAATCCACGTTAGCATAATAAATCACAAAGATTTTCCACTTGCAGATAGGGCTGCACGATGGATCGAAATAAACTACGAAACAGAAGAATGCGAATGAAGCTACTCTATTCAACTAAATGGACACAGATTAATATGGACGACATAGACATGAATTTTCTCTCGGTTCTTCTAGGTTCGGGTAGCGTGCGAACTCGGGTTTCGGAAAACGATTTGCACACAAGCTATTTTAGTGGAGTTCTTTTAGGTGTGAATGAAGCGGAACTTGCGCGAGTCTTATTGGTACTAGTTGCTCGTGTAATAGCGTTATACAGGCGTTTGGAAAAAAGAGATGCAAACTTTTGGCCGGTACAACACTCACTTAAAACAGTCAAAACTTTCGGTTGTCGTTGGTTTCATGCTGTCGCGGATCTTGCGGATCTTGTGGATATTACCGAATACTTAGGTGAGCGTTGTATAGCGTGACTTTTTCGAATCGGTGTAATATCATTTTCACGATTATGATTTTGTTTACGTTTAATGATTTTGGAGCCGGATTGTTCGTGCAAACATTGGAAGAATGATAATTCTCCGAGGACACACGGATCGTCAAGAAAATCGTCAAGAAAATCGTCGCATCGTTACCCTGTGTTATTTTTCGAGCTGGTAACCAAGAACGGGTAAGACAACAAATCCACTGAATCGTGTACCACGTTCACTCGTATCGGGAGTTAAAAGCAGCCCAGATAAGACGAAGGGATATTTTGCAAGAAGGATATATCGCTCTATGGAAGTTGTATAGGGATACAAGTTTACTTTGTGTCGTATTTTTAACACAAATATGGTTTCTTACTTACTAATTTTGTTCTCGCGCCGTGAAAGGCATTATTTGATGCCTCTAGGCTCTGAAATCACAACAACCACCATATCATGATTTTCAAATTTTTCTCAGCGATTACTTTTCTTTTCTTTTTTTCGTAACACAGTCCGTAGTTTGGTACAAAACTCCCAAAGGTAATACTCGTACGAAACAACTTACGATTGATCTTTTTCGTTTCATTCGTAAAAAAGGAGATTTAAGCGTCTCACGTTTGGAAGATCACCCACCCCGTTTCATCGCATTAATCTTTGCTCATCTTTCTCTGGATTTTGTTCTTTATTGCTCTCCAAATAATTCGTGCCACGGCTATGTATTGAATTAAACTATGCTTAGAATGAGCGATGCATGAGTGATTGGTACCGAACCTACGGACTACTGTGAGAATAATGCTCTATATGTCAAATAAATAAGCGCCTCGATAGCAGGCAAATAACGTGTAGAAGGCATGCATTTCTTCCGCTGTTATTTCTATAGCATTAACCACTTCAGACTTTTAATAACGATAATCTCCTTCAAAACTATCTCCTCCATATCTATCATTGATCTTCCTCAGATTCAACCAAAGATTTCCCCTGAGAGAATGCTCCCAAGAATGAAGTGGTTAAAATAAAAGCTCCGTAACGTTACGGGCTTAATACGATTTTGCAATAATCATTCTGATTACGGTCGAGAGACAAATTGCAAAAATCTATCCGTTTACATAACTACATTTATATTCCTCGCACGAGCGTGAAATCACTTATAGTAGTATAATAGTAAGTTAAGTATTAGATCGAAGACGCGCGGATGTTCATCGTCTTCGTGCAAATAAATTAGCACTTTTAATAACGTACGATTAGAGATGACCACTTAGACTTTGTAAGATCTTTCTCTGACATTGTTTAACCGCTCAACTTCGAAAAATCTATCGAGAAACTAGTAGAACTGTCTAAGCTCAAGTATTTAGGAGACTGACTGCATCAGGAAATTCACTCCCCTCTGAGTCTAGTTTTATGTACATAAAGTGACTGTTAGTAATATGTGAATTATCATAACATAACATGTTGTGTAACTCTGATGGATCGCTAAGAGTAACAGTTCTTGCAGCCTGGCTTATTGTTCCACCAGTAACTCTTGTCTAGTATCAATGGAACAGTCTTTTATCGTATGAATTAAAGTAACATTCCATTTGTATTACACTTAGAGCAACTTAGAATTATTATAATCAATCATTTTGAACATGCCTATATTTATACAATTGCAGCTAATTCTAACATATCGCATGAACTGTATACAAAAATATTCAAACACCATATACTATCTAATCTTTTAAAAATATACCTTTTATAGAAAATAAAATGAAAAATTATGGTGTTCATATTAGAGTGGATTTGTGTAAATTAATTGACACCCATAAAACATTATAAAGAGTAGCATAAATATATGTATTTCATAATCAAATAGAATGAATGAAATAGTATCTGGGATGGGATTGAATATATATATAAAAAAAAAAACAGAGAGAAGGATGTGAATGAGGTGTTCTGTTTGGCAATAAACCCTATGCATATACATAAGGAGTCTGCCAATTAGTACCATGTGTTGTGGGTTACATAACATCAACATGTGGTCACAAGACTTCTGTCCAAAGAAAAAGGGTTGGGCTTAAGCGTGACATAAAAATAGAGAGGCAGGTGAGAAAAAAGGGAGATAAGAACGAGGAACGAAAAAAGAGGCTGTGGCTCGAAGACAGCGTACCGGTGACGACTATCTCGCCATTCCTCGATCTATACGATCTAGACTGAAATTATCCTCTGAAATTGTGCGCTCATTGATTGTAAACCATTCGATGTTACAACGTCCTGTTATACTAATGAATTAATTAGCCCAAAGTAGTACGGCGGTAAACACGATACTCGTGGCAAGTGGACCGAACGAGTGTTAAGCTTTCACGATAACAATACTTGATTAGATGTTATCATTTAAAACTCGGACGAGAATGCTCTTTCGTTTACCTTGGTGTTCGTAGCTGGATCAGTGACAGGACCATCCGTGACCGTATTTCTCGCTTCTTTCCCTGTAGAAGTGCTATTCACACCATCCCCGCTGTCTGCCATTTTTAATTCTGATCTGACTTTTTTACTAGTTTCTGCACTCGGCGGCAGGTGGTGTGTTTTGATGCACTCGCAGGGACGTGATTAATATGGTACTTTCAAATTTCACCCCTTCCGTCGATAATGCAAAGTAAATAATTAATTGGGATTTGTTTACGCATATCTCAGACAATATGAGTTAACGATACGATTGCGAGCGATTAAAGGAACCAGCTACAAGCTGAATCAACCCCCCGAAACACCATACATCGGATGCTACGTTATAGGATTTGTTCGGTATGCTTTGGTAACTCACGGCATTGCGCCCATTTAAAATCAAGTAATTACTTGGGATTACTTGGGACTTGTCTTCTAATAACCTAACGAGGGGATGTTGAAATTATATTACTAGAATGTAAATGTAAAAATTTGTGGGTTACACGAGGGGGCACGATTGGTACGGGCATGATCTTTCGCCTCCTACTATCCATCCAAAAAACATGAATCGGCCCGTGCCCACCCACAAAGATGGCTCCTTTATGGGGCAATACTCGATGTTTGACGTGAAGTTATTTACACACCTGGTATATTAAACGGTCGTTCGTCCTTGTTAAAGTGCTCGCGGATTCCCGTGATACCGCGGCTGTGCTCGAGAAAAGAGAAATTCGCGGATAAGTGATCAGGATAGTCTCGGGGTGTAAGTGTACCGCGACGTAATAGGAAATCGTGTGGGATCGATCAGGTTTCCCGAAAGAAGGCTGAAAAAAGAAGATCGCGAGGGACGGCCGGTTCGTGTACTAAGCTCTAGCTCGGCCAACAAAAATCTCTACCTCTCTCTCTCCCTCTCTTTCTCTATCCTCTGTACAGGTAGAACATCGAAGGTACTTATTTCGTGTCAAACTATTCTTACTTTTCACGTTCCGCGCGACATTTCATCACAGACTTGGCTGCCTCGTTTTTTGAATTCTGCTAATTCGTATATAGAGGCATATGTATCTCTATATATCTATCTATATGTACAAACGATACGCCACACACACACACACACATATATCTATCATACATACTATATATCCTTGCTCCTCCTGGAGTATTCTCTGTGATCGTTGTCAAAATTGACCAGTGGGCTGTGTACAATGCATATTGATCTATTCGTAAATGTCATTTGTCTATCGAGTGATTTGTTTTCGGTTAATTTATCGGTTTACACTAATATTAAACCGAAGATTTATTGCTTTATATGATAACCTAAGATCGGATACTCCAGACTACCGCGAACGACGGTTTTCATCGCTCTTCCGCTCAAATAGAATCGTTGAAGATCACGATCTTTTTGATTATTTCTGCGCTTGGAAGAATTTTCGGTGTATTTTGCGGTATCCGTGTTAGGCGGGGATTGTTTAAATTTATATAACGCGGGGTGTACGTTTGTCCGAGGGAGGTTAATGGAATATGAATTTTAAAGCAGTCTGGGTTCTATGGTGGTTGGATGTATAATTTGAATTATTTAAAGGGTGTTTCGTTCGGACTCATTTTAATGTTTCCGAACCGCTAGTTCTTATTTTCCAAAATCTCGAGAATTGGGACTAATTTTCAATTTTTCAACATCGCGTAATGGTAGTTACCAAGGGGTACGAGTAAAGTACAATTTCGCCTTCTCCATTTTTTCCTCAGTAAAATATAATAGGGAATTGTTTCATCTGCTTTTACTTTCGGGTTCTTACGTATTAAGCTACAATGCGAACTGTATAAATTATTCGGACATATTAAATCGGAAATATTTCCGATCGCGAATTAAAGCGCTTTTTGTAAGTTTGAACCAATCGTTCGGCGAGTAATTTTTAAGCACGATTTTGTTCTTTTCAGATATACTGTGCCATTCCAAAGAATCATTGCTCACAGATATGCTTATATGCATACAGATCTGACAAAATCTCGCGAAGCTCTACATTGTTAAGATCTAGTGATGTAAGTCAACCACTTTGGAGACTCTACTAAGGACCTTAATAGAGCCAAAGACAAATGAGATTTTGGCAAATGATCCTTATTCCGAATTGTTTGTACATAATTTTAAGCCTGGTGAGCATGCATAGATCATTGTGATGATGTTTGCACACGAACCAAGGAAGTAAGAAAATTAGTAGGTTGTCACTTAAAGATGTTACCAAAGGGATGTAACGGTGATTTTTATCTATGTATTTAGATTTTGCATAATGACCAAAGGCTGTAAGACGGTTCTTTAGTATGCTCAAAGATAATTGAAAAGGAGATAAATAATTAGTAGTGGTACCTAAACATGTCTTGAGTGACACTTGCAAAGAAAAGAGATCTTTATTTTCACACGAGTATCGTATAAGTATTCGATCCGAATTAGCGATAAAAAAAATGGCAAGAAAAAGCGACAACGTAAAGGCCATCAACGTCGCGGTCGTCGGACTTTCCGGCACCGAGAAGGATAAGGGGCAAGTCGGTGTTGGGAAATCTTGCCTCTGCAATCGATTTATGCGCTCGTTGAGCGACGATTATAGCGTGGACCATATTTCAGTGTTATCGCAGGTACTCGATAAGGTTCTATCTTGAAAAATTCGCATCGATTTTTGATGTCTAATCAGATTTACTAATCACCTCGTACGATTTGCAGTCGGATTTTAGCGGGCGTGTAGTAAACAATGACCATTTCTTGTACTGGGGTGAAGTACTGAAAACCGCGGAAGACGGAACGGAATTTCAATTTCAAGTGATAGAGCACACAGAATTTATTGACGATGCGTCCTTTCAACCGTTTAAAGGCGGCAAAATGGAACCGTACGCGAAGAGATGCGCGGCAACGAAAATTACGAGCGCCGAAAAGTTAATGTACATCTGCAAAAATCAGTTAGGAATAGAAAAGGAATACGAGCAGAAAGTTTTGCCGGATGGTAAATTAAACATCGATGGGTTTCTGTGCGTGTTCGATGTCAGCGTTGTACCGAATAGATCGATCGAAAAACAGGTGGAAATAGTGGCTAATATAATGAACAACCTGATGAAAACCAAAAAACCAATCGTTCTGGTTACAACTAAGAACGATGACGCAAACGAGCAGTACGTTAAAGAAGCCGAAAAGCTCGTAATGAGGAAAGAGTACAAAGGTTCGATTTTAATTGTCGAAACATCGGCACATGAAAATATTAACATTGAACTGGCATATATCATCCTGGCGCAATTGATTGACAAAACAAAAATGCGGAGTAAAGTAATTCCATTTGCGGAGTCGGCGAGAGCGAGGAAGGAACTGTTGGATGCATCGACGGAATCCTTACAGAGATTGATACGTTTGCACGTTACTGACTATCGCGCACTTTGGTCGCAAGCTTCGAAAAAGCTTGCACAGCACAAGGAATTTTCAACGTTCGTCGAATTGTTTGGCATCGATGCCACTCAAAGATTATTTAGGAGGCATATTAAAAAGTTGAAGGATGAACAAGTAGCCAAGAAGATTCAGGGATACCTGGATATGTTACCGGATATCCTCCACGAGATATGTCCTGATATATCGAATTTAATTAACGAGTATGCACGATTAGTTTTCTGCGCGAATACTTCTTTACGTAAATTCAACCGAATGATTCGCTTGAATTCGCTTAAATTCGCTTAAATTCGCTTACAGGGAGTGGGCCGCGGTACAACAGTATATCAAAGAACACCCCGACTTTCATCAATTTTTTTACGAATGTCCGGAAGATATACCTTGGATCGATTGCGATTTCGGAGAAAATAATGGGACGAAAATTCCTTACGACGTTTTGGAAACACCCGAAGCAGAAACGGTCTTTAAAAATCATATAAATGCTTTGCAGCAGGAACAGCGTCGATTAGAGTAAGTCGCGTAGTGAGAGTTGCAAGATTTTTAAAAATTCATCATTCTTACGATACATATACATGCCAGCTGATATTTTCTATTCAAAAAATAGCAAATGGCAAATGGCAAATTAATTTGTTGCTGTATATGCTTAATGTTACCGTTCGATTCGTACGATCGTGCAGCATTCTAGAAAATAATGTCCATGTGCAGTACACTAATGCTTTGCTTTATTCTGGGTGGCGTTTCTTTCTGCAGACTTCCAAAAAGGTAATTAATGCTTTTATCGAACCGAGTCTGCTTTCCGATTTACTCTACTATTTGATTTATTCGTACAATCCAATATATCGTCCATTTTATGATATTCGCCCTACTAACACACAAATATTTCGTGCAATATTTCTGCGTTCGTAATTAGTTCCCCGTTTTCGTGAATGTTAACTTTGACATTGTATAGGTAGACTGTTGTAGAATTTGAGTCTAGAAACAAACTAATGGTTATCACTGATTAGGTGGAAAAAACAATTTAAGCAATTATTAGAAGAAACCGGTTACGTTACACCAGGAAAACATTTGTCCGAAGTTCGAGTACTCTTTATGGGTAGAGAGTGTTTCGAAGCACTTTCGCATCATGACTGTCAGGAAATATACGAGCAACACCAAAAAGAAATTATCGAGAAAGCAAAACATAATTTCCAAGTAAGAGGATATTGGTATATTTCGAAACCACTGTCTCTAATGTCTCTAATGTCTCTAATGCCCCTTATCATACTTATTATCGTTTTATTTCCTCAGGAATTACTCCTAGAGCACGCGGATTTATTCTACCACTTTAAAAGTATTGCTCCTTCAGGAACTATAACGCAAGATGATATTAAGGAAATAACAGATGCACTCTTAGATGATTTTAGGTGGTTATTTCGATAATTATCCGTTAGAGTAAAGTCTGTTCTACGTTGGAAATGTCGAGCTTTTAATAATGATAATTGTTTCTCGGGACACGTAGGTACAAAGCTTTAGACAGGCTGGATCAAGATAGGAAGTTGATGCTGTTTCAACATCTCGGTTTTGTACATTGCCCTATAAGGGAGCATTGTCCGGCATATCCAAACTGTATGGATGCCCTAATAGAACGGATACTTGGAACGAAAGCGCACAGGTGCGAATATTTTCATTCTCTCTTTTTCTAAGAATGCGTTTACCTACGACATCTATTTGCATCATTTTCGTTCCATGATCCATTTAGACCTTCCTCCTGGAATCACAGTAGTCAGTGGCAACTGACCTCGGATAACAATCAATTAAATTTAGTAATACTCGGAAGCAATGGACTCAGCGAGGAATTCGCGAGGGAAATAAGGGCTCAAACGGAAGACGATGAGGTAGAGATCGACTGTCAATTGTATACTCTGGGATATCGAATCATTGACGGAGATGTCGGTCTGCCGCATAATTCATTTACCACTTCCGATTTTATGCCACATGGTAATTCATTACCTATTGTCTTACAACGATCTACATAGACTGTAATGTCCCTGGAGGTTCCTGAGTTTGGGATTTACATTGTTCCAGGATCATTTTGTATCTATTCGAACGAAGACACGTTCGAGTATATTCGCTCCTCTTTAGAAAAGACATTATTGTCGAACTTAGAGCAGGAGGATAGGTTGGCATTTCAAGGATTACCGATTGTTATTATGTTCGTGCCAGAGTCCAGTATAGACGAAATGGAAGCAATAAGACTTAGAGAGGAGGGACAGAATCTCGCGGATAGTTTGCAATGTCCATTCATTGACGTCTGTATAGAGGACTTAGAACAAGATAAAAGATTTCCCACACCGCTCGTAAAGGATGCTCTACAACAGCTAATACAATCTATAAATCACAGGGCTGGTTTTCTAAATATTTATCAAAGTGTCATTGAATGTTTGGAACCTGATATTAGGTATTGGCATTAAATACAATCGCGGTTGTATTATACGTAAAAATACTTTGTTATAACATCCGAAACTTGATTGCAGAATAATAATGTGCATGTTTTGCGGCGATCCATATTCGGTCGAAAACGTACTTGGTCCTTTGCTCAGTCACCAATGTTGTTTTCTTAGCGGCGATAGATCGATCGTTTTAGAAACATTTTTGGGAGAATCTAAGCGTAGAGTCGAAGTGATCATTTCGAGTTTTCACGGGGCAAATGCGTTTAGGGACGAATTGGTGCATGGTTTTATACTCGTTTATTCTACCAAAAGAAAAGCATCGCTTGCGACTCTTAAGTACGTTTAATACAATCTACCTATATACCTGTGAACCACAGGTTCTTACGCGATAATGCGATACTTATTTTTGAACGTTAATCCTCATATTTTAGCGCATTTTCTATGAATATACCAAACTTACCAATACAAATAATGGCTGTGACTGATACTGGAGGCGCGAATGCATTCTTTAGTAATGACTTAAGTCATCTGCTTATCACGGAAGGAAATGCAACGGCGGATAGATTACAAGCACATTTCATGACGTCCGCCTCGAGTTGCCAACAAAAAAGTATAGCAAAGCAAAATTAGTCTTTCTTTCTTTCTATACTTCTATACCTTTCTTTTATAACAATATTAATCTATTTTATTACCCGCCACACAGCGGCATTTTATACTCCGTTCTTCAAAGAAGTGTGGGAGAAAAAGCCCGAGATCGAGCAGGCATTTCACATGGAGGAGCCAGGTAATCTAAACGATAGCGGTGAAGGGACTTTAGAGTACTCTGCTTTACATCCTATGCCACCACCACGACACGAGAGCTATCATCTCCAAACTCCAGATGACGGGTAAGTAATCTAAAAGTAGATTATCAAGTACCCTGATACCGAGCGCATTAATGGCTGATTTCATGCAAAAGTCTAATGTGAAGCAGTATGTCTGTAACTTTCAGAAGTGGCTCCGAGTCATACGACCAATTAACGCCGGACGGTGATCTCGGAGATACTGGATTGAACGAACAGTTCGCGGATAATAGAGCCACACCTAGCGATGACAGTGATATTTATAGTCAAGTCGATTTTTATAGGGAAGAAAGAGAACGAGACTTATTAAAAACCGGTGATATCGCGAATAAGTTATCTGGTTAGTTTGTTGAACGCAGAATATGTTTATTCGTGAGATTTGAATATCTGAAATAATATACTTATCACCAGGTTGGGTAAAAGACACGTTCATGCATCAGGACGGAGTAACAAATAGTTACTCGCATAGAGCTTTTACAACTGGTCGTCGACATATTTCCCAAACGAAACCCCGCCCTAAGGGAAATAGTCAGACGCTTAAGCAACCTGGCAAAATTAATTTGAAGGATTTCTCGAACGTAACTGACGCCATAGCTAGAATGACGATAGGCGAAAAAGACGAACATGGTTCTAAAATGACGATGGGTCACGCACCTCTCGCCACACCCGAACTAGTTGATCTTGGCTCGGAGTATGCTCAAGTGAAGGATGTTGTTCCCAACTTATACCCTTTCTACGATGGCGATTATGCCTATGCTTTAGTACAAGACTCTATTGGAAATAATAAGTCGAAATTACGTCATCGACGGGAGAAAGGACAGCCTTGTAAGACTACTATTTCCTTTGCTCTTTTACTTTAATAACATGCTCTACTAGTTTTCTAATTTCAACTATTCGCGGTGCACTATTCTTCAGCGTACAGTGACTCCGATTCGGAATGGAGTTCTTTGGAAAGGCAAAGGGTAGCCGATGCTTTAGGCAAAGCGAACAAGAAACCTTCGACGCACAAAAGAATACGCAAAAAACGTACCGCGATTCCGGTCGCAACGCCAAAAGTTCCGCCATTAGCTAGTATGGGAAGTGGTGACGGTATTGTGGGTTTAAATTATAACATGAAGGAAGATAAGAACTGGCGAGTAGACGTGGCTGAGAGAGGTATACATATCTTGCGATATTGTTTAACATCACTTCGGACTAAATCATTTTTACCGAATAGTGATATCATACCGAAAGTAATGTTCATATTTAATTTTTGATTTAGTTTCCAGCGAAACTCCCGACTCTTCTGAATCGAGTGATCCAGAACATACGTCGAGATCTAAATCGAAACAGTATAAACACGCTGCTGCCAGTTTAAGGAAACGATTCGGAAACTCTTTGCAACAGCAACACTTGGCGGCGACATTACAACAACATCCGTTTAATGTTAAACATATGACGCAAGAGATGTTCAGTGCTTCCTGTAAGTATCTAGAAAGGCATGCGAATGTCCATTGAGGATTAGATAGCATGTTAATAGTAGAGTTCCGTTTGTAACTCAGACGAAGCATGCAGATTGAATTCCTATACTTGCTTTTTTCATTCTGAAATGGAATTTTTGTCAACGGTCTTATTTCGATATTTACGTTTAACCGCGCTACGAGATCGAATAAACAGAGGCTTTTAGCCAGGACCAGGAAGATCGCGTTGAATTATTTTCGATCTTGTTGTTGATATTGCACGATACTGTTGTTATTTTAGCGAAGCAAAGGGGTGAAAATACCTTTGGCAACATTCCAGATGACGAATCTAGTCTGGACGTTTCCTCTCCACGAGAAATTAATTCACCCAGTGTAAGTGTACGAAATATATATTAATATGCGGGGGAACTTAAAAATCTTCCATGAATACTCCCAATTGCCTGATTTCCAGTTTGGCATATTAAATAAGGGAAAAGACGGCGACAAGTTAACAAGAAAGAAAGACAAGCAGAAAGCGAAGGAGGACGAAAAACTGGAGAAACGCAGGCAAAAGGAAGAGAAATTGAAGAAACACGCGGAGAAGGAGAAGGAACGGGAGAAGAAGAAACAAGAGAAGATCAAGCAGATCAAAGGACCTGGCGGAGGACTGATTTCGAGTCAAGTACAGCAGCAGCCATTGATCGAAGATTTTGCGCAAAGCGAGACAAATCGAATACCACTTTTCCTTGAGAAATGTGTGCGATTTATCGAGGATGAAGGTTTAGATTCCGAGGGAATATACAGAGTTCCTGGAAACAGAGCGCACGTTGAGCTCCTCTTTCAGAAATTCGAAGAAGGTGTACATCTTTTTGTTAATCTGTACGCCGGCATTAAGATGAATTATTTACTATATTTACTATTTTACTATTTTGCAAATTGTAGATGGAAACGTGGATATACATTCTCTGGACATACCTGTAAACGCGGTGGCGACTGCTTTGAAGGACTTCTTTTCAAAAAGGTTACCTCCGCTTATCGATAAGGAACGAATGAGTGAACTCGAGGATATTTCGGGTGAATAATTTAGATTCAACTCCACGATAAATACCTCTTTTACAATCATCTAAATAAATTCTTTGCGTCCTGTCAGGTGCGCGTGGTATCAGCAAGCCAATGTCCGCAACCTGTATGAACATGGAAGGTACGTCTACCGTGAAAGCAATTAAGTAATATTTCGCCAAAGTTCTATAAGTCGGATAAGAACTTATTGAATGAATATTGCAACCATTACTTATTGCAGATCGCAGCTGCCGATTATTAGCACTACGCTTGATGCTCAATAAGTTGAATCCCGTGAATTTCGACGTCCTCAAGTTCATCTTCCAACATTTTGTAAAGTAAGTTATATACCGCGGAGCAAAATATTTTCTTTGACTTTTTGTTTTGCCACTACTGTCGATACAGCACGACCACTTTGGATATTTTTAGAGTGGCGGAGAATTGTAAGCTGAATAGTATGGACAGCAAAAACTTGGCGATCTGTTGGTGGCCTACTTTATTACCTATAGAATTTAATGATCTTGGGAGATTCGAAGCTATGAGGCCATACTTGGAAGATGTCGTTCAGACAATGATCGACCAATATCCTTTCCTCTTCTGCGGCGAGGAAGCAATTGTAATGGTCTAGTAAAAAACTAAAGGTTTGCCATATGTACAACCAGAACTGTAAGTGTTTTCTTTCTTTTTTGGAGAAACAAATATTTCTAAGTCCCCGGGTTGCGCTTTTTACCTGGAGGAACAAAAGACGAAACTCTCTTGAGTTCAGGAGGGTTATGCATTTCTGTATTATTGTTTTCGTAGTACACACGAATATACGGAATTAACTAATTAATTCACGCGATGTAATAAAAAAGTAAAAAGTGTATAACGCGAAAGACGAACAAATTAATTTAAGTTTTACTCGATTGAACGCATTATAGATATATAAATATAATTATAATTCTCGTTGATTTGCCGCGAAGCGTGACCGATTGGGAGATGTTCGATTTTAATGGTCCTAAGATGGCTGTTTTTGCAGATCTGATAATAATTGCGAAGTAATAAGAAAAAAAAGTCAATCCATGTGTAATAAACAAGTATGCATGTATCATGTTGGATGTTTATTCAAGAGCGATGTATTTATTAATATGTATCTTAGCTGTAAGGACCCTCGGTATTTGATAAATAAGCGAATAACCGAAAAAAACGTTAGTGAAGGTAAAATCGATGTTGCTTTTCCGAACTTAAATGCTCTCGATTCTTTTACTAGTTTCTACATTTTCACCCTCCTTTTTCTACAAATAGAAAGCTATTTGGCCAAGTATGTGAGGAGCGTGTATGAGAGATAAAGGGTGATAGAAAATGGAAAAAAAAGAAAAAGCAAGTGGAAAGAAGCAGGGAATCTTGCGGGAAGGCAGGGGACATTAGAGAACGTATTACGTAATCGAAGAGAACTTTTTCCAAGTACCGTTCACACGTTCGCGCGTATTTTATATAGCAACGATATCAAAAAGAAGAGGAAGAAGAGCTAATACCCATCTGAGAATTTCTGCGAGTGACTCTTATTCTGGCCAAAGTACGACTTCACTCCCAAAGGGTTTCTCGCATCGGGACGATGCCGATGCCGGTGCCGGTGCCGATGCCAATACTCTTCATCGAATCAGTATTTCGAAATACTCAGACTGACTATAGCAGAGCGGAGAAAACGAGCTCGATGGTGATACAATCCATATATCCATTCCGTCTGATAGAAGAAAACGAAGAAAACGAAGAAAAGGAAGAAAAGGAAGAAAACGAAAAGTGTTATGCGTATTCGGGAATCTTCAGAAGAAATGATTTTACTCAAAGAGGAGCCGAAGAATGCCACAAAGCATTCGAAATATTTCGAAGATTCACGGGATGCGACGAAAAATCGAGGATATTTCTAAGGAGAATATTTAGGAGGTTTCTTGCAAGTTCCATAAGGAAATAAGACGTATTGTACATAAGATTATAAGATTGTACGGTACGAAGTTTACAAGGTGGATCGCGGTGGATCGCGGTGATCGACTTCCGATACCTTCTTTTTTCGAAGATTAATTTACCATGACACTCGAACAAAGATCATTTTCCGTTTCTCGATTATATTTTTACACTACTAACTATCTATCGATATCGTTTAAACCTTTGCGGTCGAGCTCACGTCTTACTACCGTGTTGATATCATTTTCCAGCAAGGCTTTACTGACCCGCGCAGAAAGATTCCTTATATTATATATTTATGTTAGTTAGAGTACTAGGAAGTACTAGGAAGTACTAAGAAGTACGGGGAAGGTCGCGGGCTAGTACATAATACTAATACTGAATTCCCATCGGGTCCTATGATCGCAAAGAGTTAAACGAATAAACGTAATATATTAATATTAATAATAGCGAGGAAGGGTGAAAATAAAATTCTAATCACTGCGTTTAGACTTACGCGTATCGGGTAATGCACCTTTAGGATCTTTCCGTGTTTCAAGAGATTCGAATCGTCTAATAATCGTTTTACTTAATTTATTTCACTCGATATCATTCGTATTACTCAGAGTCTGTCCAAGTCGCGAAACGAAGGAAAGAAGATTCTTGTAGGTGTGCCATAAATACATATGTGTCGATGTTACAATTGTAATAAACGTACGCCTTTCGACGGCTCAACGTTCGAAGGATTAAGCGAAACGGCGGAATGAGAAATTGCGAGCCGAAGGAAGAAAGAAGAAAGAGGAAAAATGAAAAATGAAAAAAGAAAAAAGAAAAAAAGAGCAGGATCCAATGGAAGAATGGATTCCCCTTATATCGATTATGTTCGAGCGGAGCGAAACGAATTCTTAGCGAATCTCTTTTTTCAAATCAGGAGTATAAACTGCAAACATTCCCTTAAGGAACGTCGATGTTACTTTTTCACTTCGTCGACACTGAACCGTTAGAAATTCGTCCTAACGAGGAGTCGAAGAGAGCCACTATTGGAAATTCGGAACGATCGATTCGGAATTTCTATGAATTCAGTCTCGATGAATCGGATCACTTTTACGCTGTCGTATTTATAAGAAAAAACACGTTGTAACGATATTTCTTCGCTGATCCAATTACGGTGTCCGATAAACCGGGACACGGCAAAGCGAGACAACGGAACGTACATTCCCGTTTAATTAGTCGTAAATGAAGAAAACAGATTTTATACATTCGTACGTAACGTAATTGTATAATGTTGTAATAGGAACAAAGAACGTCGATGTTACGTGTGAGATCTGGGACTACGGATCTATGCTGTCTGAAAATAATAATGACATGATTCCTGTCATTGTCGCTGAGTTTACTGGAAATTTATCTTATTCCTACCTGCAATCTCGATATCCAATTTTTGAGTTCTCCTTTTCCTTTCATTATTCCAGTATTTCAACGATATTTCACGAGTACCCTTTCATAGCGGCTGCAGCAAATTGATTCCGACACAATCCGAATAAGCGATAAAACTAAATCTTTTTAAATCATTTCTTCGCCACTTTATTCACCGGGTTACCTCTTGCGCGCTTTCCGTCTTTCTCCTTCCGTATTCCGCCGGGTAATTCTTTAATCGATATTCAATTTATTTCCTTATAAGATTTAGCGGTCCCCGAATTTTCTCTCGATTCTTCGCCTCTTTTGATCCGCTGCGTGCTTTTACATATCTTTATCCAATCGAGATGTAGTTCGATTCTAAGAGGGATCGTATTTCCGAAGAAAATCTTTGGGAGTTCTCAACATACAATTTATATCCAATATCCACCGTGTATTATAATGTTGAACCAACTCTCTTTACGTGCAGTTCTGTTACGCTAATATCGAGTTGATCGCGAGTTTAACTATAATTATTTTTTATTTGCAGACGTATACGCTTATGTTATTACATTATATGTACAGTTTATACATGTATATACCGGTTTAATGAAACTGACGAAAATATAAACGACGAATAATTGGGAAAACTGGCATAAATAAGGAACGGGCGTGTTCGGGATCTTTAAAGAGATCAGGATAGACTAGACTTTGGTAAAAAGCGTAGTGTTAGGGGTACTTGAACGTACGTTACTCCTCGCGAGGGTGGAGGGTGCGCACTTGCATTTTGAGGTCGCACACTTTCGCACGTTCATTAGCGGTGCAAATTTACCTGCACCGGCAAAGCACAGCCGGTCCTCTTCTCTCCTCATCTTGGACGGTCCAGGAGTGGCCCGCGATATATCCACTAACCCTTTGTCCTGCCCCTTCTCTCTCGCTCACCCTCTTTCACTCTTTTCTCCTTTCTTTCCTTACTCCGTTATTCCACCGGTTAGCACTCATCGTGTTATTCCCGCGTGCACACTTTCGGTCCTCCGTCGAGGTATGAACTGCGGAAGAACGGATCGTGCGATATTTTTGTACGCGAGTTATTTTATAGAGAAAAGTCCACTCTTTCGAATCCATTTTGTTGCCTCAAAATATCTTCATGGACTCCTTAGTTCTGGACAATTATATAGGAACCTTCTTGCAACTTTGTTCGCGAGTCTCACCCACCCCTCGGAGGAGGCCCCGTATTTTAATTAATTACAAAAGAAGCAACCGTGGGATATTTTTGTCCGTCTATGATCTTATAGAGAAAAGTTCGCTCGTTCGAATGCACTTTGTTGCATCAAAAAATATTCACGGACTCCGTAGTTATTAACGATTATTCGGGACATTCATTCAACCTTGTTCACGAGTAAAACCCACCGCTCGGAGGAGGCCCGGTATTTTAATTATTACAAAAGAACCAACCGTGGGATATTTTTGTCCGTCAATGATCTTATAGAGAAAAGTCCGCTCTTTCGAATGCACTTTGTTGCATCAAAAAATATTCACGGGCTACTTAGTTATTGACGATTATGCGGGACATTCATTCAACCTTGTTCGCGAGTAAAACCCACCGCTCAGAGGAGGCCCCGTATTTTAATTAATTACAAAAGAACCAACCGTGGGATATTTTTGTCCGTCTATGATCTTATAGAGAAAAGTCCGCTCTTTCGAATGCACTTTGTTGCATCAAAAAATATTCACGGGCTACTTAGTTATTGACGATTATGCGGGACATTCATTCAACCTTGTTCGCGAGTAAAACCCACCGCTCAGAGGAGGCCCCGTATTTTAATTAATTACAAAAGAACCAACCGTGGGATATTTTTGTCCGTCTATGATCTTACAGAGAAAAGTCCGCTCTTTCGAATGCACTTTGTTGCATCAAAAAATATTCACGGACTCCGTAGTTATTAACGATTATTCGGGACATTCATTCAACCTTGTTCGCGAGTAAAACCCACCGCTCAGAGGAGGCCCCGTATTTTAATTAATTACAAAAGAACCAACCGTGGGATATTTTTGTCCGTCTATGATCTTATAGAGAAAAGTCCGCTCTTTCGAATGCACTTTGTTGCATCAAAAAATATTCACGGACTCCGTAGTTATTAACGATTATTCGGGACATTCATTCAACCTTGTTCGCGAGTAAAACCCACCGCTCAGAGGAGGCCCCGTATTTTAATTAATTACAAAAGAACCAACCGTGGGATATTTTTGTCCGTCTATGATCTTATAGAGAAAAGTCCGCTCTTTCGAATGCACTTTGTTGCATCAAAAAATATTCACGGACTCCGTAGTTATTAACGATTATTCGGGACATTCATTCAACCTTGTTCGCGAGTAAAACCCACCGCTCAGAGGAGGCCCCGTATTTTAATTAATTACAAAAGAACCAACCGTGGGATATTTTTGTCCGTCTATGATCTTATAGAGAAAAGTCCGCTCTTTCGAATGCACTTTGTTGCATCAAAAAATATTCACGGGCTACTTAGTTATTGACGATTATGCGGGACATTCATTCAACCTTGTTCGCGAGTAAAACCCACCGCTCAGAGGAGGCCCCGTATTTTAATTAATTACAAAAGAACCAACCGTGGGATATTTTTGTCCGTCTATGATCTTATAGACAAAAGTCCGCTCTTTCCAATGCACTTTGTTGCATCAAAAAATATTCACGGGCTACTTAGTTATTGACGATTATGCGGGACATTCATTCAACCTTGTTCGCGAGTAAAACCCACCGCTCAGAGGAGGCCCCGTATTTTAATTAATTACAAAAGAACCAACCGTGGGATATTTTTGTCCGTCTATGATCTTACAGAGAAAAGTCCGCTCTTTCGAATGCACTTTGTTGCATCAAAAAATATTCACGGACTCCGTAGTTATTAACGATTATTCGGGACATTCATTCAACCTTGTTCGCGAGTAAAACTCACCGCTCGGAGGAGGTCCCGTATTTTAATTAATTACAAAAGAACCAACCGTGGGATATTTTTGTCCGTCTATGATCTTATAGAGAAAAGTCCGCTCTTTCGAATGCACTTTGTTGCATCAAAAAATATTCACGGGCTACTTAGTTATTGACGATTATGCGGGACATTCATTCAACCTTGTTCGCGAGTAAAACCCACCGCTCAGAGGAGGCCCCGTATTTTAATTAATTACAAAAGAACCAACCGTGGGATATTTTTGTCCGTCTATGATCTTATAGACAAAAGTCCGCTCTTTCCAATGCACTTTGTTGCATCAAAAAATATTCACGGGCTACTTAGTTATTGACGATTATGCGGGACATTCATTCAACCTTGTTCGCGAGTAAAACCCACCGCTCAGAGGAGGCCCCGTATTTTAATTAATTACAAAAGAACCAACCGTGGGATATTTTTGTCCGTCTATGATCTTACAGAGAAAAGTCCGCTCTTTCGAATGCACTTTGTTGCATCAAAAAATATTCACGGACTCCGTAGTTATTAACGATTATTCGGGACATTCATTCAACCTTGTTCGCGAGTAAAACTCACCGCTCGGAGGAGGTCCCGTATTTTAATTAATTACAAAAGAACCAACCGTGGGATATTTTTGTCCGTCTATGATCTTATAGAGAAAAGTCCGCTCTTTCGAATGCACTTTGTTGCATCAAAAAATATTCACGGGCTACTTAGTTATTGACGATTATGCGGGACATTCATTCAACCTTGTTCGCGAGTAAAACCCACCGCTCAGAGGAGGCCCCGTATTTTAATTAATTACAAAAGAACCAACCGTGGGATATTTTTGTCCGTCTATGATCTTATAGACAAAAGTCCGCTCTTTCCAATGCACTTTGTTGCATCAAAAAATATTCACGGGCTACTTAGTTATTGACGATTATGCGGGACATTCATTCAACCTTGTTCGCGAGTAAAACCCACCGCTCAGAGGAGGCCCCGTATTTTAATTAATTACAAAAGAACCAACCGTGGGATATTTTTGTCCGTCTATGATCTTACAGAGAAAAGTCCGCTCTTTCGAATGCACTTTGTTGCATCAAAAAATATTCACGGACTCCGTAGTTATTAACGATTATTCGGGACATTCATTCAACCTTGTTCGCGAGTAAAACTCACCGCTCGGAGGAGGTCCCGTATTTTAATTAATTACAAAAGAACCAACCGTGGGATATTTTTGTCCGTCTATGATCTTATAGAGAAAAGTCCGCTCTTTCGAATGCACTTTGTTGCATCAAAAAATATTCACGGACTCCGTAGTTATTAACGATTATTCGGGACATGCATTCAACCTTGTTCGCGAGTGACTAATTTCCCGTGACTTTGATCCTCGCCTTTTATCCTAAAGTTATCGCTATACTTATATACACACATATATGTACATTTGTACATGTTAATCATAAAAGTGATTAGAATAAGTGGGTGGAGATAAGCGAACGGACAGGTTTTAAGTAGAGACGGTCAACCTGTCCGCCCGGCTGACTCTAAGTAGATATGGTCAACTATTCGGCCTAAGTAGATCAGGACGGCAGGCCAGGCTAAGTAGAACGTGACAACCACTCCTTCCGAGTGGTCGAGCTCAGTCATATCCGAGACGTACCATATTCACCCGTAGAAAAGTAACCCATCGCCCCAAATTATAATTCCGAGCGTTTGTTCCTTGGTCGAACGTTGGGCTCGATTTCCTAGAGACTCGGTTGGACCAAGATTCTTCGAAATAAGTCATAGCTAATGCCAAAATGAAAAACCTATGATCCTCCCCATCGCACTCTATGTAAACGCCTAAGTTAAACACACTAGAATCCGATAAAATAAAAAGGAACGAAGAGGGAAATTCAGGAGGGAGTTTCGAGAGAGAGGAGACCGGCGTGTAGAGTATGTCATGGTGGAGAGCGTAAGGGTGTATGACGTCATAGTTGAGGGGTTGCCCGGGTAACGGGTGGTGGGTAAAACGGTTCTTCGGCGCGTCGGGACGCCGTGGTGCGTCGCCACCAACGTCGCGGCGTAAAAATCAATTTGGACCTTGGCTAGGTGACCGTCCCTCGTTTCTCGTTCCTCGCTCGGCGCTGGTGCTGTTGCCGCTGCTGGTGCCGCCGCCGCCGCCGCCGCTGCCACCGCCGCCGCCGCCGCCGCTACCACCGCCGCCAAAGAAAGCCGAGCACGCGAGAACCGAAACCTGCCGGGGACACGAAGCCGAGCTTCCGAACGGCAAAGCTCTGGCAGTCGCGAGTCGCCAACTCATCGAGCGGGCACCACATCCACACACACATACACACAACTACACGAACACGCATCCTCTCTCGCTCGCACTTTCGCTATCTCTTCGTTTTCTTTATCCCGGAATTGGCCTCCGTACGAACAGAGAAAGGGAGAGGTGGAAAAGCGTGGTCATCCGCGCGCTATCGAGAGGACAAATTCGTGGGCCGCACGCGACTGTGTTAACGCGACTATCCTGACGCGCGCGAGTCTCCTTCGTTCTCGTTGAGCTTTCGTGGCGCGCGCCGGGCTTTGCTCGGGAGGAAAACCATCGAAGAGGTGCTTACGTGGAAAGCTTCTTCGAAGATACTCGTCTGGTTATTCGGGAATCGTGTCCGACGCGAGGGTACAGCGGAGATTAAAAGCCGACAAGACAGAAAGCAAGAAACCTGGGAAATGTGAGTAAAGCAAAGAGCGTCGTTACAAGGAGGCTTTTTGCAGAGACACACAGTGCACGGTAAATTACATTTGGATCGTATTGGTCGTGAAAACACGAACGAAGAAGCGCGAAGAAGAAACCGGATAAACGAGCCTTTTCTTGGTCGGAAGATGTAAGCTAGAAGAGTTTCAAACACGATCCAAGCTACAACACGGAACGGAAGCTTTTGGGATCGTTCGAGGTATCAGGATGAGATCGAACCCGGCTTTTCGCAGGAGTGTCTTCGACACGGCAAAGCTCCGAAAGCTTCGAAGGAGCCCTTAGTTGTTTTGGTGTATCATATCGTTTATCGTTCGACCATTGTATTTTCAGTGTCGAGAGAGAGAGAGAGAGAGAGAGAGAGAGGGGGGGGGGCTTTTGATCGGTATCAATATCATTTTTAAGGGACTGTCTTTCGAGTGAAAGCTACGCCGGCTAATCGGCAGGAAATATTCAACGATTCTCCGATTCTCCGATGTATTACATGGAAGGTTTCGGTTTCGGTTTCGTGTGATCGGACCCGATGGTGATTTTTCTCTCGCTCTATCGTGGGACAGAAGATTCGATGAAATGGGCTATTCGAAAGCATCGCGATAGCTAATTCCCGTGATTTTGCGTCCTGTAAATTTTTCGTGGATTCCGCGGGTGGTGTCACGAATACGGTCGGACGGGAGCGACGCGTGCCACGCATGCGACGTGCTGTCTGTCGTGAAAGCTCCCATACAGATGTCTAAGAAAAAAACATCGAAGTGAGACCGGTGAAACCGTTCATTCGAATTTCTCCGAGATCTGACGTTTTCGCTTTACGCCTCGTCCTATTCGAACGCTGAAAAGCTTCGAAAGAGTCAGGCGCGGCGTGCTTGGGTTTCACCGACCGATCATCGATTCCAAAAAAGCTCGCTTCGGAAGGAAGGAACCACAGCCAAGACGAATCGAATCAAAGGCATCCTCGAATAACGAATATTTCATTCGTTCCGAAAGCTCCTTTCTCGGTAGACGGAAATCGTCCAACGAAAAAGTCCTACGTGGAATAATTTCTCTTTCTTACGAACTTTTGAAAAAAGTTCTCTAAGTATCTGAATTTGAAGTAGGGTCTGCGAATAGTAATAAACGTGAAGTGAGTGCGGAGGGAAAGGAACGAAGGGGTTTCACCTCGGATGCCCGGAGTCGCAGCCAAGAGAGATAAAGAAGAGAGTCCGTTCGAGATTTCGCGCTCGCGTAGACAGTTCCGAGGAGCTTTTTTTCCCACTTTGGACAGTGGTATCCAGTGGTTCGTGCGAGCGCGTTTGTCAAGCCCCGGGTGTTTTAAAGTCGGCCGGGGAATAGGAGAGAGACAGAGAGAGAGAGACAGAGAGAGCGCGCGTATTTTCCAGGGACAAACGTTACCCATTATTATACGACTTCGGACTTGGTTTGTCACGAAACACGAGGGACGCTGCTCGAGAGAAAGATAGATAAAGGGGACCGCGAACGGACAATGAGATCGTCCGGGGAAATTCATTAAGTGCAAATCTCGTGTCTTACCTCAAAGACTTTTTAGAATTCGCGTTGTTCCGAGCCTCGACTTTTCGCAGAATCCAATCGGAAAGTTTTGCCGGCGGAATTTTCAGCCGAAGGAGCACGGATTCCAGCAGTCACTAATTAATTCCAGTGTTCCACTCTAACGACAAGATTTGTCCGAAGAGGATAATGAGAAATAATGAGAAATAATGAGAAATAATGAGAAATAATGAGATCGTCCATATAACGTTACCAAGGACTCTTTCGAATTCGATGCCTTTTAGCGCAAGATTATAAAGGGCTTGAATTAACCGGCACTCTGTGAGATCAAAGAGGCATTCGCTATTAATTTAACGTTAATAATCGTACCTAATATCGAAGATGGTCGTTGCATTAGAGAACATAACTCTTTAACAGATGCACGTACGGTGTTCCGTTGTTTGAATTTGCTTTCGAAAATGTAGCGCGTTTTTGGAAATCCCGAAGAATCAAAAACTAAGGCACCGTTTGAACCCCTTACGAGGACGCAATCGCGTCTTGGAATAGAAAATTCGGAGGATAAGAAAAAGTAGGTGGAATGTTGTCGGACACTGGCCTCGAGGACAAGTAGAATAGGACGCGCGAAGTCGGACGATACGAACCAAAATCGTGTCGATGATGTTGCAGGGCAAATTGCCAGGAAGAGATCGGTTGTCGTGGCGAGAATATTATCCTTTCACAAAGTATTGTTCCTCCTATCTCCGAGTCTAATTATCCCTTCGACTTGAGAGAAAGCAGCGACAGGGGAGAAGAAAAGCTCAAAGGAATGCCCAGATACGATGACGCGCCTCGAGATCGTCCTCGAGCGTAGGATAACGCCGTCGTCGTCGTCGTCGTCGTCGTCGTCGTCGTCGTCGACTTCGTTGTCGTCGTCGTCGTCGTCGTCGTCAACAGGTTCCTGGAGAGAAGATTTTCCGATCAGTTAGTAGAATCCAGGAAATGGTTCGGGATAAATCATCGAAGAACGGACATTCGGTTCGTTTAACGAGTACATGAACATCATAGATATCGGTGGAAGAGATCATTGGAGTATATTTTCGAAGAGCGAAACAACTTTTCTTCGAACACGTTAAAAAGTCTCTCTCTAAAATTCTCGAATGGATCCAGTGCATATTCGGTGAGCAGTGAGATAATCGGCAGACAGGCAGACGCGAACACTGGTCCGTAAAAATAAAGCAAAGAATCGGGAAAGAGAGAGGGAGAGAAAGAGGGAGAGAAAGAGGGAGAGAAAGAGAAAGAGAAAGAGAGAAAGGAGAAGCAGGGGTTTCGATAAAAATAATCAAGAGTGATAAAGAAAGGAGTGGCTCAAGAGTGGAGGTGTGGTTCTCCGGAATCTAAAGTATTCCACCGTCGAGTATGGCCTCGGTGGCAGCGTGGCTGCCATTCGCCCGTGCGGCCGCGATCGGTTGGGTCCCGATCGCGACACACCCACTGCCACCGCCACCGATTCCGAAGGATCGCCGAAAAGCTGATGACGAGAAGCTCCTTATAAACGTGAGTGGTCGCCGTTTCGAGACTTGGAGAAACACCCTCGAGAAGTACCCCGACACCTTGCTCGGTTCGAACGAGCGCGAGTTCTTCTACGACGAGGAGAGCAAGGAATACTTCTTCGATCGCGATCCCGACATATTTCGTCACATATTGAACTATTATCGAACCGGTAAGCTTCATTACCCGAAGCACGAATGTCTGACCAGTTACGACGAGGAGTTAGCGTTCTTTGGTATACTGCCGGATGTGATCGGCGATTGTTGTTACGAGGACTATCGCGACCGTAAGCGCGAGAACGCTGAAAGGTTGATGGACGACAAGCTTAGCGAGAATGGCGATCAGAACCTGCAACAATTGCTGGATATCAGGCAAAAAATGTGGCGGGCGTTCCAAAATCCTCATATATCCACCGCGGCGTTGGTGTTCTATTACGTGACAGGTTTCTTCATCGCCGTGAGCGTGCTGGCGAACGTGGTCGAGACCGTGCCGTGCGGTAATCGTCCGGGACGCGCCGGTACGCTTTCATGTGGCGAACGTTACAAAATCGTGTTCTTCTGCCTGGACACCGCGTGCGTAATGATATTCACAGCGGAGTATCTCCTGAGATTATTCGCGGCACCGAGCCGTTGTAAATTCGCGCGTTCCGTGATGTCGATCATCGACGTGGTCGCGATACTGCCGTATTACATCGGCCTCGGTATCACCGACAACGACGACGTATCCGGTGCTTTCGTAACGCTCCGAGTTTTCCGTGTCTTCCGGATCTTCAAGTTCTCGAGGCACTCGCAAGGCTTGAGAATTCTCGGTTATACCTTGAAATCCTGCGCCTCCGAGCTCGGTTTCCTCGTCTTCTCCCTCGCCATGGCCATCATCATATTCGCCACCGTAATGTTCTACGCGGAGAAGAACGTCGATGGAACCAACTTTACCTCGATACCTGCCGCCTTCTGGTACACCATCGTCACTATGACCACGCTAGGGTGAGTTTTACCCTTTAAGTTTCATTACTTTCAATAGTTTCAATATCAACACGAATATTCAATTATGGAAAGTTAAGTAACCCCGACATTACGTAGCTTCGCGAGGAACCACATTACCGGATACTGATCGCACTTTACCGCGTGGAAGAACTTCGTTAGAGGCTATTTAATTTCGATAGGGTGTAACGGTTTCTACGAAAGATACGACAAACTAGTTATTTATACAAACTACTGCTTAACTTGGAACTCGAGAAACATTGATTTTCGGTGGAACCGAAGATATTCGGCGGCGTGACACTCTTTCTCGAAAGGCGTATTTCACCCTCTTGGAAGAATCATTTCGAACCCCAATGTAGTATCACTGGAAACTTTCCTAAGTATTCCATAAACTTCAATTCTGGAGTCCAACCAGTGCCTTCGCTGTCTGGAAACTTTTCCTTTCGCAACGTATTCCTGGGATTTTTTATTCATTTCACGCGATATTACCGGTCTCGTAAAATATATCCCGCGTCGTACATGTGGATTCGGAAAAAAAGAGAGGCTTTCTTATATTATATTAAATATCCGAAATTTCTGGCTCGGCTCCAAGAGGGTCAGTGTCAAAATAAAATATATTTTCAGATAATGGGATCGAGAGTTTATTAAGAAAAATAATCTAGTTTGAGCGACCGAATGGGTTACCTGTTTCTTGATGATAGTAATATTTAATGCGATATATACGATAATAAGCCATCGACATGTTTTATACACAGTTTTATACACAGAGGCATATTTGCCAATGAAAACCTATAGAATGATATTCACGATTTGAATATAAAAGTATAAATTGAAAGAAAATATAATTACAAATAAAATGGAGGGAAGAAGGAAGGAAGGAAGGAAGACAGTGTTAAAGGGAAGTATTTCTGTGTCAGAATGGTCGTCGGGAAGTGTACTCGGAGGAAGAGTAATTGGGTCCGTGTAAACCGCCAGAAGGTAGAACAAGCACCGGTCTCCAGCGATATTTTTAACGGAGGTCGTTGTCGACCGTTTTTACCTCGAAGGGCCTCCCTGCTTTCTCCAAATATCCGCGACGGAACCAACCACCAACCCCTTTTTCGTAGTCTCCCGTGATGAATTAAAAGCACTTCCAACCGTTCCCGTCGAAGAACAATGTCAATTATCCATTCGCCTGATATTCTTTGCTCGACGGAAATTTCTTCCTTTTTACTTTCAAACTTCGCCTCGAAACTAACGCCTGGGTTAGGTCCGACTGGAATTTCAATATCGATAATATCGGGCTTTTTTAAAGGGGATTTTCATCCTCCACTTTCCAGGCTTTAGATAATACTTCAATTAAATCCTAAATAATAGAGCGAGAATTCGTTTCACTGTGAAACAATATTAATTTAACTATTCGAATAAACAATTTATCATAATTTCACCATTCACTGATCCATTAATAAAACCGAATGCCAGTCGATCCATAAAAATTCAAATTTTAATATCCCGATGCATTAAAAGTACGAAATAATGCATCGGCAAGAAAGAAGTAGGAAGGAAAGGAATAATTCAAGTGTTCTTTCCGTCGATTTATGGGGAGCTGCGCAGAAAATATTAATATTTTCGGAAACGTGCTTATTCGGAAGAATGGAATATCTCCAGTGTCCGTTCGGACTTGCGTCTCGATACGAGTACACAGAGAGTATTCTGATAAAGAAATATGGAAGAGAAATGACCGTGACGGGAAACTATACTTTTCGACAAAATTCAAAGAGATCTTGCTTCGTGCAGTTCCACCTTCTTCAAATTCCGACTCTCTATTTCTGCACGCTTCGAATCTATGTCAATGATATTTTTGTTTCGTTTTCGCACGGACAGCTGACAATCAAGCTAGTAAACTTTTAGCCTCTTTTCTCGATCGCTCCACTCTTCGTTCCACCAAATTCCTCGGCCCGTTTTCTTCACGATTTCACCCTTTTTTTAAATAAGTTTCGGTCCTCGCCATATCACGGATCACTTTCGAAATATGAATAATTTTCTGGACAATATTTCAAAGCGATGACAAATATGAAAGAGGTAGAGTTTCATTAATGGGTGCACAGTATCTAAGCCCGAGTAAACGAGATTTCCATGAATTATGATAAGAAGAATTTTTCGCGGCTCAATAATGAATTATTACACATTCAATCGCTTTCCAAATTCTATTTAAATTTGATCGGCGAGTCGTGAAATTGATTACCTTTGGTTCGCGAGCCGATTGATTTTATAACAATAACATTATCGATTCCAAGCTATAATAGACGATGAAAATGGTAGGGACAGCCATTAAATTCGAATCTATTATAGTAGGTTAACGCACATCGATCGAAAGCGGGCCAGTTTAGGGTGAGTCCGAATGATTCCGGTGATTGCCTATGATATCGTAACGTCCGTGAGTTTTTTCTTCCTGTATCGTCAGCAGGCACCTTCCCGTTCGCGTGTCCAGGCTGGGCCAGGTCACTTCCTTCAAAGTTTAACGAGAAGGATCAACAGGTGCCCCCGGTCTTTCTCTTTCTCTTTCTCTTTCTCTGTGTCTAGCGGTCTAGCAAAGGATCCGCCTACCAGAATCAGCTGGAATATTTCGTGACACGCAAAAGGATGCTTACCGTCTCCTTCCATTATTTAAATCGCCTAATCATATCTCCCGTCTCAACGTTCTAATTACATACCGAAATTTCTTGAACGGTCGAGAAATACCTCAAATTTGATTATTCCACCCAGTGATCTTCCAACGGGGGATCTCGTTCGATATCACTCGAGATTGCAGGTCGAAAAGTCTTCCGTCAAACGTCAAGCTGTACGCGAGGAAGACGAGAAGTGTCGGCAGTAGATAGGAATAACGAGAGGGAATACCAAAATGCTCGATAAACACTTTGCTCGCGATCCACGAGTTCGATTGGCAGCCTTCCAAAGCGGCTCAGACTTTCTACCCACTTTCTAGCCCTTCCTCCTTTTTTCTATCTCCACCCTCGAGATACGTATCTCCATAAACTAACCCTTTTTTCTCTTTGTACCGACGTGTCTTCGACGACGGATCGCGATAACAATCGAGTTCCTCTTATCGGGACTCTGCGCCTTTCTTCCAACCACCCTGACTAGTCCGATTCGATGCAGGGATCGCTGCAATTATATTTATTAAAATCATCTTCGCGAAATTTTCATTGAAATATTATTGGAAGCCAATCTGGAATTCCAAATAATTCAATGTAAAAAATAATGCGAATTCTTTGCTACGCCTCTTCTTGTAGCACATGCGTGCGCGCGTGTGAATTATATGCCGACTGATTACAACCGCACATACAATCCGGTAATTATAACGAGGTTGAATGTGAAGGCTTAAAACGAATGACTCCACTATACCGAGGGGATGCGAGAAAGGTGTGGAAACCGAAAAAACGGGAGCGAGAGCTCCAATAGGGAGCCGGTGAAGAGTTTTGGTAGCCCGATAGAGAGGATGGAGAAGAAGAGCGGAGACGGGGATTTATGCGATTCTCGACTATATTCTCCTATGTTTTCGCGGGGCTCCAATTTACCTTGCACTCGTGCTATTCAGTGGAAATTGTCGATTAGAATGTTGACCTTAAAAAGTGTACGTTGCGCCGCTAATTGAGAAACGAGGAGCACTTAGTTTCCTAGGACTCGCTTATGAAAGTATCACCTACATCGAATTTTAAGGATATCTCTTTAACGGGATCATGAAAAATTGCCAAAAAAATGAAAAATGCCAACGAGAGACGTACGTCTCGTAAGGAAACGCGGAAGGCTTTTCGCCGAGATCTGATTAATCAGGGTAAAGCGGCATGCAGCTTTGCCGAGCTTAATGATCCTCCGAGGGAGGGTCGGTGGTTGGAACTCCGAATCAATCTCCCGATCGTAAACCAAAAGAAAAACGGTTCTTCCGGACCTCCCGGCTCTTCTGAAAAAAGAAAAAATCAAGCGCGCTTCTGATCCTGGAACGGGTAAGAAATTAAGCAACTACAGGAGCTGCTTTTGACCTATTAACGTTCCCTGCCTCGCGTTACCCTCGCGTTACCCTCGCGTTACCCTCGCGTTACCCTCGCGTTACCCTCGTCTCACCCTTATCAACGACAGGCGTCCTACTTAACGAATGATTTTTTATAAGGCTCCTTTTTAGGCTCCTTTTTAGATTAGTTCGCAGTGTATGGTGCCTCACGTACTTAATATATTATCTATATATTATGTTCCATTTACACAAGGATAATTGAACTCGTTAGTTGCCTCTCGTAAAGATCACGTAAAAATGTTAAGTACCCGAAGAGTGACGCATCATTTATGAAAGGTTTAATAAAAGAAAGCCGAGTAATAATCTCGGTTATCTTTGGGGAAAAATACAGCGCCTCGTGTTCTCCGCGTAACTGGGAAAGTAGGGCCGGGAGGTGGGTTGTGGGTTGTGAGCATTAAAATTGTACCTCGACGAGGGTAGATAACGTGAAAATTAGCAGGTTATATCCTGGCGTAGCTGCTTCTATTCCAAGGTACGAGGGTTTTCTCTCTTCGGGTCGTTTCGAGTTTTCCAGTGGAAACGGAAACGGGCCGCTTGGTCGGACGTAAAAGTACGACTGCCGGGACTCGGGATCGCGATAATAGAGATTATACAAGCCGATGATGTTGCTATGTGAATGTGAATGGGGATGGGGATGGGGATGGGGATGGGGATGGGGATGAAGGGAGGAAGATTACGCGCGATCGGGGAATTTCTGCCGACGTGCCTCGAGAATTTTTAACGATCCTCTTTTCTATAGCAATCGTTATAATTGTGCAAAGGTACACGTACTTCCTCATTGACCGAGAGAGAGATCGATTTTCGAGGATCGGTGTGCACATTGTAAATTAGAGCTGTTCAAATCACTGAGGAGAATTCCGTACGGAGTCCATCAATGAAATACCGGATAATAATTAAAAACAAATCGTTTAAAGCACGAATCGTGCTCGAATCAACGAGTGAACGATGTAACTTTTCTTCGATATCTTTACTCGAGTATACGTACAAGTTTTTAATGGAAGTTTCATCGTTGATCGATTTCCTGTCGTTGATACGGCAGGACTCGATGGCCAGGTTTCTCCCTTAAACGCGGTAAAAATATACCAACCAACCCAGGGACGAGCCACTATCGTTCACCGGCACGTTCCTGGTTACGACACACCACCGCCGCCACCACTACCCCCTTCTCCGCAGCTAAAAGGATCGTAAGATAATAGTCCCAAGGATACGTGTCCCATTATTTCTTCATTTCGCCCTTCGATGTTCGCTTACTTTTCATTAATATCGAGCTTCCAGGATCGATTCGATACGGAAACTTCTTACACCTTTCCGTCTTCGGTGGACATCGGTCTTTGAAAATTCAAATTCCTTCAGACGTCTTGGGAAATATCAATATAAATCCTGTTACGTCTCGTATCTACGCGAATAATATAATAATTGCATATCGAAGTGATAAGGCGCGTTGTGAGCGTAGTCGACGACAAATTAACCGCGATAATTAAGAGAATGCTACGTACCGATACGTGTCCTATTTGAAGCAGCAAAAGAAATAAGATCGCAAAGTCCTCGGAATCGTTTTCTCCGGACATCGATTTCCTGTCGTTCGGTACGGTTTTCACGAAAACGATAAAAATATACTATTATTCCCTCGGTCCCCGGGGTAGTGGTATCTCGAGTAGCACGTACCTCGTTACGATACACATCCTTTGCCAGGATAAAAGCCTCGAGGATAGTCTCCGTGTTTACCGGGCTGCACGGCTTTCTAGCTATTGCTTTCCGCATGAAAGCTCTTTCCTCGAATGGAGAAAGTCTGGACAGAGGGAGATTGTCTCGAAAAGGGTGAACGAGGAATATTCCGGGAAAAAGGTCCGATGAGAACGTTCCGAAGTATTTCCTGGTGTCGTCTCGCCAAAACCTCTAGCCTCGACACCCGACTCCTAAATCATACTCTGGGCTTAATTTGTGAGTGCATTTCATACTTAATTAAGGAAATCTCAAAGGGTCCTTTTTCTCTTTTGAGATACGAGTATCCCCGTAGAGGGGCATCCTCTCCCGTCCTCCCGTCCTCCCGTCCGCTCTCTCTAGGGAATCGTGGTTCGATCGAAAAAATAGTGAACAATATCACGCACCCGCGGAGTATAAATTCCCGGGCACGGATGTTAACGGGATGTAAATATTCTTCCCGTCCAGCTATCTCGTATCTTCCATCCTGTTGTCCCAAACCCCTCTATTCACCCTTACCGTGAATAGATCACGCGAGCTATTTCCGGAAGTATAAAATCTATGGGGTGTTCACCCAGTTACCCCGATATCCAATCTTCTTTTTTCTCTTTTTTTTCTCCTACTCCTTCCCGTCAGCCCCTCTCGACGTACGTCCGAGTACCGTCTGGAAAATATCAGCCGTATTTTTTCCTTGGTTTCGGAGAGTGGACGGTATCGCGTCGCCGGGAAAAACACGTGATTTATACTTTCAACCCCGCCACCGGCCTGGATCTTCGTCGGTCTACGCCCTACGACCTTACTTATTTAACTCGCGGAGGTCACGCAAGGACGGCACGAATACACCAGGAAATATATTCCCCTCAAGTTTCAATGAATTCCCTTGATTTCTCGGCAACCGATCATTCATTAATTCTGTAATTATATTACATCTTTTTATTCGCTGCTTCTTTCCACTTAAATTTCCTAGTAAGTAGTTGGTCGTACTATATTAAAAAAGAGTTTGATCGTCGTCGTGGAAAGCCAGAGGAAAGGTGGAAAAGCGGAGTGAGTGAATAATCGAGGAGGTCTATCTTCGAGGAAAGATTCGTTAAATAGTTATCCTCCTTGTTCCGAAGGAGCCTTATTTATTTCATTTATTTTCGATAGACCGAACCCTCGTGAATTTTCCAGGAAGACGTGGGTTCGAGGAGAGGAATCGATCGCGAGTACTTCGTCATCTTCGTCGCTAGGAGTGTCATCTATTTGTCGGGTAAATCGACGCTGGATTCGCAGTTTTCAGTTCCCATTGGGACTATCCTTTTCTTCTTCCCAACCAGTTCACCGTTCTTACCCCCATAGGATGTTCCAGGATGTTCCAGGATATTCCAGGATACTCCAGGATGTTCCATGGCCTTCCGGCATCTATGTCTCTATCGATCTGCTTGGCCGGAGCTCGTGTACAAGGCCAGTTTGGGTGGGGCCAAATCGCGCGGAAAAGAAAAATTAACGACAACCGCTCGTTTCGTTCATTCGCACTCGCCTCCAAATCAACCAAATCCCCCCGGTGTTCTGCAAAAATACAACGATGGAGTAAATGATCAAACCGTATCGCAGATTGCAACGTACGATAGTCGATTCCGGATCAAGTTTTAGAACCACGTTTATTCGTTAACTAGAAATTTATCGTATCATGCTCAAACGAATTCATTGAATATCGTAGAGTTAGTTTCTGAAATTTGAGTTTTTCTAGAGAATTAGCAGGCCAGATATAGATATAGATGTGCAGTGAGCACGTAGGAAAGATCATCGAAGGAAAGTTCGTGGAAGTTCGAGGAAGTTTCGAGCTAAGTCACTCCTAGTGACCCAGTTGTTCAACGGCAACGCGGTTCTCTCTCGATTATAGCTGTTAACTTCGCGCGAAGTCGAGCCTTTTGCGTCTGACGGGGAAAGCTTCCATCTTTCTCCTACTATTTCCCCGTACGAACTAGTCACCGATTAGGCTAAAATTATTACTCTCATATATCAGAATTCAAAGCGTTTCTTTTACGTACATCGTTCGGTACGATAGTCCGATATAACGACGCAAGTAGTGCCAGAAGTATGAGGAATCGATGAAAAATGAGGTCGAAGTGTCATAGAAAATAGGCGGGTTCCCATAGAAGTAAACTTCGAAAGAGAAAGCCTCGTGTACCTCCACCGGTGTGCTAGACGTCCGTTTCCGTTTCCGTTTCCGGTTCCGACGAGCACCGGATCAGACCTGATGAAGGAACTTGGAGAACGGCCAAGTTGGTTGCGCTACGCGGGCTCCCAATGGCCGAGTCTCGAATTTGGGTGGAGGTTACCAAAATCGCGCTTGAAATTAACCAACCTGATTAAAATTAGGGAATTCTGCTACCGATCCGTGGAAATTTATGACTTTAATAACGATGGCAATCGAGAGAATTAATTCCGAGCTTCGCGATAATGTGATTTGCAAACCAACTTCAGTTTTAATCGTTCCAATTCCAATTTACGTTACCTTAAATGATACATTATTCGTTTAGCCTTTATCTTCGCATATCGTAGCTCGCGAGTTCGCTGCCATAAACGGAAGATTTAGTCGTTAGTAATTCAAGAAGGTCTGGTAATTCTGTAAAATGGAAATAATTCGTCCAGAACGTTATTTCGTTATATCGTTATATCGTTATATCGTTATATCGTTATATCGTTATATCGTTATTTGATCATCATTTTAAGCAGGTTATCGGACGACAGTGGCCGCCTAAAAATAAAAACGTCCCTCCAGGGTGGACGTGACATTTAACGGTTACTCGCCCACGAACAGACCAATCGAGTCTCTTAAACATAATTACCCTTTCTCTTTCGTGGTTCACGCTTCGATCGCTCTCCGCCTCGAGCCTCGATAATTCTCCCAAAGGGAGATCAAAATAAATTTCGGAAAGTCAGTTTCCTCGAATTTCGTCAGAGCCACGAATTTGACCGAAGCCGATCGGTTCGACTTCTGTACTTTATTTAACGGGGATATTTTAATGGGACCTTGAGCGTCGGTATACAGTTTTCCGAATGTTTATTCGATGAAAGGGAATATAGATCTACCGATTGGCAACTCGACCGAAAACTCAAAGTGTCCGTTCCATCGTGAAAACCCTTTTACGACTGTAGTTTGTGCCACACTTACGACACTTACGACACTTACGACACGTACATCTTTATTTTCTTTATTTCGCTCCCAGCCGGGTATGTAATGTCAAATTACGACAAACCTTTATTCGCGAGTAGACATCGTTGACTCCGGGAGGAGGACCCAAAGAAATTGGCAAGAAGATTGATTTACATTATAGTTCGGCGTTACCGCGTGTTCTTATCCTCGCTAGTTTCCGAAGCTCAAAGGAAACCCAACTGGCTGACGTCCAAAAGCGCTAGGATTCGAAGGTGGAAGGATTCGAAATCGATTCTCCTTCCTGGTTTATGGTAGAACGCGCATTCGGAGACGCGACACGTTTCCACAAGTTCCCCTTGGGACTTTCCATTATCGAGTAGAAGAAAAAATTGGTTTTATATCCGAAGAATACAGTGAAAGAAGCCAAAAAATGGGCATCCGTAGAAGTGCGAGTAATTCGGCGATACATCGAGAAAAGGTGTGCTCTCGTTACAGAAAACATGGAGTGTAATCGAGGAGGGTGAAACGCGAGTCGATTTACCGAACGCTTCCATTTGAAATTCGATGGTCCTTTGAATTTCCGGTTCAATGGGTTCTTCGGTCAACCTAGAACTCGAAGTAGTCCGCGACAAAAGAGAATGTTTAATTAATTCTCACGCGTTCCCACGACGAAGGAAAAAAATGAAGAGGCGAGAGTGGGCGGTGAATGGTGTACTCGAGGCATTTTCGTTTAATTAAACGCGTTTAACCCCTGGCTGAATTTTATTATCTCGTTACATGAATCTTCATTTTGACAATTCCGCCGCTGCACCCAAATTTGGGATCGTAATTATAATATAGAATCAAACTAGAACTATTTATTCGACATTATTACCTTAATGACCACGTGTCAAATATATAGGAGGGAGAAACACGGAGGAATTTCGCGTTTTAATTTCGTCAAATTGAATGGAATACTCGAGTCTTATTTTTGTCTCGACTCAAACTATTCGTCCTTCGAGAAGCCGAGTTAAATTTATCTACACCTGTTTAAATAAAATTATATTCGCGTTTGTAACTCAACCGTGTAGGATCCGCTCGAAATATTGCTCGGTTAAGTGGGCGGATCGGAAAAATGAATTCATATGCATGTACAATGCTAAATAGAGTTACGACGACACTTTGCGATTCCTATCTGTACGCATATTTCTTGGCGCTTTAAAAAATCATATTCTCTTCGAAAATGTTATCCGAGGAACAAGACATTTTCCAAATCGCTAATATTATTACCATCGCTTCTATATACGCGGAGATTCGAAATTCTAATTAACGGTAACGTTAATACGTAATTATTTTAAGCGAATAATTAAATATCCGTGAATCGGGCCTCCAGTGGAACGATTTGGTCAGATGCCAGACATTGTTCCGCTTCCACCTGAGAGCTTACAATAATTGGAATATATTAATACGAATGCGAACGGAATTGCAACACCTCCGGTAATTCTGTCTTCCCGTTTATTCCGCCGTGAATTTTCCGCGTGGTAAATCTCGACGAGCATCGGTCGGAAATCGGTCGAACAAAAATATTGTTTTGGTTGTCGTTGGTTCAGGGAAACAGAGTACTGTTTCGCTTAAAGGTTAAAACATCCAAGTACAATCCCTTTCAGGTAACAGAAATAATCTTTTACGTCGCAGACCAGCTTGTTTGTGATTCCTGCTGAATTTCAGGAGGGTCCCGTCATAAATGGAAAATAAAAGTGATAAGGCCAAGGTGAATAAATTGCATCAAGTCCCAGCATGCAAAATGTAGAGGGAATAAATCATGATTTAACCAAGAGTTTCGTGCTTTCGTCGAGGTTTGTCGAGGTCTGTCGTCCCGAGTAGGGCTGGGTTAACGTTTACGAGGAAGGTTATTTATTAGCGAGGGACCATTGGACAACGCGTTTCTCATAAACCTTAACGTCCAGGAGTTCGATGTTTTATCGTTGCTCCGGCTTTTGGTTCTCGTGGTTAAGGTACATTATTTTAATCGCACCGCGGTGATTAGAAGTCCGTCATCGAGAAATTCGCGTCGCCGTTTCGGATCGACCGGTAATCAACCTTATCGAATAATTGGGGCGAATTTTCGATTCTTTGGAAAGTCAATTAAAGAATGGATAGATATCGGTGAAACGAAACGCTCTCCTGGGAACTGATTAATTAGTTCTTCCGATGGAAGTGGAGAAACTCTTCCAACATACTGCATAATTCCGTATACGCGGCCCGATAGTTCTAACGAAATATATCGCGAATAATATCGCGAATAATATCGCAATTCGGAGATAAGAGAGAAAACAGAGTCGCGAAGGAAGGGCTGGTGGCGAGGTGGAGGTGGGATTGGGGGGATTTAATCGATGCCAGGATGGTAGGAAACTCCGCGATTCCATTTGAATTCCCAACCACGTAAACCCAGCCCTACGGCAAACTTGGCAGCACCGGCATCAACCGGTGAAGGCCTTTAGCGATCGTTCCGGCTCGTCGAACGTGGTTATTACACCATCGTTAAAGCGGTTGCTACCCATACGGACTTCTAGTACCAGCAACGTCTACCCTTTCAACGCCCCATATTAACTTAACCCTCCAAATTGCGCTCTGAAAAATAAACACCTCTCTTGCCGCTACGACCTCCCAGAAAACTACGATCCGTAGCCTTTGATTTTGACTCTTTGAACACGTGCTGTCAAAGAAATTTTATTTACCCCAATAATGTCGCGATGTCGGTTACTTGGAACGGTATACGAGATCAGGGGAATTAGAAAGTTTTTGTAATACAGTTTTCTTTTATCGTAATTTCTACGATAAACCAAGCGAATTTTAGTTCTTGAAGAAATGGATTTTCCCAAAGTTTATAAACGAGTGTAAATCAAAAATATACTGCAACGCGAAACGGCATTGTTTCTAGAGGACCGAAGAAGAAGCGCGGAGGTTCGGTTGGTCCTTGCAAGGCCACCCTTAAGGTCACCCTCTTCCTTTATTAGAGAAGTCCATAGATAGGGGTGCAATAAAGACATTATAAGCCTGTACCCGACCGACCGACCGACGAAGCTTTTTCTCTATCGCCCAGAGAAAAGCGCTCTTGCATGGATCAGCGCATCTTTCCATCGATCCTTTATTCATCCACGTAAATATTTTCCCCTCTCGAATTTCTCCTTCCTCCGTTATTTGTTGTATCATGCTTATAATCGCCGCCATTATTTATCGTAAAATCGCTACTCTCTGTTATTAATATACATAGATCGGCTCGTTGGTACACGCTTTAATTTTAGCCCGGTTTTCATTCTAATTTTAGCTCGACAAGATACGAACGTGCACCAGGATATTAATGTGACGATTATACCGATGCCGGTTGCGATTGATTTCCGAGCAGGACCGAGTACGAAGGAAACGAAAGAATAAAGTTAATCATGCAAACTTACGAAGTTGACGAGCAGCGATCAGAATAACGAATCGTTATCGGTTAGGGTTGACTGGTCTTTCGACGAATGGTCGAATCCGATTAATCGAGAACTTTCGTACGGTTTCCTCTTAGCGCAACTCGAATGAACAGAAAAATGAATAAGAAAAAAATATCTTCGAATATAAGAAGCAGCGGAGAGGCGGGTCTTATGGTTTTACGGGGAAACGGAATTCAGTGAAAGTAATTACGCTCGATGGTGTAAACTCGTAACTTTGAAACTGGATCGTGTATTCGGGGAACGGCGAGTCGATGTTTGTCTTCGTCATCAGGGCGATTACGAGCGACGCGTCTGGATGGTGCAGGGCGAGAATGCACTTTATTTTCAGACAAGACGCGCTAACAGTTCGCGGCCAATCTGGAAAGCCGGTGGTTCGGTGGTTCGGTGGTTCAGCTTTTAATAGAACGAGTTGCAACGTACCAACGAAACCTGCTTGTTCTACCGGGAGCAGTGGAAAATAAGAAATTTGGCGAAACTTTGGACCGCCATGTACGTCGTTAACTGGCTTCGGAATTCATTTCTTAAAATAGCACTATTCACTATTAAAAATAATGCGAGTCAACGGAGGCAGAACACTGGACCCGATTATGTACTTCGTTGAGGAATTTTGTACGAATAGAAAAGGGCTAATGGTTTTTTCGCGGAGGGTTTAACCACCGTTTAAGACTCAGGTATTCCCGGCATTTCTCGCGTTCTCGGCAAACGCGTGCTCCTCTAAAGATAGAACTCGCTTCCGTCGCGTGTCCCGGCTACATTGACAAATAAAAACGATGTCGCGATCTCTTTTCGATCCGTTCAAAGGAAAACTCTTTCCATCACTGTTTCCCGTCGTCGACGTCCTACTCGGAAACGGAAGAAAAATGATCCGACGAAAGGAAAAGTGTTTCGCGCGAAGATACACGATCGAGAAACGCGATAGGACTATTAACATGTTTTTCCCGCTTCCTCTATTTATATACTGCCAAACGATTACCAAAGAAGCACCTTCGTCGAGGGACTCGCAGTACGAAACTCATTTTAAGCGAATTACTCCTCGCGATCACCTTTCGAAAGTTCGTTAAGTCACTTTCTCCGATGGGGTTAATGCATACCCATACATATACATGAGCGGTTCGCATACATATATTCATGTATGGGCGGTGCACGCGTCGACGTGGTATCGGTATACATGTATGTGGGTGGCCTGCCAAAAGTAATCCGCCTGGGAAGGCTATCTTCCTCGTAATTAATCGTGTTCCAAAACGTTTTCGTTTCTGTCATCCTCCAAAGCCCGATCTCATTTCCCCGGAAAATGAACTACTAAATAAATTCGATGGGGAGGAACCGAATTTCTTTCGTGGTCCGCGGACACCGTGCCCCACCTTTCTCCTTGCCACCGTTGATAAACTTATTTCCTCTGGGAACTCTAGTTTTCCTTTGTTTTATACACTTACTTCGCTAGAATTTAAACAAATAGCGCCTCGTATATAGCCATATTACGGTATAATGAATCGTCCGACACTAAATCAGTGAATGAATTAAGACGAGTGTCAACGAGGTAACTCTCTTCCGAAGTCTGATTCGACGGAGATTTTCTAAATGGACGGGAGGATGTTGAACATCGAATTTATCGAATTTATCGAATTATGCTAGGAGTTTCGTGGGTCCTTACGGGACATAGGTCCACGTAGGTACGTACGTGGATCGACATCGCTTCTAATGGGATCGTCCCATCCTACGGCACATCCCACGGCACATCCCACGGGATCCGGATACCGGCGGCATACCGTCAACTAATACGGGATACATTTGGACACATTGCGCGCGGTCTTCGCATTTTCCTATCTATCGCTCCGTTAGATCGAGAACGAGATCCTCGATTAATCACCAGGATTCAGATAAACGACGATTTAGCGATATTATTCTCGTAGTTCTTATTGCGAGATCCTTAATTCCTTTGGCGAAAGGTCACTTTGAATAATATTAAGGAAATTTAGTTCCACAATTTCAATCAACAATAATATCTCGATTTAATCGTTTATCCTAAGACGGACGCGCGTATATATTATATGGTAATTTTGAGGAGGGCAACGGGGGAAGCAAAAAAAGATAGAGGTACGCGATGCATCGTAAAAAGTGCATTTAAAGTTGAGCACGCGTTACCAAGTTTCTCGCACGATCAGTCAAAGCAAGAAGCTTTTTATCATTGCCATTTTATCGTGCGGCTTTTTATCAAGCCACACCTCGCGGTTCATAAAACTCGAACTGCTTCGTAAGAGAAGGTAGAGTTAGGTTCGCTACCACGCGACCTTCTTCCGCTTCTAAAGAAAATAACGAATGCTTTAAACGTAGAGATTTATTTCCCCCCTCCCTCGCCACACCACTTTCCCTCTTTATATACAATATATATGTATTATACATATATTCTGTTCAACCCCTTTTCACCGGTTCCGTGGCTCGACCAACCAGCTGTTTTCACGGTGAATTCCTTGGGTTCACAGTGCAAAAGTGTTCGTAACGAGAGTTGCCTCCACCCTCTGCCAATTAGCGCACACATTTCTCTTTTTAATAATGCAAACGGCCTACATATGCAAACCTCTAATTACGTGGAAACCGCCGGCCGCAAACATTCACGGAAATCTATGAACCCCTTCGCCTCGTCTCGCCTCGTCTCGCCACGTCTCGCCACGTCTCGCCTCGTCCTCTCTCCCATTCAACGACTTCCTTTATTTAACCGCTTTCCTACTCGCTCACTTACGTCCATTATTCTTTAGAAATATTAAACGTTCTCGTGAAATTTCTGTTTGAACTTCCTAACAACTTCGAATACATTGGCTTTTAGTTTGTTGTTTATCGATGTTTGGGGGAAGGGAATTATTTACACTGGTCGGACCGTGTTTCACCATGGACTTTTACGAGGATCGTGAAATTCATTCGAAAAGAGAATAGCCCGATGCATTTTCATTGGTCTACATTCACTCTACATTCGATCGTAAAACTACTCCTTATTCCCCGACTTTCGATCCTCTTTATTTTATTCCCTCCTTTTCATCGGATATATCGTTTGTTTTCGATTTGATTTACTCCGCTCTTTCTACAATAGAATATATCCGAAGAGATATATCCTTCGAATATCCAAGGATACATCTCTATTCGCGATAGATTCGTGATAGATTTCCCTGTTTAGGAAATTCAAAATAGAATCGACATCGGGGCTATAATATAAATGGCTGATAATTGGAGGGAAGGGACGAAAGGGGGTTGTTTCGGAGAGAAGAATAGTAGGAAAAAGGAGAAAGAAAAATAAAGGAAAGGGGGATAGGGTCCCGGGAGTCTGTAACGGAGCGTAGACCGACAGCTACAGATCGTTCCTATTTCCTACGAGTTTCTCGAGTTATATACGCAATTCCATGGTAGCCGTTTCGGGGATGTTCTGCGGAGGACATGACGCCAGCCAGGAAAAAATGTTCCTGACAGGGGTAATCGAGCGTTACAGGAGTTTTCTGCACTTCAGGATCTATCGGGAATTCGATTCTTCTTAAAAATGTTTCTCGTAATAGTTACGAATACCGTAATAGATCTTCCCATACGTAGGGTGACTCGATAGAACGATGGAGACTCTGGATGGTAAACTCTGTTTACTTCATTATTTCTCTCTCTTTTTCTCTATAGTTATCAGCGATCGATTCTAAGCCCAAATTTGTAATATCATCATATTCCTTTGAATAGTATTATCAAAAGTAATAAATACTTGTATTTCTTTGTTTCAGGTACGGTGACATGGTTCCGAAAACGATCGCGGGAAAAATCGTGGGGGGCGTATGCTCCCTCAGCGGTGTCCTAGTGATCGCTTTACCGGTACCTGTTATCGTCAGTAATTTCAGCAGAATATATCATCAAAATCAACGCGCGGATAAGAGGAAGGCGCAGAGGGTAAGTATCATTTTGTCATCATACTTTCGTCCTTCGCCATTCGAAAAAGTCACTTTAAGTTTAACGACAAAATGATGTACTCCAATTTTCATCGTAGTACCGAATTACGATAATCATCCCATGTGTTAAAACGATTTTGAAGCTCCGTCAACGATCCGACAACGATGTTTCGGTAATCGTTCGGTTCTAATTACGGTCCGTAAAAGAATGTAAAAGAAAGTCGAACAAAAGCGGTACGTTCTGGGAGATTCGCATTGTTTTGTCTCGCGAAATGTTTTCGTTCGTTTCCCGGCACACAAGCGTTCGAGGTACGTGCATCTACAAATAGCCGTGTCACTATTCGCACCACAGGGTGTCCGCTTTATTCTGGTACCGCGGATACCGATACCTCCGAGATGTTGTCTTTGGATCGGAAAGTGGCCCGTTTTCACTCAAGGTCGTTCCACTAGACATTTTCTGCTATTGTTACAATTTCTACTCGCTTTTACGAGTTCAATTTTCTTGCGCAAAGATAATGTGTCAAATAAATAAGGAATTTTATACGATATTATTCAAGAAATCAAATAACGAGTACGGGAGGTAAACGAAGTAATTCGAATATGCGGATATTTGATAGGCGTTTCGATAGATTGGCATTTAAAGATCATGCAAGCAGTCCTTGATCCTTTCTTGAGAACACTTTCCATGATCTCGCGGTGTCTCTCAAAGCAGGCTGAAGGAGGAGGAGGAGGAGGAGGATGGAGCCCGTAGGAGATAGTGGTAATGAACCGAGGGTTGCCATTGGCTCACTGCCAACACAAACTCCGTCGAGGTACAGAGTTGATAGTGGCCGATCCGTCGAGGGGCCACTCGCTCAACGTGAGATTCGTAATGCTTATGAGAAATTATGGATTCGCTCTTTGCGTAATCGAAGACTTTCCGCCAGGGACGAAACTTTGACGACGAGTCGGCCTCTTTGCCGGATAACTTTTAAACTCGCTCCGTATTTCCGCGCATACTTCCAAACGAGCCTTTGATTCGCATGCTTTTTTAGTCGAAGAGAAATGGGTTTAATACTCGGCGATTAATACTCGCGATATTAAAGTAGACTCAAGAGGGTCTTTGATGGCCGATAATAAGATGCTCGCTAGGTAGATTAAAAATAACATTCGCGAGATCTCGAGGATAATTTCGATGCGGAGCAACGCTCCCCGTTGACGTACGCTTTTTATAGATTTCAACGCAAAAGCAGGAGCAAGGCGCCGATAGTGAATTTTCGAAACGTTTACGAGATTTACACAGGGTTTAAATGCACAAATACGCCCCAGGAAAACTCATTTTTGTAATCGATGAAATGATCAAGTCTAGAGGGAGGCGCGGACGGACCACGATTCTCTCGAATAAACGATATTCCGGATGAAGGTCGGTTCTTTCGATTCGCGGAGTATTTTTATTAATGCCCGACCGTCCAGGAGGAAGATTTTTTTATCCTTCGAAACCCAGTCGCCCGAATGTCCTGAATTCAGTTCTCTTAGTCCGTGAAACTCCAAATCCGAACAAACCCGTCCATGCATATGTAGATGCAACGCATCTGCATTGCAGATTTAACTGTCGGATAAAAGAAACCGAGATTTCTACCGAGATTTTTGTTCCACTGCAATTTCAAGTATGGTTTATGTCAAAGTAACGGAAACACGAACAGGGCACGGTGCTTGAACATGTTTTAGGATGATTTGGGTCGAAAGCAGTGGATAACAAATTATTCCGGTCAAAAATTAGGTCCTGATACTCCATTACTATTAATTTATTAATTTGAAGTTCGAAATTTAATCGTGTATTAAATTGTATAGTTAATAAAAAAATTTGCGTAAACTACCCCGTTGTGAAGTCGGGGACGTCGGGTCCGCGACTGTGGTTATGCAGCCATGTTGCATTGCCTATATGCCCTTTAAACTTCGCCGCTTGCCGCCGAATTACTGACCTACCTCAACACTATACCACTCCCCGCTCCATCTCTTACCCTCAGTCGGGGTCAAGCCGTCCCCGAGTTCAGCACGTGGGGGCTGTCGCAAATTTTTTTATTACCTTCAAAAAATTGTAAAAATTTCAAAGTCGCCAGTTTTGCTCCTAGACGGTCAAAATCGATGCTAGATGATGCCTAATGATGTTCTAGGATGATTTTGGGTCGAAAGAAGTGAATTATAAATGTTTTCTGGTCGAAAAATGGGTCGATCCAAAATCGCAAAAATGTGAAGGGGTATACCTTCAAAAATTGCCAAAAATTAAAAGTCGCCAAAATCAATTCTAAACGACCCAAATCGATGGTGGGTGATGTATAAACATATTCTATGATGATTTTGGGTCGAAAGAAGCGGTTAAAAAATTTTTATTGGTCAAAAATGGGTCGAAACCAAGTCGAAAAAATGTGAAGGGGTACACCTTCAAAAATTGCCAAAAATTAAAAGTCGCCAAAATCAATTCTAAACGACCCAAATCGATGGTGGGTGATGTATAAACATATTCTATGATGATTTTGGGTCGAAAGAAGCGGTTAAAAAATTTTTATGGGTCAAAAATGGGCCGAATCCAAGTCAAAAAATGTGAAGGGGTATACCTTCAAAAATTCTCAAAAATTGAAAGTCGCCAAAATCAATTCTAAACGACCCAAATCGATGGTAAATCATGTATAAACATATTCTAGGACGATTTCTGGTCGAAAGAAGCGGTTAAAAAATTTTTATGGGTCAAAAATGGGCCGAATCCAAGTCAAAAAATGTGAAGGGGGATACCCTCAAAAATTCTCAAAAATTGAAAGTCGCCAAAAGCAATTCTAAACGACCCAAATCGATGGTAAATCATGTATAAACATATTCTAGGACGATTTCTGGTCGAAAGAAGCGGTTAAAAAATTTTTATGGGTCAAAAATGGGCCGAATCCAAGTCAAAAAATGTGAAGGGGTATACCTTCAAAAATTCTCAAAAATTGAAAGTCGCCAAAATCAATTCTAAACGACCCAAATCGATGGTAAATCATGTATAAACATATTCTAGGACGATTTCTGGTCGAAAGAAGCGGTTAAAAAATTTTTATGGGTCAAAAATGGGCCGAATCCAAGTCAAAAAATGTGAAGGGGTATACCTTCAAAAATTCTCAAAAATTGAAAGTCGCCAAAATCAATTCTAAACGACCCAAATCGATGGTAAATGATGTATAAACATATTCTAGGACGATTTCTGGGCGAAAGAAGCGGTTAAAAAATTTTTATGGGTCAAAAAGGGGTCGATCCCAAGTTGAAAAAATGTAAAGGGGTACACCTTCAAAAATTGCCAAAAATTAAAAGTCGCCAAAATCAATTCTAAACGACCCAAATCGATGGTGGGTGATGTATAAACATATTCTATGATGATTTTGGGTCGAAAGAAGCGGTTAAAAAATTTTTATTGGTCAAAAATGGGTCGAAACCAAGTCGAAAAAATGTGAAGGGGTACACCATCAAAAATTGCCAAAAATTAAAAGTCGCCAAAATCAATTCTAAACGACCCAAATCGATGGTGGGTGATGTATAAACATATTCTATGATGATTTTGGGTCGAAAGAAGCGGTTAAAAAATTTTTATGGGTCAAAAATGGGCCGAATCCAAGTCAAAAAATGTGAAGGGGTATACCTTCAAAAATTCTCAAAAATTGAAAGTCGCCAAAATCAATTCTAAACGACCCAAATCGATGGTAAATCATGTATAAACATATTCTAGGACGATTTCTGGTCGAAAGAAGCGGTTAAAAAATTTTTATGGGTCAAAAATGGGCCGAATCCAAGTCAAAAAATGTGAAGGGGTATACCTTCAAAAATTCTCAAAAATTGAAAGTCGCCAAAATCAATTCTAAACGACCCAAATCGATGGTAAATCATGTATAAACATATTCTAGGACGATTTCTGGTCGAAAGAAGCGGTTAAAAAATTTTTATGGGTCAAAAAGTGGTCGATCCCAAGTTGAAAAAATGTAAAGGGGTACACCTTCAAAAATTGCCAAAAATTGAAAGTCGCCAAAATCAATTCTAAACGACCCAAATCGATGGTGGGTGATGTATAAACATATTCTATGATGATTTTGGGTCGAAAGAAGCGGTTAAAAAATTTTTATTGGTCAAAAATGGGTCGAAACCAAGTCGAAAAAATGTGAAGGGGTACACCTTCAAAAATTGCCAAAAATTGAAAGTCGCCAAAATCAATTCTAAACGACCCAAATCGATGGTAAATCATGTATAAACATATTCTAGGACGATTTCTGGTCGAAAGAAGCGGTTAAAAAATTTTTATGGGTCAAAAAGGGGTCGATCCCAAGTTGAAAAAATGTAAAGGGGTACACCTTCAAAAATTGCCAAAAATTAAAAGTCGCCAAAATCAATTCTAAACGACCCAAATCGATGGTGGGTGATGTATAAACACATTCTAGGACGATTTCTGGTCGAAAGAAGCGGTTAAAAAATTTTTATGGGTCAAAAAGGGGTCGATCCCAAGTTGAAAAAATGTAAAGGGGTACACCTTCAAAAATTGCCAAAAATTAAAAGTCGCCAAAATCAATTCTAAACGACCCAAATCGATGGTGGGTGATGTATAAACATATTCTATGATGATTTTGGGTCGAAAGAAGCGGTTAAAAAATTTTTATGGGTCAAAAATGGGCCGAATCCAAGTCAAAAAATGTGAAGGGGTATACCTTCAAAAATTCTCAAAAATTGAAAGTCGCCAAAATCAATTCTAAACGACCCAAATCGATGGTAAATGATGTATAAACATATTCTAGGACGATTTCTGGTCGAAAGAAGCGGTTAAAAAATTTTTATGGGTCAAAAAGGGGTCGATCCCAAGTTGAAAAAATGTAAAGGGGTACACCTTCAAAAATTGCCAAAAATTAAAAGTCGCCAAAATCAATTCTAAACGACCCAAATCGATGGTGGGTGATGTATAAACATATTCTAGGACGATTTCTGGTCGAAAGAAGCGGTTAAAAAATTTTTATGGGTCAAAAAGGGGTCGATCCCAAGTTGAAAAAATGTAAAGGGGTACACCTTCAAAAATTGCCAAAAATTAAAAGTCGCCAAAATCAATTCTAAACGACCCAAATCGATGGTGGGTGATGTATAAACATATTCTAGGACGATTTCTGGTCGAAAGAAGCGGTTAAAAAATTTTTATGGGTCAAAAAGGGGTCGATCCCAAGTTGAAAAAATGTAAAGGGGTACACCTTCAAAAATTGTCAAAAATTGAAAGTCGCCAAAATCAATTCTAAACGACCCAAATCGATGGTAAATGATGTATAAACATATTCTAGGACGATTTCTGGTCGAAAGAAGCGGTTAGACAATTTTTATGGGTCAAAAAGGGGTCGATCCCAAGTTGAAAAAATGTAAAGGGGTACACCTTCAAAAATTGCCAAAAATTAAAAGTCGCCAAAATCAATTCTAAACGACCCAAATCGATGGTGGGTGATGTATAAACATATTCTATGATGATTTTGGGTCGAAAGAAGCGGTTAAAAAATTTTTATTGGTCGAAAATGGGTCGATCCCAAGTTGAAAAAATGTAAATGGGTATACCTTCAAAAATTGCCAAAAATTAAAAGTCGCCAAAATCGCTCCTACATGACCCAAATCGATGGTATATGATGCCTAATGATGTTCTAGGACCGATTTGGGTCGAAAGAAGTGGTTTAAAAATTTGTTTGGCCCAAAAATGGGTCGACCCAAAATCGCGAAAAATGGAAATTGGTATAAAATCCTGTATTTGCGTATATTCTCGTTTATCTTCACATACCCGTGGTGTTTCGTTCGGAGCACCCTTCTATCTCTTTTACACTTGGCGAGGGAGTTAACTCGACTGAGGGTAAACAAATATTTGAGGGGAGTTTCTACATAAGTAAACAGTTTGCTCGTGCACTTTTTGTCGACGAAATAAACCCGCGCTTCCTTCAACGATCGCGAATCTTACGATGGAAATCCCACCCTTTATTTTCTCTTTTACCGCACCCGACTTACGGAGGTACGCACATGGATGCAATTATCTCCTCACCCCCTATCTCGATTTACAACGGCCTACTTTTCTCTCCACACCGAAAAATTCACAGAATTTCATGTCGCTCGAGAATCGGGTCAACGGATATTAACGTATATTAATATTAGTTTAAAGTCCGTAGAGTTCGTATTGTCCTAATCAAATAATGGTATTCGCGACGCGGACGCGCGGAAGAAGATTGACATGATTAATTTCTTTGAACGGAATTTTGGGACGGCACATAATGTATTTTGGACGAGTCTAGGGACGAAATGGGGGGGGGGGCGGGGGGGAGGGGGGGGGCAGTTCGTTGAGAGAAACGGGGTGTCGGACGAAGAGGGTCGCCTCGTAAATCTGGTCTCGAAGACACGTCTCTCTGTTCCTTTTAATACGTTACCGGCAGATATCTTTTTCTTTTCGGTACGCGATGAAATTTTTAGATTTATTCCCGAGCTCGTAAAACCACCGTCGATTTTCTCGGTGCCCACTGGAGGGGAAGAGATTTTCTTTCGACGATCGAGTACTTTACGATTATTGGTACGACTTACTTCTGAAATTGACTTTGCCCGAATTTACAATGCGGAATTTGCTCCATCGTTAGTTTTAAAAAAAGTGTACATATATATCTATATACATATATTCGAACGGAGGCAAATTATAATTACGTTCTACCTCGGGTATTCGCGTTAACGGAAAAATATTCGTTATCAGCACTAAGGTAACCGCGAGGTAACCGGGGTTCGTCGAGAATTGTTCACCTTCCGCCACGTATTCTCTATTCTTGGAACAAACTCTCGGCACGCTTCCTCCTCCCCGACGTGAGTTTTCTAAGTCCCACTTTCTCACCCTTCATCCCGCACCCCTTTTTCTTCCGTTTCGCTCCGTCTGTCGCACTCTACCATTCGCTCTACCGCCGGGGGTGTCCGGGAAAAAATAACGAGGGCTGAAAAGAGGGAGGAAAAGGGAGGGAAATGTTTCCCTTAGTTTCTTAAACATTTCGTTTGTTTGCTTCGAGTTCGTGCTTGCCCCGGGACACTGCCGCTTCCCGTCCCCACCACCAAACTCTGGAATTCACCGAAAAATCGCTCGCGGTTCGAGTCGAAACTCCCTACTCGAAAACAACTCTTCCAGCGTCTTCCAGCGTCTTCCAGCGTCTTCCAGCGTATCTTTCTCCCCTACCGATATTGAATTTCGGTGGCTTAAAGTCGATGCTCTCGCCGTAGAGATTACTTTCATTCGGAATTCTTCTCGCGTTAGAAACGAAACTAGATATCTGGATATCTGGATATAAGGATATAAATGGACGATCGAGATATTTGCAGGTACGACGCGTCCTATTTGGCATAGTTCTCGAGGCTCTTCGAGTCGTCCCTTAGGGGCACCATCCACCAAATAATCCGCCCAAATAATTATTGGCAGACGCTTCTACAACGTACTCACGTATACCGTATACCGTTCGACCGATATTTCCCCGTGAATTCCGACTGACGAACATTTGCTTCGCGTAACTAGTGCTTAACCCAGTTAACGATCTGACTCGACTCGGAATTGATTGAAATGTCAGTGGAAGGAGCGAAATAATAAAGAAAGTCAAAGAAAGTCAAAGAAAGTAAAAGAAGGTAAAAGGTACCATCGGTTTTAAACAACGAAGGAAGCGCGCGAATCACGTAAGGAAAGTAGTCCCGCATTCGTCCACTTCTCCTCTTCGATCCGCAAAAGTACTCTCCGCGCTTTTTAACGAGCGGGTCTGCCAACTAAAAGCTCCGATTATTTTTGTTTATTTTAGGAAGGGAGGGGAGAGCGTTTGGAAGCTCCAAGGTGGCACCTTGATGTAAAATCTCGGTACTTCGGACCGGATTTATCTGCCTGATTCACTTTCTTTCTATTATTATGCTTGCTTTTATCTATCCGACGTTTCAGAGTATCGCGAAAGATACGAAAGACACGAGGCGGTTTATCGAGGTACCGATAATAAATTATGATAAGGAACGATGCGGAAAATAAATCACTGGGAATACCGCGAATGAATTAAGAATGAATTATTCTCCGTGATTCTTTAAACCACTCGGATATTAATCAGATTTATTAATTGGAGGTTTTTTAAAGCTCCTAGCTCGACGGAAGAAATTTCCGAGTAATTAAGGGGTGTTAGGTAAGTTATTAGGGTTCCGATGCCGGTTGCGCGAGAACAACGGTAATTTATCCTGGCTAATTAGTACGTGCCGAATAGAATCGGTTTAAATAGGATGAGATCGGACGGATCCTGGCAAGCAAGGAGAAGAGCAGAGGCACGTAGGGTCGATCGAATATTCAAATATCTCTCAGGACGTTACCGCGTAATACGCCAGGATGCCAGATGTGCTCCAGGATAATTTCTAACAGATGCCGCAAAATTCTCTTTTCCTCGTTTGACTCGGTTTCCACTTGGAAATCTTTTATTCTTCTTCGAACTACGAACTACGAACTACGAACTACGAATCGTGGATCGTTTCTCGAACTTGAAATCAGTCAACGATTTGTCAAAAATAAGTATTTATTAGTCGCGTAAAATATCGAGGGGACGGTCCGTAAAGGAAGGGACAAAGGGTCTGAATAATGATTTCCTCGAAAAGGGTGAAAGTTATCGGCGTCTGGCAGCATCGCGTACGAAGGGACCGGAACTCCCATAGATTCTGTAACGTATTCAACCACGGAACAATATCGTGGCCAGAAACGAGAGAACGAACTTCACCGTGAAACCTATCTGCACGTCTCCACTCTCTCCCTCCATCTCTTTCTCTCCCATTCTAAACAATCGGGTACGCATTGAGTTTTGCCACCGATAAGAATCATTTTCTGTCTACCGACAAGGCTTCTCAAACATCCTGGTATAATTGTCTAAGAATGTCTCGTTCGATCGTGTCGTATATAACGTTTTATATATAATACAAATTTCAGAAATTAGTCTCTTTGGTCGGTTTTCGTAATTCGTCCGTGACCCGTGACCGTCCGTGTTATTTGTCGGGGGTCCGTTTAATTAACTTACCGTTGGATAAGCAACCCCGCGATTCCCTTCGCCTTTGGAATCGTTATAATCGCGCATTTTCATTGTTATCAGCGACAAGAGCCTCGGAACTCTCGGACGGCCTCTTCTTCGTGGAATTAATCGGTCGGAAGCACGCGATACCGAGACATTTCACTGGCCAACTCCTAAGTATTTCTCTCGAGAATAAATTCCGGCGATCGGCTGACCTTTTCACTCGAATAACTTACAACCACCTGGCGAGGTTCGGTACGGTACGGTCTGTCGACTGTCACCTTCAATTTCCTATCGTTCCGATTCATCAACGGATTACGGAATTCCATAGATTTCATTCGCGATCGATGTTCGTTTCGTTTCTCAAAACTTTAAATAGGTTAAATATTCATTATAATCATCTTCAGATTCGCGCGAGTTAATCTATTTATATTACATAGAATTTATTTTTACGAGTGGAACCCCACGTATCACGAGTCCTACTCTCTTAATTAATCACGCGAGTGGAGGAGCGGTTGATAAAACACAACCGACAGAAATGAATGTCGAGAAGTTTGCAATTTTCCTCGTGTTCCCGAATGTTTTTCCGGCCAATTTTTCAAACATAAAAGGTTTTCGTGGCAAGATTTTGTCAAGATACACGATCCGCCTGGTTGCAATTAATTTTATCCGCCGTAGAACTCAGAGTCATTTTTTTCCGTCCTTCGCGTGGGAAACGCGTGGAAGCTTGGCTGCATCGAAACGGAAACTGGATTTTTGCCAAAAAATTTCACTCTTTCCCGACCGGACTTCCCTTCGCGTATCAAAATCCAGAAGGATTTTCGCTTTTATTACGTAACGCGAGAAAATCTCCTGAATTATCCAGAGGCGAAGCTCGAGCTAATTATACCGACTGCATCGGAGATTTAGGTAACCGAGCTTGTTTTTTTTTGAGGCGTGTTGTATATTTTCACGGGACGGACATTCGATGCAGTGAATCTGCGAGTTGTCACGACGAGACGCTTATGTCCGCGGATGTTTACGCCGGACGACCGCACGGGACTGCACGGGACTGCACGGGACTGCACGGAACCGCACCGGAGTCACGGGATGGTCTGCTAAATCTCAATGACTCGTCCTCGAATGCAATTTTCAAGGGTATTTCGTGGAAACCCGCGCACTTTCTGCCTTCGAAATATCCGGGATTCGCGGAAGCTAAGCCGGTAAACAACCTTGATATCGAGCGATAAAGTATCATTTTTGCGGCAAAGAAAAATGTTGTGGTACCTCGGCACTCAAATAACACAAGGGGGAATTTCTATTTAAAAAAATATTTTTAATTCACGCTGCGATGGAGAATAATTTTGTAAATTTTCTATCGTTTCGGTGAATTCGACTCGAGTCGGACACGTCGCTTTGATGGTCCGATTTACACACATAGTCGGGCCACTATTACGAGGTAGTAAAATTCTCGTAAAAGGAAACAATGCGTTAAGAATCGATTTGTCGGGGTTTCTTAATATTCAGCCGACGATTAATTATTTATCGCGTCAGCGAAAGACTTTTATGTCGGTTATGGTTATTGTTCTTTCCAGTACTTCAAAGAGTTCTATTTCCTAGCGCGACCGAAGTTGAATTAATGTCATAACTTTCCAAGAAACAGGCTCTAAATCGAGGCGTCTAAAACCGTACTCAATTCTCCTCGTTTTTATTATTCGAGTATACGCGGACTGTAAAGTATGCTAATACCGAGACTGTGGAATTTTTCGGGGAATTAATTTCTTCATTTTATATATCACATTACATATTATTAAATAAAAATGAAACAATAAATTCTTTGATCCGTCGTTCCTCTCGTGGATATTTAACTTCGGTGACCGAAATTAAATCGTCGGGAAAGCGATAGGTAAAACTGGGAAGAGACTAATGTAAGAGAAAAATCCGTGGACGATGTGAGAATTAGGAAGGGAGACAGTCTCGAACAGCATAATCGTTCCGGAAATGGGCCCGGCCGTGGCGGAAGTGTCTCGGACGCGTTTAAAAGCGGGCGTTAGATGTGTGCATTTGCGGGCTTTTGTGGGCTCTTACGGGCTCTCGAATGCCGCTAGCCGTGCGCTAATTTCTCATAGAAAATCGCCTCTAAAAGCTTAATTGACCGAGCTACGAGCTCGCTTACGAATCCCGTCCCATTAGAAACTAGGCGCGTACTACGGAGGAAAACCAAAAAGGAAAACAACGTATCTCTCTCTCTCTCCCCCCCTCTTACTCTGTCACCGTCTCTTTGCTTCTCATCATTTACTTCGATTCGCATTCGAAGATCGAAGAAGGACTTGGTTTTTTTCCCAATAATTATTTGGAACCGTTTAAAACGAATACCTCGCTTAGCTAAAATCAAGCGAAGATTTAAATGAAAATCTAAAGAGACGGAGACAACGAATGGCTAAAACTTTTGTCCCTAGTATCCTGGTTAAGAATATATCTAGTACTAGTACTAGAATAATAAGGATCGAATGTTTTGATTGCAGAAAGCTAGATTGGCTCGTATCAGAATTGCGAAAGCATCGAGTGGCGCGGCTTTCGTGAGCAAAAAGAAGGCGGCCGAGGCTCGATTGGCCGCTCAGGAGAGCGGTCTTCAGCCGGACGACAATTACAAGGAAGAAGATATTTTCGAGTTACAGCATCATCATCTACTTCGCTGCCTGGAAAAGACTACGGTAAGTCATCTAAATGCCTTCTTATATCTAAATTCTTGAATCGCACTATAAAGACGCGATTCCTTGTTTCTTGAACATCGTTCTTGGAATGGTTATTGTTCGAAATCGTGCCTTCGTTCTCCCGACATCGTTCGCACGATATTTAATTATGGTTAAAAATCAACGTTTAAAACATTGACAAGCACTTCGAGAGAGTCTTAATCCCAAGATACAAATATCGCGCTTTAATTAGTCAGAGCTTTATCTTGGCTCCGTGGAAACAACCGAGATAGACGAAGGTGTGTATCGCCCAGTAATTTGAATAAACCCTCTCTGTTCTCGTCTAATTTTAACCCGCCACCCCTGTCGAGGTACGTCGAGGTACGTCGTGCCACCCGCTAGGCACGACACACTAATATCCTAGAAGATACATCCATGCGCCCAGACATTGGCACGGGCACAAAGGCATGGAACGTTTAAGGGAAGTTCTAGAACCACCCCCATCCCCCGCCACCTTGGCTACATCTTTATGCAACCCCCTTTCATCGGAGCTAAAAACACACACGTGTACCTCGCTCGCCGAGATAGAAAGCACACCCTCTCCGCTTTCCGAGTCCCCGGGGAAAATGAGGGTGCACTTCGTACGCGTTTATCGAACGACTTTGTAGCCATTGCGGAATTCACCCCCTTCGTTCTGACGATACCTTTGTCAGTAGGTTAACATTATTTATGGGACTATTTTGGAGGCTTATAGAGTACTTGGATGCGATGCTAACTTCGGGGAGAAATATAGTTTGTACGTTAAAAAAATTCTGATATGTAGCGGAGTTTCCAGAGGAATCTCTATAAATGTAAATATAGAACGAAGTGTCGGATGGGCGATCGCGCGCGATTAATAAATGAAAATAACTCGTGATATCCCATGGTAGACGTGAATGATTTGACGGTGTATTGTTTTCTAAAGGTTTTCGAATGGTTTCCGATGATTCAGCGGAAGAAGCCGATAGTTAAAGTTGTCGAGGAGTACGTCGCGAGATAACGACACTCGAATGTCTTTGGCGGATGTTCCGCGACCAATGGATCTTGAATAGACTTTTCGTGCCGCGGAATCGTCTTGCATATACACTATACACTATACACTATACACTATACACGGTAGATATTGTCCTCGACCCTTTAACATATGTTTCTACCACCCTCTCGAAAGCTTTGCCGAATTCCGTCTACTTCAAAGACAATGTTTTCTCATCGAGGAACTTTGCCCGAACAAAAGATAAGGGGGTCAAGACTTTCCCAAATTTCACCTTTTTCGAGCGCTATTCCAGTCAGCGATATTCGGGAAATGAATTTTTCGCGGTCAAGGAAAATGCGGTCGAGTCGATCGAATAATATCGTTCTTGAAAATGGTGGGAATAACGAGTACGAAGGCGTGTTTTGTGGCTTCGATCGAAGGTAAAACCGACGAATATCAATTCGGTTCAACCTGAATCGAAAATCATTGGAATCGTCGTCCGCAGGAGACGTCATAGGAGAGACTAATTATAGCCAGGAAACGGCGTTAAAGAGATCTAACAATAGCATCAGCCCTACCGGATTTTCCATCTCGCGTGGCATAGCGAACACTCGTGCCGACGACGCCTTTGATTATTATATTTTTTTTCATCGCGTCTATATCCTATCCGTTATAATCTACGTAAGAACATTACGGTCCGCTTTATAAATCGTCGAGAATTTTATTGAAAATCGGGGGTGGTATCGGGAAGTCTCGTTTGTCGACCAATTACAGTTCTTAATTATTTGCGCGAAGGAAAAAATGTACGACCATATTATCAGAAAATACGATCCATGAGATAATTAGTACCTGTTACGTGTAATATAATTATTAGAATTAACGTTCTTAATTATTAACGATAACCTATGATTTTGATCGTTCCTCCATAATAAAGATTTATTTATTATTAGCGTGATCCTGTAATTTTTGGATTATTTTCCTCAAGTGAAAACGATGTTATGAAAACGATCACTTAATATAAATATCGAAGCAAAGACGAAAATATATACATGAAACACCGTACAGCGTTGGAGAATAGTAAACAATTATTATGCTTATTATTCGGTGGAATTGTGTACCGAGCAAAGGTTCCAGTAAATGACGGGTATGTAGGTAATAATCGTGAGAGCGAGACTTCCGAATAATCGAAAGAGGAATGAAAATGTTAGGTTTACGTCACCTTGTAGTTTGTATCGAAAGAATACGTATGTTTTGGCTGTCGTCCAAAGTCATCCTTGCCCGAGAAATTTGTTTACCATTCGGTTACCACCGGACCCCGAACCACTCCATCCTTCTCTCCATCCTTCTCACGCATCTGTAACATAAAGTTCAATGACGTATCAGTATATGTCCTGGCTTCTGATTTATTCGAAAAGTATGCGTCACAAAGGAATGCGGATAAATATTTCGACGTGACGAATCTAAAGGCGATGATCGTATAGATTCAATAATAGTTTGAAAATGCAAATAATAGTTAATTCGCGACGATCGTTTGTTAACGCTTATTATGCATTTTCCAACGATACCTGGACACGACAAATAAGACAATACTAAATACGCGTATATACTTTAACTACAAACGAGGTGTGTTTATCGAGACACATGTATCGTATTTTCTATAAATTAGCTCAATCTAATGTTAATCTCGCGTTATAATTGTATGCCGTGGAACGTGTATAATTACAAATTTGGTAATTGACTTACTGCGTTGTATGATATTAGCACGAGGCAACAGGCGACAGGTCTTATCGGTATCACGTTCACGCAAGAACTGGCAATGAGTCACGCGCGTCTGATTAGGATAATACGAGTAACAGTTACTCGGATCGGCATAATACTTTTCATATAAAGGATATTCCTATACCTATACTATTGGAAATTTAAGAATTTGTTTCGAATCATTTATGTTAAGTGAATTTTGTCAATTATATAATTTTCACTTGGAAATTATTCCGCAGATAATAAGTAGCTATCTCTGATGGCTGTATATTAATTTATATTTCAGTTGATTGCAACACTGTAGGCCGAATAAAAATTAAAATCCCCCAGTTAATGATTATCGTTAATTCGCTTAATACCTGAAACGTGGGCGATTCTGCAGAAAATAATTATACGAAATTTATTAGGGAAATCGGTATACTCTGCGAGGCTGATAATGCAACGATGTTAATTATTATTTGATGTTAGTCGTTATTAGCTTCGGCAAAATAAATATTATTCACCGGTTAGTTGGTCCTCACATTGGAAATTTATTATTTCCGCGTTCGTCGTTTTAATATCGTGTGCTTTAATTACGCTTAACGAGCGTAATACCCCGCGACTCTGATAATATTAGACCTCTGATAATATTCCGTGTATATTTAATCATTCCAGAGTGGCTATACGGGGCTATACGGGGCGATACGCGGCATACCAAAGTCCTATAGAAACACCGTAGTATTCCGCAACCGTAAATTCCGCATTCCTTTCAGGATTTCCGGGTTTACGACTGGAAATAATCGTAAAATCTGTCCAGCATCCCCCGAACCAATCTCAACGATCAGAATTCGCCATGTTTATAGAATTGTATTTACTCCAAATTGAATGACTGTGCTCGAAACGTATTTGAATTTTTTTTTCGTATTTCGCTCGACCTATGCACTGGATATTTGCCTGGCAATAAAAAATATTTTCTACTGCGAAAGATCAGTAATTATCGTGCAGGACAATATCGAGCACGAATAGAGAAATAGAATAGAATTTGCAGGAGATTCCAGGGAGGTGAAATATGGAGTACGTGGATATCACGGTTGACGATCTCCGACTTATTTTATTCGACTGTTCTCGGCATCCCAGATTCCCAGTGATGGCTCTTTCTTCTTCCAGGAGGTTTATTTCCAGCTGGCCGATATTAAATTCAGTACTGTTCACCCGTGGCAGTCTTTTTCGACACGAATGCCGAGCAATGCATACGTAACACCGGATATTCACCAGTCACCAGTCACCATTCTCACTTTTCCTTTTCCGTTTCCGTTCTCTCTTCCCTCCTCAGGGATCTATCGCTCGCACCTGGTCTTCCTTACCGCCAAGTAGACCAACCTCTTCGATCTAAATCTCTTTGCACTTCTCACTTCGAATTTCTATTCAGATTTTCCCTTCTTTCATTCACAGCATTATTTACTCTGCCTCTTGTTATTGCTCGACTTTTTGTTATTTGAATTTTTTCAGTATGCCGCGACACGCTTCGCGCTTTTATCCGTTTATCGTCTAACTCTCGGTTTAATAACTCCACTAATAATGTCACCGATCGCTTTATATCACATTCGTAAACCAAAATCTTTTCACATCGATATCTTGCAATGTAGTACAATCTCCGAGAATTTACTAAAAAAATGATCCTGTAATTGCGCTGATTAATAATGATGGCGAGCATTTATTCCTGAGAGACAGAAAGAAAGATATTGGACGGGAGATGGTTTGACGTGCTTTCCCGGTTAATAGAGACGACGATGATCGCTCGCAAATCTGGCAATCACTATTCACTGCTCTCATAAATCCAACTTGTCCTCTCCACCTGCAAGCTCATACCGTTTTACTGGTCGTTGCGTCTGCATGAATTTCATCGTAAAAAATGCATCGACCGCCATCGACTCCCGCCATCGACTCCCGCCATCGACTCCCGCCGAGATTTCACGACGAACGTCTCTTGGTTGGTCTCTTGGTTTTCCAATTTTTTGGATACACGTACGAGGATCTTGTTCGGTAAAAGCCCCGAATAGAAATAGACAAAGATCGCCTTCGAATAAATATTTACGCTGGTCGTTTTGAAAAGATGCCCGAGATGCAATTATATTTGTTTCGCTTCGGTCACTATGGGGGAGGTCGGAATATTTATAAACCAGAGTCACTCCGGCCTCGAAATTTTCTCATCTCTTGCGGTTCGGGAGATTAAATTGAAAATTTTCCGGGGATTTATCATGTCGTTAAGATCAAACGGCTCGGTCGGGCGAAAGGGTGTTTTTAAAAATCAGGTTTAATGGATGAATTTAGTTGCGATATTTATTTATGCACGGTCGAGAAGAGCCGAAGAGCACGTATTCCATAAGCCGAGCACGTTTTACCGTTGGTGGTCCTCCAAAACGGTGTCACGTCACGCGTCACTATCTTGGAGAGGTCAGTGCATTTATAACCACCTTTACAATCCATCATCCAAAAATAACCGAGTCGTTCTCTTTATAGACCGGATAAGCGTTCTTCCTTTTTACCCTAACTCACTGCCAAAACGACCGCACCGATATCCCGCCGAATGCCAACGATATACGATATGTGTATGTATGTATGTGCCTCTGATTAATTAACGCGCTAGTAGTACACCGCTGTTACCAAATTAATTCGCTAATCGTCGATTAAAAGACAAACATCCAGCGTGAAAATGTAGTCTTATTAATCGACAAACGAAGAACCAACGGGAATAGAATAGAATATAATTTGTATCTCCGGTATTTTTGTTTCGAAGCAAAAAAACGAGGTAGAAAGCATCGTAAGCATAGTCGACTTACGCCCCAGGGATTTCCGCGGACCCGCCGTAACTTTTTCGAAGCTGTTTTCCAGAGAAGATTGCGGGGTTGGTCTATTCCACGGGATCAAATCCTTCTGGCGAAGGAAAGAGAGTGCGCCGGGTTATTCCGAGGCGAATGACGTCGAGAGATCACTCGATAACCACTCGTTTTCTTCTATCTAACCAGCCATTCCCCTCGAGATTAACCCCCCGTTAAACGCGCGATTCTTTTTTTTCTGGCCCGAATCGCTTAATCGGGAAACTATAGCGACTCGCGCTTCGTTGAAATAATATTTGTTGAGTTAATAAGTTGAGTAAATCGCTCTTAAACTTCGTAGCGTAAGTGGCCCAGGTAAATTGCGATTATTCACCATCGTCGTTCCCCGCGTTCCCTCTTTCAGGGTTTTATCCTTTCTCTTTCACACGCCTCCCGGAGGGTCGGGACACGAAAAAATATTTGTCCCGAGGCCATAAAAAAATAGCAGGTTATATTTTCTTCCGCGGATAGATAGGTAAGAGGGGTCGCTTCGTAAAGGAGGTATCCCGAACCCTGGATTCCGTAGGTTTATTCTTCGTTTCTATTTCGGTAGAAAAGGCGCGAGCATTTTTCCGGTCGCCTTACTGGAAAACCTGGATTAAACTTGTTCTTATCGCGTCCCACCCTGCCGCTAGCGCTCATCCCCCTTCGGTAACCTGGAATAGCTGGTTACCCGACCGTGGAAGTAAAACGAGCGCACGTTTTCCCTTCTTCGCGAATGATGAAACGAAGAGAGACTATAAGGGAGAGATACCCTTGCACTTCGCAGTTTCTCTCTCGCCCTTGTTTTACCAGTGCCTGAATCTCGACGAGGAAAAATATCACTGGTCTCGTCGAGCGACCAATCGTACGAAACGTATCGGGGTGCCCTTTGTGCACTCGAGTTTCTGGGAAATATGCATGAAAGCATGAAAATTTGTACGAAATAATATGTACATCCAGGAACAGGCTGATAGAAAATAATTGCGAGGAACGTTCGTGCGGAATACCGTACGTGGGTACGAAACGGAATAACGAGGTTACTTCGGGCGAGAGTTGTATTTTCGATATAGTGTAGTAATTCGAATCGGGCAACAAGTTCCAACAAGGGTGGAGTAATACTCCACCCTTGTGGAGCAAAGTTTGGTCAGTAGCGATAGAACTTTGTCGAAACCACTTCTCAACGATTTGTTTTCGTTCGTGAATTCGCACATGAATTCGCACATGAATTGTGAGAGTCGCCGTTCTAGAGGAACATTTACTACGTTTTTATGGCTCAGTTATTTTTATGTACGCTGTCGTTTCGCTACGAATCTCGGCTAATCGAGTCGGGAGCGATATCGTGTCGCTGAAAATATTCGTATGCTACTCGACAAAGTTACTCGTCAATTTTTCATCGAACGAAGATAGGAAAAGAAAATATTATCGACCATTTCCTTCGCTAAAATAAACGACTAATACGACTAATACGACTAACCCGACTAACACAACTAACACGAGGATCGTTCCTTCTGGTTTCAGGACCGCGAATTTGTGGAGATGGAGATGCCGTACAACGGTGCCCCGAAGAGGCCTGGTTCACCGTCACCTCTGACCTCTCCGGCGCACAGCACTGCCTCGCGTGGTGGCCTCCTGCATTCCTGTTGCGGCCGCTGCTATCCCCAACGTTATCAGGTACGCGGTCGCCGTATTCTCGCCTCGACGACCTCGATAAGCGAGGGTCCACCCTCGTCTTCCTCTCACTCTCACCAATCGCAGCCGATCGGTCAGTCCCATTATCAGCACCCAACCGATCCGAACACCCTGCCAAACGTCGTCTTCAACGTTCCCGGTGACAATGACCGGCAACGATCCCAACCCGCGACTTCCTCCAGTCCTTACAACGAGACCAGGGTGTGAGCCGAGCCTAGGGCCTAACCGATTACAGGAATCCCGTCGGTTCGTCCTCGTCAAGGTTACTTGATCGAGCCTTCGATCGAGTAATCGCGAGTAATCGCGGCTAATTTAGATGATTGCATCACGGTATTTTTGGGAGGTCGCAGAGAGGATTCGAGGAGGCGGTTCCACGTGGATTCTACTTAATCCTTGATTATCTGCGATTACGACGGTTTTTGGTCTGATGTTCGGTCTCGCTTCTTATTCAATGTTTAGGTAAAAGTAATTATTTCTATAGCGTGTCGAGAAGTTGTCGGATATAATATAATTATAATCAAAGGCGAGGTTTTTCCGATAAAAAAAGATCAGTGTGTTTCCCCAATTTGATCTTCGCGTATCTCGGATCGCGAAGATTATTGACGAAGATGAGAGACGGTCGAGGACCCCGGGAGATATTCTCGGAGATAAATTACTTCTGAAAACTGGGTAACGTTATAAAGATCGCTTACAGAGATTAAGCGAGATCGAGGATCCTCCTTCGGTTTGAAGGATTCGGTCCTCGGTTGGAGGAGATTTCGCGATACGATCGGAACGATCAATCGCCGAGATTCTACGTAAAAATGGCATGCGATTAAGGATCCTCGACGTTAATTGCTCAGACACGTACCTTCGATCTTAGGACAATGACGATTATATCTTGCAAATTAATCCCTGATCCGATAAGGGTATTACTCTCGATTTATGGTAAACCATGATCGCCAATCGTCAACGTGGTTCCACTTGGGTGAATTTAATAGCTAGGAGATAATCACCGTGACCGAGTCGTGGAAAAACATTTTCCTGAATTAAATTCGATTCGTTTTCTTCCTTTTCTTCGTTTTCTTTGTTTTCTTCGATACTCAAATCCGAACGTCGTCTTTATATTCTTGTCGATAATGTAAATTTCGATCAGTGATCAGTCTGACGATGAGAATCGAATCGGGCGATAAGGTTCAATTTCGAAGATAAATATCATTGGCCGCGTTCCGGTTCACGGACATGGTTTTAACACCTCGAGCACCCTATTCTAATGGTATTGTAATCGTCCTTTTTCAAAGAAATTTTTAATAGTTCTTAATGAAAAACGTTCGTCGAGCTCTACGATTAAATCGCTAGTGTCGCGTGGAGACTAATATCTGGGATTCGAGGGTATTATATAGTCAGAAACACATTAATGTAAACGCACATAGAAAGGACTGTCCGAACGAAATATTCGGATTGAGCATAATTCCAAATTCTAATGAAAATTGATAATTGACTATTTAGCTGACATCGTCGTTACGAGAAGACGATAAGGTAACCGACTGGAAAGGAAAGTGTTAATAATCATAAATTTGCGACGGGAGAAAATATGATTCTTCGTATGGTACGATATCGAATCCCGGTTGTTAGGAACGACCCTCGGGAACTCCCTCAAGCACTGCCATCGAGGGTTCGAATTTCGAGCGTCTACTCTCCCTGGTGATATTCTCGCTATTTTATCTATGTGCGCGTCTACTAGATAACAGAATTGTTCGGGATACGCGATAAGAGCTGGATAAACCTAGTATTTATATTAAACAAAGTATCGCGAACTCCGGGGTACTGTAAATAATACTTCCCCCTTTAATTGTTCGACCAGATATTTCAGATTTTATATAACGAACGATTAACTAACTACTTTGTCTAATTTCCAAAGATCTAAAACACGGATTGTACGATGTTTTAATTTTATCCGGAATACGGGTTTATTCATCGGGGCTCCATCGTCGAAACAAGGATCCACTACGCGGAGGAAATTTCGTGTCTAGGAAATCAAAATATTTTCCAAATAGAAAGGACGGTTTGTAGGAGGGTGATGATCAAAAGGACGAGCGTGGTAACCGAAGAGGGGTTGATTCTCTTTCGACGGGAGTAGTGTAGGGTGAGGGAATGCTTTCTACGCTTTCTACGCTTTCTCCGCCACGTTTGGAATGCCTCCAGGTTCTCCGGCTAACGAGATGGTTTACACGCTCCAGGAATTTTTCAAGCTGATCTACACCGTGTGCGCGATTCGAAAAGACGAATACCTACAAAAATTTTATTTGCTCTCTTACACACCAATAGTGGCGAATCAAAAATAATACCAATTGGAAATTCTCGTGGTGCAACGAATTCAAATTAGGAAGTTTCTTTTATTCTGATCTCGTACTTCGGTGTTGATTACTTCTAATTAACCTCGACAGCCGGTTATTAATTGGCCCCAGTTATTCTCAGGATATCTTGCTAGACTCATTAATTTATTATTCTTTATTCGTTTTTTACACGGAGCATTTTAGAAGGGCTGAAAAATCCGAGTAAACTGAGGTCCAACGTTATTCGAAACTGCTCTCGATATTGCAACCAGAGATTTTATGATAAATGTATGTTCCACATTTCTCCCCCCTAGAACATCAGTCACGCACAAAAGATCTCTTGGTATTCAAAGGGTTAAGATAAAAAGGCTGAAAGTTCGAGGGCTTAGGTATTCGTTAGTGATATATGTCTGTGATTTTCTACACACTTTTCATCCCTTGTTTCTCGACTATTAACGTCGAGCAAAATTCCAACGTACATGTTATGTCTACTTCGTGGAATTCTTATCATTCGTAAAAGTTCCCCAATTATTAATAACGTAGCGCATGAAAGGGCACAATTATATCTGGTATTTTATATAATTTGCTCTACTTTTATGATTATTTATCAAAAGAGCCTCGAGAACCGTGTGAGTTTGATCGTGAAATAATTCGACGAGTAGGATTTGGACGGATGTCGAAACGATCGAGGCGAGACTACAACTTTTTCGTAGAGCTAGATTACGTATAGGTTGTAAAGTATTCCACGGGAGCTCTTTTTAAGAGTTTTCGTCGAGTTTTTGTCTAATTGAAATTATCTAGGAGAAACATGTCTTCGTGACCAATTCTAAATCGATGTCTTACCGTATAGCAATTCTACTAGATTTATAGAAGAAATGCTGGACCAATATTTACGGAATAAATATCTGAATCCTCTCTCGATATTTAATCGATTATAGAATTAGGAAATTCCGATATTATACTTTAAGAGGAATTTAAAATATACTTGGCACGTTAGGATATTAATGAACGAATGCGAGAATGCGAATCGCGAAGAAATGATTGGTTGTGCCGAGCTTCGTATGCTGTCGATGATTTGCAGTCCAGTATTTCTATCTATATCAATAGACATCGCAATAGGTATCTCTTTGGGAAATCGTAGATCTTCCTTAGGTTATCTTTTCGAAACGAGCCGTCTTCTCTGCTCTTTCCCTTTGGTCTTCCTCTAACGAACTATGCCTGGGTACTTCTTCGTTAGTTCTATTCGCAAGTTCTATTCTTTCAAAGATACTCTCAAAGATACTCCGTACGTGGCTCGGAACACTATTGATATTTGATACTTAAGAGAAAATCTTGAGAAAAATCTTGAGAAAAATCTTGTCGATAACATTTCATCGAAAGATTGAATCGATAGAATATTGTACGATAAATTGATATTTGCAAACACATTCTTTCTAACGTAAGAACGGTGAAGTAAAACAAATTCTGATAGGAATAACATATCATGTATCGGGGTAGAGAATGTGTCAGAAATATTTTAATAAAATATAAAATATAAAATGTAAAATTATTAATGATTAGACGGACATCGCGCGAAATGTTGGACTATCCTGCGTGGAGACCCGCGGCGATCTAACCCGGTAGTATATCGACTCGTAAATCAGCTTCCACGTTACGAAGCTCGACATTAACGAGGGGAAATGAGAAGTGATAAATGGTACGACTAGCTGACAGATCGAGGACGAGACCCCATCGAAACCCCATTAACTGTCGCATCTCCTATCGCCACTTTTACTACTATCATTTTTCACCGGTTCACTGCTTTCCACTTTTCACCCTTGTCCGCGTTTTTACACGCCATCGATCGGCGATTAAAATTTTCATTTTCCACTCGTTTTTCGGAGCAGGTTCTCGAGATATTTCATTCGGTTTACGGATATCCGATGTATCGGATAAAAAATGATTGGCAAAGTACAGGTTAATTGATTAAATGAAAGTAATCGATTAAGACGAATCCGTTAAGACTTCCATGGGTCACGGGTAACGCGGGACGGTAATTCGGTAATTAATTAAGGGTTGAAGACCGTCGCGTGGAGGTGGAACGAAGGTGTAACGTTAATGGTGATAGGTGAACTGACGTCAGTGGGGAAAATGGGTTTCATGGCGGGTTTAAATCAATGATAAGATTCATATGTATGGAGAAGTACAGGTTGGCACGACGTGCCGTCACGAACATAATAAATGTGTTCCTGGCAGCATACGTATGCTTCTGTTTCTAACTAACCACCCCAAAACCACTGTTTCTAACTGCCGAAATCCACCGACTAAACAGCTAACGGCTTAACTTACGTGTTCCTGACAAAAGATCTATGGTTGTACGGTTGAGACATTACGATTCTCTAATGGGCTCTATTACGGTATATTCCTCAGGAACTTATTTCCGTAACAACTTACGGAATTGTTTGAATATGTCTACCGATTTATCCCAAAATTTGGTCCACGCGAGCTTTGAAATATCCGTCGTACGAATAAATCTATAATGAAACATTTTCATTATTTTATAGAACTCGTTTTCGAGAACCCATCTCAACTCGATCTGTCCAAGGTTTCTTCCATCGGAAGCTCGTAGAACTCGCGGAATATCATGGATATCGATCGGTTTATTATATTAAATCAATCGATAAATAAAGAATCCAATACATTGGATATTAACAGTGATAGCGAGAGTAATAGTTCGAAACGAGAGTGCGTTCGAGCCACGTATCGGCGCTGATGTTCTTCGATCATATCGTAAATCCTCGATGTATCAAAGAAATCGAGTATCGTCTTCCATGTTCAATGAACTTTTATCATCCCCCGCAAAGGTATTTTGATGAAGCGTGAAGCTTATCCAAGTCTTGCCCCCCCCCCCATGTCTTCCAATTCTAGACTTAAAACGCGGACTAACAAAACCACCCCGTCAAAACTCGCCCAAGCTCGTGCCCGCTCTCGTGCCCTCCTCCTAGCCCCCCTCCCTATCCCTATACTCCTTAAATTGCACGATAGTCATCCCCCGGATCGGACATGCCCCCCCCCCCCTTTATACTCAAATTAAATGATTACGTTACTTTAATCGAATAAACGATAAGGGTGGTATAAATAGTTATTAAAGCGCGGTACACGATATATATTCGTGGAGTAAAGTAAGCGATGGGTTTATATCGTATACCGATTAATAAATATTTTGGTCGTTCTCTTTGGTTATTCCATTATCAAACTACTTGGAATATCGCGAATACTCGCGAATACTAGCGGATTAACAGAAATTCCCTATATTTGAAGGTGTCCTCTATAAAGCACGTAAGTGAAATATTCCGTAATAAAGAATCTTGCCTAGCGATTTGTTCCCGGCTTTTCACGAAGAGTCCGAAGGGCTACGATCGTTTCGTGCTCCCTTGTTTTTGACAAATAACGATGGTTTTGCACAGCTCGAGATTTTGCGCTCGAGAAATGAGGTCTTTGAGGCGACACGAGGCTGATCAAAGGTGCGAGGTTTCGGCCCTTACTCCGAAAAGAAAAATACTGACTCGTAGATTTTAAGGGAGAACAAGAAATATCCTTCTCTTCGTAGGTAGGTTTCAAATCAGATTTTAAGGAAGCTCGGAATTTATGAAGACATGCTTGAATTATATCAAAATCGTCCACTTTCGTAAACGTTATTGTACACGTTCATCCTTGATACAACCTTTCAAGGGTGCAAGATAATTGAATGTTAATCTCACGCGATCAGCGAAGATGTTAGTACAACTTGAATTACTGATATAATTCGCAGAATAATCGAACGATCTTCGAGCGTTCTTATAATGTTTCTTTCGAATTATCGAGTTGAGAGAAGCGATCTCGCTCGGCTCGCAATTCCGTTGAAAGGAAAATATTCGTTCGCTACAAAGGAGGGGTAAAAACTGGGGGTGGATATAAGTGCCGTCTGAAAGACACCCTTGAAAGGTTAGACGTCGATGCAAAAAAGCGAAGAAATCAAAAGATAGAGGATAATCGCAGCAGTTAAATGGTTAAGCGGTTAAACGAAAGAATTGAGTGAAATTGTGGGTAGGTAACGAGCCCTTAATCGAGCCCTTAATCGAGCCACGGATGAATAATGAACGCGTAAAGAAAGTTTAAAACGTTTTAGCTACGAAAATACTTGTGACATTCCGGCGATCCGTTATTTTCGATCCCGCGATATCCTCCTTTGAGACCGCAGGGAGAAGAGAAATTCTATAATCAGTCGAATTCAAGGAAATAAAGAAATTCAGATTTTCTAATTAACTGGATATTCCTTCGATCCTCACTTTCACTTCTTAAGGACGTACTTTGGCAAGAAGGGTGATGGTTCCCTTCGTTCTGAATTTAATCCCGCACTAATTTTCATTACGTACTAAAATATATTTTCTATTATGTTTTCACTTAAATAGAATACAATTTCGACTACTTTGTTAACGAATTAAATGACGAAATCGAGAAAGTAGTTAGATGACCGATAGAGGAGACAAATCACTCGGCGTACTTCGACAATTACCTCGTAATTGAATATCGCACACCGGCACGGAAGACGAGAACTCGGGTCGGCACGAATTAATATTTCATTCGCACGGATCACTGCTTATCAACGATTACAATTGTTGCAATTATTTACAATATTTATACGAATAATGCACCTGCACGTTTAACGAGGAAAATTGATTCGCCTTCACGAAGGATGGCGATGGATCACAATCTTGTGTGAGGTCATATTTATGTCCTACAAACGAGCAAATATTTTGTAAAATAAATCTGCACATCTTTTGCACGCTATCAGAGGTGGGCCAAAGTTCCGTGTTCGAAGGAGTGTATGGTGAACGCGGGAACATATCAAATAATAAAAAAATGTTTGTTTCGTGCAGGCAGTGCAATACGTAGACACACCGACGTGATTCTACGATGTTGGCAATGCATAGGGCTTGTACGGGGGATGTACAGTCGTTCTTACACCGTTATCGACTTGCAAATTGTACAGCAACGTATTACCTTGACCTTAGGGACATCCAGTACGTATACACAAAGTACGTTGCCGTTTAAAATGTGTCGGCTCGCACACGACTGCGGAAAAAAAGACTCCTAACACTATATCAAAAGTTCAACAACAACTATCGATATATTTACCATTCCTTTATCATTCAAGATTATACACCGTAGCACTAGTATCGAGCGGAACATAATACGCTGCTATTATTATTTCTACGAGGAGCAAAATCATCCGTAATTTTCATTCCATATAATATAATATAATAGAATTATCGATGTATTCGATGTTCACGAGCGATGAATCTTAATCACAGCATTATTTCTTTACTTGCTATACATAGATTATTTAATTGCTATAATTGCAGAGAAAACGCGAGAAATTTAATGGTATTCGGGACATGGAAAAAGGGGTGAATAATTCAGAGACCGGGCACGTGTCGCTTTCCCATTTAAAAGAGGGAAAAGTATTCGACCCCTAAATAACGCTATCGAGACGGCAGAATTGAATTTCCACCAGAGTCATTTCACGTTAAATCAAATTCCGCGATTGACAATTTTTTAATGCCCCCATTCGTGCACCAATATTGTACTTAATATTTCCACGTATTTCAATGATAAGTGGCACACACGACGTGCAAAACGATTACCGATCCCTCTCTGACACATTTTGCACGCGATTACGAGCGCTTCCCGATCGGTGGGGTGGGGGAAGGGTTCTGGATAAAAATATTCCCCGATTGATCACGATTTCTATTTCTATGCACACCGAACTTTCTCTTATGTTCACTGATTTATTTCAATTGTAACGTATTCATTGGAATATAATTGTTATTATTAGTCCGATAATATTCACTTTTGTCTACCACTCGTTTAGATAGGCCGAACGTGGGCTTAATTATAGTTCGTTTATTCGGTGATCTTGAGTTGATATTTTAAAACTTATTTATTAGTTCTTAATATTCGAAGGTATAACACGTAATATAACACCAATTAAAATGAGATTTATTTAGAAATTCAATTTAATTGTACTTTACGACAATGCTAGAATAAATTTCTTTCTCGACTTCCGATATCTCTTTTCGTTCTTTCCTAGAAACGTACTCACTAACTGTGTGTCCGTTCGAAACACAGGTGTTTGGTGCAAACAAGCCGTTAAATTTCCTAACCGTTCATCTCGACGCTGTAAACATCTCGAATTTGAAAAAAACATTTCGTAGTTCTCGGTACCCGAAATTCTTGGAAAACAATTTATGGAGTATACTCTACCTAGAAAACTCATATTTCCATCGGCGCGATGTTTAATCGATTTGAATTGATAAAGATTTTGAAGCGACTTTAGATTATTATTACAGACGTGTTAAAACGAAGTAATTATTGATCTATAGAGAATATTTAAGAAGACGCACCCCTCGAGCTTCGAAGACCTAGAATTCAAGGTAGCTTATTAATAAAGAAATCTCTTTAGATTCCGCTGCAGGCTGATGACCGCGTTAATTGATATCCCGCTTGAAATTCTAATATTCTATCCACGAGCCGAATCATCGTAATTCTCGCGTATCCGACGAAAAAAGTTCGAGGGAGGGAGTGAAAGAAGGAACGAAGGAAAGTGATCGTCGGCGAGTGACTTTCACGATACACCGTGGATGAGGTCATATATTAATTCCAGCCGCTTTAATCCTCGCCCGATTATAATATATAACACGAGTTGCTTTTATGAATAATGCATAGCCGAAGGAACACCGGGGCCACGTAGTGGAGCATCCACTTCAGATCAGCCAGGCAAGATAAAAATTCAATCTAAGTGTCCGTCTAAAAAGCTCCGTCATTTCACTTGGTTGTTAACCCAGTAAACGAGCACCATCTCACACGACCTGACTCTACTTTATAACTTTTTCAAACATCCGATGATTATGATCTCGATATCGCATCGTTTTATCCGTTTCGGTGTCGTTCTTCCCTTTGGCTTCCTTATTATGTATATTCCGAGTTCATATTTCTCCGGCCTTTTTATTTGTTCCTCACGTTTGTGCGGCTTTAATTCGTGCAGAAATATAAATAAATAAAATTGCCCGAGGAATATCGAGATACCGTTCAAGTTCAATTTCAGGATCGCTGTTCACCCTTGAGATTACGGTAGTTTTTATTATATGTATATCGCACGTGTGTTGTTCACCTATTGTATATATCTGTCAGTGGGTAATTAAGGCCCATTAAGAAATGTTTGATAGTCCCAAATTCGATCTTCTCGAAAAGGATGTATCATAGTTAGAGGCGCGAAAGTGGACAAAGTCGGATTTAAAATTTTGTTCGATCGGATATTAATCACGAGTTCCTTTGGGGAGTCTTTTTGGGGGATTGGACGCATCGAGTAAGATTAATTAGGAATTAGTGATTACACCCTGTCGGGCCGCGTCGATTATGGTAACTGCGGCGATGATAAATTAATAACTGTAATCGTGCATTTCCTGGAGGTTGGCACTCGTCCGCTCTCGTAATTATTTTCGTCGAAACTTCGCAGCCATAATTATGATTCCACGTGCCCGTCCTACCTCCCTTCCTACCTCCCATCGATGTCACCCTGAATCGACGTTAAATTAATTACCGTTCAACAGGTAAATCCTCCACGAATCGACTGTAAATGTCGTCGAACGTCACTCGACGAGTCCGACGAGTCCGACCAATCCTACCAGCCCACCACATCCACTGGCATTTTTCATTCCCGATCGATTATCGCTGCTATACCTTGTCCGCGGTATGATATTATTGCGATGTCATTATGATTTATCGTAAACCGATACCCCTATAGATATTAGTATTTTTTCTCCGGAAACGTCGTTCGACGACAGGGTGTAATTTTCGATCACACTCGCGGTATAATATTATTATACTTTTATCACAATCGATGATCTGGTAACGTATACTCTCGAAGTTGCTTAGAATCTATCAATTTATTTAGCTTATCGAATTGATACTCTTCGTGGCGAAGACATTTAAATATCACGCGACTCGAGGCAAATCTTCTAAATCCGACATAACGATATAATATTATTGTCATTGCGCGTATGTAAAAATGCTTTAATATCTTGAGGTGCAATAATACACGTTGCGATATTAAAGTAATATTTTCAATGACTCTAATATTTATTATCCATTCTCGATAACTCTGCTATCCACCCCGTTCATGTAAAAAAGTACCTCGTACGTGTATATAAATAAATGCCTGTATATTCTGTAATATAAATATGACGATACTTCTCTTACGTCCCCATAGAAAGAGTTCTCGTCCATTTGAAGGTAAGACCGAAAAAACTCATGTAAAAAGCAATTCGCTGTCTTTCTTGTATTCCCCAAAATCCTGCTAGTCAAAAACATTAGCTGGAAAGTGTTTTGGACTCTTTGCTGATCGCACTTACTCGCACTATTTTTTATTATGTTTTACCTATTTCGATACGTCCATATTTACAGATGTACACAGACACACACAAGTCGCTCTTTTTATTTATATCTCGATACGTGTCTGAATGTCAGTCTTCGTTATTTTTCAGGAGAGAATACAACATTTGACATTTATTCGTTTAAAGCACAGTAGAAGTAATTTCGTCTTTCCATGAATTAAATATGAATATTTCAGAAAAAAGTCTAAAATATGATATTATAAGTGTAAAATTTAAGATCGCTAGGATTGGCAAAAGTGTTTCCAGATGTAGTCGGTTCTATAATGGCTTTTCGTGGTCGAATACGATATCGTGAAATTCGATAGAATCTACGGGCCGTCGGGTTTTAGCAGGTAATCCGTTTTCCTCGATGACCTCGCGTCACTTCATCATTTTTTCGGCTTTTCCCAGATTATTCGATCAGAGGAAACGCAGGAAAGTCCATTAGCTCGGCCGTAATGCGATGTTTCTTTCGTGATCGATAAACCACCCCCGAAATATTGTTTTCATTATTAATCAATCCGGCGCGCGTTGTCCCTATTTTTATTTCGAAACACTGCCACTGCTAATTGAATTAATTTTAATCGAATCGGTACGTTCGAGGGGAAAACGAAGCGTGGAACATTTGAGTATAAACCGTTCGGTTGGAAAGCATCGGAAAACCCATTTTGAATAGGAATCGCGCGAATAGGCTAACCCGATGGGATCCAAATAGGTTGAATCTCCAAAACCTCGCGTAACCGCGGCGCGTGTAAAGATTAACGATCAACAATTATGTACATAAAATCGGGAAACATGCAAATCCTCTAGTATTAAACACACGTAGAGGAGGCACTTAGAATTTCGATGAATGTAATATAATTACGGCACAAAATCCTTTGAAATCTGTACCTTTGGCCCTCTCGTAAAATCGAGCATTAAACGGGACGATGCTTCGAGAAAAACCTCTCACTAACGGAGGAATTCATCCTTAATATAATATATCAGCAGTGTAAATTATTATAGTACGACCCACAAAAAATTCCCCATTAATAATAAATGGTTTGGAACACTCGGTATATTTCGAAAATTGATAAGTTTTCGAAATATATAATCGAGCATCGAGTTGGACGATGCTTGGATAGAAACGGGAGACTCGACTCTTCGATTTAAAAGGCTTGCCAAACTAGGTATCGATGTATCGCTGCCGAGACCTCGATCTTTGCGGATCGCGTAGCTTAGGCCCTTGACTTTAGAAATATTTCATAGTCGAACCCTCCAAAATAATGTAACTTAAAGTCAAGTCTGGATCACCGAAAGTATGATTGTTTGGTCGTAAAGTATATATATATATATCGATATATCAGATCAGAGTGCCTCTAGGGCAAAGTGGCGAATGATGAGGACTATGGGTAGTTCAGTTAGAGCCCCGAGTATAGGAGGGAGGACGAAGGATTCATTAGGAATCACGGGGTCCTAGGATAGACACGTAGAAGCTTACATGTTAGGATATGTTGGATAGGTGAGGCTAGCGTGCAACAATGTAGTGTGTGCTTGTGGTGTGGATTTCAGCAGGCCTACAGTCAGTACATCCCAGCGACGAGGGCCCAAGTCTCGGGTGGCCAAGCTGGCCAGACCGGGGTTGCCATGGACGGGACCTACCTCGTCGAGGCCTCGTTCTAATCGCCTTTGATCCTCTCTAGAACAGACAAATATACCAAACAAATTAAACGATCGCAATAAAAAAAAGTACACGAAAATAGAAAAAATCAAACACGTAAATCTAGCACACTCCCGAGTACCAAGAGACGACGCGTCGAGACGGGGAACGGTACATTAAAGAAGTTAGAGGTAGTTGGGGCACGTGAAAGTACGAATAATAATGGAAAACCATAGAGGATTTAAAAAATCCGAAAAAATCCGAAAAAATCCGATCGTGATAGACGATAATAGACGATAATAGACGATAAATTACGAGTGAGAATAAGGACGAATGTACGAAGCGAAAGACACGGGACACTAATAAAGAAGTATTAATAATATACGTGTATGAGTATGTCCTTAACCTGAGAGTATGGTAAAGAGACACAATGTTTCTTTATGTAAGAGAATAAAAAACAACACAAAGCAAAGTATAAGTCGATGCGATCTAACTTATAAGACAAAAATATCACACAAGATACACCACACAAGGTCAGAGTTCATAAGTAAATCAATGAAATTCTTCTATTTCCACATTTCCGTGCCACCTTCTATGACGATCGACCGACTCATCGTACCCATCGTTCGACCCGGCCAATTGGACCCACGACGATGTCCGTAACCATCCGTCCCATCGTCATCATCGACGTCATCATCGACGTCGTCATCAACGTCATCATCCGCCTGCGGACGATCATCCATGAATCGTCGTCGTCGTTCCATCATCCACCGTTACGAAAAGTGGATTCTTACTCTTCGACTTTCACCCTCCGCTTCTCTAAACGTCTGATCTCGTGCAACTACTATCGCTGGACCGATCACCGACAAACTCAACCGATCTCTAATTTAATTGACCAACGATTCACGCAAAAACCATCGACACAAATCTGCCGATTACACGTTTCTTGGAAAATTGGACTCGTTCCTCGCACCGCTCATTCACTAATTCATCCTCCACCTCTCATCCTGTTCACGCCGGAATACTTTGGACGAATGAAATTACTCGGAAACCTAACGTAAAACCCGTCCACGATGATACGCCAATGGAAATAAACGTGGATGAAAAACAAAATGGATATCGGAACGATGATCTAATGCATACACGTGGGACGGAATGTCGTGTCCGACTGTACGAAATCGAACGTACCGAAAAAAAACATTGGATTATTTTAGAGCCTGTCTTATCAGCTCACATCGAACGAGAGCAAGGATAGAGTGGTCCTCGTTTATGGAGACCGTATACAAGTCCGGAAAAAGGTAAAGAAACTATGTTGCCTGGAAACCATTGTGGATTACGATCATGATTATTCTCTATTACACGTATCGATATTGTGCTTTAATATACCTTTTCGTAACGTAATATTATGCGTGTATGGAACGATATTCTCAACACTTACATACTTTTCATGCCTTACTTTCCATTAAAATCAACTCGTGACTTAAGGGTAAAGAATGGAACGTAAATAAGTCTAAATTCCTTAGAAATAGATTTTGCTAACAGTAGATACCTTTGCCATATTTATTATGACAAGAATACGGATACACGTCACAGAGCATTTTGCGTACGTAATAATACGTATTATTTTTATCGAGCATACATACACGCATAATTTTACATACGAAGGAAAAAGAAGAAGAGGTGTATAAGATATTTGTGAGGCGATTGGGAGGATACGAGCCACTTGTATGTGCGCGCTTGCTCGCGTTTTCTTATCCTTCGATAGAAGGATCAGGCCGCGAAGGATATGCGAAAGATATGCGAAGGATAAAAGAAGGCTTCTACCCCTTTTCGGTGGTCGAGAAAATATATCGTTGCCGCGTTTGGCTGATTCTTTAGACTGGCTTTCTGAGTGTCTGCTTCTACTTAAAAACTATATTCTTCCGCTTCGTTTAGAATTGAATACACTTTTTCTCCCGTCGCCTTTAACGCTTCCTTATTTTTCTACCCTCTTCCTTTCTCACCGTCTCTTTCGCGCTTATTCTTTCGCGCTTATTTTTGGTAAGAAATTTGTTCACTATTATGGAGCTTGCAATTATCAAATATAATAAGGAAATATAATACATTCAGATTTAATTGAACTGGGAATCATTTCTTGTATGAATAAAGTGGGTTTTAGGAGATGGAAGTTATTTAATTGGTTTAATTTTTATTGGAACGGTGACTAATCGAGAGAAGAAGATAGGTTCCCCGAGATACCGCATTCCTGGCATGATGCCTATCATTTAATCCCATCATTCCTTATTGCGGCTGACTCTTGATCTGGCTTTGAGATTTATGCATTCTCGCGAGCAACAACGCTTCTATATTATGCTTCCGTTTATCTTCTGCTTCAACCCCTTGACGAAGCGTTAAAAGATATTAGAACTCGCGTAACCCCTAATATCATTCATTGTTTTCAATTCCGTCCCCGACAACTTTCCAAAACACCCGCAAAAAGTATTCAACGCCCCCGGAGTTTTTAATTCGGCGAGGAGTTAATGAAAGCAAAATAAAGTTGTGGAAGTGTACGTTCGAACTAATCGCGAGAAGGTGCACCACGTATAAAGGCTTAAAGAAGATAAAAAAGAGATTCTGGAGCGAAAAAGACGAGAGGATAAGACAGACAGTTGGAAAAAGGCGACGATAAAACCCAGAGACTTCACGATCGAGATCGTAGGTTTCATTTTTTTCCTTTTATGCCTCGATGCTTTTTTTAAAATTTATTCGAGCGGCTCTTTCGACATTTCTTTCGGCATTTCTTTCATTCGTTTCTTTGTTTGACGATTCATCCGGCATCTCCGTCCAAACTGCAAGCTCGAGCGCATCCTTTTGCAGGATAACAGAAATACTTATTGCTCACGAGTAATGAAATATTTACGTGAAATATATACGTGTATATCCTATACTTTATAATTCTAATTCTATTAGAATAAATGTTAATTGAATAAATTTGTACACATATTTATATTAATAGTGAGCTCGTTAATAAAATTCATCGCCCGAATCATCACCTGAATTATTCCTTCGTATCGTATACATATGGTATAAGAAAAATGCTGCGGGTAAATATTTGTCAGCTTCGTAATTCAGGCAGCCAACGTTTATATTTCGCCGTTGGATCAAATTTTTCGGTTCGTCCTTTACGCGTCCTTTACGCGTCCTTTACGTTGGCCTCGTTCCCTTTTACACGGCGATTTTGAGTGTCTCTTATGATTTATTTTACGATCAGGTTTAACGTCGGTTCTCAAAGTTCCTCCACTCGGTAAACATCAGAGACGACGTAGTTATAGTAACTAATGGCTTCGTGTCTTTAATAAGGAACCTTCCTCGTTGAGGAAACCGATGATTAATGTACTCTCTTTCCAACCAAGATATCACCAGAATCAACCAGAAATTCAAACCCCCTTCGTTTCCTGCGTATCCCTTTGTATCCAACGTTTCTTAATGCACTTCCCTTGTTCTCCGTTACCTCCTTCTGCGCTGTATAATATTACCGATACTGATATATTATATAGCGGCGAGGAGTGTCTTTTCCTTTATTCATAAAATTTTTCACGACACCGACTAGTATACTGCACCCTTACGAATAGAGAGAATAATAGAATTAAGCAATAGCAGTTATTTACTAAGAAATAATGAATTATTCGAGCCAGTTCAATTAAAATTTGGAATTAAATTCTTCTTGGCTATATTATATTAATCCGTTTCCCGAGTGTGAACAAGGAAATGTCTTGCAGCACAAGACACCGTAACATTGCACCGTAAACAGTAAACCACAACTCCATTCAGCCAAAACTACGTAGTTTCTAGGTACACTGGTTTAACCGGACCTTGAATTTCCATAGAAACAGACTTTTCGCGTAGAAAAGGAAACAATAGGGGGTTGGCAAATGCCCGGCAACATAACACAACTGGATAACAAATTAATGTTTTCCCTATGGAAATATGTACAGCCTAAAAGGATACGTTGCAACAATATCATTTAAGTTATCAATCTCTACTGTTATTTTATGGAAAAAATCTGAAATTTAATTTTGCTTCGTTAAAAAAATATCCCATCCCCGAAGATAGCCCGGGTGAAAGCGTTAAAAGGAATATCAAGAGCGAAATTGCAGTTGCGAGGACGCAGCTGCCGGAGAAATTGACCGAAATTTCTGGTTTGTGCATGAGAATTTATTCGCGACCACGTATTGTTTGACCACTTGGTTCTTTATTTATTCTATTTTTCAAGTGGCTCGACTCGAGAGACTGCTATAATCGAATGTACAGTAGGTCTTTCAATTTTCTATCTAACTATTATAATGGAATTTATAACGAGTTTCTGGTTACTAGTATTACTTGTTACTTCCTTTATGCTTCCTTTCAACTTTATGCAAGCTATTAATTATAATGCAAGAGCAAGGAGTATGCTTCGATCTAGAAGTTCATCGATCTAGAAGTTCTGTCGAGATAAATCTGACGTTTACCGAAAATGTTCATGTATGTACATATAAGATAGTAAACATTTTTTGTACTATAAAAAATGCACATTGCAACGAATCAAGCTCCGATCATTTATAACGTATTTAGAAACATTCTTGAAGTAATTATATGACTATAAAAGGTTCATAAGAAAATGAATAAAAAAAGTTCAATTTTAAGAGAGAAGTATTCCAAATGTTGGGTACCCCGTTAACTGGGAATGTACAGAATCCAAGCAAATCCACAAAGCATGTGACTATTTACGAGAAAATCGATCACCGACAATCCTTTTATTCCCAAGCTCTGACTCCACAATTTTTGCTCGTTTTATCGAATGTTCTTGTTCTGTGTTAATTGTTTATTGTTACTGTAATGTCTGTGATAGCGTTTATCGTTGTTCTCAGTGTCGGGATCTTTGTTATACGCGCTCGCATGGCATTATTGTTTTCACTTGACTTTTGTATCTGCACGTGTTTGTGGCCACGTGTCTCTTTCGTATTCCCTTCCTCTCGACGCGCGAAAGAAACCATCTCTCCTCTTCGGACTTTCTCGACTTTGGGACTTGCCACGTTTCGAGCCCAAAGTTTACGGTTCTCTCTGTTCTTCCGAATTGTTTACGCCATGTTTACGCCACGTTTACTTCGTTTTTTTCACACGAAATTCTCTTCCTTTACGGGTCTGTTCGTTTCCTCGTCTGTTGGTTCAGGTATCAAACGATCGACCAAGACGGCAATTATTTTTTCAAATCGAATATCGTTTTCCATCATATTAACCACTTAATCACTTTCAACGGAGAGACATCAGGATCATTATATTTTCGAACGACAACGTTTGTGTTAAAGAAAATGTATAAGAAAGATAACATCGATAACGATCCAAAAAGAGGAACAAGGAATTGTATAACTTTTGAAAAATCAGAGAAAGAGAAAGAAAATAGGGGGAGAGAGGGGAAGGGAGAGAGGAGACGTAGAAAGTAGATGTTAATTGCCTTAGTTTCGATAGTAATAATAGACAATTTTCTAGTAATCTAGAAGGATGAAAGGGAGAGAGAGAGAAAGAGTATTTGCAGAAAGCGAAAGAAAGAGACGATTCCGAATGATGGAAAAAAAGAGAGCGAGAGAGCGAGAGAGTGAAAGAGAATGGCCGGAAGGAAGAATGAACGATAAGAGAAGATATGAGGGATAAGAGGGTGGATGAGAACAGAGAGGGGAGAAAAAAGACAATTGAAACATATCCGAAATGGCAATTGTTCCAGGATCTAAAGAAGCGCGGTTCCCACACCTGCGACATGCAGGCCCTACAGCCACTTCCGGTCCCAACCACCATCACCACCACAACCAACACCGCGCCTGCCATGACTACTTCCGGTGGACAGCCACCGATTCCGCTCGCGGAGACCACCGCTTCTCCTTCTCCTCTTCTACTCGATGAAAGAATCGCGCCCGCCTGGCCGAACGAACGGTGAGCCTTCACGAATATTTATTTTCACCCGGCCACCCCACTTTTACACCCCCCTCCCCCCCATCATACTAAGAAAGAAGAGAAATCTCCAAATCCGCCGGAAGTAGTTTTCCGAGAGATCAAGCGGCGAACGACTTAGAAAGATCTCCGTCTCAAAGATTGCGAAGGAGCTTGAAATTGATTCGAGTTTACTATCAGAAACCTCTTGGCTCGATTAATATCATTTGGAAATATTTGGATACTTAGTATCGATATCTATTCGTATATCTGTCCGAATTACTCTTTTTTATTTCATCAATTTGTTTCGTTAATTATTACCTGCTATTAAAGGAATTTTCTGCAATACGTTTGACTACTTCCGATGGGCTGTGTTTTCTCTTCCGTAGATTAAAAGGTTCTAATATTCTCTAGATTTTTAATTTCTTGAACTGGTAATGTATCAATCTATTTGGTTACCGTCAAATAAAATACATAGATGTAATAATGAAAAGAAATAGCAAGAACATTTTCACAATGCATCTTGTATGCAATTCAGTGCATCGTGAGCGTAGTAATGAATCTAGATCTCAGTTTTGTTCTCCTATCTGCCACTCTTTCGCATGCTTATAATATTCAAAAATTACAACTGGAATGAATTTGTTATGCGTTCTTAATAAACCCGGCAGAATAATGAACAGTTGTTTCCAAATAAATATTAGTTCCGCGAACAGAGACTCAGTTCCGACTCGAAAGGACCTACCTGTGTCCTCCTGCCATTTAAATCTCGGGTCCTTTCGGTCGACGATGATCAAGCTTTATTGTTCTTGCCAACGGAAACCCGCCAAAACAGCTTACTAAGATGATATACAAGGACCCGTTTGGGGATATTTTTTATTGTAATACCAGGGAAAGCATTTCCCGGGGACAACCGAGGTGCTTCTTTACTATCATAAACCCAATGATAAATTAAACCTAATATAAACCTAATATCTCGTAAATTTTAAGTAATAGCGTATCGAGAATGTGAACGAATTATTATCAGCGAAATCTTCCCCGCAACGTCTATCAAGTATAATAATCATTTCATAATGTGTAACAAGTAACCCGTTACTCCTAATATTAATTATCAGAGCCTAAAAATCTCTATTTGGCTTTATCTTAAATCGGTATCCAAGGCGTTCAAGGAATAAAACGAAATTGTGCTGAGAATCGGAGATGACTGTCAAAAGATTTGAAATTACTTTTTACCGGAGAATGGGTTTCTCATTGGTCGTGGTTCTATTTCCGGCATGTTGTACCTGGTTGAACGGGTTAGAAGGAAGAGCGAGTTTGTATACGGGGGATTCGCCAACATCGGTGTTACCTTCATCGAGTCTCTCGCTCGAGATGTTATTGCAACATTCCACACAAAGGTACTTTGAAGATAGCCAACATACGGAACTTTCGATGGCCATTTCCAAGATGAAAATACGAGAGGGCATACTGTTCGAAAGACCAATATCGGGAAAATATATGCTGAACGAAATGATAACGGAAAGGGTTTTCGATATCCGTGCCACGGGAACTAATGTTTTTAACGTTTATATATATATATATATATATATATAGGGTAATACGGGAACCTTTGAGTGAGTTAAATATTTTTAATCCACTTCTTTCGACCTAAAATTATCCTAGGGCAAGATTAGGCATCATCTAGCATCGATTTTGACCGTCTAGGAGCAAAATTGGCAACTTTGAAATTTTTACAATTTTTGGAAGGTAATAAAAAAAATTTGCGACAGCCCCCACGTCCTGAACTCGGGGACGGCTTGACCCCGACTGAGGGTAAGGGATGGAGCGCGGAGTGGTATATTGTTATGGTAGGTCAGTAATTCGGCGGCAAGCGGCGAAGTTTAAAGGGCATATAGGCAATGCAACATGGCTGCATGTCCACAGTCGGAGACCCGACGTCCCCGACTTCACAACGGGGTAGTTTACGCAAATTTTTTTATTAACTATATAATTTAATACACGATTAAATTTCGAACTTAAAATTAATAAATTAATAGTAATGGAGTATCAGGGCCCAATTTTTGACCAACAAAATTTTTATACCACTTCTTTCGACCCAAAATGGTCATAGAATATCATCAGGCATCATATACCATCGATTTGGGTCGTTTAGAAGTGATTTTGCCGACTTTTAATTTTTGAAGGTATACCCCTTCACATTTTTCGACTTGGATTCGACCCATTTTTGACCAATAAAAATTGTTTAACCACTTCTTTCGACCCAAAATCATCATAGAATATGTTTATACATCATTTACCATCGATTTAGGTCATGTAGGAGTGATTTTGGCGACTTTCAATTTTTGACAATTTTTGAAGGTATACCCCTTCACATTTTTTCGATTTGGGTTCGACCCATTTTTGACCAATAAAAATTTTTTAACCGCTTCTTTCGACCAGAAATCGTCCTAGAATATGTTTATACATCACCCACCATCGATTTGGGTCGTGTAGAAGTGATTTTGGCGACTTTTAATTTTTGACAATTTTTGAAGGTATACCCCTTCACATTTTTACGATTTTGGGTCGACCCATTTTTGACCAATAAAAATTTTTTAACCGCTTCTTTCGACCAGAAATCGTCCTAGAATATGTTTATACATCACCCACCATCGATTTGGGTCGTTTAGAAGTGATTTTGGCGACTTTTCATTTTTGACAATTTTTGAAGGTATACCCCTTCACATTTTTTCAACTTGGGTTCGACCCATTTTTGACCAATAAAAATTTTTTAACCGCTTCTTTCGACCAGAAATCGTCCTAGAATATGTTTATACATCACCCACCATCGATTTGGGTCGTTTAGAAGTGATTTTGGCGACTTTTCATTTTTGACAATTTTTGAAGGTGTACCCCTTCACATTTTTTCGACTTGGGTTCGACCCATTTTTGACTAATAAAAATTTTTTAACCGCTTCTTTCGACCAGAAATCGTCCTAGAATATGTTTATACATCACCCACCATCGATTTGGGTCGTTTAGAAGTGATTTTGGCGACTTTTCATTTTTGACAATTTTTGAAGGTGTACCCCTTCACATTTTTTCGATTTGGGTTCGACCCATTTTTGACCAATACAAATTTTTTAACCACTTCTTTCGACCAGAAATCGTCCTAGAATATGTTTATACGTCACCCACCATCGATTTGGGCCGTCTAGAATTTATTTTGGCGACTTTCAATTTTTGACAATTTTTGAAGGTATACCCCTTCACATTTTTTCGACTTGGGTTCGACCCATTTTTGACCAATAAAAATTTTTTAACCACTTCTTTCGACCAGAAATCGTCCTAGAATATGTTTATACATCATTTACCATCGATTTGGGTCGTTTAGAATTGATTTTGGCGACTTTTAATTTTTGACGATTTTTGAAGGTATACCCCTTTACATTTTTGCGATTTCGGAATGACCCATTTTTCAATCGAAAAAATTTTTTAACCACTTCTTTCGACCAGAAATCGTCCTAGAATATGTTTATACATCACCCACCATCGATTTGGGTCATGTAGAATTGATTTTGGCGACTTTCAATTTTTGACAATTTTTGAAGGTGTACCCCTTCACATTTTTTCGACTTGGGTTCGACCCATTTTTGACCAATACAAATTTTTTAACCGCTTCTTTCGACCAGAAATCGTCCTAGAATATGTTTATACATCACCCACCATCGATTTGGGCCGTTTAGAAGTGATTTTGGCGACTTTCAATTTTTGAGAATTTTTGAAGGTGTACCCCTTTACATTTTTTCAACTTGGGTTCGACCCATTTTTGACCAATAAAAATTTTTTAACCGCTTCTTTCGACCAGAAATCGTCCTAGAATATGTTTATACATCACCCACCATCGATTTGGGTCGTATAGAAGTGATTTTGGCGACTTTTCATTTTTGACAATTTTTGAAGGTGTACCCCTTTACATTTTTTCGACTTGGGTTCGACCCATTTTTGACCAATAAAAATTTTTTAACCGCTTCTTTCGACCAGAAATCGGTCCTAGAATATGTTTATAGATCATTTACCATCGATTTGGGTCATTTAGAAGGGATTTTGGCGACTTTTAATTTTTGATGATTTTTGAAGGTATACCCCTTCACATTTTTTCGATTTGGGTTCGACCCATTTTTGACTAATAAAAATTTTTTAACCGCTTCTTTCGACCAGAAATCGTCCTAGAATATGTTTATACATCAAATACCATCGATTTGGGTCATGTAGAATCGATTTTGGCGACTTTTAATTTTTGACAATTTTTGAAGGTGTACCCCTTTACATTTTTGCTATTTTGGGTCGACCCACTTTTTGACCGAAACAAAGTGTTAATCAAATTCTTTCGACCTAAAATGATCCTAGGACATGTTTAGGTATCACCTGCTATTGGATTTCATCCTTGAACACACGAGGTTTTGTTTAATTACATTAGCGGAACATTTCTTTGAAACGGGAATTCATCGATAAAGGTCTATCTCGGTTCCCGGTGGAATTTTCATGCGATTTAGCATTGCTTTTCATTATAGATGAATCAATCGTTCGATAATCTGTGAAGCAAAGCGCGTTACTCGAATATCAATTCTGAGAGGTAGGTCGTATGTGCACTCGAATCGAGTACCGAGTGCCGAGGAGGAATCGGGAAAGGATCCTCGGGAGTGGGTACGAAATGCCTCCTCCGAAAACCAGGTCGGACGCAAATTTCCACGGAGGTTAACCCTCGTCGAAATACCTGCCACAGAATTTCACCATTCCAACCCATTTCTAACGATTCCGAACCTCCCGCACTTTCATCGCCGAGTCTACGCGATCCTATACGAAAATCCTGATATATCGCAGTCACGTTCTTCGAAATTGTCTAACGTTTTAGCCCTTCGTCTAGCTTATTTTTTTTGGAATAATTGCATAGCAGAATAATTGTGTTCGTTTCGAAAGAGCTAGTTCCACGGATATAAAATTAGGTGAGACTGTATTTAATTACCGTCCATAATAAGTTCAAACTCTGTTCGAGCTCGGGCTCGAACCGTAAGAGATAACTAGCAGCTCATTTTCCCATTTTCTTGGTTTCCCAAGAAAGTAGCTAGTCGAACAATAGTCCTTCACAGTTTAACCGAGTTTTAAAGAATACGATAGAGGCCTAGTTCCTTGGAAAGTTGTTTGGCTTCCTGAAACTTTCAGCGAACTATCGCGCGCTCGCTCGCTCGAGTCTACGATTATTTGTGTTTCGATTTTTCTTGCAAAATTACTTACGCGATTTTCTTTCGGTAAATCTTCATTATTGCACCCTGCGATATAATCTAAAAGCAGCCTAATAAAGAACTAACTATCTATCTGTATGTAATAACGTATCATAATTAATGAAACTCATATCAATGAAATAATTCGTTCCACATTCTCCATACTCCAATTTGATTATAAAATAAATAATAAAAAAATGGGCGTTGCACGGTTAAGATAGAAGAAGCACCTCGGTTAAAATTTCTGCGAGGCAAACCACCGAGTATCCTAGAACTTTTAATTTCAGTAATGAAAGAGAAAGGGAAGCGAGTCGAAGGAACGAACCAAGTGCGAACGCAGGATCCTAAAGAATTTTCGAGAAATCAGGAAAAAAGTTCAAAGGAAGAAATTTTGCGGAAAATTCTATATCGTAACGATACGTCCTGACACGGCAGGATACGACGCTACAAGAGGAGAAGAATTTCTTTTACGAAGAACCCTGAAAGAACCCTGATTTCGACTTGGTACTCCATGGAACCTACCCGATAGATATTTATGGTGAAACGCACGAGATGGAGAGAAAAGAGTAAAGCGAGCGAGAGAGTGAGAGAGAGAGAAAAAAAAGAGAAAGTACAGAGAAATGAGAGAAAAGGGAGAAGGAAAGGTGTTAGGAAGAAAAATAGTTTAAGGAGATACGGTCAAGTAGGGACCACGCTGGTACCTTGCTACTCTAAATAAATTAAGATGATGCCCTCGTTCTTTCAAAAGCTCTTCGAAGAGTTGTTTTTTAGGTGGTAATTTATTAAGAAGAGAAAAGGAAACCCACCGTCGATCACCGTTTCGTATTTTCTACGGATCGATCGTCGACATTTCCTTCCTTCGAAGCTTCGACCGAAGCCTCAACGAGACTTACGATTCTACGCCGATGAAATTCCAGTCTCGTTATTATATTACGAGTAATAATTATTAGAAACTTCATTATTGATATCGTGCGTCGACTATTTATTATTCTCTGCTAGTATTTTTTATTCTTTAGGATATATTAATTATGAGATACGTCCGTGTACGAGTATATGGAATATAGGTATCGTTTCAGCTCAGTTTTAATTAGAGCTTCATTTTTCACGACGATGCGTCGTATAATTTTGATTTGGAATTATCTCGGTATATAGACATTATGCGTTATCGAATAGCAAGTAACATTTGTACAATTCATGTTACGATTGGTGTCGTTTACCCAATAATGTCAATGTTACTTTAATTACCTTACTTGTCGGGTTCTACTCGAACGTATTATATTTTCTTACATCATTCGTAGTCGAAAAATCGTGTACAATAATTTCACTCGAATATCGGGATATACTTTAGACGATAAATAATTCGACGATACAAACTTTGATGGATTCAAGAAGGACGATCGATCCGCGCGTTGGCGTTACAAGGAGAAATAAGAAGTAACTAAGGATTCGTGGAGTTATAATGTACTTTAACGAAAGCTCGTGGAATATTCTTTGTAAATAATCGCGAAACCGGCAAAAGGAAAGTTCGGCAAACGGACCTCGAGAGTTCTCCGTAATTAACTTTGTAATTAAATCTAAGCGATCTAACGCCTCTACAAACCAGAGAAGAGAATTAAAGAGAGAAATGTTATATATATATATTATATTATATTATAAATAAAAATAAATCAGAGGGAGTATATTATATATACAGAAATATAAATCTATTGTGAGACACAGCCATCCACACAGGGGGGACACAGGGGAGACACGGAGGAAACACGTACACATTACCGAGATACTTTGCAGCACCCTCGAGCCGTGCAATAAAATAAATTCTAAACCGTTTCAAACTAGACTGCGTGCCTGAGTGCGTGTGAATAATAACACCCTAAGGTATCAAGCCTTTCCTCAATTACAATTTTAATCACAATGCCCACCAAAGCCTTGATAATAAATAGGCTATCTAAACAATCATTATTTGCGAATTACTAACGGAGAATACACGTTTCACTGAAATATAATTATCGTCAATAATTTGGAGGAATAATTTCGAAGGATTTCATTATCAACGAAGAAATGGCTTGATATTTAAAGGTTGAAATAAAGGGGAATAAATGTGGAAATGACGTAGGACTTTGAAGAAAGAAAGGAAGTACGAACGTAGAGGTAACCGAGACCCGAATGTTGAATTTCTTGTCGTCCACAGAATCGCAGTTATCTATCGACTAGCAAGAGAAATAGTATTAAAATGGAAGAGTTTTAATTAAGGACGTATTATATACGAGCCAGAGGGTCGTTCGAATTTGACCCGAGTAGATGTATGGAACTAATTAAGAAATAAAATTTATTGATATCCGAATTTAATAACGTCGATTTCTTTCCGTTATCAATTTATCACCTTTTTTTATTCCTCGTGGTGAAATTATAGACTCCCTTTCGAATTGAAGAGATCGAACTCATCGGGTTAAATTTGAACAACTTTTGAGTACCATAGAAGGAAGAGTGAGATTAACCGGAACAACAAAAATATCTATGTATTTATTTGGTAATTAATTTACTAAATCACTCTTATTTCTGGTTAATTATTGTGCTTCGGTACCGCCTAAGCTTTCGCTAGTCTCTTTTCGTTTCTTTCAAGTGGGGGTAAAAAGAACTCGTGCCAAAAAGATCATATTTTCATGCAAATTTTTGAAAATTGAAACATTCTTTTCTATTACTTCCACTTAAATTACAATCGTCAATTTTACTTGAAATATTCGACTCTATTTTTTATATAAAAAAATCCTTCACTGATGTATTAATCGATAAAATAATGTTAATAAATAATTCTTATCGGCATACTTTGTAGTTTATCAGCAAAGTGAAATTTGGTTCCGAATAACCGATAACCGCGCTTTCGATCTTCTCGCTCGATTAAAGCGTACTTCCTTAAACGAATCCTCTCGTCTACCGAAGCACAATTAATTAACGAGCTAGCCGGTAATCAATTAATCTTAAGGGAAGCTAAGCGAGCGATTCGAGGGTCGTACGAATGGCAAAAAGAAATAAAGCGAACGAGATGGACCGATGCGCTCGAACGGAGAAGCTATTCTCTATTAAAAAAAAGGGAAAGCGCTATACGAGGTCAGCTCGAAAGAAGATCCAAGGCCGATGGAAAAGTTGATCGATTCGAGGAAACGGTTGATCAACGAACAAAGAATTTCATTGCTTGGTCGATTAACGACTTTTAAGTTCCTCCCGCGAGGGAACAAATCGTTCGAGTAAATCATTTCACTCGTTTAAAGTCCACTCTCGATAATAGGGTTTTAATAATAAGAGTACCGATAAGAGGAGGACAGAATAATAACAGTAATAATATTAATGAATTCTAATACTAGTGATAATAGTAACGGGCAAAGGAGGTCTATAAGAGAAATAGGAGATTTATCTTTGGCGAGATGATAAGGATATATTCGGTAGAGTACTATCATTAACGATCGCGGTTGCGATTTTTCTCTTACGACGTTCGGATGAAAGAGGAGTCGGATTACGAGGTGGAACACACGAGAATGGATATTGTTAACGAGTCTTTCAATTCACTAACGTACTGCCAATTTTTCCGAAGCGACGTAATAATCTACGATAAGATGAATTAAGGCGATGGAAAATTCTCTGGCGTTCAGTCGAGGAGCGATTGAGAGATTGAGAGATTGAGAGATTGAGAGAGCGAGAGAGCGAGAGGAGAGGATTTTACTCCTTTTCTCTCGTCACTCCTGCTTTGAGGTTTCCTACTGATTTCCTAAAGTTTTATCCAAGGACCTTAGTCCTGCGCGGAAGAAGAGATTGGAAATTAATTGTTCAAAATTTATTTTAAACTCGATCTCTGAAGAGGTAAAATATGTATGACGACTAAAAAATATCGACCTCAATTTTATCCAGATTCATTTTCGCGGGACACAAACCGATGAATGATGATGGTTTTTCCAAGCAGGACTCGTTCCAAGGTCCTGTAAGCGTCGCAGGATCGGCAAATGTTCCTGACACGCTCGCTAGTAATAACGATTAACGATTTAATGATCACGCTCCTTCCTCTCTGGACGAAACTAACAATGGTTTCGAACTAAAAGATTCGTTTGAATGCGGATTTCGATACGGTTCCACGGTGATTTTTCTTTCGTTTGCGTATAATTTGTAATTATGTAATTATAGTTATGGTATCTACGTATAATGAGATGTAATTATGTGAGTATCGAGTAACTATTTAATATATGCACATAGATGTACGGATATATATATATGTATATCGGTGGAGTTTGCGGGAAAGAAAACGATGAGTATTTTAGCTTCAGGAATTGTTTACAGGAAGCGAATTATTCCGAGGTCGAGGTAATCTTCGAATCCTATTTTTAGATTGTGAGTAAACGTAACAAATACACGCTAAGAACCTCGTCGTCGCTGGAACTTTCAAAGGTAAACAAACACTCGCAAGTTTCTACGCACACGCGATTCGAGAGCCGGTGAGAAAATCCAGGTGAAAAACAATATTAATATTAATTCGATTCGATGTTGAAAATATCATTCGTTCGTTCTTTGTATATTTTCTTATCGACCAACTAATATCCGCGATTTATCCGCGAGAGAAAAGTCTATCGTTTTTCATCGATGCGTTGGAACATAAAAATATCTCAAGCTCCTGATATTGTTATTTAATCCGCGAATAATAATCAATGAGAGAATTCGTGGAATATGTATGTATAAAATAGAAATTCAGTAGTTCTCGACTTTTTATGCAGTGAGTTCGTGGTAGAAATTTCGATGAAAAGCGGGCTTTTCCCCAAAAGTACATACAAGGATTAATCCGTAACTATGGTGGTGATATGATCAATGTGTATCTAGCGTTTATTCTAAAGTACCATGATTCCAAACCATTTTTACCAAAGATAAGTTTATTACGCAAGTATTTATCAAACTTCTTCACATAATTTCTTCAACCTGAAATTTCGCAGTCCACAAAAACATGGAAATAATCTGTCTATTAGCAAATAACCTGTTTTTTAATGTCTAACCGAAAAATATATTTCTTTATGTCAATATATTAATATATGGGGTTTTGTATGACACATCATTTGGCACACTGTAGTTAAGGAAACGGAAATATTGCTTTCCGATTAATCCTCGGGCGTTCTAGTCTTCGACGTACTAATTTAGAAAATGACTAATTTGTCAAAATTGACGAGGCGAAGAGTCGCCTCGCCGATAAACAAGCCCAAGTGGTATGCATTGTGTATCGATGTTTGGCAATAATGATATTTTTAATCAAATAGAAATCTGAGAGATCTACAAACTAGAGAGAGAGAGAGTGAGTGAGTGAGAAAAAAAAGACGATAATAACGAAAGATTATCAAAGTGAATATGTCGCGAGCGATCGAGTCTCGGTGCAGTGGTAAATTGTTACGAGTAAAGAAAAAAAGATAGATGTAACTAGAAACGAGACGAGAGACGTTTTAGCCAAAGGTGTTGTCCATCTTCGGTAGCTTCCACGCCTTACTCAAAGTGAATAGAATAAACTAAAATTCATACTTAAATATTGTTCTTTACTTCGAACGTAACCTCCTTTAACGATACCAACCACATTATTAATAGAAACGCAATTATTAATAGGACGCCAACCATCGTCTCAACTCGTTGCATATCGTAATTGCACTTGGATTTCTTTCGGCGACAAACGATGATATTATTAATCGTAATATGTCTTCCCGGTAATACACACGTGCCATAATAAATGTTTATTTGCACGATAAAACAAAATTATTGTTGAAACATGAGCAACAGTTTGTAAACGATCTGCCAGGTACTTCGACGAAATCACGACAATGACAAGTACGGCAGTGCACTTTCATTTTCAACTTATTTAACGTTAAATGTTTAGTAACTGATCGTTCTGCTGATAAACGGTTCGGAATGACTGCCGGATGCGAGTAAATTCGATAATTAACAATCTTAATTTCAATATTCGATCGCATCACTCACCCGGCGTCACACACATAACCTTCGAACGGCGTCGTTCGAACGATCGAGGCAAAATACATATAAAAGTAGCAAATTAATAATATTACGTACGTTTAACACTCTCCTCGGTCCACGGCCGACATTTTCTGCAGGAACCACTAATTGTATAACTAATTACACACGAAATAACTTAATTCGGACGAGGAGCTTCGGAACTCGTGGTGTCTAGCTTACTTGGCGGCAGCGAAGAGAGCGCGTGCCAATATGGCGGACGTGATCACGTGGTTGGCCGCAGTAGATTGAATCGTTTCCGATCAGACATAAGGATCCAACGTATAGATTATCAATCGCAATCTATAGGAATTATATTTTCGACGTGCATCGTAATTGAATTTTGTCATTCTAATTATTTATCCACGTATATCTAAGAGAAAATATTAATTTGTCGGAAAACTAGCTTTGTTTCTGTTGACATACTAAAAACATAATTACGATTTATAATTCTCTCTTGGTAGATCTTTCTCTCCGAGCGTTCATTTTCCTGGGTAATTACCATCCAATTATTTTTATAGTATCGATTTCATTAGTGTTTCTTTTGGGTATCGGGGCACGTAGAGAAATATGTAAAGTTTCCGTATCCAGCGTGGAACAGAATGAAGAAAATGATCGGCGTAAAATTAATTGGAGTTTACATTGGGGAGGTACGCGCAAAGGGTAATGCCGGTGTGTTATGCCTGTTTGGATACACAACACACAAACACACAAACATACAAATACACAAATACGCAAATGCACGGGTGAAATTGATGCACGTTTCTGCAGAGGGACGTGCTCGTTACCCACTCGACGAGTTAAATAGAGCAGTGTTTGCAGAATAGAGCGTAAACGTTCTACCAGACTAGAATTTATGGATGCATCCTGGATAGCACGCTATACCTATCTACCTTTTTCAAAATAGAATATCCCATGCAAATAGGATTATGCAATATGGTCATACGTTGACCATGTCGTGAGAAGAAAATCCTCTACATCAAACGATCTTTAAACACTTTCAGTTTCGCACTTCCGCCTTCTTCTCGTATTTTTTTTGCTAGACACTCTTTTACCGGAGGCATCAGAGGTTCCACATCTCGGAGAAATTAATTTATTAATATATGAACATCGGTAATTATACGAGAGTACAATCATTTGGAAGCTTTTTATTGCCAGCTGTAAAAGGAGTTTCATCGGGAAATATTTCCTAGAGACTCTTCCACGAGCGAATTTGGTTTATGTCGAACAGAAAATACTCGTAGAATTTATTTATTTGATCGCGAATTAAGTCAAGCCTAACTTGATCTGGATCCCGAGAAATCTTGTTCCAGATCTAATTCTATTTAATTGGAATGCACTTTGAACGTGAAAGAAGTTCTTGTAGATAAGATAAATTAGTGAAAGTAATTGGAGGAGGAAGTAAGGCTCCTATAATAGTTTCCTGGAGATCTAAAATAAGCTATGGTTAATTAAATCGAATCAGACTCGAATCAGACTCGACGTATTCCAAGTATCAATAGAAATATTTTGCTATGAATTTTGCATTCTAACTTATTTAGCGAGAAGTGGACTTTTATTCGGATATTTTTGTTCGAATATAATTTCAAGTGTACTTAATCTCCACCATTTGAAATATCAACGGAACGTGATTTATTAATAGGTGCACTTCACCGTGCAGATTGGTTTCTGGGAACTTGAAAAAATCTGTTAAAGCGGTGATAAAGGGATTGATCTTTTTTTTTCTTTTTGAGAGGATCGGCCGACAGTGAAATTTTCCGATTAATCGTCGCTCGTACATCAATGCCACACCGCTAATTTCGTCCAACTATTTTCGAACGATTGCCATTGCTGAATTTTAATGTAGATGAATCTGGGTTATCGTGTCGAAGTAACAAACATTCCAAAAATTTGCCTGGGATACCAAGATAAGAAAATACATTTTTTCGGATTACCAAATTGCGCGTGATAAAAATGCTGTTCCTACTCGCTGCGCTAGGACCATAATGGGGGATTTTTAACGATAGCAATTTAATAGTATGATAAAAATTCGAGAATCGATATTCACGTTAATCACTGGATATAATCGTTGGAATTGTTTTTGATCGTATTCCGAGTCTCTAGGTAAAATTTATTAACGATCGGCGGTGAGATTCTCGTTAACAAGATTGCCGACAGAAAGTCGATAGTTAATTACGTAAATGAAGGGATCTCGTCAAGGGACTGTCCTCGATTCTAGTAAAACATAGATCCTGTGATACTCCGAATAACATGCTCATGTCCCCATAATCGATCTTCCTCGCTGAACCGTTATTTTTTATCTCGATTCTCGTAATATCTCGCGTACAAAATTGTCTAAATAGTATACGTATTTATATGAAAAAGTTCCGCTTTGCAATAATTATAGAAGCTGCTCGAATTTTTCCATATTTCAAGCAAGTTCGGTACCTTAATTAATTTTCATTTTCTCTTGGTAAATCAGGCTCTTTACGACTTTACTTTGTTCTACCGACTGCTTATTTCAATTGTTCCCCGACAATTCCAAGGCCAGTATTAAATTTCTGTCTTTCCTTCTGGCTTAATTAGACGACAATCTGTTACTCCGAGTAAGATTTGAAACATCCGTCAAGTAATTTCGTTAATTTCGAATAATTTTCTACCCTGTAATTAAGGGATGGAATCGAATCAACATCGCCGAAAATGTTAAAATGGAACATTTGACAGAGCGTCACACGGAAGAAAGAGGGTTAAATCGTAGAAAGTACAAAGAAACGATCTACGGTAGGAAAGAGGTAAAAAAAAAAAATGCGAGGCATAAAATACTAGGGCAAAAATAACTCCATTTTGTCTAGGAGAGTAACAAAGCCACTCTCAGGCTAAAATGCCATGATTAAAAATCTCTCTCCCTCCGCGCTTTTACCCCGCTTGTGTTTCTAGTGTTGAGTCTCGGTTATTGTTTGCCGCTCGCGTGGGCGGCTCCGTCACCCTTTCGACTCAAAGTCTCGTCGTTTTCAACTCCCTTTTCCCTCTGAATATACCGGAGAAAAGCAAAGGGATTTGGCTACCGAGGAGAAAAAGAGAACCAAACTAGATGGACTGAATGAAAAGCATCGTTTTCCGCGAGAGAAACGACCTCAAGTGTCGGCACGTGCTCAAAAAGAAATGGATTTAGATTCGAAAAGGAACATTTTTAGAGGTTCTAAGTCCACTTTCAACCGATATTAGCGAAACAAAATCATTTCCGGGGCTAAATTCGGGCAGAGCTCAAACATTATTGACGCGAAACAAATTTCAGTGCTTTCTCGATTTCAAAACTTGATTATCGTTATCGCGTTTCTAGCATGATTTACACCTGCTTATTTATGTTTTCATTTTGGAAACTCTTTTACGATTCGCCGAGCGAAAGACAAAGCAAGATGCAAGGAAGAAGATCAATTGTTCTAAGAAGATGAAGGACGGAGAAAGGCGGAGATCAATCATCGATTCATCACTGTTCGAACTTCCGCGTCTGTACTAACCCTGCTGGTGTCCCTTAAATCAATAAACACAATATTTATTAATATTTATTAAATACATTCGATATATCCCCAGAACTGTCAGGGAATAAAAAGTACCATTTTTACCCTGTCATCCTCTCTTCACATTTTTCACCTATTTTCTCCCTCTTTTCTCAGCGGTAAACATCAAGCGATCAGGCAGTGCGGATTTATTTACAACAATAGGGCACGACGGACTTGAAGAATTCTTTCACGACGCTGATACGATCTTATTTATTTAAATCTGAAGTAGTAACGTCAGGTCGGTGACTCGACACATTTCTGCAGAAGTAAATAAATAAAAGGTAAAAGGCACACGAAAGAACCGCTGCCGTGCGATATTCAATGATTATTTATTTCGAATAGAATGCAACATTTCTCGTCAAAGAGAAATACAGCGGTACTGGAGAATACCATTTTTTTTATTTATCCTTATTTAACCTTAAACGTCGCTAAATCGCCGGATAACAAACAGACAACCCTTACGAGTAACGTAAGACGTCTCGAAATTAACGAGTACAGTCACACGTTCCACCTTGAAGTTTTTTTTCTAATTACTTTTTGTCGCGCTGTTGCGCATCGAAAGAGATCAGGAGATTTCTTGACGTTCGTATTATACTTTTCAGAGACCGAACATGCTAAAGTTTGTCTAAACTCTCGGCTAGCGAAACTAGGAGAGAAACTGTACTCGATCGCTTCGGACTTAATTAGAATTTTATTTATATTTAATTAGAACTAACGTAACTGTATCAATTATTGTGAAAGCTCGATAGCGGACTAAGTGTGTGGACATACGTTTCATTTACGATTAATTACGTTTATCTTTATTGGAGTTTTTATGGAAATGTCGAGTGAGCTGGTGAGTATATTCGATTCGTCACCTCCCTCGTTGACTTAACGCTACTTAATTCCTAGGATCCTTAATGTTAATTAACGGTGTTCGTCTATATAAAAGGCACTGGTTCAAGCGAACAAAATATTTTTGTAAAAACCTTGCTAATTATCGATATCTTCGTTAATCACTTAATAAATACGTATGTATATATAGTTTAAATACTAAAACATTCTCATCTATTTATAATGTGCCAGAAACGAGGAGCGTATCATAGAGCTTCCGGGAAACAAAATCGGTAATTTCTCTATTCTTAATTAGATCTAAATAATTTGGTCAGAAATAATATTATCGAAAATTGTACACGTTAAATATCGTATCACGTAAAGATTTTCATGGATGTAAAAAATGAGATCGATAAAAGGAATGAAAAAAAGAAAGAGATCATTGGTTTACTGACCTTGAGGATGGATTAACTACTTCGCTAACGAAAAATCACGGTTGCTCGATCAACGACGGCTCCGGTAAGCGATTAATGAACGAAGAAGAGCATCGTCTTTGTAAACTGTCAATTATGGTTTTCTATGATAAATTTTCCTTTGGGTTCCTCTCGACGGAAGGTCCTCGTCGGGACCAGGATGGTCCTCGTCTACAGGAAGGTACTCCAGTAAACGACGTTCAGGATTAGGAAGGAAAAAGGAAAGAAAAATCTTGAGAACTTATCGATGTAGATCGCAGTGGCACGACCGTGGCAGCAGGTGTCGTATTGTGCAGTCGCAGGTCTCACGGGACTTCTGCATCTCTCGGACTCGGATCTCATTGGTGTCTGCGTAAAGAAATATTTTTTTTCCTCAACCACTCATTTTCACCTGTATCAATCTGTAATTTAATAAACGTACTATTCCTCACGATAACCTGTCTGATATCATAATTCGTTTGAGCCTATTTTTCCAAGCTAAAAATCTCACGGGAGACGAGTTCCTTCGGCGTAGTTTAGTTATTTAAAATGAATTCACTATCCCGGTCGACTCGAAAGCTCGCAGGCAAAACGCGAGCGATCCATTTGCGTATTCGGAGTGCAAATAATCGTGCTTCCACCGTAGAAGGGTGTTTACACAAACGAACCATTCGTAAACCCTCTGTACACCGGAATTTAAATGTACCTACGCGCCGGTTCTGCTCCCGCGCGAGCACGTAATACGGAATTCGTTAATTACGTTAACTTCCTAAATGTTTAATTCCCTTGGACAAACGAGCAACGGGTCTTCCCAGTTTGACGGTTCTCGTCGGAGATCGAGTCGTAGAAATATTTGGTGATCTCGTACCTTGAATTCATCGATGGCCTCCCTGAGATCCTCGTCCGAGTATCCTTTCATCGCTTTCGTGGCTACGGGACCCATGTAATTATTAACGACGGCGAATTCCATGAGGGAGAGGAAGACGAAGACGCTACAGGAAGACATCCAGACGTCGATCGCCTTCACATAGGACACCGGTGGCAGTGATTGCTGAGACTGGGTGTTCTGAGTCGCTGTCAACGATAAAAGATAATTCCCTCGCGATTGTCTCGTAACTGTCGCTTCCTTCGTTCTAATTCAAGGAAATAAATCTGGTAGGAGGGTGTGGATAAGCGCGTCAATGGGTGACGGAGGATGAAACGAAAAAGTGGCAAAGTGGCAAAGTGGCAAAGTGGTAAAAAGTCGTCTAGAAAAGGTAATCGCAAGCGCGATGACCTTACCGAGGGTCAAGAGAGACGTCACTCCGAGAGTGACCCGAGCCGGGATCGCCTCGGGTTTGATCCAGAAGGCGATCCAGGACATGACCACGATCAGGGCCGAAGGTATGTAGGTGTGAAACAGGTGATAGCCCAGCCTTCTACGGAGATTGAACACGATCTGTATGCAGGTGAAGTTTCCAGTTGAATACTCGATCGTGCAGTCGGTCGTGTAATTGTTCGAGATGTCGAGCTGAGGCAGCTCGATCTCTGGATTCACCACCAAAGGATCCGTCATGTTCCAGATGAAGACGAGGTCTTGAGTAGTATGAGACACTGCAACCCCAAAATCATCCGGTTAGATTGCATTCGATCGAAATTTTTCGATCAAGCGGAAAGAGGTCTTGTACGTACGGCTCTCTATCATCATTGAGCAAATTTGTGTATCGTGCGGGTAAGACTCAAATTTCATGGCACAAGAGAGAACGAGCGTCAATCTGTAAACAGGAAGAATGCACTCGAGACGATGGGCTTCTTTTGATGGTACGTAATTTGATTATAAAATCTTACTTCGACATGTAAAGAAGGGTCTTGTCGTGGTAGAGCCAAAGGTAATGATTCGGTATCGACATCTCGTGAAACGTAACTTTCTTCGCGTTCTTGAAGAAGCAGTCCGGCCTCCAAATATTGTGCAGCCAATCTACGTCCAATATTCTATATTCCTCGGACATATTTTCGGGCAATCTTAATCTAGAATCTCGCCAGCTTTGAGCCAGAAATATGTCGGCGACGTACGTCTACGGAGCATACAATCGAAAAGGAACCACTTCGATTTATTAATGAAATAAAAATATCTGGAGGAGGTGTGCCGAATTAAGCACAAGATCAATGCAAAACACGGTCGAGTAATAAAAGGAACGGATCTCTGTAGAATCATTATTATTTCTGCCGTTGCCAATGATTCTTGAATTTAATAAAAGCGGAGGATGTCGGGCCGGCAATTGAGTAAAAGTACCGTTTAGTTCTATTTTCGATGTAATATGCATAGAAAAGCATAAATTACCATAGACTCTTCGTTTATGGAGTCGAGGCTGAGTACGGTGACATGGAAATAAACTATCGTCGGTTGTCCCAGGTACTTCGGTGCCCTGTGCTTGTCGTATTGCTTCGGATTCAAAGGAAGGATGTCTCTCAAGGATAAAGAGGTCTCCTTCTTGTTGTACTCCTCGAGGTCCGTCTCCCTGAAACAGGAAAACCAGAACACGAGGAGAAGCGAGGCTGACAGCGAGGCTTACAGCGAGACGGTTCGTCTGTTTCTCCTTTGATTTTATTATAGTAAGAGAACCGATCTGTATCGAATCAAATCAATAGTGAATTTTTTCGGTCGAATGTTACGCTCTATATCGCTACAAAATATTCAATTCTGATATAATATCTGAAAAGATTTTTTTTCAAATACATACGACGACCATTCGGAATTGGATGCATAAAAAGGATAGTGTCGAACGAGTGTAACGATCGAGGAGATACATCTCTCGAGATATTATTATTCATATTTACGATAAAACGCAAATAGAGACCCGGTTGCGAAGGAAGTCCATGAACGGTACGGGAGACTCTAAAATATTGGCGCGATTCCGATGAAACAGCAATATCGCAGAAGCCATAATAGGTCTTCGTGCTTGGCACACCTTTAAGTCCGGCCGAGGTACGTGTGTTCCTTATATGCGGACGTTTTAATATGCTAACCTACGACCCGTGCATGTGCTCTGTGCATCACCCTTATCACCAATTTCCTTAACAATTTCAATTACCCTTTATTACGCGATTAATCGACTCTTTGTATAAAAGCAAAATTATCTTTTTACTTCTCAGTACTTATGAATCCATTTACCGTCAATTTAACGTCCCCCAGATATGACAAGTAGAAGAGTATATTATAAGCATGGAAAATGCACGAGACGAGTGGACTCTTAAGTAGAATAAGTCAGACATACCCTCCGTTAGAAAAGTATCCGATCATTCCGGGTTGACGATGATTCTATCGTAATAGGAAGGTATTAAAAATTCAATAAATAATCTGATCGTAGGAGGATGAAAGAGCCACGAGAGCCTGCTGTCCAATAAGGTAATAACGAGGCTAATCGACGGCTGTTTATCCAGGCATACGACTCAAGTGGGCTCGTGTCAAATGCGCCGCCTTAGAACGCCTGCCGAGAAACCTGCCAAGCCGATAATCCACAACGAGACTTTCAAGAATTTCCTTCCGATTTCTATCTTCGTTTCCTCCTTCGCCATGAAAATTCATAGGGTACCGGTGAACCGGTGAACCCGTTTAATCTCAATATCTAACCAGGCAAATTGAAAGGTACCGTGCGCGAAACTGAAGTCTACTCGGTTGAAAGGATTCTTCGTACGAATCTATCGCGAGACGCGAATTAAGATATTTCTCGGTCGATATCGATAAAGAAACGTTGATTTCAATTTGAGGACAATTCAATTTTGGCATCGCTCTAGAAGCAGTAGTTCGCTGATGATGTCGATGTCATTTGATGCGTTACCTTTCGATCTTGGGAAAGAATCGGTACCCGCGTTTTCTCGCCGAAAGTCGAATTGTACTGGAGGATAGGCTATCGACTTTAATATGCCAGCCTTCGACCTCCGTGGATAGTACCGGTTCGCATAGTTTCTCGCTGAAACTCGACAGAGTGGCGGGTGACGCTGAGGCTAATCGTTTCCTCGTCATTTTGCAAGAAGAATTCATTTCACTTTTTTCAGCGAAATGTTCTACCCAAAAATTGTTATTATTTCGAATATCGTCGAGATGAAAAAGAAGCATAAAGGTTGGAAGAGTTCGCGTATTCCGGATAACTTTAGTTATCGTGTACGAGGTTAAATCGTAAAAAATCGTTCACAAGAAATTCAATTCTCTTTAATGAGAAAAACAATTGTCAGAATGGCAGGATCGTTCTTCTTGCAAGAGGGTGAGGATATTCAGGATTCACGTTATCGTGAAAGAAATAACGATCGAAGAGACGAGAGATTTTTCCTCTCCTGTTCTCCTAAGGAAGGAAGATTAATGATGTTTCGCAGATAAAATTAATCGATGGATAATTAAGCGGCAGGAAAGTTCTCTCCCCGGCTTCGATGGAGCCTCGCCTGGAACGACTCGAGTCGAGTGGCGAGGGCCGATTACTTTCGAGTACGAGAGATATGTGTACATCTATTTATCTGATCCGGTTAAAAAATGTCTATCTACAACATGTATCCAGGATCTATTTCGTCTACTCACGGAAAATGTAGGGCCGCCATGTCAAAGAGCGTGTACAGGTAGCAGCATATGATGACCAGAGAGTGCCTCGTCATTCCTGGAACAATGACTGATTCGTTAATCGTCCATTGAATTCAATTGAATTCAATTCAAATCAAATGATTCGGCGAGAAACGCATCCCCCAGATGCAGATACCGAGTCTCTCGAATTTCTTACGAAGATCTTTTCATCTCCTCGAATGATTAAACGTGGAAATGCAGATAATATATTTTGATCGCAATATCGAATTAATACAACGATCTATGATTAGGAGAAAAGTATTTGGGAAAACAATTAGCTCGGAATACAATTCATTCGATACTTAAACTTTGCACCAGAACGTTATCTAAAGCCGAAAGACATCGAGTCGGAAACTTCGAATGGATTAAAATAAATCAACGGAGACTGTCGTCGTTTCTTAGAAAGAAACTAATTTCCATTAAAGTTTCATTTACACTAAAAACGGTGGTGTACGTAATGTGTTTTTTAACGACGGCTAGAACTTGGGGGTTGATAAGAAATTAATGACGCGATGGCAAGATCGAAGTCCCGAAGTTTATTCCTTTGACAAGGTAATCGTGTTTTATAACTTTTTTCGGAACCTTGTTTGGAAGAATTCTAAGGTAAGTGATCGATGGATTTTACGATACTCGTAAGGCAAACATTTATAATTGATTTATTTAATTTTAATGGCAGGTTCGAGCATTAATTTGGTCATTTTTCTCGAATTTGTGTTTGCTGTATTTTATCAAAAATTGATTTTGCGAAATATGACGCAACATGGCCGCATAATTACTTTTGAATTGGTAGAAAACTTTTATTCCTGTATAATCAGATTTAATTTAATCCATTAATAGTAATAATAATAGTCGAATTATTAACAAAAATTCTGCGCTGCAGCATCAAACTATCGGTCTTTTGAACATCATTGAAAGAAATTTGTATACTCCTGAACTTACCGATCAACTGCACATTCTACCGTGTCGATCCCCTCGAATCCAGGAGGGCCAGGCACCTTTGATCCTCCCTCGAGATCCCTTTGATATCGCGACGCACGATCACGAATCAGAGTTCATCTATCCCGGGAACCACAACACCCACCAAACCAAAAATCCCTTTAAATATTCATCCGCGCTATCGATCTCTCCAATCTTCGTCCTTCGTGCTCGCGATTCACGTGTTTTGAATCGTGGAAGTCCTCGATCGCCGGACTTCCTCTCGGCAGATCTCCAGATCTCCAGATCTCCAGATCTCCAGATCCCTCAGAAACCGATCTTTAACAATCCTCGCTCGAAGTGCAGCGACCAAACCATCGGCATCGGCGAACCACGCAGCGCAGTGTAACATACACGTTTCTCGAAGGAGTTTCACCGGACACGTGTGAGGAAAATCGTCGATCGAGCTCGTCGCGTTTTCCGTGGTAATGGCCGGTGGCCGGTTTATTCGATTCGGGGGCACGATTCCTCGGGGAAACCCTATGGAAGGAACCGCGTATGGATCGGGGACGCGTCGTGGATGTTATCGGCGGAGGGTTGGTTCGCCGCTCGGGCACTGGCCACTGCAGCCGGGGGTTGCCGCTTCTCTAAACCACCCTGTGTCGCCCTGCCCTGCCACCCTCTCGCTCCCTTTCTAAGCCAATTTGCCTATCGACTAACTGATTAAGCCCTACTCTCTTTCATCCTCCTAGACACACCATTCGCTCTACTACTGGACCTCGTCGTTCGCTTCTCTTCTTGCTTCCTCTTTTCCCTCTACAACTATATCGTATTTTTATGTCTATTTCTTCCCTCTGTGTTAGTCCACCCCGTGTTTGCCCTATCTCGGTCTTAGTTACTCGGTTAGTCGTCTCCGTATACACGCGAATCGTGTTGCGATAATTTATGATACTGCGAGAAAGAAGTCATGCGTGCGAAGGCTATTTTAAAAAATTGTCCTTTACGATGTAGAATTAATAAAATGATCATCAATTTTCGGGGCACCCTGTAGACTCGCCGATCGGCACAGGTAAGTTCCAGCACAATCTCGGTTATGGAAACACGAGCACACGAGGAAAGAAAAAGTGTGGGCGCGTGTGTGAGACCGAGTATCGATAGTGTTCCGGCTCCAGTCTAATGAGATTCTCTATACTGGAAGCGCAACTTGAAACTGCAACGAACCAGGCGCCGACATTTTTGGTACCAATCCGGTTTACTCGATTCCACCGTATTTTACGAAAGCAACGCTAACGGATTATAAATGAACGTTGTTCGTTGTTATTATTTAAAGGCATAACTTATCGACCTGTTTTCCTCGCGACTAGAAAATTCCGAGGTTTGTTTTTTCAGAGATACGCATGATTGGTCGATCAAGGAAAGATTCTATTTTATGCATCGTAGGTTCCATTATACGCTGAGGGAAAACGGCGGAGAATTTCCTCTGATTATTTTCGGAATTATTAAGAACTTGGAACAAAGTAGAAAATAATCCGAGCATTCGGCCTTGCGCGGTTTCCTCTCGTAAATTGCGAGTGAGAACTGTAAGTACAGGTTCGCTACGAAAATAGTTAGAAGCCGCGTACGATTAGCCGAGGATCGTTGAAAACACCGTCCGTTTTTAAATATGAATCACTGCTCGGTCTACGGCGAATCAAAAATATATTTTCAGCCGGTTACAATCTCCTCTTTGTTTAGCTTCGATCCATTCTAGTTACTGTCAATAAACTCGTGAATCTAAAAAAGTAGGATCACCGCGAGCACCGCGGAAAAAGAAAATAAACTACTTCTTCGAGCACTATTCCATCGAAAGATTTTAGAGTTTTTCTTTCTATCAACAACTGTTATTTTTCATAGATTTAATGTCTCCAAAAAATTTCTAAAAAATTGCCCACACATAGCTTAGCTTCTTGGAGCCTACTTTAACGATTGCATATAGTTGGGGGATGGAGGAGGGTAAGTATCGGTCGGATATAGCGTGGATAGAATCCAATTATCGTTGTTGCGATGTTTTGACAGTTCTCACGGTTAAAGAGGGGTGAAGAGTTGTCGGCGTTGGAGGTTTGAAATACAGTTTTAAATCCTCGAGTCGATCGGCGAGTCGGTCGGCGAGCAGCCGAGGGGTAAGTGGGGTTAAGCTGGCACGGTCGTGAGGTCACGTCAAACACGACGGTAAAAGGAAGGGCTGCTTAGTTATGCTTCTGTGTCGTTCTATATTTCTCTATTATTCCCTATAATTCTCCATAATTCTCTATAATTCTCTATAACATATCCATCGTTTGTTACCAAGCCATGAGCATTCCTCCACGATCCTGAATACAAATCACAGGGTATTACGCGCGATAGACGTCAGTATTAGAAACCTGATTTCCATCAAACTCGATGCGCGTAATCTCGATGTCGGAAGTTTCAAGTATCGTGTTTCACCGTGGGATTATTGTTTTAAGTCCAGCTCGATGATATCTGCGTTGAAATTCTGACGTAATGCGGTGTGATCAACCTTGGTGCATTATCGATATGGGATCGCTGCTTCAGTTCGATTTCACGGATATCGAAACCGTGATCGTACCGCACCGTACAAAATGCTTAATCTGATGGAATTATTTCTAATAAAAACTAAGCTTACCTTGTAAATAAAGAATATGAATTCTACAAAAATTACTGTTTATTATCACCGTAACCACAATGATAGTATAGAAGAGATTATGAAAATGCATAAAGAATGATTAGAATTAACAGAAACGATCGAGTGCAAGGAACACCTGGATATAAATGAAAAAAAAAAAAATACAATAGACGAGGCGAGGGGGGGTAAGTATAAAATATGATTTCAGAGGGGCCCTAGAGGACCCGTTCGTCTTTATTTACCAACGCCTCGGCAACTCGTAGTCGTCTGTATAATAACTTATAACAATTACTCGCTCGCACTCCTTTTTTTCTCGGTTCATCCACTCGGACTCTCATGCACTCTTCGACCGAATTTTATCGTATTTTCGATATTCCCGTCGCGTTTACGTTCGCCCCTAGCGTTCGTTTGAATTTTTATTTATTTCGTTTTTTTCCTAAGCAGCCACAATTCGGAGCGATATCGTATCATCGTGACACGAGGGTGTCCTTTAATCTGGAAGCTTCTGAGATCTGGATTTTCGACGACGTTAATTATCCTGATTTTTCGTTCGATTAATTAGGTGATTAGGTATTCGTACCTTCGTATATATGTATATGTATATTATATATATATTTGTTTTTATATATATGTATGTATAGATATATACAGCCAACGTTACATCGGTATTTCTTTATCCTAAAGGCTAAGTCGAAGTTGCTTCCAATTAAAGAGGGGTGTTTCTTTCGTTTTACCTCGTATAGCTTTCAAAAAGAAGTATTCGTGTTATCGTAAACGATTGAAAATATTCGAAAATAAAAATCATTCTTTCGTCGCGGTATCCGCGATACTAGTGAGTTTATTAGTATTCTTATTTGTCATGAATTTTCTGCATTATTTACAGTGATCCTTTAACGCGATCGAAACATCCCTCGATGAAATAAAATGACGATCGATATTCAGTTTGAACCCCGGTAATATATTTCTCAGGGAGAAACGATTGCGATCATTCTTCTCTTCCTAGAATAAATTCTGTTATTATCGCGGAGGGTGAAAATGATGGAACACCGATCGTTAGAAGCAGCTGCATTCGACGCTGGAATGATTATTAATCGTCCGTTGTTCTTCTATCGTTTTTTTGGGATCGAAGCGAGAAGCGGCCATACACAGGACTCTTTGAGGTAAATACATTCATCGTTACATTCATCGTTGCGTTCGTCGGTACGCTCTTCGGTACGTTCATCTTGGATTATCCCGAACGTATCGTTTTTAATTCTTTATTCCTTATTTATCCTATTGACTTCGTTTTGCGTGCGAATTTGGAAATACACTAAAAGCGACGTCCCACTTTTGCCTCTTTGAAAGCGACCGCACGGAAGTTTCTCGTAAACCCCTCGCAAAAATTTATTAAACGCATCCCCGGTTCACAAATCGTGTAATTAGAGTTTTAAAGAAACATTATTTCGTTCTATAACATTTTTCCAACTTTCCGCGCTGACGTTTTCTGAAATTTTACGCTTTATATAAATGCCTTTGAATAGGTGTGCCAAAAGAAAATACACTCTTCGTTCGTAAGGAGAATTACGAAAGAAATCCGGGTTTCTCTTGGGGCTGGAAAGCGGTCAAAGAAAAATTTTTCCCTCAACGACCCCTCGTTACGTTGAGTGGTTTTTTAAATATATTTTCTGAGCGCAAGTTTACGAGAATCAGGATCCCTGTGGGTTTAAGGGTGATGTCTGCTATTCGAAGGACTCGGGTCACTTTGTTTTTTAAAGGAGTTTCAAGCGTTCTCTTAGTAGTGTGATTACTCAAAGATTAGATTACATAGTCTTAAGTTTTATATTACACTCGTGGCTGGGGTCAGAGTGTACTCCAAGTAATAAAATATATATATGTATGTATATATATATATTTAATATATATGTATATTCTGTATATTATGTATAAGTATACTCGTACGATACACGATGCGAGTACAAGAGTCGGTGAGAGTAGTGTATAGTGTATACTTGGGGGAGGTTGAGCTTGCGTTCCGATTTACCAACGGTGAGTTTTCAGGGTAGTTTTTCCAACCCCACGATTTTACGTCACAAACGTGTCCTGGATTATTAAGCACGACATCCTTCCGCGAAAACGATACTCCAATTCGAGGACGCTTGAAGAAGATCGCGGACTAAAGTAAAATATTCAAATCGATTGACCATTCGTTTTTTCTAGAAAATTAAAAGATGGTTTCATAAATACGAATAAGACGTGGTATCGTCAGTCTACGATTTTCACGGTGGAAGGTAAAGCGAGTGGAACGAGAGCTTTAAAGCTCCGACTACCCTTCGGCCGGTATCGGGAGGTTGATCGTAGATGGAGAACGGGGTAGTTCCTGGAAAACTGGGGGAAATTCTGGGAAACTCTGGGAAATACTGCAGGATGGTATCTTTCTCGTGGTCGGTAAATCAGTAACGGTTTTTGAGCTTACTATCTAAGGAATCGATTACGAAAGATCCACGTGATATCGTGGAAAATTCTTTGATCTGACCCCGGCCACTGTTGGGTAGTTGCGTCGCGCTAACTTCGTTCGCGATTATCTCGCGGTCGATGTTCCTCGAGGCCCTTCCCACCATGAAAGTGGTAAAGGATCGCGAACGAGCCACTTGGCAATCTCGTTGTGCCCCACGTTCGAAAAAAGCTTCGAAAAAAGTTTCGAAAAAAAACTCAATCTACTCGAAACCAGAGTAAAACTGCTTATTGGCTGGCCATTTCTAGGAGGCCTTGATATGTTCAATTGGAACCACCGTGTTTTTTTTTTCGAATTTATCCATTACGAATTTCTATCTTTCGCGTCTTCGAGATGGACGAATCACAATTTAATAAGGTTTATCTTAACTCGTCGCACGCGCATAAAAATCATGATATTTTCTTTCTCGTGTTCTCACAATTTTTTAATTTAAGTTTTAGACACTGACGTATCAGTTTTGCGGGTCTTCGTACTTAATGATCCCATAATTAGAGTCGTCATTGATTCACATAATCGTTTGATATCGAGGTAAACTAGGAAGTTACGATTTCTGCTATCGTTCCGTTGAATTCGCTAATTTAAAGTTGTATTCCACGACAATAATGGACTCTTTAAAAACGCTACAACGTTACTTTGATTTTGATATGTAATTTTCAGGATGTAAAACATACTTTGTATAAAAGATAATCTTTATGCGATTTTCTCCCCTAGTTTGATAAGTAGAATAAGTCTTAGAAAGTAGAATAAGGCAGACGTACGAAGACCCACGTATTTAACCCATTCGGAGAAAGAACTTATTTCCTTTCGTTATTAAGCGTTCTTCTCTAATCATTGTTACTCAATTTTTCTCCTCGAAGCTTATTCAATAGTTTCCACGGGGCACGGAGACGTTCCCATATAAGTGTAAACTCGACTAAATATTAGTACGCCGTTGTAAATAATGTAGATATATAGTGTGCGTTTTAATACTTTCCTTGTGCGTTAAAAATAAGTTTAACGTTAAATAAATTGATAAATTGATAAATTGATAAATTGATTCTCGGTGCAAGACGATCGTCTGGCTTTAGGAATAGAATATTTGTCCTCGGATAACTTCCTTAAGTTCTGTCAAAAAATTCAAAGTGGTTTTTCTTTTTCTCAATGAATATACGTTCGAAAATTCGAATCTAATTTCGTGCCCCGTGGAAAGATTTATACATTGTTCTCGTACAGTCGATTTCTGTTCTTTCTCAAAGTAGATATCATATTACCTGTTTATACTAAAAGAATTCTCAAAATTTTTGTAATTCAGTGTTAAACCCTTAAATGATCTTCACCCCGTAAAAACGTACTTTAAAAGCACCTTAAAGCGAAGCGAGTATACGAACAACGATGGAGTACAAACATCCCTTTTATCCTCGTGATAAAATCACACGAGTGAAAGGACCCTTCGACGGAAGGTCCGAATATCGGTGATATTAACACTTCGCGAAGGTTTCACGCTGTGCCGGACCTCGATCGAACCTTTCAACTGCTTCATTAATTATTTGAAAATTCATATCATCGTTTTCCTCAAGAAATAGACGTAATTCAATATTAAGGTAAAAGTTTTCTAAACAACATGGAAAGGGAACCAAACTAAATCGCGATACGATTCGATCGTGCGCCGAGCGTTCGATTTTTCCTGGAACACGCGTGAAACTTCGCCGTTAATTAACACGTATTTCTACGTACGTAATAATATATAGGACTGTCCTACGTGCGTATTATGTATAACGTGACATTTATACATTTTCCAGCATTACGGCCTCCTTTGAGCGACGTGTTCGTGGATCGTAAACTTTATACATTATTGCTTTTCCGATAGCCACGTCACGTACGTTCGATCTGGCTCCCGTTCGTCCCACCTCGTGGAAAATTAAATTAATTATGGGACACGCTTAATTCCCTCCCTCTTTCCCTCTCTCACGTCCCTTTATTATTAGAATCCCAAAATGTTCGAATTTTCACCGAATCATGATTCGCGTTCTGCCGCTTATTTATTTATATTTACTACTCCTCGCGGCAACCATTATCTAAAATAGCAGAATGCGAAAATAGTCTATTTACCTGTTTATTGGAACGACCTCCTATTCCTATTAAAAATGATTTTCCAGTGCGGAACAGTGCACAAATTGTAGAAATATTTTCCGTGGATGTTTTCCAGTCGATTTCCAGAGAGAAAAAAAACATTTTGAGAATGAAAGTTGGGACGAACGCGAACGCTTAATTAATTGCCTAAATTGACGAATCCTATTTGGATCAGCATGATACAGCTTCTCGCTCGCGGAATTTCTTTCCATCGGGTAATTTCATCCTTTCGTTAGTTTCCCCGTTATTTAGGTACACCGAAAGGAATCGTAAGGATCGTTTATAAGACATCGATTCGTTTCGTTCCTAAATTGGCTCCTCCTTCTCCTTCGATTCATGCTTCATTCAACTTAGCAATTATTTCGGAGCCATTCACATTAATTTCCACGATTTCTAAATTCGATTTTGGATCAGAGTTCGTTAGAGTTCGAATTATTATCGGATATCTCGTATTTAATTTTACTTACAATTTAATATATCGGTGTATATTTGATTAGTAAAAATTAGACTCGTAACGTTAACGAAAATACGTTTTATCAATAATCACTCTGACAACTATTCTCTAAATAAATGAACGTGTAAATCCAACCCTTCATATAAAAGTATTAAAACTTTTAACCTGAATAATTTCATTTAAATTTTTACTATTTCTCCCGTAATATAAACTTCAACGATATTATTATTCTGAGTGAATCGAATCTGGAAATACGATTAGGGCCGATCGAAACTCGTCGCTTTTTTTCCTTCTTTCCTCCGGATAATCTCTTCTCTTATTACAGCTTTGTTACAATTCACTATTAAACAATCTACGATTATTATCTACACATTCGAGAGCCTGAAACGCGCGTTAGCTTTCGTTATTCCTTCGAAAGGTTCAACTTTAACAAACACCTAATGGTCCGGTACGAGAGGAGCTTGCTGCTTCGCTAGATTATTAATTATACATTGAATTAGAGGTAGCCATTTACAAGACTCTACGGTAGATTTATACAGGCATCGTCGTTCCTTACGAATGAAGATCCTTTTTTACTCCTTTCACGTCCTTTTCTCATCCATATAAACAAATTATTAAATTCAAGGAAGTCGAAATTCTATTTTGAAGTAAAATAAAAATAAATCTTTGCGTTCAGGACAAAAATCTACAAAGCAATATTCGTTCGCAAGACCTTTTAAAAACCCTTGGCGGAAAGGAAAAGGTTAAAGCGGTAGATTTCAAAGCTGATATTTCGAACTAAATTCACGCGGGGTTAACGCGACATGAATTTTTTGGATACCCGAACCGTTAAACCAAACTGTTTTCATAGTTGTTTTCAGGAACTCTTTTACGCGTCGGAAGTTTTTATTCGTGATACACGTAGTTTAACGACGTAACGAATTTGTAACGCCAGATATTTCGTACTGGGAAATATTTCCGACAGCGATTGCGGCTGTAAAACAATATGTTTAAGTTGTCACGGAAATAAAGTATATAAATTATCTGAAAATAAATCAAATAACGGAGTGGAAATGTAAATAAAAATGAGTAATACCTACATTGATCGCGGAAGGAGGAAATCGATTTTCGATCGTCCGGACGATCCTCGCGAATTAATTACCGGCGTGACCTCGAAGACTAGAACTATCTAATTAAGGTGCAATTAAATTCCCCTTCGTTGATTTACGCCTATCGAGGCCGTGAGTTCTCACTCATCGGGATTCCGTTAGTCTGCCATTTACAATAATACTCATAATACTCGGATCTCTTCTTCGTCGACTTCTTTTAGGCATTTCAATATTTCTCTTCGTTCAACGTTGATCTCTGGTTATTCTCGGTGGATTACAGGTGGATTACAGGTGTCACGAAACGAGGAGGCAGCTCGATGTCGATCGAAGGAAACGGACGTTGGAAAGGAGGATCGTTAAGAGAAGGAAAACGAAGGTCGACCCCGGGGGGTTTCCGCCCCCGTTGCTGTACGGCAGCTTGACCTCGACCTCTGCCATCTTGAAGATCGACAGCAGGGGATGCGTGTGGACTTCGTGGTGTTTGTTGTTGATCTTGTCGCTTAGGTCCTGAAGCATCGAAGCGCACTCCTCCTAAAAATTAAACGGGTTTTGTTAGCATTATCGATAACGATGTCATTAAGGCAATTAGACCAATGGTTCTGGATGACAGGGATACGATAAGAAATTTTTTATTGTGCGTGGGGATTATTAGATATATTAAAATCTTTAAAATCTTTAAAATTCATCGCTGAGGATGCCATACGCGGAATTATAGAAGGAATTTAAAGTTTAAAAAGTTTTTCCATTCCCCGATAGTCCTGGAGAACGTTTCTTCGGGATCCGGTTCCCTCGATTTCGACTTAACGACGTCGAATGTAACTCGTCCCAGTCCTCGTAGAGCTTGCCATCGATTTCCATTTTCAACCCCCATCGTATTTTCCTCTCCCTTTTCCACTCTCTTTCTCTCCTGCTCTCTTCAACCTTTGCTAAAGCTGCTATTCTTCTTCTTCTTCTTCTTGTTCCCCATCCCATGAAATTACCCTCTGCTCGTTGAATCTTTAATTTCCGGCGTGGAAGCAAGAGAGAAAGGAAGAAGCAGGGGGGGGGGAGAAAAATATAGATCTAGACCGGGAGGAGGAGCCGATTTTTGGTAATATTTTTCGAGGACCAAAGGGAGACTTTCGAGAGTTCGCCAAAACGTGGTTTCGACCCCCGAAACCCGCGGGGGAACCTCAGGAATTTACCGGTATTCTTCGTGGTCGTTAGTTCGTTTGCGAGAGGCATCGACATTGGATTTTCAATGAAATTAAATTCCACTCGGAAACGGAAGTCCTTCTCCCTTGGTTTTTATTCTGGTGCGAATAATTTTTCGCAACTAAACCCGGTTAAATTACTAATACGCTGAATGGGGTATTAGAACTCGCTTCTATGTCGGAAGAAAAATCCACATTTTTCACGGGATCTTTTAGTCCTGCGCTTTAAATAATCGCTTTGTTGGTTGATTACCATTAACCATTATTAGTTGATATTAATCTAATTCATTCTAGCGCAAAATCCAAATACAATGGGTGCAATATATTCTTGTTAGATATTCGTAGGATAATTCGTCGGATAATTTAATTGATATGCCTCTGTGAAATTGAAAGACGTACACATCTTCCTTACGTGATCGGACGCGAGCAGAGATTTGTGCCGGGTTTTTAGGATAATCGAATAAAACCGGGCAGAGTAATAATGACTAATACATAACATTGGCAAAGCCCAGGGCGATAATTCATTTTACATATTGGCCGGTGCTAATTGTAGCTTCGAGTTTCTCGCACGTTGCGGCTTAATTACCGAATATCCGGATACCTCTCCGAACCACTCTGCATTCCGCGCTTCGCACCACTTCCGACGAACTTCCACCGATTCGAAATGATTTGGAAAATTATAACGAGATTTCGTCGCGTGTCAAATTAATAAATTCGGCGGTATTATGGATCGTAACCTTGTTATACTTTGGATTTTTAACGGTACCGCTCTCTCTCTCTCTCTCGAGACCTGTGATAGATACAATCTTTTTTGAATATTTTTAATTCAACTAACAAACCACTCCGAGTAAGGTGGAAGGTTTCGCGATGACAATTCACTAATTATTATTTATCCCGGCGCAAACGAAACCAGGTGGGAGATGTTGCAGGTGCATCGGGGATGCATTTGCTAGACAGGTAGCATTATAGTCCGTGGAGGCGAATCCCTTATTAATGGTCGGCTAATTGGATTTCTCGACGGAGGAGGAACGATTACGTCAACGTATCCTCCTGTACCGAGGAAGGGTCGGGGGTTGTTCTACGAGGGATGCCCAAGGATCCGTCCTGCAACTAGGACGATTCCCATTGGTACTATGGTTTCAACGTACCAGGCCCTTTCATCAGGCTAAATGCATTCGATATTAGGAACGATTGTTCCTATGGATTTACCGTCCTCCTCCTTAACAACCCTCCTCCTAACATCCCACGAAGATCATCATCGGTATCCTATTTGATCCACCGAACAACGTTGTTGGAATGGAATCCACCCTGGATTCGAGGGTATGATTAATAGACCATTCTACTAATTATCGAAGCACAGTATTTACCACAATCCCTTCTTTTTTCCCCGAATAAAATCGGCTAGTGAAAAAAAACATCCCATGATTAGAACTCGACGTGTTGGCTTAATCGATAACGACACGGAGTTTGTTCGGCGTCCGGCGTTGCAACGACCTAGAGGAACGAGTAAGAATGCGAGCCAAGCCACGAAGGGGAAGAAGCTCGCAAGTAAAAAAAAATCTTGGAAGAAAGAAGCGGGTCGGACGCGGAAGTTGAAAAATAAAAATCACTGGCAAAGGGTAGCGCGGGCAAAAAAAAATATCAAGGAGCGGGAATAACGACATGCAACGCACGCCGGCTTCCTAACATGAAAAGGGTTGCCGTTGTAGAAAACAACATCGTCACGCAATGCAAATCACCTACCGACCACTAACTTCGCACCCTCCGCAGCGGCCCAACTTTAACTTCAATTTCTTTTTACTCCTATTTTTACTCCCTTTTTTTCCGGACGGTGCTTCCCGTAAAAATTATTATCCGGGAAAATCCTGCTAATCGACATCGGTCTGACCCATCCGTTCCTTTTTCACTTACTATCGTGGTATAAACTAGTTTAAATATTGCAAAACTGATCCTAATTTTGTTCCATTGCCATTCTAAAGTGATCGATGTTAAACAAAGTAGAATAAATCCGTATATTTTGCAACGATTTATGGAAAAAACGAAATCAAAGAAACGAAGAACAACGGTAGAATACAAAACGAGAATCGGTGAGTCGGAGATTCATTCGTATAATCCTTTCATAATTATCCGCTTGCGAGGAATGGACGAATTATTCCGTGGCACGATACTTTTTGAAGCGGGTTTGTTATTTGTTCTCGAAATTCACCCGTGAAAGTTGTTTCGTCGTGGTATTTAAACGAGGGGAGATCGATGTTGGCTTTTTATAAAGAGGATTTTCGAGAGACCGGATTAAAAAAGAGGAAGAGAGGGAGGGTGGGGGATGGGGGGTGGGACGGAGATACTCGTACAAGTTGTTTCCCTTTAAAAAAAAAGAAGGAACGGAAAGAAGGGAGTTGCGTGTTAAAGAGTTTCTCCGGTTGTTCCAACGTGTTCGGGGTGTTCGTTCTTAAACTCTAAAGCTCTCGAGGCGTTGGTGTGCGTTGGACTCTTTTAAAAATGAAAGCCTCGCCTTTTTTCTAGTCTCAGCTTCCGGTCCTTCTTTCTCTATTTTTTTTCCATTCCTCCGAGGTTGCTTAGTTTTTGCTCGAAACTAACGACAAACTAGAGATTCCCGAGAAAAGGCCTAGATATCGAGTCTCACGCCTGATTATCCCGGAAGATCTTCGATAAACTACGATACGCGCAATCTTTTACTTCTTTCTTTACTTCGCGCTCGAAAGAGTAAATTTATATCAATGTTAACGCCAACTTTAAATAACTTAAAGAAAATTATTCACGATTTTGCGTGCAGATATTACCTTAATAAGAATAGAAATACAAATAATTTTATTTCGACGACTACTACACCACGCGCTCGCTTCTTGTAATACCCTGCATTTTTTATAACAAATACCATATACATTTTAAAAAACTGTTTTGAAAAAAACTCTCGGGAGGCAGGTTCTTAAATACTAAAGAAGCTAACACATGCGAGAGTAGCGCGTGTCTTTGGAACGCTTTAATAATGAACGACCACCTTCCTCCAGCATCCACTTTCTCAAGAATCGCTGGTAGCTTCGTCGTGTTCTCGCGAACGTCCAAAAGTCATTTTCGCGCAGCATCCCTTTTCCGTCCTGATAAAAATCAGTATTGAAAATAATATCTCGACAACACGCGCGATATTGAGATCAGTTTGGATCACGAAGCCGTCGGATTCGAGATAAAAGAAAGTCCTTTGTCTTTCTGTCGTTCCGGGGAAGTAAAAGGAGTAACCGTCACCGCGATGTCTGTTGTCGCGGTCGATCGTCGGAGCGATTGTCGAAAGCGATCGGCTCGAGACGTGCCAGGAATTAGGAAATTCTACACGTAGTCCTCGCGGACGTGACCCATCGAGAGTCATTTCTTTCTTCGTCAAATTGCCACTACGACAAGGGCTTATACATACATAGACACCTAAGTACCTAACCATTATCGATAACATTCAGACTCCCGTTTACTCCCGTTTACTCCCGCGATCTCGTAAATTTTCCCGACCAATTTTCTCCACCCAGTATATCTTCCGACATCCTCCTACCCCTTTCCTGAACTTTCCTTTCGATCAATCGATCGACGTTCATTTTTCTTCTCGTACTCGCTTCGTTCGAACCGTTCAAAATAGACGCCGTCAGAGAAAATAATAATTGAAATGTATTATATTTATACTTACGACATCTTAAAATTTAGAATTCATGGAATTCCGCCAAGCGTGTATATTACTTGGAGTACGATACCAGCGAATATCGTGGGACACTGACGACGGTTCTTTCGTATTAAAAATATGTTGCCGAAAGTAATTCCCGGAGTATTTACGATCCTCGGAGGCGCGGGAGATTATCGAGTGTTCTTATTAGCAAATTCCATGGCGGCTGGCGTCATAATTCAGTGTCGCGAGGAAATTATGATCGGGTGGGAATGAAATTTTCTATCCACCCTTTCCTACGGAGAGAGGTGTTGGAGGGTAAAAAGCAGCCGGTGTAACGGCTCAAAAGCTCGGGAAATACAGAGCGCTCGGGTTTCAGATCGCGAGAAAGCTCGTTTGTTCGGTTCTCGTCTCCATTCTTTTGAAAAATCGAGCCGCGTCCCTCGGGCAAAATTAATCGAAGGCTTTCTCCGGCGGGCTGGTTTTCTTCTATCCGTCGACTCTCAAAGGTACACCGAATCATTTTCTCCCTTCCTCTACCTCGGCACGCGCTTTCCTCGGGGAAAATTCTACCTATTTTATCATTCATTAAATCGCGTAAGAACTGAAGGTTGTCGATGGAAACGTCTCCGTTGAAATAGATCGAATGGCGGCGTCTAAGAGAATCGCGGTATTGTCCCGATAGATACGTACATAGATGTTTGTCGCACGCGATTGTCGATCGAAACTCGGTCGATGTAACTGGAAGTGGTTCTCTGCGGCGTTTGCGCGATATCGTCGCCTTCATAGAGATAAGGTCTCAATACCTTAATGGGGTGGCCTATCGGACGAGAACCCACCTACCATCCTGACGGCATCCCGACGCCATCCCGACGCCATCCCGACGTCATCCCGCTTCATTGTCCGCTTCCAGGACGAGTATACGAGCAGACTCCACGATCCTGATAGCACGATTTCGATATCGACTCTACCACGATACGTACTACCAACCCCTTTTGTTCGAGATTTAAGATAGAAAATTAAGGTCGACTCTGACGTCTCGAAACGGGGTATCCTCGAAACTAACAACGAGTTCTCTTATTCTCCTTCGATTTATTTTACGCGAAACGCAACAAATGCACCAAGAGATACGAGGTACTTCGATCTTGCGCAAAACCTGTCGTGATACAGTTGGAGATTTTTTGCGGAGAAGAGGCTTAATGGACCGAGAAAAAGCGCTTTTCCATGAATTCGAGGGGGATGGGAAGGAGTCGAAGTCGAGCTGGGAGGAGGACGAAAAAAGGGATCACAGTCGAAGTGACACTGGAAATTCTCCCTCGGTTAATTCAGGGTCGGCCCCGATTCCAGCACGGGAAGTCCTCCGTAATTCGAAGGCATGCTTAACAATGCGAATCAATTTCGCCTCGATTCATCAATCCTTTCCTTTCTGAATGTTTAATGAAACGCGACGATCCGCCGATCCGCCGATCCGCCGATCCGCCGATGCGCGGAATCGGGAATTATGAAAGACTTCATAGAAATTTGACGAACCTGAATAATAATAAATTGCAGTTGCTGGTCAACAGTCGCGCTAAATCGTTGAAGTGATAAGTTTGAAGTTGTCAAAAGTGACCAAGGCTCGCGATGACGTGGAATAATCCGAGAATTCCCGAAGTTCCAACGATATATCATGAATAATTCGAAAATACATAGGTCAAACTTCGAGATGAGATATTCGATCGGTTCTATATCCTTCGGATGCGATTTACTTTGGTGTTCTATTTGTAAAATCGAGCGGTTCCTCGTTCGTCGACGAGGCTCGTTGGATATCGTTGGGCAAAGTTTATTGGAACGTGCTTAATTAACTTTCCAGCGGTGACTTTGGCGTGGACGTCGTCGCGATTATCCGTAAGCTGGACCCGGCTTCGAAATCCCAGCTCATGGAACAACCCACATCTATAAATTCCTGGAGCTTCACCGAAGTAACCGAGAGAAACTAATCGGGACTATCTCTTACTACCCCCACTACCCTTTACCACCCCCTAATCTATCCTTTCCCTCTCTATTACCTTCGATACCGATCTCACACTCTCCAGAATGATCTTGATTATGGCATGCAACGATCCAAATAGCGAACTTCCAATTTTTTAACGGAAAGTAGATCTAAATAATTACTATGCAACCTGATGCCGACATTTGTATAGGAGGCTGTGCGTAGTAACATTTTTTGAATTATTAATACTGTAAATGGCACAAAGCAGATGGGAGAATATCGACGAAAGTGCATCAAAGAAAGAAGGGCGATCTCTTAAGAGGTGCATGGAAATTCAATGAAAAGTCATAAGGGGGCAAGATCGATAGGAAGGGCAGTATGGGGCAGCAAGGGGATGTAAGGGTGTTCCAAGGGGTGCCAGGGAAATAGCAGGAAGCATAGGTGCCTTTATTGGCCGCGTGCCAATACTCGCCTATCTATATGGAACACCTGTGCTTGTTTCGAACGACGACGGCACTAACAAAAGCCCTCGATCTTTAAACCTTTGAATATTCTTTGATACTGGATTGTGAAAATTCTCGATCTCCCGAAGTAGAGGATCAATGAATCTTTCGGATCCACGTCCGGAGACGTGTAATAAAGTAAAAGCGCAAATGTACGACGTATTAATATTAAATATTCTCGTATTCTAGAAGAAAGGAATTCCTGGATACACGGAAAGTCTACTCGTAAGAAACAAGAATGACTGGGTTCTTCAATAATGTACGGGCACGTTTCAACGATTCCGTTAAGGAACTAAATCTTCTTTCTTCTCTTATTTCGACTTCTTCCTGAAAAGACATCCTCGCTCCGTTATTCACTTAGAGTTTCTCTTATTTCGAAACACGATAATTAACGGATCCATGGGAAAAGGACCCATCCTCTTGTCGCGTTATTTATTCATATTCCTCTGCTATCGTGGCGCGTCGATATTCGACGCTGAATCAAAACGCGAGCTTCGTATATCATAAAACCCTGATATTCATTTGTGGTATTTAACGATACACCAACATTCGAACAGGGCATTCCACTTGGTTCGAGAAATTTTTAATCACTCGAGTCCAAAAAAGAGGGAAAGAAGGTGGAGGAAAAAGTGAAAAACGAGGGGAGAGTAATAGGGGTGGCGGAGTGGTCAGAGGAAGATGAAGGGGGTGAGTTGGCAGCATAAAGATGGTACCAGCCTCCCCTCGTATATTAGCAAAGTTTTATGACGTATGTACCTAGAACGTGCTATCGTGTTGGCGGGTATAAATGCAAGTTCCTTCGTCCTCCAACACTTCCAGCACGACACCCTTGGGAATCCGCGAAGCTGGAACTTGATCGACTCCTAGGACGCTTGCCAAAATTGAAATAAAAACCTAGAAACTCACTGGACAAATTTAATACTATCTCAAGTACCTGGCGAGTTAATGCTTTTTAAGTGTCTTCGTTGAACCTGCCTCGTAATAAATCGAAGTTATCGATGTCAAGAATAATTTCTTACACGACCAACGATTTATTTTCTCCGAGATAATTGAAATGACATCGCCGATATTTTTAACGTATTCCTCTTTCGATGGAGGGAATACCTCGCGGTTGTTGTTCGCGAGGAACGATTAATCTTAGACCTCTCACCCTTTGGCATTTCGCGTGAGTGAATTAGCAAAATCTAACAAATTTTCTAGCTCGCTCCGCAATTCCATTACCCCCGCGTATCTTTATCGATATGAATTCTCACGTGGCTTTCTTTGAGATTAATTAGGGTACTGCGATCGAGTTTGATATCGACGTTGATCGAGCCAAGTACGATTCAATCCAATTATCGCCTTTATCGAACCGGTAACATCCGGTAATTAATTAGTTCATTAATAACACGCTATGGCGATTGTACGGGTGAACGGTGCACGAAACATATCGCGAGCGGTTAAAATGTAGATCGCAAATATTGGTGGGTTAAATGGAGCAATCATGGGAGTAAGTCGAGTGTTTCGAAGGATTAATCGTCGTTCCTGATTTGCCGGGTTTCGCGCATCGTAAAACCGAATTCCGAGACAAATGGAGGGAGGAGGGGGGCTCGGGTTTCGCGATTCGAAAGCGGAATCGATACTGTTTGAATAATAGCTCGATCGGGCTTACCAGATGGGATTACGGGAATTCGTTTCTTCCATCGGAAACACCGTAGATAGCGCGTTTCGATCTTCCATAAGAGCAGGTGGACCCAGAAGGGGGTTCACCTCGGCAAAGATAGATATACGATGTATAGATAAATGGATAGAGAACGAAACGGCGGGACTATCGGCCGAAGGAACTATCAGGAGGAACTAGCAAGAGGAACTAGCAAGAGGAACTACCAATAGGGACTACTAGGATCCGGAGGAACGCGAGTTTAGGGAATTGAATGGACTTACTGGCCTCTGGATGACCGTTATCATTGATGGAAGACTAGCCTTCTCGAATACCACCATCCACACCTAACTCTTGTCCGACATTTATTCGATACAAAACGAACGATACAAAAGTTTCATCCTTTTCCACGCGGTTTTAAATCTTCCTACAAAAATTTGTATCCTGGTTGCATCAAAAGAACCGGGGTTTTATCCCAAAAAAATATAATTGTAATAATGCAATGTTTAAAACGCATCTTGTAAAATTACCTGGTTCCTACATTTTTGAAACCCTAATAATTCAGTTTTGCAGGCTTGAGAGATTATTCGACGTTGGCTGATCGTTTGACGACAGTGAATTCAATCGAGAATAGGATCCTTTTTTTCGAGGACAAAAAGAACGATCTCGAAACGATTAGTCATCCAATTACGAGCTAAAAAGAAAATCGTCCTTTCGTATTGGCTGACATCCTAGATTCTCTCTTATTCATCGGAAATCGACTTTCGGGGGTGGCCAGAATTCAGTCCGCCAATTTCCGGCTTGCACTTCGAGAAAGTTAACCCGCGCTAGTTGACCCACGGAAATTGAGAAGTCTTTACAATTCCTACCTTCATGTAACTTATGTTCGTCACGCTTGGATGCTGTGCTTCGCCCGTTTCTTATTTAATTTTTTATATTTTACGATCAAATCGTCGCGATTTAAAAATCGAGTAAAAAAACGAGGAGACGAAGGGGGTAGAATCATGTAACGAAACGGAACAGAGCGCGACAATTCGGTTGCGCGATCCCTCCATCAAATTGCAAATCGGCCGGCGCTTAATCGCAAATTGGAAATCGCCGCGGGATCTCCTCTGACCGGTGCAAAATGTTCCGCGAAAAATATCCGCACTTTTCTACTGTCGGAATCACCGATCTCTCTCCGAGTATCAGCCACGCGAAGAGAAATCCGGAATTTTTTCAAGCTGAGGAAAAGAGTTTGGTTTTAAAATTATTAAAGAATATTCGACAACGTCCCGTCTTTTTAATTCCGAAACATGGTTTAATAACACGTGCTATGGAATGCAAGGAAAATAGAAACTCTCAAATATTCACCACAAACTCAAACATTCGACGATATTCGTCAAATAAAAAATAAATAAATTCATTGTATAAACACATTAAATTTATTATTAAATGACGAATTTAATATTTTAACCCTGTCACTATTTAAATATCAAAGTAAAATTGTGATGGGAAAAAATAATTCGTAAAATAGTATGGAATCAGCGATCGTATGGCAATATATTTCCAGGTGAGCAGCGAAGGGGTTTTTTGCACGCTAAAAATTGGTGGATCGTAAAATCCGATATGGAAAGTAGCCTGAATAAATTTTGGGGGAAATTAAGGATGGCGTACGGTTTAATTAATCGCGATTATCACGAATGAAGGCCAGATGGAGAGAGAGGGAGGCATGGAAAGGGATGAAAGTGGTCGTTGGCTGCGTCTGGGTTGTTCAACCCTCGAAAGAGAAATGAAAAGTTTCACGATGTTCGTTATCGCATCGCGAATATATCGCACGCACTTCCTGCACGCACTCACGCGCCAAAACACGCACACTTATCCACTCCGAATAAGACTGAATTCAATTGACATACCACATGCAATCTTCATTTCTGATACCTTTTTCAGAATTTTAACGCATTGTCGTCCCTTTATTTTTCAACGTGAAATTTGAATAAGAAACATTGTACTTATCGAGGAGCATTTGAAATTAATTAAATGGGGCGTGAATTATGAAACGATATTAATTAATTAATATCTTTTTAAATGAAGAGTGATACGCGAATGTCGCAATTTTATTCAAAGTCCACTGTTCGATCTAAATTAATTTCTGACTTTCTACCTTGGATTCGGTATAATGTATTTTTAGGGGAGCGAGACATTAACCCGAATACCAACCTCTATTAATCGACTCTTACGACAAGGGTACACTTTTGGCCGATTTTACCCCTCGGCCGCAAGGGGATTCTGCCTTTTACGACAGACCAACGTATTCGTTAAACGGAAAATCCAAAATTTGTGACTACGGCCACGAATTCTTTAAGATGGTTTTAGGGTAAAGGAGAGGAAAATTGCGGATGAATTTTCTATTCGGAATCGACTCACCTTGACGCGAAGGAGGTGCTGGAGACTCTGAGCTTGGCTGCTATTTAAGGGTGGATTGTCACTCCCAAGACGCGCCACTGCAATCACGTTTTCTCGGGTCGCATTGTACAGGAAAAGGGTGCATACTGTCTGCAAAATGAAAGAAAAACAACCGAGATCTTTCACCCCCGTCCGACACTATTTTCTATTATTAAGTTTCACCCGCATCCACGTCTTTATATTACGATTCACTTAAAGTTCCCATCTACCTACACTCGATCCTTTGATATTTCTCATTTATTACGACTCCAGCATGTATAATGTCAAAATGTCTCGTGCGAATAGGGGTTGTATTTTACCTGATTATTGACTTCTTCCCTCATAAAGCTATCGAGAGAGGACACCGCGTCCAGCACAGTGAGATTATTGTGCTGTCTCAATAAACTCTCGTCCTTCTCGCTGTATCCCAGGAACATGAAAACCCCGTGCGGTATAGTATAAGAGTCTACGCAAACAATTACCTCGTTAAATCATCATATACCGTCGACAAACCATTTTCTTTAAAACCTAGACTGACGAAATATCATTGATCCAAATGAAATAGCGCAGTATTAATTCGAGAAAGCAAAGTGATTTCTAAGATCGAAGAAACAATAACGATATTAGAGTGGTATATTCACCGGGTGAGGGTCGCATGCATATGAAACGACCACTGTAGCAGAGACAAGGGCCGCGATGAGCTTGATAAGCCGGTGCCTCGTGATTGTAGAATGCAAAATCGGTTTTGCACGGCGAGGAGTCGACGCAGATCGTGTTGCAGATCAAAACTTCGCCTTCGCCGCACTGACAGAGTTCCGAGCATTCCGGCTCGTCTTCCCGATACAGCTGATAGGAACGATCGTTACGTTAACCACACGCCGACCAGACCTCTACCATATTCTAATTCATCTTTAGTTTCCAGTTATTATTTTTGGAATAATTCGATGCTTGGTACACCTCCGTGACTCCGAGAAAAATATAGCACGGCTTACCGATTTGAAAGGAATATTAAATGAAATCGGTAGTCAGTAACTGAAAGCCGCATACTCTGAGCGAATGTTTATAAATCAATATGCTCTCAAAGTTTATATGAAAATAAAATATCAGAGTAAAAAATAATTCTAGAAGGGTGAGCGAGTGAATCGAAACCTTGGTAGAAAACACGTGGAAATTGCTGGCAGGTGTAGGAAAATCGATTTTCCCTCGTTACCTTCTGCAGCTCGAGTATTGTAAATACCAGACTATCTCTTGGTGTTTTTTTGCATATCTATCCACTCCTCTATATTCTCCTCTGTTTTTCTGGCCTGCTCTACATTTCTCTTTGACAGAAAAAAAGTCATACTATCAAGGATCTACGTCGTAGTTAATAATTCCATTAATTAATTATCAAAGGCCACTCGTTCGTTCGCGAGTAAGGAACCATCAATATTTATAACTATCTCGTGTTCACTCGCGTGGCAATTTAAAATCGTGCATAATTCAAAATTGTATAATTCATCGCTATTCAATTTTCTTGTATTCGCCTGTGCGAAAACTAATATAGCTTTAATCGTTGAAAAAGCGTTTGTCTCTATGATATCAATACTGGTCTTTAATATAGTATTATTCTAGACTTATTCGAAGAGTTTTATTATTAAATGTTTTGCGTTATAATTAATAATTCTATTAATAAATCTCCGACGAGAGCTTCCCGTAGAATGTCAGGAAAACCGGATTCGATTTTTAGCAATATAAATATCGCTAGACTATAAATCCTTGGTATAAAACAGCGTTTATTTGTCGAAGATATTTTGATCAGGGACACGTGTACACGCCTCCGTGCTTTCTACCATTGAGCATTTAAGGTCGTGAAAGGGAAGAAACTGAAAAGGAAGAGGGACCAGTTTGTCGTTGACAAAAAGAGTTTCGAAATTGTCGGAGTACTCACCCTCTTGCCTTTGCCCTCCCTTATGTATTGGTGACTTTGTCGAGGCCTTTGAACCACGCAGAACCCTAGAAAGAGAGGACCTTTAGACGCGGGCTACGGATTTTCGATTCGACTATTTTTCCTCTCCACCCGCATCACCGGTCTCTTCACCCCTCGCTCGAGGTACCACCCCCGAGTATTTCACGATTCCACCCCAACCACCCTGTTTATTCTACATCGTTTTGGACTTGCACTCTCCGTGTTTCGCCTATTTTGCTTTGGAACGTTCCAACGAAACATTCCTCGTGTTCGCGTCAGACGGAACACTCTCTTTCCTTTCTTACAGAACGCGATCAAAAAGGGTGGTTTTTTCTATCGTGAAATACCGAATCACAGAAAAAGATTTTCGGTGAAGATTTTCCGTCGCTTCGTTGTTCGACAATCTTGTTTGGACATCTTTTAACGGGCGTCAAAGATTCGTCCGTGCGACATTGTATTAAGATTTATATTAGCGTATCGAGGTATAAAAAATGAGGACTCACGAGGGGGTGTTGTGGTTGTGGTCGTGGTACTTGGGGTCGTGCTCTGGGTGGTGGTGCTTATGGTGGTCGTACTGATTTCCCATGGTTCCGTCGGTTCGGTGGTTGGCCACCTAGTCACTTCAGGGATTTGATTATCTTCCACTTGTTCGACCGCGGTGACGGTCGTTGTACTAATCGGTGATTTCGTCGTCGACGAAACGGTCGTCGTTGTGGTCCGGGGATAATGATGGTGTTTCCTCCTCACGTGATAGTCCTTCTGGGACTCCACTGGAACCATGTAAGAGGGACGCTCCGCTTTATAATAGAAATTTCCAGGAACAAAGGACCATTATCGTTAAATCGTTCCAACGCGACCCACCGTTCGAGACGATCAAATTTTTACGGTGGAACAATCTAAGCCGAGTATGAGCTAACCCGTGTGAATAGGATAACAAAATACTAATATTATTCTCAGTTTCGTGAATATTTTTTGATGCAACAAAATGCATTCGAAAGAGCGGAATTTTCTCTATAAGATCATTGACGGACAAAAATATCCCACGGTTGGTTCTTTTGTAATAATTAAAATACCGGGCCTCCTCCGAGCGGTGGGTTTTACTCGCGAACAAGGTTGAATGAAGGTCCCGAATAATCGTTAATAACTAAATATCCCGTGAATATTTTTTGATGCAACAAAATGCATTCGAAAGAGCGGACTTTTCTCTATAAGATCATTGACGGACAAAAATATCCCACGGTTGGTTCTTTTGTAATAATTAAAATACCGGGCCTCCTCCGAGCGCTGGGTTTTACTCGCGAACAAGGTTGAATGAAGGTCCCGAATAATCGTTAATAACTAAATATCCCGTGAATATTTTTTGATGCAACAAAATGCATTCGAAAGAGCGGACTTTTCTCTATAAGATCATTGACGGACAAAAATATCCCATGGTTGGTTCTTTTGTAATAATTAAAATACCGGGCCTCCTCCGAGCGCTGGGTGTTACTCGCGAATAAGGTTGAATGAAGGTCCCGAATAATCGTTAATAACTAAGTAGCCCGTGAATATTTTTTGATGCGGCAAAATGCATTCGAAAGAGCGGACTTTTCTCTATAAGATCATTGACGGACAAAAATATCCCACGGTTGGTTCTTTTGTAATAATTAAAATACCGGGCCTCCTCCGAGCGCTGGGTGTTACTCGCGAATAAGGTTGAATGAAGGTCCCGAATAATCGTTAATAACTAAGTAGCCCGTGAATATTTTTTGATGCAACAAAATGCATTCGAAAGAGCGGACTTTTCTCTATAAGATCATTGACGGACAAAAATATCCCACGGTTGGTTCTTTTGTAATAATTAAAATACCGGGCCTCCTCCGAGCGGTGGGTTTTACTCGCGAACAAGGTTGAATGAAGGTCCCGAATAATCGTTAATAACTAAATATCCCGTGAATATTTTTTGATGCAACAAAATGCATTCGAAAGAGCGGACTTTTCTCTATAAGATCATTGACGGACAAAAATATCCCATGGTTGGTTCTTTTGTAATAATTAAAATACCGGGCCTCCTCCGAGCGCTGGGTGTTACTCGCGAATAAGGTTGAATGAAGGTCCCGAATAATCGTTAATAACTAAGTAGCCCGTGAATATTTTTTGATGCGGCAAAATGCATTCGAAAGAGCGGACTTTTCTCTATAAGATCATTGACGGACAAAAATATCCCACGGTTGGTTCTTTTGTAATAATTAAAATACCGGGCCTCCTCCGAGCGGTGGGTTTTACTCGCGAACAAGGTTGAATGAAGGTCCCGAATAATCGTTAATAACTAAATATCCCGTGAATATTTTTTGATGCAACAAAATGCATTCGAAAGAGCGGACTTTTCTCTATAAGATCATTGACGGACAAAAATATCCCACGGTTGGTTCTTTTGTAATAATTAAAATACCGGGCCTCCTCCGAGCGGTGGGTTTTACTCGCGAACAAGGTTGAATGAAGGTCCCGAATAATCGTTAATAACTAAATATCCCGTGAATATTTTTTGATGCAACAAAATGCATTCGAAAGAGCGGACTTTTCTCTATAAGACCATTGACGGACAAAAATATCGCACGGTTGGTTCTTTTGTAATAATTAAAAGACCGGGCCTCCTCCGAGCGGTGGGTTTTACTCGCGAACAAGGTTGAATGCAGGTCCCGAATAATCGTTAATAACTAAGTAGCCCGTGAATATTTTTTGATGCAGCAAAATGCATTCGAAAGAGCGGACTTTTCTCTATAAGATCATTGACGGACAAAAATATCCCACGGTTGGTTCTTTTGTAATAATTAAAATACCGGGCCTCCTCCGAGCGGTGGGTTTTACTCGCGAACAAGGTTGAATGAAGGTCCCGAATAATCGTTAATAACTAAATATCCCGTGAATATTTTTTGATGCAACAAAATGCATTCGAAAGAGCGGACTTTTCTCTATAAGATCATTGACGGACAAAAATATCCCACGGTTGGTTCTTTTGTAATAATTAAAATACCGGGCCTCCTCCGAGCGGTGGGTTTTACTCGCGAACAAGGTTGAATGAAGGTCCCGAATAATCGTTAATAACTAAATATCCCGTGAATATTTTTTGATGCAACAAAATGCATTCGAAAGAGCGGACTTTTCTCTATAAGACCATTGACGGACAAAAATATCGCACGGTTGGTTCTTTTGTAATAATTAAAAGACCGGGCCTCCTCCGAGCGGTGGGTTTTACTCGCGAACAAGGTTGAATGCAGGTCCCGAATAATCGTTAATAACTAAGTAGCCCGTGAATATTTTTTGATGCAGCAAAATGCATTCGAAAGAGCGGACTTTTCTCTATAAGATCATTGACGGACAAAAATATCCCACGGTTGGTTCTTTTGTAATAATTAAAATACCGGGCCTCCTCCGAGCGGTGGGTTTTACTCGCGAACAAGGTTGAATGAAGGTCCCGAATAATCGTTAATAACTAAATATCCCGTGAATATTTTTTGATGCAACAAAATGCATTCGAAAGAGCGGACTTTTCTCTATAAGATCATTGACGGACAAAAATATCCCACGGTTGGTTCTTTTGTAATAATTAAAATACCGGGCCTCCTCCGAGCGGTGGGTTTTACTCGCGAACAAGGTTGAATGAAGGTCCCGAATAATCGTTAATAACTAAATATCCCGTGAATATTTTTTGATGCAACAAAATGCATTCGAAAGAGCGGACTTTTCTCTATAAGACCATTGACGGACAAAAATATCGCACGGTTGGTTCTTTTGTAATAATTAAAAGACCGGGCCTCCTCCGAGCGGTGGGTTTTACTCGCGAACAAGGTTGAATGCAGGTCCCGAATAATCGTTAATAACTAAGTAGCCCGTGAATATTTTTTGATGCAGCAAAATGCATTCGAAAGAGCGGACTTTTCTCTATAAGATCATTGACGGACAAAAATATCCCACGGTTGGTTCTTTTGTAATAATTAAAATACCGGGCCTCCTCCGAGCGCTGGGTTTTACTCGCGAACAAGGTTGAATGAAGGTCCCGAATAATCGTTAATAACTAAATATCCCGTGAATATTTTTTGATGCAACAAAATGCATTCGAAAGAGCGGACTTTTCTCTATAAGATCATTGACGGACAAAAATATCCCATGGTTGGTTCTTTTGTAATAATTAAAATACCGGGCCTCCTCCGAGCGCTGGGTGTTACTCGCGAATAAGGTTGAATGAAGGTCCCGAATAATCGTTAATAACTAAGTAGCCCGTGAATATTTTTTGATGCGGCAAAATGCATTCGAAAGAGCGGACTTTTCTCTATAAGATCATTGACGGACAAAAATATCCCACGGTTGGTTCTTTTGTAATAATTAAAATACCGGGCCTCCTCCGAGCGGTGGGTTTTACTCGCGAACAAGGTTGAATGAAGGTCCCGAATAATCGTTAATAACTAAATATCCCGTGAATATTTTTTGATGCAACAAAATGCATTCGAAAGAGCGGACTTTTCTCTATAAGATCATTGACGGACAAAAATATCCCATGGTTGGTTCTTTTGTAATAATTAAAATACCGGGCCTCCTCCGAGCGCTGGGTGTTACTCGCGAATAAGGTTGAATGAAGGTCCCGAATAATCGTTAATAACTAAGTAGCCCGTGAATATTTTTTGATGCGGCAAAATGCATTCGAAAGAGCGGACTTTTCTCTATAAGATCATTGACGGACAAAAATATCCCACGGTTGGTTCTTTTGTAATAATTAAAATACCGGGCCTCCTCCGAGCGGTGGGTTTTACTCGCGAACAAGGTTGAATGAAGGTCCCGAATAATCGTTAATAACTAAATATCCCGTGAATATTTTTTGATGCAACAAAATGCATTCGAAAGAGCGGACTTTTCTCTATAAGATCATTGACGGACAAAAATATCCCACGGTTGGTTCTTTTGTAATAATTAAAATACCGGGCCTCCTCCGAGCGGTGGGTTTTACTCGCGAACAAGGTTGAATGAAGGTCCCGAATAATCGTTAATAACTAAATATCCCGTGAATATTTTTTGATGCAACAAAATGCATTCGAAAGAGCGGACTTTTCTCTATAAGACCATTGACGGACAAAAATATCGCACGGTTGGTTCTTTTGTAATAATTAAAAGACCGGGCCTCCTCCGAGCGGTGGGTTTTACTCGCGAACAAGGTTGAATGCAGGTCCCGAATAATCGTTAATAACTAAGTAGCCCGTGAATATTTTTTGATGCAGCAAAATGCATTCGAAAGAGCGGACTTTTCTCTATAAGATCATTGACGGACAAAAATATCCCACGGTTGGTTCTTTTGTAATAATTAAAATACCGGGCCTCCTCCGAGCGGTGGGTTTTACTCGCGAACAAGGTTGAATGAAGGTCCCGAATAATCGTTAATAACTAAATATCCCGTGAATATTTTTTGATGCAACAAAATGCATTCGAAAGAGCGGACTTTTCTCTATAAGATCATTGACGGACAAAAATATCCCACGGTTGGTTCTTTTGTAATAATTAAAATACCGGGCCTCCTCCGAGCGGTGGGTTTTACTCGCGAACAAGGTTGAATGAAGGTCCCGAATAATCGTTAATAACTAAATATCCCGTGAATATTTTTTGATGCAACAAAATGCATTCGAAAGAGCGGACTTTTCTCTATAAGACCATTGACGGACAAAAATATCGCACGGTTGGTTCTTTTGTAATAATTAAAAGACCGGGCCTCCTCCGAGCGGTGGGTTTTACTCGCGAACAAGGTTGAATGCAGGTCCCGAATAATCGTTAATAACTAAGTAGCCCGTGAATATTTTTTGATGCAGCAAAATGCATTCGAAAGAGCGGACTTTTCTCTATAAGATCATTGACGGACAAAAATATCCCACGGTTGGTTCTTTTGTAATAATTAAAATACCGGGCCTCCTCCGAGCGGTGGGTTTTACTCGCGAACAAGGTTGAATGAAGGTCCCGAATAATCGTTAATAACTAAATAGCCCGTGAATATTTTTTGATGCAACAAAATGCATTCGAAAGAGCGGACTTTTCTCTATAAGATCATTGACGGACAAAAATATCCCACGGTTGGTTCTTTTGTAATAATTAAAATACCGGGCCTCCTCCGAGCGGTGGGTTTTACTCGCGAACAAGGTTGAATGAAGGTCCCGAATAATCGTTAATAACTAAATAGCCCGTGAATATTTTTTGATGCAACAAAATGCATTCGAAAGAGCGGACTTTTCTCTATAAGACCATTGACGGACAAAAATATCGCACGGTTGGTTCTTTTGTAATAATTAAAAGACCGGGCCTCCTCCGAGCGGTGGGTTTTACTCGCGAACAAGGTTGAATGCAGGTCCCGAATAATCGTTAATAACTAAGTAGCCCGTGAATATTTTTTGATGCAGCAAAATGCATTCGAAAGAGCGGACTTTTCTCTATAAGATCATTGACGGACAAAAATATCCCACGGTTGGTTCTTTTGTAATAATTAAAATACCGGGCCTCCTCCGAGCGCTGGGTTTTACTCGCGAACAAGGTTGAATGAAGGTCCCGAATAATCGTTAATAACTAAATATCCCGTGAATATTTTTTGATGCAACAAAATGCATTCGAAAGAGCGGACTTTTCTCTATAAGATCATTGACGGACAAAAATATCCCATGGTTGGTTCTTTTGTAATAATTAAAATACCGGGCCTCCTCCGAGCGCTGGGTGTTACTCGCGAATAAGGTTGAATGAAGGTCCCGAATAATCGTTAATAACTAAGTAGCCCGTGAATATTTTTTGATGCGGCAAAATGCATTCGAAAGAGCGGACTTTTCTCTATAAGATCATTGACGGACAAAAATATCCCACGGTTGGTTCTTTTGTAATAATTAAAATACCGGGCCTCCTCCGAGCGGTGGGTTTTACTCGCGAACAAGGTTGAATGAAGGTCCCGAATAATCGTTAATAACTAAATATCCCGTGAATATTTTTTGATGCAACAAAATGCATTCGAAAGAGCGGACTTTTCTCTATAAGATCATTGACGGACAAAAATATCCCACGGTTGGTTCTTTTGTAATAATTAAAATACCGGGCCTCCTCCGAGCGGTGGGTTTTACTCGCGAACAAGGTTGAATGAAGGTCCCGAATAATCGTTAATAACTAAATATCCCGGGAATATTTTTTGATGCAACAAAATGCATTCGAAAGAGCGGACTTTTCTCTATAAGATCATTGACGGACAAAAATATCCCACGGTTGGTTCTTTTGTAATAATTAAAATACCGGGCCTCCTCCGAGCGGTGGGTTTTACTCGCGAACAAGGTTGAATGAAGGTCCCGAATAATCGTTAATAACTAAATATCCCGTGAATATTTTTTGATGCAACAAAATGCATTCGAAAGAGCGGACTTTTCTCTATAAGACCATTGACGGACAAAAATATCGCACGGTTGGTTCTTTTGTAATAATTAAAATACCGGGCCTCCTCCGAGCGGTGGGTTTTACTCGCGAACAAGGTTGAATGCAGGTCCCGAATAATCGTTAATAACTAAGTAGCCCGTGAATATTTTTTGATGCAGCAAAATGCATTCGAAAGAGCGGACTTTTCTCTATAAGATCATTGACGGACAAAAATATCCCACGGTTGGTTCTTTTGTAATAATTAAAATACCGGGCCTCCTCCGAGCGGTGGGTTTTACTCGCGAACAAGGTTGAATGAAGGTCACGAATAATCGTTAATAACTAAATATCCCGTGAATATTTTTTGATGCAACAAAGTGCATTCGAAAGAGCGGACTTTTCTCTATAAGATCATTGACGGAGAAAAATATCCCACTGTTGGTTCTTTTGTAATAATTAAAATACCGGGCCTCCTCCGAGCGCTGGGTGTTACTCGCGAACAAGGTTGAATGAAGGTCCCGAATAATCGTTAATAACTAAGTAGCCCGTGAATATTTTTTGATGCAACAAAATGCATTCGAAAGAGCGGACTTTTCTCTATAAGATCATTGACGGACAAAAATATCCCACGGTTGGTTCTTTTGTAATAATTAAAATACCGGGCCTCCTCCGAGCGCTGGGTTTTACTCGCGAACAAGGTTGAATGAAGGTCCCGAATAATCGTTAATAACTAAATATCCCGTGAATATTTTTTGATGCAACAAAATGCATTCGAAAGAGCGGACTTTTCTCTATAAGATCATTGACGGACAAAAATATCCCACGGTTGGTTCTTTTGTAATAATTAAAATACCGGGCCTCCTCCGAGCGCTGGGTTTTACTCGCGAACAAGGTTGAATGAAGGTCCCGAATAATCGTTAATAACTAAATATCCCGTGAATATTTTTTGATGCAACAAAATGCATTCGAAAGAGCGGACTTTTCTCTATAAGATCATTGACGGACAAAAATATCCCATGGTTGGTTCTTTTGTAATAATTAAAATACCGGGCCTCCTCCGAGCGCTGGGTGTTACTCGCGAATAAGGTTGAATGAAGGTCCCGAATAATCGTTAATAACTAAGTAGCCCGTGAATATTTTTTGATGCGGCAAAATGCATTCGAAAGAGCGGACTTTTCTCTATAAGATCATTGACGGACAAAAATATCCCACGGTTGGTTCTTTTGTAATAATTAAAATACCGGGCCTCCTCCGAGCGCTGGGTGTTACTCGCGAACAAGGTTGAATGAAGGTCCCGAATAATCGTTAATAACTAAATATCCCGTGAATATTTTTTGATGCAGCAAAATGCATTCGAAAGAGCGGACTTTTCTCTATAAGATCATTGACGGACAAAAATATCCCACGGTTGGTTCTTTTGTAATAATTAAAATACCGGGCCTCCTCCGAGCGGTGGGTTTTACTCGCGAACAAGGTTGAATGAAGGTCCCGAATAATCGTTAATAACTAAATATCCCGTGAATATTTTTTGATGCAACAAAATGCATTCGAAAGAGCGGACTTTTCTCTATAAGATCATTGACGGACAAAAATATCCCACGGTTGGTTCTTTTGTAATAATTAAAATACCGGGCCTCCTCCGAGCGCTGGGTTTTACTCGCGAACAAGGTTGAATGAAGGTCCCGAATAATCGTTAATAACTAAATATCCCGTGAATATTTTTTGATGCAACAAAATGCATTCGAAAGAGCGGACTTTTCTCTATAAGATCATTGACGGACAAAAATATCCCATGGTTGGTTCTTTTGTAATAATTAAAATACCGGGCCTCCTCCGAGCGCTGGGTGTTACTCGCGAATAAGGTTGAATGAAGGTCCCGAATAATCGTTAATAACTAAGTAGCCCGTGAATATTTTTTGATGCGGCAAAATGCATTCGAAAGAGCGGACTTTTCTCTATAAGATCATTGACGGACAAAAATATCCCACGGTTGGTTCTTTTGTAATAATTAAAATACCGGGCCTCCTCCGAGCGCTGGGTGTTACTCGCGAATAAGGTTGAATGAAGGTCCCGAATAATCGTTAATAACTAAATATCCCGTGAATATTTTTTGATGCAACAAAATGCATTCGAAAGAGCGGACTTTTCTCTATAAGATCATTGACGGACAAAAATATCCCACGGTTGGTTCTTTTGTAATAATTAAAATACCGGGCCTCCTCCGAGCGGTGGGTTTTACTCGCGAACAAGGTTGAATGAAGGTCCCGAATAATCGTTAATAACTAAATATCCCGTGAATATTTTTTGATGCAACAAAATGCATTCGAAAGAGCGGACTTTTCTCTATAAGATCATTGACGGACAAAAATATCCCATGGTTGGTTCTTTTGTAATAATTAAAATACCGGGCCTCCTCCGAGCGGTGGGTTTTACTCGCGAACAAGGTTGAATGAAGGTCCCGAATAATCGTTAATAACTAAATATCCCGTGAATATTTTTTGATGCAACAAAATGCATTCGAAAGAGCGGACTTTTCTCTATAAGATCATTGACGGACAAAAATATCCCACGGTTGGTTCTTTTGTAATAATTAAAATACCGGGCCTCCTCCGAGCGGTGGGTTTTACTCGCGAACAAGGTTGAATGAAGGTCCCGAATAATCGTTAATAACTAAATATCCCGTGAATATTTTTTGATGCAACAAAATGCATTCGAAAGAGCGGACTTTTCTCTATAAGATCATTGACGGACAAAAATATCGCACGGTTGGTTCTTTTGTAATAATTAAAAGACCGGGCCTCCTCCGAGCGGTGGGTTTTACTCGCGAACAAGGTTGAATGCAGGTCCCGAATAATCGTTAATAACTAAGTAGCCCGTGAATATTTTTTGATGCAGCAAAATGCATTCGAAAGAGCGGACTTTTCTCTATAAGATCATTGACGGACAAAAATATCCCACGGTTGGTTCTTTTGTAATAATTAAAATACCGGGCCTCCTCCGAGCGCTGGGTTTTACTCGCGAACAAGGTTGAATGAAGGTCCCGAATAATCGTTAATAACTAAATATCCCGTGAATATTTTTTGATGCAACAAAATGCATTCGAAAGAGCGGACTTTTCTCTATAAGATCATTGACGGACAAAAATATCCCATGGTTGGTTCTTTTGTAATAATTAAAATACCGGGCCTCCTCCGAGCGCTGGGTGTTACTCGCGAATAAGGTTGAATGAAGGTCCCGAATAATCGTTAATAACTAAGTAGCCCGTGAATATTTTTTGATGCGGCAAAATGCATTCGAAAGAGCGGACTTTTCTCTATAAGATCATTGACGGACAAAAATATCCCACGGTTGGTTCTTTTGTAATAATTAAAATACCGGGCCTCCTCCGAGCGCTGGGTGTTACTCGCGAATAAGGTTGAATGAAGGTCCCGAATAATCGTTAATAACTAAGTAGCCCGTGAATATTTTTTGATGCGGCAAAATGCATTCGAAAGAGCGGACTTTTCTCTATAAGATCATTGACGGACAAAAATATCCCACGGTTGGTTCTTTTGTAATAATTAAAATACCGGGCCTCCTCCGAGCGCTGGGTTTTACTCGCGAACAAGGTTGAATGAAGGTCCCGAATAATCGTTAATAACTAAATATCCCGTGAATATTTTTTGATGCAACAAAATGCATTCGAAAGAGCGGACTTTTCTCTATAAGATCATTGACGGACAAAAATATCCCACGGTTGGTTCTTTTGTAATAATTAAAATACCGGGCCTCCTCCGAGCGGTGGGTTTTACTCGCGAACAAGGTTGAATGAAGGTCCCGAATAATCGTTAATAACTAAATATCCCGTGAATATTTTTTGATGCAACAAAATGCATTCGAAAGAGCGGACTTTTCTCTATAAGATCATTGACGGACAAAAATATCCCATGGTTGGTTCTTTTGTAATAATTAAAATACCGGGCCTCCTCCGAGCGCTGGGTGTTACTCGCGAATAAGGTTGAATGAAGGTCCCGAATAATCGTTAATAACTAAGTAGCCCGTGAATATTTTTTGATGCGGCAAAATGCATTCGAAAGAGCGGACTTTTCTCTATAAGATCATTGACGGACAAAAATATCCCACGGTTGGTTCTTTTGTAATAATTAAAATACCGGGCCTCCTCCGAGCGGTGGGTTTTACTCGCGAACAAGGTTGAATGAAGGTCCCGAATAATCGTTAATAACTAAATATCCCGTGAATATTTTTTGATGCAACAAAATGCATTCGAAAGAGCGGACTTTTCTCTATAAGATCATTGACGGACAAAAATATCCCACGGTTGGTTCTTTTGTAATAATTAAAATACCGGGCCTCCTCCGAGCGGTGGGTTTTACTCGCGAACAAGGTTGAATGAAGGTCCCGAATAATCGTTAATAACTAAATATCCCGTGAATATTTTTTGATGCAACAAAATGCATTCGAAAGAGCGGACTTTTCTCTATAAGATCATTGACGGACAAAAATATCCCACGGTTGGTTCTTTTGTAATAATTAAAATACCGGGCCTCCTCCGAGCGGTGGGTTTTACTCGCGAACAAGGTTGAATGAAGGTCCCGAATAATCGTTAATAACTAAATATCCCGTGAATATTTTTTGATGCAACAAAATGCATTCGAAAGAGCGGACTTTTCTCTATAAGACCATTGACGGACAAAAATATCCCACGGTTGGTTCTTTTGTAATAATTAAAATACCGGGCCTCCTCCGAGCGGTGGGTTTTACTCGCGAACAAGGTTGAATGCAGGTCCCGAATAATCGTTAATAACTAAGTAGCCCGTGAATATTTTTTGATGCAGCAAAATGCATTCGAAAGAGCGGACTTTTCTCTATAAGATCATTGACGGACAAAAATATCCCACGGTTGGTTCTTTTGTAATAATTAAAATACCGGGCCTCCTCCGAGCGGTGGGTTTTACTCGCGAACAAGGTTGAATGAAGGTCACGAATAATCGTTAATAACTAAATATCCCGTGAATATTTTTTGATGCAACAAAGTGCATTCGAAAGAGCGGACTTTTCTCTATAAGATCATTGACGGAGAAAAATATCCCACTGTTGGTTCTTTTGTAATAATTAAAATACCGGGCCTCCTCCGAGCGCTGGGTGTTACTCGCGAACAAGGTTGAATGAAGGTCCCGAATAATCGTTAATAACTAAGTAGCCCGTGAATATTTTTTGATGCAGCAAAATGCATTCGAAAGAGCGGACTTTTCTCTATAAGATCATTGACGGACAAAAATATCCCACGGTTGGTTCTTTTGTAATAATTAAAATACCGGGCCTCCTCCGAGCGCTGGGTTTTACTCGCGAACAAGGTTGAATGAAGGTCCCGAATAATCGTTAATAACTAAATATCCCGTGAATATTTTTTGATGCAACAAAATGCATTCGAAAGAGCGGACTTTTCTCTATAAGATCATTGACGGACAAAAATATCCCATGGTTGGTTCTTTTGTAATAATTAAAATACCGGGCCTCCTCCGAGCGCTGGGTGTTACTCGCGAATAAGGTTGAATGAAGGTCCCGAATAATCGTTAATAACTAAGTAGCCCGTGAATATTTTTTGATGCGGCAAAATGCATTCGAAAGAGCGGACTTTTCTCTATAAGATCATTGACGGACAAAAATATCCCACGGTTGGTTCTTTTGTAATAATTAAAATACCGGGCCTCCTCCGAGCGCTGGGTGTTACTCGCGAATAAGGTTGAATGAAGGTCCCGAATAATCGTTAATAACTAAGTAGCCCGTGAATATTTTTTGATGCGGCAAAATGCATTCGAAAGAGCGGACTTTTCTCTATAAGATCATTGACGGACAAAAATATCCCACGGTTGGTTCTTTTGTAATAATTAAAATACCGGGCCTCCTCCGAGCGCTGGGTTTTACTCGCGAACAAGGTTGAATGAAGGTCCCGAATAATCGTTAATAACTAAATATCCCGTGAATATTTTTTGATGCAACAAAATGCATTCGAAAGAGCGGACTTTTCTCTATAAGATCATTGACGGACAAAAATATCCCACGGTTGGTTCTTTTGTAATAATTAAAATACCGGGCCTCCTCCGAGCGGTGGGTTTTACTCGCGAACAAGGTTGAATGAAGGTCCCGAATAATCGTTAATAACTAAATATCCCGTGAATATTTTTTGATGCAACAAAATGCATTCGAAAGAGCGGACTTTTCTCTATAAGATCATTGACGGACAAAAATATCCCATGGTTGGTTCTTTTGTAATAATTAAAATACCGGGCCTCCTCCGAGCGCTGGGTGTTACTCGCGAATAAGGTTGAATGAAGGTCCCGAATAATCGTTAATAACTAAGTAGCCCGTGAATATTTTTTGATGCAGCAAAATGCATTCGAAAGAGCGGACTTTTCTCTATAAGATCATTGACGGACAAAAATATCCCACGGTTGGTTCTTTTGTAATAATTAAAATACCGGGCCTCCTCCGAGCGGTGGGTTTTACTCGCGAACAAGGTTGAATGAAGGTCCCGAATAATCGTTAATAACTAAATATCCCGTGAATATTTTTTGATGCAACAAAATGCATTCGAAAGAGCGGACTTTTCTCTATAAGATCATTGACGGACAAAAATATCCCACGGTTGGTTCTTTTGTAATAATTAAAATACCGGGCCTCCTCCGAGCGGTGGGTTTTACTCGCGAACAAGGTTGAATGAAGGTCCCGAATAATCGTTAATAACTAAATATCCCGTGAATATTTTTTGATGCAACAAAATGCATTCGAAAGAGCGGACTTTTCTCTATAAGATCATTGACGGACAAAAATATCCCACGGTTGGTTCTTTTGTAATAATTAAAATACCGGGCCTCCTCCGAGCGGTGGGTTTTACTCGCGAACAAGGTTGAATGAAGGTCCCGAATAATCGTTAATAACTAAATATCCCGTGAATATTTTTTGATGCAACAAAATGCATTCGAAAGAGCGGACTTTTCTCTATAAGACCATTGACGGACAAAAATATCCCACGGTTGGTTCTTTTGTAATAATTAAAATACCGGGCCTCCTCCGAGCGGTGGGTTTTACTCGCGAACAAGGTTGAATGCAGGTCCCGAATAATCGTTAATAACTAAGTAGCCCGTGAATATTTTTTGATGCAGCAAAATGCATTCGAAAGAGCGGACTTTTCTCTATAAGATCATTGACGGACAAAAATATCCCACGGTTGGTTCTTTTGTAATAATTAAAATACCGGGCCTCCTCCGAGCGGTGGGTTTTACTCGCGAACAAGGTTGAATGAAGGTCACGAATAATCGTTAATAACTAAATATCCCGTGAATATTTTTTGATGCAACAAAGTGCATTCGAAAGAGCGGACTTTTCTCTATAAGATCATTGACGGAGAAAAATATCCCACTGTTGGTTCTTTTGTAATAATTAAAATACCGGGCCTCCTCCGAGCGCTGGGTGTTACTCGCGAACAAGGTTGAATGAAGGTCCCGAATAATCGTTAATAACTAAGTAGCCCGTGAATATTTTTTGATGCAACAAAATGCATTCGAAAGAGCGGACTTTTCTCTATAAGATCATTGACGGACAAAAATATCCCACGGTTGGTTCTTTTGTAATAATTAAAATACCGGGCCTCCTCCGAGCGCTGGGTTTTACTCGCGAACAAGGTTGAATGAAGGTCCCGAATAATCGTTAATAACTAAATATCCCGTGAATATTTTTTGATGCAACAAAATGCATTCGAAAGAGCGGACTTTTCTCTATAAGATCATTGACGGACAAAAATATCCCACGGTTGGTTCTTTTGTAATAATTAAAATACCGGGCCTCCTCCGAGCGGTGGGTTTTACTCGCGAACAAGGTTGAATGAAGGTCCCGAATAATCGTTAATAACTAAATATCCCGTGAATATTTTTTGATGCAACAAAATGCATTCGAAAGAGCGGACTTTTCTCTATAAGATCATTGACGGACAAAAATATCCCACGGTTGGTTCTTTTGTAATAATTAAAATACCGGGCCTCCTCCGAGCGCTGGGTTTTACTCGCGAACAAGGTTGAATGAAGGTCCCGAATAATCGTTAATAACTAAATATCCCGTGAATATTTTTTGATGCAACAAAATGCATTCGAAAGAGCGGACTTTTCTCTATAAGATCATTGACGGACAAAAATATCCCATGGTTGGTTCTTTTGTAATAATTAAAATACCGGGCCTCCTCCGAGCGCTGGGTGTTACTCGCGAATAAGGTTGAATGAAGGTCCCGAATAATCGTTAATAACTAAGTAGCCCGTGAATATTTTTTGATGCGGCAAAATGCATTCGAAAGAGCGGACTTTTCTCTATAAGATCATTGACGGACAAAAATATCCCACGGTTGGTTCTTTTGTAATAATTAAAATACCGGGCCTCCTCCGAGCGCTGGGTGTTACTCGCGAATAAGGTTGAATGAAGGTCCCGAATAATCGTTAATAACTAAGTAGCCCGTGAATATTTTTTGATGCAACAAAATGCATTCGAAAGAGCGGACTTTTCTCTATAAGATCATTGACGGACAAAAATATCCCACGGTTGGTTCTTTTGTAATAATTAAAATACCGGGCCTCCTCCGAGCGCTGGGTTTTACTCGCGAACAAGGTTGAATGAAGGTCCCGAATAATCGTTAATAACTAAATATCCCGTGAATATTTTTTGATGCAACAAAATGCATTCGAAAGAGCGGACTTTTCTCTATAAGACCATTGACGGACAAAAATATCGCACGGTTGGTTCTTTTGTAATAATTAAAATACCGGGCCTCCTCCGAGCGGTGGGTTTTACTCGCGAACAAGGTTGAATGAAGGTCCCGAATAATCGTTAATAACTAAATATCCCGTGAATATTTTTTGATGCAACAAAATGCATTCGAAAGAGCGGACTTTTCTCTATAAGATCATTGACGGACAAAAATATCCCACGGTTGGTTCTTTTGTAATAATTAAAATACCGGGCCTCCTCCGAGCGCTGGGTTTTACTCGCGAACAAGGTTGAATGAAGGTCCCGAATAATCGTTAATAACTAAATATCCCGTGAATATTTTTTGATGCAACAAAATGCATTCGAAAGAGCGGACTTTTCTCTATAAGATCATTGACGGACAAAAATATCCCATGGTTGGTTCTTTTGTAATAATTAAAATACCGGGCCTCCTCCGAGCGCTGGGTGTTACTCGCGAATAAGGTTGAATGAAGGTCCCGAATAATCGTTAATAACTAAGTAGCCCGTGAATATTTTTTGATGCGGCAAAATGCATTCGAAAGAGCGGACTTTTCTCTATAAGATCATTGACGGACAAAAATATCCCACGGTTGGTTCTTTTGTAATAATTAAAATACCGGGCCTCCTCCGAGCGCTGGGTGTTACTCGCGAATAAGGTTGAATGAAGGTCCCGAATAATCGTTAATAACTAAGTAGCCCGTGAATATTTTTTGATGCAACAAAATGCATTCGAAAGAGCGGACTTTTCTCTATAAGATCATTGACGGACAAAAATATCCCACGGTTGGTTCTTTTGTAATAATTAAAATACCGGGCCTCCTCCGAGCGCTGGGTTTTACTCGCGAACAAGGTTGAATGAAGGTCCCGAATAATCGTTAATAACTAAATATCCCGTGAATATTTTTTGATGCAACAAAATGCATTCGAAAGAGCGGAATTTTCTCTATAAGATCATTGACGGACAAAAATATCCCACGGTTGGTTCTTTTGTAATAATTAAAATACCGGGCCTCCTCCGAGCGGTGGGTTTTACTCGCGAACAAGGTTGAATGAAGGTCCCGAATAATCGTTAATAACTAAATATCCCGTGAATATTTTTTGATGCAACAAAATGCATTCGAAAGAGCGGACTTTTCTCTATAAGATCATTGACGGACAAAAATATCCCACGGTTGGTTCTTTTGTAATAATTAAAATACCGGGCCTCCTCCGAGCGCTGGGTTTTACTCGCGAACAAGGTTGAATGAAGGTCCCGAATAATCGTTAATAACTAAATATCCCGTGAATATTTTTTGATGCAACAAAATGCATTCGAAAGAGCGGACTTTTCTCTATAAGATCATTGACGGACAAAAATATCCCATGGTTGGTTCTTTTGTAATAATTAAAATACCGGGCCTCCTCCGAGCGCTGGGTGTTACTCGCGAACAAGGTTGAATGAAGGTCCCGAATAATCGTTAATAACTAAGTAGCCCGTGAATATTTTTTGATGCAGCAAAATGCATTCGAAAGAGCGGACTTTTCTCTATAAGATCATTGACGGACAAAAATATCCCATGGTTGGTTCTTTTGTAATAATTAAAATACCGGGCCTCCTCCGAGCGCTGGGTTTTACTCGCGAACAAGGTTGAATGAAGGTCCCGAATAATCGTTAATAACTAAATATCCCGTGAATATTTTTTGATGCAACAAAATGCATTCGAAAGAGCGGACTTTTCGCTATAGGATCATTGACGGACAAAAATATCCCACGGTTGGTTCTTTTGTAATAATTAAAATACCGGGCCTCCTCCGAGCGGTGGGTTTTACTCGCGAACAAGGTTGAATGAAGGTCCCGAATAATCGTTAATAACTAAGTAGCCCGTGAATATTTTTTGATGCAGCAAAATGCATTCGAAAGAGCGGACTTTTCTCTATAAGATCATTGACGGACAAAAATATCCCACGGTTGGTTCTTTTGTAATAATTAAAATACCGGGCCTCCTCCGAGCGCTGGGTTTTACTCGCGAACAAGGTTGAATGAAGGTCCCGAATAATCGTTAATAACTAAGTAGTCCGTGAATATTTTTTGATGCAACAAAGTGCATTTGAAAGAGCGGACTTTGCTCTATAAAATAACGGGCGGATAAAAATATCGCACGATTCGTTCTTCCGCGAAAATACTTATGGGGTGAAAATGACGTGTGCGACGTGTATAAATGAGAAAAGAACAGGGGGCACGTACTCGCGATATCAGTAATTCGGTAGATCGAAATCAACTGGTAACAGAAAGGATCGAGCGAGTTAGTGCGGTTCGCACGGCAGGGGGTACGTATTATGATGCGCTTCGAGGTCGGGGCTCGCAGTGCAATTTCTTCCTATCTAAATCACTTATCTACCGAACGAACTCTACCGTCCACGAACAACGCGTTATCTACTAATTATATAATGAACACGAATAAATAATCTCTCAATTCTTTCCTACGCTCCTATTTATTATGACGCGCGTGCTAATCTTGTTATGGCTGGTCGCCAATGAGACAGTACGAGTGATATAATGCAGTATAATAAAAATAATGAACTCACCGACGCAAGGATTGACCCAAAGAAGCCTCTGCCATCCGAGACAATCGTAAAGTTGAGTGAGCTCGGTTCCTTTGCAAGCACAGTTCGAGCGAAGCTCGGTACCGAGGATACCGAGGACAGCTTTTCGACACTCCGCCGGTGGTCCGGCACACTTTTTCGTCACGCTGTCCACGGCACAGCTTTGTTCGTAATATTCCAACTTCAATCTGTCAGGAAATATTAAAGTGGAGTCACGAAATTATCATAAATTCGCCGGGTAAGCAGATGTACGCGAATACGTCGCGACAATGTTAAATACGTTATGCATGGCACGTTGCTTCGAAGTAGAGCAATATCGAATTAATGTTTGAGAAACCCTGCCCGAAGAATTTGCGGAGAATTACAAATTATAACTTCAACTCAATTCGATACGGCAAATTACATCGAAAAAGTTAATTAATTCGGTCGAATTCGTCGATTAATTAAAATTGATTAATTTAGGTGAATAAATCAATAGCAGCGTGGGTACATAACGCACGCATATTGGAATGGAATCGTGGAAGAATTGCAATCGATTCGTTAAATCGATAGGCAGAACATTTTCATTTTAATAAACGTCCCGGTGGTTTTCCATTCGATCGAGCAACCCGATCGGTCCACCTACGATTTCTTTTCCAATTCCAAATCAAATTAATCCGCGAATGATTTTAATTAGGTTCGCGTTAATGGAGTCAACGTTAACGGAGAAAAATAGGGTTTTATTTTGTTCTCCCCGCGTTCGTTCGTTAGTGGAAATTAACTGTTTTCTTTGGTACGAATGTTCTCCTTAGTAATAAAGTGTTTCATCGCTCAAAGAAAACTGGATCGAGCCACGTCTCGTTGACTCGCAATTTAACTTTCAAATTGAAAGAACACCCATCCCATCCCGTTCCATCCCGTTCCATCCCGTCCCTCCCCAACGAATCGAAAGGGAAGGTAGGGGATAAAAGAAATCCATGCTGAATTTCTACCCGTTTAATCGGACCTTCGGTTTATTTCTGCCAATGTAATTAATTAGTAATTAAATCGATTCGAATTGTCTTCCGATTATTTACGACCCTGTTACTTTCTTCTTAAGACCCCGGTATTTCGTTGATTCGTTTCTTCCGCGATCACGTCCCCTTTAGATACTGTAATCTTATTATAATAACCGTCAAATTATTTTATACCTTGTAGCAAGTCTTTTTCTCTACCGCCAAGTACGCGACCCTCCAGTACACCAAACAATTTCATTACCACGTAAATATAAATCTCACTCACCGGCAACCCCGATTTTCTTTGCAAGCCTCGGCCAGACTGTGACAAGTAGGCATTTCCACCCCGTCGATGCGCTGAGCGCAAGCAGGGTGCATTTTTTCTTGCGCCACGATGCATTCGTCCTTCTTTCCATCTATTTTTCTGCACAATAACAGAGACACTTTTTTGTAAATAATTGTGAGGGTCGCGGAAAGCGAAGTCCCTCTTCCTAAGATGCGTCCCTCAGTAAGATGAGATGGTTGCGAAATGGGTATCGCTGAATGCCCGTTAAACGAGTCTGGCATGTATTTTATTCAGGGGAGGAGAGAAGCTATTTCCAGGAAACTCGATGGTTTGGTCGTTCGATTCCTGTTCCATCGCTCGGCCTACATACATTTAGGTGAGAGAGAGGCGAGAGGGAGAAGTGCCTTTTTCAAGGAATCGAACGCAAGGAAAGATAAAAAAATGAAGAGGCCACGCGAGAGAGAACAAACGAACGAGACAGCGTCGAGGAGAAAGTTTTTTTTACAATGTTTCTCCGACGAAAGCCACTTAAAAAGTTAAAGGAGTTTCATTGAAAGGAACGAGCTTCCCTCCGGTACATTCTACTTAGGGATTAAGGATACAGGGTTTAAGATACTCCCTTCCTATCGACAGTCTTTTGTCGGAAGGATTCTTTCTCGAGGGATTTACGACTCATTCGAGAATTCCTACGGATTTAATAATCGACGATAGATGTAGTCGATCGCGGATTTCATTATCGTGCGTTTAGTGGAATAATTAATGACGACCGCGGCGGGGTTAATTTTAGTTCGTATAGATCGCGCGCGAACATATACGTGCTTTCGAAAAATGATGCCGAGTAAAAAATGACGAAAGGTATTAAATATTCCCGCAGAAATTAATAAACAGCGTACTATTGTTGCAGCGGCGGTTAATCAACATTCAATCTCTCGTAAGTTGAAACTTTTGTTATCGGTAAAACTCGTTTATTTCCACCTCTCTGTATATTAAACTTAGCTACCAATATTTCGTAAAAAAAATTGATAAAAACATGTACTCGGTTACGGGCAATTTTTTACAACAATTTTGTCCGAGATATTCGATACGCGGAATTTTATTTTACCCGGAGCTCGAGAAGTTCTATCGGTACCTTCGCGTTTTTTTGTGCGATAGAACGATATGTATTTTTCGGGCTCGTATTAGTCGTTCCATCGACTAAATATCGTGTCACATCCTCGATTCTTTCAACAGCCGCGGAATTCCTGACTTGTCACGCGAACGATACTATTATCGGAGTCCTTTCGTTTTAACGCTAAAACCTTGGTCAATCAACAGACGGAATTAATTGGTGTGCGAGTTTATCTTCTTCGCGCATCTACACCCGACAAAAATATTATTACATTTACTTTACGTTCGAGTACCTTCTAAGATAATTTCAATTCTTTTCCACACCGAGAATAGTTTAAAAAAAATTCTTGACGCGATGCGAGATCGGATATTTTCACAGCGGTCTGAGAAATTTGTATCCAGAAGGTAATGTCTAATGGAAGAAAATATTGAGAAAAGATTAAAGACATGACCCAACTCACCGACAGAGGCAGAAGGCGATTTCCACGGAATGCTTGTGGTTCGCGGATTTGTAAAAATTCTGCAGGGCCTCCATGCACTCGTTCCTCGCGCAGGTCGCCGAATCGCAGTAGCTTAGGACGGGTTGTAGTAGGGCCTTACACTCCGGATCGTTTCTGAAGTGCAGAAAAACACGAAAAAATGTCTAAATATATCCATCGAGTTGAAACATAAGCGATACGGTGATTGAATAATTTGACTTACTTGCACGAAGTGTAAGCGTGATGACAAGTACTGGAGAGTATAACTTTCACCGGTGGTGGAACTTTCTCCATTTCAGAGGTGGCCGATGGTAGAATCGCCGACGATTCTACAAAGAGGGAGTACCAAGGAAACGTCCTATTAACGTGGTATTAAATAATGTTTGTTTGGAAATTCTATTAGATTGATATTAGTGAAATAACATAAATTTCACGGCGCGTCGAACGGAGTGTTTTTAAAGGTTGATGCGCATAATTTCAATCGCCAATGCAAAATGACGACGGTTATCGTATTTTTAGTATCGTTAGTCTACTTCGAGGTAGATTGCCATCGTCGAAGTTAAACATTTCAGAACGAACTGTAATTCTACGTGCACCGCGTGTTTACATAACCGAGCACAACCCAGCTTTCTACCAGGGGAATACAAATAAATGATAAATAAATGATAAATCGTCGGTACGGCCTGTCCAGACACACGCTACTTTTGCAGTGCAATACAAAATTTAATCAAGTGGAATAAGATGAACAAACACTTAATAAAATACCGTTCGAGTGTAAAGGTCTTCCCTTACCTTCGAAAATCATTTTTGCGACATAATCGAACATTCACGATTCAATTGGAATTCCAAGACAAATGCACGATCCATTGGCAATTGGAACAACTCGCCAAGTAATTATCCACAAACAGTGATCGGACTATTCGATCAGGTTAATTAAACCTAAAAGCAATCGATTGTCTCTGCAGCCATCCGATCAATCAACCAAGTAACTAGTTATAACATGGAGAGAGTGAGAAGGCGAAGCAGGAGAATGGACGTCCTTAATGGAGGACGGTCGATAAGATTCGGAGTAGAAACGGAATAGAAGCGTACGAGAAGCGGACTGGAAACGGAATAGTAAGAAAAGTAGAAAAAAGACTACTAGTCGAAGTAGAAACAAGTCAGTAATAAGAAGGGCCGATTCTGGTGGAAGGCCAGAATTCGCCGGATGACGAATGATCGACGTCGTTAACCATCGACCCTTCCTTCGATTGATGGACTCTGTACAGTCGGGTTTAACGACCTCGAGGGTTACGAAGGATATCCCTTCTGAATATCCGTAGGCCCACCTTTTCGTTGGTGGCTGATCGGGGATAAAAAAAGGAAGGCGAACGAATTACCCTTGAGAGGGTTGCAACCTAGCCAGATGACTGGCCATAAGTCAACCGTCCTGAAGAGCATGCCTTCGACGCACTTTATTAAGACAAACGACCTCCTCCTATATATCCTTTCGTCCCTACCAACCCCTTCGACCTTCTTAATCGTTACCTCCTTCTCCACCCCGTTCTTCAACCCCCACCGCCTTCAACATCCTCTGCCCTTTAGGGTGTGCCACAGAATCTTTGTCTTTAACCTCGGACTTAAAGTTGCTGGTTTAATCAGATATCTCGAAGCTTTTATATAGACTATAAGATGATTTCTTATGAAGGTAGGGCGGGGCTTTGTGGTCAAAGTGCCAAAAATGAAAACGGATATACATAACTTCAAAAATTGCATTACATTACACTACGTGCTGTCGGAAATAACAAATTATCCAAATAATAATCGAAAACAATAACGGCTCGCATGAATAATTCGGATTCTGATAAATGAATCTGTGATTATTATTTATTCGTAATATATTCTGCGATAAACTCTATTAAAAAGGTATAATTTCAAGAAAGAGGCAACTGTGCTAAGGGATTAAAATTCAATGGTAGATAGTGCTTAAACATGTTTTAGGATGATTTGGGTCGAAAGCAGTGGATAACAAATTATTCCGGTCAAAAATTAGGTCCTGATACTTCATTACTATTAATTTATTAATTTGAAATTCGAAATTTAATCGTGTATTAAATTGTATGGTTAATAAAAAAATTTGCGTAAACTACCCCGTTGTGAAGTCGGGGGCGTCGGGTCCCCGACTGTGCATATGCAGCCATGTTGCATTGCCTATATGCCCTTTAAACTTTCGCGGTTGCGCACTACTACTGACCTACCTCAACACTATACCACTCCCCGCTCCATCTCTTACCCACAGTCGGGGTCAAGCCGTCCCCGAGTTCAGGACGTGGGGGCTGTCGCAAATTTTTGTATTACCTTCCAAAAATTGTCAAAATTTAAAAGTCGCCAAAATCCCTTCTAGATGACCCAAATCGATGGTATATGATGTATAAACATATTCTATGATGATTTTGGGTCGAAAGAAGCGGTTAAAAAATTTTTATCGGTCAAAAATGGGTCGAACCCAAGTCGAAAAAATGTAAAGGGGTACACCTTCAAAAATGGTCAAAAATGAAAAGTCGCCAAAATCACTTCTAAACGACCCAAATCGATGGTGGGTGATGTATAAACATATTCTAGGACGATTTCTGGTCGAAAGAAGTGGTTAAAAAATTTTTATTGGTCAAAAATGGGACGAACCCAAGTTGAAAAAATGTAAAGGGGTACACCTTCAAAAATTGTCAAAAATTAAAAGTCGCCAAAATCGCTCCTAGATGGTCCAAATCGATGGTATATGATGTATAAACATATTCTATGATGATTTTGGGTCGAAAGAAGCAGTTAAAAAATTTTTATCGGTCTAAAATGGGTCGAACCCAAGTCGAAAAAATGTAAAGGGGTACACCTTCAAAAATGGTCAAAACTGAAAAGTCGCTAAAATCACTTCTAAACGACCCAAATCGATGGTGGGTGATGTATAAACATATTCTAGGACGATTTCTGGTCGAAAGAAGCGGTTAAAAAATTTTTATCGCTCAAAAATGGGTCGAACCCAAGTCGGAAAAATGTAAAGGGGTACACCTTCAAAAATTGTCAAAAATGAAAAGTCGCCAAAATCACTTCTAAACGACCCAAATCGATGGTGGGTGATGTATAAACATATTCTAGAACGATTTCTGGTCGAAAGAAGTGGTTAAAAAATTTTTATTGGTCAAAAATGGGACGAACCCAAGTTGAAAAAATGTAAAGGGGTACACCTTCAAAAATTGTCAAAAATTAAAAGTCGCTAAAATCACTTCTAAACGACCCAAATCGATGGTGGGTGATGTATAAACATATTCTAGGACGATTTCTGGTCGAAAGAAGCGGTTAAAAAATTTTTATCGCTCAAAAATGGGTCGAACCCAAGTCGGAAAAATGTAAAGGGGTACACCTTCAAAAATTGTCAAAAATGAAAAGTCGCCAAAATCACTTCTAAACGACCCAAATCGATGGTGGGTGATGTATAAACATATTCTAGAACGATTTCTGGTCGAAAGAAGTGGTTAAAAAATTTTTATTGGTCAAAAATGGGACGAACCCAAGTTGAAAAAATGTAAAGGGGTACACCTTCAAAAATTGTCAAAAATTAAAAGTCGCCAAAATCGCTCCTAGATGGTCCAAATCGATGGTATATGATGTATAAACATATTCTAGAACGATTTCTGGTCGAAAGAAGTGGTTAAAAAATTTTTATTGGTCAAAAATGGGACGAACCCAAGTTGAAAAAATGTAAAGGGGTACACCTTCAAAAATTGTCAAAAATGAAAAGTCGCCAAAATCACTTCTAAACGACCCAAATCGATGGTAAATGCTGCCTAATGATGTTCTAGGACTATTTTGGATCGAAATAAGTGGATTAAAAATGTTTTCTAGGCGAAAATGAGCACTGTCCGAAATAGCAAAAGTTGGAAGGGGTATGCCTTCGATATGTTAAAGCTTTAAATAAAGCTCTTATATAATCGGAACAAAGAGAAGTGGTATATAAATTCGATGGGTAACAAGGAGAATCCCTGTGGAGATACATTTACTCGACTGATATTCCCTTAGTTTTGAAAGCGGTGGAATCGCTTGTATTACTGAGCGTAACCGAGGAGCGTTCTTCACCACTTTAGAGAAAAGCATCTCTCGAATCGATGACACCGATCATCCTTCCCTAAATAAAGTCGTCTCCCGTAAGATTGTCTGAAACTTATGGTAGCAGTAAGGGCCACCCCAATTTCGTACATTAAGGTTCCTAAAGGTATTGCCTCTTTTAAAGTGAATGGGATCCCTTTATTGGTTAGATAAGCTTCTTATTATTTCCACCCTTATTTACATGTTTCTAACGAGGTCGTTTGAGCCGTTGATTCGCCCTCTAATCTTATACGATCTTCTTTTAGATTTATAATACGGGTCAATATTATTGGGACTATAGTATCGAGTCTATAGTGAGCCGATCAAATAAATTGTAACTATGGTTTAGCTAATTTATTATTCGGAGAAAAGGTTCCAATAGGTCGAGGAGTTTTTCTGTCAGGATTTCGGGAATGATTTCTCCGATTCGCGGATCTAACGAGCCTCGGTAAGTTTCCGCATCCCTGCACCTGCGTCACCGAAAAGGTTCGATATATCGTCGAGGAGAAAGCTGGTGAGAGTAGACGGCATCGATCTCGGAGAAAGCCGACGGACACGAATTCCAATTACCGGAGGTTCGAATTGGCCCTGTTTCTCCTTTCTCGAGGAAACTCCAAGAATCTCCCTACAAACCGCCCTCCCGAACCTTGAATAGTCTCAACTTCTACGATTGATATTCCGACGCTAACGGAGATTCCTCTCCCTTTCCCTTTCCCTTTTCCTGTCGCTGTTCCTGATCTACCAACCGTACTCACTCTCCCACTCACTCCCTCAAGCATTTTCGGAAACCAAATTCCGAGCCATTTCGAGTTTCCTAACGATACCCTCCTTACTTCGCTTATATCGCTCTTTCAATTTTTCGACCAAACTTCGTATCGTCAATTTGATTTCGTCTTCTAGGCGGGGACGTGAAGGATGATTTCGGTGATAAACGTATCGTGAAATAAAAGGGAAGCTATAAAAGGATTTATCGGGGATTTTCAGTTATGCGAATATTTCAGGGGAGATTAATGCAACGAAGTTACGGTTTCAAATAATTAATTCGGACTGTCAGTGAGTCCAGTTTTATACCATTCAAGCCAAAGTGTTAAAAAAGGGGGAGTTCCGGTTTAATTATTACCCAGAACGAAAGAACTTTCGTGTCGGGGATTTTTTATAAAAAAAATTCCAACTGTCAACCATCCATAATGTAATTCGCCTAATTAAGTTTGGATATAGCGACAAGGATAATAATAAATAAGGATGGAAGTACATACTTATTTGTTGTTAATTTAACTTTCATTCACGGTCTGTCTTTTCGCGACATAATTAAATTAAGTATTCTGGTGTTTCACTGAAAAAATAAAAAGCAAAGATAAAGGATAGGTAACTTAAAGCACCTCGAAAAACAATCTTCAAAGGAGTCGAAAGTTGCCATCGCAGCCCTCGTTTCGTGCGTTGGACGTTAATTAATTAATTAAGCAACGCGCTACTTTCGTGATAAGAAGAAAGCGAACGGAAACGGTAAACTTTTCGGCGAGCGAAGAATCCGAAAATTTCGAACGGCGCGATGATTTGAAAATTTGTAATCGATCCGTCAATCGATGGAATAATATCGATGAGAGTGAAACGTAAAGTTGAATGTAAAATAAACTCTTCGGGGAGGAAACGAAAAATGATTTTACGCCAATTTTCTCCCTCGTGATCGTGAATGCCTTTCACCCGTATCTATTCGCGTATATTTCCACCGACTGTATGTTGTAATTAAACCAGAAAAAATAACGAGAGAACGCTCGCCATCGCCAGGAAGTGGAGGGCTGAATTCCACTCGGAGATTTTTTCACCCGTTTCCTGGCACAACGCTCGAAATTTCCTATCGATAATTAAATAGATAAACTGACTTCCACCGGATCGAATTCAGTGTCGAAGCTGGTTACCGATCGCTACAAAGGGAGACAATGATGAAAGAAAGAAACTCGTAAACATCGAAACATAAAAACAAAAGTGGAGAACGGGAAAATAAAGGAAGAATTGTTGAATGCTTGCCAATTTTATCCTCGAATGGAGGGAACGTTTTCGAAATGCTCCCGAACCGTTAATCGACTGTACGTTCTACTAATTCCAGGCTCGACCAACATTTCTATGTGGACACTGTAATGCTTTCAAAATGGATACAATACCTGCCGCTAACTTTTTTAACGGAACATTCATCCGGCAAGAAAACTTTCGTTCCTCGTAAACTAACGCTTGGACTTCAGAAAGATGTTGTAGAATTTTTAAAACATCCAAGTGATAAATAAATACGCGTCGTGGTATGTTGGATCGACACATTGTTGATAAAAGTATTAACGGTTGCTTTCTACGGAATGTTTGCTTTGTGGAAAGTATATGTTATGTACGGAAACATAACGGACCGATTTCACTATCGAACATGGTAGGTTTTCACTCGCACCGGAAACTTGTTACTTATTCCACCCTCCTTCGACACGTAACACAAACAACCTTCTTGCTATCACGTTCTCCGAAATAATTAGTATTAACATTACCAACCAGGGACGCATAAAATGCGTCGGGAAAGTGTGGATGATAGTTTTCCAGGGAAACCAAAGAATGTGGGGCAAAGCGTCGTTTCCATTTGGATTTTACTTTATATATACATATATGTATATATCCGAAATCGATAGGGTGATACTTTTGACGAGTACCCTCGAACTCGCATTTGCAGGTGCAGGGTAACATTACGGGGCGCATGCCCGGCCAGAAATGCATACCAACCCCTGCGAACCCACCCCCCGCTTCAGGAGAGTGTGTTGAATCGGTGTGAGTTATAATTACGGTGACCCGTTTGTTTAACTCTGCCGATAACGAGCAACGATTTTGCGCCAAAACCTACGGGTTTCTAGTCTTTCCTGGACCCGGCTCTTTCACCCTGCAAGGAATAAACCCCCGAAAACCACCCTAGTCCAAGCATATGTTCCACCATCGTCCAACCGGAAATTCGGACGTCTGTTTGTCGCCCGATAATTAGTAATTACTTTGATCGAAAAAGAGTCGAAACGAGAGTCTCGGTAACGGTGGTTTTTGCCTCGATAAATAAATCATTTTGTCAATTTATTCTCCATTTAGGAGGAATAATACTCGTCCGTATGGCTCATAAATTCTGATGCAGAAATATATACAATTTTCTCCCCCAAAGGAGAAGAATACTTTACCCTGACCCGGGCTAAATTCGAGTAAGGTCAGGGTCACCATCCTTCCTCCTGTAAGAAGGAAACCAAGGATAAATAGGGGCCATGAATTCTGGTGAATTTCGGTGAATTTCAGTGAATATCGGAATAAAGGGCGTAGAAGGTGAAGGTTGAATCAACGCGTAAAAGGAACCCGATGAAACGCTGAAAGGGGACGAAACGAAGCGTGGACGGTGGACAATCGAGACGGCAGAAGAGGATAGTCGATGCAGCAGTGCGAACTATAACGCATCGAGAATTGATTGCATCCGGATCGAGCGCGGAGTAATTATCCTTGGTTATCCTTTAATCCAGCGATTAGCCGCGTATCGATGTTCTAACGGGTGATTGATTCGAGCGAAACGGATTCCTACGCCTGAACGAGCACCTCGACGAGCACTTCCGAACGATCACGTTTGAGCGTTCGACACCCCTGGATAAGTAAACCATTCGAAAAATCGCGAAAAATATATCCTTTCTCAGCATTCAACCTTCGGGAGATACAGGCTTTGGGTGTTTTAATTGGTCAGTCCTGTTTGCGGAAAGTAGCGAGATAATTAATAATTAATTTGAATTTAATACGGATGGTCCCTGCATATTCGACCCTTCCGTCCTCCACCCACGCGATCCGGAGGAAAATCCTGGCCGGGGATATCGAAATCCGACGAAAACTTAAGGAAACCTTGCTACGATGCTGGATTAAACTTCGAAATCCGGCGGCTCGAGAAATAATATGCGGAGATACCAGGAAGACAGGAAATGAGACGACTTTGCTCTCGAAATTAAATTAAACTTTTCCCACGATAAATCTTACTTTCCGAGATCGCGTCTCCGGATGCGTGTATTTCCACGATCCGATCGATCCACGACGAATGAGAAATACCTTCGTTCTTTAATTATTTCAATCAATATAAACTTTGTAGCGATTACTTTGATTAAAAAGTCGATATTTATTTCCATCGTTATTTAATATTATAAGACGCGATGCTCGGATTTATCCGGCGGAAGAATTAAAGGATATAGAAACGAACGTGAATTGGCCACAGTTTCGGTCATGTAAAAGTTGGTAAACGTAAGCGTGTAAACAGTACTCGTAACAACGTGGAATTTTGAAGACAACGCTCATCGTACGTAAAATCCTATTAATTTCCACGGTGGAAACGAATAAATATCTTTCCAACAACTACCCACCGTAATTCATACGAGTTGATGGATAGACGAGTTTCGTGTTAACAAGAAAAAAAAATTACGGTCAGCATAATTCTACCGAGGCGTGGTAAATATGCGAGAGTTTTAGCAGTTGTAAATTTTCGTAGACCGAGCATCAGGTATATCCGCGCAAAACATTGCTCTTCTCTCGCGTTTACTCGAGAACGAATAAATATTGCCTTCGCGATTAAACTTATTTCCGGGATTAATGAGGAATTATTTCGTACCCTCGATGGATCGACGATACGATAATATTTCATAAATATAAGTCGATAGACCTGATGAAAATTGTTACATATTTTATCATTTAAGTGTAATACTCCGAAAGAATTATTAAAAAAAATCTTATTATTAAAATAGGAAATATTAGTTCGGATAAATGAAATAGTTAAGTAACTCACGATCATGCTCGTCAGTCTGATTCCTCTTGTGATGCGTCCGATGATGATGACCCCCGGGTACGGGAATCTGCTTCATCGCCAATAAATCCTCGTGATCCGCGTCGATCAGAGGGTTCTCCAATTGTGATTCGATCACCTCGAAACTCGTCGAATTGTCCGGATGCGAGATGACCTTCACTGTAAATCACCAAGTGTTTCCACGCCATAGAGAATCATCTTAATTTGAAGCACTGTTAACACGGACAAGATTTTCTTTCCCGTCACCATGAATATCCTACTTTTCGAATCTAGCTTGGCTAGTTAAAGGGTCTCGATTTCGATTCTATCTTCCTCTCACCTTGAAGAGATCGAACAGCTTTATTTCATCCCCCGTAATACCTCGAAGAGAATATTCCGCGTTCGAGATATCGAAAGGAAGATTCAGCCGTAAATAGTGGCGGAGAAAGTGTGAGATACGTTCGGGGTAAAGAGATGAGGAAGAGGCATGATCTTGGAAAAGTACCAAGTGACTCGTACGAGGAAGATTCTTCTTGGACTTGAAAGGAATCCTTCGAGTGGAAAGCGTATTTATTTGACGCGTTTATAGAAATTGTCTTCTAAAGGATTATTGGAATATCGATTTACACGGGGATATTTTGAGTATACCGACAAGTGGAATCTTCTTGAAATATTACCTTCGAGGCAAAGGTATTCCAGGGATGAAATAATGGAAATTGTTCGAAATATTAATACCTCTGTCGTTCCACTTTCCACGATACGAATACTCGAATGGAAAAAATTGTGATCAAACGTTTACTCGATCCGGTCTTTAAATTTCTCAGCACGTCCGATTTTATATTATTCCACGCGTCGCGACCTTTCGACACCGCTAGTCGTTAAGTAAATACACGATATTCTCGAAACTGTAATAATGAATACACCGTGACAACCGAAACAGCAAGTTGACTCGTAATTACTCGTAATGCACATGTAAACTTCGCTATGGTACGTTCGTAATAGAACTCGTTGAAAATTACTTTCTTGCTATCAAATTGTTGAATTCCAACCTGCTCTTTCTCTCGCGAATTCCATATTTTCCGCGACAAGAGTAAAATTTGACTTAAGAAAAAGGATAAAGGCAATCGCTAAAAACGTTAACTATTATTGCAATAAGTAATTAATAAATAATCCTAATCGTTCAACGGTGAACCAAACCATCGGAATTTGAATAATGCGATCCGGTACTCGCGTAAAGTTGAAGATAAAAAAGAAGATTGAACGGTGGGTGAGGTTCTCCGCAGAGAAGCAGGTTGCAATCGTTTTACGAACCTTGGTCGACGAACCCTTCGAAGGCCTCTCGGAGATCGAAGAGCCGGTCGACAGGAAGCGCGGGGATCTTGAACTCGTGATCATCGAAGTCGTCGTCGACGCGATCGAAGATCGCCCGATGCTCGTACGTCGGCCGCGGTGCGAATTTCTTCCCTTGCACCACCTTGGGCCTCTCGATACGTCTCGTCTCGTCTACGGTAGGCGTTGGACGAGGTACCGGGTAATACGACGGGGGCGACGACGACGACAACGACGACGACGACGACGATGACGAAGAAGATGACGACGAAGACGATGTCGAGGCGGGCGGTGGTTGTGCAGGTTGTGCAGGGTGGTGGTGCTGATGGTGCGGGTGGTGCGCGTCATGCTCGCTTTGGGAGTGCCGTGTCTGCAGGTGCACTGTGCTGGAGGCACGATCATGCTTGGGATACGTGGAAGAAGACGAAGAAGACGAAGAAGAGAAAGAAGAAGATGACGATGGCGAAGATGACGAAGACGACGATGAGGATGAAGATGAAGAGAAAGAAGAAGAGGAGGAAGAAGAAGAAGAGCCGCGATCGTGGTATATCCCAGGCTTCTCCACCGCATAATCGTCTCTGTTCCTGTAACCGGCCCGATGTTCATCGTCTATACCGGCGCGATTGTTCTCTTGATGATTAGCTTTTCGATTATTCTGATTATTCTGATTAGTCTCGAGACGTGGATCGTAAGTTTGAATTACGAGCACACCGGGCCTGCCAGGTAACTCCGGTGCTTCCTGATGATCGCCATGGCGATGACGATGGCCGTGGTGACGATGCGTCTCTCCTGGTTCCTGGAGGTCGTACGTGCTCTCGTGGTCGTAGTACGAAGTGCGCGCGGTCCCGGGGAAGAGAAAATAGGGGTACATACTGGTCGGCGGTAACCAGAACTCTTCGTAGGTCTCCTGTTGCGGGTCGAACGGATACAGGGCCGAATCCGTGCCCGTCAAGTCTACGGAGGTGGAGGAGGGCAGGAACTCTGTAACACAGAAGCAGAGACGCGGACGAAAACGGGGTGAGTGGGGTGCGTGATTTGCGATCGGTTCGGAGGTGCGTGGATTTCGGTCTGCGTGGTACGTGCTATTTTTTTCGTTACGTGTTGTCATCATTGTGGTAATTGTGACGTGGACGGTGGTTGTGAAGATGCTCGTGGTAAAATTGGTCGGAGATGTGGAAAAAAATTGTCGGGTAACTGGCAGGAGAAAATTATATCAACAATTATATCGAATAATATTCGAGCTTTCCGAGAGAATTTCGATTCGAATATCAATTTATTGGATTTCTAAAGCTTCGAACCGAGTAGAAAATATTTTTGTGTTACTGCATAGGATTTTATATTTTCTTATTTATAGGCCGAAGGATGATCCGATTATAAAGGGTATTTTATCAGAAAATATTCCGTCTATCGCGGAGGCTGCAAATAATACGTAAAACGGAAATTGTGGTTAAAGTTAATATTAAAAAATTCAAACCGAGAATGTTGATCAAAGAAAAGATTTTTTTTTAAAACACGCCCCGCGGTCCTTCGCGCGTTACTTCTCTCTGCGCGCAGCCTAAACGCGTCTGCTTTTAAAACAAACTAAGATATTCCGAGAAAAAAAACTTGAAATCAAGACTTCCGACATCCTCGAAAGGATAATTCCTCGAAACCGCCCAAAGGTACGATTTGCTTAGGCGTTCAAAGCTTAGGAGTTTCCGAAGGAACTCGAGGATCAGCAAAAGTGGAACCGGGGAACCGGGGAACCGGGGGACCAGGTTCACCCGTCAATTTCGATTACCGCTTGGTTCGTTTAACCCCAGGCTCGAGGTGCTCTCCAGTTTCTTTCCAGGTTCTCCTGAGGTTTTCTCGAGCTTTTTATTTCGAATCTTTGGCTACGAGACGCGTTCGTCTGCGACAAGACCCGGCGCGAATCAAAATATTGATATTGCCCCGTGAATCTTCAACGACGAATTCCCAGCGAGTACCACTCCCTCTGATATCCTCGAGTTTCTAAAGATCGCGAGTTTCTTGTACGCGAGCGAGGCTCCACGAGAATCGCACGGGGAGGCGAAATCTTCAACTTTTGATCTTCTACTTTTCGGTTCTTTACTCGGAACTTTACTCGGAACTTGCTCTCGGAGTACTAATCAGAAAGTAATTTTTCTATACATATAATTCCGACGCCCGATCCGATTAGAGTTGCTTTCGAGATTATAAACATCTCGCGGACCTTTGAGAAGGTTAACGTCATGTCTACAACAAGTTTCGGCTTCCTAGAGGGTAATTTCTTTTGAATTTACACCTATTTCAAAATCAAATTATATTAAAACACAAAACGTAATGTAAGTATTAGGATAAAAAATAATTAGGAAGACTGGAGAGGATGGCGAGAGTAGTGATTCGAGTAAGAAAGAGTAGACAGTAGTAGTAGGCATTGATCTACGAGCATGCAGACGTCAGATAGAAGTAGAATAATCTACAGACATGCAGGTTCGGAATTTTTACGCGATACGACCAATCTGGTATCGAAAGAGAATTTATCATGCGAAAGAACTACATGCGGTGCATAATTCCATTGCACTTTGACTCGAAAGCTCTCGAATTCTATCCTGACATCGAAACTCCATTCATAGTTCTTGAATAAACTCCTCCGAAACTCAAGCATTAAAGCGACTCGGCGAGAAATATCTGAATTCTCTGATTAAGAAACGGACCCTTCGAGCAAAGTGCATATTCGGGGGTGGTGGTGCTCGTGCGGATGTTCCTTGACATTCAAGAATTCCGAGGATCGATCTTCTTGGTGGATCACTGTCTTCGTTCCTCTTCGAGCTACGCCGCTCTTAAATGTTTTTATCGTTTGATTCCTTCGCTTCTTTCGTAATCTCGACTTTCTCTTTTCGAGAATTTTGTTCAACGAGAATACTGTCTTGTGAAAAAATATCAATTTGCGAAAAAAAATATTTGCTTTCGATCCAGCAAATATAGGAAGGAAACTATTCTCGAGTTTGCGATTTTCTGTTATTCCTCCGGAGATTGAGAGGAGTCCGTAGTTTTTCTTAGAAAGAGAACCGCGGTCCGACGGTTATCGCTTGATTTTTCAATTACTGAAATCCGCGGGGATCTTATCGTGTCGTATTAAAGGAATATTGTATTTTATTTTTCTCTCCTGGCTATAGTCACCGGGGAGAATTCGAGCGTTTAAATAAAGTCGTGCCTTCGGGAGACCGACTTTACCCTCCGGTTTACCGGAGCTCATTCCTATTCATATACTTGCCATCTGCTACCAAGACATTTGAGGAAAAGTCAGAAAGAATGAGGGCTTGGTCCGCCCCTTTCCGACCCATTCCACCCCATTCTACCCGATTCTACCCGATTCTACCCCATTCTGCACGATTCCGTCCACGGTTTGATTTTTATTCAAAAATCTTTATCGAGATTTCGATCTGCATCGAATATCCCTTTCGTTTGCGGTACAATATCCTCTAAACTTTTTCGATTCTCCTCGATATTTAATCTAAGATTTAAGAGACATCGCGCGACATTAGCCTAATGTTTCTGCTTAAACTTTTTCAAGAAATACAGAGTAGGCGCGTTTGATTTTCTCGAGTGTCTCGGAGTAGTCTTGCAATTTCCTGAGTAGTTTAATTCCCGAGCGGTATACCCAGTCATGATTAATTATCGTACGAACATGTTGCTAGTTTCCTAAATAAGAGTAAACAACTGAAAAGTAAACGATCATACTTATCACAATGGCTTCTGTTCTACCGAGCGATTACAGAAATTCACTTTTCCAAAGGAATACTTATGGTACACTTGCACGTACGTCACACATGCACCCCGTGCGATGTGTAATTGTACTTAGGAAGAATCAGCAAAACCATAAAAAAAATACGGTTTGTATTTTGAGTACGAGTGTGTTTCAATGATGCTAATTAAAAGTATACTTACGAGGCACGAAACGAAACGTCATCCTGGATCACGCCGAATTCAAACTTACAAGTTACGTCGAATTTTCTTTCTCCTACGAAAAAATCGCGTAACTACTCCACGATTTTCGCGAAAAATTCAAAGTGATTAGGTTCGAAAGGAAAACGTGTAAGACGCCGAAAAGAGCGGAGAGTTTCTCCAGAAATTAAGGTCGAGCCTGCTACGGTCGGCGCGATGAAATCCTTATCTACGTCCCGATCTCGTTGAGCTTCGGTTAATTAAGGAAAAAGGAGCTTATCCGAAGGAAGCTAGAACCTCGTCTCACCGACCTTAAACACCGCGGTATCGCTAAAACTAATTGCTTCGACTCACCGCCGAACGTTACTCTCGCCAAATTTCCGATACTCGGAATACTACGGAAAAATAATTCTATTTCACTCCACGTCGAAACGGTCCGAAAACATTACGATATTCTCGTTGATTTCTCAAACATGATTAACCGGGACGAACGTTATTCGACCGCGACACATGAAATACAATATAAACACGCGTGTTATCGCCCAGGATAGTACGTTTCGCTTCACGGCAAAACAGAGGTCGGCAGGAGGAACGTAAACAAAATCGGACAGAGAATAATACAAAAGAGATATACATCAGCCTCGCGGATAATAAAAATGTACCGACTAAATTCAACGAATCTCTTTCGTGTAACAATACATTACTTCACAACACCAACAATCGCCTTTTACAAGGTGCTAGTACACTGGTAGTCAATGTATACTCATTCGCTCGATATCAGAAATGTGTCTGTTGACGATACACTCGAGTGAGTGGTCTGATGGCTCGCAGTTTTACATACTTATGTAGGTATATATGTTGTTACGTATACGTATACAAAGATAATAATGTAAACACCTGGAGAGAATCTAATCGAATCTTACACTCACCGACGCAAGGATTGTGATTCACCATCGAGAAGATCCTGTCGCATCGTCTCTTCATGTGATTCTTCGGACATATGCAGCCGAACATCAAGGATAATCGAAGCTGGGTCCAGGAATCGTGACACGCGTCTCTGCAACAAAAATGTTCGAACATCGATATGTCTTCGAAAATTTTTCTTTATTGTATTTTTAATGTATTCAGAATTTTTTAATGAAATAAACAACGTGGTTGTCAGACGAGATGATCACGCGTTATAATTCAGTGTTTCCGATGACCTTAATTGCTGAAATATTATTGCACTTTTTGGTATAGAAATAAATTGATTGCGGTAAAGCATGGACGAGTCGGGAATTAGAAAACGATAAACTGGATGAGAGAAAAAATGTTCGTAGATCAGTGCCGTTGTAAGTTTCGAGTTTCGAGTCTCGATCGTACGCCGAGGTTAGAGTCGAGGTAAAGTCTGTTAACTGTTTCTCGGGGTGAACGTGCTCGAGTTCGGAAGTCAATTGGTACTGGCCTCGGAAACGTAAAGTTCGCTTCGTATGTTCCTTTCGACGGCTGAAAAAAAAGGAAGGTTTCCTGGGTTTTCATGCTCGATCGGTTTTCACGCGATACGTACAGGGACACGCCGTCCTCTCTCCTTTCTCTCTCGCTGTAACCGCGATCGATTCCCAAACTTACCAAACTTTCTTTCCACGATTTATTACCGTAATGTTCGACCGCCGTATGAACTTAATAATAAAACTTTTCCACGGATGCCTGTGTCTCGAATAAATTAAAGAAACACCTAACGCTCGCCGGATTTCCCGTGGAAATTCCAACGAAATTCCACGGGGTTGCTTCGTTGGATTCCTGGAGGTGAATGAAACTTCACAAATTTCTGTGGTTTAATCGACGAAGTGCCGGATTGAAAACAACAAACGTTCAATAAATATAATAGTCTTTGAAAAACTGCGCGAAATCCGACGTATTTCCGAGGAAAATTATTTGAAAGAAATCGTTCGAAAAGTACTTAACGCGCTCGGAGCAAAACGAAGAAACATCGTCAGAGTAAACTGGTTGGGAATGATAAGTTGTAATAAACCTCCGTTAAGGAGATTATAAATATCCAGGAAGCCACTTCTACGCTTCTATATTTCAAAGAAGATCGTCTTCCGGCGAACGACCAGCCAGAATCGCGTGAAAAAAAAGGAGAAAACGAAGGAGGGAAATGGTAAGAGGAAATTCAAGAAGGGTGGACTCGAAATTATTTGGGTTAATGGCACACACGGTACAGTAGTTCTACCTCGACGAATTAGAGGTCAAAGTGGCTAGAAACGAACGACAGAAGTAAAGGTAAAATAAAAGAAAAATGAAATACGAGGAAATTCGAAGGAGGAAATCCCAACGTGAGGTCAACCAGGAACACCTAGTCGCGGTTGAAAAAAAGCACTCCAAGAAACGATTATATTAATTACATAGATGTAAAACAAATTTCGTACAGGTTCTTGCAATTTTTGAGGCTTTAGAAAATTATTCTGGCTCCACATTTGGCACCCGAGTTCATTAATATTTTAATATTAATAGTACTACATAATATTATCAGCTGACATAACCGTTCGATGTGGAATGTTTAACTAAAATTATTGAGTTTTTTGACGAGAAGTTTTCTTAAAATATACGTGTAATTCTCCAACGATTGTTTTCTATTATTATTCTAACATCTAATATATATATCCGAGTATCAGAGGAAGGTAGTTTTAAGGGATGCAAAGTAAGGTTGCACAACATAAATAGATGGAAACGCGCCGGTGTATCCCGAGTAAGGATTCCGTGGCAGAGCAGGAGTATGAATCTTCGCTGGCGGGTTTCTTATTCGGGCAGGGATTTATTTCTGAGAATGGTGTGAACCCAGTTGTCTACAGGGTTAGTGGAACCGGTGGAGCGAAATGTCCGTTCTTTCAAGTGGAGATCAAAACGAGAAGGAAAGAATTCGCGACTTCGTTAAAAGTGGAAGTTCGATCGGAAGAGGAAGTACAGTGGCTTCTACGCGAGAAGCGCCTCGAGGTAAACTCGCCTTCTCGAACTTCCACTTTCCTATGCAGGGTTTACCTGTTTCCGCACGAAAGACTACTTTCGAAACTTCCACTTTGTGGATTCTTAGAGAGGAGAAGGGAAATCTCTCCCAGGAAGTAAGATCGATCTTACTTAGGGGATGATTAAAGAAATCTGTCCACGGGAAATTCCTCGAGTTTAATTACTCGAAAAATGTTTCTGACGCTCCGACAGAATTATGAGCTCGATAATCACTTTAATTTCCCAATACTTCCCGGGATCATCGTTAAAGAAATTTTTGTTCGTCCTATTAAGATAAGAAATGTCGCTTATGTAAAGTTTTGATTATATTATAACTTTTTTTTACTTTATAAACATTCTGGGATATAGGAAGAAGAACGATCGCGAAACGTCTAACAATTAGTTAATTACAGAGAAATGAGTGGAGGAAGATTATTTCGGAATAATTTCGTAGGAGAAACAAGAAGATATATTCGTAGCTCGAGATGGCAATCAATGTTTAGGGGAGTTGTCCCTGATATGGAGAATTTAATTTATCCAGCGTAGACGGGGAAAAGCGGCACATGAGACTCGAAACTGCATAAATCGTACTTCTAGCATCAATTCCCTTTTAGAAGGAAACCTCTGCTCGCTCGCCTCTTCGCTCACCTCTTCGCTCGCATCCTTTGCTAATTTCCAGGCATAATCTGTACTGGCTCTACAACGACTATAATATGTTTCGTAAATAGACGCCTGCCTTTTTCCTTTGACTTTCCGGAAATTCCCCGACACGCGGCTAACAAAATTCACCGAGAATTCCTGCACTCGAATGACGGGGATGCGCTTGAATCAAAGTCCACGTTTTAATTAATCGCGCTCCGATAAGAACGAGTTCTGGCAAAAAAACGATTAGATCTATCAGCGAGCATACTTTTACCGTACTTTTACGGTACTTTTACCGTCATCACCCTTATTACGTCCAATTATATTTCAATTATATTTCAATTATATTTCAAAATCCCGCTGAGAATGAAATCAATTTTTGTTGGATTTCATAAGCTCTGATTTAACGGAGTAGGTGAATCCGCGGTGGGAAGGAAAGCGATGGTGAAAGTAGGTAGAGGAAAAAGAGAAAGAAAATGGCTTAGCGGTGGTGGTGCGTGTACGGTTGGAGGATAATTGAGCAGGGTGTAGGTACGTCTGAAGGATCCGGTACGTGGCGGTTGAGTGGTCTTGCAGCGCACCGGCGGGGGTGCCAAGTACGCGTACGTGCGGCTCGACGCATACAAAACCCTCCACGTGGATGCACAACCGAGTTTATCATCGAGCCAACAAAAAACTACCAACTTTTCATGCATAGTCGTGCCACCGTAGTTTTTCCGGTTTATCGAGTGCACAATTTATAAACGGGCTGGATTCTCCCCAGTTGACTCTGCCCCCGATCATTAAGGCCATTCCTGGATCTGATAGTGATTGATTTTTTACCTTCGAATAACGTGGAAGAGCGTATCATTTGCGCTTCAGCTTAAATTTATTACATCTCATCGATCCTGCGTATTGCTGCTATTCAATCAATGTTGTTTTATTGAATTAAATTTTTGGTATATTATAATTAAATCCTTCTTCCTGGAAAAATGAATACTATTTGTGTCACATCCGATATACGAGTCAAGTGAATTTCTGGTTGGTTATAAATTTGTAACACCTTGTACCGGACAACAAGAAACGGTGTAACTAGAAATTTTAATCGTACAAGCTTTTTCGTGGCTTCCCGTGGAAAAAGCATGGTGAGAAGCGCCGCAGGAATAGAGAACCGGGAACATCGAAAAAAGTTATGCATAGCCAGTCTCGAAAGCTATTGAATAATGTATGCGTCTATAGAACGGCCAAAGAATGATTAATGATACTGACCCCGCTTCCAACTTCCAAAAAGTTCTCACCACCTTTCTTCTCTCGTTCCTCCGGGATGCTTCCTCCCGTCCTTCCCGTCCTTCCCGATCTTTTTAACAACGAAACCATCAAAGAACTACCAATACCTTCTTATCGTATCATCGTACGATATTCCGACTCATGATCAAACAAAATACCATTCCGCGACACAATTTCGCCTGATATATGTGTAAGTTAAAAGTATTTTTTTACGGCGCGTACGATCAAGTGGTATTTATTTTCCGAAATTAATATACCTCTAAATATCGCTTGCGATATATGCACTAGTTTGGGAACTTTACGTTCCCCGTTGGATTTATTAATATGAACTTTAATATCGTCCTGTCCACGAAAGTTGTCGACATTAAAACTTAGCGACGTGACCTCGTAAGAGCCAAGTTAATCGACCGCGCACGTTCAAAGTAAATATTTCCCTCTAAACTTCTCTTCTCTCTCGATGTTGGATCTAATTTCGTTAACGATGAATATATACATGAAATACGGCGAAATTAGACATCGATGTTGCCTTATCCCATGGTAATGGATGGTATCGTAAAATCGTACAGTTTATCACTGTCACCAGGATTTTTGTCGGAAAAGATGCACGTGTATCGTTCGGGTAGATATTCGGAGAGTCGCGTAAGGAGTCTCGATAGATATACACGTGTATAGTGTATATCCGAGGTCATCCATAAATATATAATAGAACTCCGAGGGGGTGTTAAAGTGGGAATGCCTGAGTCGCCTTATGAATTTTAACGAGAGTGTATCGTCACGTGATAGGTATAAGGGTTGTCTCGTGTCTCGTCTCTCGACTCTCGTGTCTGCCAACCAACTTCCTTTCCAACCTTCCAAACTACCAAGAACAACGGGTTAACTCATTCTCTAAAATTCGCCTTTAAACTCATCCACCTCTTTCTATAAATAACGCGTGTATGCAGTCTTTATAAATGGCCAGTTTTACAGCATTTTCAATGGCAAGGTTCAACCAGTCTTCCACCATTGAAATGAATTTAACTTATCCTCGAATAGAGGGGGATGCGGAGGATAGAAGTAGAAGCAGGTGGAAGAGACTCGTTCTCCGTTGCATATTGTATGTTTACCGTTACGAGTTCACCGAACTGAATTACCAACCCCCCGGCCATTTTCGCGGTTTGCCTTTACGGTCCACGCGTGTAATCCTCCGTGCGGCTACTAGATACCCGACTAACACGTGAATTAGCACTTCGTTCTAGGAGCCGGTGCATTTTTTTCCCACGTAAGCACACTGGACACTCAATATACATATGTACAGAAATGAACGAGGAACGATTTCGTCCGGCCCCTGTTTTCCAACCATCTTCGAGTTACTTTAAACGCGTAATAAAGTCGTATCTTCCTTGAATTTATCGTTGAAATTTATTCAATAAAATCTTCTTTATTTACGAAAAACTCCCCCGCGTTTCTACCCGGGAGCATTCGTAGGAAGTGAAGAAGTTTTCGCTCGAGAATACATTAATATCTTCGTTGTGTATTATGAATTGAAATTTCACGCTTTATAGACCAAGTTTGTTTTGGCTCCTTCGATAATTTCCTGGAGGCGATGGTTACTTGGGAGATTCGGTATTTTAATTTCTGCGCGGTTGTACGCGAGAGTAAAATGGTAAAGCATAAATTAGCATCTGGTAGTTCGTTTCCTTGTTGGGCAATTTCTTTCGGATGTACGAGGCAGGCGCCATAAATGTAAATAAATTAACATCACTGGCGGAGAATAAATAAGTATCCCGTTTCGTGTTTTCGACGAGGAGTTTCTCCCGGACGAATCAACTTGCCCAGCTGGTTCAGCCAGAGTTCAGGCACGAATAAACTCAGTATCGGTAACAGTGAATAAATTACTGTCTTGTTTTACCCTCGAAATCTTCGTTTAACCCACTTCCACCGACTCGTTGACGCGTTAAGAAATCTCAACGGGTTTAACGAGTTCGATGAGTTTTATCGAGTGGAGAATATTATTTCCTTCCGTTATTGTTTTATATCGCTGTCTGAAGGCTGAGTGTAAATGATGCTCCAATGAATATTGTTATAAGAAATTTCGTTCGTTTCGCTTCGATAAATTTTTTGTACGCGCACAGTACCGATTCTGTGCCGTTGAATTTATTCTTTTAGGTTGAACGTCGTCGATTATAATTTCATTTTTATGTTACGACCGTTTCAATTGCATCTTCATAGTCGTTTCGGTGTAAACAGTAATTCACCCCTCGGCACTTAAACTGAACATTCTTTGCATTAGCATTACCCGCGGTAACAACTTACATATACGGGGGTAGTAGAATTTTCGACGTGGGAAAATGTCATATTTTACTGCGACCACTAAAATGCAAACTATACGGCACAATGATAGTAAAGTAAAATTGCATTCGATAAGAAATAAAATTGGTGGTTATAAAACAGTACACCGGTTACTTTTCCCGGAATCGTGGGAATCGTTCTGAGGAGAATCGCAAAAGGAATCTGGTCTCCATAAAGGAGTAAAAACCTCGTCAACGCGAGAGAGTATGGTTCGGGATATTCTCGTTATAACTCTCGCATAGTATCCTTGTAATCCTCCATCCGAGCATCCGTGAAACTGGACCATAAATTAACACCGTACTCGAGCACCGTTGTAACACAATTTCTCGAAAATAGCCACAATAGGAATTCCAATATAAATAAATTATCGCCCGGATGAATGCGCTTTCCTCGTGTATCTGGCCCTCACGAAACATCTACCGACGATCCACCCTGCGGTTACAACGGATATCTCCCAACGTTCTATAAATTAACACTTTCCATCGGATCATATTGAATTCCCTCAAAATTCCTCTCCGCCGGATCCACCGCAAGACGGAGTAGTTAATGAACATTAATTATTTCCCGAATAATACCGCTCGACAAATATCTATTTACGTGAATCAGACCTCGACGTGATTTCGAAGCTGCATTCAAATTCGTTCTACATAAGATGAGGGTGTAATACATTCGTTCCGCGTAATCAGAAGAATATTCGTGGCACGGCTTGATAATAAACCAGACGAAAGAAAAAATGTAATGAAAGGCGAAGAAGCGAGGGACGTATCAAGGCGCAGCTAAGATCAACGCGGAATTATATAATTTATTACGACGAGATACAAAGGGATATTCACGGTCTATTTACAAACTGAATCACTCCAGTTTTTTGTAAACCACGAAAGGACGTGGATTCATCCGCGCAGCGTATAGAATCGGTCTCAATTTTAGTCGAGTGAATTACCCCAACTACCTCCACTTCCATGGTTCGCTTTCATTGAATTTTCTGGTTGGTTAGTGGGCTACGAGTCTTCTAATGGGACACAAAGATCAACTGCTGGGGATCAATACAAACGTGGAACGGGTAAATAAAAAAAGTGATCCCATATAACTTCAAAGGTACAACGAGCACTTGAACTATATTCTTTCGTTGTCTATCGAACGACCGCGGAATAATAAATCGTATCGAAAGTAATTCCTGCTTTTTCATTATCTTGCAATGTTCCCTTCCTAATGCGATTCAATAGGACTAGGACCTTGCGTTTCGGTAGAAATAATTTTCAATTAAATATCTAATTTTAATGGCAAATTAATTGATTCCAAAATCTCGAATTTAAATGATGCGATAAATGGTGCGATATAGTACGCTGGAAGAACCAGTTCGCGCACCGTGTTTTGTGTTCTCCAGTTTGTGGCACGATTCAAAGGAAGGTTGTATCTAGACAGGTAAATTTGCAATTTAATTGGTAATCGGTGGTAAATGTTAACCACCAGAGAGAACGGAAACGGGGAAGGGGCTATCGAGGGTGTTTGAGAAAGGAGAGGTGAGACCATGTTGAAAAGGGTGAAAAGAGAGGGAGTTGGGAAGAGGATATAGGTATCTTCAACCGCATTGCAGAATTACCAGGCCAGGTTCCTGCTCAGAGAGCATAAAACAACCGACAGCGGCTGCTGGCCCTCGCCAAATTTATGACGCGCTTATACACCCAAATAGAAATGCACACCGGAACTTTTACCGTTCCACCGCGAATCGGGGATCCGCTTTATCCTCGAAAAATCTCTCGGAATGCTAAGATTTCCTCTTTTCTTCGCTTACTTTGTTAGCACGCGTTGCGTATGTCGCGATTAAACCAGTTCGAGCTTTTTTCAAAAAAAGAGTTCACAAAAACTTACTATAATCATCCTAACTCGCCTACACTTCGTGATATAATTGCCTGCAGTGGGACTAATAAGGTTAAGGGATGTACTACTAAATTATTATTAATTTATTAATCTCAAGTTTGAAATTCAATCGTATATTACGATGCATAGTTAATAAAAAAGATTTGCGAAACCCCCCCCTTCCGAACTCGGGGACGGCTCGGCCCCGACTGAGGGTGCAGGTGTTGTTTACTCGCGTGCCCTTTAAACTATCCGTAGCACTGCGCAAGCGCGATTTTTTAAAGGGCATGCAAGGCTTAGTGCATGCACCTGTACCCTCAGTCGGGGCTCGACCGTCCCCGCCTCTACTAGGGGGAGTTTACGTAAATTTTTTTATTAACTATACATCGTAATATACGATAGAATTTCGAACTTGAGATTAATAAATTAATAATAATGGAGCAGCATATCTCTTAACCTTGTTGCAAGTTTTATTAAAGCTCTCTTTGAGCCATGTAATGTCAGATAAGCTGATCACGCTTCGGTCGGTTAAGATGATTTTATAATTGGCACTACAATTTCATGAAATATCACGGCGGACGGTTGGCACGACTATGTATATTAATTACTGCATTTACAACAAGTTTACCAGCATGACGCTGATTTTGAATTGTTAATTGCATGGTAACACCGTCAGGCACGCACATCTGTCGTCATGGATGCAAATTCGTTTCACGGTTACACCAGATTTTATACATTCCCGATTAGTATACGTATTATCAATGCCACAAAGTTAACGTATCATTTTCATCCGTGTTTCTTCATCGAAACTTTTATTTGAGAAACTAGAAAATTTCGGATGGTCATAGAAACAGGGAAGATAAGGGTAGACACATGTTTCCCAGGAGGATGTGAACTGACTCAGAGTCACGGTTCTCGAGCTCGAGCATTGCATTTGAGAAAGTGGCGCAGACGTGAATCCATGCTTGGTACAAGGAACAAGTAGACCAAGAGAGCGAGAGACAGGCGTACAAACCGAGAACGAGAAGGAGAGTTGAGGATATAGACCGAAATAACATTTACAACGGGAATTGCAGGTGAAATAGGGAGAGAGCCGGCGATATGGCGACGAGCTATCAAAGCCAGAAGCGAATCGCGTAACCGGTCGGTCGTTAAATAGGAAAGTTTCGTTGGAAGGACAATTCCCATGTCTAAGACTCGGCTGTTCGGAGACGTGACCATGCAAGAGGAAGTGGCCCAGAGATTCCGCTCTGGATATCTGTTTCGTGTTTGCAAACTAGATACTCGGGGTCGATGCACCTCCACCGAATCAATACTGGAATATCGTCAATGTTACCCGGATATAAATTCGTCCCTCGTTTCCGGTTTGCTTTATCGATATACCTTATCACAAACCTTCTCTATCTGCAAAGATATACCGTGATCTTCCCTGATTTATTTTAACGCCCTAAGATTATACCGAGCGCTGTTACTCGAAGTTTTCGTTTCGCGATATAAAACACTAATTTTATAGGACGATCGTCCGTTCGTTCGATCCACTACTTATATACGTATACCTACTTCGATAATAAATCGGGAAAGGAATTATTCGCAAAGCGGAACCGTTTCGTAACGGACCGATAAGCGAATCGATGCTCTCGGCACATGGAACGAGCTCGAACTGCATGGTGCTCGCTCGAGAATCGGATGGTATCAATTATTACGCAAGGGAAATGTTACTCGTTATTGAAACCCCCTTGTTACGTATAAGCCTAACAAACCAGAGCAACCGAAGTGGCTCTAACCTCTCGTGTGATTCAATCAACGTCATCGAAGTCTGGAACAAAGTTTCCTTGAACGCGCTTCAATTTCACTGACGCGTATACAAGGCATATACATATGTGTGTACATTGTACATACGTTTGAGTACGGCATTAACCGCTAACTACTTGACATCGATCGACCTTAATTAAAGTCGGCATATTCGCTAAGTTTTAACCTCCCTATGTCGCCCGAACGGCTGCCGACGATCTTAAGAAACGATCATTTATCGTAGCGCTGTTCGCGATGTGAAATCTTGTTATCGACCTTGTTATCGATACGCGGTCAAAGACATCGACGATCTTTCACCTTTCTTTCCTACCGATTAATCGTTTACATTCGATTCTTCTCGACATCCCGTACAACTCTTTAGAGCTGAATTTTCATATCTTTGACGGAAGAAGTATAAAGATATCGAAGATTGAACAGCAGTACTCGTATATTCGGAAGGATGATAAAATTTTATTTTACTATATCAATTCGGATAAAACTTATATCGTTGAACATCGACATGAATTCCTGAAAGATTATGAATTTCCTACTCAACTGTATCATTTTATCACACACTCAAAATATTATGTTTCGCGTGGAACGATCATGCTCGCGTGGTCGTTCCATAGCGATTCTTCGCAATATCGAGCGACAAAGTTTCAAACGTTAATAAAACAACAACAAAAGCTAAGAATAATTAATCCGAGGGGCATGCCTGTAAATAAATCGAAACTACAACTCAACCTTTCGTTTTCAAGTACAACTTGCTCGTCATTGATCCGTGAACGTGAACTTCCTAAAGGTCGTGTTTATATAAACAACCCTTATAAATCTTGGATATCTATCCAAGTATTTCACCCTTCGATTCTGGAAGTAAGAGAGTCATATCCGGTAGGGTTTCTAGTGTTTCTCGTAAAGGGCATTGGTCGGTATTGGGCCACCTTTGGCCTTAAGGGTAGGTTGCATTAGCAGTCACTCCGAGTTATCTGCGTTTCCCACGTTACCTCGTGCGCGCAACGTCGCACGCCGTGGCCCACATTTCCGAGCACCTGCACTGCAGAATCCCGATAGTGCACGTATATGCGCCGCATTACGACCTACCACCCTCGCTTCCCCCCTCTCAAACCTCTATCAACCCTCCCGCTCGATGACGATTCCTACCCTCCCACTGTTATTGATCTAATGTCGAATCTAATTTCATGACAATTCCTCTGATGTTAAGGTGATGCCTGATATACATAGTCATTGTGCAGCTCTACAGAACGCAGCAGGATGGAATACGTACTGTATCACGACACGGAATGATCATAATATTTCACGTTGTATTTATTGTTCACAACTGAATTCTGATTCGCCGCAACTGCGAATAATAAATAGTATTTGGATTTAATATAAATAAGAGTCGTTCACATTAATTTGAATTGGAGAAATATCTGCCGCGGAGAGGCTCGAGAAAAATATCGCGAACTTGTTTAAGTAGCTCGATGTAGATCGTTTTGGATGACTGGGTCTATACTGATTCAATGGTAGATTATTAATTAGGGCATAGGTAGCACTCGTAACGGATGTAGAAGTTTTTCCAATCCGCTGTAATAATCTGACGTCAAGCGTTATTTCGGTATCATCGATAACGTACTTGGCGTTAATTCAGAGAGAGAAGGTCAAGTAGTATAGGTCCATGATAGGTCAGCCGCGAGGCAATCGTAGTAGCATTGGCCTGTATAGAACACAGTGCACGTCCATTGAAAGGGATATTGATTCTATTCATCGAAAAGATGCAATTTCGAATGCTCTGTACTAATATCAAAGCTCGTTGTACGTGAAATGTAATTATAAAATCCAAGTTTGAGTATAAAATATCAAGAGTGAAAGACACGGCGAAAATACTTTTCCCAGTTCAATCTACCAGGCTCGTCATTGATTACCGTCCGACCGTGACTATGATTATACTACTTTAGTTTCTTTAACGTGGCCCAACGATTCGTGCCGGTAAATATTTATTCCGTTCGCAGGGGTAGTTTTATCGATGTAGTGGCTCGTATCCAAGTGTCGCGAGAAGGCTCCCAAATGCCCTCTCTATTTTTACTGCATTAAATACACGACAAAGCGTCTAAATAAATACAGCCTTCGATCTGCATAAGTCACGTTGAAGTACGGGGTGAGAATGTGAGTCGTCCAAAGGGCGAGAAAGGTAACAAACCGGAGTTTCCCGAAATAAACTCCGAGCCCCCGCGCGGAAAGTTAGGTGAACGAACTCCGGGAGTCAGAGACGGTGGTTCCTACTAATACGACAGAGTTAATCAATAGCGTGAATTAAAAGTTAAGTCAATAACGGGGCAAGGCAACCAGTCGATCCAGTGACGTAGCCATAAACTAAACCCACCGGAAACCCTCGTAGTTATCGCTCACGGAGACGTTTGTCGCGACAGGAAGACTCGCGTGACTTTATTCCAAGAAACGACATTGCTACACTGTTGCGACCCTCTTTCCTACGCCACCATTACACGACATTTACAGGGTGTTTCTGAAATAGTGGCGAAGCGAGCAATGAGGTGATTTCATGTTAGAAAACCGAAGACAAAATTCGAGAAATATCACAAACTCTTGTATCCAGTTTGACAACGATTAAATAATAATGATATTATCGGAGTGATACGGTGTACCTGATACAGCACGGTCGTATGTGACAACGAGTGCTGTCGTAGCGAAGGGATATAGTGCGGGGATAAAGAAGAGGGGACCGACTCTGTTCAAGGTGGAATTGAAGGAACGAAGAACCGATGGAACGAAATTGGTTGCCGACGTACAAAGAAGGAACTATAGATTCTCGGGCGGATGTGGAAGTAAGACAGACAGAGGGAAGAAGGATGGATGGGGACGAACGGGGGATTCCCCGACGTCGTTAAGACACAATAAAATTGCACGGCGTAAAAAAAAGGCCGCGGGCCAGAGATTGCCACGAGCGATCCTCCTAATCAAGCTTTCTTCTTCTTCGTCCCTATCACTTTCCTTCTGAGCCTTCGTTTCGTTTCTCTACTCCCCCGTTCTTTTTTCACCGTTTCTTTTTCAACCGCTCGATTTTTCTGGTTTCTTGCCTTATTTTTTCTTCTACCCCGAAGTGATATCGGTATCGTAAGAGCGGAGTAGTTCGATTTCGAGATTGAAACGGGACGATAACGAGAATAAATTTAAACGACGTGGCGTGACTTTGTTCTACGGCTTGGCACCCGAAATCCTTCCTTTTGAGACGATGCCAACATTTCTGGAAAATTTCCACCAGGCAACTTTGCATTTTTTTTCTCGGAAATTTAGTTGATTTAGTTCTTTGATTAGTTCTAAATGTCGAATAGACATCGATCTTTGCCGCGGTGCAAACCCGCGACAGGCTCAAGGTGATGCCCTCTATTATTAGTCTTTATCTTGGCCTCCTAGAATTTCCTGGGAGACTTGGATATTCCGCACGTGCGAGTTAATTCCTCTCGAATAAACTACCCCTGGCAAATAATCACGAGCACATTCTCTCCGAAAGAGAAACTCTCCCGGAAGCTTAATCGCGATTTTTCTTTCGCAACAAAGTATACCCCGAATCCTTGGAAAGCATCCGCGAAAGTGGTTCCTAACTTTCGACCGATGCTCGCTAACTTTCAATAAAAAGACAAGCACAGAGCAGAGAGTACGCCAATTTTGAGAGTAACTCGCCATCGAGTTTTCACCGAGGAGAGCAAGGAAAAAGCAACAAGAAAAGCGGAGAAGAGAATAAGGGTTGGTAATTCGTTCTCCTAATTGCACGGTGAGTCACGTTGGCACGCCAGATGATAATTACTCGGTAAACACTGATTATATCCGGGTCCATGGCTGATTATGCCCAGGAATCCTGGCATCCGTTCTAAACCCTCGCAACTACGGGATTTTGCGTCACCATAGAAATCCCGGCAACCCGTCCAGCCGGAAATGACGAGGTGAAACGGCCACCCAGGAAGGGAATCCTCGCAGGATTCCGAAACACGTCATTGCGTTACCTGCTCCCCAATAATTACGAACCACCTGCCACCGACATTCTGATGGAATTCCACTTGCCCGTTACAGTTACCGTTACCCGTTACCCGTTACCCGTTACCCGTTACGGTTATATAATATATTTTCAACCTGGGATGACCGCCCTCGTAAATTTCAATTAATGCACGCGTCTTCTTCAAACCATTGTTTCATAATTCGATCGATGTACAGAATAATAATTATTACGTATAAACAAGAATACATGGCCGACGCTAAGCAAGGATCTAACGTTCCTCCGCAATTAATAGACACAGGAAAAACATGAAATATTTCAAACTTAAAATGATTTGGAAGTACGACAAGTAGTTTACGATTTCCAAGAGATCGAGCGTATTTACCAGCCGCGTGTAAAGGGAGGGGGATTAACTCGCGTTTAGACTTTTTACACGCGCCGGTAGTTGTACGGATTTGATCGACGGGCAGAATTTTGTGAAAAAAAGGAAGGCAGAATCTGACGGGATGACGAGGTTCGCATTTCTACGCGATTACACGGGAACCCCAGCTGCAACCGGACAAATTAGAACGCACCGATACGCGGCCCGGTTTCGTGCGCGCGTGCTTTGCCTCCCAAAAATGTCCGATTATGTGTTTCGATTCTGTGTACAGGGTGTCCGAGATCAGAAATATTATGCCCGAGAATTTTGACGAACGATCGCAGACAAACTACGATTACGGCGACGCGTATTTCTCATTGAAAATTCAATGCAAATTTGACCGAGGAATTATTAACGGTTCCTAGGCGAACACCCTGTATACACGTGGCCGGAGACAGATAGAAACACATGGCGGATTGCCAGGTGAATTAAAGTGGACGCGGGTGAGCTCGCTTATAAAATAGAATAAACCGACATTATAAACGGGCAAAGGTTTTTTCAAGCGTGCCGTCCCTGGTTTTTTTTATTCCACCGCCCGACACCCGCGCAACTGCTTTCTCTCTCTCCCTCTATCACTTATAAAATACAAACCAAAATAATGGGGAAATGATTTTTATTTATGAATACAAATATTTGCGGAGTTAACTTGGTTTCAATGTTCACCGTTTAACGGGGCACATACCGTGTAGATGCGAAACGTGACGAGTTTTGGGGTGGTTTTTATATCCGAAGGTTTTATCGTTCTGAATGATTGCTGGTTGAAATGCGATATTTCGAAGAAATATTGTGGCAGTGATTGCCTAATACGAAATGAGTGTATAGTGATATGGTGCTGTAGAAAAAGAAAAAATATCTATTCGTGTTAAAGTTTCAAGCGCGGTAAAAACGAAAGCCGGATAAATCCGCGGCTTCCAGGAAAAAAATGTGTCCTTCGTTAAGGAGACTTTATCGTGATAGTTCGTTTCGTCGGGGCCATACGTGAGAAGCATTCTCTCGGCGCTCTAATTACAACCGGCCCCGAAAAAGTGGTTAATTCGATTGGAAAGATAATCAGCAGTGAGAACGTCGGTGGAGAGAGAGAGACACCCCACCCCGGAGGGAGTAATGGAAATGATCTGTCCATTCGTGTGTAACTCTGACTCGTGTGAAAAATTGCAAGGATGTCGACTGCATTGGAATCGCGCTCCTTTCCTTATTCTAATCTCTTATCGTACGCTACGCTCCACGAATCGAAAATCGTTTCTCGACGTCGTTTTACCGTTCGACTTCCTCGCATACACCATCGCCGAAAAAGGTTAACAGTCTCGTTAGATCTCGTTGGAATTTCAACTTGTGCGAAGAAATATAATATCAAATTCGATCTTCGAACCTTTTCACCGGAGTGCAATTTTATACTTGAATTATTAGCGGTAGATATCCAATTTACACGAAGATTATTGGAAAAGGGGACGCGAAAGTACGTCTACCGTTTTAATTTTCTACGATGTAAAGAAGCACGGAAGATCGAAATTAGTATGATCGTGATTAAATTCAGTGGGTCCGTACGTCGACCGAAAATTAATTTCTACCGTGACCGGATTCTCGAATCCCACGGGTCCCTGTCTACTTTTTCCTTAATTCTTTCCTCGAATACCTCGGCGTATCCTCCGCGTATCCTCCGACTATCCTCCGAGGGATTACGAGACTGTCAGACTGCCTGATCTTCGATTTGAACGAGACTGAGCCCTGAATAAAATACCTAGACGGGCTAGAACACCCTTAAATCCGTACTTCCCATATTTCCCTCCACCTCCACCTCCACCTACCATCCCCCTTCGCGAGACCCTGGATTCCCGCGTGGAGAAATCTACCGTGGACTACCGACTGGAACAAATTTATTTCTCCCCGGGATTAGACTGAATTTATTTTACTAATTGATCGAGGAAATTCGTCTCTTTGGCTCTGTCGAGTACTACACGTTTCCCCGAAAATATTATCTTTCATCGAGAAATCTGAAACATTCGATATACCGCAAAGCGCGGGTAATCGTTCAGCCTAATATCTCTCCGGTATTATTTTTTATAACCGACACCGATGATTTATCCAGAGACGCATCGATTCGGGAAACCATTTTTTTCTTTCTCCTCGCGATTTTTTAACGATTTTTCGTTCGTCCGCGAGAAGCTTCTCGTTTGCGGTGATGTAGATATATGTATACGTTTCGCGTGCAGAAGTTCCGAGTCCGCCGAGGTTAAAAAATATATAACAACGATATAACAGGGAGGAAGCCGGCGTTATTACGGTGCCGAAAATGACCCGCATGATTGATCGATCGATTAATCGATCATTCGATTAGTAACACCCCGCACTGAAAACCATGGACAACGATGCAGTTACTCGGTCAGCGTTATCGATGCCCGGACCATTCTTAACAGACCGCGACACTCGATGACCAAGCGGGAAAAATGATGAAAGGACGCGTGATACACTATCAGGAATATGTGGTTTTTTTTCGACGGGCCAATATTAATTTCTTCAACAAAATATATCACGTTAACGTGCACGAGGAATCAATTTTTGTCGAGTCACGTGAACCATACGTGATACATGGTACGCATTTTTTATAAACGTTCCGCTGGAAACATGAAGGACATGAATTGGCAAACCGCGTCGTCGAGTGTACTTTAACGTCAGAGGAGAACTACTTCCAAATGATCGCGCATAATCCTCGTGGTTGGCCGAAGGATATTAAACCCTCCCTAATTGCGTTGAACGCGATAGTTTGACGAGTACAAGAATAGGATTAACGCAAACATCGAATGCTCCGAGGCAGGAGATACACGGGTAGTTGCAGCATAAACTGCAAATGTAAGCCACCCTCTCTAAGGGTCTAACGATATTTACCCTCGGCCCTTAGCACGGACCAGGTATAACGCCTAAATATATACTCTCGGCTTGCCGGTATAATTAAAAGCAAACTCTCCTAGCTGAAAAGTGGGACAGGTCACCGTTTTCAAGGCAGTTACGCGAGGACCCTTCGACGTTCTTCTCCCTCGTTCTCTCTGTGTTTCCCGTTTCCTGCCGAATACTCTCCGGACTATCGCAAGGACACGTAAATCTTACCGACAAAGACGACCTTACCATACCTTATTACGAGAACCGGTACGAGAAAACGGCGGGGATTGCAGACTCGAACGAGGTGTGTTCCAGGCACACGTGTGCGAACGAAGGAAGAATCGATGCAAGGGGTGAGACGCCTACCCTTAGACGTAACCTATAGATGCATACGGATATATGTACATATACATGTATATATCTATATAAACGGGCCGTGTACACCTATCAACAACCGTGGCTTCTTAAGTACCTATTTATGTCACGAGTATTCGCGTGCATCCTGCGACCGCTTTTCTATTTTCGACCTTTGCCCTAACCGAGTACCGGGACACGGTCGAATGTCAAGGTTAAATCGTCCGTGGATAATTATACGGTGCCTTTTTCTTCCCACTCCTCCTATTCGAGGAGATACAGGCCAGGGGGGAAATTATCCAGCCGGTGATTATAGTTAGGGCGCTTCAGAATTCGGATGCCCTTTTGAATTGCAAATTTTATTACCGAATTCGTGGAAAGGATTTACTATCGATAGGAATCCGAATCTACGCTGCGAAACGGAGATAAGGAAGATAATTCACGAAGTACTCGAGTAATAATCATTACGTAGATTCGCCCGATAGTCCGATCGACGAGGTAATTAATAATTGGATCGAATCAGGTAGCTTCACTTGATTTACAAAACAAAATTAATGCCACTCGCGTGGTTAAAAATGATATTTACATATTTATCGGAAAAGAGAACGAGAACATCGAGCTAACCGAATCAACCGTAGTCAAGAATATCGATCCTTAATTACATTAAAAAATATAGCGCAAAGTTCACCCACGAGATGACATCGAAGGTGACCCAAATTTCATTCACCCGAACCTCCTTAAAATATCGGACTAATTAATTAATTCCGACGTGAATCGACGTCGTTGAAGTTGCTTTTAATCGATCACAATAAAATACCGATTGGAGTTTTTATTTTAAGTCTCGTAGGAAGCTGGATAGCTGGGAGAGGAAAGTAAAAGTTCGATCAACTCGATTTCCGCGGAGCCTTCGTGTTTTCCATCGCAGCTCGGGTTTTCTCGAGTAACAAAGGATTGACGAGAGAATGCGGAGGACGATGCAGTCCTTGGAAGTATCTCTGGTTCGCGCATTATGCAGCAAACTAGACTTCTGGCCCGTAATCGTAACGGAAATAGAAGGAAGAGGTTTGACGGTGATCGAGCCGGGGAGAGGAGGAGGAGGAGGAGGATAGAAAGTCCAAAGAAGAATTACCCCCGTCCTCGACAAATTGAGTTTTCCTCCCAGTGGTCCAGGGCTCGATGTTTCCCCTCTTTCCTCAAGCGTGGAAAACGGGGGAACACGAACAACCACATAAAACGGAAACGAGATTTCGAAACGATTCTTCCTCACGATACACTCCTCGCTCGAACTCGATTTTCGTTTCAACCCTTTGCGTTTCTACCTTCGACCAGTTCAGATATTCAATTTTATTACGATTTCTGTGAAACCTACGCGCGTCCTTCGTTCGAATATTTTTATTGATAATTCCCGTGGTACGTACAGCTAATTATCAAATGAGCCGAATAATGTCGCTGAGAATTTTCCGAAACGTTAGCCGGATGATTCGTCCAGTATTCATGGATTACTATGAAATGAAATTCGTTGAAATTACTCTCGGAAGACTTCCAACCACCGCGATGTCACATAGGCGAAATTCCTTGAATAAACTCGACGACCGAATACAAAATAGAGTTTTAACCTAAGAAAGCGGATAGAATTTAAATTCCCTGCACAAACCTCGAGGTACGGAAATGCAATATGCGCGTGAGGGTTTAGGATTCAAAAGTTACGGCATAAATACGGTCGGGCGAGGATTTTAAAATCAAACATTCTCCCTTCAGTTTTCTGATCGCCGTAAAAAAATAGTTCAAATTTACTACGAAGAACTGGAGAAGATACGTCAAACTTACCGCGTGATTTTCGAGGTTTTTAATGGAAAACCCTAGTGGCACGCAGTAGTCGATGTGGAGGGGAGTATTCTTTTGTAAGTCTGACTATTTAAAGTAGAAAGGACAAACGTGGTGCGTTCACGTAGAGGTGTTTCGAGGGCAGAAATAGCTGGCGCTCTATTCTCAATATTGCAGAATGCAATTTCCATCGTGTACACGCGACCCTCTGGCTCCGCAGCTATGCAATCACCGCTTGAGCCCCTCGCACCTTTCTAACTGCAAAAACGTATTCGTTCCAACTGTTCGGTGTTTCAAAGAAAATATCACATTCCACCATTTCCTTCTTTTAACGTTTCGTCCGTGTTCTCCTACTTGTTCTTCGACGTATAACCCCGCTTTCACCCGCGACTACTCTTTTATTCCACGTTCGCAAGTACTCGTAAAATATCCTATTTAAGGACTATGGAAAAACCATTGGATTACGTTTTTAGACAATCGAGAATCGTTTCAGAAATGTAGTTAGTGTCGTGGCTATAGTGGCAATGAATGTCTAATATCGATTCGAAGAACATCCTTGTACCTGCTGACTCAGACTAATGTCGATCGATGTGTCGTCGCCGAGCCTTTAAATATTTTAAAACTAATTCGCGAAAATACTCGAAACAAAGATGGCTCGTCGATTTCTACGGTGGATAGGTTTTAACCGGTAACGGCGTAAACGTATCGATGACCTTCGTAGAATCACGTACGCGGAGGAGAGCGGAATAATTCATGAGGGTTTCGTCGAACAGAAAGTATGCTTATTAGACAGGGAAAAATAGCTCGAAAAAAGGAACCACCAGATAAATATACACTCGTTTCTCTCGTGTCGCTATTTCGTCTTCGTTCACCCTCTTTTTTAACGTATGGAAGACGGAACTCGCGTTCTCCGGCATTCTTCGAGTTGAACCGGTGATTCGTCTTCCGTCATTTACGCGTTTACTATATTCTCCAGAAGTTTCATATTTTTCTAACCGCGAGTATTACCGATACGACGATCGTCACCTTCGAGTCAAATTCCTTTTAATATCGTATTCGTTTTATCGGGCAAAATTAGCGAAAAGATTGCGTTCGTCCTGGGTCATTTTAATGTCCTTTGGAACCATATTATTTGTTGCATAATGTGACTAGCACTTACGTGAAAGTAAACGTCGGTCGTTTTAAAGTGAATTAAAGCTCTCGACAGTGCAATTGAAATGCAATTTTCAGCACATACAATATTGTCTCGGAACTCCATAAAATGCATTTCGCGATAAGGAGGAAAGGTCGAAATGGAAGATAGAACCGGAGATGGCCGATGCGCATCGAGTTCAGGATGGGATTTTCCCGCGGGGAATTTCAGGACAAATAGGAGTCGCGGAATATTCGAGTTGCAAATACTGTGAGAAAATTCAGTGGACTGCAAGGCGGATGTCTCCGTGGAGGAAATAAAATAGGGGGGAAGGTGTACCCCCATAAGGGCCTCGATAAGCTTCGGACGAAAAAGGCTTTCACTGTAATCTCGATCTTCTTCTCTCTCGTTTTATCCGCTTTCTTATCGCGACATCGTTCTATCGAAGATCTAATATGAAATTGTGTCTAGAGAAAGTTAAAAATACCTGATAAAGATGAATTTAATCTCCGGCATCTCCGACGTACGTCTTCCATCCGAAGAAAAACGTGACACTTTCACGATTCGGAGGTTGCATTTTGCAAATCTATTTGGATTCTCGCGAAAGCAAGGAACCAAATAGTGGAAAGGAGTACAAAGCACTGGCTGGACAGAATGGAATTGTTCGATTTGAACGAGCAAATGTCTCGGGGAAATTATTCGATTCGTGGTGTAGATGTTTGTCTATGTTCGAGGTGGTCGCTCCGTCGATTGCCCGATCTCGGTACCACGTTACGAGTATATTTACACTCACCTGTGCGGACACAGAGAACGTATTCGAACACCGTGCTTGTAAATACTACGAGGGAATTCAGTCGGTTGGAAGGTGAATGGACGGATAAAGGTAGAAAATAGCGAGGAGGGATAGAAACGGATGGTAAAGGGTGGAAAAGGGTGCACACCGTAATACACAGGGTCGTGAGCAAGACCATATGTGGGACCAGAAACCCTTCCAACCTCAAACACCACCAAGCCGAGTCCCTCGGTACTCCGACCCCCCTTTTGCTTTATACTTCTCCACAGATAGTTTGTAAAATAAGTAACTCCTAGACTGGCTTTTCGTTGGCCTTCGAAAAAAATTACAAATACTCCAAGATTCAGGGGAAATAAAAACGAAGAGGGCATGGAAGAGGCTGTAACTTTAGATAGATTTACTTTCGCCAAGATAAAAAATTGTGGCTAGGGGAAACGCAGATTGAAGAAAGTGGAACGGGGTGAATTCCGGCTGATTCCACATCGGCAAATCTCGAATTTAAGATTCTTTCAGAGAAGTCTAGTCCTCGCATCCCTGGAGAATTCCGAATTGAAAGATAGACGGGGAGATTTGGTTTCTTGGAAACGATCGATCTCCTAATTATTTCGAAACTCTTGGGGTTCCACTAAAACTCGGCTTGGGAGTAACTAGAAAAATATCCGAGTACTAAACTTCCTTAAACGGCTTATTCGGGACTTAAAGGTCGGCTACAGTAGCAGCAGATGATTCGTTTACGGTTTGAATGTAGCCAAATAAAATGCTCTCGCGGATAAAATTTCTATGTAAATACGCCTCCTAAACGTACCCTTTTGTCGTTCACGATAAAAATTAAAATTTCGCGAACATTTCTCTCCGCACAATAAAGCGAGTTCTTTATCCTGTCAAGGAGTAAGCGGAAGAATCACTGGAGACCGCGATATACCCTATCAATTTATTTTTTTTCTCAACTGGCGGCATTAAAAAAGGGAAAAACAGAGGAGAGGAGAAGAACCGGTAAGTCCTGTCGCTTCACGGAATGTGTGCTTGAAAAGCCGCTTGACAGAAGCGCGGTGGAAAAATAAGGAGAAGAGTGGGGTTCTAAAACGAAAGCTTAAAGAGTGGAAAGCAAAAGAAGAAGAAGCGGAAGAAGAAGGACGAGGCGGAAGGAAACGTCGCTTCGAGGAAAGTTGGCCATTTCGCATTTGCACGAACGTTTTAGCCCTCCGCCTGCTTTGTACGGAGGAGTGCCAGTTATGTTTACTTTTCCTCGGCCCCCTCACCCCTCACCCCTCTGTTGCACCAACGCGCGTGCACCTTGCGCAAACATGCATACTGCAAATACCTCGATCCTCGAATGTCGAACACCGACGAATTTGAAGGTTGTCTTTCGCCATCAAAAATCTTCCCGGTACTGGTAACGCTTAATAAAATTGCCCTGTCGAATCGAGCGAACAACTTAAATATAGTGCAGGGAAAATGGAGGCGATATAATGGCCACTTTTAATAAAATATTCCCTTAAAATGTCAAACAGAGATGAGTGAAGTTGCGAGGAAACTAAGAGTTTGAAAGCTGCCGGTGGTTTGATGGTGGATCAAAGACTAGGTTGATATCGAAACCCGTCAGAAGGTGAACCTTACGGGAAAGCGAGACTTCTATTCTGGTAAAAGACGATCGTAGACTATCGCTTTACGGAAGGATCTCGTTGTTGTCATCGACGACAAGACGACAAGGCAATCGTTTAATCGAGATATTGCTTTCTGTTTTTCTACTCTCCCTCCTCTTCCACTTCCTTCTCCTCGGCGAAACCTCTCACGATTCTCCAAGTTATTTCGAGGGTTTTCCGGCTCGGTTAGCAGGGTAATATATAGCTGTATACCAGACAAGAAAGGGATCCAACCCTCCAACCCTCCTCCCTTTCTCACTCCTACCGAAACCCCCATCCGCAAATCGGGTTAAGGCTCGCGGCTTTCCCAGTGATTCACTTCGATTTCCGTAGGGAAACCTCCATGAATTTTTCTACCTCTTCCCGTCCATGCCAAACACAATATCTCATACTCCAATGACACAACAATGCCGAAATAATAAACATTTCATTTGATCTTCGAATAAAACTCATCCGACTGAGACAGGCTCGATGATTACCTTTAACCATGATTTAATAAATACATTTTTTCTAAAATTCTAAACGATTGAATACTTTCCAATCCATCTGTATATCTCTCCAACGCGAAGTTTCTCTCGTTAGATATACTTGAAAATATCCTATCGTACTCTCATACTGGTTTCCCTCCACTCTGAAATGCAAATGGAAAACTTTCGACGAAAAGTCGATAAAAACCGCGAACCCGGCAACCATAACTCTGGCCAATGGAATAATCAGAGTACATTTGCTTCGTCGGGCATACTTAATGATTATTTACTCTTTCCCAGTTTGCTTCCTTTTCTTCCAATTTTTGTCCGTCCCTCGACACTTTACAACGGTGAATATAACCGTTTCCACTACAGATTCGATCATTCTTGAATCGACGTCGAACCATTCTTAATCGAGATAATAATTAATTGGAGGAATATGAACATGAATTTCCGGAGTAACGGGGGTGGATTATCGTTGGTACGGCTGGAATGTAAAATAGTTCTAAAACCGTGGATATGACAGTGACTGGAATCAGCATGGATGTCAGGCGAATTGATAGCAGTGTTGTTACAAATAGGTCTGTTATCGAGTCTTCCTATAAGCGAGATGAACTAGACTCGGTGAACGGAGAACAGGACCAGTCAATATTGGCCCCCGATGACAAAGGACTAATCAGAGCCATCCCGAACACCGGACATATTGCTCATTGCTTGCATTGCAGTGTTACTCTCTATATCCATGTGCTTTCAAATCCGCCCGTAAATCGACCACGCAAGCGCCCTAACTCGCACGAGTTACCAAAACTTAATCTTCAATTTATCTTCAATTACTACGTAAAATAACACTACCAGGTACGGTGAAAAGACAGACATAAAGCGACAAAAGATGCCAAGGTACTTTGGACCAAAGTAATAATAGACGTTAATCAGGAATTCGCTAATGAGCGTACGTCGACAGGGAACGTTAAAAGATACGACTTTAGAGGGTTGCAACGATGGAACCAAAGGATCCCGCATAAGGTCACGCAAGGGGTTTCAAGGGGTTGGAACCCTCAAGGGAACCGTGTCCGTTATGAGGAATTAAACCTACGCCACACAACTTTCAATTCCATGGGAGATCGATCAAAAGATCGACTGTCGAACGCAACGTGGAGATTGTTGAAATTCAACGAAGCGAAACAGTGATGTCGGGTTTGACTCTCGTGCCTTCCATTCTCTTCTCTTCGTCGCTAACCACGTTAGCGTTTCCATAAGTATCGCTCTCTGTGTGTGCCTCGATGTTATATATCTGCGCTTCTACAATTCTACAATTCTACGTGTTTACGCGTAGGTAAATTCGCGTTTCAGAGAATTTCCGTACCAATGCAACGAGACGCTGTGTACATTTCGCTTGTGAGTTTGCGTGGAATTCCCCATTACGATATTAACGACTGAATCGGTGGCATTGCTTTGGTCTTTCCGCTTTCCAGATGACCTTTGATCATACCCAGTAATTCCACGGTAACCAATAAATCTTTACGACAGATTTTAGAAAATTCTAACGAGTATACGAATATAATTAAATGCATATAATTTCATTTTGTTATAGAGGAGTTTCTCTTCGTACAAAAAGGCGACTCGAATGTGCCGCGGAGCCCCGACGGTCTCATTCCAGTCTCTTGGAATTGTGATTTATGTTGTTCCCGGACTAATTTTGAAATTTCTTTAAATAAAACATTTCTCATATTATATGTTGTACTTTTATTCTATCCCCCCTCCATCCTTTCTCGTTGGATCGCTCGAGTACAGAGAGGAGAAGCCTCGGAATAAAGTATCCGATAGAATCGCTAATCCGGGTGCAAACATGCCCGATATTGGGCCACCTGTTTGCACCAACCGCAATGTTTACGATGCTCCAAGTTGGCCGAGTGGGCCGTAATGCAATTTGTTGGCTGATATTTTTAATAAAGGGTATCATAATATCGTCTTAACAAAGTGGCAGTGAGATAACAAGAAAGCTCCCGCGAGATCCGCCTCTAACTTTAAAATTTCTTATGCGAGCCTTTTCGTTTACGAATATACTACCAAATAATTATAACATATATCTTTAATACTGGTGAGCGATTCGTTGTTGAATATCGATATTATATTAATTAATGTGCGACTCATTCCTGTGCGATGTATAATTTATTAATTTTAATGTATGTTTCGGGGAACGAACAATGAGTACACGTGGATACTTAGAGTATAGATTTTCAATAATTAACGAGATAATTTCGTTATCATTTCCAATCACCGTTCACCTGTATCCTGTATTACCGTTAATTAATCTATGTATGGCGAAATAGAATTAATTTGAAGATCGTTCGAATGGCACGGTTCGCATATTACGACAGTACTCATTACAAAGTAATCCAAGGCGTAATTAATTCCCGTTTTATGGAGCGAACGAAAAGTCCATTGATGCGTAGGATTTTAAATTCGAGCTACCGGCTAATAGAACAATGGAAATCACGTATGAACATCCAGCCTGTTAATTAACATTATTAGCAATTCTTTCATTATAAATAACGTAACATCGTTTGAAGTTTCCACTGGAAATAATGACTGGTAACATCGATATGAATGTAATATTATTAGCGAAGTAATACGCCGATCGACGTGGGAATTATCAGGAATCTATCGAGTGGAATTATGGTAGTCGAAGACTCCTCTCGTCGTTCGAGCGGAAAGAAACGGAATCCAGTTCTCGGTGAAATTTCAGTTTGTCAGAAAACGAATACCGTCGTAGCGATAGGGTAGACGATATATCCGATGGAGAAAACGGAAACGGTGGCGCATCGAACGAGCAGTCGGAAGAATGGAATACGGTCTTTGTCTTGTTTCTCCCCGCCCACGGTTGTTTCTACACGTGTGCATTTGTATATGTGTGCGAGTGCAAGGAATCACTCGCGCAAAGATAACTTTTCCGTTTCAGGAAATACTAGATGCTTTACCCGGGAATACCATTGAAATCATCCTCAAAGAAAGGAACGACTGTTTCGATTGTTACGATTCATTGGAACTCGAAAGAGCGCCTAAACAAATGCAAGAGCTTCACGTTCAAAATCTTCCACTCGGATCATCCTCATTGAACCTTTTAAAATAGAAGAGCGACAATCAATCGACTATAATTTTACCGCTAATTATTCCAACGATACTCCGAACCCTATTAGTCGCCTCTTACGACAGGCAGGGATACCATGGGTGAATTCTAATCCCCCACCCACAGGGGTACTTCGATCTCGCCCTTTCCGTCCAAATTTCGCGAGAGTTACAAACCGCACAATTTCTAATTAAATTCAGAAATTGAGAGCATCTTTCCGTTCGTTCGCCTACGCGGTGGAAGTACCGAAAACTTTAGATCTGGAAGCTGTATAGAAAAATGTACTCGGGGGTAGAAGGAAAGGTGAACGAGTGGGAGGCACGTGTCGCCAGAGGCTCGTAAGAAGGGTGCCTCGAAGAATTGTAGATTTAAGTCGTGTCTTATCACGAGGGAGTCGTAGCCCGGGGCTCCGAGTCGAGCCGCGACTCACCTCGTCACGACCCGCTTCGAGACTTTTGCCCTCTTTGCAGTATTTAAAGATTCCTTTGGAACTCCTGTCGTCCTTCGCCCGACAACTTTGTCGGTTTTGACTTCGCTCTCGCGACTATTGTGAAAATTACATTTCTATCACTTTCTGGCGATTTATTTCACGTCGCTCCGTGGATCGCTCGGCTTTAAATAGGAATCCTTTGCCGCAACTAGCGTTATTTTTCCTCGCCGGCGATTATAACGCGTATAATGTGAAAATTCTGGCAAATGTTTAAGAAACACCCAGTATAGAAGGTAGTTGAATGTAGGGGTGAGTCGTGGGTGAGTCTCGTACCTAGGTATGCCTGAATACCCGGCAGGCTCGCCGGCGAGCAACTGCATTGCAGTACCTCCTCCATATGCCAGCGAGCCAGCCAGCCAGCCAGCCGACTCGGCTTGCGCTCCGAGAGCCCAGGGAACCTGCATCGAGAGAAAGAGACCGAGAGAACCATCCCTACCAGCGATTTATCGAGTTCACCAAATTCGCCGGTGGATAACCCTGATCTCCTTACACTTGCAAATCGCTAATGAATAATCGCATCGTACTTCGGAACCTTTTTGCCAGCGGACCATGTAGCGGCCAATGTATGCGAATGTATGTGAACGCGTGTTCCTCGCGTCGTGATGGGCTAGTTTAAATTTTCGACGAGCTACCTCGGAGGGTTATTAAATTTTGATTCTTGGATTATGTAAGGGAAACTAAACTTTGAGTTTACGGGGTGCCAACGTAGCCGGGATAATCTTTTGCGGTACGGACGCTAGTAGATGTCCTGACAAAAAGGATATTTTACAAAGACCATAGCGCGGTTAGGAATTAATTGTAATTTTGTTGTCGCGCGAGGAGATGGCTTTTTCAAATTTATATTCGTGATCGCTATTCACCCCTTTTTAAGGAAGACATAGTTCTTTCGATTTGTAATGAAAATATTCGGAAGAACCGTGTTACATGTACCGAAAAATAAAATGAATAGAAGAGCGATCTTAAGGGGAATGTTCCACCGAGTAGCAGACTCAAGGTTCGTCTCGGTAGGAAAGTTAACCGACTATCTTGGAATTTATTTCGATCGTAAGGGTGTACCAGACGTTAAGGGATTTCTTTGCCGACAGTGCGGGGTTCTTTCGGGAAGTATGCGGATGTTACCGTGAAAAAAGCGAAGAGAAGGGACGAGAAGAGAAGCGGTAGAGTAAAAATGAAAAGGCGAAGCGCGAAAGGGAAGACGAGAGAGGAAAGGTGACATATTTTCGTGGAAGGAACGTCGGCCCATGGCAATTTTGCCACGCGTGTTTTTCCCAAGATTTATGTCTTACCCGCGCCACCGTTTAACGACGTCTCTTGCATCCTACGGTTATTATCGCTCTCGCCTTTCGCTCCTGCCATGCACCAAACTTATCATCCGATAACTGTCTAAAATTTTTCGGTGTCTACGAGACGGTAACATGGAAATTCCTATGGAGAATATTCTTTCCCCGAATCTACCCCACGAGATATCTCTCGCAGGGCCATACGTCTTCTTTATATTCAGCATGCTACGTTGTACGTTGTTCCGCAGGATCCTCTCAAAGATAATATTAAAACTAGCGATCGAACCTTCCCAGCGACGCTGCTCGTTCTCTTAGAATAGTAATTACGAAATCATTTCCTCCCAAGCTATTTAAATTGTTTATACCAGGTGTATTAATAGGCTTTAAGGACATCTGACAATTGATAACAGTGAGTACCGAAATAGTACCGAGATAGTAGCTCCAAATATTTACTCGAATTTTAGTCCAAATTTCAACGTAGTACGTTATAGAATATTTTAATTGGTTTTGATATTCCGTGAAATCTTGAAAAAGGTAAATAAAATATGCAATGATCCGTAATGACGACAGGGACGGTGGATGAACGCGGTAGGTCAGGAACGCGGAAAAGAGATGCAGTTATTCCCGACTCTAGAGATTCAACTTGTGCATTTTTCAAACCCTAGTTATTTCATCCAACGGCGATAACGATGTTCCCTGTATTCCTGACTCGACGAAATTCTATGGTTTACTTTTTCAACCCCTTGCTACTTGCACGCTTTTGCGGCTTCTATCGGCTACCGAAATAATCGCAAAGTTACAAAATTCTCCACTTTTCAGTTGCATAAAAGATTCTATTATTTCAGTCAAGCCCCTTAATTCGTTGCAAATATAGAACCGCTGTTTAACCTCAATTATCGCATTTATATATGTTGAAATTATATGAAACAAACATAAGACATTGAATAGTACGTATATACGCTAATTTAAAAATATTGATTTCCGATTAAAAAATGTTTTATATAATGGTGAGGTCTTTAATAAATTTTACGAAGCGATCTAATAATTATCGATACCTCGTCAGGTCTGTCTATCATCGTTCTGTCACATTGACAGGGATATCCTCGAGAAGGTTCTCTCGAGGGGAGTACGGGGGTACAAGGGTACAAGGGTACCCCAAGCAAGCTGCTTACGAAGGAAGACGACGCTTTCCGTAAATGCGAGAGACAGACTCGTCCGTCAGATGGTCGACAAGTGGAATAATAATTTCTAATGGAGCAGTTGGCACGAACGCCTGGTCTTCCCCGGATTCAGTCTCCTATTTCTGAGGTAACCCCTCCTCGTAATTGCCCTAATTTATATTCCTACCGATCTACCGTCATTTCCCGGATAAACGTCGATCTCCGGTATAAGCCTACGATCGCAATTTTACTCTTCTTGCATCCCTTCGAGCTTAACGAGGATGGACTTTGCGATTCCTCGTCTAACCGCTGTCGAATCACTTCCGACGTTTTATCACTTTTATTGGCGACGGTGTTTCGTACGAAACAACCCCGTAATTCAAATAAACGAACTGCGCGATCGTTATTCCGGTCGAATGGCGGACTTAAATATGAATCAAGATTCATAAAAGAAGGATAACCGCGAGGCGTGTGATTCCATAGGGGAAAGGATTATTTGCAGCGGCATAAACCTCCCCATAAATTTGCGGAAGAGAAATCGTCGTGGACGCGCGTATATGAGGACGAAACAGTGAATTCACGAGGGTTCGAAACGAGCTGTTTTTCTTTGGTCATCTTTCTCTGCTCCCCGGCTGACCAACAGAGACCGATTCCACTAACTTCGAACAGCAGACCCGGAGTTCTCGTTCCCGTCGTCGTCGGGGTAATTGCGTGTTTATCTGCTCGGCTTAATTACGTGTCCGCTTGTCCAGCTGCAGGTGGTAAATTTTGTCTACCCCCTCTACGCCCCTGGTTTGCCACCCCTTTACAACCCCTTCCGTCTCTTCACGGCTCGAATACTCGCCATTCCGTGGCGTTACGTCGCCCCGTGAACGATATTTTTCTTCGACTACCCCATCGAGATAATACTTTGACTTCAGATTACTGTATCCTTATTTCGATTAATATAGGACAATAACATAGGGTTTAAACTGTTACGATACAGCGGCATTATTATTAAAATTTGTAATTTAAATTATGATTAAGGTATACAAAAGTATAATTTTTAAAGTCTCTCGATGGTGATATTAAAGTAATTATTATAATCCACCCAAGCACCGGTTATTATATCCGATTAAAGTCTCATTGTTCGTAAAAATAAAGTGATAAACTACCGTCGCGTTCCGGGTAATCCGACAAACGTGTACATACGAGAATCGATAATCAGAGGCAGCTTGAATATTCAATGCAAATGAATATTGAATAACAGAGAGAGATTTTTTAATTCTGGATTAGTACTGTTTATACATCTGTCCCGCGCATGAAACTCGTAATAATACGGCGATATTTTATTCGTTATTATTATTACTACTAATACGGATTATAAGAATAATATAATGCTTTAATCTTTATTGACAACTAATGTCGATTCCGATATTTATCATCGACAACTCCGCGAAAAAAATAAACACCACTTGAAAATTGTGTGTCGGACAGGTATTTCGATATACCAGTAGTCGGATAATATGGAAGATATGAAAATTTAGTAGGTGACGGTTCATCGAGATAAAGGGAAGTGAAGGGAAGAGAAGGGTGAACGGGGCGATAGTAAATACCCGAGCGACGTAAAACAGCTACTCTCGCGTTCTTTCAACGCAGGAAATAAAGAACTCTCCAAATTCGTTCGCGCAAGAACCTTCTCTTTTCATCTAGATTCGCCGTGCAAGCTTTTCAATGAACTTTAAAGCGCTTGCCCTAATTTCTCGGTGAATGGAGGACCCGCGTGAAAGCGTCCGACCCGCTTTATTTTTTTCCCTCAACCCTTGTCCGCCACCCTTGTTTTTTCCTCTTTCTTCTTTCGCCTTTCTCCTTTCTTCGTCGGGACCACGGACCACCAACCGATTCCGGTTCTCCGTACGTGGAACCACAGGTGGAAGAGAACTCACGAAAGAATAAAAAGAACGGCGGGATCCAAAAGAAACCGCCACTCGAAACCCACCCTCTCCAATTGCACCGTTGACAATCCCGAGCCACCAGGAAATTTGAATAAACTCGACAATGTGCGAATTTGTACGTCGGGATAAAACCACAGGAACCTACGAACCTTTCTCCCTTCGCCGCGCCTTATGTTCTTTTCTTTATCGTGCTAATTCACTCTCGATTTTCCTCATTTATTTTTGAAGAGAATCCGTTAATTATTCTTATTCTCATTTTATTCCCTGGCTATTTTGTACTTTGGGAAAATGGAAGTCCCATAGATACAGCGATGGAAAAAATTCGATAACGCTCGGAAAACGAAGTGAAAAGTAAAGAGATACCGTTCGGAAGAATAAATTAAGAAAAAGCGACGGAAGGGCAGTTTAATTAGTTCGAAACTCGTGATCGTCTCTCGCTTAATGGAACGGTAAATATCAGGAGCGGGTAAGCATCTGAAAAGCGTTAAAGATTCAGTCCTGTCAGAGTACTTGAACTTTTAAGTGCCAGTCGGTACATAATCCGACGATTTTCTAAGTCTCCGGGACTTCCACGAGAAAAGTGTTATTTCTCCCGAATATCCCATCTTCGTTAAGATTTTGCTAACTCCGCGATAGCCGTTAATCAAAAGTTACTATTATTGCATACCCGTAATATATTCCTAATGTATTTTATGAGTTACGGAATTGCTACAGTTCAATCCCTGCAGCGATGGCAGAAGTTATGGCCGAATAAAAAAAATAGTTTTAACGAATAAAGTTTCGAAGTTACGTACATCTACCGTTTCACTGATTTTTTAAATTCGTGCTTTTGTTGGGATCGAAACACGGTTAACAGAATTCGATTCTTCGACATACGTTCTCTTGGGAAGAAGAGAAATTTCTCATCCGATCGAGTGTGAGAAGTTTATAGTGGGAAACCAAGTCGATTCTATGGGATTTCCCGGTAAAATCCTCGCTTCGGTAAAGAGGATATATCCACGAATTTGTCGCCTATGTACTTCTCTCCAGGAAATGCTACGATTTCGTCGCAACCGGAAAACATCCCACCGAACCGAGGAATTCGAGTATTTGGACCAAAATCGACATGTCCTCTCTCTGTCGGAGAACCGAATACCGGTTCTGCTAGCTTCGAAGAGGAACGATATTAGGAATCTTCTAAACCAATTTCCCTTTTTAGATGATGCCCTACAACCGCTTTTGGCCGAAAGAAGTGGATTAAAAATTGTTTTGGTCAAAAAATGGTTCGACCCTAAATAGCAAAAATGTGAAGGGGTATACCTTCAAAAATTGTCAAAATTAAAAGTCGTCAAAACCACTCCTACATGGCCCAAATCGATGGTACATGATGCCTAATGATGTTCTAGGACCGATTTGGGTTGAGATAAGTGGTTTAAAAATTTTTTCTGGGCAAAAAGTGGTCAACCCAAAATCGAAAAAATGTGAAGGGGTATACCTTCAAAAATTGTCAAAAATGAAAAGTCGCCAAAATCACTTCTACACGACCTAAATCGATGGTGGGTGATGTATAAACATATTCTAGGACGATTTTCTGTCGAAAGAAGCGGTTAAAAAATTTTTATTGGTCAAAAATGGGTCGAACCCAAGTTGAAAAAATGTAAAGGGGTATACCTTCAAAAATTGCCAAAAATTAAAAGTCGCCAAAATCACTTCTACACGTCCCAAATCGATGGTAATTGATGTATAAACATATTCTAGGATGATTTCTGGTCGAAAGAAGTGGTTAAAAAATTTTTATTGGACAAAAATGGGTCGAATCCAAGTCGAAAAATGTGAAGGGGTATACCTTCAAAAATTGTCAAAAATGAAAAGTCGCCAAAATCACTTCTACACGACCTAAATCGATGGTGGGTGATGTATAAACATATTCTAGGACGATTTTCTGTCGAAAGAAGCGGTTAACAAATTTTTATTGGTCAAAAATGGGTCGAACCCAAGTTGAAAAAATGTAAAGGGGTATACCTTCAAAAATTGTCAAAAATGAAAAGTTGCCAAAATCGCTCCTACATGACCCAAATCGATGGTATATGATGTATAAACATATTCTAGGACGATTTTCGGTCGAAAGAAGCGGTTAAAAAATTTTTATTGGTCAAAAATGGGTCGAATCCAAGTCGAAAAATGTGAAGGGGTATACCTTCAAAAATTGTCAAAAATGAAAAGTCGCCAAAATCACTTCTACACGACCTAAATCGATGGTGGGTGATGTATAAACATATTCTAGGACGATTTTCTGTCGAAAGAAGCGGTTAACAAATTTTTATTGGTCAAAAATGGGTCGAACCCAAGTTGAAAAAATGTAAAGGGGTATACCTTCAAAAATTGTCAAAAATGAAAAGTTGCCAAAATCGCTCCTACATGACCCAAATCGATGGTATATGATGTATAAACATATTCTAGGACGATTTTCGGTCGAAAGAAGCGGTTAAAAAATTTTTATTGGTCAAAAATGGGTCGAATCCAAGTCGAAAAATGTGAAGGGGTATACCTTCAAAAATTGTCAAAAATGAAAAGTCGCCAAAATCACTTCTACACGACCTAAATCGATGGTGGGTGATGTATAAACATATTCTAGGACGATTTTCTGTCGAAAGAAGCGGTTAACAAATTTTTATTGGTCAAAAATGGGTCGAACCCAAGTTGAAAAAATGTAAAGGGGTATACCTTCAAAAATTGCCAAAAATTAAAAGTCGCCAAAATCACTTCTACACGACCCAAATCGATGGTAATTGATGTATAAACATATTCTAGGATGATTTCTGGTCGAAAGAAGTGGTTAAAAAATTTTTATTGGTCAAAAATGGGTCGAATCCAAGTCGAAAAATGTAAAGGGGTATACCTTCAAAAATTGTCAAAAATGAAAAGTTGCCAAAATCGCTCCTACATGACCCAAATCGATGGTATATGATTGTATAAACATATTCTAGGACGATTTTCGGTCGCAAGAAGCGGTTAAAAAATTTTTATTGGTCAAAAATGGGTCGGACCCAAGTTGAAAAAATGTGAAGGGGTACACCTTCAAAAATTGTCAAAAATTAAAAGTCGCCAAAATCACTTCTACACGACCTAAATCGATGGTGGGTGATGTATAAACATATTCTAGGACGATTTTCGGTCGAAAGAAGCGGTTAAAAAATTTTTATTGGTCAAAAATGGGTCGAACCCAAGTTGAAAAAATGTGAAGGGGTATACCTTCAAAAATTGTCAAAAATTAAAAGTCGCCAAAATCGCTCCTACATGACCCAAATCGATGGTATATGATGCATAAACATATTCTAGGACGATTTTCGGTCGAAAGAAGCGGTTAAAAAATTTTTATTGGTCAAAAATGGGTCGAACCCAAGTTGAAAAAATGTGAAGGGGTACACCTTCAAAAATTGTCAAAAATGAAAAGTCGCCAAAATCACTTCTACACCACCCAAATCGATGGTGGGTGATGTATAAACATATTCTAGGACGATTTTCGGTCGAAAGAAGCGGTTAAAAAATTTTTATTGGTCAAAAATGGGTCGAACCCAAGTTGAAAAAATGTGAAGGGGTACACCTTCAAAAATTGTCAAAAATGAAAAGTCGCCAAAATCACTTCTACACGACCTAAATCGATGGTGGGTGATGTATAAACATATTCTAGGACGATTTTCGGTCGAAAGAAGCGGTTAAAAAATTTTTATTGGTCAAAAATGGGTCGAACCCAAGTTGAAAAAATGTGAAGGGGTATACCTTCAAAAATTGTCAAAAATTAAAAGTCGCCAAAATCGCTCCTACATGACCCAAATCGATGGTATATGATGCATAAACATATTCTAGGACGATTTTGGGTCGAAAGAAGCGGTTACAAAATTTTTATTGGTCAAAAATGGGTCGAATCCAAGTCGAAAAATGTGAACAATAACGGCTCGCATGAATAATTCGGATTCTGATAAATGAATCTGAGATTATTATTTATTCGTAATATATTCTGCGATAAACTCTATTAAAAAGGTATAATTTAAAGAAAGAGGCAACTGTGCTAAGGGATTAAAATTCAATGGTAGATGGTGCTTAAACATGTTTTAGGATGATTTGGGTCGAAAGCAGTGAATAACAAATTATTCCGGTCAAAAATTGGGTCCTGATACTCCATTACTATTAATTTATTAATTTGAAGTTCGAAATTTAAACGTGTATTAAATTGTATAGTTAATACAAAAATTTGCGTAAACTACCCCGTTGTGAAGTCGGGGACGTCGGGTCCCCGACTGTGGATATGCAGCCATGTTGCATTGCCTATATGCCCTTTAAACTTCGCCGCTTGCCGCCGAATTACTGACCTACCCCAACACTATACCACTCCGCGCTCCATCCCTTACCCTCAGTCGGGGTCAAGCCGTCCCCGAGTTCAGGACGTGGGGGCTGTCGCGAATTTTTTTTATTACCTTCAAAAATTGTCAAAAATTAATAGTCGCCAAAATCGCTCCTACGTGACCCAAATCGGTGGTATATGATGCCTTATGGTGTTCTAAGACCGCTTATTATCGAAACAAATGAATTAACATTTGGTCTGGTCGAGGAAAAACCACGAAGGACTAATATCGTTGTTACGATCTATCCCGAAATATCGTACGTGTAAAATAGAAGAATCTGCGTTGAAGTACGGTATTAATTTTCAACGAAAAATTACGCTCAGAAATAATGAATTCTTGCTATTAACAGCTATGTGAAGCGACGACCTTTTGATTATGCACGAAGAATCGTAATCGCGTTACGAACAATAACACCAGTAATAATAATACCTTTTTATTACTGGGAGTCGTGGACTCGTTATTCCATTAAAAACCAGAGGTCTGCGAATAACCGAGAAAATTACAATTCTCTCGAGATGACCGAGCTTTACCGAGCTTTACCGGGGTTCTCTCCACTTCCTAACAATTCTGTTTGACATCAGCAAATAACTAGAACTCCCCGACTGAAAAGAATTATTCGCCCGAAATTTACCAATGATTTTCATCGCCATCAACTTCTAGATTTCAGGTCGAAATGCGTGCACGAAAAAATTTAATTATGGTTCTTTTATGCCTTAGAGACGTACATCAAAATCGAAGAGAACCATGCAAATACATGTCGTCCAGGTGAATCGCATTAAACCGAAGCGAATATGGGAAACGAAATAATAGTCGACTATTCGCATCGAGTATCACGCTACGCTAGATTTATTTACGTTAGATTTATAGAAGATCGCAGGGATCAACATAAATCCATTGGACAGAAGTTCCATCGTGTTTCCGAACATACGTCCGGTGCAAAGCAAAGCATAAGAGCACCAAATCTCTGCGTTTGTCCCGACTAACAGTTTCACGGACGTCAAGGACATTGCGGAACGTTGAAACGAGAAAGGGTGAGGGAGGTTTTCGAGGTTTGCGAGCGGAGTTTGCAAAGTTGCTAACACGTCGACTCAGAGTCAGGTCAGTATATAACATCGACGAATTACTCGTGCGCGAATCATGAACTAACTTCGAGGGTAGGTTCATTAAGCGTGATAAGATCGTCGTGCGAAACCGAGGGTGGATATCCTTCAGCATTGCGCTATCCTTAAAATTATCGCAAAAATCCGAGTAATATTTTTTCTTCGACGAATTTATCTGGATAGAACATCCCGTTTCCGATACCGCTATCGAAGTTATCGAAGCTGTTTAGATGGTATCGGTTGGCTGGATAGTTCTGGTTAATAACAGGGGAAGATAATCAGCGGGTAGAAATTCGAGCAAAAGGTTACCGAGGGAAAAAAAACCTTTTCACTTTCTAGGATTACCCGGGAGAAAGTCCGATCGATATCGTTTTAGCGAAGCAATCCCATATTCGGAATACTTCCGTATGTAAGATACGGCGGATAAGTCTCGTAGGAATAGGACGAAGGGTGGTTTTGCGGATAGGTACTTCCATGACATTTCCATGGTAGGGAAAGAAAGGGGATTTAAAGAAGGCATTACTGGCACAAAAAGGATGGCTTTGTTAGCTTTCGAGTTAAATTCACTTTCGAGAAGCCACGTTAATCCGAAATATCTGATCACAATATAAATGTTAATTTACCGAAATCTCAACGAGACTCTGCCATTTCGCGCATCGCTAATTCACCAAACGCGCTGCGGAGCATCGCGAATAATATGTAGATAAAATCATATATCTCCGGTGGAACGACACGAGAGAATTTTCAGGAAAAAATTCCAAAGAGTACATCGTCGTTCGACGTCCTTCCTTACCGGTTCTTGATCGTTATTCGCTATTCTACATGCATCCCGATACACCTGACCGATACGGTTGGTTCGCGTCACCATTAAGGCATAATTGAGAATCGATAGTCGATCATCCAACAGCTACGATATCGGCTCTCTCTACTGATTTTAATAAGGTGACGCCAGGCCTGACCCCTTCTACTCGTCAGCCCTTCTCTTCCTCGTTTATATACACCACCGTGCTCCCCGCACAAGGGTTATTTTAAGCAAACCTCGTTTCACTGAAATTTCCCAACGACACGCCTTTTTACGTCGGAGAAATATTAGAAATTAAAGTATCGTTTATCCAACCGAATACTACGGTTATTTTTCCTCACCGATCGACAAAGAATTTTTAACGACCGATATACGACCCGAGAATAATTTTCTCGCCACTTTGGTGAGGCTAGTATTTCGTTGTGGATACAAATTCAATACTAACCGATAAGCGAAACTACTTCCCGATCTATGAAACGGAATATGGAGTAGTAAATAAGCCGTATCGATTGCGAGTTGGTGAAGATGTTAACGAACGAGCGACGACCAATGTCCACTATCCGACGAAATTGATCGTGCCACGAAGCTACTATGTTCAAATCCAAATGGCTGCTACGTTTCATCGAGTTACCGGTATGTGACCGTGAAATTCGGCTTATTACCGCGTGATTAGATTTCTACCCGATCCAACGTTTTGATTATGCCATAGTAATTTCCACTGTCTGATTACAGCCGTGCCTTTGCCGCCGCCACCGCGATCCCCGGTGTCTGACTATGTAACGATATCTACTATCATTCCTGAAAGAGCTTCCTAACGTACTTTTACGAGGTAAAAGTAAACAGGATACAGTATAGCGTAATTTAGAACTGGAATATATTAATTGGTTGGTACGAGAATATATGAAAGTAAAACGTATCCGAATTACGTTAAGAAAGCAGTAGGGCTCCGATCGGATCGCGAATATCAGGACACGGAAACTGTCGAATTCTCCAAGCTTTACAAAGTTCATGGAGTTTTCCAATAATGAGAAATCGCTCGGAGGGTGGATATCGTATGTTCCTCCACGATGGGAGGCTGTCCTCGTGACTCTCTCGATTTACAGATTTTCGATAGGCCCTCGCAATCTTTTCCATTCGATTTTCCGACTAAAAAGAAATCGGAGAATACCCCTCCAGATTAAACCATTTTATTAACCATCCCGCCGAAAGGAAAACATACGAACCAAACAACTATTTCTTCCGTAGATCTATCGTTAATAATTGGCCGGGAAAGTAAACGCGTGATTTTCCACGAGGGAACAGGATCATTCGAGAGGCGGAAGAGAAATCACGGGTAAACAGTCTCGACACGTTTGAGGAATCGACACATCGATCGAGTAATTAGTTCCGGTAGCCATTATGCCGGGGACGGAGCTTTCAAGCCCGGCGGAAGGCGGGAAGAAAGGCACGGACCGTGGTGAGAAAATAAGAGAGGAGAAAACAAGCCTGTAGATGAATCACCCGGTGATTTGTAAGCGCAAAGCGATCGGCCACTTCCACTTTGGCCCTTCTTGAAATTCCGCCGACGAGTTACAACTTTACAAGGGAACACACCGAGAATTTATCCTTCCCGAGTGATCGACGTGCCGTCTCTATATTCTCCCCGTTCTCTCAATTAAGATCCCCGAATTATGGAAAATTATAGAAAATTAAACAACCACGGGATTAATTCGAGTTATTATCCCTCCAGCAAACGAGTCCTGATAAACTACGTGATATATTTGATTTTCGTAATATACCATCATCGAGAACTTTATTTATTTTTCCCGATATTTCCATAAACGAATGAAATTATGATCACATGCACCACTGTTAATTGACTTGCTCTCCGTGGTGTATAACAATTTCCAAAAAAACTGGAAATAATTAATTTTAGCTAAACTCGTTTTTCCATCCGGTCTGGATGAGTTTACGGTGAGCGCGTATTCGGTGAATATTTTTATATCGTAACAAATTTGTACGATTTATGTGGAAAGATACGAACAGCAAAGAGGAGGAGGAAGGGAGTGTTTAATTAACGTTTACGTTTGGAGTAAATATCGCCATGGATATACATATGAATAGATTAAATTTCATACATTTCCTGGGTAGAAGTGAGTTTACGTCACGTCGAGTAGCTCGTAAATGTTGATGAGTGGTACCAGGGAAAATTACATCGTCGGCGGGAGCAACACTCCGAGCCTCCGCACCTCCGTGCCTTATTACCGTCATTACGATTAAACGATCTATCGCGCCGAGAAATGCCCCTTCCACTCGCAGCCAAGGAACTAAATTGATAATTGTTTCGTACCGATTACGTTTACATCCTGGCAAACAATGCCAAATCACGTGTCGTTCATTTTCCGCCAGTTCATGTCGCGCCGACAACTCTGACGAGAGACTTCTCGAAATTTTTAAAATGGCATTTATATCATTTTATAATTTATCGTTTCATGAAACCTTTAACGGCTATACCGTAAGTTCCGCGTCTTTCTTGTACCGATTAAATAAACTCGATTTCCAATTTGTATTTCAGGGTCGCGCGTAAGGGGTTAATCGTTTTCGAGCAGCAGTGTTCATGGTGTTCATCCATGAATGATTTGTTATCCTTTTGGCACAGTGGAAAATCGTTCGAATGAAAACCCTTCGGTGTCGCGGGTTTTCTGGAAATCCATTTCGTGCGAGCACCGTGGGAAACAAAAAATAAAATTCACCGATGAGCGAAAGAGCCCGCGCTTTATTTCGTAGTAATTTTTGGCTTGAAATGACCCGGATTATTCATGCCAGTAGATACGGACCGTACCTCCACCGCCGCGTCTGTTTTTTCGTTCCATAGTGTTTATTCAAACATATTTCTTTCGCTACCGTGCCGATTCAGCTTCGCCAACATAAAGTTATTTTACAGTTACACTTTTACTGCATTGCGTACACGCAATTTTCAATAAGAGCTTACCACAAAGATACGTAAAAAATAATTATCGAATGAAATTATCGTCTTCTCTATGTATATGCACGAGCAATTTACGAGTTGTCGAAATGGAATAATAACCATGTAATAATTTAAATTTAATAAGCGCATAGATTTAATTTAGCGACCACGAACGCAGATATGAAAAGAATATCGTGGGTCAGAAATTCTGTGAAAAGGAATGTACGTGCCGAAAGTAAGATTTCAGATGAAACTCGAGCACAAAGACGTCGGAACAAAGGGAAATGGAAATAAATGTACGATGCAGCTGGAGATGTATTATTACATACGATTCTTTGGGTGCGCTGTTGTGGTAATATAATACGAGCTTGATGAACACTCGCACGAAACGAAATCAACATTGAAATACACCCCTGATCTTAATTAAGAAACGCAATTACAACAGTCTGGAGTTGCAGATTAGAAACGAAACGTGACGTAGTCAAATAAATAATCGTACAGGTATAACGAACGTTCCCTTAAAAATCAGTTCGATGTTAACAGCGAAATGCCGATTAATATAATGCCGTCTAATTTAGTGCGCGTATTATTAGGAGAATGTTAAAAGGGTTAAAGCGCAAAGCAAAGCCCGGGATTTGATTTCGAAGGTCGTCGACCAAGAGAGTGAGACAAGGGATGAAAAGAGGTGAGGGGAGATACTTGGAGGAGACGAGGAGAGTACGGTGAGGAAGAAGAGCTTTGGGGTTGGATGTATTCTCGTGGGTCATTAATGTTCAGCCGAGCTAACGAAGTCGAGGAAGGGTTTTCGAGCCCTACGCGAAGCAAAAGGGACGGGGAACGAAGGAACGAAGGAACGAAGGAACGGACTGTCAGTGCAAACGGCACGCTGTCGAACCTCTGCATTATGCATAAAAAGGGAAATAAATGAGGATAATTTAAGGGTTGATCTTCGGCGGGGTGAGGTCGGCCTTGAGAGAAAAATGTCGTCGGTCGTCGTTCCACCATCGACTACTTTGTCACACGTATAATAGAAATTTTCTTTCGGAACCAATCGTCTCCTTCTTAATTCAAATTGGCTTAGGTTATTAAAAAGAATTAAATAAATATATTTTATAATTCGTTTACTAAATGTAATCAGCGTCATAAATAATAAAACTCCGCGTATTAATTGTCCCATAGGTTCCGTTTCAATTAAAGTCTCCGAATCCACGAACTCCCACGGAAGTGACCAATGATAAATCGCGACAGCGAATACTTGAAAACGATACCGTGATACCAGGATGGATTTCGCAGGCAATGTTTTTTTTCGCGCGAAATTCGCTTACAGATTGACGTATCGGTCGATCGCCGTCATTCCGCCGACAAATGAACTTCCAACGTTTCGCCTCGCTTAGACCAAAAAAAATATCGCGGTGGAGAGACAAAGAGCGAGAGGAGGGTGTAAAAAACCAGCAGCTGCGGGGATCGAAGAGCGATAGACTACCGTGCGGAGGATATTTCGTTCTTTTTTTCGAACGCCAGAAACAATCGAGGTCGTCGACGATTCCCCCATTCTAGGAACCAGGACGAGGAAAGAGGGTTGGAATTTCCAGGCATTTCTCGGAGTTTCGAGGGAGAAACGGGGTGCGCGAGGAAAACTGTGCGAATCGGGCAGAGTCGGGGCTAATTTCTGGTGTGAATTCGGCTTAACTGCCGAGCCAGGACTTCCACGAGCTTGTCCGGAAAATTCGACGGCGCCAAAACAATCGGACAAACGCGAAAACTGCATCAGACGTGAAATTCACGCTAATTGTTTCGTCCTACCTTTCCATCCTACTTCTACTCGCCACTTTTGCTTCTGCTCGCCCACCCGATTCTCCGACCGAGTTTACCGGAAACACAATGCGACGATCATTACCAAAACCGGCACAAATTCGAAATAGTTCCGGAGCCAAGACGTTTCTCCTACCTCGAAGCTAAATTATCTTTTCACTTTTATAAGAAAACACGGTATTACGAGATTTGCAACTTCCTAGATCCACAACTTGGCGCCAAGTTTCTCTTACCGTCATCAATCATACAGAACATTTATATCCGAAGAAAAATACTTCGTTATAACTTTTACAGTAGGTTTAAATGTATTACAGTTTAAATAACTCGACTATTCAATTCGATAAAAAAATTATATTAAATTATATTAACGCGTATCACATTTATGAACGATGAAATTTATATTTTGTTTCCTTAGAATGTGTTCGATATGGTACACCCATCGAAAAAGAACTATTTCCCGCCCCGTTATTTTTCTCCCTCCGTTACCCTCGCAGTAGCCACACCAGGAGGAAATACAGGCTGTGTTTCATATTTATAAAAGAGTTAATATTTATCCGGCCCCCAGCTAGATAGCTTTTTACTCGGTCATTTTCCAACCCCGTTTCCATTTCCACCGTGTTACTCGCACTCTCGGCATCTTGCATTTCCATGAACATGTATTTCGGGTTTCCTAGATTCTCGTTTTCGTGTTTGACACGCTTCAAACGACTTTGAATTTCGCGTGAAAAGCGGAGAACAGGAAGTCATCGTGCTAACATACTACATTTTTAATAAAATTTTTGGTAATTTAAAAATTCTAGGTAACAATATACACTGTAATTTTCTTCGACGTATCTTAACCGTAATTAAGGCGGAGCAAGTGGCGACGATGTAACATTAATTTACTATGTATAACTCTTTTGATTACGGAAATCATTCGAAGGATCGAGTTTGAATGCATTCGCGCGATACAGGCTTTACATCGGTCAGCGTTTTATCAACATTTCTGGTTGATACTAAAGGATATACTGTTATGGCGAGTCTCCACAGCACGCATACACTTCAGCAATTACGTTATCCTACCGATTGGTTTCCAATAACGCGTTTAACCACTCGGATGCACCCTCTGTGGGTTATGAAACGTATAGTTTTCCCATTCATCCCCGTGTACGGAAGAATTCTCTGATCGCGGATCGTTCGCTCTTTCTTCTTCCGTCCTCCACCCTTCTACTTATATCGTATTACTTGCATTTACAGGAAATATTTTTGTCTGGAATTCCTTTCTTTCAAACCAGCGTTGTATTTCGTTCGTCGGACATTCAAACATTTTTCTACAATCTAATTAAATTCCTTCACTTTTTCATATCTCACGATCAAACGCCCGTCCTGACGTTCATTATTCAAACGTAAAACTAGTTCTATTATCGTCGTCCTTATTTATTCATAAATTTCATTTATCAGCCCGTGCCCCGTCCAGGGCGGCAGACGATAGGTGTAAGGGAAAGAGTAATAAAAATATTTAAATTCCATGGCACGAGCGGAAGTAATAAATAAATGTGAGAAACATATTCCGATGATAAACAGGCGAGTCCCGCGCAGGGAGATTTAAGCGAGTCGACGCCTCGAGGAGGATACTTCGGGGTGGTAAAATGTTTCGAGGGGATGAGGCTCGATGTCAAGACGATTTCGTTTCCTACCCTGCGCCATTTCCAAGTAGGATCACCGAACACTGATCGCCGATTGTTTCAATCGGCTTTAGCCACCGGCACTCCGTACTTTCTCCTTTCTCTTTCACCCTCTTATTCTACGACACTCCACTACTAGAAGTGGAAGTGAAAAAAGCGGGAGGTGAAACGGGAGGGAAAACGCATCCTTTCTCCTCCCTGGCATCCCAGGACCGATACCAATTCGACTCCACTCGACTCGACTTCTGTACTTTCGAGATACGAGTGCTTCGAGGTGTCCCAGGGAGGAAGTAAGAAACAGCCAGACATCGAAATTTCCATATATTGGAAGGACTTTCCATACGTATTAGTGTAGAAACTATTTATTGAACAACTCTCACATGATGGAAGGTTGAGGAGCGGACGTCGACTTGGAAATCTCCTGAATAACGGATTCGTATTGATCGCGAAATATGGGATGTATCGCATCGAATGACAAACTTTACGATTCCGAGTACTCGGAGATATTATTGTGTCGGTGATGTATTATACTTTTTCGTTCTACAAGACCACTGAAACAAACGACGGGTATGGTAATGTCACCTCGGCCTATACAAAATAATTGTTGTCCGACGGTAAATGTAAACTCCCTCGAGGAAAAATTTTATGAAGACGAGCGATTAAACGCGATACGATTCTCGTGGTTTCCGATCGAATGAACAACTAAGTAAGTAAGCGGATAATAGCGGGAATAATTTTCGAGACAATGCGGCAACTTAATCAAACTACGGAAATATTTGTGAATTCTTAATAAACGTTTTTTACCCAAATGAGATTAAACCTCGTGAGCTTGAAACGTGGTGTAAAACCCGAAGTAATACCAGGCCAGGAACAAAATAAAATTCTCTCAATTCCCGATGCTAAATCAAATTTTCCTTTGACACTCTTTGGGTAGAGTTGTGTATAGGATTCTAACGTGTCGCAGGAAGATACGTTGACATTTGTCAGCCGGGATCGTTCCAAGTATCGCAGGATAAGCCGATATACCGTATATCGGAGGTAGGGCTGCCGGTCGATGCGATCCATTCGTTTTCAAACGTCAGCTCCTTCGTCAGGGAACGACAGTATCGTCGACACGTCCGTAATTATCTTCGCTTCCCTATATACCCTTGGGAACTTCCTGGCAGTGCTAATTAACGTACTACACGGCTCGGCCATTTCACGTTCTCCATATTTTCCTCGCGACGGATCACTTTCGAACCTTTTACGCTCCACTCGAACAATTATTTCCTGACCCAAGTTTATACCGATCGCTCAATTACGACTCTTAATATTCGAATGAATTAAATACTTTTTATACCGAATATCTGATATTTCAATTTCCATAGAATTTTACAAAACGCTATTAACCGAAGAGCTCATTGTACGTGTGAATATCGTTCGATCCAAAAGTCTCGGTACTTGGTAAATAAAAAGTGTTCGAACTCGATCGGGGTACAATCTGTATTGGAAGGAAAGAGGAAATGAAAGTTTCGTGGCACGTGACTACCTCCTTGTCGTCCTTGTAACTACTTAGGATCGATAACAGGAAAGTTTGCCCTTCCGACTTGATTTAAATTAAATGTCAACAGCCTGCCAAACGACACTGACTTCTAACTTTGCTCCTGGTGTCTTTCCCTTACGCATTTATTTTCTCCGCCAGCCTCCTTCCGAACTGAAGGGAATGCTGCCTCTATTTGACCAATTAACGAGACATTTTCTACTCGACTTTTATTCGTCTTGCCTCACATTTTTGTCTACCTAAAGTACTTTTAAAAGGAAATACGGAAATTACGGCGTAGGGATCTACCAGTAAATTAAGATCGTTGAAAGGGGAAAAGTTTCCTGTCGCGACACATTCTCGAAAAATAAGTGGTTATCTCAGTCAGCCTGTTCTCTTCTATCTCTGAACCACTATCGGAGATACTCCTGGTGGAGTCTCGCGGTCCAAGCAACGTCGTAACTCGTCCGACACGAAGGGATGGTTTGTCTTCGTCAAGGGTAAGAGCGATAGGGACGAAAGGGGTGAAAGGAACGAAAGAAAGTGGGAAGTGGTAGCTTTTTAGAAACCGGCCGGCCCATTCTCCTATACGTCCTCTCTTCGAGCGATCCACTTTCTTACCGCTCGGAGAAAGATGGTGTATCGTTCTTTGAAAAATGTACGACTCGCGGCTGCGACGAAAATGAAAAGCACAACGGAAACGCGATGAAAAAGAATGAACGGATTGAAATCCGTCGAGCGGAGTTGTAATAAAACTTCCTACGAGGATCTATTTATCTTCTCGTATCTCTATGGCAAAACTTGTCCCGCTCGTGTCATACGAGAGAAAAAGAATTAAAGCACCTGGATTCCAAGATTCGAAGAATTTCATCGAGAATTTCATTCGCGAGCTCGCCTTGCAAATTACTTTATGAATTCGCATATTAATCGAAGATATACGTGGATTTAATTAAACTTATTATCTTACTTCACGTAACAATCGCAAAATTATTATTAACTTTTGTTCGAATACGACAAGAATAATACACGCGAATATATGTAACTCGGAACGTTACAAGGATGGTTAGGCTAGGGATTTATGATTACGTCTAATTATGGTATTTCTGTAATATATTCGAAACGGACTCGTTCCGAATATATTGTATCCTACAATTCATGGAGTCGATTTTTTCTGATTCGAAGTTGCAATCACAGATTAAGAGGAAATTGGAAGAAGACCGAAGGACCGTGATCGAGATATGGTCTCCGTGGTATTACTTTTATGGACCGGAAGCCCGGATTGAATTCCAATGTTATTACAGAAAGAAACGATGGAGGGTGTCCCGAAACCAGGGGGATATTCTGAAAAAACTTTACGGATTTCTTCTGAATTTAAAAACGTGCACGTGACGGGACTCGCGAAGCCTTGTTGTTATTTTATGTATTTCCCGGCTAAGGAGGATAAAATGGAATAACATCTTGCCACCCGCGATATTGAAACGAGAATATTTTATTTAAACGACGGAACTGAAATTCTAAAATAATGGAGGAATAAATGTTTAATTATCCTGAAATATTACTTCGGCTAAGCGTCTCGTGCTTATATAGACTCCTCATACGTTTAATATTACCGTACATTATTCATTCGGAAGAGATTGTTAATGTAAGAAAAATAATAAATGGAATTTCCTCTGTTTTATCGTGACGGACAAATTTTATCAGAAAACTTCCACTCGATTCGCGTAAAAGTTATGTTCTTCGATTTAAGTTGGTAGTTCGGAAATGATTTGTAAAAGTCCGGTCGAAGATCGTATCCGTACGAACGACTAGTTTCGGTGTATTCGGAAAAAGGCAGAACGCGGAAGGCCTGGGGAAATGCGAGAGGCCGCAATTAATGATCCCGTTAATTTAATTAATGCGTACCATAAAAGCCACAGCTCGTTACGCCTGCTAGAAGTAGACTACCATTATATTCCGCAAGAAAACGGGGACAAAAATACTCGTTAAAAGCGACAAGTATATGCCCCTGAAATACACAGCTCTTCGTCCCAGGAGTTTACAATCTTTTCATTAAGAAATTAAATCGAATACGACTTCATTCACTGGTCTACCATATACTCGATTTATTTATCGTTCTTCATCCCATCCTTCTTCACATACGTTTCTGACATTTTTAAAAAATATTTATTATACGAATTACCAGGATGTTAATACATTTTCTGGGGTATTTTACTTCTATTTATGCTGCGTCTTAATTAAGGCACAAAGCAGAAGCCGGGAAGAAGAATTTTTAGATTATTCGTGAAGGTTATCCATGAAGCTTGCAGATTACCGAAATTAATATTAATTAGCGCGATGAGTCGAGCACGAGGTTGGAAGAGGGAGCAGGTTGAGCTACCAGGCTTAACTATCCACTTTCGTGTTGGCCACAACTTTGGATCCCGCGGGCCCAGACACCGGCTGCTTTCAACCCTTCGACTACCGACTTCCTTACAAGTATCATTACAGGATATAAGTACTCCAAGAACCCTAACAACCGGAAGAACAAGTATCCGCAACGATCGAACTCCGATCCGCTCGTATCTCAATATTTATTTCCTATTAATATCATCGAAAGTATTAGCTCCGCGAAAGATAACTTCGATAAAAGAAATAAATGTTCACGCTGGAAATATACTTTATACGAGATATTAAGAATGAATCTACGATCGTGTCGATATTTATGTCCCTGTATTTTCAATAATATTTATATTTCACCTGGAAGGAAAATGGAGAACACGACGCATAAATAAGGATTGAAGTATCGACAAGAATATCAGTTACATTATTATCGTGTACAGCATGGATACTTCGTGTACGACGTTTCTTAAATAAATAAATCAAACAATAAAAAGGCGATCATATTTGATTTGCGATTAACATCCTCCGTATTCGAATTGTTAATAACATTTTTACGGACGATAGCGTATCGAAGATATTTGCAAAAGAAGATAAAAACGGGGAGACAATAAAAAATGGTAAAGAATGATTCTTTTATTGCATTCGGCGGGTCAATTAGCGGAATTGAGAACTTGCCGATCGAGGGGAATGTAATGAGTCCAATATCGAAGTCCGCACCAACCCCTGTTCACTCTCTCACCACTCACCCTTTTCAACCCCTTTCAACCCCCCTCGGATCCTAGCTGTGTCAATAAGGTTCTACTTCACTTTACTCTCCTCTATTCCACTCTACTTCCTTTCCTGTCCGGACTCAGACAATTCCTCCAGGAATTCCATCTCCTTTTATTTGTCGAGGATCATACCGATAATACCAATAAACAAAAGTCCCTGACGGTAAGACGAAACGATTAAATACAATCGATTTCTGATCTCTTCTTTTAATCACACTTTTCACGGTGCATCCGAGCGTAGGATCTAAATTATAGCAATCTGGATCTTCGAATATAAATTCTTTGTAACGATAAACGCTACGTGAACGGTTCATTGCAATTCGCACGATTAATATTCATTTGATTAACGGGACGTTGGTAAAAATAACCGAGTAAAAATAATCATGACGCGGAACATCAAAGACTGGGAACACCAAGAAAAATACGAGGCAATTATTCAGAGGACGGAAGATCGTGCTCCGCTCGTAAACTTTCGACACGCGAGGACCTGCGGTAATTAAAAGTGCGTAGACGCGTGCACGTTGGTTTAATGACTTTACGGTGGAATAAAATGTAGCGAGCTGATGAAAAAAGGGCGGAAATATTTTATAGTCGCATCCCTCGAATTCCGATGGTCTGGGAACGAAAATAAAATCTGATTTTGGCCACGAATTTCCTGACGTTAATGGCCCATGAATCTTCGTTAGTGTTTAAAGTGAACACCCGTCTTGGAGTTCGAGGGAATTTCTCGGAATGCATAACAATGATAACGAATGGCAAAAATAAATAAAGCTTGCGGGGGAAGGGTAATAATTAATAATTACGAAGGGTGGTTCGCGAGTAGTCGTCGATACTTTAAGCTCACCGATAGTAAATTGATTTTCGAATAGGTCAGAAAGTATTGGAACGGGGGTGGGTGGGTGTTGTAAAAGTTTCCCTTCGAGTGGGCAGGGCGTTAACTTAGCGAGTTAGAATATCAGTGAAGGGAAGGGAACCGGTATCTCGGTTTAATGGGATCTGTGACAAAGTGGCCGTGGAAATTTCCCCACGATGAGACAAGATAACGCGTTCTAAACCAGTATCGTCAAACTTTTAAAATTACTTTGGACATCCCGTTACTCGCTCGGGGAACTTCATTTCGAGCCCCCCGAAATTCCCACGCTGATTCTTTATCAATGTCACTTTAATGGGAATTAATCGATCTCCTTTACGATTGACTTACATACTTTGACGCGCCTCGACCGATTATTCGAGCTTCGAATTATCGAACTTGCCATTAACGATATTAATAGTACTTACTTGTGTGTTATAGATTCATGTATACGTAATATCTATAATCGGACAGTCAACTGTGGCGTACATAAACTTCAAAATAATCCGTAGTTTAAATAATCAAAACGTCTAGTTGATGGAGCAAACGTAAATATTGACTCGCCAAAAGCTTCGAACGTACGAGGAAAGGTTTTTTCGCACGTGATCGCCGAGGCGGAATAAACTATGCTAATCACGGAAGATTTCACTCACCGACTCTCCATCCTGCACTTTCCCTCCCTCGTTTTGCAGTTGCTTTTGAAGTCCTCGAAAATTTGACTGCAAGGTTTCTCACGCAAACAAACGGTCAGCGCATGATTGCAGGTCTCCAATGCGTCGATCGGATAAGGATCCTTATCTGAAGTCATACAAAATTGACCAACTTTAAAGAATCGCGTCTCGCGAAACACAATAAATATTTCGTGGAATAATGCCGAGTTGAAAAAATAAAAAGACGAGGCACGTCGAGATATTATTTTCAATACTCGCAAGTATATTCGAGTCCCTCGAATAACGTGCAGACACGGAAGTCGAAGTAAGGAAGTAGAAAAGGGCGGATAATGCCCGGACGATATGCATCGACCGGGGAAAGATGGAGGGAAAGATGTTCGTATCTTATCGGTGGAATCGCGACGGATTTTCGTGTTCGACAAGCGGATTCGGCAGGAATCGAGGAAGAGTTTCCTCCGCTCCACTCGAGGCAAGTGGTTGGGAAGGTCTGAAGGAGTAATAAAATAAAGGAGGAGGAATAAGTAGATAAAAGAGCTCGGCGTCCTAGAGACGAGTACCGACGCCGACGCCAACGCCAACGCCGACGCCAATGCCGACGAGAGCGAGGCGATATTCTTTTATTTCAAGAGAAAGGACACTCGTTTAGCGAAAATCAACTACGAGTACTTCAATCGGTGCGAATGGATTTATAAATCTATATTTAACGTATTATATCGTGCTTCAGAAACATCGACATTTTAAGTAAAGATATCATTATTTTCGAGATTATCGCCAACGCAGAATATTATTGTAATAAATATAATTATTGAACTTGCTCCTCGATTTTATGAAAGAATAAAGAATAATTACCTCCTAATGAAGACTGAGATCCGTGGATATAAGATATCTAAGGAAGAGCAATTCCGAGAAGTTAATGAAATAAAATAATAAGAAGACGACGAAGCGGAGCCGCGAGGAGAAAGAAAGGAACAGAGAAGACGTCTATTCTTCGAGAAGGGAAAGAACAGAAGGGCGGAAGGGCGCATTAAAAGTAAGGAGACGGACTTTTTCGCGTACACAAAAGAAGAGAATCCAGAAGTTTTCCCTAAATAATTCCATTCCCCGGCTAGGATTCATTGAACGTTAAAAATTCCCCGACAATAAAACCCATTAGAGGAAGTCTCCCGTTTTGCCATTAACGACGATTAAATCCACGGAAAGGTTACTTAAAAATAATTAATCGCCAGACCAATAAATTGTGTCGAATCGATGGAAGGTAAACTGCCTTTTATTATTATTTATTAATTACTGAAGGTAATTCGATGTTTTAATTTTCTCTAACCGTGTCACACGGCCGAAATTGCAGTGGGAAATTGTGGAAATAGGACAGTTAACGAAATATATAAACAAAAGGTTCGATGGAGTAAGATAATAATCGTCGGGGAATAGCGAGGATAAAAGATCGGGAATTGGTCCAGCGGAATCGACAAGGCAAAAGTAAAGTAAAGCCATTCTTTCGCGGTGGTCGAGGGGGATGAGTTGGGGGATGAGTTGGAGGATGGGTTGGGAGATGAGTGGTTCTTGGCCGGAACGGGAATGGAAGTGAAAAGAAGCGCATCGGGAATTATCCGTGAATCGTTCGAAAACGGCTCAAAAGGCTCGACGGGCCGAACGAACCAAGCCCTCGGGAAAACGAACAATGGAAAGATCGTAGGAGAACCCGCGATATAAGACTTCGACTCAAAGATATCGCGGCCCTTTTGTTTCTTCTTACCAAGAGTAGACCGACCGTCTCCGCTTTTAAGGGAAATGCCCTCCCTGAGTGCCACCTGGATCAAACTTTACCTCTTTACCTACCCGCCTTATCTCTAGTTTCTCAGGATCGTTAACTTCTGCTTTATCAATTCTCTCGCGTGAATATGGATCTTTCCGATCGTCAAAAATCGTCAAAGTTATAATATTAAATGAAATGGAGATTCGAATTACCTGAATTTACTAATATCATTTTTGACATCCCGTAAAATATTTACTATACGAGTCTCGAATACCTTACGACTATTGATATTCGATTTTTATTTAACTTTAAATCGACTTAATATACGCGAATGACCTTAACGTATATTTGCTAATTTAAAATAACAGATCAATTCCTAAAGAATGGATGTATTCCTAAAGAAATTACTTATTAACGTACGTCTCAGCGTTTGTGCATGTACAAACTCAGTGAATTTTTAAAGTCACTCACTTAAACGTCACTCGAACGGTTTAAGTAGTATTGGCACTTCGATAACCAGACATGCTTGATATGAATAATGGAGTCGATTATTATATAATACATGACTTGGAACGCGGTCAAGATAATTTGGGAGAATTTTCGAAGATTGTGAGAAGAAACAAAAGTAAGAAACAGATTGAAGAGGAAAATTAGCGGGGCCGGAATCCGTGGGAAATTGAAATGCTCATCTTGAAGTTAAAGCAAAAGAATACGGAGGGAGTAATTAGGAAAGAAAATAAATGACATTTACTTCGAGCGGCTGGTGACTCGTGAAATATGCTCCAAAATATAATTTTAGCATAACAAGCTGTTGCAATTACGGCATTTTATTCGGAGCTTGAACGAAATCTGCTCTCTTACTCCATTAGCCGGTCAGGAGATTCTTCGAGCGTTTCGAGTTAAAGTATTAATTAAAGATCCTTTCTTACGAATAATTATAGCGCGGGTACAATTATATACATATAAACGTCCCCAAATTCATCGCAGATTTTTTAACGAGCAGTTTGGCCTTCGAATAAATTTTACCTGAAATATTAACCTGCCAAGATAAAAATCCGAAAAAATTCAAATCGCGAGGAATTTAAAAATTGGACAGAACCAAAAGGATCTGGTAGTAATACATGGAGCAATTATAAGAGTTCGGGTACAGGTTGAGGTTAATTACATTTATCTTGGTTGTGCAAGCCATACGGTTAGCTTTCAAGCCGATCATACGAGAGGATAGCGGATAATGAAAGCCCCTCCGCAGCCGGTACGAAAACCAGGAAGCTTCGGCACTTAATGAGATTAAATTCACTCTCGTACTTTGAAAAAAAGAAAGGACCAAAGAAAGGGAAAACTGGTAGGAGATTAAAAACGAAGGAGAAACATTGAGGAAGAAGACGACCAGGAGGATGTCGAAGGAAAGAGAAAGATGGAGAGAACTTGTAAAGGCACGCGCCACCCTTTTTCGTGTTAAACACGAAGCAAAGATCTATGCTACCCCCAGCCGAAGTCAACGTCAGTTCCAGGGATTCGTTGAAAGCTCATGCAATGAGCTTTGATGCTTTCGAGCATTCGGCGAACCATGAAAAACCTCGCGAAAAGAGAACAAAATCGGTTCCAACACTTTTCAGCGGGATGCGCCGAGTGTAACATATTGCACGTACCAAGATCATCGTGTTTCCCTTCGAGGGAAAACGTTATGTTTCCGGTAATAGGAAAATGCGCTTTTATGCGTGCCTTCGAATAAAGGGAAAATGGGGGAAATTCCAGACGGGATTCTTACAGTTAAAGGTGGAAAATCTTATACAAAATTAATGATCCACTGCAACTTAACGGTTAATTTAATTCTCCCGTAGTAAATGTGTAAAATAATACGGTGTAGTTTTACGAAATAAAATTTTGCATTCGACGCATTACCATCTTGGCTCTAACAGAGCTATCACATTATAAAGAATTTCTCACGCTTAATACCAAATACATATCTTGTCAACTGAATTCTGTTTTAGAGATTTTTTCTGCAGATAACTTACCCTTCTTGAGGACGTAAATGCAGGGGTGGTCGAAGAGGAAGTCCCGGAAGCTGTTGCACTCAGGATCTACGTGAGGTTCCTTGCAGAGGCACGTGGGCCGGAAGAAAGGGAAAGCTTGCAAAGTACGCAACGCTGCTTGACACTTTGTCACTGTCACCGTCGAACAAGCCACTGGAACAGTTAAATTATTATTATTATTAAACTACCTGTTTCTGCACTCCACGTCGGATTTGTCTTAATCAGTGGTACTTTGTACGAACAATTTTCAGGATCTACTCGTACCGAGTACTTCGAAAAAATAATAAACAATTCAAAAGCTATCGCGGGTGTTAATAAGGCGTGAGATGCCGAGTGAATACCTACCACTCGAAAGAGGGGTTGTTCCCGATCCTCGAAGGGGATACTCGTTTTCTGTTTTAGTTTGCTTCTTTAATAGGATTAAAACTCACGGTGCAATGATCTTTGTAATATGAACGGTAGTAAAACGAACGCGTGTAAAGGCACCGAAATCCCATTGGGAAATTCGTTGTAACGTCTGCCGACGGGTCGGTTATAGTGGGAGAGAATAAAGCTCCCGTTAAACCGCAGGGAGAAATAGAAAGCGCGATACCCGGTGCAACTTAGATAACGTCCAAACAGCATTTTCACACCCGAAAACACAGTAATATAATCGTACCGCCGCAATAACAAGGGAGTACGTATACTCGTGACTGCTTTACGCAACGGAACACCTGTTCGTACTAAGTAATAATAGACGCTCCCACCACGATCGAGGATTGATCAAGGAAGAGCGATAAGAATGACAACGCGCTACGTTTACATTCCAGCTCGGTATTCGGTTTATTTACAAGGCGAATGGAAGAATGTTTTTCTGCTAGAGGAATTTTAATCGACTTCAGCTATTATTATCACAGGATAACGACCCGTCTTGTGTTGCCAAGGCACGAATGCCGTAGAATTTGTAATACAATACGAATCAGCTAACTAGAGTAAGTTTAGGAGAATTAACGAAAATTAAGTTGAACACATTGAGAATCCTTGAAGAGAAGAGGATTTACGGGGATATTTAATCTCGCGATTCTGATTAAAATTATAAGCTCATCTCTTATTAATCGCGAGCATGGTGATGACCGAGAGTTATTAAGTAAGGGGGTAGGGGCGAGGAAGAAAGTCGATGTAAACGTTACGAAGTACGGGGGTGTAATTGAAAATTCCAAGGTTCGTCATTTTTCCATTTGATATTCGAACGTGAAGGCGTCGTCGACATCTGGATTCATTACTTATACCTCGGTGCTCGGTTATTACGAAACTTACGGTGTCTCGGGATAGTAATTAAGGCGGCCACCCTCCTTCCCATTCTTTCGCTGAACGGGGCGCTGTACTAATTAATCTGCGTACGGAGGAATCTCAAAAAAAAGACGTTGAAGCTGCTTTAACGAGGAAATATTTTAACTCCTAAAATCGTCGCACGAATAATTACGAGGGCCAGCCATCCGACCCTTATTTTTATCCGAGCCGAGAGCGAGCGAGAAAGAAAGTGACTGATAATACGAAACATAATTGGAGTCGATCAATTTTATAAATCGCACCGTCCAAATTATTTTGTTAACAATTAAAATTAGAAAATTGGAACGATAAAATTAAATTTCTGTTATTCATTGTTAAACGAGCAAAGTTCTCAAAAATCGAGTCGAAAAAGACTTTCGAGTCGTAATGGTAGAAAATTAATTACAGGGTATTACGCGAAGGCGAAAACGTTGACAAGGAAAGCGTGACGATAGCTGTAATATAGAAAAGCGGAGTTAGCTACAGGTGCAATTGCAGTTGCAGTCGCAGTCGCAGCTGCACCACCGCTGATACCGGAGCATTGAGCCACGAGGTGTTCCCTACACGTTTAATGCTCTCCCGATGTCCGCCTATGAACCGCGCAGACTACTAGCTCTCGTATGTGCACTGGCCACTGACCACTGGCTACTGGCAGATAGCGGGCCCACAGAAAGACAAAGCCGAGAAGGGAAAACGGAGAAAGCACGAGAGAAAGGTCCGAGATCATACGTTCCTGCAATCGTGCGGTACCCATCTACATTCAACCAGTTGGACCGCTGACCACTGTCCGAAACATACATGTACCATTCTCCCGACTACAAGAGATTCAACCCTGCACACCCGCGACTCTCCCCCGCATCCAAACTCTCTCTCTATTCAAAGCTCCCTACATATTTCCACCTACCATTTCGCCCGAATTTCAAAAATAAAAATCAAATCCTACCTTTATACCTCCATCCTTTCTATGCTTGGAACGTGTATCTTTTAAGTTCTCGATTTGTTGCGTGCCTGTTTGCTGTCATTCTATAATGCGTTGCTGTTGGAATATTACTTTTGAAAGTAGGAAAATAAAGTGTCTTTCAGAAAATTACTTGGATGGTCTAATTAAAATGTTTTTTACATTCGTGAGATTATTATTCAAATTTATTAAAGGATTTACATGTTCTACTTCTGCATTTAATTTGTGTAATTTCCTTGTCAACGCAATAAAATAATAATACAGATTTCAGAAAATCTTCGCGAAACGAGCACAGAGATTTCAACGCTTTGACCTCACTTTATATTTAAAAGAAAATGCGGGGTTGAACGCTTTCCGTGTCCCACTTCATTTCTGCGTTTCTTTCCCACTCTCTGTTTAAACGTGACGAGATGACTGGATTTTTAATCGTCCGAATATAATTTCGATTTTCCTGGAAAATCGCCATTTTCCACGTTCGTCGCCGTTCGAATTCTACTCAGATTGCGGTAAGCTTTTTAGCAAGATTCTCGTTTCGGTTATCGCGGGAAATCGTGTCCATGATAGGAACCAGGAGATACGAACGAGATAGTTTTCCTCTTTGTATTCAAAACTGACCCCATATTCGTTACGTGCGAAAGTAGAAATGACTTTTCCCCAACCCCCTGCCATTAGATATTTTTTATCCTTCTGACCCCTTATGCTACCATATCCGCGAGAATTAGTTGTCTCTATCCAGCTTCCGTACACTCTAATCCGGACCGTATCTGTATACCGCGGATTACATTTTTCCCTTGAAATCAACCACCGTATTTTCGCGCAAATTTCAAAATAATATGCTCGAAGAGTAATTTTCTTCCGTTGTCATTGAACGGTCCTATCGATGCGACCGTCCATAATTATCAGAGCGGTACGACGATAAAAAGCACAACCACTCGAAAGCAGCTGTTCAATTTACAAACCCCCGGTAATAATTTATCGACAAAAGAAATTCGCAAAAGTGAATGCCCAACGAGTAATTCAATAGCAAATCTGAGAAATGCAGGTACGTATTATTTTCCTTCCCTCTCTTGATTTCGCGTAAGTTCACCTCGGTGGGAATGGGAGAGAGAAAGAGAGCAGGGTGAAAGAGTCGCGTACACCCACGCAATTTAACTCCCCAACCCTTCGACTATCTTCGTCCCTCCTAAGCCATTGTACTCGAGGCTTGTGCACGACGCTTTGCCGTAACAACGTACATTGTATTTTCGAACAATAGGATCCTTCTGCCGGCCCACCCACTCCGCGCCCTCTCCGCACCCTCTCTTCACTCTCCGTGCCACCTTATCGGTACTTTTTTCCCCCTTTTCCCACGGCAAAACCACACTTTTTGCGCTTATTAATGGCCGCAAGGAGACTCCGTCGAGTCGGTGCAATCGGAGATCCACCTTTTGAATTATAATCACCACTATCCCATTTCCGTCGTTCGGTTCTTATTTGCTTTCCAGCCAGCAAATTGTTTGCCGCTGCTCGATAAATGGATGCTGATTTATTCCGATCAAATTATTATTATTCATGAGCCCGTGGATTTTCCCGTCCCGCCGCGGACTTTTTTCTCCGTTGATTCTATCTATCGGTGTTTGATGTTTTTGTAAATTGCTGAATAATAATTCGTTTGGACGAAGGGAGTATGATTTTCCGGAAGGTAGGGAAAGTAAGTGTCGCCGAGGGGTGTTTCTCGGAACGCCGTCGTCGGTCGGTCTACTTCTTTACGATTCCAAAGGTATTCTTTTCCAAGAACGATTAAAAACTTGTAGAGCATGAAAACGTAAAGGTGATCGCGCAAAGTACACGTTAACTTTAGAGAGACTCGGAGAAATTAAGAAAGTTCCTTCTTCGTGTTTCATCTGACTCCGGTATCTTGTAGCACGGCTGATATATAATACGTCCGGAGAACTTCAAGATTTTATATGAAACCAAAAAGAGGCGATTACCACCATAATTTCGAAGAATCTTCTCGATAAGTCTCGAGGCGGGAGTTCGGGAAATCGAGTTTCAAAAGCGAAAGCCAAGAACGTTTCAAATATCCATTCCAAACACAAGTTTCTTTCGTTCCTTTAAGAATGGACAATTTCAAGAAAATAATTTTAAATTAAACTCCGCGCGCATTCACAGATGAGAACTCCTTTCAGGATCAAAGCAAAACCTCCTAACGGGGAAACAGTTTAAAACACTAATTTTCTTCAAGATTGAATATAGAAGTCAGAGAAAATCCCTTTAATTTCTCGTTGGTGGGAATAACCAGGAACTTCCTACTAAAACAAGATTCAGATATATCTGTTTCTTTGGTTGTTTACGTCTCATTCCATAGTGAGTGATACAAAAGCAAGAGAGGATGCAACAAATTTCCAGCGTTCGTTCTCAAAGTGATTTTCGTTCGTGCGTATAATAACGAACAAGGGTGGAGGTATTTCCCTCCACGGTTGCGGTACGGGGGGTGGGGGTGGGGGTTAGGGGATACCGATCGAGGGTTTAACGGAAGGGTGGTTTGTCTACTGTTTGCCATAACAAGGGTCGAAGGGCCCCGCCGCTCATATATTCCGGATCATTTTACCGTATAAACGTTTAAGCAGCAAATTGATTGCCTCTACGCTTCGCGCTAAATCCAATAAATGTAATCGCGCGCTATCGTTACGTATGAAATCCCACCGACTTCCGTTCGCGTAATCCAACCCACGGATCCACGGTTGCAGCGGCGGACTCACAAATTCGAGTGATATTCCTAGTCCAAGTAATTCCTTGCAGATCGAGTATTTATATGTCCACGTTTGGATAACGGTATATTTTTTCGGAGCTTTACGAAGATTTCTTTCGCGAGTAGAGAAAAGACCAGCTGACGTACATCCCTGAACGATCGCAAGGGTAGTGCTGGTTAAACTCTAAGGGAGACCTTAAGTATCCCGTAGAACCCTATTTCGAAGTTCACTCAACGCCATCGTGGAAACATTAAGGTAGATATTCTTCTTTTCATCGGACAAAACCTTGCTGTTCGCTCCACTTTCCACCGTAAAAATATCAGGCTACTTCCGGCTACTTGGAAAAGGTTCTCACGACACAAACGAAGGTCTGGGTTAAAGTGTAATCAAGGTACGAAATTCTTCGATGGTATCGTCTAGTCGATAGGTAAAAAAAATAAATAAATAAAGCGAATTAGTTCGTTGACGATCGGGTTTCGTTTACGGAGGACACTTACGTTAAATCGCCGGACTAACGACACTCGATTTCATGCGGAGGAGCTGTTTTCCTCGAGTTTCTATGAAAATTCAACGAGCGCGGGAACGCCGTGAAAAAGAGCTATAAGATCAAATCACCGTTACAGGAGACTAAATCACATTATCATAAAAAGGACAGGGCAAAGTGTAATTATTAATACTAAGCGCGTAGCGAATTATAATTCATAACTTCTTGAACGTTAATTTATTGACGTTCGATTACTTAGAAATAGGATCGGGAGGGATTTTCCACCCTTATCGAAAAGGGGTCCTACTTTCGTTTCCTACTCGTATCATCGTTCGGTCTAAGAAGATTCGATGGAATTTGCGCAAAAACGAGGACTTCTCCAAATTGAAAATTTGTCCGAAATCCACCCCCTGTCGAAATTGCACCCCGAGAGCTCTGCTTACGAAACTCGAAGCCAAAAGTAACGAAGCACGACTTCCTACTTGCGAGCGTTCCAAAGCATTTTTGTCACGAAATCCAGCGAGTAATCAAAGAAATTCTTTGAGTAAAAAAATCTGTTATCGAACCTTCATTCATTTTACTTCCATTAAACTTTGTGCCGGCGAATTCCGAAAATGCTTTCACACATTATTTACGTGACTCTCTATAATCTAAATTTTAATTAAACTACCGATCGATGATTAATCTGCTTTTAATAAATACGTAACAGATTTCGAATCCTTTATAATTCCCGTACATTGACTTATGTTCGACAAAATGGAGAACATCTATTACTCGTGCGATCAATTTATTGACAAAATGAAAGCTTTATTTCGAATGACGCGGATGTCACGGTGTTCAGATGAATCTTTGACCCGAAACGTCGAATACGGATCGGAAATATAATGGCTGGCAGGTCGTGTAAACGTTTCGAGCCCGATCCGTACGAATTGTTTACTTCCTACGCGAATAACCCACCGAAATGCCATTTCATTAAGTATGCCAATCATTTCGAGCGTGTCGATTTATCTAATAAAATTCCGCAAAAAAGCTCTTTTGATTTTCCTGGAAAATTTATGAAACGTACCGACGTGACATGAATACGGAACTCGATTAATATTCCTGAGTATTCGTTAGGAACAAATAGAGTTATTTTCAATTTATTCGTCTTCTGTACGAACATTGGTTGCACCAACGAATATGTGTCACGAAATGAAATATTTTAATAAATATATTTTCAATGGAAATAACGTTCTATTTTGTTCACCCTGTCCCTGAATTCGTTCCGAGGTACATATGTAATTATTCGCACCGACATCGAGGAATATTTATTATTTTCCACCTTAATCTGTCCCCTTCGACTGTACAGCTAATTAAAATCAAATCAAAGAAAGTGAAGGAAATCAGGAAATCAGGAAATCAGGAAATATTTTCGCATGAAAAATCAATCATTCGCGAAAGTGGCATAAAGTAACTTGCAGTCAGTAATCCCACTAATCAATCGTAATGACCTGCACGCGTACCACTCGCGGCAGGAAAGAGAGACGGGGAGGAAGAGGAAGAGGAAGAGAGGAAATAAAGCCCCAAAAGCTTCGGGATTAGTATAGGGCGATAAATCAGAATTAATTTCAACGTCGCCGGCATTCCCCTCCTTTTAACGTTGAGTTTTACTTCCTCCGCATACATCGAAAATGAGTCCACAAAGAGAAAGACAATGGAATAGCATGCACCGAGAAACGAAGAGAGATTAACAGTGAACTGTTTAACGGGCAAGGGTGGAAAGGGAGTGGAAAGGTAGTGGAAAGGGAATGGAAAGAAGAGAAAACGAAGCCAAGGGTAGATTCATAAATCCAAATAAACGTTTGGAAGTCTCCTCTGCCTTGCAGATTTCAAACGATTTCGATTCCAAAAGCGAATTCGAATGTCCTTTACTATCTCCGTTAATATTCTCTCCCAACGTTAATCATTGTACCAACATAGGATCCCGGCGTATGCCGAGCCAAAGGTTCCCGCGAGTGGAACGAACCTCCTTTAACGTGGAACTTGACATTTGAATTTTAAAGTAAATCGAGATTTTCCACGATTATTACCGGTCCACGCTCCCGACAGATCATTTTAACGTTCCTTTTTTTCGCTTTTCCACGCGGAAACGTCTACTCGGTATTATACGATGCACCTGGACACACAGCGTACCCGACGTTGAAATATAATTTCAATTTCGGCGAGGAACATTCGTTTCTACGTCGAGCCTGCTACGGGATAAAAGTCGACCCGGGAAATTAATGGGTTCTTGACAATTTCTGTTTTCGGAACACCGTATCGGGAATACTAATTTCGCCTCGCGAATATCTTGGATTTTGGAGGGGTCATTTATTCCACGATTCCAGAAAATTACCGTCTAACGAAACGATATTGTTAACATGGTAATCATTTTGAAGTAACAAAAGTATGGTAGAATTATAACTGATATTTTATAGCGGAACTGTACCTCGATAATTTTGTACGATAATTTGTATTCCGAGGAGGACGTAATTTACGTTCAATTATTTCTTCGACCCACGGTCCTTTTACGCCCCGAAGAAAACCGAGAAACGAAATTAACGATAAGCATCCGTTCGAACGAAGACTAAGTAGGAAGGAAAGAAAGTTATTTCATGGACGATCTTCCAGGATGTTCGCAGTAAAGTATTCCATGATGCAAACTCGGGGTTGCAGAGGATGGTGGTTATTTATGGGGCGCTCGCCATAAGTAGCGGCAACCCCGAAGTGCCACGAAAGCCTTTTATTAAGGGAAGAGTCACACGCCCTGTCCTCGACCCGACGCGTTATTACTTCGGATACCTGCATACTCCGAACGCCTTCGTCTACTTCCGTTGTCCAACCCCCGAGAAATCGAGTAAATCATCGAGGATTATACGCGCGAAGTGCATCGGAATAAAATCAGAAAATGTCGGGGATCACGGCGTCGGAAAGAGAGAAAGACAGTAAAAGTATCCAGGTGAATTTCGATGTAAAGCAATGACGGATAGTTGATCCGGAAAGAGTAGAAAGGTTGAAAGGAGACGCTTCATATAAGGCTCGTATTCCAGAGCTTAGACGTATCGGTACACACGGATCGACGCTTTTCCTCGAGTCGGAAAATCCCAGGCTCGATTCCAACCCTCTTCGAACCCCCCTCCGAACCCCCCTCCGAACCCCATTCCAACCCCCGTCGTACATTGCATCGACACGCGAAATGCCTCGGCTTTCGAAGCGATTCTCTGGTCAGTTCTCTTTCTCTGGCAACCCGAGCCTGTCAACTGCACAACTGCAAACCCAAACTCAGGAAATTCCCTGCGACTCCGGAAAATGGAAACTGAAACCCCCTTGTAGTCCAATCGGACGTCCGGACTCAAAGAGGCTCGAATCGTTTCCAATAAGATGGATCGAATAACCATTCATTCTTACGATTAGTTAGATATTTATTTTTCATTTTCAATCAATCCAAATATTCGCTAAATCTGATGAAAGAGAATGGTAATGACCCTCGACGCGAAATGGAGCCACTTTATTCGAGGAGAGACAAATTTACGAGTGGCTTTCGGCTAAAAAGTTTCCACATCGAATCTTCCGTTATATTATAAAAATACACCCGAAGAAAAAATTCTCTGAAATTCCGGAGCGACTTGAAGTCGACAAAATCAATTTTTCGAAATTCGGCTTAGAATAACGAGGAGTTATAACGTTTGAATAAAATAAAATCTAATAATAATCAAGCTGACTACGATAACAGAACGATCGAGTCAATTAATGGGAAACATAAACCGCGAGAGAGATTCGGGGGTCGGAAGCAAAGGGTGAACACAAAGCGAAACATGTTGAACAGTACGTCAAAGGAAAGGATAATGTAAACGTGCTAACGAATTAAACGGTCGTAACATAACGATTATTCGTTTACCAGGTTTAAATAAATATTAAAATCCCAACAAAGACGAGTCTATTGTGATTGAAACTAAAAGTCAAATTTCAATTTAAATTAATTGGGATATTATGAGTACTAGATTCTTTAAAAAAAATTAACTTTACGATAAGGCTTCTAAGGAGCCTATCAGAATACAATTTTTTTGATGAGATTATTTGTATTGCACTGCAAATACAATATTTTTATGATTGCGGTCCGGAATACAAATAATGACGGTATTAAGGTTACGATATTAATAACGAGACGGACAGCCGAAGGCGTTAATCCGACTCATATAAGGAATGAGATTTCATGGGATATCAGGATCATTTTCATCGATACAATTCCGCGGAAACGAAGGTCTGGTATGGTCGACGATATTCATCTTATGGGGTGCTGGAGCACGAAATAAGGGTTGCGGGATAAGATTACGACGGCTCTCCTGGTTGTTCAGAGGGACATTAACGATCTGGAAAACTAGCTAGATTCGAATACCCTCCCACCTTTTCTTTCATTCCCAACTCGAAATTACCTTTAAAATCACCGAGTGAATTTTTATATTTCCTGCCAGACCCCCTTTATACCTCCCCAATCCAAAACACTCGAAATATTTCTTATTTTCCCGTTGAGCTCTCCGCTGAAGGAAACGAAACCGTACGCTTTTCCAGTGGAATCGCGAAGGTGAGAAAACCGAATCTACGAGTGTCTCATTTTTCATGCATATTTCTGAATTTTTTTCATAATTATTGCCAAGCAAATTTAATTACTAACATTAATTGATACTCTTCTCTTTTCTCCCATCCTCTCAAACGTGTTAATCGAGTGTAACGATCGATCGGATTTAATTGTAGCATACCGGTTTTAATTAGCACAGCGCTGGATGAACACACGTGAGATCGCGGAATTTGCGGTCAACTAAGAGACACCGATACCGGCAACGGAAACGAGCTGGAGTATATCGAGAGCTTCCGGTTGACCTGCCTCTTTCCGCAAAAGCGAAATTTCGAAGCGGCGGAAACCCCGCAAAATCGATGTCGCGAGTCCGGGACACGCAACTGTTTATGGACGGATGATTATGCGCTTGTACGTTGTTCATCCGCGAACCGATCAACGCATTGAAACGACTCAAATAAAAAATTAAAGTATTACTTGAACATTTTTTGCGAAGTGCGTTATATTTTGTACAATTGTACAGACGATCATTATTAAAAGATATTATTTGTTCGTTGGTAAGAAATATTGTAAATAGATGACCAATAATCTTTTAAAAAGAAAAAAGCAATGTACAACTTGTAAGCAGCTAATAAAAATTTAGTAGAACAGTGAAAAATCATAATACACAAACTTAAAGAGGAAAGAAAGTTGTTCGGTTGGGAACCAAAAAGTAGCACGATTTCCTTTTGCTTGAATTTCCCAAAGGATTTCGGAATATCACACTGAACTTTCAGGTTGAAAAATTTAGATGAGCTTTCTCGGGTTTATACTACTTTGATTATACTCTGAGAGCGTTGTAATTTTCTATCGCGAAATCGTTGGAGTTCAATAACCGAATTATAAAACAATTATCATATAAAATATATTAATTAATATTGATAGAAATTTTACTTTTAGATATCGGTCATTAAAACTCACAAAATTCGCCGTATAAGGATAAACCATAAGAGTGAATTAATTATAAATTAAGGTTCGCATTAAGCGGAGCGGGGATTTGACCGTTAGGTCTTGTCGGTGGAAGTGCAAGCCGGAGGGTTCGCTTCGGAAAAGTGAATTTTTAATATTCTTTTTTATCGAGCAGCTTGGTGCGTCAGCTGAATCGAGAATCGTTAATTTCATTGCGAAAGCTTTCCGAGCAACTGGGCCCTTCCACTGTCTGCGCCGACCAAGAGAAAACGCGTTAATTAATTCGGTGCACCGTTCGTCCGGAAAATAAACCGTTTCATCCGCGGAACACGACTGCGCTCGCTCTCTCTCTCCCTCTCTCTCCCCCCCTCCCACAATTTCTTTTCATTGTGTTTCACATTTTTTCCACCAACAATCCTACCTTTTGTCCATTCGCCAGATTGACGTTCGATCGACCGGCATTTTTACCTCCGCGAATCGCGAATCTTAAAATTTCGATCGAAACGTCAGAATGCAAATACTTTCAAGGATAACATTTCCGGAGGTAGATCGAGAGAAAATATGAAATAAATCCGACGGTATTACATTTTTCACCGGCCATAATGGATAGTAATATCGCGGTCCTTTTTGTAGTTTTTATTGCAATTTTCATTGAAACTTCTCGAATAAAGCTGTAGGTTTTACAACAATATTTTAATTGTATTTATTATGAAATTTCTGTGAGGCACTTTCGCATCCGTATACGTGCGTGTTGCGTGTATAGCGTGACCCTTTCGATGTCGTTTACTAGCTAAATTAAGCAAGAATTAACCCCATTTTTCTGAGACCTACACGACAAATGCATATTTTATATTTTATTTTCATTAATCATTTGTTATATACGCCCCCAAAAATTAACAATGGAACACAAATATACCATACATTGTATGCATCGAATATTCGAAGAATGAAGTAATTTAACATCGTTTGTTAATTCCTCCTCATTAGAGTAGTATGAAATTAAAATTAACGGTGAGGCAGTGGAATAAGCCGGAAGTTCTAAATCGATTACAGGTTTCTGCGAGGAAAAAAATAATTCGAGGAAGTACATCCGTTTAAGGATTACGATTACTCGCCGAAATCGGGAGATTAAACTGGGGGGAGCGGTGGGGCGAAATATAAAAGGGTGCTCGAGCGGGGTATATTAGTATCGAATTACTTAAAAGTTAAAAGCCATGTATTCAGCGATGTATTCAGTTGGTCGTGCGATCGCGAGGTTGTGACGAGTGAACCATTAAAGAATTGTTTCCCGCGATATCGATTACCAATATCACCGGCAAATGCTCCTGGCAAATGGACCAATCGACTAAGAACGTCGCGACTAAAAAAAAAACGGCTTTTGCCCGTCGCATTACAAAAATACGACGATCAATGAAGTCAATGTAATACTCAGAAAATTGTTCTTCGATCTTCGATCTTCGCGTATATTCTAATTGCGTGGAATACGAAGCGCGGTTAAAAATATTTAAAGCATATATAAAAGATGTGGGTCAAAGGTCTGGAAACGCGCGAAGTGTCCGATGCAGTAATTTGCAGTCTATCGTTCCAAGAATAAAAAACGACAATAATTTATAACCGAACAGGAGAGATCCGGGAGAGTGTTTGGTTGGTGGGGTGGAGAGCCTCGGAATAATTTACAATTTACGTCACAGTAGAACGGCATAGTGCATAACGCGATTTTCATCGGGCTTCCAGATGGAACGGTTGGGAAGTGGAAGAGAAAAATCGTGAAAGATGAAGAAGATTGAAAGGATCTCTCTTGGTAACCGTCCAAGGAAGAAAGAGAAGATGAGAGACGGAAAGAAATAGGGGTAGAAGAAAAACGAAAAGAAGGAGGTCGTCGACCGTCTCTCGAGTCGGCCCCGTTTTTCCGGTTCTCGTTACATCGACGTCGTGGCAAAGGAAACGCGAGTCTACTCGACACCCTTCGACCTCACGACCCCGTGCCCCGAATCAATCGTTCCCTCGAGAGCAATTATTTCCAACAAAAAGGAGCCTCCGCCTCGCCTCGGAGAACGAATTTTAAACTCGATCGGTTTGCGACGCCGAAAACCCGAAATAATCCCAAAATCAAATCACCGTTCAAACCTTCGTTTTGCTGCATATTTTCGTACGTCACGACTAATAGGACCTTTCGGAGAAACTCTTTCACGCATAACTTTCCATCTGTCGATTAAGTAAAATCATCGCACGATGAAAAGTATTCGATATAAAATTTTAAATGTTGTGCTGCCCAAACAGCACGACGTTAAGATTTCTATTTATTGCAGGAAATTAATGTCACTGGTAGGGAGACTGGTGATTCGCTTGATAATTAAGATAATTAATTTTCCGAGTAAGTAATCGGAAAGTGGATTTTTTAGGTCGCTCTACGGAGGTGGCTAAATATGTAACCGAAAGAAAATGGGACACTAACAGGCTCCTTTCAAACGACGTTTCAATTATAAAAGAGAAAATTCATAGGTCCGCCGTAGAAAGCAGACCTTAACGAAGGCCATGGGTAACTTGGCCAGAAATTAATATTAATTTTCAGGTTTCTTTTGGAGAAGGTAAAATGAATTTGGTACGAAAATAGAAGTCATAAGCGTGACCCAAATTGCATTTCTGTAAAACTATCAAATATTCAACTAGCGTTTCGCTCAAAATAAAAGGTAGTAGCTAAAAGACCGTGTCAAATATCAGTGCGGAAGTAGAAGCTGTTGAATACTGGAAATCTGTTTGTCGGAATATTTAAGCCGTCTCGAGAGTTGAGTGACAAAGTACCAGTAATATCTCGGATTAAGGAAATGCCTTAAATGCCTGATTCGGAGGCATCGTGAAAACTGAATTGACGCGACATCATGATTCCTAGACAATGCCGGCTAACACTCACCTAATTCTGGACCACAGACTCTCGGAATAATCTCCAAAATCGCACTGCAAGATGGATCCTCGAAGCACAATTGCCGGGCGTAGAGGCAGTTCAGTATCGCAACTTGCACTTTTATTCCTGATCCTGAAATCAGATCGAAATCGAGTGGTTATTGAATGCGGTTATATTGTTCAGTTAAATATATTTCGCGTTAAATCTAGGATGTCGATACCAAGAGCACCAGAATTTATGGATCCTCAAATTTCTGATAAAAATATACTAGAAATTAGCCGCAATTCTGGCAAGTAATCTTAGATATTTATTCGCAATCCTGGAAGTAGAAAAATATAAAATTCTTATTAAACACAGCTATATTTTTTATTCGGCTTCTGCGGAAGAACCGATCGTGCGATATTTTTGTCCGCGAGTTATTTTGTGGAGAAAAGTCCGCTCTTTCGAATGCACTTTGTTGCATCCAAAAATATTCACGGACTCCTTAGTTATTAACGATTATGAAAAATAATTTTAAAAAACGTGCTGGTGGAAAGTAGTAATAAAAGTTATATCATCGTCTATAGGACTACATATAATGAATACATTTGTCCATTAAAATGTATCGATGGACTTATTAATTACGAATCTGGTTCGAGTTCTGATTCTGATATTTGTATTTGAATTGTCAATTTAATTTCACTTGAATCTATGAATATAAATAATGGTTGATTCCATGAAGCACAATTCTGCCTTTTTAAAGGATGAACTCGAATGTGAGTCAATAAGAGAAATCTGGAATACCCTCGGAGAGTCAAACTCATCTCTCCCTCCTTTTCCACATCCGAGTGACTTCGATATTATTCATGCGCTTCTTACCCAGAAGGAGAATTAGCGAAAAGTTGAGAAAGGATTTTAAAATCGGCGTGGAGAGAAGCGGCGCGGTGCGACACGCCAACTGTGGGAGTGGAACATGAAAAATAGGAAGAATAAAAAGGTAGGGGCAAATGGAAAAATGGAAAAAAGGAAGAGAGGAAAAAGAAAAACAGAAGACAGAAGAGACAGGAGAAAAAGTACGAGAGCCCTCGCGGATTTTTACGAGCCACTCGCGAAACGGAAGTCGATAAAAGAAGAGGACTCACCCTCTCCAACCCGTTCTCCCTCTTTCTCTTCTCCTCTCCTCCCTTCTTCTACGCGGTGTAATTAATTACGAAACGTTCGTGGGCGGTACAACTGACTATAAAAAAAATCTACCATCCAGTATATATTTCTCTCTCGCGGCACTCGTGTCTGCATTCACTCGGCCGCGCTCCCGAGGTAGATGGATTTTCAGAATCGCTAATCGAATTCAACCCTTTGAACGCCATCGCGACATCCTCCGCTCGTTATTCTTTTTTCTCGGGACTCTGCTCGTATATCTTTGACTGGCCGATATTTTTGACCTCGATCTCTTATCGTTCCGATGGGTTAAGTGTCATCGAGTTTATCCTCCGTCCCTTTCACGAGAAACGGGAGGACAAAGCGGAAAGTAGATCGCGAATAATTGCCGGAAATATAAGCCGTTTAGCATTCAAAATATTAGCGCTATTATAAATATAAAATAAAAATAAATGGCACCAAAAGAATTGCCCTCCAAAATTAACCCCTTTCGTGCTTAGTCACTATTAGCACCCAATTTATTTAAACGAAAGAGAAATTCTTTCTAGTGCTATCGTTCTTTCTATTTAATTTTTGTATACCCGCGGATACTAAAAATTGTAATTTTTCATGTCCCTGTAATTATATATTCCGAGGAAGTTCCAGGAAAATAGGGAAAAAAGAATTTAATTTACTTTTAACATTCATCGTTCCCATCCACGTGGTTAAAGCGAGGACTGTGAGGACTGTTTATTTAAATTTGAGATAAAATTGCTCTCGACTTTGTCTTCGCGATCTGTTAAAACACACAGTATTCTGGGAGATTTATATAGAATTCGAGTCGAATTCTATTCAGAGGAATAAACGAAACCCTTTTTAAACAGGTTACTCGGTGGAAAGAACGATTTTTGGTCGGTTACCCGATGTGTGAGAAGAACGGCACGATCACCAAAGGATTCCCATCTTATAAATATTTTAATAATTCGTTGAACCGTCGACCCCTTTCCAACCACTCGTACGTGCTTAAACCACCCCGTTCGTCATCGACCTCCTTTTTACTACTTTATGAATTCTGCCTTTTAACGACTAGAAAGAAAAACGTCCGATCGTATTACCAAGAGTTAAATTCTACCTGCTAATAACAAGAATTCAATTAAACCCATTTAACTAAAAGAATCTAATTCTCTTCCTCCTTAACACACTTTTATTCCAACCGTTCTATATAAGGTGCTTTTGAACGAACGCAAACGTTTCGTTGAAACAATACATTTTATATCGAAATAAAAAGATATCGCTTATAATATTCCATATTGTTGTAATTAATTGCCAGCAAATAATCGTAACGGATTCTACAACGGTAAGTAAAGCGTATTATTTGAGTTCCCGGGAGTATTCTCGAATCGACAAGTTTATCGATGTATCGTAAAGGTAAGCGTCGTAAAAAGTGAGGGCAGCGAACGATAAAGCCCGGTACAGAAGGAAGTATATGGAAATAATATTTCCATTTCGCTTTATTACCCTTGAACTCTCGCGGTACCCCCTCTTCCACCATAATTATTCTTCGTTCTCGCGCGACCTTTTTTCACCCCCCTCCCGCGAAACATTTTCCCGGTTTTCAGCGGTTTTATAATTGTACGTTGTTCTACGCGGATAAGGCAAAACCTCGAGGTTTTTTCAGTTTCCGTGATACTTTCCCCGTTCAACGAAGATAAAGCGATGTCTGGTTTCGTTCGTACTCGGTGAGTGGCTTAATCATATAATTATAAAGTGTTTAATACGGGACGATTAATTTTGATTTCTCCCTATTTTTCGTCGAATGAAATCGCACCGAATCGTCGAGTTATTAAGTGTTTCGAGGAATTAATGATACCCCGCGCGATTAGTGGGAATTCTAAAAGGTAACATTCTTCGGGGGTGTATCGTAAACGGAGTATCCTATTCAGAGGAATTTACCGGGGGATTATTCGGTTGATAAAGTACAGAGCGACAGTTATATGCATATTGAGGCATTACGAGGGTAGTACAAGTGGAGATAGCCCGCACGTAATACGTAATCGCGAATTATACGGTTACATTAATTTAACGACTTACCACGTGAAACTCGTACTTGTGAAATTCCAATTAATCATGATTTACTCTCGACGCAGTCTCAATGCCTGAAATCCGTTATTTTCTGAACAACTAGAAACCCATAATTACTCCAAAAAACTATGTTGAAGATGGATCGAGTATTCTATCTTCCTACAGTGGATCGAATAATATTCTATCGATGGTACTATAATATAGAACAACGAGCTTACGTGTACATATATTAGATAGAAAGTTTCCTCGGATTGAATAAAAATGGCTTATTATTCCGAGCGAAAGAATCTCGTACACGAAAGAATAATTTTATTTCGAGGAGTAGGACACGCGAGGGACGTAAAGCATAGAAGCATAATCCAGTTCCGTGGCATATTGACGAACCCACTCGGACAGTAATACGTTACGAGTGGTGAGATAGGTAGGCGCGTAATGTGTAATCGTGCGACGCATTATGATTCACGATCGCACGCGACCGCGATAAACTCCACTCTACCATCCAGCAACCCTCGCGTTTCACGGGGGTTGAAACATAGCGCGAGAGGGTGAGAGGGTGAGAGGGTGAGAGGGTGAGAGAGAGAGAGAGAAAGAGAGAGAAGGGTTGTGGGTACCGGAGGTATTTACGTTACGAGCCAGCTGGCCACCGGTGGAAAATCAACGCGTCGGCATAATGGTGACCGATGGCGAGAAGATTTTCAGCGGTACGCGGAAACGGTAGTTCACCCGGGGAATTGTCGCTATACGGGAACACGAGAACACGAGAACACGAGAACACGAGACCTGGACCACGGCTTACGTTTCCCTGGGTATTTAACTTCCACTAAATTTATCTCGAAACTCTTACGCTATTTAAATCTGAATTTATTATTTACGATTGTTTGACTTACTCTGATTTTCCCTGAAATCTACGAGTGGTGATCAGAATAATTTCATTATGTGTAATGGATGGTAAAATTGGTATTATTATGAAGGCACATGGGTGCTCCGAGTATTATTCAATGTTGAATGATTCAGTTTAATTAGATAGGCTATATGTAACTATGAATTTTCTGTAGTTGTGTGAGATTGTGCTCGTTGATTATGCTCGTTGATTATGCTCGTCGTATGTCACTTTATTCTTGATATATTTTTGATCGCACCAGTTTTTTGTTAATAAAATTTTATTCTATATTTCCAATCACGAATCTGTCAAATGTAACATCTACTGTTATATTTACATCGAAAGTGGTTTGTATTAAATTGTATTCGGAATTATACTTTGACACTGATATGAATCGATCGAGTATTCAAACTAAATGTACGGTATTAGGAGAGTGCATTTTGTTGAAATTATATATATTAAACATCTTTGATAAGATACTGCACGGTGTTATTACACCACATTGGACACACGGGGTAGGTAATTGTTCGGTAGCAAAACATTTGCCGGGAAAGAAATTAAAATCCAATAGCATTTGTTGCCCGGAGGAAAATTTATTCAGGTAGAAATAGTGATGTATTGTTTGACCCAAAACCAGGGGTTTTTGATTACACCGAGCAAACGAGAAATCCTGAAAGAATCGTCGAGAGGTTCGAGTGCATGGGAATGTGAGTATTACAAAAAAAATTTCGATTGCTCGATATACGATACCTTGGAAATTGGAAACTTGTACTATTTCACCAAATCAAACGACTTCACTTATTCTACCAACTTTTAAACCCCTTCCCTTCATAAATTCAAATATCAAATATTGTTTGTAATCGATCGAAAAAAAATGTATAAAATAATTCACACTTCCTCCGACAACAGAAAAATTCCTATAAAACGATTCTCCCTCGAATTTCTGTGTACACGAGTCACGAAATCAAAACATTTGCATTGATGACAAAATGAAAAAATAATTTCCCAAAGCTATTCATCCGTGAACAAGTATCGAGGAAAATTCAGTGTGGCGGTAAATCGGTTGGAAGAGTCATATTTTGGAAAAATCCGATTAACTCAAGTGAGATTTTCTGGTGGAGTTCCGCGTGGCAGTTAGTACCGTGCGAGAGGTTTAGGAAATTGTTGCAGGGGTTGCCGGCCCCTTGGGACGAGCCATTAAGTTTCATTTTTTTCTCTCCACCCTGAACCACCCCTTCTTTCTCCCTTTCTCCCTTTCTCCGAGGCAATTGGGTTAGCCGCGCGAACTTCCACTTCGGTAAAGTTAGCCACGAACGAACGGCGATAATTATTATGCCGCATAGCGCGACTCTGGAGCACGGCACTGCGACAACCGCCTCCTTTGGGACTCCATTCGCCCTCCCTTTCATTCACCATACTGACAACACTTCTACCAAAATAACGAAAAAGATCCTTTTTCTAATTCCAACTATTATACTCTTATTCCGACTATTATCCGATCTTGCGGTCTCATTTATTCTATTGGAACAAAGTCCTTCGTGAGATGAGGGTAGAAAGCACAATGAAGAAGTTATTGGTACATACGAGATTAGTGGAGTAAATTCAATCATAAAAATCATACATTTTGTACTGAATTACATCGAGAAATATAAATTGCAGTTCTAAGTGTAAAATGTGCCGAGTAATTATATTACGGAAGTATCTAAATTATGATTTGACGAAGGGAAGATTAAAGTGCCGGATCTGGCCTATCGCAGAGTTAAGAAGCACTCGGGGGAGCATCGATTAACTTGTCTTTCAAATAGCCATGATTCTTCCAATAAAGGCCAGTTAATAAAGAAAAGACACAAAGTAGGAGGAGGATGAAGGAGGAAGGGTGAAAAGAAAAGGAAACTTTTCCTCTTCTCCGCGGTTCGAAGAAAGAAAATCTCTTATCGTGGCTGAGTCTGCCCTCGTCCGGGAAAAATCCATTTGAACATTTCCGTGCGCGGATATATTTAATTATCCTGCCCAATGGCGAATGGAAGGTGGCTCGAGATAATTCCGAGGGGTGAAAGTTTTGCACTCGAACCGCGTTACGACCAACGCCAGAAACTATAACTCTCCTATCTTATTAAATATAGATCTACCTAGCTGCCAATCCGAACTTCCGTCCGTCCAGTTACGTCCGCTTCTACTTTCATCTCTACTCTCCTCGCCCTTGCCTTTTCTACTGTCGTTTAGTATGCTATGATATAAATCGATACCGTGTACTCTGCTTACAGTTATTTTTACGACTAAAATTACAAGAAACATCTTCCAATCATAATAAAATACCCCTTCGTATTTTTATAATTTTGGTCGACTCATTTTTCGCCGAAACAATTTTTAATCCACTACTTTCGACACAAAACGGTCTTAGAACATCATTAGGCATCATCTAGCATCGATTTTGACCGTCTAGGAGCAAAATTGGCGACTTTGAAATTTTTACATTTTTTGAAGGTAGTACAAAAAAATTTGCGACAGCCCCCACGTCCTGAACTCGGGGACGGCTTGACCCCGACTGAGGATAAGGGATGGAGCGCGGAGTGGTATAGTGTTGAGGTAGGTCAGTAGTAGTGCGCAACCGCAAAAATTTAAAGGGCATATGGCTAATGCAACATGGCTGCATATCCACAGTCGGGCACTCGACGTCCCCGACTTCAGAACGGGGGAGCTTACGCACATTTTTTTTTCAGCCGTACATGGTAATATACAATTGAATTACGAACTTGCACCACTTCTCTCGACTCAAATCGGTCCTAGAACATCATTAGGCATCATATTTGATCATTTTTCACCGATACTAATTTTGTATCCGCTTCTTTCGACCCAAAATCATCATAGAATATGTTTATACATCATTTGCCATCGATTTGGGAGATGTAGAATTTAATTTGGCGACTTTGATTTTTTTCCAATTTTTGAAGGTATACCCCTTTACATTTTTTCGACTTAGTTTCGACCCATTTTTGACCAATACAAATTTTTTAACCACTTCTTTCGACCAGAAATCGTCCTAGAATATGTTTATACATCACCCACCATCGATTTGGGTGGTGTAGAAGTGATTTTGGCGACTTTTCATTTTTGACAATTTTTGAAGGTGTACCCCTTTACATTTTTTCAACTTGGGTTCGACCCATTTTTGACCAATAAAAATTTTGTAACTGCTTCTTTCGACCAGAAATCGTCCTAGAATATGTTTATACATCATTTACCATCGATTTGGGCCATGTAGAATTTATTTTGGCGACTTTTAATTTTTGACAATTTTTGAAGGTATACCCCTTTACATTTTTTCGACTTAGTTTCGACGCATTCTTGACCAATAAAAATTTTTTAACCACTTCTTTCGACCAGAAATCTTCCTAGAATATGTTTATACATCACCCACCATCGATTTGGGTGGTGTAGAAGTGATTTTGGCGACTTTTCATTTTTGACAATTTTTGAAGGTGTACCCCTTCACATTTTTTCAACTTGGGTTCGACCCATTTTTGACCAATAAAAATTTTTTAACCGCTTCTTTCGACCAGAAATCGTCCTAGAATATGTTTATACATCACCCACCATCGATTTGGGTGGTGTAGAAGTGATTTTGGCGACTTTTCATTTTTGACAATTTTTGAAGGTGTACCCCTTCACATTTTTGCGATTTTGGGTCGACCCATTTTTGACCAATAAAAATTTTTTAACCGCTTCTTTCGACTAGAAATCATCCTAGAATATGTTTATACATCACCCACCATCGATTTGGGTGGTGTAGAAGTGATTTTGGCGACTTTTCATTTTTGACAATTTTTGAAGGTGTACCCCTTCACATTTTTTCAACTTGGGTTCGACCCATTTTTGACCAATAAAAATTTTTTAACCGCTTCTTTCGACCAGAAATGGTCCTAGAATATGTTTATACATCACCCACCATCGATTTGGGTGGTGTAGAAGTGATTTTGGCGACTTTTCATTTTTGACAATTTTTGAAGGTGTACCCCTTCACATTTTTGCGATTTTGGGTCGACCCATTTTTGACCAATAAAAATTTTTTAACCGCTTCTTTCGACTAGAAATCATCCTAGAATATATTTATACATCACCCACCATCGATTTGGGTGGTGTAGAAGTGATTTTGGCGACTTTTCATTTTTGACAATTTTTGAAGGTGTACCCCTTCACATTTTTTCAACTTGGGTCCGACCCATTTTTGACCAGTAAAAATTTTTTAACCGCTTCTTTCGACCAGAAATCGTCCTAGAATATGTTTATACATCAATTACCATCGATTTGGGTCGTTTAGAAGTGATTTTGGCGACTTTTCATTTTTGATAATTTTTGAAGGTATACCCCTTTACATTTTTTCGATTTTGGGTCGACCCATTCTTCGCTCGAAAAAATTTTTTAACCGCTTCTTTAGACCCAAAATCATCATAAAACATATTTAGGCATCATCTACCATTGGTTTGGACCATTTAGGACCGAAATTTGGGACTTCGAAGTGTTGAAGGTATAAGTACATTCTATTAAGATATTAAATAACAAGAACACCTACAATTAACGAAATTCTCCTTATTTGTATATGCAATTCAAAGCTGATATCCACACATGGTATATATGAAGCAAAATCATTGAAATACTATATTAAATTTACCAATTAATTTTATGAAGTGCACTTAATTTGAAATATCAGTTAGCAGATCCGTTTCAGAGCGAAAAATCAGTGACACGAACGGAATGAAAATTCATTAAACACGGGCAATCGAAGTTCTCGATGAGTCTATAATTAGGGGGATGAGTATTGGGTATTCGAAAATAAATATCAACGAGGATCCGTTGCTCCAACTAATTGTTTTTATATTTACAGGTGGATTCTTTTATTCTCAGTGGTGCAACAATAACCAGTACTCATAATTCTAACGCGATAATAGGCTTTGTTTGATGAGAATAATAAATTGTTGAAATAACCTCTATAACGCGGTGTAATATAAATAATTAGAGCGCGAGTCGATTGTGCCGCGCTCGCTAAAATTATAAACGATTCTAACCGGCAGGTTTTTGGTCCTATGATATTATATTTGTGAATTCGTTATGCCTTTGAAACGAGCCCGACATGGAAAAACTGGTTTTCATATTAATCAGCGGGAGAAAATGTATTCGACAGACATCGGGCGAACGTGCAGCTCGATAAATACTTGAAATGTCGCTAGTAATTAAAACGAACTGCATTCAAAGCAACCTACTGGAAAACCATCATATTCCCTTCGATTAATTCCCATGAAATCAAATTACAGGGTCAATTTCAATTTCATAACTCTGTCTCTTTTCTTCCATCCCACCGAATAATTCAGGACGCTGAATTATTGATTCGGCTGCGATAAGCAGGATACGCAATAATATCATTCGTAGAGAATAAAATATCGCGGGGATCCGCGCCGAACGAATCGCGTTCCATAATTTACCGAGTGTCTTTTTCGCCACTCATATCACCGCTTGTTCCGGGGATCCCGAAAATCCCCTTAACAACGCGAATTGGTAAAAATACAGAGAAAATGGCGAGACCGAGCGAGAGAGAAAGGGGGGGGGGAGGTAGATATTTCCATCATGGACAAAATCTACTAGTTTTTTTTTAAAGAGAGTTTTAGTCAGCCTCCAGAGTAACTCACCTCGACGTGAATTACGATTTCAGACTAAAAGCTGTACAGGCTTTATACGGTGTATTTTATAATAATTAAGAGAACGCGAGGAAAGATTTTTCCTTTTAAATTACGCCACTCCTTTCTACCCGTAAACAGAAAATTTAATCAGGGAGAGATTTAAAAAGTTAGCTTTTAATACGATTAAGAGACATAAATTATCTCGGCGCGTACATATTTATGTTTTGATTCTGTGTAACAATCGCACCGTTCAGCGAATACTAAATCACGTGAAAGCATGAGAATATGAACAGCCACTTTGCAAGTAATATCCCCTTCTCACTTCGATTCTTAATTCAAACGTAACAACAAAGAAGCCACCGATATTTTCTCGCTCGTACCAACGCGAATCCGATCAATCTTCCCTTCCTCATTACAGCTCATAATATCTAATTATCTGCTTATCAGCAAGAAATCCATCTAATTATCGCGAGTATGATTAATCGTGGGGATCGCGGAAGCCTCTCTGGATGACGAGGAAAGTGGCGAACAATGGAAATGTTCGGGCGAAAGTAAAAAATTAAATAGGTGGATTTTGTGCGGCGATGAGAAAAAGGGGGAGGAGAATTTGGGGGGACGATATCGGGCTCGTTGTCGATGAGGGATCGCTGGTATGTGTGTGTAATGCCTGGAGGAGGAAGGGGAGGGAGGAGGAAGGAGAGGAGATGTACAATCGACAATCCTACGAATCGATATATGGGACAGTGATTTTCAATTATCGGTTCGGCACGGAATTCGTAGACCGGGTCCTGTTCATCCGTGGCCGACTACCAGATCATGAGATGTTATCGTTTTCGGCGCGTGCAACGCTCCCGACAATCGTCCACCCTCCTCCACCCTCGTCAGGAATCACAACCCCTTCCTACACCCAGGATTTCCCAGGGATTTCGATGCCCTCTTTCTCCGCATCCCACCCTATCACGCTCTACCCACTAACCGATTAAAATGTTTCATTCACGCGGATCATGCCGCTATATTCCACGATAAAATACTACGGAAATTATGCGATTTTGCCGGATCATCGAAGCCCTCGTTTGCCGACGAAACAATCGATCGAACTCTTTTCTAAGTTCTTTCTTTTTACGCTTTACACCGAATTAGACGGATAAGTATGTTCGCGCACGATAAAACCAAAGAAAATTAAAAAACTCGCTTCAAATACAAGTCCTAGTTGAAATACATCTATCTTAAATATCATTCAGAATAATTAGTTCCAATGGGACCCTAATGTGAATTCCTTCCAGAGATTTTTAAAAATAATATTCAGGTTAAAGCAATATACTCTCGTATCTTCCAAGGATCACTTTTCTTGGATCCTGTCTAACACATTTCGAGACGTTATCGAAAGCATAAAACCTCGTCAGAAATCGCCACGCCCTTCGGTCTATTTCCCGGGGATTTTCCCGTGAAATGTTCCCTTGAAAATGTATCGCTGACGCGTTTCATACGCGGCCTACATTCTCGGAGAAAAGGGTGAGAAATACTGCGGATTTTCCTCCCATTCCACTGTATTTCCTTTATTCCTGCAATTTCCTCCTAATACCCCGATCCAACTTATCTCATTTATACTTGTTCGATGAACCGAACCGCGGGAAAAGCCCATTATCGAGTGCGCAACAATTTTTAATCAAAAGACCAACCAAATATTTTCTCCGGATGACGTGGATTCGAAAGTTCTTCGATATTTCAATATTTTATTATGATTCATCGAATAGTTCATTCGAAGTACAAGAACGTTGTGCCACGTTAAACAAAGTATGATCTACTTTAATAATAAGTTTATCATCGAAACTCGAAGTTGCGATTACCGAGGTAGGTGTACCAACATTGTTAAATGTTGGGTTTATTGTTTCGAGGATAGAACTAGTAGATGGGCAACGTGAAAAATCATGGTCCATCGCAGCCTTCGACAGAAATCGGCGCGTAACGTACACCTCGGGATTTATCAGGGATTTTCCCATAGAATTTCGTCCGGCGAATGTTCCGGGGCCCGATTAAAATGTTTCCGATCTCCTGATAGACACATATGTTATGTACACCGGTGTATTGTATGTTTGTTAGCTATGAACACATCGGTTTGCATCGGCTAGTATCGAGGATAGAGGGAAGAGGGAAGAGGGAAGAGGAAAGAGGGTCACGCGAAATCCCTCGTTTAATTTCGATAAAGGTCCTGTAAACTATCCTGTCTCGCCGGAATAAATCCAGATCCACGGCACGAAAGTATCATCGATGCACCGCTCATAATATTATCCCCCTCACTTAATGATCCCGGATAATCGCATTTCGCGAAACGCACCGTCATTCCGCGATTAAAATAATATCGCGCCCACCAGTTCCCGCACGTGAATTAAAAGAAAGTATTTGCCGAGTCGAATCATTCTAGAAACGAACAAATTTTTATTTCACAAGGGACAATGAATTTTAATGCGACATCGTAGGATACAGTTAAAATTCATCGATCTAAATAATTGGAGTTGGGCGATCTTGGAATTCGAACGTAAAAAACTTTCGGTATTCGTGAAATTTTAGGTAAAGCCTGCGAGATTAAGGAGCTGCGCGTGATAAGAATGATCGTTGAAAACGGTAATTTGAAGTTAAATCGGTTTATAGACGTTGACATTCGCGTTGAATAATGTCAGGTAAAACGTTGAATTCATGATGGATTTTATTTTTAAAATAAATCTCAAATTTATTTTCTACGGGATGATATTAAAAACTTGTCGTCCGATCTTTTAAAAATATGTGGTTCTATTTTACAAGCCTAATTCTCACGGTAAATCAGATTGAAAGAATTTACGTGTGCGGAACTATTTCAGGAAAAAATTCTCGATAAATGTATATTTCGGGTTCGGGGAATCTGAAAAATGTATGAAAACTCCGCCATGGGAAATAAAAGAGACGAAATCATAAATCGATGGATGTTTTATACGTATTATACGTATATAAATATGTATATGTATATGTATATGTATTACATAAATACATAGGTCCGTCGATACATACGTATGAGGAGTTTCGATTAAGATTTATAAGTCACCCCGGAAAAGGAAGATGTATGAAACGATAGATCATTATTCTCCCATCGTTTTCAAATATCCTCGCGGTTTGGGGAAAAAAAGGAAGTTGACTATCGATCGATCATCCGGTCAAATTCGATGATCTCCATAGAAGAAAGGACAGCCATCCATCGTTTTTTTATTAGGTCCTTTCATTTATATTTATGAAGTACCAGGGGGTTACCACTTTCAAATTGAATCGGACGATTTTATATTATTACGAGGCATTCATGTGTTTCAATATTTTTCGACGCATCGTAATTAAATAACGAGGCACGTTAATCTCAATTAATGCCGAGAGTATATTTATGAAATAGATTTAATCTCCGCGAGTATGTCAACGGTACGCGTCGGAAAGTGACCAGTGAATCAGCTTATCGCGAAACGAAATAATTTCTGAAAATAATCGTGTTTAGAATCGGTGTAGTGTTTTATTAGCGTTGGTAAATGCGGCATCATGTGAATGAAACTCATCGCGGCAAAGTCTTTTGTTTTCAGCATATCCGAATCACGGCTAAGATAATGATCGCGTCGAGGCAGAAGGGGGGGACTTTAATTGCCAGGCACGAATCGATTTGTCGCCGACGTGCCACAAGGGAACCTACCATGTGCACCGACCAACTTTTCCACCACATTTTTACCCTCCGCGCCACTTTTTGCTATCCACCCTTTTTCAACTTCGCGTCAACCCTTCTCCGTCCCACTTTCTCGTCGCCTTTCTCACTGATACGATACACCGTCGACGTTCACAACCGAGTATACGCTGTTTCTCATAATTTAACCGTATAATCGTACAATCTCGAGACACGATGGAAATTATCATAGAGCAGCCTGCACAGCGTGTACTCGGACTAAAGTGACTCGGATTTTCTAACTCCGTGACGGTGTTAAGAGAGATGTTTCGGCATTGAATTAACGGGATGAAATCTATAATATTAATTGGAGGAAGAACAAAATAACGGTTGAAAAATAATTTAAGTAATATTCGCATTTGCGTTATACTTAATTCGTATACGAAATTGCGGGAACAGATTCAAGGGCAATAGGAGGACTCTAAAACTACACATTTATTGCGGAAACAGCTTTCACTGTGAGGAAGGGTCGTAGACGGTTTATTGGATAATGCATCCGAAGTACAAGCGGATGGTGTACTTTATAAAAAGGGGTGCCGAATGCATCCTCGAAGCCAGGGGAATCCCATATCGCTATCGAAAAATCGCGAGAAGAAAGACCGTAGAGAACGGCGCGGATACTTCTGCAAGTTAGTTTCGATCTGCGGGGACGTTTTTAAAAGTTCGAAAGCCTGGAAGTCGTTCGAGATCCAACCACTAGCCCTTTACAAGGGTTGCTTCAGTACTATCACCCTTCCAGTCTCCCTTTCTCATCGGTGGTGTTCAAGGAAAATCTTCCTCTATTTTTCTCCCCGCACTTTGTCTCCTTAACAGCTTTTATCTCGCGACGATTCGCGCACGGGCGTTCTCCATTATCGATTTCATTTCGTTTCACAGCCGTCGTTTCCGCGACCGATGCGAGAATCGGTGCTAACCAATGTTCCCAGGAAGTCTGGGAGAAATCGAGAAAGGAGAGAGAGAGAGAGTGAGGAGAGAACCGTAAGGAACGCGAAGCATTTCGCGAGAGAATCGGCCAACGTCTATGGACGATAGACGGTTATTCGAGTTCCTTCGGTTAGAGGCAATTTCTCCGGGCAATGACGACCAAACTCGATTGCTTTTGCAAATTTACGTCCGATAGGAATTCTCCGACTCTTATTAATACATTTTTTTATTCGAGAATATTTCCCGTTTTTTTTTCTCGGATAAATTGAGAGCCACTGAAGGTGTTCTAAGAAGAGAGACAACTGCTAGGTTATTTCGCATCGCTATCGAAAGAATTCAGGGGAAGGAAATGTGCGAAACGAAAGGAATTTCAAGAACGAATGGATCTTTCATAAGTGACGAAGGTACGTAGTCCTTCGCGATCACAATAATCCCCTGTACCGTATGGGAAAAATCATATTTATTAACGCGGGAAGAGATAAGCGGAGGATTTAATATTCCCTTATCCCAAACAAGAGTTAATTAAAGTCTAAAAATGCCTCAATAATCTTTGATATAAAATATTTAAAAAATCACACTCGCATTGGACGAACTACATTTGATATTCCATGTTCGAGTAAACGAAGAATATTTAATATGTTCTTCTATCATATAAATAATAAAATGTGATATCCTCTTACGAGAAATGTGACCAATTCGTGTTTATGTATACCCTCGAAAATGTTAACCGTGACTCCCGAAAGAGATGTTTGCAGAAAGAAGACAATTGGTACGCATAGAGCGACCCTTCGAAGGTAAGATCTAGTTAAATTAAACAGGAAAATGCCGAAGTACCGAGCTCCGAGTAGCGAGTAGCGAGTAGCGAGTAGCGAGTAGCGATGTTTCGTCGAGGGAGTTTCTTCGAGAGCCGAGTTTCATCTCGACTCAGCTATTTACGAGGGATTTACCGTAATACGATGTCACTTAAATGCACCGTAGTTTCACCGTGCAGTCAATGTCCGACCCACGAACTCGAATTTGACATTGCTTCCCATGCAAACCGGACCATTTTTATTTCCTCGAGCTCCATTGCCATTCTCTCTGATCTGGTTTTAAATTTCTTTCATCGGCCGAAGTCTGTTTTCTAGTATACCGGATAAGCGAATTATTTTTGTGGGCTAGTAGATTTAATTATTTTTCATTTTCCAAGCCCGAGAGAGTGTAAAATTGATTTTGCATCGAGTGAAATGGACTTTCAAGATAAATCAGGAGTCTCGGGACCACTGGTCTACCGCGAAATCAAGTTTGTCGGTTACACCGACAACGGTAACTCCTCAATAATTCTACAATTAGTTTCGGATTCGGGGGCAGATTCTAACTCTGATTGGTAACTAGCGCGAACGATGTTAAACCGGTAAAATGTTTATTAATTCATGCATCGATTACCGAGTAATCATTGCAGTGCATCTACGTTTCCCTTCCATTGCTCGAATCATCAAAGTTTTATCCTTTGATTAAAATACGACGGCACACTTAGAACATACAGCGTACGGTGCTATTAAAATACAGACGCACGAGAATAGAAAATTAATATGCAACCAACTCCACTCGTAATCCGTTTACCGATATTATATCATTAATTACTCTCATTAATACGCCCGCCCGAAAATTCGTTTCGAATCTGATTTATGTCGCTGATTAATCGCTGGATTTTCGGGGGACAATCCGAAAATTACGAGCCTTTCATAATCATGAGTGGCGAGAATAAATCGTTAGGGAAAGGGATCGGGAACAACGTTACACGTAACGTGACAATTTATATTAATATTTCCTAAAGTCGCCGCTTATAAATTGTATAAATTGTATAAATTGTATAAATTGTAATAATACAATTTTACCTTCTGCGATCGAATAAAGTTATACTGTGTAGAACCGAGTAAATGAATGAAATTAATACTACACAATTGTAAAAAAATCGTTATTATAAAACAGTACCTTCCTTAATTCATCCTAATTTGGCTCGTAAATCAATATCTAGAAGAATATCCCTCAATTCATAGGACTTAACGAGAGGGAGAGACCGAGGTAGAAAGAGGGAAGATGGGTGCTCGTTCTTCTCGCGACTATTCAGAAAAAAGTGCACTAAATCACCCGAACTAATGAACGACGTCAGTCACGGACTCTCGGTTTCCTTTTTTCGTTCTGTTTTCGCTCGGCGAAAGATGCTGGCAAAACCGAGGGAAATCCTCGAGATGAAGAACGACAAAGAGGAGGAAAGAGAGACAAACGATTTTCATGGGGAGAGCATCGACTTAATTACACGGCGATGAAACCTCGAGAATACTTTCGCGTTCCAATAGTCAGCGAATTCATGAGCACTCACCTCGCGATATTCAAATGTCGAACGTTTCCTTCATTCATTTTAATTACACACCCGCGATGGGGTATTCGCTTTCAAGAAAACAGCGAGCATCAGCGCTCAGACAGAAATTGCAATTTTTGCGAAGGTTCTTAATAATTCGTCGTAATGAGCATTTAGATCCAGTTCCGTGGACTAATTCCACGTATATGATATTTCTAAGAAAATAGTAATTACTAAATTAGACTGTAGACTGAGAAGTTAACTTAATTAAAGTAACTAACATCAGTTCTTGCTGCGTCTTTCGTTGTACTATATTAATATAACATTAATTACACGAAATATTATGTTTCTCATTAAACTCTATCATTACTATTATAACAAGTTTTCGGCTAACGATAACGAATATGAAACTGACGCGTAATGATCTCGAAAGTTCTTTAACAACAGTGGACTATTCATAACAAGGAACGCAAGGTTAAACGTGTCATCTTTCGCATCTTCTTTCGGCATGCGTCAATTACCTTAGCACGTACTATTCAAGTACACTTATATATCCAACGATATTGAAGTAAATTACGTAAGTAAATACTACTAAATTGTAAAGAAATAGCACTTATGCATCTAAATTCGGGTTCCATTAAGAATTATTGCCAAAAATAAGACGAAAATGTACACGAGGAATGCTTACAAAATTGGATGCCGTAACCCACGCCACGCCGAGCGAAACTTGTCGAATCTTTCTCGTTCGCAGATTCTCGTAATTCGCCAAAACTTCGTGTTCCCCTTGCTCCCCGCAACGCCAGACACAATTCGGATACTTATTTACAATTAATAGTTCGATAATTAACAAATACAAAGCACTTTCACTATCGAGTACGGACGATCGACCTCGCCACTTGACAGCTCGCCGAATAATGTAGGTTAGTGTCACAAGTGGTGCCGGCATAAGGTCAGGCGCGCAACACATAAACCGATACAGTTAAAGACTGCTATGATTTGAATTAAATTCCTCCCAAGAATATTATTAATATAAATGTTTATATGCCGAATAAATTATTATTATTACTCTGAACGCATTGTCTTGATATACATATAAAAATGATTATATCTAAGTACCATTAATTATATCGAAATAAAATGATTTACTTCTTTGATACATGAAAAAATAAGAATTAAACAATGATATAAATTCTGTGTAACGAAACATTCGTTATACTTAAATTTCCACCAAAGATAATACATCACTCCCACGGTGTTTGGCGCAATAAAAATATCGTGTAAAAAATGAAAAAACATAAGACTCGTAATTCATTTTCTCCGAGCACGATAGTTTCACGAAATAAATACAATGATCAAGTAGCCAGTATGGATTTCTTCTAACCAGAAAATAGCGTCTAACAAGAAATTCCTAATAAAAAGCCGGGATATCCAAGAAGAGGTATCTCTCTATTGGTTGAACGAAAACACCGAGTCATTTCGCAGAAACGACGTGGATCCTTCACGCCCAAGTTTCTCGGGAAAGAACAATTTGTGCTTCTTGTCGTTTAAACGGCTCTTTTAACCCTTCGAAAGCACTCGTCGTTGAAGATCGTAGAGTGAAAGGTGGAAAAAGCACGATAGAGAGTAGCGAGAGAGGAGAAAAAAGAAAGAGCGAAATCGATCTAGGAGGTTTCGCCTCGAGGGCAGATAAGGCTTTTCGAAGGTGAGAGGAGGCTTTTTCGAGTTTTCCTCGGAAAACGTCTAAACGCGGCAGGGGAGCTTAAACGAATTTGAATGACGACCAGGACAATTCGATCCTTCAGGATAATACCGTTCGTTCGTTCGTTCGGCTTCTTCCTTCTTCGACGAGTTCGAAGCAACCCTCTTTTTTCCTATCCTGTAACGCTCTACTTTCTTTCCCAACCCCGTCTCGGAAAGAGTCTCCGACGAAGCTATCTTGACAAGGGCGTATCGGCTTACGGATAAGCACCCAACGTTTTCTCCTTTTTTTGTATGTGGACAAGGATTTGCGAGTTTCCCATCCGAGGAAAAAGGAGCACCCGGAAAATCATTCGTGAACGCAGCCACGATGGAACACCAAGAGGACACGTGTATTTGTCACCGGTTAATTGGGTTAATAATCTTGAATACAAATTGTACCGTGGTTAACGGTAATAAATGATAGTTGAAAAGTGGACGGGGCGAACGTTGAATTTTCGGGGGTTTTCTCGGCGAAACAACTAAATGTGGATTTATGCGAGCTCATTTGTATATCTTCTTAAGCGTTTGGTCGCGTAATTGGGATATATGTTTCGGGAGATAATTATCTCCCATTTGACCTTATTTTAGCGAATGACAACGCCGGATGAAATTGATGTCGACAAAAACCCCTGCATATTTACCAAGAGTTACGTGTCCTTAACATTTATGACGATGTTTCATAACTTCTATTAGGTAATTCTATTGCAAAAAGTATGTCTCGACGGTTCAGATGAGTTTATAAATATGAGAGCGTCACGATGTTCGAAAAGATCAAGGAGCGAGCGATTTAAAGCGATTCAGCCATCATCCGAGTTCCTTTATCAGGAGACTGAGCTCCTGGGGAAGTGAACTGTCTCCTCTATCGGTTGGTAGATAACAATCCCAGTCGTGTTTCCGATACAAGGATCCCGGCAAATGTGTCCTTTTTTGTCGAGGTGGGGTGGGGTGGGGTTCGAACGAGCTATGGATAACAACCGAAACGTGTCTCCTTTTTTTGTCAGCGGAGGATTTCGCGGTGACTGAGGAGAAAGCGTCGGAAGAAAAGTACGTGAAAAGGAAAAAGAGGGGACAGCCTAGAAAGGAATGAAAGATGCTTCGATGAAGAAGGAAGGGAGAACATGGAGAACGAACGTCAGGAATGGTATATATAGAGGTATATCTATATATATGGGCGTTAGACTGTACCTCGAACCGGGTTTTATATGGCGTAAGATTGATTGGACCGGGGTTACTTTCGCACTTGTCTTACTCACGTCGATCGACGTTTCGTTTAGCCTCTTATTCGAGAATGGTACGACGTGACTCGCCGCAGAAACGTCCGGTGATCTTCCAAAAAATTACAGGCTGATCTTATGGGATCAAAATCGAGAGCCACCCCCGACTCACTGATCTCAACCCTTCGTCGAGTCTTCGCTGGGAAGCGCGAGTTTTACGAAAGAAACGATTGCTCCAAAATATATCGGGTCGCTACATAGAATTACGAGGATCAACGCACGATTCTCTTGGTTAAACCTTTGTTATTTTTTTAAACGAGCAAAACGTAAGTTGTCCCAGGGGTGGATCGTCGAGGGAAGTCGGCAAAGGTATATCAAAGCATATGGCGCAAGAGAGAGAGCTTGGAAAATTAGTGGAGTGAATCCAGGAGGTGAAAGAGTACACAGTGTAACCAGGTTCCTGGGGACGCTTGGACGCCTCGTCCTCGTTAGTATGCGGGCAAGGTATTCGTTCGAATAAGCGTGCTTCACGTCGGATACATAGAATTAACTTGCCTAACATCCATGAACAGACACGTATCAAATAAAAGAGTAACTCAAATTCTGTGTCGTTAAGTCCAAAGAAATATGTTACCACCTTAATTTACGCTCGGAAGATATGCAACTCCGGCAGTCCAAGAACGTTTCGTTGTCCCAGAGCTTTTTCCAGGTTGGATTACCCAGCTGGAATTCCGCGTATTTTCCCGAGCATATACGCGCGTAAGAGTCGGAAGTTTCAGCGTATCGAAAACCGTGAGCTACAACGGTAAAATTTTATGGAAAGAAGGTATTTTTTTTGAGTATAGAAGTACCGTACACCGCGGTGTTCCTTTTTCCCCTCGTTTAAAAAGTTAAGTTAGTAATGGCCGATGGTGGTCTCGGAAGTTTTGGAGAAACGCCAGGTCAGAGGTCCCTTCTTTTCCCTCAGAATTATTACCCACTTTTCTCTGTTTTATTATTGTCGTTCGCGACGTAGAGCTTTTCATAAACGTTTCCCATGACCATTCCCGTAATTACTTTTTGACACTATAGCGCGGAGCCACGTATTAAAAGAAATTAAAGTAAGAGCGTGTATTTATCCGTGCGAAAAGAAAAGTTAACTGTACGACCTGGTTTATTGCAGTTACCTTTTAGTACCGTGATATTTTCCCCTTCGTGACTTCGATATATATTTCCCGCCGTCTACAAGAACTACCTAAGTATCAGGAATCAAAAATCATTTTCCATTAACCTTAATTAGAACGGCTTTTAAATTGAGTGTAGTTATAGAATGTACCGCGAAGAGCTGAAAATTATACTTAAATGTTGGAGAAAAATAAAATAAAATATTTCATTCAATCGGTTCGACAGAGATGATTCCAGAGGCACGTTTCCGTTCACAGGAATCCGTTTACAGATTGAAAAATGCTTCTGCTCCAGGAATCGATACATCGCACTTCGAGAATATAGAACTCAAAACCGGAAACGAGCTTTGAACGGCACGGTTCCAACCGATCGTTCGACTTTATCGTTTTTATCGGCTCGACCTAATTAATTTCCGGGAACACGTTTAGTACACCTTTTATTGCGAAGATAATTTGCTCGAGACAGGTTCTGTAGGAACCACGAGGAGACGAAATTTAATTTACGATATTACTAAAAAATAGCAAGATTAATTTCGATGTATGTTTCAAGCAGGAAACCCAAAGCGCGACTAAGGAAATTGCTTTACATCCCGAAGACTTACAGCGAACTAATTAACGTATCTAGAACCTCTCCAATGGCGAAACGAAAACTAAACATAAGGTTGAAAGCGAAGTAAATAACCGCGACCTAAATTCCTGTATATAGGTCACTATTTATAAAAATAGTTGAACGAAATTACCAGCTTAAATAAAAATGAAATAGTCTCAGAATCATGTCGATCACGGCAACGAGAAATACTCTGAAGATCCAAGAAAAAAAAAATCATTAAACACGTCCTTTCCCGAGAACAATCTTGACACAGATTTTAATGATTCGCAAAAAATTCTCGCATAATTTTGTTGACCCTATTTTCGAGTAAATGAATAACCCTCGCTCTCGTCATTCCCGACTTCATCAGTGGATGCGACCGGTTTGCGAGTTACACCGTGATACAAGATATTTCACTCCCATTCACCGTTATATTTCCAGAGTAGAGTAGACTCGCCGCGACCAAAAAAAGGGTCTCGGATCCCATGAATCCATAAGGTAGCTCGGCATATTGCCATAAATGCTGGAAGAAGGCCTCATCCTGCAAGACCCCGAAGGGAATGGAGGGAAATGAAAGGGAGTGGAAGAAAAGAAGAAACGAATAGTTGGAGAGTCGGAGAGTATTCCATAGCTTCTCGTATGCTTTCAATTCTACCACGGAAACAGGACCCGGGTCCATCGGTGTCGGGAATAAAGAGATAGGAAGGATGTATGGGAAAATAGTTTTACGATATGTTTCTCCAAGATATACGGTGAACCGGATGTTTGGGATGTCCCATAGAACTGTCCCTTTGAATTTATGCTCTCAATAGAAAAATAGATGATCGAGTGGACGATATTAATTTGGAACGTGAATTATTAGATCAACGTGAGTTGATTTTTAGTTTGTAAATCAGTTACTTTCATCGCTTTAATGATAAGCGTCAGTTCCAACAGGGATTTTCTACTATTACTTATTAATGTAGTACTTATTAATTACAAGTAATTGCTCTTAAGCCAGTTATTATTGCTTTAACACAAGATACATAAATTAGGACGAAGCTCTTTCCGAGACACCCGATGGACGGATAGATGCATAGAAACGGTTCGCGATGCGAATCGTTCCGGATCCGGGTTCTGATCCGCATCCTTGTTCAAAGAACCAGGAGCAGGATAGTACTTGGGAGTAAAGAACGGGACGAAATCTAGGGGAACATTTTATCGTATATTCAAGACGTGTTTCGACTTACGGATGTGCATTCGTGCGGCCAACAGCATAAGGTCGAAACTCGGTGAACTCGTGAGGACGAGGACGAGGACGAGGAACGGAAGGGTTGTGGTTACCTCGAGGAAAAACGAGGGTCATCCATTCCGGTTGTGCCACCGGGAAAAGAGATGCACGGAACGGAAGGAAAATCGTTGGATTTTATTGGTGGCTTAAACGGTTTGCAGTCGAACGCACAACCTGACTAGATATTACGCAGCTCACGTGGCCAGGATTGGCATGGTATTCGACGTCTCCGCTTTTCCATGGATTTCCAAATGATTTCCATATTTCAGAGAAAATGTCGTGGATGCAAGCCTCGTCCGGTAATGTTGTCTGTACATTTTACGGGTCACTCGTTTCTTTACATTTCTTTGCGTTTCGTGCTCCGACCAGGGACTCGAGTTCTAGTCACCGTGAATCAGTAGATTAGGATGCTACGAGTCAGACGGTAAAAATATCTTCGGAATTAATTCCATTCTCTTCGAACTAGTAACCATCATCCTACCAAAACAATCATTTACAAATTTTTAACAACATCTCGACGAGAAATATCAATTATTTATTTTTATTCGCTCCTCGGGAAATAATAATTAAAATATCTGAACTTAAATAGACGGAACAAAGCCATGTTTAATTCCATGAAAATTAAAAGGCAGAAGAAAATAATAATTACACGAGTAAGAGAATTAAAATCGAGGTAATGGTGCGCTGGTTAATATTATAAAATAATAATTACAGATATAGAGTTTCTCTCTGTAATAATCTGCGAGAAATGATTAAAGCACTCTGCGGTTCTAACATACATTATCCGACAAGGCAAGCCCATATATACAATGTATATAAATACAGACCTACATATATGTATATTTTAATTTGAGAGTGAATAACGGTATAGAGTATAAAGCTTTCAAAAATATCCTTTGAGATTTAGCGTGACCACGGAAACCAAGAAATTACGATCCGGAAAGTGCCGGCCTTTAATCTCCTCAAAAGCTTGCCAGAGTTACCAGCGGGACCCATGAGAGTACCGCGATACGAAAGATCGATGGACCGTCCTTGATCCTTTCCTAATTTTAATCCTTCGAAACTATGTCAATCAGGATCGCGCCGGAACAACGCTCGACTAATTTTAACGAGTCAATTTTTAATATACGAACATTCACAAAGACTTCGTTTTTATAATTTTATATTATTTTTTGTAATCTTAAATTTTAGAGCTTACAGTATTCTATCCCGCGTGTAATAAAAATGAAAAATATATATCCACCGATAATGTATGAATTCTAAAAAAGGTTTATATAGTTATATAAAAAATAAGCATGTAAATTCGCCCGATTCCCTTGAAGCAGCATTCCGGTCAAGAGTTTACGAGCTTGCACAGCCGATCGTATCTTTCGTCGGCACGTCGACGTTGTAATTTTTGCCAGGGCTTCGATATAAGCCAGCCGTGTACCTTCGGACTTAAATCGTTCCCTCGAACTTTTTATCGTGAAAACCACCCACCGATAGTATAACGCGAGGAATAATGGAAAAGAGAAACTACCCTTACGAATCGGCCCAATTGCCGGAGGAATTCCAAATGGGTCGAAGGTGTAGCTCGAAAGAAGGCAGTTCGTTCTTACAGGAAACGCGAGGAAACGCGAGGAAACGCTTTTATTTTACGCCGCAACGAGCCGAGATTCTTTCTGCTTTTCGTCGAAAAGTACTCTTGTTATTCCTTCGTTTCCGGTTGTACCTGGTACCGCGGTACCGCGGTGGCCACGACCGCGTTTTACAAGAAGGTCTGCCACAGAAAATTGAAAAAACTAGCACGAACCGAAAGTGCCGGGGGGTTGGGGGGGGGGGGGTTACGGAAGAAAAGAAGCCGAGATTACGAGGGCAGGAGTTGATCCTGTTTCCGGCGTATGAGGATTTATGAGAGACGAAGGGAGAAAGGTACGTGATTTATCGCGACACGCGAAATCGGGAGATATCGTTGCATTTTCTATCGCGGCCACGCGGTATCACATTTCCACTATGAAACATTTTTTTAACAGACTTTGCGAGTCCCCTCGTCGATGTACGTTCAAGCTGTCCCCTCGTTATAATTTTCACCCTACGTACGCCGCACCGCACAACTCGAAATTGTACCCCGAAAATCCGCTTATATTTTTATTTAAACATATGTCCTATTTTTAATATGGATCACGCTTTTTCTCTTTTCTCGATGTCTCGAGCCTAGAACCTTCCGGTTATTGGTCAGACACCGTAGCAAATCCGGCGTCGCACGCGGATATGGTGAACGCGTTTTCAGAGAGAAGGAGAGTTTGAAATGGTAACAAGTTATTAGTTGAATTATAACTTTTCGAGGAGTTAATAATGTTCGCTTAATTGGTCGCGAATTGACATCGATAAATGAATTTTATTTTTCGTCGGGATCTCTACCGGTCGTCTCGTATTTTCATTTTCGGTCTGGTTAACTTGATTTGTAGTAGAAAAAAAACACAAGTGGTACGAGGCAGTAGCTTCCTTAAATTAAAACTGACACAAAACTCGAGGACGAGGCAGGATTTAATAAATCTGGAAACAAGTGAAAAGCTTCGAGGATACTCGAACAGGTACTCGTCCGTGGAGACATAAATTTAGAGTGAATAAAATTATTCGTTCGAATATCCAACCAGTCCACGGCAACATTTACCTCATAATACCAAAATATTATAATCGTTTCATCGCTGAATATTGCATTTATACAACGATTTCCATGGCTCATAGTTAATATAAAAATTTGGAAAACTTGGCTGAGTATAGAATACAACGATACAATCAGATCTCGATGCAGGAAAATAATATATTATATTAATAATTATTCTGACCCCAATCAAAAGTGAAACAACATAATTACCCTAATAAACATATTTAAATACCAGGTGTAAAATCGACATCGGGTATTATCAACTTTAAATACGAACAGATGTATTTAACACGATATGTTAAAACATATTTAACGTCGATGCAGGTACGTATTATATAACGTGTCAAAATATATTTAACGTTATTGTTATCAAGACTTAATCCTTGGTTTTAAAGTCAACCCCGATATTCCGTGGCTCGTGTCGAGTGCTTAATATTCCTCCGTTATCGCGAAATATAGAAAGTCACGTGAGTGGCAAATATGTTCGTGCCGTAGGAAAGGGCAATTTCCTGCACGACGTGCGCCATTCGTGGAAAACAAGGATTGGGAACGAGAAATATTTAGGAAAAGCTCGGAAAACCGATACGCCGAAAAGGTTCGTCGATCTCAGCATCTACCTTCGGCTTCTACCTTGGATCGAAGGTTCCGCCGTCGTTTGAGAAAACGGGACACGCGTCCGCGGAGAAAATCGAAATATTAACGTCCGAGACAGATCCATGGCTTCGAGACGCTTGGAATGTCCCATCGGAATGTGGAACACGATGACTGGGATTGCTAATATTTGGATTTTCTTGTCGTCCTCGAAAGCAATCTACCGTGACATTTTTTTAAGAGCCCAAACAACCACCGACAAAATGAGAATCGTGCTGGACATTTTAAAAAGCATGCCGATCTTAAGTGACTCCTGTTGGCAGTTCGAGGCTGACCTTCGAAGGCATATTCTACTCGTCCCGAGTGCGGAGAGCGGTGTTTGCTTTTATATTTTATTCTAAAAAAATCTACGAGGCCGTTAATAATTTAATCATTTATTTTTCGATAGCTTCAGGAAAAGAATATCATATTCAGGCGAGGATATTAACGGGTGAATATGAATATCAAGGGAGCTTCGTGGGAATGAAATTCACAATTTAAGGAGCGAATGCTAATTGGGAATAATTTAAAAATATTATAAAACATGGAAAAGCTTCTAGGTGAAGAGAATGGAAAGGGTCTGTTCGCGTTAATACGAACGTATATTTCTATAAACTTATTCTCGAATCTGTGCCACGTATTTCTGCCTCCTCGTCACGCAATGTTTATTTTGATATCGACAAAAAGTTATCGTCGGCTAGAGTAGAATCTCCTTGGCTTTCTAGGACGAATGCCAAGCATGTTTTGAATAACTGTAATAAAGATCTGAAATTATGTTATCTTATCATCGAGAGTAATATTAACAAGAAATAGAGTACCACGAATCTCTCGATGCCAGTCAAATATATAAAAATAATTTCTATAACATATTTTTCCCCTCGAACATGTTTAATTATTATAGAGGTCCTCTGGTAATTTGCATTAAGAGTCAATAATTCGTTAAATATTGGCTATAATTTCCATAGTAATTGAAATAAAAAATTATAGGAATTTAGGTGTAACTTTGAGAACTATCCTGGAGATATAATCGTCGACACCTTCCAGTCGGAGGAAAGTCCGAGGAGGTTGGTGGAGTGCCCTCGGCTGGGTAACGAGGCGAATTATTGGCGAGGCTCAGCCAATCGAGGATCGAACCAATTCCAATTTTCTGGCTGCCTGATCCACCCTATATATAATCGCTCTGTCCCCGATATATCATCGTTCGATAATTATTCAAAAGTTTACCCATCATCGCCTTTCGTGTCCCCTTCCGAAAACTGGGCCAATCCGAGACATATTCGTTCGGGAAAAGGTTCGCCGGTTAGTAAAAGAGGGTTAAAAGGGGGTGGTTGTGTGTGTTCTCGAGAAAGGACGATCGTCGCCAGATCCCGCGGACTTTCACGGTAATTTTTCACGCCAAGGCAAACGGCACCGTCGATTTTTCAGCCGACCATAAAACTGAAATTTCTCACGGCTTCGTTGTCCAATCCCTCTTCCGTCTTCCTTCACGATCAACGACGATATCAACGCTCTTCTTCGCGTCAACCCTTACCGATCCTCCTTAAACTTCTCGACATATTTCCCTTCTCATCCTTTCGAATTTTCTCGACACCCTTATCTCGTCTACGAGTTAACCGAGCCGATGATACCAAGATCCTGACCATAATTTATTCGCGAAACAAATGGCTCCACACTGATGCTCTCTGAGAGTAGATTAAGCGGAATTCTCCATTCCAACCAGTATTTTTGCGTTATTTAAATTGCCAGGATTCTTATGATTGTTAAGTCGAAATTGTTACGAGGTAAAATAAAATGATAAATTTTAAGAGCGGATTTAATCCGTAGAGAATAAATATTATTTTATAAGGCAGCGACGATATTCGAGGATTGAAATCGTTTTTTAAGAGAATATTAGACTCATCTTTATACCTAGAAATATGGATAATGGCTCGCGAGGTATATTAAAGCCCTTATCACGTCGACCCTTCTCGATAACACGAAGGATCGGGGGAGGCGGTAGACTAACAGCCTTTTCGAAGTCCTCGATATCGTCACACAGAAATGTTCATCCCCCTTTTCCCACGGATCTATCAGTTGGTTACACCGATTTAATACGAGAACGATATAAATCGGTTGGTCCCGTCGTCGGAAGTTTGCGCATAAATTTATCAAGAGCTGCATAACCGTTCGTTCACCCTCTTATTACGGATACTTCAAAGATATCGGGTGGAACGTATCGTGTCGCAAAATTAAATTCTAACCGTGCCGAACCTCGTCTTCCTTTTATGAATCAGTATTCGTAGCTACAAGAGGGATAATCGCTCAAAATCCAATTTCCCATTTTTACGAAACACGATCGCGCGCCGAGAGATCCTACGGTGATTTGCATTATCCATCGATTCTTCTCTTCGTGGCGCGGCAGGAGCAACCGGCACTTTACCAATATATTTCGGGGTTGAAAGAAGGAGGTTGCATAAAGGATAGCGTAAAAAAAAAACATGTCCGCGAACCCTCGTTACGGATAACTAGTTCCAATAACGTGCTCGTTAATCAACCCGCACTTTCCGGCGAGCGGACGGATGCGCGACTTCCGTTTCGTCCTTTCTCCCCCTCTCGTCGGTTCTTCTTTATCTCCGGTTTTACTGCTGGACACGCACGTGGTCCGCGTTGACATAAAAAAAATATATATACACATAGACGGAACGCCGTTTGGAATCGCGAATTTATACGTCTACGTGGAATATTTTTATTCGGAGACGTATGACACCGGCCGACAATTTTTACCACGATCTCCCTGTGTTCGTTTATATTCTTTTTTTCTTTCGACCGGGAGATCCGATAACTCGATACGATTCATCCGGATAGAGGAGATATTCCAACGACAATATTGTCGTTATGCTTTTACTAGGAAGTGTCTCGTTTTGGCGCCGAGAGATCGTTCTCGTTACGAGACGGTGATTTATTTCGAATATAATTATCAACATAATTGTGTTATGAATAAAGTGCAAGTAGTAAAATATATTTCTCTTGGAAGACCTTTAAATCTCGAAGTTTGGGGGACCCTTAAACGTCACTTCGCTTATTTACGATGAACCAAAGATATTCGTGTGAAAATCAGCTCAAACCGAGAGCTACTTGTGGTACGATAAAAATCCGATCCTAATTTATCGTTATTACCCTCAAAAGTCAGCCGCTTGAATATTTTATCCTCGACGGAGACGACATTCTTATTCGAGCGAGCATTTATCTTCGCGCCTGGAGGGAGATCCATCTTCCCCGCCAGTTTTTTTACCTTTTTCACGAAGAAGAAGAAGAAGAAGAAAGTCGTCCGAACATCCTGTCTCGGCTTTCGCGTATAAATTCGCGTTGTTATTGGAATAATCGTCAGTGGATTAACGACTCCGCCTATCCATGCCGTTCTCGGTTCCCGGGACCTCGGAGGTGACGGACATAAAAATTGCAGAAGAAAGGATTCATCGAGGCTTCGAGTTATTCGATTATGTAGAGATTTTCTGGAAAGTTGAGAGATCGGCTAAGCCCGAAGACTAATCAGATATTAACGAGGGAGTATGGCTGATGGTGGCGGCTTAATGGAAGAGATTAGCTCCGACGAATTGGAACGCGAGAGGTGGAAATTAGAAAATTAGTCCGCGACTATATTCGGTGACTTCGAATCCGCCGATACGTAGATCGCAACCCAATACCTCTGCTTCATTATTAATTTCTTCCTGAAAATCGACTTTCGGCTTACAGAATACTTACCAATGCTACAATTAAAGACGATAAGTTCTAACTCACAGCAAACCGATCGCTAATTAATCCCATTAATTGACAGCAAATGCCAACCGACTTAAAAATTTGATAATCTCGCGAGGTCGAATATAATACAAAATAAATACCGGAGGGAATCAATCCCGATTCTCATCGGGAGTACCGCGACTAATCGAACCATCGTCCGGTCTAAGGGTAAAACGATTTTTCAAGGAACTTCTTTGTCGTCGTGCAGACGGTTCCGTCAACCCGTCGTCTCGTCCGTTATTATTGAACTTGTTTCCTCGTCCTCGTCATCGTCGTCATCCTCCCTGTCGTCCCACAACAGTGCACAACCTTTCAGAAATAATCACGCGAACGAAGTATCAATCAACCCGAGTGAAAAGAGAGAAAGAAAGAGTCCTGTATCACGATGACCGCGGTTTCAACGAATACGAATACATTTACTTGCTTACTAGGGAATTATTTCCATCGGGTTATTTCCGGCCAAGTCGATAAATAGGCAGCTGCTAAAGAATCCTATGGAATAATTAAAAACGAAATATTCGACCCTCAGAATGTTCTGCCCCTTTAAATTCACGGCGTGACTCGTTAGATTTCTTAGGAAATAACCTTTCCGAAGGGGATGTAAAATTCTGGATTAGAGGGTTGTAACAATTCTAGATTAAGATACGAGGTACAAGCGTTTCATGAAAAAGGGGATGGATAAAAATTAAACCCCCTACTCTTGATTACGGTATAATATTTTTTATGAAAAGATTATTACGTGCTTATTTTATAATGCTGACTTACTTTGTGATTTTGGAAACAGTATCACGTTATAATATTAAACAGGTCATTCAGTAAATTAAAATGCTATTTAAGCTATTTAAATGCACCTAATAAATGTAATGATGAAAGAAAAAACTGATATCTTCTAAACGTAAAATATTTCTCTCATTCTGGCGATGGTGACTGAGAGAATAAAAGGATCCGAGTTACGATAATCCTGGAGCTTTTCTTATTACAGTCGCAGCTACCCTCGAATCGAATGGAGGATCGAATAGCAAAGGGGTAGTTCTCGAAGGTTTCTGACCAACCAAGAATTATAGCGGCTTTAATTCTGACGATAAGAATCTGTAATCCTACGATTAGTTTTCCGGCGACTTGTACGACTTGTACGCGCCGTCGGCACTGCTCGAATTCACGCGAGTTACACCCCCAACCCCATCATCCTCCTTCCACCGTCAACCGAATCCTGCCACTCTCACCCCGGAAGTGAATTTAGGTGCCCCTAATCATCCTACGGAGCTAGTAATTTCTGGTTGGGTATACATCGGCTATACACGGACACAGCAACCAAGCGACAGATTTCATATCTCCTTTTTTATTCCTCGATTTCACCGAAGCCGCAATTTTGATCAAACACGTAATATAAATGATAGAATGTTAAAATTTAATTGGACATTGTCAGTTGTCATTTTAATTAATATCACCGTTCTCTAAATTATGTTTCACACGCTTTATAAATCTCAAGGAAAAACGAAGGAGTTGCTGTTATTAAATTTTAATAAGTAGTTGCATGAACGTGCGAATTAATGGACCGAGGACATTAACCTTTCTGAGACCGTTGAACTTTTATAACAGATATTATAAATTTTTCTATACATGGGCATTCGTGTATAATAACTGTGGAAACATATTTCCATGATTTAGTACTCAAATTGATATCCAGAATTAATATGGAGTACGTCGGAAGAGACTTTCCCACACCCCCCGCACGAGCACGAGTTAAATTGTTATCTACGATCGATTGTCCGTAATGGCGATATTATCCAAGGAAGAGGACGTGTCACGGGGGTTGCAGTGCATAATGTGTCCTCGTTGATAAACGAGTCACCATAATGGTCCCCGAGCCACCCCCATTCCAGTGTCGTCGACCAACCTCGTTAAGATTCCAAATCTGAATAATCGAAAGCTGTATTTACCTCGAACATCAACCACTTACACTTTCACCTTTCAAACTTTTCCAGCTTTGTCGATTAATCTGATCCAATACAATAATTTAAATATAAATGCTATGCTATTAATCAACGTATTTAAACAAGCCACATTTACTTCCAAGCAATTCCGAATGCTGTAAAATAAATTTGATTACAAATGGTATTAAAGCGATGTAATGAATTCTATAATAAAATAGTGTTTAATTAAGAGAATGTACGGTTCCTAATTACGGCGTATCTCGCTGATTACATTAAGATACTTGTTGTTCCAGAAGAGCATTAAAGGTCTCCGAGACAAGCACGAAATAATTTTCCCCAAATATCGCTAATCGTGGCTTCGGACGACGAGGTTGCGGGTGATTTTAGTTTCACCCTTAAATGAACGTGGACAGGAATTTCCGGTTGGAATTTCTAAGTTATCCGGGCCTTTCCACTCCTCCGATATTCTCCACGGAGAGACTTCGTCTAATCCAACGAGTACACCATCGTGTAGGAATAAACTCCGCTCGAGTTTCCAGCGAAATGGTAGACAGAAGTCTCTTGGTGGTATAAATCATTCTATTTAACGATAAATGCTAAATACCCCGCCGGAAAATGGTGGAAAATGTAAAGGAGAAGTTTATTAAAAGTTCGATGATTGATTGTGATGTAAGGAGCAACCATAATTCGAACGTTCTTCAAAAATGTTAAGTATCAGAATTGGAACTCGTGGAATTCGAAGTAGGGTAACAACGTGCAAGTAAAACTGTTTATAAAAATCTGGTTTGCCGAATGGAACTTATGCAATTTAATTTGGAGGTAATTTAATACACCTCGGGTATCGTTCCGGCATCGAGAAGGTCATATTCAAATTTAATTCGGATTAAACAGCGCGGAATAAGCTTCGAACATTTGAGCGAGTAGATATCCCCTGAATAGGTGTTCATCCCCTTCGAAGAGTCGTTTCAGGCTGATTTCATACGTCCCAGTCCCGAAGTGCCATTATCCCCGGGGTATCGTCGCCGGTCGTCCGGGGACGGGGGTGGGTGGGATATGCGGTGTAATTCCGGTTAAACAATTAAGGGTAAGACGAAGTTGGCGGGTCCTTGATTTCAGTGGAGTTTCGTAGGTAGTTAGTACGTTTAGTTGGTACGGTAGCTAGGAGCGTTCTCCGAGGACCATAGATGACCAACGGTTTAACCAGAAATTCGATCTGTTTACCATCCCGGTTTAAGCGTTCTCTACTCTTCAACATTTCCAAATATTAGATCGCTGTTTCGCTGATCCTTGATATCGCACTCCCTATTGTTTACCTTCGAGCCTGCGCGTCCAACGAGCCAAATAATCAGTGCAATCGTGACGTTAAAAAAAACCTTGCCTTTGCCTTATTAAATCAATTCTTATTCTCTGCTTTAATTTCGTATTAAAATCGACTAATGATATCTATTGCGTTACGTGATTGGAATGCCATTTGAAAGCATTTTAAACGCGGATAAGTTTCAAGTAGATGTATTCACCGATCTCCGGGTGAGACGGGGGGGGTTAGAGATCCGAGCGACTCGACTTTGCACTCTATTTCGTGGACCATTTGGCAAGGTGGCTCTCACAATTCCAGGGCCGAAGTAAGTAAATAAGTGGGTAACCTACGTGCCTGTCGTGGAAGGTCAGACTTTGACTGGAGGTTAACGAGGTTCGGTCTGCTTCTGGTTACGTTGCCAATGTCGTGGTTCAACTTGAGAGTTTCCAACCAAACTATGCATACCTTACTGCCCTCCCCATTCCCGTCTCCCTCCTAAATCACCGACACCTAAGATTACCTCGATCTTCATCGATCGAGATAATCTATTGGTATTACACGCGCCCACCTCTAATCGAATACCTGATCATCTTTAATTAACCAATGATCGACCGTTAAGTGCATCGATCACGATGGCACCCTTCAACCGATGTATCTCGAGAATGTATGAACATGCTAAACGAGAATAACTTGTCGACGAAGAATCTTACCCTGATTTAATAAACTGAATTTTATAGTTGATAAGTTTAATGGAACACGATTTGAAAATACTACCCAGAATTAAAGAGGGCGATGTGGCTGATAAAACAGTAAGAAAAGTGCGGTTCTGGTAATAAGTACTGGTAATAGGGGAAGATTCGGTACTAAAATCGGATAAACGTAACTCGAGTTCCAGCAGCGGGGTGAGATTTGTGCTTGGTTTTGGTTCTAGTTAGGGTTGCCGGTGGTTCCCCTTCGGCATAGGTTGCTGGTGTAACCGAGCGTGTCAACCTTAGTGACGACATTTTAACTAGAAAGACCATACGAACATTCACGAACAAGTTCCACCGAGTAGGAAGAGGAGTAAGTTAGAGGCGACAGGAGATTTGGTCGTCCGAAGTTTAAGTCCGATCTCAGGACGGCAACGAGGACAATTCCGAGCTTCCAATTCCGCAGATTTTCCTTCGACTCCGCTCGCTTTTTATGGATCCATTTCATTTCCATAAATTCGTCTTATCGTCGGAAAACTTTCCTTTTACTTCTCCGTGTAATACCGCCACCGTGTCCAATCATTTGTATGAACTTAAAATACCCATGAAATTGTCCGCTTTAAAACACATATATTTTTCGTTGAAACGTCGAGGGTACGCGCCGGGAGTAAATTATCTTCGTAAGGGTCGAAATAAAAGCACCCTTTAATGCATCGATTCCGATGATCAATGTCTCGTGAACCTGTCACGAGCAGAGGAGTGAAAATAATGTCTCGATCGGTCTGCCTTTTATTCTCCTCCATTTTTATTAATATTTTATTCCACGTTTCTAGTACTCTCCTATTAATCATTCCGGTCTACGAATTAAAAATCAAAATCACCTCGGCCACTTATTTTATCTCGTTTACTTTATATCGAGTACTTTGAAAATATCCTAACTTTCCCCTTTTAACATTAATTATATTTATCGATGCGACGTTATATCGAAGGTATCCAGGAAAAATGATTATTGACAGACAGAATATAATGCGGAGAACTCGTCAATATTTAACAAAGTTTTTTCCCGTTGTTTTCTGAGAGTTTAACGACGCGGAACGGTGGTCGTAAATAATTTGTGGCTTACATATTTAATAATGAAGAAAGTGGCGGTAATAATGGAGGGTCGTTAACGTAAGCACCTTACGTTTCCGTTTCGACTATAAAGCAGTTTATTTCGTGAGCAGCCCGGTTCTTTCTCGCGAGCTTAATTAAGGTCATCCGTTCGCGAACGCGAAGTCCTTTTGTCGTAGCGCCGCGACGTCCACCCACGCCTACTCGCCTATCCAATGATTTACAGTCAAAACTGATAAGATCGAGCCCGCGATAGCTGCTTCGACATCATGCCAGAATTCTGACACCTTTCCGATTCCATGACACGTACCTATTTCGAGGACTCGACAAATTTTATCGCCTCCAGATCGACTACAAAAATACTACTGCAAATATTGCTAATTATTAACTTCTTTAATTCTTTCCTTCGAGGTGGGACCTGTAAAGCGGAAAATATAGAATTCAATGAGATATCAAACGTTCCTCGTAGCACAAAGTGCCCCAACTTATCGAACGATAAAATTCGGGAAATTCTAGTCCGTCAAGGAATACCAATGAGGGAATAAGTCGGAAGAAGTCGAATGAAGTCGAGAGAAGTCGATCTAAAATAAATTCGACGATCCAACCGGGTTCCTTTTGAGAAATAACAAAGCGGCCTTCGCCTAGCTAGGAAGAAGGATTAAACGTGCACAAACGGAAGATTCGACTCCCAGCAGGAAGGTTCTGGCACGGAGGGAAAGGCGAGAGATAGACCCATCTCGAGAAAAGTTTCTCGAGGAAAAGGGCATAAAGAGTATAAAGGAGTGTAAAAAGTATTCCCATGGATGGTGTGAATCTATCTGGGAAGTCCTCGTCAAAGGTGCACGGTTGATCGGGCCATTTACGACGATTTCATCGTGCAAAGCTAATCGACTATTCCAATGAAAGAGCCGCGGAATTTGGAGCTTTGATGTTGCATTGTTGTCGCTCAAAAATTCCAACATTCCTTTTTAGAGATCGAAGTATATTAATTTATTCAACGATTAAGTCGGATGACGCTTTATTATTCGATAGGGAGTATGATTTCGAATTAGCAATAAGGGGGTGGTCTTCCTCGGAAACTGCAACACGTGGCACTTAGATCGTTGTGCAATAAGGTATGCAAACTATGCGAGAATTGCATAGTCTGGCACGCCGAGTTACCGTTTCGTTTCGTTTGGAATGTACGCAGGACGATTAGGCGACTGAAACCTCTGATTAAAATCGCATCAGTGGGTTTGTCAGGGTGGCAGAGGGTGTTAAAAGGGTGTACCCGTTTATTTTTAAGGGGGTAGGACAAACGATTATTTAATGAGAAATTAATATCAAACGTTCACTGTACTCAAGTCGAAGGGTCATCCATCATGATCTTACCCTCCGTGGAAATATTAATTATTTATATTTTATAGAGTCACCACTGCATTTTTTATTAATTGCGAATTAATTCACGTGCTTAGGTATTTCGTGAAAAAATATTGCCGTGGAAATACAAGAAGGCGAGATTTAAATTTTATTAGCCGGCCACGTGTATAGCCGGCATTGCATAGTTAATAAAATATTAATATAACGCGGCGGTACTCGCGCGGCTGGAGCGGTGCACCATTGTCACAAAATTATTCGAAATAACGAGCCTAGATTTCGCTAATCGACGTGTATAATTAACATTTCGCGTTTATCCGGGCGCGCGAGTTAATCGACGAGGAAATAATTAAAATATTCGCTTCGATCGGTGTATTAAATCAAATGGCCCCAAATTATTCCGTTTGACCTCGTTATTTAAATTAATTCATTGCTATATTCGCAACTTTATTTTTATTTTAATATAAACTGCATAAACAGCATTCCATCCGAATTAGCCAAATATCGCGTACAAATATCTACCGAATATTATCTAAATATTGTAACTCGGTATTAACAAATATTGACCCCGTATCGCGTTCTAATATCGAACCAATATTGATCCAGTTTTCCCGATAGATATTAATCGATATTGACTTCATATTGACCCAATATCGCATTATAATATTAGACTATAGTGAAACCAATCTTACGCGTCGATACGTTATACAAATGATTAATAATTTCAAGAGAAGCAGCACCCGATCTTGCTCGTTCCTCACAGAAGAATGTTGCGGTAAGATTTAGTCGCACTCCATTGTCTACTATTTTAGAGTGGGTCACTTTGTTCTTTAACGACTTCCGCTAACTTTCTACGAACTCTTCCGACATAAACTCCCGGTGTCTTAGTTCAGGGCACGGTCCAACCCATTCTTCCTTCACCCTCAACATCCAACCGATCCGCCCTTTTTTTACCCGATAATAATGTATCGTTTTAATTCCCCTCTTAAGTCTTCCGAATTTGAAATCAGTTGAGTATCAAATGAGCCTGAAAATGCATTTCTAGCTTAGCAGGAAATTTGGCGGATTAAATTTCCTTGATGAACAAACTTGTTCGAAGTCGGTGGATGAATGACGGAACACGGGAAAAGGTTTCGGGTGTTGGTACATGGCTGACATAATTGAAGGAACTTTCGAGAGGATGAGATTTCTCGAATTGCCGTCACGGAGTTAGGATCATTAAGACTTTTCTTCCAAAGAACAGTTCTTTTAACACCGTGTCACCGAGCCTCACGCAACGCACCAATTTAATCGGATTAAACTTTGAAATTAAACCGATCTTATTTCCTGCTACGAGCTACTATTTGAGAATGAATCGACCTATCGATGGTGGCGGGTAATCTGGGTTAATACAAACATGTCTTCGTAGAAAATCGAAGGAATACGTAGAGTATGATTTTTTTCAAACGACAACGTTCGCGGTAGCTTGTTTTTGTTCAACGACGGGATGTCTGGATTTTAGTGCACGCCCCGGGAATTGCGATAAAAGGAAAATTTCCGCAGGACCCGCGTAGAATCCTCGGCCTTTTTGAAGCAACCAACAGTGACGGATTAGTGGCTCGTCGGCCACGATAATGAAATAAAAGTCAACGGCAAAAATCCGAACGATAGTCGAGGAAATCGGCGCGTTCGAATACTCGCCAGTCACCCCATTTCCTGGAAACTGTCCTGCGAAACAATATTCGGGGAAAAATCCAGTGAAGAGTACCAGGGTAAAGGCCAAAGTGAGAATACCTCCGTAAAGGATACCGTAAAACAATTACCAACAAGTCGTCCCTGTATTATTAATTTTAATCGCACGACCGTGTCGACCGTCAAATCTCAAGAGGTCATCGAGGGTGAAGGAAAGCGTCGGAATGAGAGAAGAAGAAGCATCGGGATAAAATGTTAACGATGGTAGTTTGAAAAGTAATTGAAAGTGGAAAGAAGGGGGAGGGTGAGGAATCGTTAGATTCGGAGAATCAGGGTGGAGCAGTGTCCCGAAGGTATAAGAGCATGAATTAATTCATAATGCTCCTAGCAATTAAGACTGCTAGGGAATTCAAGAGTGTTGTTACGGCCGGGAATTCGACTCGCGAGAGTGCTCCCCTGCAGAGCCCCGGAACTTCTTGACACAACAGAAACTTTAAAGTCAGCTTAGAGTGCTTAAGTCAAAAGTGGCCTCGGAACTCCGACCCCCCACATCTTTCTCCGACTTCCTGCGAACCGCTCCATCCTCCATCTATCCATCTTTTTCTCCTCTCTTCATTTATCTATCATATTCTACCCATCTTTTTCCAGGCGGTACGTCTTCACTTAGTAGTTTCGACTTTCGGGGAGAGAGGAGAAAAAAGATCTCCCGGGAGCTTTATAGGCTTAACGACGAAACTTCGAGAGAGGGTGACATCGAAAAATTTGCTGGCTGCATAAAGAATCTCCTCCTCCCGTGTTTACCTTCTTACCCCGCTAATTGCTAGGCTTTTATTAATTTATTCAAAATTATGATTTACAGTGTTTGGCCAGCTACCCCCTGGACAACGATTCTTCATTCCGCTTTTATGCAAACTTGTTTATATGTTTAAACATATTTGCTCTAGCATTTCATCGAGCATAATTACATATTTAGGGGAATTTTCCAAAGGAATGGAAATTATAAGAGAAGCTCGAGGATTCATACTCGAAGATTTCCAGCAAGCGCTTCCATTAATCATCATTTGTCGAAGCAACCACGTTGCTCGGCAGATCGAATCGCTTTCTCAATTAATCACGATAGCACCGTCTCAAGGAAAGATAGACCCACCAAATTACAATAATCAGGAGACTTCTCCCGTTATAAACGTAGATCGATGTACCTTCTAATCCAATCGTTCGTAATTGACTAATCAAATAGTATTTGATTCATGAAAGCGCCCTACCAACTACGTTATTCTCTCCGCGTATGAATAGGAAAGCTTTAAAGCGGAAACAGTTCAAGCATTGACCCTGAAGTTATTTCTTTGAAGAGAGTCACGAGCCGAAGACGAGGGTAAGACATTTTTGGTTTTTGGACCTTTAATCAGACCCACAGATTCTGAAGTCAGGAAAAATCTGAGTAGTGCCGCGATTTTTTCCCGGGGTGGTTTTCGAAAGAATTCGTTTCATGAGAACATGAGGGCCTTGGATGGTTCGAGAGGTACAATTTATCTTACCGCTGAAAAGTTCATCCCATTAGATCACCGAGAAGCACGGAAGGCTTCTTACCTTACTTTCCACGGACGCATTACTCACGAAGTACCATGAAAACTTTTCAGATAACGGGAGACGGAACGAATGCTTTTTTCATCGATAAACCCATATAGAATTACACCAACTTCCGTCAGGTTCCTCTTCACCTCCTACTTTCTACAATTTTTGGAATCTCTCACCTCGTTCCAAAAGAGAAGCAGCTTTTTAACGGTTCTCTTATCGGATGATATAAATCGTTACGATCGCCGCGAAATACATATCTCGCTTTATCGGCTCTGTCATTGAGACAAGTAATAAGGATGCAATTCCAAAGGAGACGTAGCTAATAATTATTGAAATAATTAACGCTAATGGAGGGCCATTCCCAAAGTGTGATTAACATTAGGTGCACTATCGAACGATTGCATCCGGTGGCATACGAATTGGAGTACTCCGGTAAATACCGGTCGAAGGAGGGGTCAAAGGAGGATGGGGATGAACGGGATGAAGGAAGGACAGGGAGGAGGATGAGAGGATCGATGAAACGTTCCTGGCCTGTCTTGTAGCCACACATTTCGACTGTCAGGTTATGGACCATTCAGAACCGATGCTATTCAATCGCAGCGCTATTTTACTCGACCATGTGCCATTTCTGCGTGTATTCACGTAAAACTCGAAATCTAACGGATGCCGTGTAAACTCATGGGCGAAGGATTAAAATCCACTTCTATTATTCCTTTGTGTGAATTGTGTGACTCGAGTTTCTTTTATTATTCTAACCATAAGACACCACAATTATAAACAGAAATTAATCGAATCGCACTCGATTTAAATGTACCTCTCGAGGCCCTTCGACCAAACGAATAGTCCTTTGAGTAGTAAAAAATTCCGAGACAAGTCTAAGAATTGGAGTGGAATGACGAGGATGGTAACAGGCCGAGTGGAGACGTACGTGTATAGAGAAACGAGAAAAGAGCCTCGAAAGGGTCGCGTCGGGGGTTGAAAATCACTTGGCCGATGCTCGAGTGTGCCCATGGAACAACCCTCTCGATGACGATGAATCAAAGCATCGCGACAGACAATAGAGGAGGCTAGGAGGAGACTAGGAGGAGACTAGGAGGAGACTAGGAGGAGGCCAGACGCCGACAGTAAGGTACAAGGGGTTGAAAGGGGGTAAAAGGGGGTAAAAGGGCGGAAGGAGGGTGGAGAAGGGTTCGAGGGCTCGTAGAAAGTTGAGACTAAGGCACGGAGGATCTTCTGGAAGAACCTGCCTCGAGTGTCATACATCGAGGCGCCGGAAGACCAGAGGTTCACGCATTGTTCGACGCAGTGTCAAACGTTTTCTTCTCTCCCTGCTCTTTGAACCCTTTTGAAGATAGGACGTCCTCGGGGGCGGAGGGATTATGATTAGTCACGGTAGCGGAGTATGCGTTTCGATGAAATACTCTTTCCTTGATTAGAATTGGTTACAGTTAGCAGAATGATATTAATCATTCGCGCAAATTAATAAATAAAGCTCGACGCGTATTCGTCGAGTAATTCCTATGAAAATGTTCGAATTAAATAGAGGAATTTTGTTTCGTGAAAAGTGTAGAGAAATGGTGAAAGTGTGTCGCGCAGGCAATCGAGACTGCCGGCGTACGGGAGGAGTAAGAGTATGTAAAACAAAGTGTCCCAAGTAGGTAGACAAGGGGTAAAGAACTGTACTCCCGGTGTCAAGGGAACGCTCGTGAAGGTACAACGTAAAGGTACAACGCGAAGGTACAACGGGCCGAGAAAACGAGCCGAAAAAGAAGAGTACTAAGAGGAAAAAAATAAAAAACCTCAAATAAAGGAGAAGGTCATGGAAGTGAGAGAAAGAGGGGAAAAACCAACCCCGAAAAAAGAGATGCAATAGGGGAGGACCGAAAGAAGCGTTGGAAGACGAAGCCCAAGGAACGGTAGAGAATAAAATACCCAATAAATTTGGATAATTTATAAAGGGCAAACGAAGCATGTAGAAGAGAAATTTTTCAGCAACTTTATTTAATTTATCCATCGCCTATTCTTAACGCGTTTTCTACTGATATAACGAGGAAAATAAATTGATGTCGATTTAAATTAACCTTTGTCGAATAGAGAGACGGGCGCGATATATCGGGATTTCGCGAAATACACGAAAAAACGAAAATGTTGACTGTTTCCCGAGACGGTATTTCGTGAATAGTAAGAGGACAGGTTTGCCTGCCGACTCGAATGTAGGAGGTATAGTTGGTATGCGAAAGGATACCTTGAGCCAGAGCTCTTGTATCCATCACGCTAGTTTGAAAGGTCCTAGAAACCCTTTCTCTGCCCTGCCCTGCCCTATCTGGCCTACCTTGCCCTCTCACTCACACCACGACTCTTTACCACCACCGGAAGACAGATGCGACTTGCGACTCGCGCATCGCTGGTGAACCACCGAGTGACGACGACCAATTTCCAACCCCTTTGCTTACAGCCACCCTCCACTTCGAAAGCTAACGAGTTTCCTCTGGGAATCGCCAGATTTTTAACCGAGTTACCGCTATTTTCATTACGCTATAACATTATGAATTTCTGCTAGAAGACGATAATAGATTTAATTAATTTCTTTGTAACCCAATGAACACGAAACATCACAAATATATATAAAAAATACAAATTTCTTGATTACATTCTGAAGTTATTGATAAAGTTAATATAAATCTGTGGCTTGGTAATGATCTTAATGCAGGGCACTCAAGAAGCAATTCGAGTAGTCGAAGAACTTACCCCGAGATTCCTTCGAATAGTATAATTTCAGTGGAGGGTGAAATGGAATTTGAAAAGGGTGGTACACATCGCCAGGGAGGAGACGTTAAACAGATTCCCGAAGGTCAATAACTGAGGGAACTCGAGAGGAACGTTGCTTCTTCGATCCTTATTTCTTCCCTCGTCTTTCTCGCGCACTTCTTCGCGGCCCTTTTCTACTCTCTCAACCTCGCCCGTTTCCGTTTCCGTTTCCGTTTCCGGATCCCATCCTCCCGCGCCACTTCGTTCTCCGCTCTCACAGGCCTTTTTTCTTACGTCTGTTACTTTCTTTCGAATCGCGTACGTGTACACGATCCATTTGTGTCTGTACCTTCGACATGTACCACGGGATACCAATGGAAATGTATGAGCGTACGAGTTATATACTTTGTCCAAAAGAGATCGATCTCCGACTCTTCTCTTTCTTTCTCATTTTCGCTCAAATTTACCGCAACATTGATATGGCGAAAGATGACTGGGCCGACGTTACGCGAAACCAAGCAAATCCATCAAGAATGTCTACGAGATGCCATTAATATTTACGAACACGGTATCCAAATATAAATGGACCTCTTCTTCTCTCAAATAAGAATTCGTTTAAGGAATTTCTTTTAATATTGCTATTCTTTTAATGTCATAATGACGTGCACGATGATCCCACCGTATTATATGTTAGATATTAAGGTCGAAATACTGGAACGACTACCGCAAGATCTCCGTCTAATAAATCTCGCTGTCTAGAGTAAAGAAGACGCGGCACACGTGATAGACGTAGAGATATTCGCAGGAATATAATCTAGGAAATCTGCGGATTAATTTTCCAGTCAGTAGACCGGCGATATTAATCCGCATGGATGGTACACGGATTTACGTACGTGGACCTATCTAGCCAGGAATCGAATTCAAATCACTGTTTCCATCCGGAAAGGAAGATTCTAACGGCCGCTTCGAGCTCTCATCCTGTCGAGTCAAATCATTCCGAAATAGCTTCTCAACGTTAATTCCTCCGGCGGACTGAAAACCCCAAAACCATTTCCGTTTCGTGGCAGAGAAAGACGCTGTTACTCGCCGTTACTCGCCGTTACTCGCCGTTACTCGCTGTTACTCGAGACCGGCTCAATCCCTGAAATTAATTCCACGAAAGCACGTATGAGCCCTAAACTTCGTGACACGAGTTTCTTATTCGTTTCACGGAACCCCAAAACGAGTCCCTTAATCGCTCTTTTTTTTTACCTTCAATGATAAAGTACGTACAAATTGATTTCGGACACATAAGAGATTCGTGCAATCTCGATGATAACTTCTCAACGAGTAAACAAATATGTTACATAATTATGGGAAGTGAACGAAACTCACTTCGCACCGATCGTCGCTATATTAACATCGACTACGTTCTAATTACCAGACTCCGTTAACGTCTATCACACGTGGTTAATTGAATCGTAAAGGAAATGTTCGATCGGTGACTCGATCGTCTCGAAGAATTCTTCGAAACCGGAACGAGACCGGTCTCTGCTCAAAGCAGGCAGCCAGTTAAACCACAAAATTAATTATCGCATTAATTAACATCCTATCGTTACAAAGTACCCCGTTGAATTCAACCGACTCTTAGAAGCTCTTTGTGCTTTTGGCTTTTACGGTATCGCGGGTACTACCTAGTACCCGAGGTACCAGGCTTGCAACTTTACCGCAGAATTTTTCATTTCGCGTAAGAGCGCAATAACACCCGGAGAATATTTAAAAATATCTAGTCAACGTGTCCTTATATTCTCGAGTCCTTTCATTTTATGATTAAAGTGAAAAAAACCCATTCCACCGATAAGAACCTTTGTCGACCTCGGACGGTGTTTATCTCGCCTTATTATCTATTATATTCGTACCTGAATCATTCTCCTTTGGTTTACTCAGATCTGCGGTAATTGAATAATGTTATTATCGTCGGTTTAAGGAAGAGAATTTTTTAATTATAAATCCTTATCTTTATCCTATTATTTTGTTTTATCGTGGATCTTCGAGTGTTGAGTAGTATTAATTAATATATTGGCCGAGAGAAAGAGGAACAGTATGTTGAAATAAATAATTCGTCGGATCATCGATGATCGGTGGAAGGAATGTGTGTTAGGAATGATTTTGCGAGCATTAGTCGGGTGTCATTTAGGAAAGTAGCAAGTTAACAAGGGAGAACGGGGAGATTCCTCTGTACAGGACGAAACACGATAAAAGGAGGAGAGGGTGGGAGGGTCCTTTTGGTTCGTTTTGTCGTCACCGCAAGGAGCTTAACCCGCGGGATTAGGGGATGAAGGGCCGGGCGTGAGGCGAGGATCAAACGTTTTCGTTGGATAAGCCGGAGTCGACCTCCGAGTTGAAACTTTCCGTTGAGAAATATAAGATCTTACCCTCGGATAACATGTTTCCTTCTCTCCAACCACGGTGACGTTGCAAATGAACCATTACACTTGAATTATCTTCCACTAATTTTATGCACACCTTATTACTCCGTTAGAAATCACAAGTGAATATTATTAATTATACTGGGAATTATTCAGATCGACCTTTCAGAATTTTCTGTTGATGCGGACAAAAATAAGGCTACAAATAAAAATAGTTTATGTTCCAATTATAGAGTGATAATTTAGTGTTAGAAGAGTTGATCGGTAAGCATTATCGAGAAAGAGTTGAACGAGATTGGCGGAGCTCTCCGATTTCTTCGATGCGGAAGAATGATGGGAATAGAATCCCTTACTACGTCCAAATTACTTTCAGTATATCCTACAATGGAAGGAATTCGTTTTCCCGGGATCTTCCACCACCTCCACCTCCTCCTGCTTCTCTATTGGTCCCAACACATGTACTTCTGACAATGGGTAAGAATGGTAAAGGGTTGGTGGTTTCCACGGCAAGATAGATACAACCGTCTACGGTGGGACGAGAAGGGAAAGGGGCAAGGAGAAAAAGGAAAAAAGGGGAGCAGAAAAATTACAGAAAGAAGCAATAACTGGAAAATCTGAGTATCTCCAAGGAAATATCGAATATCAGCCAACAAAACCAATATACCGAAAAGGAAGATATTGCAAGGAGAACCCGAGGGAGATTAAAGTGCACTCGACGAGAAATTATTTTAATATCACCGCAAACCCCTTCCTAACGATTTAGAGACTTTTAACGTATTTTTTTATTGCTGTTGTCCGCAGTGGATTTGTATGTGCAAGTTAAACGTAATGCATAAATACGGAACGAAAAGTGAAGTTCGAAAAAATTTATTATCGCGATTAACGTGGCGAGAAACAAGTGAATTTTAAATGATTTACGAATAAACAAACAAATCGAATAAAAGAAAAAAATATTAAATATATATCGACGGCGTTTTATCGTGCAAAAAAAAGTTTTACTTACTCTTCCATCTAGAGATATTAATCCGCGTTAGTTCGATAATTAAATCACATTCGTTTCTCTGTAAGGAGGATGATCTCCCCGTCTAATTTTCCCCCAATTATTACGCGGAAAGAAAATCTGGCATTTGGAAAATCACGAAAGTCGTCACCGAGATTGTCAAGGACACGTCGAACTTCGAGGTAGACACTCGAAATCTCCAAAGTTTCGAAGCACCGTCCTCTTATCCAATGAATTCCAATCTTAAAGTTCCACAGTGGAAGACGCTGCTCGAACTTCCATCTATTCTTCCGTCTCCGCGTGGACTTCCGCTTCGCCCACCGCGTACAACTACACGCTTCTTCGACATAATTACATTTCGCTCATTTTTCATATCGATCCCCGCCACCGTTTCCATCGAAAGAAACGGTAAATAAACTTCCGCGATAAATAATTTTCCACGACGCTTTTTAGAACGTCGCTCGGCCTACGAAGTTTCTAACGCAATTTCACCGGCAAGGAAATGTTTTCTAGGATGCTTAATTACTTTACCTCGAGGTTTTACCGCTGCCGGGGAGAACGCAAATTTCTCGGAATTTCTGGGAAAGATGTGGAACTTCGGGAACCAGAGTTACGTTATTATTCGATTTTAATTTACCGAAGAATAATTAAGCGTTTGCGTAGTTACTCGTGTCAAGATGGAAGTTGGAAAAAGATATTCCCAATTCCAAACGATATTTTTATGAGATGAACAGAAGCTTGTACGAAAACCCTGAAAGATTTATTAAGTATTTCCTTTATTAATTAATCCAATGATCGCTGGGTTTGTTAAAATTTATTTTTATCGAACTTTGACGATGTTGTGACGAACTCGTGTGACCGAAACCGAAGAATATTGAAGCACCGATCGACCTTACATATAAAAAAAGGTCGCGAAAAATTCGAAGATAACCGTGGATAGATAAAAAGATACAGATCTTGGTAGAAACAGTGGAGAAGGATGCGGGGAGAAAGGGATCGAAAGAAAAAGAATCGGAGTCTGTAGAGCGGAGGCAGAGTGTTTGGCAGATCGCCGGGAGGAGATAAAATAATCGCTTAGCGAGCGAGCCTACGAACAGTATGGACGATCGAGTTCTCGAATATCTCGTGAGGTTCGAGAATAGTGCGGGTTCAGGGTTCCTCGGAATTTCCAAGAAATAGAAAAGAGCCTCTTCCGACGGTGCATCTTCTTCGAGATTAGGTCGCGGGAAAACCCATCGAGCTCGTTTTTCAACCGCGTTTCCTGCCGCCCCTTCCAATCCCCGGCGCAGACCGAGATGAAAGATTGATAAGCCATCGAATAATGCCTCTCACGGGAAACAGGAAACCAAGGGACCGAGGGAATATCGAGAGAACGCGGACCTTTATTTTATTGAGAAAATCATACCTTCCACTTCAGAATCCACGAGGCATGCCCATAAATTATTATTTCGTTTCGTCTGCCGTCTTTCTTCCATGATATGCGAATCTTTTATCTCGCTAAAAGACACGTCGTTTTGCCGTGCCCGATAATACGCTAGATATGGAATGAGATTTCCAATATTAACTCCGAGCGCGGCATTCGTCATACGAGCTTAAAAAATGTGCCCCAATTTTCTAAGTTCAAGTTATACGTTAATAATATTATACTGATTTTATTAAGCCGTGCACTTCCACCGTCTTATTTCAAAACGACCAGGAGTGGGATCCAACGTAAAAGGATCAACGAAGGAAAAAAGTAACGAGAAATTCTTTGGGCAAGTCGAGGATCGAATTCAAGTAGAAAGGGACGTTCGGCGTCAGCCGATGAGGATCGCTTCGACGCGCGTTTCTTTATTGGAGGAAAACGATGCAAAACGATCAAACGGTACTCTCGAATGTCAGCTGTCATCTGACGACGATTCTCTTTGAAAAGAAGCTGGGAGAAGAAAATATTTGTTCGAGGAGAATTATTATTCTCCAGAGGCGAAGACGACGGTGGATTTTCCGTCGGATATAAAGTTAAAACCTTTATTCCACTCAACACACTTCGGAAAATTATAAATCTCCCCTTCTTGATCGAATACCTTCACTCTGTATTCAACTCGAATCAAAACGGAACTGTCTTCGAGCGCTTGAAATAAGTGTAAAGATAAACGAAATCCAAGATGCCGATGATGAAAGGATAGAAATAATAAGAGAGTAGAATTCTACATCGCTTTCTTTTCATTGCAAACTTATATCCTTGCGTTTTAGAAGTAACTCGAATTCCACGCGAGACTCGGGACAATGCAGAACCTGTTTGGAGTGTAGGAAATTGATCGGATAAATACGATATAAATTCTGGCGTGATCGGAGGCACGCATTCCGCTCGATATCGCGTATGTCTGCCGATTAATAAAGTCCCCGGAGGAGGAACCTGGACAAGGGGGGAGGAAGAGATTCTTTATTAGATCGGGCATTATTAGATTTGAAATCGCTCCGATATCGAACGAACGAGATTGCTCTGGATACGCACTATCCCTCTTCCGATTCATTCGAACTTATATACCAAGATTTCCCTATTTTCCGATTTCCCGATGTTCAATCGAATAGTCCGCTCTCGTTTTCCTGGACCATTCGCTCATTTGTATTCATAATAGAGAATATAAGACATCGGTAGAGTATCGCTACTCTAATTGGATCCAATTAATGTCATCTGTCATGAAAATAAATACAAATACTGATATAAATATTATGTAAAATCCTCTTCTATAATTGAAACACAAATATTTATTTATACATGATAAATACGGTTTATTAATGTCATGGTAATTCGAGAAATGTCGGCCGAAAATTGTGATGGACAAATGGATATCCGTTATGAATATCAATCATAACGTTGTATCTATTTTTTGCAAATGAAATTTAAAATTTTACCAGGGGACAGGTTCGTAGCTATAGAAAATATCGTGAAACATAGCATTTCGTGAATCTAGCAAAATTGGTACAGAAGGCTAATAATTATAATAAATTCATATCCGAGTAGAAGAGAGGTGGAAATTCGGATCGTTGACCTTTTATTCGATTAGAGGGAAAAAAGGTCGAGCGGGAGGATAGAAAATGATAAATGATCGATCGGACGGTCGAGTGGCAAACGTCACGAAGAGAGTAGAAAATTGGAAGCGCGAGTGTTTATTCATTCCATGAGTTTGCACGGACGTCCGATTTATTTCGTTTTATTTGCCATGCCTTTTCCACGGTACACTCTATCCCCTCCCTCTTCCATCCCTTCCTCCTTTCTTCCTCGAAAATCAGACCGGTCAAAAGGAAAGAAGGAACCCGAGGAATCGGACAAATCCATTAACATTATTGAAAGCCAACTCCAGCACGGTGATCGATGTGGAAAAAGGCATTCAATGGGAATGAACATCTACGAATATATCGAACAAACCGACCAACCAAAAATCTACGGCGGCTCAAAAAAGATTAAAAATATCTTTTCGTTCTTCGGCTTCTAATAGATGAAATAAATAAATGCATCGTAATATTATCAAGCATGTATAGTTAAGAAATTGGACCTTAACTTCGAGGTTTAATTTGAGGAGATACTTCTAATAATATCAGATCATACGAATAGAAGTAATATATGAATTCGTAATACATTAATATCCGGTCGTTGATAAAGATGGACAAGGTGGGTAGGTTTATATCGATAGAAATTCAGGAAAAAGAGCATCGTCCGTATCCGCGGTGGCGTTTTATTATTTTTTGATTCGTCATTGAATGGCAGTCGAAACGAGGAGGGTAATCGGGAAGGGATCAAGGGGGAGGTCCAAGGGGTCGAAAGGGGTTTTGGCTGTTCGACGGTCAGCCCGAAATCGAATTTCCATCGGGAACGGTAATCACCGGACTTCGATTCGGATTCGTCGTTATCCTGAACGATTTGTTCGTTCACGACCACCTGTTGCTTCGCCGCCCACTTTCCCACCCACCATACCACCAAGAAAAGCCCCGCGATAATTATTATGGCGAATTCGCGCCCACTATTCCCCGACCACAACCCTCTTCTTTCGATGCTCCTTTTTTCACCTCTCGACCCGCTTTTATCTGTATCCTTCGCCCCTTTTCCACCCCCTCGACCACTTCGAGCCTCGTTATTTCCGTTAACGCGGTTTATCTCGCGATAAGAATCAACTTCTTCAGCTGAACTTGGAGAGGAAGAATCTTTTCTAAACGTTTAATATGGTTTTATAATTTAATTCAGGTCTGAGATATGGTATTACATTTTTCAATGCACTATTATTAAATTTTAAATGTGATCGTATTTTTTTGATTATAATTTCGGATGTTCACCGTTACGTTTTCCGGAGATATAACAACGTAACCCGAAGTACGAAAAGGAAAAAAAGTAGGTATAAAGACGAGGCAGAATTTTCTTGGTAATCACCCCTTTCTTTCTCGACTCTATTCCGCTTCTGTTATCTACTTACCAACCGATTCTCATTTCCACCCCTTCCCCACCCTCTCCCTTCTCGTATACGCCAGTGTACTCTAACTAGCGTCGCGTCTATGTCGCGATAAAAACGCGTCATAAACGCGGAACGATTCGAGACTTAACGATCCTCGGTGGCTGTGGAAGGAAACTCAGCGAAGGAGTCATTTGGCTACACGAAAGAAAGGTAAACGAGGAAAAGAAAGTCGGATACTTTCCTCGCGTGCATTTCCCAGGGAAAGAGAACATCGGGCTTCCTCGATGCGCCACGTTTACAATCTTTTAGTGAATACCTTATATGCGGCTTCGAGGGAGCAAACGAATCGTTAACGTGGACTGATTGCCATTTCAATTAGAACGAAAGGAACGATACTTTCTTTCGAGATAGATAGAAAGCCCGGAGAAATGGAGAGGCCGGGTAAAAGGATGAATCGGAAAGAATACAAGGGATCCTGTTCCTGGGTTCCATTCTTCAGCCCACAATGAGAACGGCGATCTTTCGATCTTCTTGTTTGCTTTTATTCTACCACGAAAGCAAGTCGATCTGTAATTAGATTTCGCTGCGGAACGAATAAATCCGATTGATCCGATCAAATCCTTGTACAGCATGTATCGCCTTAAATAATAAACAAAAATAAAATGTCCTCTCGGTGATACAAAGTGAATTGATTCGCGTCTACACCGAGGGAACTGGAATCGAGGAAATCGTCGAGCAGCGCGTAGCTCCTAGGAGTTTTCTCGGTATAAGAAATGCCGGATGTGTTTCCGGTGGATGAAATCGGGGGAGGACGGAATCGATTCCAGTGGGTGGCAGGGAACTGTGAATGTCGTGGCGAGTTATCCGTCTCATGCGTCTCTCCCAGTTTCCAGGTGTGCGAGGGAATGTTCGATGGTGTTGGCCGGGATGCAGTTCCACCTCTATGAATATTGCATTCCGATATCTCGGCTCTGCCGAGTGTCCGTGCGGATGCCTCGAAGCGGCGTTAATTAGCTGCGCAACCTGCAAACGCGTTACGTGGGGACCGGGAAACCGAGAGAGAAGGGGGTAGCTAGGACCAACTGGAATCCGGAATTCACGATGAACCCCTCAATTTCTGCCGAGATCATCCCCGCGATTTATTCCCACGATTTATCCCCACCTACGATCATTTTCCATCCGAAATACCGAGCCCCGCCACCGGATTTTCCGAGCAATCCGTGTCCATTAATATAACGAATTAAAGATTTAAGAACCTTAAAGAACCCTTCGACACAGAAATAATATGAACAATGTAAGAATAATCAGAGCCGTGTAAAATTATATGGTACGAATGAAAATCTACGAGAAGAAGCGATCGACGTATCATTCGTACTATGTTTTCCCGACTTTTCCCTAAGAAGAAAAATCCCCCACATCGCGATGAAGTTATTCCGGTAGACTGATACGGGAAATCACGAAGAACATTTCTATTCGAACCACGTAGAGGCAGCCACTCTTTACCAAGGTACTCGTTAAGCTCTTCGACTGTTCTAACATGTACTACCGATTTCCGATCATTCCATGTGATGCGTACGCACCTTAAAAAATATCCACGAAACTCGGTAAATTCTTAAGCAAGATACGATACGCGTTAACTGGTGGAATTCGTTCGAATATGTTTCGATGATATATTAGATAGAATCATTTTATATCGGTATAATATTCAATAACGTTGGAGCGGGGTGGATTTAGTTCGGTTATCGCGTGGCCTTAATAGTAAAATATATGAAATCGGCGATAACAGGGTAATATTATGTTTAGGATAGTCGGGCATCGTAATTAAAGTTAACGATGAAAGCAGGACAGCGGTTAATGTCCTGGTAATTTCTGAATAACGCGCACAGAGGATATTCGAGGTAGATATACATCATAGCTAATTGATTTGAAGCGACGTATTAGATCGGTAGCAGGGAATACAGGTCAGAGTTCAATCCAACCGCCTCTCGCTCTCGACGAGCTGATTTAATTAAAGGCATACGTATAATTATGCTTCCGTAGAATGCATTCGGCGTCGCGATACACGCGACCACGTAATTAAACCCGCCGACTTATTGGGGCATATTTCTACGCTGCCGTGAGTCACTATTACCAACAATTAATATGATTAACGTTCGAATTTTAGTAACGCGATATCACGCCCCAAATCCATGGCGGACAATAAAACTACTTGTTCCGCGCGAACATAGACTACCTATTCGTAAAATTCGAATCACGTTTATCGAATGTTTCCATTGATCTCCGTCTTTCTTACGCCGATTACTTTATTACTGATACGATTTATTTTATATCGATATATTAAAACGATATTTTCAAAGAACGAATCAGATTAGAAAGTCGAGCAATTTTACAGTTCCTGTAAAAACAAACGTAAAGATACGCGGGAGGCGGTGTCTCGGGGAAAGAAAGTTTTCCCATCGCGGGAAAAGGGTAGTAAACCGAGAAGAGTGTCGTGGTGTATCCTGGAATCAAGGAAACGTGAGAGATCCTTGACAAAAGAAGGGAGGCCATGGTGCTTTCAGACGGAAACCCGAAAAACATATCCGATTTCTTTGGTACGTGCAACCCGTTGTCGCTTTTACGTCCAGTTTAATCGCGAGGGTGAGTAAAGCATCCTGCGCGAATAAGTTTCCCTCCGTTGTCGGTTCTCTCTCCCTTTTACCCTTTTACCCTTTTTCCTTTCCGTCCTTCCTCCCTTCCTCTCTGTCCGGTAACAGGAAGCACTTCCGCTTCGAAACTGACCGGTCACGCCTCGAAAGGAAAGCCGGGAAACCGGAAAAACGGGAAAGCTAGTACGGCCGTCTGCTCGTAATTTCTCTGGCCGTGAGTTTTCACGCCGGAAGGGTCGTTTCCATAGACGACATCGGCCGCGTTAATTCATTTATAATTAAAATCAAACAAACGTAAAGCGATGGAAATATCATTAAAATATCACTTTCTAGTTGTGATTCCAAATTAATTTTTGTTTTTCGGGAAGTTCTCTTATCGAGTGGTTGAACTTTCACACGTTTCCAGCAAGGCCACCTTTTTATCGAACCCTAACTACTCTCTATCCACGAATTTTTTTCCCGAAACGAGGAAAGAAGAGGTTTCTTTGTCGTTAAAAAATACGCCTATATTCGGGCTGAACTTTATCGAGCATAACGCGGATGCGTGCATGCACCCCGAATTTCTATGAGTCAGGAATCCTCCCCTTTACGCTCGTCGGCCTGGCGTGTAGTCCTCCACCTAATACACCCTGCGTTTCCATCGATTCTTATTTCCTTTCCTACGCAGGAAGGGGTAAGCCTTACGAGAAAACTACCCTTTCTTCGAGTGTTTCGTTAGGACGAAATTAGATTTCGATCGATCCTGATTTTCTGAAACCTCTTCCAAGGAAATCTAAGCCGAGTGTGCCTACGGAGTTTCGAATGTATTTTTCTGTTATAATTTGAAGAATCAAATCAATTTATATGCGAAGAGTAAGGAATAGAATTCTACTTTCTTCGAATGGGTTGCGTCGAACGAAAGCCAAGTATCGCAGCGTTTACACGAAGCATTTTCGCGGATTAAATTCTGTATTCCGGAAGCGTAACGTACGCCTCGTATTCCGAAGAACACATTCCAGAAGTAGAAACCAGGACGCGTAATATAATTTCCAGGGCAAACGCACCGTAACTTTCTTTCCTCGTTATTCCTCGGGAAAGACTTTATCGGTTTCATTCTCCTCGTTCGAAGAGTCTCGTTATCACTTTAACCGGCCGCCCGTGAAATTTACTTTCCGAAAAAGTACGGGAATCTTTTATTCTCTTTTCTCCCCGGATTTTCCCGCTAGTTTCGTTGCTTTCCTTGGAATATTTAGTGCGCCGCGCGTACCGTGTCAGGACTGCGTAAAATCCTCGACGATTCCGACGAACGAACGTTTCAGATTTTTGACGTGACGGAAGTTTCGTTTTCATAGAATGGAAAGAGGCGAGTCGTTACTCGTCGGAAACGAGTATGTTTACCACGGATTGTGGAAAAAGTTTCGAGTACCACGCGAATGGCGAATAAAGCTACAGTGGCTAAGTTTTTCTCAACGACGATATTTGTCGTGGAAATGAAGTGTTGTTGCTGGAAACGGCCCTACACTTTTGTTAGGAAACCACGTAGAGAACTTTATGAGATCGGCTTAGTTATGGACACTTATTCGGCGACATTCATTCAACTTTGTTCGCGAGTCACCCACCGTCGGAGGAGGCCTCGTATTTTTAATTATTACGAAAGAACCAATCGTAAGATCTTTTTGCCCAACAGTTATTTTATAGAGGAAAGTCCGCTCTTTCGAATGCACTTTGTTGCATCAAAAAATATTCACGGACTCCTTAGTTATTAACGATTATTCGGGACATTCATTCAACCTTGTTCGCGAGTAAAACCCACCGCTCGCAGGGGGCCCCGTATTTTAATTAATTGCCGAAGAACCAATCGTGGGATATTTTTGTCCGCCAGTTATTTTGTAGAGAAAAGTGCGCTCTTTCAAATGCACTTTGTTGCATCAAAATATCTTCACCGGCGAATTTTAAATCTATGTCTTTACGAGATGCCTGTAACTCCTACTATTTTTGTCCAACTCAGCGGAAAGCAGGTAATATAATATAAAAGATTATAAAGTGTGTGATAAACATATTATCGAATAAATTAGATCGTATTAAGATTTAAACAGTACACCTGAAAGTAATTATTTCTATGCGTAAAGACTTATCAGGATGTTTCCCCTTCCAACGAAATATCCAGGTAATCACGCGCACGATTTTCCCATCGATATAACATAATTATCTTTGAATACCGGTGATTTGTCAACGCAATCATCGCTAATAACTTGGAGCGTTTTACAATAGAGTAAACGATGCACTTCGTTCCCCCCGTTTAATGTCCCAACGATGTCAAATAATAACGTCGGCCGAAGTGTTTCCTATCGCTTCGTTTGCCGCAAATTATCAGCGAACGTAATTTCAAAATATTCCATTACAGGCCGCCGCGATACTTCGATCTCGCTTCGATTTCCCCCTGAAATTCATTGGACGATAAAGATGCTAGTTCGAGGTGAAAGATCGACCGATATCGTTCCAAATTTATATATCGTTAAATCCAGTTACGTCGAATAGTTTCGGAAACGTCGATTCGCGTGCACATGTTTTACCCTTGGATTTTGAAAAAGGGAGGGCGAAGGTGCGTTGGGCCAACTAAAAAATTCGAGGGTCAATGATTTCGCGTTACTACCCCATCCCGGGGGAAAACTCAATCATAAAGGGAGAAATAAATAAAAGTGAATAATCGAAGATGAACGCCGTCGAAAGAGAAGATTAACTGGCATAGATTAACTGGGAATGCCAACATTTGAAATGAATTCAAAGAGAAATCTTGAACCAGGTCACCGATAGCCAATGTTATTCTATTCGGAGACATTGGATGCGTGTGTACACTGTACACGTGTACATCCAGAAATAAAATAACATTTTGTTGAGTAGCCTGGCACAATTCGAAGTAATTAAATTCCCTATACACCCGGAAATCGTGACTGCATCCGAAATTCATTTATCCCCGGAAGAAGCGGGAGTGCCGCACGATTTACAAGGCTACCTGCCCTAGCGGCGCAAAATTTATTTTGATAATAAATTATTTTTCGATTTAATCTCGTTCTTCGACGAGCGCACGGTCCATCCGCGATTTCCATCTGGATTTCCACGATTCTCCTAATGCTTTTAAAGCTGCACGTAATTAAACCACCCCCCTCTAGAATTCGCTCGAATGGGACACGTGGGTGCTCTAATTAATAAATCTAGTTTCGGCGAAACGTAAACTCGAATATATAACTCCGACATAAATACGGATTTCCTATTTAATTTGAAATTAATCGAGTCGATAGGACATTGATGCGAAACAATTATACTTAAAATCGAATGAAACGAAGAATAGTAAAGTCAATAAATCGACGTACAGTTAAATAAGCCGGAATCGTGGAAAAAAATGATATAATATTTTTTGATAGACGAATCTTGGTAGGCCGTCACTAATTGAATTTACCGAACCAACCGGAAATCCCCATGGACCTCACGGAAACGTTGCAACGTGTTGGTTTCCCCTCCCTCTCTTTCTCTATCTTCCTGGGAGTTCATTTTTTACGGACGTTTACGTTCGTAGTCAGGTACATCAGGGATTTCCCGTAGGTTCTCTTGTTTCGTTTGATGCTTTCTCTCCTTCTCTCCCGGAGGAGGTAGATTCCGTGCCACCTGCCCTTTCTCTTTCTCGCTCCCTTTTTATTTCATTCCTTTTTCTGTTTGGTCCTCGTGTTGCCATCCACACCGTGCGATCCTTTTATGGTCCACCTCGTGAGTGTCGTTTGCGGTCGGATTCCTTTCTGGCCGCGCGCATTTGTTGCTTCCGCCCCGAAACTTTTCTCGTCTTCCGACCGAAAGCGTTTTCTGATAATCCAATACTCGAGAAAGACAATTTTCCTTCCGTTTTCCGCGACTTCTTCGATTCCGTTCTCCGCGCCGGGGCTCACCCCCTTGTTTTTCTTCCGACTTTCTTTATAATCTAATTAATGCTATTTGTTCCGATAAGATATCGAAGGTTCGAGGTACGCTTCGACGAAAAAGAATCGGAGTTCAGGAATCACGGAAGAAATCGTATCGTTCACCGGATATTCTTCCTGGAATTTATATGAAATATTCCTCGGAATTGTAAGCGGAATTATCGGTTTAGAATTAACAGTTTGTTTGGAATCAATAATCAAGCATTCATGGAGAGCGAATAAGAGAAGTTAACGTGACAATAGTCGAGGAAGTTTCCGACGAAATAATACGTCCTCTCGAGTCAGGAAATTCAGACGCGAGTTAAAGTTTGCGGAGCGGTGTATTAATAGTTAACAGTTCCTTAATGAATTAATTAGAGAGTTTATAGTATTTCGAACTTCCTATTTCTGTTTCCCTTTCATACCCCTCCGGAGCATCGAAGAAACAAATTTCTAAAGATCCAAGGAGAAAGTTGGAATCGATCGGGTATCCTTCGAGCTTTTCCCTAATGAAAAAGGTACCCATTTCCATGCTCGAGTCTATTCTATTTTTTTCTCGCGCGTATGAAAACGATGAAAACGCTTTTACAGCCCTCGGACCCCTTTCGTTCCATTCAGGGTACAAAGAAGTCGGCACTTTCGTGTCCTCCTGAATAGCGAAAGCGCGTATGCGGAACACGTCGCCGAGGATCTCGACTGATGACTGAACCCCTTTTATACCTATCTCGCTTGTTCTTCCCACTTCTCCACCCCCTCTCGCTTCTTCTCCTTCTATTCCACTCCTTCCAATTCTTTCTCACTTTCTCCTCCGTACATCACGCTTCCTTGAAACCTGGAAGGCACTATACAGCGACGTACACAGAACCCAATAGCTCGAGGCTCTACGAAAACGTGCAACGAAGGAAAATTTTAAACTACCGTACGACCCACCGGCGTTCCTATGGTTTTTCCACGGCAGTACACGAATTCGTTCCAGGAGTAAACCACCTATTCATTAGGAGTAAACCACCGGTACGTAAGCTTTCTATATGTTACCGGGCAAACCTTATAACGCCGGGAATTCTATGAGATTCGTTGGCCCGTCCGACGAACCAAGTGGAATAGGTAGTCTGGCTAGTCGCGAGCCAGACGGTCTGTCAATTTGAAGAACTCCTTGCGCCAGACGATTCGACCGACGTAACTACTGGAATCGAGACGAAGCAAAGTCTTACATGGCGCGTTAATTAAAACTCATAAAATCCATACATCATTCTAACGGCTTTCGTAATTTTAATATTGATGTTATTGACATCGTATACTCACGAGGAAGAAGAAAAAAAATGTTTACATAGTTGGACGTGAATAAATGTGTTATTTTACATTTTCCTTAGTCAGTGTGGGTTTTACACGATGTCTCGCATTTCCGCGAGAGTAAAATCCACTCGGCATCTTGCGAGAAAGATGTACGCGTGCAATTTACACTTTGATGCACCTTCGGGAATACAGCGTGAAAGTAACTCCTAAGAGTCTGGATGTCTGATATATATACTCGAGTAGTTCGCTACCAGGAAGAGCGAAGGTTCCGGTGCGAGTTAATTCCACGAACCGGGAGAAATATAATTTTTTCAAGAAACTAGCAAGGTAAACGAACTCGCCTCCTTTGAATAAAACAGCATTCTTTCTCACGGAAATTTCGTTTGTTTAATTAAGAGAAAGGGCAAGGGAGGAGGGGCGGTGGTCGGACAACTCGTTAGCATTTAACTTTCTGATATTTCATTAGATACCAGGAATCCGTGTGTACTTTATTCGTTCGTTTATTTCCACGGTAGTCCACGGTGCCTACTTAAAGGTTTTACGTTGTTATCTCGTCCTCTTTATGACCCTTATCCTTCAGGAATTCGTGGGGACCGGGTAAACTTTAATCTCGAAAGAACTTCTAAAATGGTCAATGTAATCCCGCGGTTACAAAGTTAAATCGGATTTAAATGTTGAAATACCTGGCGATACAAATTTTCTGTTCGAGTAGCAAAAATTACAACGTGGGAAACCACTTCTGATTTCGGCCGCAAATGTGCTTCCTTTCCTTTCTAATGATTTATTCAACGAGAGAGTTTTGTCAACGAGTATTTAAAGCTGGTCTACATATGGTTACGTAATGTCGGTTTGTAATTCGGTATGCGGAAACTACATGGGAGCGAGGGTGGTTGCTTGGGGCTAAAACAACTCCCACCACCTTCAAAGCCGGATGAAATTTTAAACTACGACGTCGGGGATACCCTGGGAACTTTGTAGATCAAATCGAATTTCCAGTCCTTTGTTCTCCGGCGAACCTGCAGACGATCGTACACAAGAATTTGCAAAGGACAGAAAGTCAGGGACGAAGGACTTTTGTAGGAACGGCAAACGTTTCTATGCTCAATTTAAAATACCTTCTATGTTTCGCCGAGAACACCGTGTTAATATTATTCCACTATGACACCTGACTTCATTCTATGTTTTCTCATTTATTATTATGTTTTACGGCGATGAAAAACATTTTTCTTCGCATCACTTGTACAAGAAACGTTCTGATTAAATATAGACTTTTAATATATATTTTATGTTTACTACCCTCGAAACTTATCATCATAACCTGCTGCACTTTTTTTCAAAGTCGCCAATTCTGCTCTTACATAGTTTAAATCGATGGTATATGATGCCTAATTATGTTCTAGGACCGATTTGGGTCGAAAGAAGTGGTTTAAAAATTTTTACGGGCCAAAAATGGGTCGACCCGAAATCGCAAAAATGTGAAGGGGTATACCTTCAAAAATTGCCAAAAATTAAAAGTCGCCAAAATCACTTCTACACGATCCAAATCGATGGTGGGTGATGTATAAACATATTCTATGATGATTTTCGGTCGAAAGAAGTGGTTAAAAAATTTTAATTGATCAAAAATGGGTCGAACCCAAGTTGAAAAAATGTAAAGGGGTACACCTTCAAAAATTGTCAAAAATTAAAAGTCGCCAAAATAAATTCTACATGGCCCAAATCGATGGTAATTGATGTATAAACATATTCTAGGACGATTTCTGGTCGAAAGAAGCGGTTAAAAAAATTTTATTGGTCAAAAATGGGTCGAACCCAAGTTGAAAAAATGTAAAGGGGTACACCTTCAAAAATTGCCAAAAATTAAAAGTCGCCAAAATCACTTCTACACGACCCAAATCGATGGTAATTGATGTATAAACATATTCTAGGACGATTTCTGGTCGAAAGAAGTGGTTTAAAAATTTTTACGGGCCAAAAATGGGTCGACCCAAAATCGCAAAAATGTGAAGGGGTATACCTTCAAAAATTGTCAAAAATTAAAAGTCGCCAAAATAAATTCTACATGGCCCAAATCGATGGTAAATGATGTATAAACATATTCTAGGACGATTTCTGGTCGAAAGAAGCGGTTAAAAAAATTTTATTGGTCAAAAATGGGTCGAACCCAAGTTGAAAAAATGTAAAGGGGTACACCTTCAAAAATTGCCAAAAATTAAAAGTCGCCAAAATCACTTCTACACGACCCAAATCGATGGTAATTGATGTATAAACATATTCTAGGACGATTTCTGGTCGAAAGAAGTGGTTTAAAAATTTTTACGGGCCAAAAATGGGTCGACCCAAAATCGCAAAAATGTGAAGGGGTATACCTTCAAAAATTATCAAAAATTGAAAGTCGCCAAAATCGCTCCTAGATGGTCCAAATCGATGATATATGATGTACAAACATATTCTATGCTGATTTTGGGTCGAAAGAAGTGGTTAAAAAATTTTAATTGGTCAAAAATGGGTCGAACCCAAGTTGAAAAAATGTGAAGGGGTATACCTTCAAAAATTATCAAAAATGGAAAGTCGCCAATATCACTTCTAAACGACCCAAATCGATGGTGGGTGATGTATAAACATATTCTAGGACGATTTCTGGTCGAAAGAAGCGGTTAAAAAATTTGTATTGGTCAAAAATGGGTCGAACAAAAATCGAAAAAATGTGAAGGGGTATACCTTCAAAAATTGTCAAAAATTAAAAGTCGCCAAAATCGCTCTTACATGATCCAAATCGATTGTATATGATGACTAATGATGTTCTAAGACCGATTTGGGTCGAAAGAAGTGGTTTAAAAATTTTTTCTGGTCAAAAAATAGTCGACAGAAATCGAAAAAATGTGAACAATAACGGCTCGCATGAATAATTCGGATTCTGATAAATGAATCTGTGATTATTATTTATTCGTAATATATTCTGCGATAAACTCTATTAGAAAGGTATAATTTAAAGAAAGAGGCAACTGTGCTAAGGGATTAAAACTCAATGGTGCTTAAACATGTTTTAGGATGATTTGGTTCGAAAACAGTTGATAACAAATTATTCCGGTCAAAAATTAGGTCCTGATACTTCATTACTATTAATTTATTAATTTGAAGTTCGAAATTTAATCGTGTATTAAATTGTATAGTTAATAAAAAAATTTGCGTAAACTACCCCGTTGTGAAGTCGGGGACGTCGGGTCCCCGACTGTGGAAGTGCAGCCATGTTGCATTGTCTATATGCCCTTTAAACTTTCGCGGTTGCGCACTACTACTGACCTACCTCAACACTATACCACTCCGCGCTCCATCCCTTATCCTCAGTCGGGGTCAAGCCGTCCCCGAGTTCAGGACGTGGGGGCTGTCGCAAATTTTTTTTATCACCTTCCAAAAATTGTTAAAATTTCAAAGTCGCCAAAATTGCTCCTAAATGGCTTAAGTGAATCTTAGATGATGTCTAATGATGTTCTAGTACCGTTAAATGGTCCAAATACCTCTATCATCGATAAATATTCTCCTCTGCGTTTTACAACTAGGGCACGAGAAGTATATACATTCTAATAAAGAACGCGGTGCGTCAAAGAATAATCGCATCCGGGATTGTTGATGCAGCCGTTTCTAAGCACGTTTCTGTAATACTCTAGGAAAGAACAAAGTACTAGGAAGTAGTTACGAAAGGCGGAAGAAGAAGGTCCAAGTGGAGAGAGGTACAAGTGAAAGAAAGATACGTCTTATCCGGGCGGGAGTTACGACCGGTTGTTTAGTGGTGGCCATTTTACCGTTTCTACGGTCAAGACACGTAACTCGCAGTAGAATTCACCTTCTCTCTGTTGATCTCTCCGAAAGAAGAACAACCTTGCCGTCCAAATAAATAAGACTTCGACTCGATTTCTTTTCCTCCTCCGCCCTTGCGGCCATCAAATCATTCTATCCCCTTTAATATCTCAGTACAAATAGCAAGCAGAATTCAACGGTCGTTGAAATTTTGTGGTAAAACTATCAGAGGTTCCGGTGGTATAAAATATTAGCGTAAATTGAAAGTGCGAAGATTACGATTGTACGCGGAATTGGTGTACCGAGATAACGAGGCCAAATGACAATGGAGAGGAAGACAGGAAGACGAACGTTCTCGTAAGATCGTCTCCCTTACTAATTAGTAGTCGCGACTAGTCGTTACAAAACCGATATTCGTTTCACTTTACATCCAACCCGGATGTCTCGCGAGCTTAGTAGCTGCTAGTTAAGCTCGCAGTCTCGAAATAAATGAACCCGACTCCGAACCCGGTGTTCTCATAACGTTGCTTAAGTCCTATTGTCAGGGAAGGGTAAAATCAAATACAAACACGAGGGCTTTCTTCGAACTTCCGAGCTTATTCCTCTCACTGAGACTTCGTAACGCGTCACGATCCATCAAAGCATAGTTTATATTTCCGGAATAGTTTCATCCGGAAAATCCCTACCAGCGAGGTCTCCCAAAGAACAAACTTAAACATGATATCCTCAAACATAATTATAATTCGGCCTTGGAAGTTCATTAGCGATCCAGTGACTCGAAAAAGTTATGTGGCCTCCGAAAATAACGGTCGAGAATTAGTATCATTTTTTGGTGCAAATTAACTCCTACCATTATCATTCACGACTTCTTTTGAAGTCACTCAAAAAATCCTCTTAAAATTCGTGGAATCTTAGACCGAGGAAAAATCAAGGAGTCGAGAGATTAAGAGGAAAATCGGTAGGGTAAAAGAAGATTCTTTTCTGGTTTGTTATTCCGGCTAATTAGCAAGTGGAAGGGGGTTTTGTTTCAGGGCTCGATGCATATTTCATAGATTTCACCGAGGGGCGGTGTAAAAGAGAAAAGGATGGGCGAAGGGGATGATCGCGTTTCTCGAAAAGGGAGGAGTTAGGTCGGGTTAGTTCGAGGGTTGTCCCTTGTCTAAAGTCCAGAGGATAACAGTCGGATTAGCGCGCAAGGATGCAACGTTAATGCACCCGACTCGGCTCCTCTCCTCTCCTCTCCTCTCCTCTCGTTCCTTATGCACCGACGCACCCCTCCTACCACCAGCCACTCCGCTGCCAAGTTAAACTACTACCAAGGAAAACACTAATACCCTCCACGAGTACCAGCTTCACGGAGTTAAGTCACTTTACCTAGGTACTCGCTTTTTCGAATCGACCTCACGTTCGAATATATCTTCGGGGACCACTCGCTACTCGAAACGGAAGTGAACTTTCACGGTTCGGAAGAGAAACTACTATTTTAATTTGATCAAGTAATTATGTTTTAACGGAACATAAATATCTAGAAGCATACCAATAAAATTGAAGGCAGATACAACGTTCCTGTTACCAACCAGACTTCCTTCGTAGTGGGAAATTAGAATCTGAATTTTTAATATTTTTTTAACTATCTTGAAGAAGAACTTTGATCCAATCCGTTGAGTAACCAACGTTCTTCGTTATGCATAGTCGCATCCGTAATGCAGTTTGCAAGTCTGACTTGCGCTAAGGAAAACAGTGGCTAACGGGGAAGTAACTCTTGGGTTAAGTCACCCTGGAAGCTAAGGCAGTTGGTTTTTGGTTTCATCCTATCCAGACTCGAGGTTAGGTTTACGGAAACAGGATTTTAGCGGTAAGCTCCATTACGCACTTCCTCGAGAATCTGTTGGGAAAACACTCCCAGGTTGCTCCACGATGCACCGCGTCTAACGTAATTGTTTTCTAACTCTGTCGTAGGGTTAATTATATTCAGAGAATGAATGGTGTTTCTATTCGCCGCGACGTTAATGGTTACTAATATCCGCGTTATTCTCCGGAATTCACTAAAAATTACAAACCGAAAATTGAGAAACCTTCGTAATTCTTATGAAAATTACAAACTGTGAATTTCGGGAATGGAAGAGTACGTTGTACGACAAAGAGTCGTTCCTCGTGAATCGAAGCCATTCTTATTCGCGGAGATTAACTTAACTTCGTCCTTCCAGCGTGAAAAGCTCTCTACTGGAGTCAAGATTAAATAAACACGATTCGGGATTACCGCAATTGCCAAGTTTTTATTCTTCCGAGTGCCTTCGGCGTCGAGCGAAGTAAGATTTAGTTCGTCGATTGAAAATGCAGCTGCATTTTGGAAGAATAAAACACGACGGGGAACAAAGTGCATCGAAAAAGAAAAAGGTGGAAGAGGAGGAAAATGAAAGAGAGTCGAGGGTTGTTTTTCGGTCCGCAAAGGGGTAGTAGTTTCAAGAGAAGGGGAGGAGGTTGCAGATTAGGAAAGTAAGGGAAGGCATAGGGATATATTGGCAATAAAGGGACGGGTGTGCATCGGGTCAGGATAAATTATTGCTCGATGGAGAGGCGGCTCGATGCACGTCTCGGCAATTTCGTTGCACAACCACCCCCAACTACCAACCCCTTCTTCCTCGATACGAGGAAAATTTACCCTCTTCCTCGATACGAGGCTCCTCTAAATGCTTGTACGGAAATCGATGACAAGAATCAAGGAATTTCGTCGGATCGCTTTAAAAGAAGTCACCAGAAAACAAATACAAAACCATTGCAAATTTCCTCGCGTCTTCTTACAAGTTAATTGATACGTTATATTCCTCATTTTCTGTACTCCTTACATAATTATTTTAATTAATCAGCAAACATGTTTTTGTACCGGTTCCCGTTAATTATCGGAAAAGCGTGTATATAATAGGAAAACTTATAAATTGCAAAGCTTGTGGTTCGACGCGAAGGGCAGTCTATAAAGGGGGAAACGAAGAGCAACGAAGTGTCGGAGGAAGAAGAGGAACACCGGCGTTGGGCGTGAAATTAAGCCGGGTAACATTATCAAAATTAAGTGTCGACTAATTACGTCGGAGTGTCAAAATCTCTGGCGGTACGCCAGTGGCTCGTGACACCAATTTGTCGAAATAAACTCGGCCCTCTAATTCGCAGGGTTGATCTTTCTCGTTCCTGAAGAGGAAGGGCAGAACCACCGAAAGACAGAAAAGAGAACGAAAGGGAGAACGACGGGGTGGCTTAATTTTATTTGCATCGTATCCATTCGGCTTGCTAATTCGAGGACGGTCAACCCTGCAATTTTCTCCTCTCGTTTTACAATCCAATGTCATACGTTAAACGGGACACCGTGATATTATTAAAATTAATGTGTTTATTTTAATTTACTGAAACAACTGACGCGCTCACGGAAGAGTAACTCGTTACTTTGCCAATATATTTAATGGTTGTATCTCTATTATTGGTAATTCACGTCGCTCCTGAGAGTCGTTTACCCCGACGTCAGGAAATCTATAGTTTCGTTACGATTGTTTATCACTTTAAACGATAACCCGTTACTACTGACATTAATTACCAAAATTCAGCCGCGAACTCGCTGTTTAATTATCTATTAATGTATCGTGCCGTTAATAAATCCATTATTACATATAATATACAATGAGAGGGAAAAGGGGAGAAGGCAGTCGTGTGCCGGCCACTGATGAACGCCCCAAAATGAACACCATTAACATTTATTTTACGTATCCAACACCGCCTACCACTCGCCGCTATTATGCATTTAATTTCCCTTATTCGTTACGATTCGGAATTATTAATAATTCACATTAATAAGCTTCGTTGTAAACTATTCGGCGAAATATCAACCTCCAATCGAACTATGTGTCCCAACCCAAAAAACTTCGTTCTAAAAAATACTAAACGACCCCCGATATTTCCAATAAATTGCATCGTCTACAATTGCATCTCTACCGAGTGATAATTAATGCGAATAATTCATGGCAAAATTAATTAAATCGAAACGCGAGCGAACGGTAGCTGCAGCATAATTAGACTGTTTTGAAAGTCTCGCCACGGTTCATCGTGCCGGCTCGATTAATGAAATCAGTCGAATTAAAAATCGATGGGAAGTCGTTAAAAATTGGAAGTTCTCTCGGCGGGTAGGAAACGGTAAACGGTAAACGGTAAACGGACGTGCATGGCGGATTTAAATTCGATCGCGTGTCGTCGTCGTCGTCGAGTATGTTGGGTACGTTGGGTACGTCGGGTACGTCGGGTACAGCGGGTTCGTCGTGATCGTCGTTTCCACGACGGCACTAAAGTGCTCGATGCCAGGCTAACCGGTAATGCCGTCGAATTAACGTCGTATTAACTAACACCACCTAGTCGAGCTTTCATTACGCGTCCACCTATGTCCCACGCAATCCGCCGCACCCCTATTTTTACTCGATTTTTGGACACGCGCTAATCGATTTCAATTTATGATCATCCGCCGCTCGACACTGCTTTAAAATAATATGTCGCGTTCTCATATACCATTTTTTCGATGAAACCAATCAATGTGTACATTTTTAAATACTCTTCGATTTATTCAGAGGGTTCTCTAAGTTCAACGATCTACGAGATCAATTGAATCGTGAGAATTAACATTTTTGACGTACTACTCATCCCAAAATAAGACGGATTTGGAAGAACTATTTTTGTAAACGTCGCGGTGCATTAAAAAAGCTTCGTTCGATCCTTCGAGGTGAAATACAACTTGCATAATACAACTTGCACCGATTAAAAGTGCAGAGCTTTTTTTTCGGACGTTACGCGGCACTGTTGTTGTTTTTAATAGAAACCTTTGAGAGCGAAGGTGCTTTTTCCGTTGCGTTTTAAGATTGAGCGTTACGATATTTAAATTTACGTCGGGATAACGGCGGATATAAAGCGGCGAACTTAGATTTACGTAAGGCATTCCGGGATATAAGGGCTCTGATTTCTTGTTCGCATGTCGAAGTTGGTAACGATGTTACAACCGAGAAATCGCGTGTGCTCGCGGCCTGCCGTGTAAATTCGTCGTCATGTTGGGGTTCTACTCCCCTGACGGTCGTAAACGGTCAACTATCATCCCCCGGTGGCCACGGGGGTTGCGCGGCTCGACTGAAACAATATTTGTGGATGGAAAAAAAAATCTTCCTCCGAGCCAAATCCACCGATCACTTTCACCCTTGAAAATCACTTAACGATCGCCACTTTTGCGTCGATAACAACGATTTAAGTACAGATTTTCCCCCAAAGTAAACCCGGAGGAAAAAATCCAAATAAAACGTCGTAACTTTGCGGTATCTCGAAAAGCAGAAATGAACATCGACTCGGCGTGGAGTGGTCGCGCATGGTGTTTCGTGGCATTCCATGGGGGGTTTGAATGCAGTGCGAAAAACAGGTCGAGCAGAGGGTGAGTCGGGGGTGAAGGGTGGAGAATTCTCCTTCGAAGAATATAAGATCGGCCGACACGAGAACGAGAACGAGAACGAGAACGAGCAGCCGGCTGCCGGCCGAAGGAAACCACCCCCGATTAGATCTCTCTTGCGAGTCGAAGGGGTTCCGAAGCTTTTCGCGATAAGGCCTGGAAACGCGCTCGTTCGGGGAGCTTTCGTGTCGAACACCAGCTTTCTCCACACGCGCGCACCTTCTCTTAACCTTTAGTCCTCGATCATCGAAGAACAACATTTTTTAAAACCACGAATCAACCTATTTTCAACTGAACTCATCGTCGATCATATGTTGTTTAAAATCAGGTAAATATCGTAGAACCTCCGGATATTAATATTACAAGGGACAGTTTAATTTTAATATGAAAATGAACTAGCGCCGAATAACACACGGATCACCGGCATCGAATAAATTAAATTACCAAAGCACATCGATCAAATCTATCAAACATCGTGCGATTAAACTAACCAGATTACACTATTACAAAATACAATGTAATCTGCATTACGTTACCCGACCGCCCTAATAAAACTGTATAATCCATTACCCATTACGAACTAATTCCGATGGCGAGAGAAACCCCCTGCGCATCGTGCCAACGTTAACGTTCTATTGCGCGACTCGGTGGTACACAATTAATAATGGAATATCAATTTAAACAATATCCGAATGAACTCGGGTGCCGATAAAACATGGAGAGTCCGATACGGCGATGAGTTTATTAGGTTATTTCTCATTGTTTCCACGGTGAAATTTGCCGATGCATCGAGGGTTAGGTCTGGTCTGGGTCCATTGATTCGATTCGATAGGATCGAAACGAGAATGCTTAATCGGATATCGAGCGTTTAATGCACGCTTCCGCGGTAATCTTTCGAAACGCAACACCGGCTCGCAACAACGATCTCGTCCTCTCTTCGCTGTCTTTGGGCGTGAATACAAACGAGGCCTGGGTGCGTACAAACGATCCGAACCCTGACACAAAGCTGGCTAACACACGAATCACATACTCGATTCTACGTGATCATACTGCGAGTGACGGCCGACTGACGTATCTAAACGTGCGTGCCTCGAAAGACAACCCCTCCCGATAAATGGAATCGAAATTCGGATGTACTCGGATCTATTCCGATGTATACCGATGCCCGTGCCACGAAATATGGATACCGATATGGATCGTGTAATACGGTTATTCCGAGAGCTTTTACGAGATTATTTATTGGCTCGATACAACGTGGATCGAATCAAGTTTAAACCTTATTCACGTTCCTTCGAATACTTCACTCCAGTCCTGTCACGACCGACATAATAAATATTTTATTCCAAAGTGGTTTACGTCTATGTTTATTAAATTCATAGACAGAGAGTATAATATAAACCGAGAAATATATCCGAATTTTTATTTTTTTTTTTCCAGGGAAATGGATTCGATTGTAACGTGGATCTATGGATAGATGCATATATAAATCGTATAGAAATCCACGGCTGAAAGCATTCGCTGGTAATCGAAATATATGTGCTGCTAGGAATCATGTAATCTGGTTACACTGGGAACTAGTAATCCCGTGAAACAGTGACAGGGAAAGAGGGACAAATCAAGGGACAAATCAAGGGACAAATCAAGAGAAAAATCAACCGACGACACGAGAATGTAGAAAGGGTGCGATCTCCTGAAAATTGAGACGCATCCTGGCGTGTATCGAATTCAATAACACCACGATTCGAGCTGAATCGTGTCACGTGAAATCCTGTTAGAACGTCATCGTGATTAGCGTACTATCACTGTGTTACAACCGCCGAACGAAACTCGAGCAAACCGTATCCTGGAAAGATATTATTGATGCCACTTCCAGCGATCTACGTGCATCAAGATATACGGACAGTATGCACCTCGGTAATTGCGTTACATACCTCTTGCACCTACCAGAACCGCAGGCTGCTACATAAATCACCCGACAAGAATATCTACTCCACTATTTGCCAGGAATTTGCTTGGAAATATTTAATCGCCGTTCAAAGGATCCCCGTTGTTTCGGAAAAGAATTATTTTTGGAGATAAACTCGGAATCGAGAATGAGTGAAAAAACTTACGCGATAAGCGGGGAAATATAAATAGATATGTGTAGAAGGATATCTGGATTCTCGATTGCACGGAATTTACGATCGTGATTAAATACCTTCATTTTAAGTATTTCACTTCGAAATATTTTAGATTGTAAAATAAATGGAATTTCAACGTTCTTGTCACGTTCGTGGAATTATAAACTCAATAGGATGTCGAGGTTCGTCCTAAATATTTTTAATAATAATTAGGGAAGCAATTAACGGTGACAGTTAGAAGGGTTGGTAATCGGGGTGCACGATAACGATACACGATACACGATACACGATACACGATACACAATAATCGAGAGTGTTGTTAAATCGTAGTTTCAATACACTTAACGTATGAATCGAATAATCCGTATATCCGGTAACGTAGAAACGTAATTATCCCCGCTGCAGTGTTTCGACGTTACAATAATCGGAGAGTATTTAACGGGGGACGGTCGAACCATTACTATTAATTAAACTCACGCTAATGACAGTGCCGTCCGAAATATTCCAACGTGGGATAATAATGGTAAATTTGAGTCTTGAAATCATAGGGTTAAGAAGAACCTAATAACTCGAGCGTACGAGGAGCCAGTAATTTACGAGTCCATTAATACAACAATCGCGTATATTATCGAACTGCCAACCCAATAATCCAGAAACCCTCCGATCTAATGGTCGACCGTACCACCATATTCACTGACAATATTTGGTTAATATAATTCGAATACTACCAAGTCCCTTAATGACGTTTACCTTTCAAGAGGCACATAATTAAACCGAGTGGCAACACTTAAACTTCCACTGCTCGTTAAGTCCAGAAAAAGCAGCGCAAAAGCAGCACAAAAATCTATTTACTCGACTAACAAAAGCTTTCGTTTATTTTTTTTATTAATTACATTTCCAGTAATCTTATATTTTTTAGAAGTTTATACTTTTATATTTTCGGTAACTGTTATAAAAAGAGGTCAGAATAAACATGAATCCCTGAATTAAATGATTTAGCGGAGTTAAGTAGAATAGGCCCTCCATGTCAGACATAGTCGAATAGTTCCGCGTCAGTTTAATAAGCAGCGGTAATTTTCACAGAAAATAAATAAATACAAAATACAAAAGCTTACGTTCCTCGGAAGCAGCTGTTACGATAATAAGTGCCCGAAGTTCTCAAATGGCAGTAAAGATAGTTCATCGTAGGTTTACGTAGAAGTGATCGATCCGCGTAAAAAGCGCAATCGTCGAGCGAGGAAGATCACATCGTGAAATAATGGCGGGAACGATAAACCGGCCTGTTTTTCACAGTATATCCCGCAACTCCGAGAACGTGCGTATTGTGCGGGGTTCGGTGTACTCGTAAAAAATACCGTACCCAAGGACTTTCGTTTATGCCGTACTTCGAAGAACCGAGGTTTAAGACGCATCCTTGACACCCTCGTATTTCTTATCCCGAACGCGTGTATCTCCTTCGAGTTGCTCCGTTGCTCCTTCGTCCTTCGTCCTTCGTCCTTCCTCCTTCCTCCTTCCTCCTTCCTTAATCGCGATAAATACACGTTTTCTATTTCCTTCGGTTTTTACGGCCGGAAAACTACCCGGGGTTCGCCGGCCGATTATGATCAGGAATTATTGAATTTCGGGAGACCACCACAGAAGAACCTTTTCGACCAACTTCGGCCACTTTTATTTTCTATTTTCTTCGGAAAATTCTTTGGAAAATTTCTACGTGAATTTAATGTCCAATTTGTGCGACATTTGTGCGAAGATAATTTCGTAATCGGGCCAGTTTGTTCGACTCGTAAGTGGCTTATAAATATTTACGCGGAAGCGTGGATGTTAAAGGGATGTAAAAAAATTGTAGCCAGCTGGAAAATCGTTAGCTCGTAAATACAGCGCTTAACGGTTCCACGCTTTCGAACGATCGCAAACAGTCTTTCATCTTTAACTCCCTACCCTTCGGAAGCGATTCCGTGACGTTTATCTTCCGTTTAATTACTCGGTGCACGATTTTATTGGGGATTCTAGGGTTTCATTGATTCTACGATATTCTTCCGATATTCCCTCGATCCACCGTTAAAGTCGAACGGGAGGAAAGCATTATCGAATAACTATATCTCCCTAGAAAATATCAGGTTTCAGTTGTTACAATTTTCCAATCGTCCCCCGGATATTTATGTAAAACAATGTCGGTGTAACTGGAAACAGCGGTTGATACGCGATTTAATTAAATCTACAACGACGATTGACCTTTGTAATTTCGATACGTTTATAGAAGCCTCCGGTATTTATCGAACATTCGGATAAATTAAACGTACGATGGAAATAATGTCGATGAAAAATAGCGCGCCGGCTTTCGCTGTCCGCGAATAATATTTATGTCATTGTTTCGAAGAATACTAAAAATGTGGGAAAGAAATTGATCGTGTATCTACACGAAAGGAAGAAAATAGTGAAAGATGGCAGGAAGCGTAGGTGGTTTTGAGTCTTCGAAGTAGGTAGACTGGGAGGCAGGGAGGTGTAAACACTCGGGCTCGAGTGAAAAAGTTGCGACATGGGTGGAGAGGGGGATGGGAAGGGGTAAGGAAGGCAAGGAAGATAAGATGACACGAAAGGGCTTATACGGTGGAGAACCAAGCGGTGGAGGAAACTCTTCTTAGGTGGAATTCCAAGTGGCGTGGTTCCTCGTCTACCCTTCTACACCGATGAGGCCGATTCCACGGTAGTCTATATGAAACGTCATTCCACATGATTAACGATCCCGGAATTAATTTTGACTCCAGACACCGAAATACTTCGGGGGATTAATTCTCCGACCTGATCTCGCTACCTTTTTTTCTAACACCAGGGAAATATCCGTTAAAGTATGCGCGGGAAGATATACAGTGTACGTTGGAAGTAAGTTGACTCGGGTGGAGAGGTCGAGCAAAATCTGACCCGATTATGCAGAAATCCGATGTAAGCGGAGTTTAGAAATTGAAAATTAATTAAACGTGGTTGATTTAATTAAAGTAAGAGGCTACGGGAAAACGAGTCGAGAGGATATTTGTAGGACGACACTCGCGAGAATAATATTATGCCCGGTATTTCTCTACAAAAGTGATCTCTCTCCCGGTGAATGGGATTGTCGAATGAATCGGGCTAAATGAAATCTCCAATTAATTAGCCGCTTCTTTGACGAGTTATCCAGGAGGTATCCAAGATGTAGCCGGGAGGTAATGCAAGGTGTTTCCTTTGTAAAGGGGTAAAAACAAGCGATACGAATAGTAATAACATTTTTCATAGAGGGTGAAAGGGCTCGCCACCGGAAAGACCGGTGAAGAGTGTTGAACTATATAGAAATATAGAATTCGAGAGAGTGTCGGTTTATTTAATGAATTATATTTCCGTCGGTACCGGATAGTATCGGAAACCTTGAAATTAGGCCAGGCTCGTTGAAATTGCCCCAAATGCGTCTAATATAAATAATGCAAAAATACATAAACTTCCGAACTGATCCAATACGAGTGTGCAAATCAAAGAATGCAATAAATTTCTCGTCGTATCAGGCATACGTGACTCGTGGAATAAATTATTCGAAGTGATCAAAAAAGGTCCGTCGCAATGAAGTGTCAAACGGAATGCAAAATTGGTGGAAGTCCATGGAGGGAGGCACAGGGTGCATCAGGGTGCATCTCAGTGCGTCTCAAAACGCAAGGTTAAATGTGATTTATACTCGGAATTCCGTGTACGCGAGAAGGAGAAGATAGAAAAGAGATCGGATATTGGCCATCCGAAAATTCCTGGATTACCGAGGGAACGAGGAGAAATACCAACTTGAAGGTACTTTGAATTTGTTCGAAAGCAACCTCGTTACGGTACGGCTCGCAAAGTAGGTCGCATGAAAATAGCGGCGACGTTTAAAAGCGCCTCACCGTGCGATTTAACGTCAATGGGCCACTTCACCCTTTCCCTTACTCCTTTTACTTCACCATCCCTTACTCGCTTTCCCGTTTCTTTCACTTCACCTTGTGCCTCCTTACCTTCGACCCTTACTATCCCAACCACCACCACGACCAAACCCATCCACACTTTTTCTCCTCCAACATCAACCCATTCCACGGGCACAGCCACTCTTCCCACCTTTCGGCGAATTGACTCGCGACATTTAAGCCAGGACGATTCGGGACGCCGGCTCTCTTGGAAAATCTTTTCCTCCAGGCTTTTTAATCTTCCGCTTTGTCACGCGCCTCCCAAAGAATTCTCGCTCTTTAACGCCGGAGTAACGCCTTGTTTCCCGCGCTCTACCTTTCCCTCTACCTTCCTGGTTAACTAACTTAACGTTCTATGACTTTTTATTTGGCAAACGCGTCGCGAACAGCTTTCCTCGTACGAATAAGTGTCGTTGTATACGCTCGTGGTTAATAATTAATGTGATACAAATTATTAAACTAAACGGTTTTATGGAGAAAAAAATGTGTTTCCGTAGGAATCCCATAGGAGTTTCTGAATAAAAACGTACGCCGATATGCGGCGAATTAAAGTCAGTCGTGTATTCCGTTTAAAAATAATCGAGGAGAAAGAATAAAATGATCGAAGATGTAGCGATGTAGTTGATCGTCTTCCATTATTAACACTCTATGAGCACGTACGCGGTATTTCGCCAGGAGGAATTCCGTGGGGGTATAAACGACTTCTACCCTTAAAGTTACTCCGACGGAATAGACGGTAGATAACCTTCGATCGTGGCCGACCTCGATCGAAGTTCAACCCCCAGACACGAGTCGAGTGCCACGACAATTTCCAAACCACCAAACCCCCTCCCCTCCCTCCTTTACTTACTTCCCATTAAATATCGCCTCTCTTTCTCCAACACCAAAGTCAAGATTTCTGATTTATCCGCCGTACGAAAAGACACGAATCCTTGAGTGTCGCTAAACAATTCGAATACCCACCACCAACGAATTCGAATTCCACGCGGATTAATATCAATCGCTAATAGGGAACCCTGATTTTTATCGCGGCAAATTATTCATGGTGCTCGCCAAGTCTGGCTTAACTTCGATGAATATGGAAGAGTGTTTTAAATGGACGGGGAATAAAGTTTTAATAGAACCTTAATCGATAAAATATTCGGGGATTTCATGGAATCCCATAAACGCTTAGCTCAGCTGATGTGTTACTAATGTTTTATGATTACAGTTTAGAAAAGGTAATAGAAAAGAAATTATATTTGATACAATATATAGTATTCTGTGTTGTCATCTTAAGTAAATATTTTATTTTGTCCTTTTTATGCATCAAAGGCATTTTAATTACACTCGATGTAATTAAGTGCGCTTTAACCGAAGCCCTTCACAGGTAAGCGATTAAATTAGGTAATCTGCATGAAGAGTGCACAGGAAACGTTATCGAATAAAAACCCACCGTGGGAATATGTTAGTTCACTTTGAAAAACAAAATGAAATTGCATGGATGAAAAAGCAGGGAGTATAACGAGCCGGTATAACCGATGCATATTATTTCTGATTACAGCGCGGTAGATTATATACAATATCGTTGTATTTCGGTGGATTTACGTGGACGTTAGTCGAGGGAGCAATACGATTAGGTACTTGTTTCGACACTTAAATTAGCGGCACATCGAAGTTGCGTCGGTAAACCGTCGTTGTTGAATTAATAACTGGGCTTAATTGAATTAATAATCTGCTCATCCCAGGACAGAAATTCTAGTAGCTGCCGAGAGTACCTATGCAAAACGCGAGCAAACTATATCCAACAGTTATTGGTTGGCCTGTTCAATTATTGGCTCCATCGTCGTGCAGGAATATTCTGTCGGCCAGGATCGACCGAAAGCTACAAGGATTTTTTTTCGAACGCGAAAGCGAAAGCGAAAGGTAGAGAAACGCTTTGTGGGTGGGAGAACATATTTATTCACTTCTCGAATGCCACGAATCGGTATTCCGATCTTACCGAAATAATTTTTCTTTGCGAAACAAATGGATGGTTCGATCGAATACGCGATTCGTATCGTGGATTGCATTGAAAAAGTATCCGCTCGAAATTCCCCCTTTTATTTCATGGGAAAACAGACATTCTCAACATTAACGTACTATTAATCCACGTATCCAATTTAACTCATCGTACCACGGCTATTCTCCCGAATCTCCATTCGATCGAATACTAATTCAAAAACACCGGCTGTTCTATCTTGATTGAAAAATATCGTAAAATTTCTCCGGAACCCCATTTCGTGAATTAAATGCATCCAATCGGATCCATTCGGAGATAATTAACTATTACCATTGCCTTTATACGCAATGATACCTGATTAATTAAAGCAGCAAAGAATAAGCACGATGTGCTTACGTGTTGTAAAGAAATTACGAAATCGATGCTCATTATTATTATTGTTGCTGTTGTTAATATTAACATCTCGCAAATGTATGAAATATAAGATACTACATATCGCTGTGACCATTAAAAATCATTTGCTTGAAATCCAAAATTGATATTATATATCAATTTTCTCTTAACTTGAAAAATATTTTGCTGCCATAAAGTCTGCGAAAATTAGCAACATCTTACTACCGTTACGTAATAAAAATGTGACTGCATTCCGCTACTTTAAACTCGTACAAAAAATATATTCTCAAGGAAACTCGTGGCCTCGTTGTAGCGGAGATATCGCGGAATTTCCGCGGTACATAAGATTTAAAGAAATCAATTTTGATAAGAACGTTTCGTAGAAATAGACTCACCGCTTCTTCCTGTCGGCGTAGGTGCGGAGGTGGATCTCCCGGTTGGTTCCGGGATCGGATAAATCAGGTCACAGCACTCTCTCTCCGGGAATTCACTAGTTTTAACGCACCTGCAGCAACAAAGTAAAAGGACGAGCGCCGCGACGCTCGTCCTTAGCGTCGAGCGTGCCAGGAGCGTCCCGACGACACGTGACATGACTCTTCCCATCAGATCATGATACAACGACGATCTCTTCCCTCTCACTCGATCCTTCACATCCTCCTCGATACGATCTTCCTCGCGATATTCATCCTCGAATTTATGAGGTGCCCGACAACCAAGACGACGATGAATCTTGCGTCCTCCGCGTAAGATCCTCTCGTCGTCCCTTTCATCCTGCGACGTCCTCTCCACTTTTTTACCCTTTATATAGATTATGCGACACTGCACTCCTTCAAAAACGCTCCTTCTTTAAATCTTGATTGCAATATTTCCTCCGACGTGCACACCTGGCTAACTATTTAGTCGTACGAGTAACAATGTATAATATTCGTAGATGAAAAACAACGATCACCGAGTAACGACGGTTTGAAAACGGCACGCTCGGTCAAAGACTCGGTAGACACTATCGTCTTTGTTGTGGATCTAAATTTACTTCTGTTTTGAATTGGTCTCAAGGCTGTTTCCAACGCGGTGAAGCGTGAAAAGCAAAACCTGGCCTCGCTCGACCGAGAATTACTCGGAGTGATAACACGATGTTTACGTATTGCTATCCCTCTCGTTCTTCGATGTACGGAGAGCTTTCTTTTCACGCAATGCGCTGTTTCTTCCAAGTTATTGAAAACGATATAGCAGAATCTAATACGGATACTCGATAAAGAATCATGATTCACGATGAGCGAATTCGGACGATTAAAATATCCTCGTCGGGTGGACTCCTGGATCGAGGATCCTTGGAACTGGTATCCTAATTTTATCCTGGTCCAATTAATATCGCGTGTATCCCGATCGATCTTCACGCTCTTGATGCGCCGTACGTAAACCACGATGCAATTAATTGCAGAGGAACAAGTCAAACCGACGAGGAACCGAAATTAATAACGATTAAATGATCTTGATCACAACGAAACTCCGTATATATTATTAATATCGCGTATATACATTTGAATAGAATATTAATCTTCGAGGTAACCGGAGAACGTCGAAGCACTGTGTTCTGGATCTTCCCGTGATGTAAAATACACTTTTCGCGCGCGCGTGCTTGTATCTGATTCGAAAACGCGACAGTGATGTCGAGAGACCGCGTCGTCGGCGGCGTCCCGACGCCCAATGACGACTACACACCACCGCGTATAACCAAGAACGAGGAAGGACTCCCTTTCTCCTCTTTCAACCCTCAATTTCCTCGTCAACCTCGCTTCAACTTCCATTCCACCCTTCTCCTGGCTTCTGCGCAAAGGATTTACTACCCTCTCTTTTCAACCCCCGTTTCACTGTCCTTCTTGAACCTACGTCGCACTACCAACCACGATTTCCCTCGTGTTTGTTCGTCCGTGTATTATTATTTCATACGTAGTCCAACGATAAAGTATTAATATACGATTTCCTCGATGAATCTGTTGGCACGTGTGCGAAGCTCGCGTCGATGTTCTTTGTACGATTCCCATTCCCAACTGTGCCATTACGAGTACTTGACTTTTAAGCCTGGTATTCGATGTATCGGTCGAGGATGCACTCGAAATACTCGTCTTGGAACCACGACATACGCGGTCGTGGAGGTGGAATATATTATTATTCCTACTTTGCTCGTTAATGCTCGCTATGCAGCTGCTTGAATTCCTGAGTGCACGAGGGTGGAATACGCCGAAGATCGCGTCGATGTGTGAAATCGTAGTTCGTTAGGTAGAATCTTGTCGAAACGATCGAGGTATCGTAACGGTGGTGGATATAAGTTGGAACGTTTCGATGTCGGCGGTCTCGGGGGTTGATTTCGTAGGTATACGAAGACATTGGTGGACGAGGGTGGTTAGTGGTGGTGAAACGTCGGTGGTATACGATGGTATGTGTCGGTGGTACACGATTTTCCAACGGTTCGTGGAAACGACTACGTCCGAGCGAATCCGAGGGGTGCCGAGGAGAGAAACAACCCCCGGCCAGGTAGCCGTTCCTGACCTCCTTTCGCCCGGTTTGTCGAGGTCGCTTACGCGGAAGTATCCACCGGGACCTATCGACTCTTCCACGAGATCCTTCTACCCTTCTGCAACTATCGATGAAAACAAGGGTTTCTCCATCGATCCATCGATCCATCGATATCTCTCGTCTCTTGCTATTGTCATCTAATTCACCGTAATAATTCAGGAATTAAAGAAGAGACGCGTGATTTAAATGTATTCGATCTTTACTCGGACATCAGCGAACGCGCAAGTTTTTCAGGCATCCAATGAAATTTCAGAGGTTCCGGTTTTAATTAAATTTCCTGGTAAACCTAACAATCGGATAGAGTGGGTGGCAGGGGAACTGTCTGGAACAGGAGTGAGTTAGGCTTTTCGATAGTAGATGTACCAAAGCCAGCAGAGAGGATGGATAATTCCCGTTGATAGAGGAGCACGCGTTACGGTATACGAGTCAAACATTATCAAATAGGAAGGCTGATTAGCAGAATTCAGAGGGGGAGTCAAGCGCGATCGAGATGCACCGCGTAATGGGCAAACAGTATTATTAATTCTGATCGTGGCATTTCCAAAATTCAGTATTCCGTGGACGGCGATGGAAAAAACACGTCGGGAAGAATCACCTAACGAATCACATAATCATTACTCGACTGCCGACGATAAATACGCCCGGGCTAATATTGACGTATAATATTAATTAAGTTTTACCGTAGCACGATGCAACTACTTAATTACGTAGGCGATCATAAACTGCAGTCAAGGACATACGAGCTGGAAGATATATAAGACATAAGAGAATAATAATAATTATTATATATATAATAAATAGAAATAACGATATTTAACATAGGGGATCCGAGAAATGAGTAGTCCGATAGACATCAAAGCTGGTAATACGAGGAGGGTGGTGAACGGACTGTGTAGTAGAAGTCAGTGACTGGTCGGACAGGGTAATGTCGGTTTCAGTGGTAGAAGGTAGTGCTTTAGTCAGCCTTGTCAGCACTTATGCGAATAATCAACCGAGTCGGGTCGTACACACGGTGGATCCTAAACTACTCGTTCAATCGGAAGATCACTCTTACGTTAATTACCAGGTTTCTCCAAAAGTAGAATCAAATCAAATAAAAGATAGCGAATAATGTTTCAAAGTAAACGTTTGAAAAGAGATCTCGTACCATCCGTATGCAAGAATTTACTTTGACGAATGAAAAGTTCCAAAATAGAAGCCGCGAAAAAATGTCAAAGGTCATGTGGTACGAGTCACGCGATTCGATCGTCGAATAATAAAGAAATCAGTGATTTATGCAATAATTCGTGGACACTCGAATGTATATTTATAGAAACGACGGACGATCGAATGCCGAGAAGATTAAACGCCGGTTACATCTATCCATGTAAGAAGACGTCATTTACCGTTCCCGATAAAAGTTTAATCTCTCGGGAGAACATGAAATAAGATCATTACATGTACGTCGTACGTCATCATTTTCCATTGGACTAATAGAGACCTCGTCACACGAGCTACGTAATTCCGATAAGACGTCTAAATCTTGCGCATAAATCAACATAGTTTAAGTCGCGTTAGGTAAAAAAAAAAGAAAATATTACGTTAGAAGAGAGAAGATGGAGTCGGGTCGTGCCCCCATCCCTAATCTCATTCCAGTAATAACTCCCGATTGAAATCTATCTTTCAAATATAAAGATACCCTAATGGTACGATCGATTTAATACGATTCCTATCCTACTCTCGCTGTCCTTGACGTTCTCTTGATTATACTTCTCGTTATCCAAGTAATTCCTAAGCGATGTCTTTTATTGGAATACGAGGTAATCGCGTGCCGACCAAATTCTCCTCTTCTCCGACATTCGATATCGGCCCAAAGGATCTGCAATCGCGAAATCACAATCCTTCCACTGTCACGATGGCAGTGACAAAACGACCCGACATCCTTTCGCAATTTATATTGCAACCTTACGTAATCTACATTTCGCGAATCAAACGGTACTCCCTAAACAAACGTTTCGCACCCTTCGCACCGACTGATAGAAACTTAATAAAACTATGCGTTCGCCATTCGCGTCGAGTCGCGGTACGAAGTGATTCGTCGGTATGCTAAAATGTCAAGGTAACGAGACAAGGGATAATTATTTTAACACGCGGAAGGATTCTCGGATCGACGAAGGTTCGAATAATCGGATGATAGTGTATAATGTAGCGAGAACGTTGAAACGGGATACGCGAAAATAGAAGGTAACACGGTTAACCCGAAGCGGGCTAATGAAAACAATTAAAATTGATGGCGTAATAAATCAGTGTTATTCGGTGGAACGGTGGATGCATTACGAGTCGGACGTCGAGGTAATATATTCGGTGGCAGACCGCGAGAATCGAGCGACGAAAGCTTTCGAATAGGAAACGGAGGATAGTCAACGAGTCGTCGGTCTGCGGTCACGGTGAGTAAAAGTGACATCCAGTACCTGCATAATGACTCGACTGCAGCCGCGCGGTGCGCCGCGCAAACTCGATGCAATCCGTATCAAAATCCACGTTCCACGCGAAAATACACACGGATGAAATCCACTTACTGCAACATTCGCGAATATCCGCAACGTCCTAATCCTTCTTAGAATATTCTGCCTGGACCGTTTACTTTGCCCCGGTTTTCTCCTAGAATTGTATCCCTCTTTCGCGCGGATCCTTTGTCTCCTTATCAACCGCGGAATGCACCGTTTTACTTTATCGATGGGAGACTTTAATTGGAATGTTTTGGTCGTATCGGGATGGAGTGTGTTTTAATGGTCTTTGATGGTTGTGATTTTGAATTATCCTGTAAACGGGATATGATTTAAATTGAATCTACACATACCTCGAAAGTTACGAATTCAATTGCAATTATCCCCCTCGTAATTAAAAAATGTTGAGACGTATCAAATTCAGTAATGAACAGTCAAACCCATATATACTTCGTAAATATAAATATATCGCAGGAATTTATTTTATTACCAAATTTAAAGTCGCCGTGTGATGTCGTTTTTTGAAAGAGGTTTAGTAGGTCCTTATCATGCAGGAGTAGACAGTTGTCCTTAGTATCGAAGGAGCAGGACGTTGTATCTGGACTGGAATATCGAAGAATAATTACACCACTGTCTTATAAGTAAAACATATTAATCATATGCAAATATAAATGGTTTTACATCGTAGTACTACCAAATAAACGGTACAATATGAGGATGACCGTTGCGCAAAAAAGCGAGTAAACATTTATTGTACCGTCCTATCTTCGTGTACTCGAGGGTCCCATCAAGAAACACCAAGTCCACCCACGCTTCCGATAAAAAAATTTCATTTAAAAAAATACTCTATAGGCAAAATAAAATCTATGAAATCTCACGAAACATTCGTTATACTCTTATCACCGATAATCACGGCTCGTTAAATTAGTTAGTAAATACGAACTAACGAAATACCCTACAATTTCCCACCATTCTCCCTCGATTCGAACGCACTCCATAAAGGTATACTTTAATTTTATAATATACATTATTATTAAAAAAAAGGATTTTTATCCAGATCTCGTAAAACTACATGGAAACCGAGCCTCCTTTCAGGCGTCGATGCACCGATCGTCTCACGATCGCCGAGTACAAATTATAATCAAATATAAATCGCTCTTTCCGCGTTAGAATAGAAAATTGCAACCTTAATCGATCGTCTTAAAGATCTAGATTTTTGATCCGCATATTAATATCTCGAATACACGAAGACCGGGACGGTTCTAATTAAAATTTGTATTTCTTTGTAGTAAGCATGCACGTTTTTTACTGTGTGCACACTCAATCACAATTATTATAATATATGTATGCTCGTGTGTGTGTGCCTGCACATATATAGATATATAGGTACATAGAGATCGATCTATGGATCGCCACATGCCTCGGCGCATACATCTATATATATGCACCGTTTTTTTTCTTTTTTTTCCTCATATATGATTCTTTCGTACTTATGACAATAATAGTATATTTTACATGCAAGAACAAAAGTTTGTTTTTTTTTTCTTTATCACAGTGGGACAGCATACATTTGTTAATAATGTAATATTGTGTCGATAACTTCTGTCTGTCTCCTCCATCCGAATTAATTATAATTAGAGTTTCACATTCGCACGAAGACGCACACCAAATCCACGCGTACCACACGAATTACGGATCATCCTCCGAAAGGCTCATCGACATTTAATTAATTCATTCGTTAGCTCACTAAATGATCCATGATTAACGCCTTGCAGCAAACTCAATCGAACTCACGACATTCACGCTAAATTAGTCACTTCTCTCGACGTCCATTGTACGGTTCTTTTTTAATATTACCATATATCGTACGTACAGAAATACGGCTCGCGTGATTTACAACTCGATCAACCGTTAATTACGTTTTAATCCATCGCAAAGATTATCCGATACAAAAAGTTGGCAAGGATCCAAATGGACGTACCACGAGTGTTAATCGTCGAATATAATTCCGAGACCACTCTCACGGCATAATAAATATTTGTTTTCCCCTTGACCCATCTCGATTGTATTTGCACGTGATTTATACACACACACACACACCACACACACACACATATATATATATATATATACTGTAGAATTTTTCTGAATAGATATCGGTGATAAAAATCTCGGAATTATATTCTTCGCGTACGATAAATAACAGTAGACGGACGTGGTGGTACCTGGGTCAGGATTCAGGTACCGATTCGATACTTAAGAGAACTCGCGACAATTAACGCGACAATGGACCGTCTCGTCCTTCCTTAAGAAAATGTTTCGATCGACAAGATTACTTGGAAAACAGAGTATTATGCGATTCTCCTTTATCTTAGAATTATTCTCGCGAGTCTCTCGCAACATTCACACGAATTTCCAGAAGATTAACATTCACACGAGATTATACGCATGCACAGAGTTTTTTTTTTCTTAAACGATTCGATGGTTCTTGGTGGTTCGGCCGAGAGGCGTCAGTATTAATCAGTATTCTCACTGATTGTTCTATAGTTAATCGATTATTTTCTAGAATAATAATATTGGTCTACAGCACCGTTTCGTCGCTTTCTTCTAAAGTATCTAAATATCTATTGGCTTATATTCTGAATGCTACAGCACTGACAAAGAGAAATCGTTTCGAGTTTTTATACCGGTTTTTCATCCACTAAAGATGTACCCTTAAGATTATTATAAATTACTTGTATTCTTCCGAGTTAACATTTCGACTTTGACAATCGACTTCGTTAAGATACAGAACGGTAAGATATTACTTTGGATTATTATAATTGGAACCTGAGCCTCGCCGCTCGGCTGAACCGTCAAAAACTACGCGTATTGCTGCCAATATTATAAAAGTGGATAAAGTCTGGCTACGGTTCTTTTTTTTCGTTTTCTTTAACACTAATCAAGTTACAATATAATACGTTTGCTCCTTCGAGGGTTGGTGTGTATCATTAAGCGCGATCTCTCTCAATAATTCTTTCGATTAAAACGCCTCGTGTCGTGGTATCAAATACTTTTCTTACGATCGAATACTTGTTTGATTTAAAATCCAAGAAAACCCGGGGCGACCGGGGAAAATGACACCAAAAAACGCACAGAATGTTCCGTTAGGATCGTCAAGATCAACGGCGTCGTACTCCCGTTTATTCGAAAAGATTCCGATCGCACTTTGGCGATCACGGATCACCGTATCGATGCGATTAATAAATTACAATTACGCGATAACGTTTTCCATCGATATCGGTATTTATTTGATTATCAATGATCTCGCACAAAATCTTGCTGCAAGGCTCCCCTTTCTCTCTGTCTTTCTCTCGCGAATCGTACTCAGAAATAGCTTATTAGATTCAATCGTCTCTTATCACTGTTTATCTTCCCAGATACCGGACGCGTCGATCCGGCTTTCTCTCTCGATTATTATTAATTAAAATCGACGTACAATCGCACCTTTTATACGTTTCCACTTCAATCACCTTTCTACCACCCTTTTGTTTCTTACGCCTCCCTTTCTTTCTCTTTCTCCGATCTTTATCTTCAAGATCTCTTCCCTGACTTTACTCCCTTCTCTTTAACTTGTACAAAAGCTAAGGCAACTTTTACTCAAAATATTTCACCCGACTATCCTTATCGTTCTTTATCCGCTCCTCGCGTTCATCAAAAATCGAGGTCAATTCTCGAGTTATTCTCCTTTTTCTCGGATCTTCGAGCGAGTTTACGGTTCCGATTAGAAGCCGCTAAAAAAAATAGGAGTCTCGTCGAATCGATGTGTGATTTTCGAGCTCTGAAACGCTTATCATTTTCCGGCTGATCTCTCCGAACGATTTCGATAGACGAAAGGAAGTTCGTCGAGTCGACGAGACCCGCTCGTCTTTACATTAAATCTCTCTCTCTCCCTCTCTCCCTCTCTCCCTCTCTCGCGAAGATAAGAACAAATAATTCCCCCAGTCAAGCCGTCAAGCCGTCAAGCCGTCAACTCGATGCGTGGCCAACGACTCAAATCGCAAATCTCAGCAAATTTTGACACGACAAAGAAACAAAGAAACAAAGAAACTCGTTGGACTGGCCTACGTTGGGTTTCCAATTCTTCGTGTTATTTCTTTTCTATATTTACTTCGATCATTTCTCTTTATACAAACAGCTTCTCCCCGGCTCGGAAATTGTGATGTGACGCGATATACTGTGTATCTGTGTATGGACCACGCTTGACAATTCTTGCACGATTCCTTTTTTATGCATTAATATCCTCCCCCGGATAAAGTGGAGTTCGTCAAAGGATTATCGTCAAAATCATTATTCTCACCACAGAAAGTGATTACGTTCATCTCCCTTATCCTTATTCTTCCGTTTCTCTCTCCTTCGTGATACTTCGAGCTTAAAACTAACCACCTGCTACAATTCTTATCAGACGTACACAAATACGCGAACAAGATTAATCGAACAAGATACATCGCGACAAGTATTACACGTATTAGTACACTAATTATTGGAAAAGAAAACAATTTCAGAAATTGAATTCAAATTGCAATTCTACATATTGCACGGTTTTTAAATATAGGGGACAACTATATCGTTAAATGTACTGGGAATATCTATCGCCGAAATATAATCGCTTCATGAAATATTAGATTTCCAATATAAATTATCGATTAAAAAAATGGCAATCAAAAATTTCGCGTCCATGTGTACGTCCACCTCCGATAGTCGCGCGTTATCAACAACTTGGTCGATGAAATTTCGCTACGAAATCATTGGCTGTTATTAAAAGAAATTCGATTGACAAAGTTGACGTACGCGCATTTAAAAAAAAAGAGTACCACACGGTATTACGATATAATATATATGTATATAATATATATTTATATACGCACGTATATATTATAAATAATCAATTAACGGTTTGCTTTGAAAGTAAGTAAAAATATATAGATATATGTTTATATATATTTTTTGCGTTTTCCTTCCTTTTTCTCTCTCTCTCTCTCTCTCTCTCTTTCACTCTCACCCTTTCTCTCATTTTTCTCCCACTTTCTCCCACTTTCTCCCACTTTCTCCTTCGCGTATCCTCACCGTTGAATGTGTATCATCGTAGTTTACCTCTAACGTCGCTTACGTCTCCTGTATACACGAGTCTTCTGTTTCTTTGCTATTATTAACCTTACGATTACTATTTTTATTAATATATACCGTGTAAGTGTTTTTGTGTATGTTTGTTTTCTATATGTTCTCACGTGTGTCATCCTTACTCCTTCTGCTCCTGAGGATAGACGACGAGCGCGAGTCGCGAGAGATTTGCAACAGCGACGAAGAAATACGCGAGATTGAATCGTAGGAAGTCGTCGAAGTTAATCAAACATATGGATTTATTTTATTAATTACCATATGGATATTATTTGGATTATTACGGGAATAAGATTGAAGATTCTATCGCGGCTCGCAAAACTCGCCGTCAGTCGCTGGTCACAAAGTAAAAAAAAATCTGGTTCCTCGTCGTCGGATCGATCGTTTCCCAATTTTCTTCCGTAATCCAACACATTTTGATTTCATGTTTTATTCTCTTTCATTGTATTTAATATATAAAATTTGTATTTCCGTAGTCGCTTAAACTACGCGGGGATCTATGATCACAAAGGATTCCTGGATGTTAGGACCATGGTATAGATATCACAATGAATTGGTAGTGTTTTTCGACCTTAATAAAAGACGCACACTTTCGTCCGCTATATCACAATAAATAAGATACAATTTTTTGATTTTGACCTACGGTACCTACGGACAAGAAAAGTATAACGATTATAGATGGAATATGCATGCTGATATCAAACAGTCGTATCGTGCAAAAGAAGACCGCGTAGGAATGGAACACCTCGGACTCGATCTTAATAGTAATAATAATAAAAACGTGCAAGACTGTGAAGATTCCTGAAGAGGCAAGGAAACGAACGATCGGACGACACGACAAACAACGATCGAGTACAAGCCGAGTACCGGCACGCGATACGACGATCGCGAAATTTACAAGCATATCGGCGCCAGGGCACTTGTTAAATCTTCTTTCGTATAAAAAAATCTAAACTACTTAAGTCTACGTAATTCGAAGCCTTTTAGGATCAGCAACGAATCTTTCTCTCTTTTAATTCTCACGATCACTTTATCCACCTGCTAAGTCTTCCTCCCTTTCTCACGTTTTTCTCGTTTTTTTAGATCGTCTCTCCCTCTCTCACGATCAACCTGCTTACTCGAACAGAAAATGTGTCGTACGACTTCTACCGTCTTTAAAATCATGATTTCTAACCGATTTCTTCTCACTTCCGCGTAGATTACTTTAATTAATATTAGATAATTTTCTTCTTCGCTTTAATCCGCTTTCTCCTCCCACGTTTTGACTATGACAGCGTAAATCACGAGGAACGCGAACTCTGAAAAGAACTTTTAGTTCGAAGGGCAGAAGATGGTGTGTCTGCTGAATTTTTGAAAACGGTTTTCACCCGATACTCTTTTGTGATTACGGACCGCTATAATACGCAAAATTTCCCGGGTACCGTTTTCCATTTCAGAGCAAACTGAAAATTCTTCTCATAGTTTTCGTAGCAGGTGATCGTTTACCGCCTTTGAGATCATTCGACAAGCATCAACTTCGTTTTTCGAAGTGAGAAGAATCGGTATTTTTTCGACCCAATAATTCGTCCCAATATCGCGTAAGACGCGAATACAACGAATACAACGATTTTATCGATATTCCTTCGGAAATGAATATCAGTAAAACATACGATGCGTCATATTACCGCGTCGTCTGGAAATTCTAAAGTAAAAAACAAAGGTAGTTCGACACAAGTTCTTAATTGCGATTCGTAAAAAATACTCCGACCAAACGTAAAAAAACGATATGGATAGGGATAAAAACACGCGAGCGGCTATCTGCGAATATGGATAGTACGTAACGTGTACCTATTTTTTTTAAACGATATATATGATGTATATATGTTTACGCGACGGAAGAAAGAAACGCACTTTCGAACGTTAACGGTATCCGACGGCGCTTTGTTTTCGCTATTACTGAAGATGGCGGCGAAAATCGTAAAGGAAACGAAAAAAGAAAGCTAAAGTGTAAAAGCGATTGGAAACAATATAAAGACGATATATCTCCACCCTCCTCCCCCCCCCCTTCCCTACGGCAATCTGAAATCACAGACAATATTGTTTTCTTCTTTTTCTCTTCCACGAAAAATCAACCGAGCGCGTACCGCGAGATCGGTACCGCGGATCGTTTTCACGCGGGTCTGGCACAGCACTTAAAACCTAATTGTATAAAAAAGCTCCCGCACCTCCGAAGAAAGTTTCGTTGTAACGAAGCCCGAGACACGAAGGGGCATCGCTTTAAATCGGCGATTCCTTAAACCCGAAGGAAAACCACAATTGAAAAAGTAGACGTCTACTACGAGCCTTCCTTGGAGTCTCTCACTGAATACCCGACACGATTCTCTTTAAGGAAAAGTATCGTCAAAACCATTTGTCAAATGGATTTTCACCAAGAATCGAGACTCGCTCCTCCACCTTCGCGACATATTTAATCTGTATACAATATATAATATATAATATATATATTCTAATATCACTATTCGAAAGCCTATGTGTTCCTCGAGTAGTATCGCCGATTTAATCGATGCCCTGTCCGGTCTCTTCTGTACGAAGCGGAGGTTTTAGAAACTGCCCGCCGGAAAAGAACGAAGCATCGAAATGGTCAGAAGTACAGCGGTTCGTATACAAAAAGAACTATGAGTCGATTCTGTTTCGGAATAGAAAATCTTCTTTTTTTTTTTTTACTATGTCGGGATCTGTTTGCGTTTTACTCGGTTAGGATGAAATACTGGTTTCCATTGAAACTCGGCTACCCTGATTACCAATCGTAATTCACGATTAGTTTGAGCGAAGAGCGTGACTTTGAGCCACGCAGCAAAACATTAGAAACTCGCCTCTGTTACTCTGACGTGTTCGAGCGAATTGTTTTTACTCGGAAATGCTTAGGTATTTATACGTCTCTAAACAAACATTCCGAGATCTAAGAAATTCTCTCCTGGAGAATGAAAAGTGACTTGAGTACCTCACTGAGGACCAATTCTTTCGTAACGTCACAAAAATCTTTCAAAGATAGCTTTTTTTTAAATCGATAGTCGACAAGACCTTTCTGAAGGCCCTTTTCTGACCCTGAGAAATTGTAAAACTGTGACCGACAATAATCGTTATTATTATTTGGTCCTGCCGACCGAAGCAATCGTCATTGCGCCATGGTAACGTTACTTTATACAACAACAACAACTACTACTACTACCACTACTGTTACCACTACTGTTTCCATTCTTCCACTACCTCTACCACTTTACTGATAACCGTTTTACATCGTTACCAGTAACCACTATACTTCGAAGAAATTTTTAATGTTCATCTATAAAAAAGTGAAATTATCGAGCGTCTGCTCGGTTACCAGGAAATGTCATCGACATCGTACCGATTAAACATCGAAGAAAATTGTCACAAAATCTTCACGCGGAAAGCTCGTCCACCGTTGTCGAGGCTGGAATATCCTGGCGTAAATATCGCCGACACTGGTCGCCGCTAAGTTCCATTCGCACGTATCTCGTGTCTTTTGAGTGTTATGTGTGAGGCATAAAATGTTGATTCTCTAAAGGACGTGTAAACTGTAGTTGATTTTGAGCGTGTAAGTGCATTTGTATCTGCATCTGCTGAGCTTGTAATTGCGCCAGCGCTGCCATCGAAGCGAACGCCGGATAAGCCAGTGTAGTAGTGAGACTCTCGTTGTGTTCCTCCAAGGAATTCTGAGCATAGTGTAGCACCAAATGTTTCAAACTTTTATGGACGTTGTAAGGTTCCGCGAATCCAAAACCTCGTTCGGTTCCGTATATTATGCAGTGATTTACGGTACCATTGCACCTGAAACATAAAACCAGTGGAACATTAGATAAACGTAAGGCGACGAACGAAACATAACCTGTCACGCGGACACCACACACATCGTTCGGGTGAGCAATTTCAATGAACTTGTTAAATATAATTTCTACTGGTCACTACGACGAACGAATAGAACTTACATTATCGAGAGCGCGTATTGTCCTGTTCGTGATGTTCGAATAAGAAAAGTGCCATCGGGCCTATCCATAAGAATGCGGTCGGCGTCGGAACGAGAACCTTCCAGATATAACCATGTCTTCTCATCGGAATGAACTTCAAGATCAACTTCCTGCAGGTCACTGTAAACCGAGTCACCCACCACAGGATTCGACAACGAATGGCTCGAAACAAGCTGATTTATCTTATTTTGTTTCATTCCGTTCTTCTTCAACCATCTGTATTAAAATAAGCAAGATACACGTTGATTAAATATCACGACTCTGTCGGTGCGTAAACATTTTTTTGTAAAAGGCGTACACGTACATCGAATGCTTATCGCGTTGACGACCAAGCTGGATAATTTCGGGCTTCAGTTTATGCATTTCCCTTTCGAGTGTCCTGTTGTAAGCAATCTGCTGCTTCAAGCTGTCGTCCAATTGTTCCCGACTGTCTTCCAACGACTTCAATCTTCGCTTCAACAACTCAGCGTTATCCATTAAACTGTAAGTAAATCCATCGTTTGTAGATCAGATATATGATAAAAGGTAGATGAAATCTTGCGATTGCACGTGGTCAAGATAAAATATCATACTCACGTTGAGATCTCGTGCGGCTGAGCTTCCTTTTGAAATTTTTCTTGCAACTTCATTTGGTCCTCGAACATCTTGATAGCCTCCGTGAATGCCTCCAGTGCTTGTCGTTTCAATTGCACATCGTAAGCAGTCCTGCTGTATAATTCCGAACAGTCTTTGTATTGTCTTTCAATGTCCGTCATCTCTTTGTCGAGTTCAACGAACTTCTTCGCGACCTTCGCCATATCAGTCGTACTTGCGATTTCATCTTCCTATTGTTCGGAATGAAATAGTTTCTTAGCGTCACGATCGAACGATTATTCTTGGAAAACAGTAGAACTGCCCTGTAAGCATAATGATAATGATACTGTACCTGTTGAAACCGGGATACGGGATATAAAAGTTTAATATCCAGCGTCGAGTTGTATTGAGACAAAGAGCACTTTCTATAGTGATCGACGAGTTCGATGACCGAGTGAAAGTTATAAGGTTCCGAAAACCCATATTTCCCATTTCGTTGACAAATCTTGATGAGTTTGTTGGTCCCGCCTTTGCGCAACGTTAACGTATATTCACCGCCCTTGGAAGATGCATCGCGGACTAGGAAAGTACCATCCGGCGAATCGATCATTTTCTCGTTCACTTCATCTCGCGTAATATCGCCCCAATACCATTCTGCTTCCTGAAGTGTACGAGGCCTGTCGAATTAAAATATATCAAAATCTCTTTGGCTCCATATTTTTTAACGATAAAGTAAACGGATGTTTGAAGGACTGAACGAATAAGTACCTATGGGGTTGTTGTTGTTCCTTGGAACAATCGACAACCGGTGTTGTACGCTCCATATTAGTGTCTTCTTCTAAAGCGAGAAACGGATCTAAAACTGGGAATTGTGGCCTCGACACTTTTCTTGGTGGTAATTGCGGTGGACTTGCAAATTCCGGTAATTTCTCCTTCCAATCGCCATGCAATAACAGGATCTCCATTATTCGTATATGAGCCTCTATATTATGCACGATTTGACTGGAAGATTGATGATATACTTAGTGAGATAATCGAAACGGCCGACAACGAAACGCAATCGGCAATCGGCAATCGGCAATGAGAGGTATCACGATAAAACGAATTTCGTCGGGTGGACTTACATGATTCGCTCCCAGGGTGGCCTGAGAAATATATGACAAAGTACTTGTACAAGAATAGTGGGTGGTTCCGTGTATCCCCTTCCATGTTGTAGTTGACAAATTCGACAGAAATGTCCCATTAAGTGAAACAAGGTTCTACGATGATGATCTGGTAGCTCGGCTACCAATTGTCCGAGACGCGCGGCGCATTCTTCATCGTTTCTCATATCTGCGAGATAAAAGAGAAGATACGTTTCATTGATTACGATTTGCATTTAAAAGATTGCCACAATAAGAAACTTCGTGTATATCTGTGGTACTCACTCGATGCCTCTATAAACCTGTCGTAAAATTGCACGGGTATCACGGGATCTGGTAATTCCCGTAAGAACTTCTTTAGCACGCTCGCGATACATTGTGGAGTGTATGAATTCAAGTCAGCCTTACAAACGTCTGAAATCATAGATGCCGAACCAATTGAATAAATAGGAATTTCTTCGGGTAGAACAAAACTTACGACGAACACATCGGATATTTTTTTTTGTATTATTCTATTTACCTTCGTTCAACTTTTCCCGCAATTCCAAAGTTTGCTCGTTAGGTGGACTGCTGTGATAAACTTTGTACAAATCCAGGGTGCTGTCGGCGAATGCTTTCTCTTCTAGAGCCCTGGTGCATCGTTCCACTAAAATCGGTGCCGCGCGAACCGTGGTATCGAATTGCGAGCACAAACCGACACCGAATACTGCAAATAATAATTAAGGATAGATACCATGAGGCTTCATCGAGGTATAACGAGGGGAAAATGAACAATGTGCCAACTAAAAGGACATTATTAGATTCGTAAAATTACTTCTGCTCTCTCCGATTCCATCCTTTATCGCGAGCATGAGCACAGCAACGCGGCTCTTTTAAAAAATATCTACGGCCATAACTTCTAACACCATAAAATCGTATCCCGAGGAGTTTGAAAAAAAATAACTATGGAACTCTACCTTTCACTGTTCTATTTATTGCTACGACCTCTAAATCTAAAGACTCCGTTGTCGCTTCTCCTCTCTCTCTCTCTCTTTCTCTTTTTCTTTCTCTCCTTTATCTCTCTCGACACCTCTGCCGAGTATGTACGTGAATGCGTGAAGATTTTCCAAGTTACTACTTCTGTTAATTAAGTGATCCTCCTTAATTACTCTATTTCTCTCCCTCTCTCGCAATACCGCGTTCTAACAACCTGCCTTGACGAACGTGCGCGATTAACTTCGATCGAGGTAAGATATCGGCGAACAATATATCGTATTCAGAGAAAAGAGTCTCTTTTCCGAGGGGCGGCCGACTGCGACAGCTGTAAAAATTATAAGAAACTGCGGCGTTTCACTGGTAAGACACGCACAGGACATTAAGAGAGTAAAATAAAAAGCGGGGGAAAACAAAGAGATAATGTATAAGCAGGTGCACACAAGAAAAGGTATCGCCGAGTCACTGACCGGCGCTAAGCGAATAAACGATCGTGAAACCAAATTAATTGGTTACGTAAATTAAGCCGCGCGGGGGAAGAACGCGCGGCCAACGAAGTAGTATGAGAAAGACTTTTGTCAGACAACGGGCATTTATAACGCGGAACAAAAAGGGGCAGGAAAGGGAAGAGAGAGTGCGAGAGAGATAAATAAAGAAAGAGATTTGTTGGTTTTTTATGGATATGGGTGGAATGAAAAAATTCCTCGTATCTCCGAGATACATTCCAGACACTGCGCCGAGGGAGTGGAAAGACGTAAAATCGTAAAGATCGTTCTGGCACAACTTGAAAAATGCTGATGGTAGAATGTAAGCTACGACGGTGGAAGCTTCGGATTTCTTTTTATTCCAAATAAATCGCCCTCGCTTGAAAATAAACGGTACAAAGGAAAGTGTGCCTATAAATATATGCATATATGTATATATACACATACATTTTTCGATCGGCGTTGCATAATATAGCGAACCGTTCTTTGTCGACTAAGATCCCTGAAGAAGATCAACGGGTTCTCTTTCTCCTGGATGCAATGCCGATCGAAATCGACATTTATTAACCGGCAAACGTACCCCGTGGCACCCTTTCTTTTTTTTACGTCTGACGAACCTTTGACTTTATTTTCGCACGGGATGTGTGTACCGCGCGATCATATTTTCAACCAACTTGTCGTGAATACCGCATACGCCACTTGTACAATCAAAGGCGTGTACGCATGCATTATGAGGAGGAGTTCGTCGGAGAGAGAGAAAGAGAGAGAGAGAGAGAGAGAGAGAGAGAGAGAGAGAGAGAGAGAGAGAGAGAGAGAGAGAGAAGGAACGAAAAAACGAAGAGCGAAATACAGGAGGCGGAGGGTGGAGGAGAGGCAAGGCGAGAGCAAAGAGGGAGAAAGAAATTTATTTTTACGGCCGCGACACCGACGTCTTGTTTCTTCGTATCTTCTTCTGACTCGAGGCGAGAGGTGGAACAAAAAGTCAAGAGTTAAAACACATCGCATTCGAACCTCTCCATATACACGCGAAATTAACGCGATGATCTCGAATGGAGGTCAGTAAGGAAATTCGATATTCGTCACGTTTACTCGCACCCAGAACCTGGTACCCCTTACCGAGATCATTATTTTCCTTAATATGTAGAAATGATAAAGCGGGAATTATTTCTTCCCGAGATCGGTCCAGTTCCATTAAGCAGATAGAATATAAAACTTTGAATTACAGAAACCTACGGTAAATGCTACTGTATTTGGTATCTCGTTGGTTACGTTAAATACGAGGCGTTTAATTCACGAGATACGAGGAGCGCCGTGAAAAGATGTAAATTCTGTCATTTTCACGTAATTCGGTTGAATCTCTTAATTAACACGATTACGAGAAACGGCGGTATTAAACGAGACGCCACTGTCCTCACGCTGGCGCCGTCCGCGATTCTTTATGCACAAATATTCATATTCCGTCATCGGTATACAACGCGTAAAGTTAATGAAATTCATCGACGCAAAAGCGGGAGTAGAATATTCAGATAATATAATCAGGATCGTTGTGCCTTACTGGCTTTTGATTTACTCGTTCCACGATTGTTTAATATGCAAATTATCGTTCGATGATCGTTGCCGATACATGACGAAATATACGCATGTACATGCCCCCGTGTTATACGAATCAAACGTCGCTAATTACGTATTCCCGGAGAATCGTAAATATAATGCGACACGGGAATGTTTAGAAATTATTAACGCGTATCCGAACGGAAAGTAACGTGCTACATAAAAGTGTCCTTGCTGCAAACTTCGTAACTAATCTGATTGCAAAGCGGTACTAACGGAACACGTTTCTGACGCAATCTGGGATAGTCGACTAAAAGATATCTGAATTTTTAAATTGTTTCCGTGTTCCATCCATTAGCGACGTAACGAAGAAGTGATAGGTGTGTTGCGGCCTAGCCACGTCAATGTCACGTTACGAAACTGGACCTACCAGACCTACCAGTCCGATATATCTTCGCGCGTAGAATTATCATAGTTTACTTACCAGGAGCGAATCTGAGAACGAGATTTTCCGAGTCGACTCGTACGCAGTTCGGGGGTAGACCCGTTGCCGAGCACGTTCTATGTGCGACCAGACCACAGTCTATAAAAATACATAAAACACGTGAATAATTCTTAACATTCTTCTCCTGAATAGAAGTCCTACGTTAATCCGGTCGCGTAACTAAGTCTTGCAACGCGTTAAAGATATCATTTTCCAAATAGCTAATCTCCCGAAGATAGTGTCCGGTATTAATCAGTCTTAATTAATAAATTAATACAAGCGTCATAAACCATACCTAAACAGAGAAAACCTTGATGTAAGAGACCCCTGAGGTATTTATGGCACTTGTCGCATTTCTCCAACACGCTGAAACTCTGTGGCATGAGATTGTGCGAATTGCCGGTCTGCGATGCATCGTTGCTCGGATGGTTGACGCCGATCGGACAAGTCGACGAATCGACGATCACGGTGGTGGTGGTGGTCGATGCCGACGGCGACGAGGCAGTCGTCGTTGTCGACGTGCTCGGCGAGCTCACTTCACTCGTTCCGGGCAAGGAAAGTTGCAAGGAAGGTTGGCAGAGTTCCTCGATGCATGCCAAAATGTTCTTCTGGTGGAACTCATCTTTTATACCCATATTCTGTGAACAAGAAAAACGAAATCTTTTGGTACACCGAGCCAAACTCTACTGGCACGTACTCGATCGTTTTGCATTCACTTTCGCGTTACACCGCGCTCACCGTGGATTTTCAAAACGTCACAAACTTGTTCGGTTCACAGTACGTGAAAAAAAAGACCAGCCAATTAAAAATTCTTTCATCTGTATTAATACCACCGTTATGAATTCAATAATACAAACAGCGAGATCAAGTTTTAATAAAGCCATGAAAATTAAGTTACTTCGTAGCTACCGCGTTCCGGCACGTCTGTTGGATCCAACCGTGCAATTATGCTAGGGAATTTTTTGCCAATTTTTCCTGGCATACATGTAAGGTATCAGTTAACGTAGGGATAGTTGGAACCAAGCTCGTAAAAGGATGAACCGTGAAGTGATCATAATTTATATCCATCGTAACATATCTTACGACTGACATCTCGCTTTCCCGGCGAAGTTGATCCTCCGCTCGACTCCACAGAGTCAACAGGTGTCAGATACACGTGACTCCTAACAAACACCTGTGCGGGACGTAGGATAAAATATAAAGGGTTACGTCGCAAGATTTCATTAGGAAACACTCTCATCTTTGCCTAAACTATCTTCGATGTACCACAACTTAAAGGGACATTTAAGTTGTCCCGAGGAATAATGATGAATGGATATTCCTCGAACTCGTCAATTTCGTTTGAATTCCGTTTCGGTTGAACACGCGATAAGTGTTGAGGATCATAGTGGTAGCATTGCTTCCGGCACTTCCACATTTGAAGTGATTTTTTCCAGACTATGGAATTCCAAGCAGTACGCGTGGGCATCGTTATCGTTCGCTATTTTAAAATCTGCCGGCTACCATGGTTCCTCGGCGCCAGGACGCGCAGTAGGCCAAATACTATTATTAGCGGTACGTGGCAAAATTAAAGATTCGATATATATTATGTAGGTGCGCGACGATAACGTTTGTCGTGCCGTTAATTTATTCCGCTTGGTTCGTGCCAAGCCTCGAAACCAGGAGGGACACCTTTGTACTTGCTCGCCAAAAGAAAGAACGGGAAGGTGCAATTAAAAATGATTTCTGGAATGCCGCGAGTGATCTTTACGTGGAAGTAGAGAAAGGATGCGCGTACGAATCGCTGAATTATAGCCGAATATTATAATGACTATATGTACGAGACGAGAATGCATTCAGAGCGAAAGACGTGGTAAAATGCTTAAAGATGAGTTACGAGGAACTATGAACGGTCCATTAAACACTCACGGCTCATTGCTCTGCGAGGGAACGTATCGCATCCACGTAAACCGTTGATAGTACGCCCTTAATTTATTTTCAATAACCAAGGCTTCCCTGATTTTGGACTGTATCTCGAATAAAGCACTTTTCCCCGATAACAATACTAGATAACGATTGTCTTAAAAGATGGAAAAGATGGAAAAGATGGAAAAGATAATAAAATAGATAAAATGCGAGGATACATAACACGAGAATTCTATGCTTAGAAATAGATGGTTATAATAGATAGATGAGGAGGACCTAAAGATAGTCAAGTCAAGGGACAGGAATTCCGTGTTCTCCTTTGTCCGAGGCTCGAGGAACTCGCGCGGGAAGGACGAAGTGAATGGGAATCGGACGATTTCTCGCACCGAAAGGACACTCGTTGCCGATTTACGAGTCGATTAGCATAGTAATACGCGATTTACGCTCGAGTGAGCCTTGGCGAGACAAGAATTTTTCTCCATTTCGGTTGGATACCACAATCCACGACGCATTGTGACTAAATTTCCTGAATATCCTTTTACGATACATTTCGAATATCTAAGTACACCGCCGGCCGGTACCCGTTCGCCTCCTACCATCTGCTACAAACAAATGAATATTAACACGAGATAGTAGAATTAATCTTAAAACCTGGTACGTTATTATTACATCCATTCGATGAATAGAGTATGCTGTAATCGGTGTCGGGTTGACATTATACTGTATCATAGAGCGTCGAAGTTGGAAGAGCTTCCGATAGCGAAAAGAAAATCCTTTCGCGTAGATACGCGCTGAAAGTGGTCGTAAAACGGCTCGGAAATTGCCGATAAAAAAATCAAGAGGGGAGAAAAAAGGCGAAAAAGAAGAAGTAGAAGGAGAAGATTCGATAAAGAGTCGACTGTGTGCCGTTGAGCAGACGCTGCAGGGCAATTACAGGGTCAACGGGCCAAGGAAAACGTCGTCAAGATACTCTTGACTCGAGGTCATCGCCTTTGAGTAGTAGCCAAAGAATTTTCGATCTCCCACTGCAGCCGATTCCGTTCCATTCCGTTCCATTCCGTTCCATTCCGTTCCATTCCGTTCCATTCCGCTCCATTCCGTGTCGAACACGAGATACCAGAAAAACCGACCATCCGATTCTACTCGCGTACCCTTTTTTACTATACTTCCTACTAAGCGCACGGAATTCCGCTCTTTTTTTCATTGACCTTCCATCTTAATCGATGATGCATTCACTTACAAAATTCAACTATTTTCGTAGCAGTGGCATAGTTATTTAAATCGTGATTTTTTTGGTAACGACATCGTGTGCCATTTTATATTTAATATACGAAGAGAATGTATTAAGGTAAAGGATATGATGCGAGTTATATCACATTCAAATGCTTCGACTTTTCTATGAAATATTTTAAAAATGCCATTTTTTCTTAATTCCCAAATAAATATATAATATAATGCATCTAATTTCAATGAACTTAATTCAAGATTAAAACAGCTCCAAAAACAATATTTCTGGATCAGACGTTGACTTATGCTGCAACTTTTAATTAAGTACAATGCCAGAAGCCTTGAATTTATTTATATATAATCCTCGCGGCTTACGATCTCGATTATATATAATAATTATGGATATTCGAAGATGCACTCACCATAAGCTTATCACGATCCAAGTGTAGTAGATCGCTACCTTTGATGTCCTTCGACTTGAAAACGTCCGCATAGCGGTAGAGATTTAGAGCGGCCATCCATTCAACGACGTTTAACGATGTCCATTCACTGACAGGCTGCGAAATAAGAAAAAATCACGGTTACAAAAACTTGCAAATTCGGTAGCTAACTCCACTGTCGGGTGCACGGTGAGTAACGACGGAAAAAAAAGAGAGAAAAAAAAGAGAGAAAGAGAAAGAGAAAGAGAAAGAGAAAGAGAAAGATAGCAAACGGGACGACGTAAATGTCGGAGGCTCCTCGTACTTGGTAAATATTAGCAGGAGTGATTAATCGACTTTTTTGCGAACCAGATCGCGTAATAATCGGATAATCTTTCCCACAGAATTCCACGCCGATAAATCATAATGACACCTTTGCCGTTTTAAGGATCTCTTAGTTTACATCGATTAGGAGAAAGACGTCCGGTAGGATATCAAATGATCCGATTATAAATTATATTATCGCGCATTACGCCGTACGAGTAAGTTAAGATCGTTCTCCAAAATGGCGCTACGGGTATTCTTACGGATGGCAGTACTCACTATATCCTTGTCAGTGACGATGGTCACTCGAGTAACCGAGGAGTATGTCCTTTAAACATGTTAACGAGGTGCTCGGTTCCGGGGATAGGATCCGATGTAGCGAACCACGCGACCGGACAGTGAGATTAGATATCAGTGCCGCGAACGGTAAGAGGACGAGCTGTACATGTGCGAGCAATATCGAGAGTGCTCGATAAAGCGAAAGCGTAAAAACCGAGGGGAAAAGAAAACGTAACCTTCTCTCGTAACCTTAAGTCTACGATCGTGACGACGACACGGACGGAGATAAGGCTATCATCTGCCCGAGAAAAGGAACTCGGACCGATCTCTCCTGTGAATATTCACGCGCAACCAATCCGAGTGGTCCCTCCGCGATCGCATTTTTTTTTATCGATATTTTTCCCAAATTTATATAATTAGGGTTATACTTTTGTTTATCGTACCCGGAATTTGAATTGAAAATTTCCTCGATTCGATTAGACCGGAGTCCCGAGAGCTAATATTATTTTAGATATAATTTTAAATGATTTTCTAATAACACCTTCGCGGTAGTGGAATGTTTTTTTTGATAATTACGCGTTCCGAGAATCGAAAAGACTAGTCGATCACTGATTTATAATGGCGAAACGACGTAAGTTCAGATAGCCATTAATTAGTAGGTAAGATTCGACCAGATCTTACGCGGCGTAATAAAAGATCTCATCGTCGGTACTTCGATGCTTAAATCAGATCTATTATTTTATCAAAACGATACACGTACGAGGAGGTCTCAAGTATAAATTCGCAGATAAGTCTTTACTGCCAAATCTGCCGGTCGATGATAAGAAATCGGCTACTACCGTCGTATGCTCTTATATACAAATATTTGGATGTTGACTCCCGATTCACCGGGCCCGATAGAAACCAGGAGGTGATGATACTTCTCGTTTCTTTCTTTCGTTACTTTTATGCAGACGGCTTATGGGATTTAGGTCGTTACGCCATCGAATCTTGAGCAGGTTTCGCTCTGATAACGAAACTCTGTTCATATTTGTGTACAAAGTCAGGTTGACTAGTATGCGGGTAAAGGGGGCTCTCGATGTTGGAGAATGTATCGGAACACGTTTTCCTCAAACGCGCGTCTAATGGTGTAAAAGCCAGAGGCTTTTACATCGTAGAATGTATAGATAGGCATACGATTTTTTATCCACGTGAAAACAATCTTACGCGAAGTGGTAACATGATCGATCGTTTAATAAGACTATTCGTTTTTAGACCAATTATAGTTCAATTATCGGAAGCCACGAGATGTAAATTATTTCACCTCATATCGACCGGGTACCGATTGATATCATATATCTTCTACTTATTCGTTTATAATATTCTTAATGGGGCAATTAATTTGACGAGCGATAAGATCCTTTTAGCGTCTAATTCCACCGTTCGAACTGTCATAATGACTGGTAAAGGGTGAAGTAATAGATGAATAGGTAAAACGATGGTACTGACCTTGTCCTTGTCGAGAACCTGGCCCGGGAACGCGTGGCCCTTGGTACTCCATTGGCACAGGTGCTGCGCGCTGTACTCCGAGCATACCACGTGGAAGCACGCGTGACACTCTGCAGGACATAGAGAACCGCACATGCAGCAGCAAGGATTACGATTTAATCGCGTAATCGGAGCAGTCACTTCCGGCGCATTTGTTTTACCCTTGACGAGGGTACGCGGACCGGAACTAAAGCTCTCGTGATTGTTAAAGAAATTGGTATCGATGCCACCGCCACCGCCACCTTCTATCAGTCTACGTTGCGGCTCGCGATTATTAGAAAGATCCCTCGATTCGTGCAATTGCAGTTGCACGACACCGTAATCACACCAACACATGTAACGATGAAACGACAATGGTCTGGCGCAAATAATGTGTCCACTTTCAGTCTCCTCGTTTCTTGATGCGGGGTGCAGCTGCAGCGTACCGATCTGCTGTTGCAACTGCGAAGCGAAATCCTCGGAGAATGTGCTTATCACCGCGGATTGTTCCGCATGTTTACCGGCATGGTGTTTGGTGGTTGCGTTACCGTTGATTAAATTGATCGGAGAGAGTGACGGAGAGGCCGAGGGATTCGTAGAGTAAGTCTGTTGACCAGGGGATAACCATCTCTGCGAGGATACCGTCAGATTCGTGGCGGCCGATCGTGCCGCGTCGTGCAACTGATTCTCATTATTGTAAGCAAGAATGGACGAGGGAGTTGAAGTGGTTAACACCGTGGTTGGCAAAGGATGCATCTGCAGATCGGAGTAAGTGCCATTGGAGGCGGTAACAATGGTACCGGCACTCGTGAGAAAAGTACGCGGAGGTGGTCGGTCACGATGAAGTTGAAGATTTCCAGCGATGGACGTGTTAGTGGGTGTAACGGTGACCGCGGCTACAGCCGCAGCCGCAGCCGCGACCGCAACGGGTGGTACCGATGAAGTACCGGATGCGGAAGTCGTTGTAGCGGCAGCTATGGTGCCGTTCGTGGTACCGGCACCCTTTCGTAGCATGTAATTGTCGGAATCGACGGCTAATAGGCGGGACATTGCCGTGGTCTTAGCCTTAGTGTCATCGTTCGGGCTACCCTTCGAGTCGGTGGTCCTGAGTTTCGGTACAACCTCCCTTTTCTCGTGTTCTTCCCTGTCGGAAGAGGCCGTTATCGGACTAAGGAGATCGTGTATCCTGGCGTGTAAGCCAACCGCAGGCTGCACCTGCGAGGCAGCGGCTGCAGCTGCAGCGGATGCGCTCGACGCCCGCTTCATCGCTAAGGCCGGTCACGATCATCAAGCTCGAGGCACGACTAGGTTTTATTAAGCGGTTCCACGGCACTGCCTGACCACCTAGCCGCGTTACTACTTTCCGGCGAGTCCTGATCCTCCCTCGGGCTACCCGAATCGCCCAACATCATCCTCTTCTTCTCGAGAATTTTTCTGCCGATCAATGATAAACGCGAACTCGTCCACGTCCTACCTGGGACGTACTTGACTGCGATCCGTTTTTCAACCGTTTAAAAATTCATTCACTTGCTAACGATGCACGCTCCTTCGCATTAAGTCTCCCAATAATTTTCGATCTCTCCGTTGGTCGCTTGGTCGCTTGGTCGTGATTATCAACGGTGATCGGGATCCATCGAAAGTTCGTTGATCTTTTGTGAACCAAGAATGTTTTTCTTAGTGACAGACAGTCCTACGATATTGGTCTCTCCGATCTCTCGGTATCTTGCTCTTCTAAATGCTTCAAAGTAAATCGTTCGAGTCACCACTTTTTTAAAAGTCAATCTAACCAAGTAAGAAACTGTTGGTTTTAATTTAATACCTGAAAGTCTTGATATCGATGAATATCCTCTTAACGAACATAAAAAACGTTAATCCTCGAACAAGAACGAGTGCGAGGGATTCCCGAAAATTTCACAGTGACGTCCAGCACATCGATGTCCCAAAAGATTCGTTGTAGTCGCCTTTACTTGCTCGTAATTATTAATATTACGGAGAAGCGGAGATAGTCGGATAAAGGAGTGAAAAGAGAGAGAAGGAGAGAGAAAGAGAGTCGCTCCCGTGGGTGTGACCTCGTGTAAATTCGTTTTCCATAAATCTCACTCCTACCACTCTTTCTCGCGCGCGCACACGACGACCTTTGTATAAATGCCGAGATTCGCCGAGCCGAACGAAACCGGTTTCGTCAAGCAACGACACCGAACGATTTTCAACGTAGTCCTCGCGAGCACGTATCCCCGAGAAATCCTCGTGGGTTATCAACAGTAATTCCAGATGACCTTAAAGAACTGTTCCTCTCGCGATCGATTAGATTCGACTGTTCTTCCAAGTAGAAACGTTCACGATTTTCAAATTCCGCGCATTCGTATATCGAACTCGAAGTCAGTCGATGTTTCACGCGTTCGATATCCATTCAATTAGAAACTCCCAGCAACGTGACGATAACTTTTCCATTAAATATCGGTGCGTGTAATCTTCATGGCCTTTCTCAAAAGTGCAGATAAATCATGGTTTTATAGAGAACTATCGATTCCCGCCGTGGTTTTTTTGATCTTCGATGTATCCAAGAGAAGTCTCCGATGGTGTCCGATCTTCGTTATAACCTTCACTGTCGTTAATTATGATAAAATGGCCAGCTTCTGTTCGTCGTCTCGCTGAAAACTCGGGAGTCCAGTTACATATCGCGGTATAATATGTAGCTGTATGATTTGGTTCTCAAGTTTACGGTGGTCAGCAAGTAGTGGAATCTTCGTTAGTCGCGGCTCACGAAGAAAAACGTGTTCGGTGTCACCGAGTTAGTCGCCAATGTCGTGCCGAGAACGAAGAGATAAAAGAGCTGATCACGTAGTAGTCGTCGTCGTCGTCGTCGTCGTCGCCGTCGTAGTCGTCGTAGTCGTTGTCGTCGATCGTCGATCACCGCGCGACACACAGTCCGATTTCAAGGACGTCCTCCCGTATATATAGATCTCGTTTTATAATCCAATCCCCCGCTTAATAATTCGATCGAACGATCCGTGCACAAATGCTGGTACCACCGACGAAAAAAGATACCGAACACCGAGAGCACACATGGATCCGCACTTGCCCTTATCACATCCACCAGAAATCCGCGACTGGTGCGTCTCCTTTTCTTCGCTCCGTTTTCTCCGTAAAGCAAAAGACCTCGATAGATCACCCCCGAATCTGCTCTTTTACCGACCGCGGGTTCTTCTCTCCTTGGTTGATAAAACAGTCAAAACGAGCGGACGATCCTATTCCCCGTTCCTTTTCTCCTGCGGCTGCTGCGACTGCGACTGCACGTATATCGTTACACCTCTTTCTTCTTCCGTACACTTTTCCACCAATCTTTCTTCCCTCTACCACTCTACCTTTTTATCGAAAAAATACGAGCCGTCCAATCTACTTTCCCATAGGGCGATCGAAAGATTCCGTCACCGTTTAAGGTTCCTGCGATCTTGCGCCCTCCACCGTCGTGGATTTGGATTTTTTTTTTGACACCGCTACAGCCTACTAGATTACGCTCCGAAATACGATACACGCTTCTGTTTCCTCGTTACACGCACGCAAGAAACCCCTAAAGATTCATCTATCCAGTGGCCGTCTCTCGTTCCAATCTTTCGTTATTCCAGCGATCCAGAGCCGTGTAGAGAGAGAGAGAAAAATCGCCGGCGAATACGTGCCCGATCGTAGAAGCGGTGCACGTACCTCGGCCCACGGGATGGAAAAGTCCACTGGGCACTGCACTTTTTGCACCGGCGGCCTGCACCACGCGCACACCTGCACACACCACTCACCACACACGTCACTTCGTGCACATATGTGCACGACACCTATCTGTCTCTCCGTCTCTTTCTTTTACACACTCTCTTTTTCTCCCTTCCCCCCCCCTGTCGCCCGCTTCCGTACCTCCCTTCTGCCCTCCCGATTTCGTTACCCTTCCTCTACGATTCCTCTCTCTCTTCCTCTGTAATCATAGTTTCGCTCTGTCTCAACTCTGTCTCCCTTCCCGATGCCTCTACTCTTCGTTCTTTCTCTATTACACCGGTCTACTCCGATCCGTACATCGCCGGTCTACACGTTACCGTGTTAAATCATGGGTCCGACTCTCAAACTTCTTCTCTCTATCGCTCCGCGTTTTTTTTTCTTACTCTTCTCCTTGTTCCACCTCCTGGTTCGACCACTCTTTCTCTCGACGTTCTCCTCCTACTACTTTTCCACCGTCTTCGTCTTACAACCGTGTGTAGAGAGCGGCTCCGTACTTCTTCGGCTTTCACCCGAACTGTCTTCAAGCCGCGGCGAATAGTCGGTTCGATTCGACGAGTAGATATACTCGCGGCTAGTCGGTCACTTCCATCAATTTCCCCTTGGATTTACTTGATTTTACGTAACGAAACACTTGTCAATTCGATTCGTCCCTTTTTGACTGCTCACGATCGTGTTCCCTTCAGTTCCCTTCCTTGGTTTCCACCTTGGTGCGATCGCGGTATCGAAGCACAGTCTTTTTTTTAACAGGGAATGGACTTGCCAGCACTGAACTTGATTCGATGGATTGAAAGGGTCCTGGTTGACGTTCGTTGCGACTGGCACCGGCCTCGATCGTATGTTCTAGCTGAATAATTTCCTGGAGGAGAAAATCTCTCCGGCCGCTCGGTGCACAGCTGACCGGCCGGTCCGCCAAGTTCGGTCAATAGCCATAGTAGTCGCGGCCTGCCGAGGGTTGCTCGTGCTCGACCGTCGGCGCGATGCTTCGGCACCTTCCGCTTCGTTCGGCTATTCCCGTGGCCTTTACGCGGAGCCACCGTCGTGCCTAGCGACCGATCGAGCCCCGAGTCTCCAAGCGCGATCGAAACTACCGTGGAAATTCATCCTTCCCAATCTACTTATTTACTTCCTTCTTTTACACCAGACACTCATTTTTCACGTTTCACGAACGATTTGGTAACTCTAGCCGAGATTCTCTTCATTCTCTTCACCTTCGTGAAATACGCACTTCGTTTCTCACTAGCGAAACGACAAGGCAGAGGATGTCGAAGAAAGGTATTGATCAAGAAATGAAACTTGAATTTTCATGAATACTAGCCTTTACGCTTGTCAAAATGTTAGGTATCACGGTGGCATCGATAGAATCAATGGAAATAAGATCATTCGAAATGATAGATGTATTTACAGTCTGATATTGTGCCTGTTGAAATTAGAAGATTAATGGTTAATGAGAATAATGACACGCTATCAAAAATGATCCAGCATTGTGCAAACGTTTACCTAGAAAACGACTGATATTTCTCCGATGGATTGCCTAACACGTAGAACGGATCCGAACGATTAATTAAAAATTACCATCGAATCGCGATCGGTCTGTCAACCTAGGATTATACGTATCTGAGAGCAGCTGCGATAAAAGAGTGAGTACGTAAAGCGAACATCCGCGACTTCTAAACTTACTTTGAAACGAACATCGCCAATTAAATAGACGGCATAAAAGTCTCACTTAATAAAAAGACGGGTTTAAAGCGTATTCTGCTGGATCATGTTCAAGTCGGCGGTACAAGTTCGATGCGTGGGTGTTCCGATTCATTTAAAATCATTCCACCTTCTTAAATGATCATTATTCGTGTCAGATGAAAATAAATCATACAATTACGAACATCGAATCAAATCAAATCGAATCGAATGTCGTCGATAGAAATGCACAGAGATAAAATGACTAATTCTAGTCGGCGGATCTTTTGCCGTCTCTTATCGAGATCCGAGAGTAACCTCCTCCCGGAGTCGTTCTCGAAATTTCAATTTCAAACTTCTTCCCAAGAGAAATCCTACCTCCAGATAAACCAGCCCTCTCTAATTTAACAAAAAAAATCTCATTTCCCTCCCTCCCCCAGGTCGATCATAAAGTTCAACGTTGTCGGAGCCAGAATCAGATTCTATTCTTTACGATCGAGCTTTATTCGGGGCTCTTATCGTAAAAGCTTGATGCGCGTGATACGTTTAAGTGCACACGCACGTGTGCCCGCGTAAGGAGGACTTCCCTCTGGTACTCGGGGATCATATGGAAGGGCTGCTGTGCAACCCGTGTACTTGAAGGGCCATGGAAGAAAGGGACGTGAAAGTGAAAAGCGACTTTCCTCTGTGCGCCGAGGGTGACGGGGTGAGGAGATACAGAAAGGATCCCCGGACGTAGGATGATCGAATCTAAACGAGCGCTTGCGCCTTGCAACGAACCATCCTGCTCAAGGTCACAGTACCGAGCTTACACACTCCTTTCACCCTGGGTGAAACTACCCCCGATAAGCATTTTAAGGGACTGACAGAAATTTTGCGATTAAGAAAATATCGCAACTCGCTCGACCGTAAGTTCTATGTTCTATCAGTACCTTTCTAAATCAACGAACTGTGTGTGCGCCTCGAAGGAGCATGTATTTTACGATGAAAACAGTATTTAATATTATATTTCTGTAGGTACGAAGTGAATTTTACGATGGAAGATATAATCGCGGATAGTTTTGCTACATCGGAGGAACAAGGTGTATTTGAAATCGGGTCGAAAGAGGCGCGGCGCGCTTTAGCTGCATGCGTTATTAAATATCTCTATTGCGTGAGCCTTGCTTGATAACTTTCAACTACGCACTTCATTCCGAGGTGCTCAAATATAAAACTCTCGGCAAAAACTCGTCGCGCCAGATGGGAGTGCACCGAGTGTGTGGGTTTTAACGTGAGCTCTAAAACGTCGAAACTGGTCAACCTCTTCCGGATTCGTGATGCGAAAGATTAAAAAGTGGTTCCTCCGATGTTCCCCGAATACACGATCCGTTCGATCCGTACGATCCGGAGTGTGCATCGAATCGATCGACGAAGTCCGATCGAACGCGATCGAACGCGATCGATAGAGATCGTGTTGGTCACGCGCGCAGCCAAGCACGCGGTAGCACGTGCATACACGCGCCGAGAGGAGACTACAAAGAAGACCTTGTCGACATCTTTCATTTTCTGCATACAAATCTTATCGGTACAACGAATGCACCGTATCGAACAATAAATAGATACAACGATTTCTTTTCTCCGATTCTTTCCGTATCTATCTCGTTTGGGGTTCTTTAAACGGGCATCTCGATAACGAGGAGCAAGATTGCATTAATCTTGCATACCGCTTTGGAAAGCGAGATTTTGCTATTGGCATTTTACCGTTGTCAATGCGACGATATACTTTCATTTTTCTTTTCAGCCAAGAATTTTCATTGAGGTTTACAAAAAAAAGCTGAAGTACCAGTGATAACGTCTTGTAACGCGTCAAGCACTCGGCTTTTTCACGCAGCGGTATCTCACCGCGATAGTTGAAGTCATTTAACGTCGGGCGAAAAAAAACGGTGGAAGAAAAAATGAGTTGTACGGTTGTAAAATCGCTTAACTGCATTTGTATAATGCATCGTGTTCCCCTTCTACCCCTCGCTACCGTCAATGTTTAAATACGACGTGACGAAGACACGCTCGGGTGCGCCCGTATAATATGAACCACCTCGTTTTTTATTCCACTCTTTTGCTCGCGATACTTTCGTATGGCACACGGGTATACGTATCAAAAGGACTGACATGCGGATTAATTCCGAAACTAATCGTACCGAGACGTTTCTGTATTTTCTAAACTCATCGATGTTCACGATGATCCGATCCGCCTATATTTTATACCCGAAACCATTCGTTATAAATTTGATTCCATAGAAATATTCCCTCGCGAAATCATCGGTACGAAGTTGGTGAAATAAATTGGAAGAGATTTATATTTGCGTCGTTCTTCCGCCACAAACTTTTCTCCTAAAAGATACACGAACCAATGGCGCGATTAAAATTCTCGTTTCTTCATCTTGATTCAGTGATTCGCGAAGAACGAACGACAGTGGAATAGCGTAGGAGGTGAGGCCTTCTTAATGAGTCGAGTTACACTGCAACCGCGTTATGCAATCGACAAAATTGCGGGTGCTTCGACGGTAACAATTACAACGGGCATAATTGTCGACTGAACGGAATGGTCGACGGTAGCAAACCCGAACCGTGACAATGTGTCCTTCAAATTACACGTCATATAATGCAGTATTTCATGCATCTCCGTATGCATCTCTACCACTAAAAATGATTGACCAGAAAAATGACGAAGAATAATTGTGAGTGAAATTAGATCTCGTTGATTTATTGTCATGAATTATTAGCGGTATGTATTGGATTGTATTCATTGAAAACATCGGTCGGTTAACGGATTAAGCAACCCTATCGAGTAGGAGAATCGAGCGTATCGTATTCTCGTGGCGCCGGGTCCATCCTTTACCCCGGGAATCCCGAATTTCCCATAGCAACGTGACGGTGCACTCCATTACCCATGACCTCCGCCCTGAGCCTGGGGGGTCCTCTATATCTGCGAATCAATGCAGCTCCATCGCGTGCATCCCGGCTCTCTCTAACATTCCCCGAAATGCACCCGTAGGCTAATCGCAATGGGAATGCGCCATGCAACGACATGCGATTCAAGAAACAAGAACGGAACGGAGACCATCGTCGTCGCGTTTCTTTACTCTCTTTACTCTCTTTCTCCGCGTGGCAATTTACCTGGCGCACGTACCGCGCGAAAGGATAAAGAGATCTGGTTTTCCATGAAATCCAGAACGCGCGTACATTACCGAGTGATCTCTCTACAGATTCGCGTTACATCTCCCGTGGTACGATAATAGATAACAATAATATATTACAACCCCGTGTACGTGGATGGAGACATAAATAATGGTGGAGAGTGTGACGAAGTAGATTTTATACCTTCACGGTGTAAGGGGTGTAGATTTGATTGAAACGATTACCGCCGGAATATATGAATGAAATGAAATTAAAATGGAACTCTAGGTAAACGGAGACGGTATATAATAATGGAAGAGGGTAATACGTCATTCCAGCTGATTTAAATACATTAATTTTAACTATGGTTCGCTGCCATAAGAAATATTTCCGAATAGATCTCGATAAGATCTTAACTCCACGCAGGAAGATCTGGAACGTGAGATAGGGGTTATAGTTTTATCTTGAAACTTCCGCGAGTTCTACTGGAACTTTGCCGGAATATTTTTCTCTCTCGCGCACCGTCGGCCACTGCTACTTGGATTATACAAATACTTCGCTCATAAATATGTATATATTATAAATCAGTTATGAATAGAGTTATCGTTGGAGGAATATCAGAAGCGGAGATACGAAGACAAAGAAGGCAGAACTTCAGCTCGCGACGGGCAGAGTGGTAGCGTTAAAACGCACATATTCGGCATTCCTTGCATTTATGTTCGAGCCAATTGACTTTTAAGCAATGCGTTTCCTCCGTTAGTTCGATTTCAATTCGCACACGATCACTTTCTCGCGTATCGTTTATGATTCGGTAATAGTAAAGTGCATAATATTCTTGGCCCCAGACCTCGGGGTTAACGAAAGAATAGGAAGTCGCCGATACCGAGTCTAAACGATGAGTAATACTCTGTCTAGGAATTCAGTTTCGCTGTCAAGGTCTACATCGAGACACTATCGAAAGTATATCGAAAATATCCTCCAACATCATCGATGTACGGAAACATTATCGTATCCCCTAAAGTTAGGAAAATCAGGAAAGAGAAAATGATGTTGCTGCAAAGAGACATTGAGAGGAGAAAAAAAGGAGCACGAAGTCGAAAGGAGAATTCCGTGTATGCAGCTTCGAGAAGCACACTCGTCGAGACGAGAGCGTGCATACCGGAAAATCTTTTGGAAAAACAAACCACCCTTTGCTAGAAGCGCGTATCCTCGGCCGGGTGCACGCGGATAGAGTGTAGGTAAAATAAAAGTGCAAGAACGTAATTAGAAGTAGAAGGGAATAGCGTAATAACACGCTAAACGTGGGTGCAAGCATACGTGCTCGAAGTTGCTCCGAAAGAGGGAACCCTCTTGCCCGAAGTGAACGAGTTAATTTTAGTTTAATCGACCGACCTGATATGAAGAGCTCGCATACGAGCGTTGATGCACGTACGTAAGTACGTATACGTAGGTGAACTCTCCGAGAACGAGTCACGGTATAGACGTGCATACGGGAGAACTTGTAATGCGTCGGTGGCTTACGTGAACCTCGATGCACAACCAACGTTTTCCCCACCACTGAATTCATTTCCGAGTTTCCCGACCCTTGGACAACCTCGGTTAATCATGGAAACATCCAGGACACCGAATTCTTAGAGTTTCATTCCGAGCGGGTTAAACTGCATCGCCGTAAGTTACCTCCAGAATTTAAGTACGCTAAGTACGCTAAATACGCTAAATACGCTAAATACGCTAGACACTTAATCGATTCGAGTGTATCGTAGCAAAAAATGTCACTGCAGTTCTGCCTGAAATTTTATTTTAGAAACGACGCGCGGTTGTTCGAACCTAAATCCGCGACTTAATCCGATGATCATCGGTAAGCGTGTACGACAGAAGCATTGAGCAATTCTTTATATCGCGGTCTGATTAGTTGCATCAGAACTTTTTGTCCGAACCTATACATCTGTAATATATCCTTCGCTTCACCGTACCTTCACCGACCGGTCCTTCTCTCTTTATCTGGTTTTAACCCGATGATATACGCACCATAACCCGAGTGCTTACGAGAGGCTTCCGTTTCAGAGCCAAAGTGCATATGGACTGCTCGTGTAAATGGGACGGATGAGAGGGGTTCGAGGTCGTTCGGATCGAAATCGTTCAATTAAGGTCACAGACTGTAAAACCAACTATCATGGCAACTGCCAAATCACAAATGTATAACTTGGACTTTTCGCATATTTCGAACGTTTCATCGAAATGTGCATCGTTATGCCGATATTCTAGTTAGAAGTATCTCAAGTCCCGTACCACCCTTGTCTTTCTATTCCGACTAGTCGTCGTTGCACTCGGCGAGGGCTAAAGTGCAACATGTGCCGAGCGTGCAAGTGGCGAACAGAACGACAGAGGGGTTCGAGGACGGCCGTTTACGGTGTTCGACATTATTCGAACAATGTACTCTCGTTATTTATCTAACTGGCTATTGTTAGAACCAATAAGTTCGTGAAATGATTTGGAACCTTCCAAAATAGACACCCCTCGAGTACCCGCGGTCGCTCGTTACCGGTTTGTTAAGATTTTCATTTCGAGACGATACCATGTCAAAAGCGGATCGTGAACTATTAGCGAAGATAGTTATCGTATTCTTAGATATTAACGTATTCCCTCTAATAATAATGTGAAGGGCGTACTTCGTAAACGGGAGGCTAGACGAATAGCAATCGGACGGAGGTAGACGGAGGTAGACGGAAGGTAGAAATAGTGTTCGTACAATGAACTATAAATGAACTCGTTAAAGATACCGCGTGTTGATTTTCAGCCGGGCAGACAATTAGTATACGTGCATACAAATGAATCGACGGGTTCTAAAAATGAGAAGTCTCGTTGCATCTGTTTTTGAGGAATCGTAGAAAAAGAGGGAAGCCGGAAATCGCGGAAAAAGGGGGGAGAAAAGTAGCGGAAGGGCGGAGCGCTTGCGCGACGAGCTCGTTTCCATGGCTTCGTTCGTTTCACGTAGCAACAGGAGGACTTTTGACCCCGTTCGATTGTCCTTCGAAACAACTCGGTGCCTCATCGTTTTCTCCCGCTTTACCGGCCACGAGAGGTGAAACGCATCGTTGAACCGTACTTAGACGTCACCTTTTTTTAAGCTCATTACTTAACCCCACTTATCATCGAACACTTAACGAGTCCCTGTCCTAAAGCGAGAGGATAGTTTCACGGGAAATTAGTCGATGTAACTCCAAGAATATAGTCCGTAGACTGGCGAATATCATCGGCGAACCTAAGTCCGGACTATCAATTCTTCTTCACCCCTTCGTGTCAATGCGCATACTTTAACGTCGAACAATTTCGAAAGCGGCAATCACCAATGACGCACGAGTTTAATTTTACAAACAGGTCAATGCATAGAGGAGCATGCGATAGGGACGGTAAGCGCAATAAACGAAAAGTAATCTACGAGAACAAGAATAATTTTAGTAACGGCCGATATATTTTCTTATTCGTAAAGAAATAAACGAGGAAGAATCGTTAGGAAAAAGATGATAGAAGTGCGTTGTGCACGCGCGTGCACGAAGCAGGTTCTTTGCCAAATTACGATCAGCTGTTTAGACATAAATCCCAACTTGTACTAACCAAATTCCTTCGCGAAATAACCCTGCCAGAACAAGAACAGAAACGTTTTTGAAGTTCCTTGACTTTCGGCCTTTAATCGTATCAGGGTTGAATTTCTTTTTAAATGGAAATCGAAACAGAAGAAAGGTTATTTCCCGCACATCGATTCATATTCGTAATCTGTGTGCTACGAATCTTCCGTTTCCGTTCCGTTCCGATCCGTTCCTTCTTCTATCATTCGCTAAACTTATGACCACGGAATATTTCTCTGTAATAAATATTTATTATTGCATCTAATTACATATTAATCGGGACAAGCTGAGAGCATGACACGTCTATTATTTTCATTGCTAATAAAATTTTCTATGTCATGATTCATGACGATTTTACAATGCAGGAATATATTAGGCAGGTTAAGGGTCGTACGAGAAAAGTGGGCGCGATGAAAATTATCGTTTTTATACGGATAATGATAATGTTTGCGGTCCTTTGCAAAAAGAATCATCATAGATGCCCCATCCTGTTGCACTACGAAGAGCGAAACACTTCTACCGTATAAAATGCCGATTATAAAAATAAACGAAGTTACCTCGACCGTATCTGAATTTCTATCATTTTCCAAAATACGATTTCCAGAACTGGGAGGAAATACTATCACCGACCAATTAGTAAGAAACCTAGATTCGTCTGTCCCGTGTGTATTAAAGTCACCGGAACGTAAGTAATTAAATTTGTACAGTTGTCGAGGATAGAGTATCGTCCGTTCTACGAATATTCGGAAGCATCAAATCGTTTCTACATTTATTCCACTAATTCTTTGGACACTTTATATCGAGTGTATATTCAATTTTACTTATCGTTCAGGAAACCAGGCATTAATATTAATAAACGTCTATTCCTAATCACAGGACACTTTTCATCTCTGCCGAAAAATCATTTTTAAAGACGTATAACTGAACTGAAGGTATAACTGAACTGTTTATAACTTACGATAATTAGATTGCTTCGAAGAGTAACCCGGAAGGGTTATGCATATTGAAATGTAGATTATATTAATAACAGACACACTAATAGGATAATTATACAATCCAGAACATAAAGATTCGTGGTTAAATCGTGATAAATTAAAGAACACGTGGGAATAAAGAGCGATGACTGCACTCAAAAAATAGTGATAGGTAAAATCAATCGCGATCGAACATGGGAACTTTTTAGTAATGTTATAACCAAGATGGCGGCGGACGAAGAACAAGGGACAATAGTGCAATTATAATAAGCAATTTTCTCGGTAGAAAATCGAAATAACGTAGGTACGTTCCTGGGTCGTATGATGGTAAATGTACGTGGTGGGAGAGAAGAGGGAAAGAGGAGAGGGATGTGTCGTGTTTCATAAAAGAAACTGCTGGAAGGAAGGATGATGAGGTAAGGTGAAGGGGAACACGATAGTGCACCACTTGAAATCGGCGCGGTTCCGTTTGTTACTATGCTACGGTGTCGCCCTCTAAGACGATTAACTCGACGAGGTGCATCAGCCGATGCATAATTCCTTATTTAAATGAAGAAAAAAAGAGGAACGGGGCAGCTAATTTCCACTGTGCATCGTAAATCAAGGGCATACAACGCGAAATTCACGAAAATATGTAAGTTCCATCGAATATTGGTTAAATTTTCTACTAAAATATCGGAAGGTACACCTAGCGTACATACGGTCGCTGGAAGACTCGACCAGAGTGATCCATAAAAATCACTTTTTACGTATTTAATAAGTTTAATATAATATAACGTCCAACATGTTGCTGCATTATGCGCGACGCTTTTCTGCGGACTTTATATATGTATAAAATATACCTATACCCCCCCCAGTGAAATATATGATACCCGTTGTAATTTACATGTTTAGGTTAAGATCCTAGATGTAAGACATCGCTAATATTATTTCGCATTTGTATTAAGATTCTCATTTGACACGAAAGAGAATTAATTTAATGTGAATTAATAATATATATTGGCAAATATGTTGCTGAAACTTACCATTACACTTAACCCCAACCTTTCCATTGCCCCAAACATAATCTTCACCTACAACAATAAATGAAGGAAACCTTTATGATTTCATGTTAGCTTGTAGATTAATGTTAGGTCTTATTGAAAAGAGGTAAGATACTTACAGTGCTTGCAGAGAACAGGGGTTACAAAATATACATCTATGAGCACATGATTATTATTAGCTTGTGTGTTGGTTGACTCAGTTACATATACTGGAATAATAAGATAGATAGTTTGTATTATAAATTCATACTTCACACTTATCTCATAAATAAAAGCAATTTATTTACCGTATGGCCCATTGCTGAGGGTTACATAAGGCGACTCTTCTTCATTGTGAGTGTCTAAGTACGGTGATAAGCTTCCTTTCAGCATTAGGACTCCCTCGTGTGTACCCTTAATGTCTGGAAAAGAAATGATTTTCCAAGAATTAGATTTTTTTGAAACATCGAAAATACCTACATTTATAAAGTAATACAAATATTTACCAGGTACAAAGTCTGCCACTTAGTTCTTATTGTAAATTCTGGCGAAACACTCTTCCTAACCCCCAAAAAGGAGTGTTATCAAAAATGTATTAAAAAACGATCACATTAACAAATTGTTTTTTTCCATGGAAAAATATATCACTGCCAACTTGTTTATCAGTCATACATGGTATGGAAACATGAAAAATTTTGCACAACACTGCAATCACAGAACATAATCTCTCCTGACAGTAAAGCATCCTCTTCTTGGACTTAGAACATTTGTTTGTCACTTTGAAATAGTTGATTCCATTAGTATCTTGCCAGTCAGAATAGATTGTTATTTAATTGTTGATATACTCTATTTAAGAGTATTCTTAACTTGTTGAGCATTGTATAGGAAATTGCTTCTTCTTTATCAAAGATAAAGACTATGTAGTTACTAGACACCAGCAATTATAAAAAACTTTCAGTAACTCTCATTTAAAAGGACTATTTCTTTCTCTGTATTTAAAATATTTTCCAGTACATATGTATAACCATAAAGTGATGTACTCTTAGCAATGTACAAGTGTGATGATGACAATTCTGTTGACAACAGTTTCTGTAGTGTCAACTCAAAATGTCTTCAAACTAATATGATATGAACACAATGATAATTATTCCTGCATATGAATGCAAAGCATTATGTCTCTATCATTCTTTCTTGAATTTCTTTCGTGGTGATCCACTGTTTAAATATACCTCTTCCCTCTTTTCAGTATTTATCTCATATAGTCTCATATCCACTAAACCCTACTTGCAATTCCTGTAACATGCAAACCAGAATTTTTGCATTATACACTATGGAATATATTTTTCGTGATTAAATCTGTTCATTATTAACTACATTAACATATACGATCATTGTTATTATGATGTTAATGAAATAAATATCGTAGTGCAATGATTTTTTACGCGAACGCAGGAAGTTAATATTTCCGAAATTTGACGACGGAACGCGATGAATTTTTAACAGATATTTTTACGTGGCGACTGTCCGCGTTGATGTCCATAATTTTGAAAATGTGACAGACATAATCGTGCCGTTATTTAAATACTATTATCACAGTTTATAATTTCTCAAATAAGGTGACATAACGCGATGAGTCAGTCGTGCATTAACAAAGAATGTCCCGATTTCGTGTATTAAAGACCCTCCGAATTATTACGTTAAATATAACAGAGAAATATAGCCAATCGTGCACTTGTTCGTATACTATTATTGGAACTTGCAATAGCGTTACTTTTTTGACAGAATTCGGGTGATTAATTGACAACACAACTTCTCAACTTTTCACGTGAAATTTTATAACTTAGCATGAGAAATATGTATGAGCCTAACAGAAATTCATAGAGTGATATAAGTGGGACGATTATAAGATAAAATTTCTATAAACAGTGAGGGAACACCACGCACAAATCCACCAATTTTATTACCACAAACGTCAATATTCCGCGGAGCATAATCGAAAGAACTCACGGTTATCACAAAAAGGCACACTGCAGGATTAACGAAATTTCAAAGAGTATAATTTTTCCCCTATTTTTAGCATTTCACAATAGTCTCGCCGAGTGGAGAGGAGATATATATCCAGGTACCCCAAAACTCCCGAGTTGTCTTCGAATCTCAAGCGGCAACAAAAAGTTCCGCGCGCGCGACCGGTTCCTCCACGAAAATCCCTTAATTTCCGGGAAACGATTTATTTCTTTTTTATCAAAACAAAAGGTAGATCTACTAGTATCGTTCGTCTTCGTCGACGTCGTCGTCGGTCACATGGCGGCCTGTACACGCGTAAAACTTCTACAGCGCACGCCTTCGATGACGAATCCCTACGTTGAAAGTGAATTTACCCGGTGATTATCGTGTAAATAATCCCCCGGTAATAGCATCTGCCTATTTTCATATAATCTACGGTGTTCTTTTCACGTATTTTTACACACTTTTAATGTAAACCCTGCGTATGACGATCAGAAACCGATCCGAAGATTAGGTTTGATCTTACGGAGAAGAAACTTGGACGGAAGAATCGGTGGGGGTAGCTAACTAGTCGTAGGACTTTGACAATATCGCGATAACTCGGAAATCGTTTTAGACCAACGAAAACACTACCTTCGCACTTGCTTTACACCGTATCCCTTTAACCTTTTTTTCTCGTATCTTGGGTGTCGATTAACGACGAGGAAACTTGGAAAGACCAGTAACTGACAAAGAATTGTTTCCCATGGTCGGGGTACGAACGAACACGGTTAGGCCTGGTTCAGAGCAGTTGAGGGCGCTGCATTTTGATCGTTATTTACGCTGTAGACAGATATGAAACTTCCATATCAGTTTTATTTTTTATTAGCTCACCCACATTCTCTACACCCTTACTTAAATCCGAATATTTTATTTATAATATGAAAGCAAGAGCTACTCAGTATTACATACAAGCTAAAGAGAGTAGATGACGAATTAATTTCAAAAAAATATTCAATATCATTAACAGATTTATAATGATTAATTAACGGGAAAAATTTGCATAACGAATAAAAAGATATATTATCTAAGACCAATATTACTTGTATAATTGTTATTGTGTAAAAACGGGGTGAGAATGTTTTCAGTTAGGGACCCTATATCCATCCCCACCCCTTTTTAATTTCGTCCTGGTTGAGCGCATTTTGGAACGCGATCAGCTTGACATTTGCTTTTTATTCTCACGTGGATGAGATACACTCTGTGCTGTGCTCTCGTAGTGGACAGCAATCGTTTCCTTATATAGAAATTCAGGACACTGAGAGAAGAGAAGTAAAGCGTTAAAATGGTTCGTGTAATTAGTCAAGAAACTTATAACGAGGTCGTGAATGAGAATATCGAAGAGTTTTCGATGAGTTCCGAGGAAGCGATCGAAGACGCTATTAAACAATTCGAGGCACAGGTACTCCGATTTGTTTATCTCAATTTTTCTGACTTAAAGATCAATTAGAAATGCGATGTCGTTTAATTTCAACGTTCACTGATACTTGGTGACTCGACAATTTCAAAATTCTCAAAATCTGCTTGATGTCAACCAAGTTATTACAATTATTGTTGTCATAACTACGGAATTCTTGATGATTCAAACGCCATCAAAAGAATGAGTGAGAATTATGTATTTTTTTTTTTAATATTGTGCTCCGAGCTTATGATTTACCGTCGTTCGTAAGAATCCATTTTTCTCGGAAATATTTAGCGATGGACGGGAGGATATTTTTGTTTCATTAAATTAATTCATATGGATTTAGTTTGATCGAAATAATGAAAATAACATGGAATTGGGAGCACATTATGTAATTGCTCTCTTTACCATGGCTGTTTTTATCACATCTATTTTTACAGGGTATAGATTTAAGCAACATCATTAAAGATTTGGCTCTGGGTAATGACAATGAATTAATAGTTAAATATATCGATCAGATCAATGTAGCAATAGCTGACAAAAATTATGAAACTGTATTACAAGCTCTGGATAATTTAAAATCCGAATTAGACAAAGATATTGCGCGTAGAGTATATGCTGGTAATCAGGGGGGGTATGGCACATTAATAAAATTAATGCAAGAATGTCGTAATAATGTTACTATACTAAGACCTGCAGTAAAAACAATAACATCATTAATGTCTGGTAATCCGGACTTGTTGAATGACGAGGGAGTAGCTCTTCAAATAGAGTAAGTGTTCGTTTACTGCAAATATATAAGCATCCCTTTCACTCTTATGTATTGTTTTAAACGACAGAATTTTAGACAAACAAAAGGATATCCCAGCATTACAGTATCTTCTGCACTGGATAAGGGAATGTTGTATAAAACACGAATTAAATAGACAGCGTATTTTTAACGCCGATATTTTTAATAAATTGAAAAAAATTTTAATTCGTGAAGATGCGACAGGCCCTGAAATAAGGGATGCTTGTTCTGTAATTCGAGCTTTAGTTTTGGACGACGATATCAGACACGAATATGGAAAGGCACACGAACACGCGAGCGTTATCGCGAAGGGTGCTCTTAACGTTATTACCGGTTTAGTTCCACGTAAACACAATTTTTTGTTTATATATATTCTAAATTTTTCGCATAACGCGATGTAAGTACGTGGCATTCATGCAATAATTTTTACGTAACGCAGGATACAAAAAAGACAAAGCCGTGGTAGGTGATCTAATAATCACATTAGCCGCGTTAATAGTAAGAAATGAATTTTGCCAAGAAGTCGAGGATGCGGGTGGTTTGAAATTCGTAATCGATGTAATGATCGATTATCCGGATTCGGAGAAATTAAATTGGCAGGCATTGAAATTACTGAAAGCACTTGCTGGGAACGATAACGTCAAATCCAATATCGTAATAGCGGGTTGCGCTCCGTTAATTGTGTCCGCGATAAGTAGAATGAAAGTGAGTTTAAACTGGAAAGCATATTGTCTTGTGGCAAATTTTAATTTTGCTTTGTTTTGTGCGGTTTAGTGTTCGATATTATCGAAATAATTTCAATTTCTAATCGATCTTAGGAATCTGAGTGTGTTGTGGCCGCGGGCCTTGCATGTGTTTCTGCATTAACGCTGAGATGTCCCTCAAACGCTGGTGTGTTTTATGATTGTGGAGCTCCGATTATAATCATAGACGCGATGAAAGCTTATCCTAAAAATATCGGTCTATTGAAGCAAGCTTCCTGGGCGATCAGAAATATGTCGGTCAGAAATAAGGCAGAGTGTAAAGAATTTATTGCCTATGGTATAGAGGATGTCCTGGTAAGTTCCCTCCAACTGCACGGCTCGAAACTCGAAAGTGACGTGAAAGCAGCCTTGAGAGACTTGGGACTGAAAGTAGAGTTGAAAGAAAGATGGACTGGAAAGGGCGTGAACTTAAACCAGGAAACCGAGTGAATGGAAATAAAACTCAATTTTATGACTTGCCAGACACCTTTATGCTTTTCACGTACAAGTGATAAATTAAAGCTGGAGAATAACGTTGCGCCGGATAAAAATATCCATCGACACTAGTGTTCGCAGTAGAACGATATATCTTTACTATTTATATGTACCTAATACGAATATATGTATATGCGATCGTTTTTATAACTCCATTTTTATATGCCGTCCTATATTTATATATTGAAAATTACAATGCGTGTATAATAAATTATAGCCGTTAACACAACATTGAATACAATCCCCTAAAGTCACATCGAACTGCGATTCAGTCGATTATTATTCGCTCGGCAACATTACGATTATCCGTCATAAAATGGAATTTAATACTCAACATTTAACACCGATATTATTATTTTTATCTTTTAGATAAAATGTTATAAGTTCAGGCCTAACGCTTCTGAAATTCGGGTCTCCCAAATTTTCTTGAGCAAGGTCAGGTGTTTTCTGAACATCCATTTCATTGAGAGATATCGTTGCAAGCCACATTTAATTTAATTAATACATCTACTGGTAAAAACTGTACATTCACTTTACGTGACAGTTTTTATGAATTAATTGTTATTCGTTGTACTTTACTCCTGCAGCAGACTACGATAATATCACAGTCTTTGACGAGAATAGATTTCTTTAAAAGAAATTTCTTATTCCTCCACAGCAAGGTATGTGTTTACATTCATCGTATTAACGAATGAATATTAACTTCATTCAAAACTTCAATTGTCGGAAAAGTTAGTAAATATCATTTAGACGAGGGGCTTCTCGCGTCACAGCCCTAGCTATTAATATTTGGTTACACCGAAAAATACAATACGAATGGTACTTAAATAACTGTTAATTATAAATATATTTTATTGAATGTCAAACGCGCTGCAAATCTTTATATTCATTCGAAACGGATAAATACTCGGTCCAATTAAAATAATAAAAATTATAAAGAAACACTTACCTGATAGAAATTAACAATTCCGATAGCGAGAATAATATTCTGTTTACAAATCGCGTATTTAAATTGCATTTGATTAAAGACCTAGGAAACAAGGACATTTGAAATAAGTGTAAGATTGCAGCCGATAATTGCAGCCGATAATTATTTTTATATTACAAATAAATTCGTGATAAAAACGGAAATCGTAAATCAAAATCGCGGAGTCATTTCGATACGATATGTTAATTAAATGCTGAATATCGGAAACTACTCGGACATGGCATTCATGCTCCGGTTCGCCGATATCGGTACACACGATAAATAATGTTATTTTTACTAATACAGCCTACCTATCGAAGTACCTAGCACATGCAGGGCTATCGAACACGATTTATTATATTTTTTTCACGTGTTTGCTCAAATTCCTTTTAGTTTCTGTGCCCGTTTTCTCGCGCATAGCACGCGTGTCAGTCGCGACTTACCGAGGGGCGTAAAAATAATGGCGACAAGTTATTCGGTCGCAATTATTCGAAATCAAAGTGTTACGATTAGTTTTCGAGGCTCATCGGATCTTTTCTCGTTCAGAGATCAACCGAAAATAGTAATCGAAATATTAACGGGCTCGGTAAAAATACGCCCCCAAATGTATCTGCGCGATATCGCCCATGCCTCCGTGTAAATATTTATCAACACGTGCTAATAAATTATTCTCTATATTAACGTAGGTGTTTGCATGTATATACGTGTAAGTACATGCTGTTTATATGAAGAAACACGTGAATTAATTAATCGGTTTTGAGCGACTAGTTAATTTCTCTAGGGTTTATCGAAGAATATCATCCTCGTTGTGTCGAGGAGGCATATTTGTGTTAAATCAAATCCTACATATGCTGTTCTCTGTTTACGACAGTCTTATTAATCGGTGCGATTACTCTGTTCTTAATCTTCTTCGTATCGTAACTAAAGTACGATTTCAATCGAACACAAACGGGTATGATAATCGTGCAGATCGAAACCTGCGCGAATCTTTGCATTGTCTTCGTGAACGATTATTCGCGACATCGGCAGCACGAGAATTTGTAGTACTTTATTCGGCACAAACCGCTTTTCACAACCAGATTGCAATTCGGATACTTGTCGACGCATTCTGATCCTTCGTAGATTTCTGCGAATCACATTCGGCGAATTAATTTCTGTAATTAATATAAATATGAATATAGTAATAGATTGTTTAACTTACTTTTCGGTGATTTGGTGGGCGGTTGCGTGACGGTTCTACATGGTTCTAAATTACATCGTTGCTGTGCGAATGGTTTCGCGGATTCTACGCAATTCGCGTTTGTGATACCTTCGAGAATACAGCGAATCAATCTCGTCTGTATTCCACCGCCGCAACTTGCCGAACACTGAAAATAATTTCGAAACATATATAACAGTTATATCTTGCTTTTTAATATTTGCATCTTTATAAAATTTATGAATCTACCTTCGACCAGTCGGAAGTGAACCATGCTGGTGCACACGTGGGTGTTCCGCAAACTTGTTCGTTCGCGGGCCTCGTATCGTTGCAGTTTTTTGCGGGCAACAAAACAAAGTCACCATTTTTCTTTCCCGCGCAAAGAACGTCTCGGTGTTGGATTCCAACGCCGCAAGATACGGAGCACTAAAATTATACGCGAAGAAAACTTTATGGAATAAATTGAGAAGTAATAAATTAAAAATATATTCATCGCGAAGAATATTTTGATTTTCTATCAGTGTTAGTAATCTTTTTTTTACTAACCGAAGTCCATGGACCGGTAAACCATTTGGCACTATCGCAACTTGTTCCTTTACCGAAACAGTATCTCTCAGTTTCCGGTCTCTCTTTGGGATTACAAAATAACTCACTGCCATCAGAACACGCTACTTGCCGGGTTTCCACTCCACTGCCACACTCCATCGAACACTGTTCAAATAGATACGATTCTTCAAACTATACTATTGTAATTTAGAATAAAATAATTTCTAAATAAACATATTTCACCTTGGAGGACCACTGGGAGTACAACCAAGGAGACCGGTGGTCCGTACTTCCGGTACTACAGGAAGAACCATCGCAGACTTTTTGCGACTCCGGTTTATTAGATAGCTGACAAGGTTCTCCGGAAGTGATGCAGGTAACTGTACGATTGCGAATTCCGCGTCCACAGGTTGCCGAACACTGTAAAAATCCAATTGATCGGATCGGTTGAGTTCAATGAAATACTTAAAAGTATATTGGTGAAATGATTCGCGCGAACCGGTTCGGTAAGAATGATTTTTGCCGATGCAAAGAGGGGAAGCGAACGCGAGGGATAAAGAGGAAGGTATATGAATATAATGACATAGAATTATTTTAATAAAACATACCGGTCCCCAAGCACCGACGTCCCACCTGGGTGTGTCGTGTTGCGAGTGCATTTGCCTTAATTCCGGAGCAGAGCTCGGGCAAGCCGGTTTCGTACAGGTTTCCACGGTTCTGAAATCCGGTGGCTGAATGCACGCACCGCCGGCGACGCGCATTGTTAACTTTGAATTTAGTTCCTGTACGCATTCCAATTTTCGGCTCCTAGTTCCGGTGCCGCAGCTCACTGAACAATCGCTCCACGGTTCTGGCCTCCATCTAATTGCGATTCATTTTTATTAACCTTCAGTTATTATCGAAACATATTATTATTTATTATATTACCTTGCCGGACAGGGATGATTGTTGCAACGCAAAGATGGAGGCTGTTCAGGCTTCTCTATGTTCCGACAACGCTTTTCATTCACCGCCATTTGATTCGTTTCACGAATACATTTAAATATCGCAGTTTGGAGACCTGCCGAAAGATGTAGATTAACAATATGTTTTGTTCAAACAATGGGTCCCAGAATCGCAAAAATGTGAAGGGGTATACCTTCAAAAATTCTCAAAAACTAAAAGTCGCCAAAATCGCCTCTAGACCATCCAAATCGATGGTATATGATGCCTAATGATGTTCTAGGACCGATTTGGGTCGAAAGAAGTGGTTTAAAAATTTGTTCGGCCAAAAAATAGGTCGACCCAAAATCGCAAAAATGTGAAGGGGTATACCTTCAAAAATTGTCAAAAATTAAAAGTCGCCAAAATCACTTCTACACAACCCAAATCGATGGTGGGTGATGTATAAACATATTCTATGATGATTTTGGGTCGAAAGAAGTGGTTAAAAAATTTTTATTGGTCAAAAATAGGTCGAACCCAAGTTGAAAAAATGTGAAGGGGTATACCTTCAAAAATTGCCAAAAATTAAAAGTCGCCAAAATCACTTCTACACGACCCAAATCGGTGGTGGGTGATGTACAAACATATTCTATGGTGATTTTGGGTCGAAAGAAGTGGTTAAAAAATTTTTATTGGTCAAAAATGGGTCGAACCCAAGTTGAAAAAATGTGAAGGGGTATACCTTCAAAAATTGTCAAAAATTAAAAGTCGCCAAAATCACTTCTACACAACCCAAATCGATGGTGGGTGGTGTATAAACATATTCTATGATGATTTTGGGTCGAAAGAAGCGGTTAAAAAATTTTTATTGGTCAAAAATGGGTCGAACCCAAGTTGAAAAAATGTGAAGGGGTATACCTTCAAAAATTGCCAAAAATTAAAAGTCGCCAAAATCACTTCTACACGACCCAAATCGGTGGTGGGTGATGTATAAACATATTCTATGGTGATTTTGGGTCGAAAGAAGTGGTTAAAAAATTTTTATTGGTCAAAAATGGGTCGAACCCAAGTTGAAAAAATGTGAAGGGGTATACCTTCAAAAATTGTCAAAAATTAAAAGTCGCCAAAATCACTTCTACACAACCCAAATCGATGGTGGGTGGTGTATAAACATATTCTATGATGATTTTGGGTCGAAAGAAGCGGTTAAAAAATTTTTATTGGTCAAAAATGGGTCGAACCCAAGTTGAAAAAATGTGAAGGGGTATACCTTCAAAAATTGTCAAAAATTAAAAGTCGCCAAAATCACTTCTACACAACCCAAATCGATGGTGGGTGGTGTATAAACATATTCTATGATGATTTTGGGTCGAAAGAAGCGGTTAAAAAATTTTTATTGGTCAAAAATGGGTCGAACCCAAGTTGAAAAAATGTGAAGGGGTATACCTTCAAAAATTGCCAAAAATTAAAAGTCGCCAAAATCACTTCTACACGACCCAAATCGGTGGTGGGTTGTGTATAAACATATTCTATGATGATTTTGGGTCGAAAGAAGCGGTTAAAAAATTTTTATTGGTCAAAAATGGGTCGAACCCAAGTTGAAAAAATGTGAAGGGGTATACCTTCAAAAATTGCCAAAAATTAAAAGTCGCCAAAATCACTTCTACACGACCCAAATCGGTGGTGGGTTGTGTATAAACATATTCTATGATGATTTTGGGTCGAAAGAAGCGGTTAAAAAATTTTTATTGGTCAAAAATGGGTCGAACCCAAGTTGAAAAAATGTGAAGGGGTATACCTTCAAAAATTGCCAAAAATTAAAAGTCGCCAAAATCACTTCTACACGACCCAAATCGATGGTGGGTGATGTATAAACATATTCTATGGATGATTTTGGGTCGAAAGAAGCGGTTAAAAAATTATTCGGGTCAAAAATAGGGTCCTGATACTCCATTATTATTAATATATTAATCTCAAGTTCGTAATTCAATCGTATATTACCATGTATGGCTGAAAAAAAATTTGCGTACACTCCCCCCGTTCTGAAGTCGGGGACGTCGAGACCCCAACTGTGGAAGTGCAGCCATGTTGCATTACCTATATGCCCTTTAAACTTCGCCGCTTGCCGCCGAATTACTGACCTACCGCAACACCTATACCTCTCCGCGCTCCATCCCTTACCCGCAGTCGGGGTCAAGACGTCCCCGAGTTCACAACGTGGGGGCTGTCGCAAATTTTTTGTATTACCTTCTAAAATTGTCAAAAAATCAAAGTCGCCAAAATCGCTCCTAAATGCCCCAAATCGATGGTATATGATGTACAAACATGTTCTAGGACCATTTTGGATGGAAACAATTGTATTAATAACCCCGCCTTACCCTATTACTACAGAATGGATGCGGTTAGTGGAGAAAGGCGGAAGAAACAATTACGAGTAATATCTTCATCCCAAATTATAGAAGTCATTTATTTATGACAGTTGTCAGAAATAGGGATGAGTAGAACGGCCCCGATAATTGACTGGACGTTAGATATTAGTTCACCCGTATGACCGTCAGTCTGAATTAAAAAGATCAGTGCAGTCCTTTTAGTTGTACGAGATTAAATAAAATCGCGCACGAATTTCAAACGAGCAAAGGAGTAAGTAGAGAGACATAATAAGGCGGTGACGGATGTGGGGCTTCCTGGCAATAAATTTCGTAAATTGAGGAGGACTTCCGTGATGCCAATATAATCGTAATCTAGCAAGCTTTCAAAGCGAGCGATAATAACGAAACGAACGTCTCTCGAATAACTTCCCACGCGCGTCTCGATTATAAACGAAGTCACTGCCCTGCTGGATCCTGGCGCGAGCTTTAATTATCTACACATTTTTTGTCTAATGGTCAATTTAATTAGCGTGTTCAATAAAAACCATCTCGTCATAATTCATCTCTGTAAGACAATAAAATATTGACGCGCGGGTAAATAGCATTTGAGATCGATCATCGTTTCTTCGGGGAAAGCAATTATAATCGAATTCTTCCGAAATCATACGAGATTCGTATACCCGTATAAAGTCGGTAGACAAATTCCTTACCTCCTCCGCATTCCTTGGAGCACGGGGTCAATCCGGCCATCTTCCAAGTGAATTTCATCCTCCTCTTCTTTTTGGCTTTCGACTTTGGCTGATCACCGGCCATCACCGTGGTCGGTGGATGCTTCATCTCTTCCTTCCGTCCACCGTCGTGTGCTCGCGCGCGATCACGATCGCGATTCGCCGGAGATAAATCGGCTACTCGATCGGATCTGGAAAACGAAGAATAGCAAACCATACGAACGAAGACAAATCGCAGGAATTCACTTCGCTTGCATTCACCATAGATACTCATTCTTGACTTTAAGTTACGAGGAAGGAATAGAGGTTTTCCTCGAGATACTTGGAAATTTACTTGCTTCGATTATATCGAGATATGATATCAAAAATTATATATATATTACATTCTTGTTCTAGGAATCGTTGGTGTCACACGAGTATCGAAGCCAGGAATTTCGTTGCCAGGATCGTTCGCGTCGATTGGTCCTGAAAGAAAATGTTTGCCGTGGAAGGTAAGACATATATAATTCATTTTGAAGGTAAGAAAAATATTTTCTTACCTGCCGTAAGAAGCGGCGGTGCTATAATGGCGTTTCCATTCGGTACTTCCTTCAATGGTAACATGTACTTGTAAAGTACACCCGGATTTAATTCCTGCGCCAAGATCTGGTGGGAGTCGACGTACATAAGTGTAACGCATAAAGTGTTAGCCATAAATTAAGCGATATCAGGGACGTTTTTTACGAGGATACCTCTAGTTGCAAAGAATCATTTATCGGTCCAGTGGCAACGATGCACTCCACGCGGTTCCTGTCACCCCTCTGGTATGTTAATGTCGTACCAGCCGCTTTATAAGTACCGCTGGGACTGTAAGCCCACGGTCCATTTAGGATGTAACTACCGTTACTGGCTCTCAATGCTAACGGATCGAATTACTCGTTTAATTAACTCTCTTAATTCTTCCTTCCATTGGTCTTAGGACTATTTTATTCAACTTATGCGATACCGATTCGAATCGACGTAGAAGTTTTGCACGAGTTTTTTACGTAGCCAGCTACCATCGTCGTTTATCAGTTCGTTTTATGAAGATTCGCGTACCTAAGAAATTCGTGCTGAAACGTAGTTCGGAGATGTTCAGAGACATAGCACCCTTTGGAATAGTCGTTACGGGTTGATGACCTTTCGGCAGAATCGGTTCCATAAAGATACCTTCGTAGAGTCTGCACCCTTTCCCATGACCACCGCAGACACCGCAAGCGTCCATGGTTACACCGGAACCTATTACACCGTCGCAACCGACCGGCTGAAAGAAATATTGAAAGATCAGTGTTTATTAATTCGCGCACAGTGTCAGTCTTCTCGGCTCGGTTTCGATCTTATCGGTAATTGAACTCGATGCATTTCCACCGGTGTTCGATGGAATAAATGCTGGTGATTTAATCGACGGTGTACCTTGCATTCTCCGACGATGCACAGCCATCGATCAGCCCGTTCCATAGAAATTCCCGTATTGTGTCCACGGCGATTCGGAGCGTCGCAGGGTGTGCCGTCGATTACTGCCGGTTCAAGCGTTGCGTAAAAACGCTCGCCGTCTGCACGGCAATTGAGTGCGCAAGAGTTCGGGGCTGAAGAACACTAATTACGATTAAGGAAAGCGGAAACGAAAATATCGAGAGTATTGTTTAATGGTGTGCTTCGATTGCCATTTACTTTCATCTTTCTTGGTTAACCCTTATCGAACGTGAGCGCTTTATAAGCAGTTTGATTTACTTCTTTATTTCTTTATTCAATGCTTCATGCTTTTATTTTAACAATTTTTATCAGATTTTAAACGTGTTTCATCGTCCATTGTATATTTATATGTTTTCATGTAAGAGATGACGTACGACCGATAAGGGTTAAATTCTGTAAAAATTCTTAAATTCTCTAAGTGAGTTTTATGGTGTCGTACCGTCTAGAAATGGAATCCAAACGTAGTTGCGACCTTTGTAATTTCTTCCGTTAAATTTGGCGCACTGCTCCGCCCGAAAATCAACCCGGAAGTTCGAGCATTCCTGTTGCATTGGAAAATTGAAAGATAATGTCGTTGGTTCCATCGAGATCTAATCCTAGCCGTTCGTAATAAGCGGGCTCTTTAACTCCGCGTGTAGCGATTATTCTTATGAATTTTAAAGAACGCTATAGTATTACGAGCGAGAATATAAATTACAGTCGTGCGCACCCTTAATTGGCTTGCGCGATGATTTGTTCGCGATTCGTGACGTACTATTCGAAAGAAACCCAAGTTTTATTAAACCTCCCTTTGCACCATGTTATGTCAGATAAAAATTTCAGTCAGATTTCGAACGGCCTATATAGAACAAAGTGATAGATGCAAAGTATCCACGAGTTCTATTCTGTATAAACATTCCTTGAACTGGTACTTCATAAACTAATAACTTTAATATACGTGCAATAAAGTATACAAAAATTGCAAATTTCCCCAAAAAGTTTTACAGTACAAAAATCGATGTATAGTCGAAATTGATTTACCTGCGTGTTGCACGTGTGGTACCTCTTGTATATGCCAATGCAGATTGGGCGCATGATACTCGTGCTATTCTCCCTGATAATGCTCCTCTTCCTTAAGAATCTTCTGCAATCAATCATTCGCGTTAAACCATCCCTGTACTTGTACTAGAGATAATGATAAGTAAATGAAATAATAGCTGGTGTCGCGCGTATTGGATTGAAGTATTGGACAAGTTCACCGATAAGTTACATATCGAGTCACGTAACGGCACAGGTAGCGTTACAAAGGTGTAAATGTCAGTGACGATAACACGTTGCACGGCTTGGTGAGGAGATCGCGCGAATCGTCGGCATCGAATCGTCTAGCGTGTAATCTTCCTCCGCTACCGATCCGCAATTTTCTCGATCTTTACGACTACCTTTCTACGCGTCCACAGGCTCCATTGAATCCGTCGTTCTATCGCGTAAAAAGACTTCTCAAAAGTAACGCGCTTTTAATGATCTTAACCCGGAAATAGCCCGCTGAACAGGGTTATCCAAAGACGTTCAATTTATGCACCCCGTTAGCAGGGATTTTCAATTTCCAAGATCAACTATCTCGACTGTTTCAATTAGCGCGATCACTCGAACGATAATCAACGAAAATGACTCATGGAAATTCTTACGAAGTCATCCCTGACATGACGTGTGCTGGAAAAAATGACTCGAAGCCATTTCTGGGGAGCATAAAAATTATTGTCATTCATAGCCGTGTAGTCGTTAATTCTGAAGCACGCTGTGCATAGAGCGTGGAAGGATGAACGATAGAGTCGTGACTAGAAACAACGTGGACGTTCAATTAGTCGATCACAGTAAATCACAGGTGGGAGGTGCGAGAAGCTTCAATTTATCTTCGAATTCCGAAGAACTGATCGGCCTCTCGCAGGTGTTGAGCTTTAGGGTGCACCCTGCACTCAACGAGATCGCGGCTGTTTAGAAACGCGAACCACGCGAATTGTTAACGGTACCGCGAAACGTGTGATTATTGCCAGGATTCGGTATGAATGATCTCGGTGGCTTTGTAGTTTGCCGATCGAAACCAGCCAAGGAACGGTAACTCGTTTCCTTGTTTGAAAGTGGTGCTCGTGATTCTGGCTCCTGATTACTTCGAAGTTCGAAGACATAAGCGAGAGAGAAGTTAATCTCGATCGAATGGTGTCGATTAGTGGAATGATTACTGGCTTTTGCCTAGTATCTAACAGTGTACTTACCGGATGGGAACGCATTCGCGCGATTGAGATTGAATTCCGGTACCACAAGTTCTCGAACACTCGCTCCAGGTACTCCATGGACCCCAACTTCCTCTCACGCGATTATCGCGATCGTAGCCGAATTGTGTTCTCTCTTGTAACATATGGTACACCTGGATATATGTAACGGAATATGCAATAGAAATTAATCCTAATTGTGGAACGTCGCGAACGATCCTTAAACATACAGAGTGTCCCTTGTGGCTTATTTTACGTGGGATGCTCTGTAATAATTATTGTACATTAAATGTATAAACACCAAGTTCGAATTCGGAATTGAAGCGGCTTTCGGAAAGTCGTTAACTCGAAGAAACAGAGTAATACTTGGTTAATACCTAACATTAACTCTGGCACGTTAATCGTAGCACTTACAATCTTCTTTCCTTTCGTAGTAGCTAGTGAAGTACTTTACGAAGGGAATATAGACTCGTTCCGTGAGTCTTGCACAATTTGTTTAATAATCATAGCGTGTCGTAAAATTTTATTCCTTCGCGCAAATGTATGACTAGATTAATGACGGGCATAATAAATATTTATTGACGGCGTTATTAGATTTGAAAAGAGACATTAAAATTTATTATATTTTGTATGTACATATATTCCTCAAATTTAAGCATTTTTTAATCGGACTTATCTACTGTAAATTATTACCGATCAAAGTACCGTGATATTATCTCGATTATAAAATATTATTCCCCGATTGTTAATAATGAATATTTTATATCACCGTCGATTAATCGCGAGAATAGCGATATTTCACGGAGCATATTTCACGAAGTAAACAGTGGATGTAATCGGAAGAAAAAAGTGCAATTCCGGCTAATATTAGCGTTTGAGTAGGCGCACGCAATGTGTTTGCATTTCGCGTTGATCTTGGTGGCCTTGGCTTATGCTCGAGTGTAATTTAGGAAGCTTCTCAATGTCAATTAATTATCCTCCTCGTGCCACCCAGAATAACGTCCACGTAATTGCTTATTAATTCTCGTAAGTGGATTAAATTAATATGCACCGGCCGGCCGTACGTTGAAGGGAAAATATTTTACGGGACGAGATAGCCAAGATAACGCGTGTATTATCGTCGTAAGTTACTCGCCGGAGTGGAAGTTATGCCTTGGATTACTTGTGAGATCCACGGTGTATCGGCTACCGTCTTTAAAACAGATCCACCATTCAGAGTAATTATCGCGTCCATGGAATTATCGAATATTAATAATTTACATTAAATATGTCGCTACCTCGCGTTCAAAAAAACGTTCGATCTCGTAAAATCAACAGGGAATAAATTTCCTTCTTCGCATATGATAGCATGTAATTATCAACGCGAGACGATGCAAGACTTAATGGTGCATTGGATGGAAGTAAATAATTTTTTAAATAAATATACCGAATTCCATCGAATGACACCGTGAAGATGAATTAGTTTCGGCAATATAAATAATAGAATTAGATGATGTTATTCACCTGTTTGGAAACTTACTTCTATGGGATACTTGTCAGGCACATGGGAACAGGAGACGGTGGCCACGGTGAGCATTGTCAGGGCTAGAATTGATCTGAAACAGAGATTACGGGGGCGATGCTTTAATTAATCGTACGTAATTGAATGCAATTTGTTGTCGTTGTCAATTCTCCTCGGCAAAGTTTAACCGAGTGTAACCGGTCCTCGTGCTGTTGAACCGCGGCAATTATCCTCTTATGGGGAACAATATCTCCACCCCTTCTCTCCCCACCCTCGACTTTTCATCGAGTTAGAAATTTCAAGAATGCGATCTTAATCTCCGTCGGATGACTAACGTGCTCGTTGTGTAATATTTACCGTCGTCGAATTAAATGGTAGACAGAAACCGCTCTTATCCAGGAAACTCGTTAATCCGATGCCTCCTTTCCAGCGGATCGTTATCATGGATGTGCATTAATGTGCAACGGGAAGAAAAAATGATTTAGGGAGACGCGTTCGCTAACTATTACTGATATCACACTCAAAATCAGTGTGTTCGTCATTTTCCTATAACTCCTACTGTTGAAGAAATGTCTTCAATCCGAACGAAACCTTGTTCAGTTGCTGTTTACTTTCCATTAGATGCGTATCGCTCAGGAATACTTATAATTAAATTTGCAAATATTTCCGATTAAATTCAATTGAATGAAATTAAATGTATCCAGGGATACACAGGTAAGCGAGATCTCGCAATAGAAGTTTATCGTAGTATCAAGGGGGTTAATTAGCGTCTCAATTTCCACGTGTTTCGAGTAACAGTCTTGATCGCGCTCATTAAATCCACGCTTAAGCACGCGAGCTCAGGCGCCAGTGCGTTTCGTCGCGGTAATTAATAAAACTGCAAAAGTATCAGGGATGCTGGAGGGGAAGCAGTGGAGTGAGACTTGCGAGGAGGATCTCTACAGCGAAGTCGGTTCGAGTAAACTGTGCCACTAAGCGCTAATAAAGTTTCACTTGTTTCGTTTTCTCGGAAAGCTTAATTAATCATTAGCCCCCCGCCCCCCTCGCCCCCGGAGCTTCGTTCCCCGGGGTAGAGGAGAACGAGGAAGAACGAGAAGACCGTGAAGACCGTGAAGATTCAGAGGGAGAGGGCTGCAGAGATCGCCCGCTGCTACTTAAGTAGTATATTCGCGTGCATCGAATCTACACAGACACCGAGAGAGCCAAGGACTCCCGGAATGCATCTACGTTTAAGCGTAGCTCTTCCTATGAAATCAGAGAAAAAAACCATATCTCGGCTTTCCACGCGATGCGCTCGTAAGTGGTGCATAAAGTTACGTACATATTGGACGTCGAGGAACCGTAGGATCGAATAGGCAATCATTTATTGCCGACGATAAATCACTTCCCGCGTGGAAGTAAATAACAAACATTATTTATTCGTCTTTCTAATAGATACTCGAAAACGGGTTGCTGCTGTGGATATTAAACTATAGGTCGCGAGGGTACGAGTAGTAGTTGTACAAATTGTATAAGTAAATAAAAATATCGCGATTTAATATCAATTGATTACAAATTAAAGCGCGTAACGCACATGGAAAACATAAATAAGCGAGATTGAAAGTTCGGAAAAGAAGTGCAACGAGACGAATCACTGCACTTGTTGCAACGATGCGCCAGCTCGAAGAATCGTGTCCGGCCTGAACGGCGAACACGTGTTTCTCGCCATTCTTCGGAAGCCAAGGAAGAACGAGATAAAATCGTTTCGACGTTCTCCTTCGCATTAGTCTTCTTCTCCGCAGATGGTTTCTACGTACGCGCTATATCTCATTACGCTTAATAGTTGTCCGTTTAGTTAACGCTCGCCATTAATTATATTTACAAGAGATTTGTATTCACTTCAAATTAACTTAGAACACGTTCTATACCGTCCACTACTTAACCCTCTATAACGCCACGTAATTTTAAAATCACACACTCATCTATGCGTATCTTTTGCCTGGTTTCAATTTTTCATTGAAATAATAATTTAACTTCATCCATATCAATTCTTGAGTTTACGGCATCGTAAATATTTTCTATGTCGGTTGCCTTGATACATAGATTCCGGCGATAAATAGTGCATCAAAGGCACGAAGGATAGATCTTGTTCATTGGGCTTTAACATTCTCATGTCATCGAATACAAGACCCGCATTGTTTCTTCCGGTATTAAATGTTCTTACCGCTTCGATAAGAGACTCGTAAAGAAGCATAGATCTCTCGTGACTCCTGGTATAAAACCGATCGCGAATAACTCGTAAAGAACTCGCGCGAAAAGTAACGTCTGATACACACGGACCAATTCTACTTAGTTCTTTTATTTCTACAATCTTTTCAGAGCCTGCTCGCTATTCATCGGTCGATTTAGGTAGCTTTTTAAATTGTTCGAATACCCATTCATATCTCTGGCAGTCGGTTGAATAACAGTTTATTCCGGAGCAATGATCCAGTCATAAGTCCCGCGGGACGATGATTGTATTCGATTAACGTTCGATAGAGCGTTCTATTTGACGAGAGAGTTAGAGAGTTAGGGTCACTGAACACAACAAATTGAAATACCACGTTCACCGATCAGGTGATCCAATAATTTCATTAAGAATTTTTGTTATTAAATTCTTCTATACTAGAGGAGGGAAGGTGTTTGAGCCGCACATTAATATCATATTCGTGCGATATATCGAGTAGTAATGCATAAATAGATCGATATTCCCGAGGATCGCGACAGCTACCTCTTAAGTCACGTCGTGTAATTAGTAACGTAATATCGTGGAACGCGATCGTAAATCCCCGGGACATCTAACGCGCGTCAAAAGATATAGATACACGGTCTTAAAGACGCTATCAACGATACATTAAAATCGTGAGACCGGGAGGTAAAGTGTCGGTTATTAATAATACGATCGCGTCGCGGCATAATTACGATAGGATTATCGGGGTGGTTGACGAGAGTAACGCGAGACGGAGTTTCGTGTCCTCTTCCCCGTGGAATCCGAGTTTTGAAAGTACTCGACTCGAGGGTATGTCTTGCGGTGAAAACGGATAAGGATAACTCGACTCGGTGATCCTCGTCGCGGGAGGCCCTGTGAAATCGTTTTAACCACGGTGGTCCGGGACCAAGATGATTTTCGTCGCCACCGGAGGGGACCGTACGGCCCGCCGATATGCCTACGCACTCGAGCTCACAAAAACCGAATCACCGTGAAATATGATGCACGATACACGTACTGCATTGTCTCTCGGTGTCTCGGCAGACCGTGAGGATGTTTAAACGCAAACCCTCGTTGGGTTTGTCGAGTGAGAGAGCGAAAGAACGAGGAAGACCGAAAGTCGAGTCCCCCCGTAGGACAATGGGGGCGTGAGTCTCGAATAGCCGGCTCTAATGATACTGGAGCACCTCGATCGAACCACATAAATACACGTACATGCAAGTATGACGTATGTGCTGGCTCGTGCATACCTCGTACACGCTTTTTCTCTACCTACCGAATCCTGTATGTAGGAATAACTCGCACACCGATGCCACCGAGAAGTGTTTTACGTCGCTGTTACTGCACCAGAAGGCCGTCACCGTCGGTTTCCGATAACCGAGTCGGTGTTGCGTTGTGGTTACCGTTGTCGCCATAAACTCTCCGGTTCTCCTTGTCCCTTCTGCTGCTCGATCCTCTCCATTCTCGGTGATTCCTTTGCTTCATCCACATCTCTCCCTACACCCTTTTCCTCGATCTCGCTCTACCACCTCGTTACATACTCGAGAACAACGCCGCAAACGCCTTCCGCGTACCGATGCATCGAGAAGGACTCTTGGAAAGGGTGTTTGTCCATTTTCACGGGAATTGTATTACGGCTCGGGTCGACTTAATGGAAACCGTGATTAGGAACTTTGTTATTTCGAGATCTACCGGCGATAATCAATTACCTTCGTCGAACGAAACCATCAGCATTTAATGTGGTTTTTGTCGATTGTTATGGACTAACTTTCGATACAATAGATGTTTTGTGAAGGCGTCAGATGGAACAATAAATTAACCCGATTTAAATTGGATTTCGACGAGGCTTGTTCGAATAGGCGAAGGTCGTCTCTGCGGCCTCCGATCGAGGGAAAACATGCGAGACTCGTTACAGATGATCGATGAATTCGAAACGCGTAACGCAGATTATGCCGAAGACAATGGCCGGTTGATAAAACGTTTCATAGATGTTTTACCTTGAAACAGTTAAACGAACTAATAGACGTGAAATGGGGTCACGTAACACCTTTGACAGCCGGCACGAAACGGTAGCGTGGAACACCTTCGCTCTCTTGCCTTGGCTCTTCTCTTTTTTTACTCGGTTCTTCTTTACTCTTCTTTACTCTTCCTCACGGTGTCTTTTACGGGTTTCAACGGGTTTCAACCCACGATTTTTAGAATGGCTTTCAGGCAGGGTGAATTTAAACAGATGCAAATAGCGAAGTCTTCGTTGCTACATAAAATTTCATTGAATCGTCTGGTTGTCCTTCCAAAAATTTATTCCGAACACGTTCCCAAAAATGTTTCAGTGAATATATAATATTAAATTCTAAAATTAAGTGTGATTTTTGTCAGATTTATTAATTTAATAATTTAATTTTTCTAACGGCATTGAAAATGATTATAAAATTCACTAAAATTTATAAGGTTTCTGACGGTCGAATATTTCCAGGAATCAGTGAAAAATTCAATCACACCTGTTATCTAATGATCCAATTTGTTCGTCGATTCTTATTGAATTACGGCAGCATTCCGTTTCGGCGTGAATCACTTGCGGCATCGAATAGTAAAAGAACAAACACGTGATTTCCCACGCAGCACGCTTATTATCTACGTTAATTACTCGCGATTCGCGGAAGATATCTCGAGAGAAACATTTCACCGGGAGTCGTTGGAAAATATTTGCCAAATTCCATTCTACATCGGTGAATAATAAACGAAGATTAATATCGGGGCAAAGTATAGCTCGTTAGGAAGCATTTTGATTCGGCGGTGGATGGCGACAGGGTTTTTGTGGGGTTCGTTAGCAACACCTTTTATTATAGTCGTTAAATCGAGTCGAAGTAAAATACTAAAAGCGTAACAGGATGCAGTGGAGTCATTCGGAGTCATTCAGAGTCATTCGGAGTCGTGAGCCCGTGCATATCATCGATCATTATCGATTCATTCGAGCCGCTTTTTACGAGGCTAATCAGCCACGAGTTGGATGTCGAGAAGGAATGAAATATAAGCTCGCCCCGTGTAATGCTCGTCTCATTGTCGAGTCTAATCGCATGATCTATGCATCGCTGCCCCTGTCCTCGTGGAATCTTAATTCGATACCTCTTAATATTAATAAAACCCCGAGATTCCCCGAGATTCCCCGAGATTCCCCGCGCCAATCGACAAATACCGGCGAATATCCTTACCGAGCCGCGCCAATTTTCTTGAATTAATTTCGCCTCGTAAATCACTTGCTGGAAGTACCACCAATGAGCGTTCATTAACGGCTTTATCCGTACCTTTCGTTCATAGGCGAAACTCAATTAGAACCCCACTACGAGTCCCCCTCTTTTTAATATTAACGGATTATTTTATTTGCTTTTAATGTGAATCGTTTACGAGCCAGTGATAAATCGTTGGGAATTGATTTATGTGTAACGTTGATAAGTAAATCGTGACGAATGAGTATCATCGTATAGAATGTAGATATTTAATTGTCTACGTAGTCTCATTCTCGAACTTGAAATCTTAAGATCGCCAAAAATGACTGTAAGAATAATTGGGTTGCAATAATTTCTATGTAAATCGTGGTTGATTTCTCAAGGAAAGTCGCGGTCTTTAATACCCTTTTCAGTAGTGCAAGCATAATAATGTGACAGGCATATAAATACAGTTCCATTGAGAGACGTTATTAATAGAGACGTGGGAGGATGCGAATGCGGGACTCGCGACGAATAGTAAACAAGAGACATCGTCTTTCTCAGCCGAGAAAGCCACGTGAATGGACCAGGTATAATCACCTCTTGAATATCGCTTGACCCGACCTTCCAACGTCTCCTTTTAGAACTCCATTAACTTACCTCCTTTTCACTCTTTAAACGTCCCACCATTATTATACAAATTTCGAGGCTGAATTCACGAACATCTATTTTTCATTCCTCTTACAGCTCCCTTTATCATATCGAAATACCATTAACATAAATATTTCTAAAACACTCTGTACGATTTCAAAGTATTAGCTTCGGAATCTTGTTACACGGTGTTCAATATCTAGTAGAACATAACTTTATTTCATTCTGTCTTAATTCTTATTACTATTATTACATAGAGTACAATCATCTACAAACTGGACTGTGTCAACTAAATATTAATATCATATTTTCATAGTAACATTCCAACGCGTAGCTTCGCACTGAGTTTTGGATGTATTCGATGTATTTGGATGTATTTGGTGCTTTTCGGGCTTCACTCACCCTCTTGTTTCGTTTCCCCGGTTGTTTCACCTGGCACCGGTGTATTCCTCCGTCTCGGTCAGTCCGACTTGTCTTTAGTGTATTAAATTTCAGCTGGACGAGAGAAGCACGTACGCTCAGTCGTGCGTGCAGTTAACAAGACACGTTTCAGAGTAGACGAAGCATCTTCAGGTATACCGCCCGCAGCAACAAAATACCGCCAGTACCATCCTTAATCTCATGATTTCCCGATCGTTTTTCTCTATGTACTCCCCGAGAAAATTGCGCTTCTTTCCCTTCACATTTTCCTCCTTACGTTTCCCTTCCAGTTAAATCATCGTTTATCTCATAATAATCACTCTTATCTCGTGATGGTTATCTACGTGTATTGGTCGCAAGATGCGTTTTGATCACCCACGAAGATCATTGATGAAAATGAGAAATATTGTACTACTAAGTAAATTGTTTATATGTAAAGAAATATTTACTTATAAGTAATCACACTTTCTATAAACTTAAAGTGGCCTACGTCCATTTTTCAAGATATAATAAATTTATTTAAAACGCAGAAGTAGAAATGCAGTCAGCGGGTTAAGTGTGAAATGGAGATGAAACAATCTGCAATCGATATACATTTTTGGAGAAGATTTTGTGAAATGATATTACTAAAAAAATAAGGGGTACATATTGCGGTTGTTATTCGTAGATTCATCTTGGAAATAAATGTATGTCGGGACGGTAGGGAAAGCAAAGCAGTGTCGCACAGACGCGGTCATTAGTAGGAGGGTTAATTCGATGAGAGATTTAAGAGAGGGAATTAGTAATACTCTTGCTTTACCGTGGTTTAGACGAGCTCCATGCCACGGATCACTCCACACGGTAGTTTTTAACCATCGTGATTTCGAGCCTGATCCACTTTGCCGCGATTATCTCGACGCCATGAAACCGCTTTTCTGTCCGTAAACTTTCCGTCATCGCCGCTGAAGGAATTCCATTTTTTTTGTCCCCGGAAGAACCTTTACACGCCGGAGTTTCTATACGCGTTTAAATTCGAGTCCAAAACGCGGCTGAATATATTCGGAGGAAACAGTGAAATAACAGAGTCGAATAAAAAATTATGGAGAGATGTGTCCGTTTAAAACCGTAATCCGTTCATATACCATAACTTAACATATAAACCATTAATTACCTAGTATGATCATCGTTGAAGTCTTGATTCACCGAGCAATAATTAATCGCGCACTATAATAAACATCGCCTTCGCAAATGATCATAATTCCGGAGGTAAAAAATTTAGAAGGTAAAATTCTAAAAAGTCTCTTTAAATGGAACTAGCAACCAAAATTAATACGTATTTCGTTGCTCGATTTCCATCGACTTCTTTCGATCCTTGTCTTTTGTACGTCTCACGTTTCGCCGGCACCGAGTGACGTGAAATTATAATTCCGTAGAATTAACGTTGCACATGTTAATTATTAAGAACCGGTCCGTAGGTCGCGGCCGTCTTCAAGGTTCTCGATTCCATGGCCGGGATATATAAATACATGTATACAGGAAGGTATGGGCGCGAGTTACGAGCCAGGGTGGTTCTCGGAACACCACCTTTACCTTTAAGGACGTCTAACCCGAGCCCGGGTTTACCAAGGCACAAAAAAAGGCGCGGTTAAGGTTGCACCGTTCAACACCGATCAACACCGATCAACTCTCACTCCTTCCTAATGTTCTATTGCCTCCAAACGATCTAATGGTCCATTTCAAGTTAGCCCATTTATTCGCGACATTTTATTGACCTATTCGAAGCTTTCTATCGCGTGCGACTCCGATCTTCGATTTCAGGTTACGGATAAGGTTACCTTAAGTTCAGTGCACCATTAATGCCTCGGGGTGGAAAATATTTTTTTATTTCTTGCTCGGTGTACCGAGGGAATAATTATTAGTTGTATGAGACTCTAATGTGGTTATAGTAAATATTTTATAATTACTCCTTGTCAGGATATCCTCGGATCACAGAGGATCGAGAGCGAAGGTACTTAAGAAGTACTTAAGTGAGTGTGCAGAATTACAGTTCAATAATAAATCAGACGGGGGAGAGTTATTCATTCGTTGGTGTTTTATCGGATTCGCGTGTAAGACCAGTTGCGAGGAGGATGAAGAAATTACTGGAGTATTTACGGAGATAAACGGCGGAATTTGTAGGATCGGGAGATAAATACCCTTCGATTCATTCGAGGTCAGGGGGGGCGTAATCGACTCGATCGTTTTCACGTGGCCCACAAAAAGGCACTCAATTAAATCAATTAGTCTCGTTCGTGTTGCGCGGTTAGCAGAAGATCGATCACTAACCTCTGGAACCCTCGCTGGAGATAAATCCAAATTCCTTCGGTCTTTCTTTTTATCTTCGTTACCTTCACTTTCACGAAGTACTCGATAAAAACGGACATAGTACATTATCCTTCAATAAATTTAATAGACAATCGCGTTTAATGACTGTTCAGAAAATTGACGAGAATTGTCTCGCGATTAAATAAATGCAAATGAAATTCAATTTGTTACGGAACCACCAACAATATGCAATTTCCTTTACTTCGCGCGGTGTACTTTCGCGCGCAAAGCGAAAGAGATTTTCCGGTAGGAGTAGAGGAGGTGGTCGTTCCTGGTTCCCTCTTTGTTCCCGTGAAGGGTAAGGAAGTAACTCGGTACTCCCAGCAAATCGAGATCCTTCGGTTTAACGTCGAAACGAGCAAATCCTTGGCTCTCACGTAGATTTGCCGACTATTATTGACACTACCGACAACGCGAGCTTTGTACTTATTGTGCTTCCCTTGTACGCCCGATTTGTGTACCTTGTGCACACCTGACCTTTCCCTCGCCCTTTTCTCGAGCCCCTTTATGCTTTACGCTTTTTATGCATAATGCATTCACCGCCAGGAAGAAAACCTCGAAATCCACTCGGGATATCGATGGTGTTTTTACGAATCGTCGACACTCGGAATACGGTGAATGACATTGAATAAAGATTTCGTGGTTTTGAGTAAACAGGATGCAGATGAGCGCAAGGAGGGAAGCAACGATTGAATTTCGATGAAAGGGTAACGGAAGTACTAGAAAATAATATCGTTTCTTGGGTGGAGAATTTAAAATTGTATTTTTCTATAATTTACAAAATTAGTGCCATGCAAGGAAAAACAAATGGCATTAGAAGAAGCGCCAAATTCTGGTTTCGGAAAATCAGTTATCTCGCGATGTTACGGCATCGACGATTAAATGCAGTTCAGTTTTGATAGCGCGATATAAAAGTGTGATGACGTTAGGACATAATAATTTTATCTCTACCGGGAACTCATATTTTCTCGTTATCGGAATCACAGAACTAATTACCCATTAGCGTGGATCGAGGGAAACGTCTAAGTGTGACCGTTGTCATCGGTCGTTAAATAGACGAAATCGATTAAACGGAGCAAAGGTCAAGATTTTGGAAAATGGTCTAGGCGCCATCGAATGCATTTTAGTGTTTCCGATGCAAACGAACCGTCGCCGTCGCCGTCGGTGTTTTTTCTATCTTTCTTCTGTCGTAAATAGCGCGATAAGGCAGTCGGTCCCTTGGTAGTCCATTATCTAGTCTCCGACATAAATTCTCTCCGTCTGACCCTCCGAGATTGATCTACACGTAATTTCCTTCATAAACTAGTCTCGGACCGTTGGTTTTGTAAATCGGATTCTGTGCTGGATTTATTGCCATCATTTTGCCGGGTGTCCGACGTTGAAACCATTGTTCGAATTGTACTACATATATGATTCTAATAAATAATCTTTTACTTTGAACAATACCGGTCCGAGAACGAGGTCAAGTTTCGCTGGTGCAATAAATACTTGGAAAGTTTCGAATATGGTATGTCTTTCAAATATCAAAGAAGACATTTGCAATCTTATCCCAGGATTAGCGTACAAGTGTCTGTTAGAATACCACAAGATTCGATGTAATTGCATTTCCGCGAGTACACTTTGTTCGGTAAGAAGTCCCGCGGTTGGTAGACGCGTAAGTATACCATCTCGTATAGGTGGTCGACACCTCGAAGACCGTTTAACGACCGTAAATTTCTACCTTTCGTCGTCTACGGACACCATTCTTTCTCTTTCTCTTTCTCTTTCTCTGTGTTCGCCACGCGCGTCGAGAATGTCACGCGTTGAGACAACGATGCAAGATAATGTGCCGGAAAGGGCAGCTGTAGACGATGCTTGAACACCGTGAAAGGGACACCGAGGATTTGAATGTTTTAATGTCGTGTAATTGTCGAGAGGATTAATTAGCGCGGCTGCACAATATTCGTTAATTAAATGTGCGGAATAAATGATGTCAGGACAAGGAAAATTATTTACTAAAAAATATTTCACTTGACAATTTTGAGGCGATATTTTCTTCATTAATTTAACACATCTACATCAGCATAAATTCAGGATAAGAAGATAATAAATAATTGTATCTTTAAGTACACAACGCTGGTCATCGAAGTCAAGCAATAAGAACCAGGTCAAGCAGATCCCTTAGATTTAATTATATCGTCGGCAGGAAATAATTAGCCGTGACCGGAAATTATTATTGGTAGTCAATGACGCGGACGCGAAGGGAAACCACGGGTACTGACGATCGAGTGGTTTCTCGAGGTTCACAGTGGACACCTTTTGCTATGCTTCTCGCATGGGGCTTTGATTCACTCGAACACAGTACACGTAGCTCTCGTACAAGGCATTGTTTTGGTCGAACAAGCGAGTTTGTCTGGTTTAACGAACCTCGGCCACGTACGTATATCGAAAAGCTCACGTATACCGTTCGTTCCTGGCGCTCCGACGGCGGAAGCGACCTTATCTCGCCACCCTCACCATTTTCATTCCTCTCTTTTTCTCATCTTCCCACTATACTTTCTCTCTTTACCTGCGGCTCTTCGAACAAACGACGCTTAGAGTACCCGGAAAAATTCCCGGGAAACAAAGAGTCTTAGGAATACAATGCAGCACGCTGGAAGATGAGATATAGAACTGACATAAAATTACAGACACGATTACGAGACTCCGAGGGTTTATCGTATATCGATGTGTCTTGCTCTCCGACCTTTCTCTCGGTCCCCTTAACTCCTCTTTTACGATTATGATTTTTTTAGGAATATTAATTCCGTAAATTTATAATATCAAAATGCCGCGGTGATAGTATTCCGCAAACATTAGGTATATCGATGAAATCGCGGAAGCGAATCGGAAGTTGTATCTCGATGTTCGAGAAGTCGAATGACAGAGGAGGGAAAGAGAAACCGGTAGGACAACAATCTGTAGGAAAACAAAGAGATAGATCGGCGGGAGATTCTCCGGTGCCGGTGCAAATGTGCACTCGATATCTCACGGTCCTCGGGATTGGACCGATACGGGAAGTAAGAATTTCTCGGCTACCATCTTGAAACTCTGTGCCGGCGTTTCGCTTATTTGTGCAATTACGTGTACGGATACCTAGTCAGAGAGAGAAATAGGACACGGTGAGAATGGGTGAGGAGAATTCTCGTGTTCGGTTAATGCATCCCAACGATCCGAGCTCGGAATCGTCCATAAGACACCTATTCGTTTTCACGGATTTCCTACTTGCTACTTTATGACCCTTGTACTTTGCAAGGTGCGAACTCGTAGGCGGAAAGGACTCGCAGTTAATCCGGGAAAGACAGTCCAAAGAATTTCAAGGAATCTCTCATCCTATTTTTTGGAACTTCAAGTAGTCCGCAATTCATTTCGTGCAATTAAATTATCATGGTATTTATGAACACGAGGTTGCCGAATTTTATTCATCCATAAAAACCAACAGAATGTACACCATCATTTTTATTATATTTCGAGAATATTTACCGGAATGTTCGCATTGGTCTAAATATAATCGTGGACTCATAATTCATCCATAAATCTGCGTACGTCGGGAATAATTTAAGAGCTACCCACAGCATTCCCCTCCAAATAATCCTTTATTAAACTCGACAGATTCGCGTATGGACTTAACAAGGGGTATATAATTAACTCACATTTCCAGTTATAAATGTTTGCAGCGACACAACCAACTCGATATTCCTCGACACGCGTGTTACGCATTCCATTCTCACGTGCGAACTTATTATCACTAATTAAGAAACGCGAGGCTCGTAAATCTCAAGGTTCCGAATGGTGCGCCGGTAGTGGAATAAGAGGAAAGAAGTCCTTGAAATCTCGTAGTCGAAATAGTCCGGAATGATTAGACAGGGAAACATTTGTCAACGAAGATTATTAAGCGTTCGTTAACGTGCGTTCTTTATGGCACGGGGCGTGGCCTCATTATTAATCATATTGTTTGGGAGGCTCGTAAAATGGACAGTTTAATGGGACGGCCGGTCATCGGTCAAGCGTGCGTCTCTTCGTGTGATGCGAAACAGAAATGGCCACGCGTGTACGAATGTTTAAAGCCTGCGTGGTTACTTTTATATCGGTGTCCACGTAGGTGGAAGTATCTATAAATATACGGTGTTTCTGCATATTCGCACTTGTCCATGTCGGGGCTGGAAGTCCAGCAGGATCCACTAATAGATTTCCAGTGGAATAAGTCGGCCCAGGAGTTATGAACCAGACACTTTCTTGGATACCGTGAACCTTTATTTCTCGTAATCTCCGTGCAGTTTTGATAAACCCTAATGCGACGTGAACTTGGCATCCGTGTCGTTATTTCAAGTCCGACGATTCACGAGAGTAGTAAAGTTTATTCGTTTAATAATATTTACAACCAAGAGTACAAGTTACGTTGCATGAATGTCAGGTGTAATCGTGACTCGGCTTACAAATGTAATCGCGGTTGAAGTTATTTTACTTGGCCTAAGAGAAAATGATGGATGCAGCGAGTAAATAGAATGGATGAGCAATGCATTAAGAGTCGTTTGTTCGTTGATCCTCGAAGAGCGAAAAGTTAACTTATCCGGCATTAGCATTGTTCCCGCTTGGAACCGTGAAATTAACGGATTTCTATTTCGGGTTGGTCCTCGTAATAATATTGGCTTAAGCCTGCATTCAACGAGTTTCCGCGTTAACTGGGTAACCGCCGAAAATACAGGGATATAATTAAGTCGGGCAGAAATTAACACGGAATTTTTAGACTCGTAAATTGCTTGGGTAAACACGGTAAAAAGTGCAGAGAATCTCGAACAGGTTTTGTGAATGATTTCAATGTGGTTTCTGTGTTTTGTTAGCACTGTATACGACGCTCTTCCGTATAACTTTAAATTACCTCGCACGTGACACACCACTGGCCGATTAGCAAACAGCAATTTCCGGTATAATACCAAATCCATGGATCTATTTCGGGAGTCCCGTAATAACAACGATTCGATCAGGTTTTAGCGGCACATTTCTCTGCTAACATTCGCGGGAAACCATGTCGCAAAATCTATTAATTATTAATCGACTCAACGACTCAGCGAAGTTCGAAGTTCGAAGTTCGAATAATCATGGGAAATCTAATCGCGAGATTAAATACTTCGATTAAAAAAATATTTGCCAAGAAATAATGCTTAAATTTGGACATCGTAGAAACGATGAAAATGGAAGATCTCTTTGGAATCTGACAAATAATTTCACATGGAATAATTAGAAATAGAATGTAATTGGTGCGAGCGATTCCAATTAATCCTCGGGCGAACAGACGGGTTAGTTTAGATGGGGAAACAAACAATCAGTTGGAATATGTTGGTTGGGTGTATAGAGGCTAATTAACGTTTCTATTTCACCAGTCTCTGTAATAACAGTGCGTATCGCGGAGAACGTAGCATAACGCGAAACCAGCGATCCCTCGAGCTCCCAACAACGTCGCTCGTGGGAAAATAGCTTTTGATATCTTGTCGATATCACGTATACTAAACAACGTTCCAGAAACGAGCTCGCATTTGGTGAGCAGAAATGTTTCGCTTATTTCGGAACTGACAGACGCGTACCGCTATATCGCTGGAAATCTCTATTATCTCCGCGTAATTACTCCAGCATGGAGCGTAAACGGTATAAAATGAACAGGCTATAATTATTTTGCAGATAATGAAATACCTTCGGATTGTTCGGTGCAACACGGTTACGAATATCTCTAATTAAAAGTGCCAAGAGTACAGAGATATAATTAACTACATAAAAATATATAAAATCTACAAGATTACCGGCCTCGTAAAGTCCATATAAAATTCTGATAAAAAGCATCATTGTAGCCACATATTTATTTGGCCGCAGTATGGGAACAGAAACGAGCGCGTAGAATGGAAAGTCGAGAGTACAAAGCCGATGGTGGAGATAGTCGGATGCATATGTACGCGAAATTATATTTGTGGACAACTCGGGAATGTTTCTCGTTCGAAAGAATAATTATAGGTTCGGTGTACTCGATGAGGGAAGGATACGATATGAGATGGGATGGGAGCAATGGCGGCAACGGCGGCAACGGCGGTAGCGGAGGTTCACGTCAAACTCGGCTATCTTGTACTCACTGAAAAATAAACGAGGAAAAGCCCGCTTTCGAGCTACACCCGTGAGTCGAAGGAGTTACGAGACCTCGTGAACATTCTTATCTGATGCATCCGGTATGCATCCCAGACTCGCACCGTCCACTATATCTATGTGGGTGATGACTGCTCGCCGTGTTTACTAAACTTCTCTTTACGCTAATGCGGAACACGAGTCGTTATGGAATATGCAAACATTTCTTCCCTCCTCATGATAATTCATAAGTTTTACTAACATAAAAAACATCTCCACGATGAATACCATTGATAACCTTTTTGAATTTACCGTGAAAATATTTTTATTATGAGCATCGCTTACCGTGCACACTTTATGTACCTTTCTCATCCTGAATTTCGTATTAATTTCATTATTCACAAGATGTTAAACACTATCGCGAGTACATATCACAGCGCGACTTCTGAATGCATCGATGCACCCAATGCATTTTCCACTCATCAATGGAAACGCGGGAGTACAACGTGACGGTTGCGGTCGTCAGTGATCAGAATAGTGAATAATCGGAATGATTAGCGATTATTTCAACGTTGAGCCAAATTATAGGCATAAATATTCCGGCGTATCTCGGCGAAGACAAAGTATGGAATGGGTTTCTTAACGGCGTTCTCGAGGCGCATCGGGGAGCCATAAAACAGAGTCAGATAGAAGTGCGTAACCCATTTTTTTCGGAATTATCTTTTAACTCCGTCGTTCTCCCCTCGCTCCAAGATATCGTACAATAGAAACGTTGTTCCACGCTGCGTCGTACCGAGTTTACAAACATTAAGCGTGTTTTACACGCTAACTCTTGTCGCACTACTATGAGTTATCCGGAAGAGCCGCGCTATCGATACCGCCATGGAGGATTTCATTAATGTCTGACACAGCTCCACGCGTATCATTCACACGCCGTCTTATCTAATTAATTTTTCTCCCCAACGTCGACGAACTTTTCATGATTTTTTGCGGTACTCTGGGACACTTTAGATCAGTGTGATAAGAATAAATGGGTCCAGAGAACTCTACGCGTTATCAGTCACCGAATGGCATCAATTTACAAGTTTAAACGATGCGTTTATAGTGCACGGCATAACGCCGCTTCCCGAGTAGGCGTTAACGGCTTTACTTACGCGTGGAATCACGAGCAGACGGGAGGGAAACCACTTCGTTTCACTTTCAACTCGTCCATAAAACTTATGGTTTCCATGGACCCTTCGACCCACATTGGTTTCCACATTCAAATATCGCAATATCGAATGAAATGACACGACAATTATTTCCCACAATTTCAGTGTCACTGCGCCGTTCGATATATTTTTATGGAATAAAAAAACAAGAATGAAAATAATGAAAATAAAGAATGTACCAATGCTGTATCGGTGATGAGCTAACTTATCAAAGCCAAACGAACAACGCCGTATCCCGTGTTCCATAATCATTGCGAAATAGATATCAAGAAAGAGATAGATAGGACTCGCCGAGAGATGTTTATTATGTTTAATTCCGCGAGTGGATGTCTCGAAATCAATTTAAATCCCCCGGACAAGCTTTGTTCGTGCCGACGTGGATCACTCGCGTTTCCCTTTCTGGTTTCGTGCCGCATAATAGCGTGGTCGCGCATAAAGCCCATTGTCGCGGAAAAAGGGACAAGTACAAGATGGAGGAAGAGGTGGAGGTGGAGGTGGACGAGGAGGAACGGAACGATCATCTACGTTTCTCGTACGGCTCATTCGGCATGCAGTTGCCGAGGTTATCGCCTCTTCGCGGACGTTGATAGAATACGCATCGTATTCTATCCATCGCCGGTGGATTTTCTGCGGAAGGTTTCGTGCTGTCGGTGGATCTTGAAACCGTGAAGGTCCACGCAGCGGGACCCGACGCGAATCAACGTCACCGACTCATCCGCCCGCGCTTCGACGATGCACACCGACACCCCTCTGTCTTCCCTAACGATGCATAATTCTTCTTACGCGTGCTGTCGCGATCCTCTATGATAATGCTCTTCCGTGACTGTCAATTCCGAGTGGAAATCATTTATCGATACGTGAATAGTATTTACCCTTGGCGTTTAGGCTCTTCAAGGATAACTCACGACTTTAGAATATTCATTTTCGGCCGAATTTGATAGGGAATTGATTGTTACAAGAGATCAGAATTAGAAATGGTTAGAGATACTTGGAATCGTAATAAACAAATCGTTGTGATTCGATTAGGGAATAAAGAAAAAGTAGTATTGTCATGCGAGTCAGTAGAGATGGTATCTGCTTGGCCAGACTGTCATAGCATACCTCAGTAGTATAGGCAGTTAGGAATCGATGTAAACGAGAGTCAATGACTCGTCCGCACTATACACTCTATTACTACTGCACATAATGGAGTCGATGATGCGTATAAGGAGTAGAGTGATCGCGCGTACCGTAAATGGAATTTTGCGAATGAACAGCAACCTCGATTATATTTAAAAAATGGAAACCACGTTCGATCTCCGTTAGCATCGAGTTAAATGAAAGACATCGGCCGCGATATGAAATACCGCATGGACGTCTGGAAATTCATTACCGTGGTATTACCAATAACGAAGCCATAGAATTCTGAATAATGGCTTGTAATAGCCATTGTTCGTAATCTGAAAAGTGTGCCGCCTTTAAGAGCGGACTTCCCCTTCGTGAGTTCCGGACGAATTGTTTTAATATTAATGAAATTGAAACAGGTTTACTGGGCCCAATCGAAGTGGCATTCGAGTGGCACTCGTGCAGCCGTGTAATCCATTGTTTCGAGAGTTTACGAAGTTCGAGGCGCCTGAAACGACGCGCAAACTTTTCTTTATCGGCGCCTATTCTACTCTTCTGTTCTCGTTACGTTACGTTTTACCTGGCCGGTAAAACACTTTTGTCCCGCCGGGAGCGCATAAATTACGTGCGCTCACCGTAACGAAATCGCGAACTCTAATAAGCGAAACGACTTACGGTACCGTCCACGTTCAAGGTAAAGCACACGGTGTCTTCGTATTTCACGTTTTACCTCCTTTTCGTATCGGGAACACCTGTTCGGCTTGTCTCGAACGAGCTACGCGTAACTACGATACAAAGCGGATTCGAGCACCGTCTCCGACCTGAAAATCTTTATGCTACCTTGCACATGCGATTGTTATTACTATCGCTTCCAGGAATTCCAGAGGATCGTGTCTTCCAGTCCTTGTTACGCATTTCTCGGGAAACTGAATAAATTATGTTTATTTTGTAGTCAAAGAAACATCTTACAAGAAAAATGTCCCGTGAAACTAGCTAAATGCTAAACTAACGAAGCTACATTAATACGAAGATAGGTTTAAATTATTACTTAAATGCAAGAAGGACACACTCGTTCTATGTACATTTATAATTATAAAATTAATTTTTCTACAAAAATAATTCGACCAAATTCATGTTACAGTCTAAGCCGATCGGTGGCTGATCACAAATGCCTCATACTACTGCCAGCGCCGCGTGCTATTCGTCGCTGATAGACTCATTGCATACATTAATAGACTCATTAAAATAGTTATGTAATAGTCTTCCAATGCTAAAGGCGTTTATGTTAATAAAAAAATGACCAATATAGTATAAAAATAGGATGATTATACGCGTTAATATACTAAACCAATTGTGTGTCCCTGCGAGGAATAAACGTCGAAGGAGTCGATGAGAATTACGAGGTGGTCGGTGGCAAAGGCGCCAACCACGGAGGCGGACTTACGGCCCTTAACTTGACTCGACTTATGAATAGTATTCCTTGTACGCGATACGAACGCGTTTATTGCTGCCTTCCATAGCCTTCCATAGCCTTCCATAGCAATTCTATCTTTGGTTCTGATGGGATCGCTCCTACTCGCGAACCTCTCGATATACTCGAAATAAATCGATCGAGACACGCGTACGTACGTCACGCTCGAAATGAAACAGCTGATCCGTAATTAACGTTACTGCTACTCTTTCCTCCTAACTAGATGTAATTATAATTATCCTCGAATTAGGAACTCTTCCGAAGCCTCTGAATCATAGCTACGAATGAATACATCCACACGGGACGCATTAATTCAATTAGCACTCGGAGAATTTGAACGTCGAAATATATGACATGATACGCCGCGTACGGGAATAGTAACGATCTAAATACAAATGATTACCGATAACGTCAAGTGATAATGCTCGTCGCGAAGCAAAGTAGAATGAGCGGGCTGACTTGAAATTTCTTAATTCGGAACGCGATAACGAGTTTTCGAATATTCATCGGCTGGTATTAGTTCGGGCTGACACGCATTTCGAACGGAAATCTATCGACTGGCGTATGATCGATCGCCAGACGTCATCGAGGACGTTTCAACGTTCGATAACGATTAGCTCTTTACTCGCCGATAGAAAGAAGAAGAGACAAACGGCGATGATCCACTGGATCGAGTAAGAAGGTAGACGCGTAAAGAGAAAGGGAAAAGAGAAAGAGATGGAGAAACGTGTGGAGAGTCGGAGGGAATGCAAAACGCGTAGAAATGCATTTTTTTCGTAGCAGCGAAGCGTTTCAGTTCAAACGGGCGGTGAAGATCAAAGTGGGAGGCACATCGGTGTGTGCCAACTGGTCTTCATATTTCCGACACGTTTCATTTCGAAGCCGAGGCTAATGCACGTTTATTTGTTTGTTACTTCGCTTTCGTTTGTCTACCACGGCTCGCTACCAATGGCTTGGATTACCATTTAATTCCTGCCGTTTAAATGACATCGTAAATAATCGATATTAATTGCATCTCGTTAGTTTCAACTCTTAGAATTCGCACCTTGACTATCTCCGCGGCTTGCTCCCTTAAACTCGTTCCAGGTTATCGCTCGACACTCGTTTCTGCTGCGCTCCGAGCTTGATTGCATGACTTTACAAGCGTACACTTACACATTTTCAAGTTAATGTCGACGAGAATTGTGGGTATCAATAAGAATATAAAGGGTGACTAATTCAATATTATCAGCACCTTATATGGAAGTTCATTGGTACATTAGATTTTTTAGGATGAACATGTTTTACGACTTATATTCTTGGAACGATTCCCATGATACTCGAGAATAATAATATATAATCCGATCAAAGCATCATCGAAATATCAACACCTTTGATATTCGTATTCCGTGGTTCTTCATCGAGCGATAAATTCGCGAACATATTTTAGCATCGCTCTGATACTTCTATGATGAAGCGTAGAAGACACGTCGATGTGTGGATATATTAAAGTCACGGTGAGGTCGACCACATACCGTACGTAATGTACACCGCATGCGATCCGCGGGCGGCCGGGATACATAATCGTATAGTGTGCGTCTAGACTCAACATAATTACTGTTACGTGCCCGCTACAGATTGCTTATTGTTCCTTTTTTAGGCTCCTTTTTTAAGAAGGCCCCTCGGATTCAGCCTGGGATTAACGTCACGGTGAGTGATGCACGAGTTATTTTCACGGCTATCAGACACCCGAACGTGTCGGTTGGTTTTTAAATCCGTGCAGATCAATCCTGGATTTTATTCCTTCGCGAGAGACCTCGTGGCGGATATAGAAATTTATATGCGATTCCAATTCGAGGGTGGACAAAAAGAAATGAAATACGAGGAAAGAGGATAAGGCCCTGATAAGTTTAAAAAAGGCAACTGGCCTCATAGTAACACCGCAGGACTCGTGTTCCGGTTCCGGAGAGGTTGCGAATCCGAGTCCCAACGAAGGCTCTGAATTTGATTCTTGCTTCGCGTTGATTCCATCGCATTCTTTCTCGTCATTAAACTCGCCGGTGGAATTACATGGAATAATATCGCGGGAATGCAGAAAATGCGCTGCACTTGTTGTCGAATTCTGAATCGACATCGGTAATTATACGTGGACATTGGTATGCGCGGGGTATAAAGGAGAGTGTACGGATAACAAGGGACCTTCCGCCCGGAGCATCGAAAGTAACGAGGGCGAGGATTGATGTTCGTTCGTTCGGTACTGTGCGATGTACATCGAGAATTATTACGAGGTGTCTGTATTAAAATGAACTGCCAGTACCTACGGTACACCGTCGTACGGGGAGAGAGATATTCTCATTAAAATGACGAGTTATCGGGGGGAGGGAATCGTGTTTCCTTCCTTCGACGGCCCTATATTACGGACATACTCTTCGCTAAATGTATTACAAATCGCGTACACTGGAACATAATCTATATAAGTAATAACCCGCGAGAAAGCTTAGAAATATGTTTCGGAAAGAAGTCGGATAAAAAGAAATTCCGTTGGGCTTCGTTTAAGTATCCTCCTATGATTTTACGGAGAATAAAAATGATCTCGGTTAAAAATACTTCTGATTCGAGCGGAGTCGTAAATTGACCCACTGTGACTCGCACTATTTAATGCTCGCACTTAACCGGTCATGTTATGGAGGACTGACTTTTTTCACGATTTTTTCACGATTTTTTCCCGTCGAAATAATAGATCGAATAATCCGCGTTTCGCGTTCGAGATGAATCTTCGTATCGCATTTCGTAACGATATCGCGTGAATTCCAAATGCGTGGAATGTTGATCGTTAATTCGATTTATTCGGCTAATCAATGGTACGTTTATTCGGTAGAATAATAGTATCAAACCCATAGTTTGAAAATCGTTGGAACTATTTTCAAATATGTTATTAAAATAGGTCATAAATGATTTTTTATTTACCCTAATTTCTTGGTGGTCATGTTGAGTCGTTGCATCCCGGTGCATCGCCGGTGTCTCGGTGTTCCAAATGTTTGGAAGTTCCACGATGACGAGTCATCTCTCGATTTTCGCGTACGATCCATGAAGGTTTGCTCCGAGGCTCAGGATATTCTGCGGGCAGAAAAAAGGCAATGCAGGGTGGGATAAGTTAAAGTTAAAGTTAAAGGTAAAGCTTCATTACCGCGTCGGATGATATAGAACGTAAGAAAGACGCTATGCAACAAATCACGACGCTCCGTGCACGGAAACACGAGGGACTCCTTTGGACCGGTTAATCGCCTTAAGACTTGAGGCTTTAAGTTTTACCTCTTCTCGTGCCGTAATAAACCCGAAGACCGCGACCCGCCATCCGGGATGGCGTTTAATAAATTTGCCTCGGGATATTGGTGTCCCTTCCTGCGACTCGTCAAAATAATGTCGAACCGATCGAATCATAACGAATATACATTATTCTATTAATATACCAAATATATGTATATTATATATTATCATTAATATATTAATAATAACGTCGGACAAATATTTCGTGCGTCCATTGTCTAGTTTTGTCTAGTTAAATTATCCGATTAAAATTAAAACGCAAAAATGTGATGAAATAGTTCTATAGCTATAATCGTTAAGCTCGCGAAAATAAATTGGTTTAATGAACCACAAAGTATCCAAGAAATTGGCTCTTCGCGTTATATATCTCTTGCAACCTCCGGGCACTTTCATTTTTATGACTGCGAAATTAGCGATCGGCGGATAGTTTGAATGGTGGAAAAAGAATCGGGATTACGAGGGCAGCCAGATAAGAGCCGTAAAGATGTAATTTACGGGACGATATATTAAAGCCCTGCTTCGCGAGACGCGTATAAAGAACTGCCTATATCCCATGGGTTTCGTGTAGTTTTTACGGTTCGCGACACCGCGGACTTCTCGTTGTATGAACAGCTGCGAAGAATGCGCGCCGAGTTGGTTTTCCGCGCGGAAACTCTCGAGCTCGCAGTAAATCGCTGGAAAATCAGCTGGAAAATCAGCTGGTCTCGATACTTTTGACGTTTTGTCCCGAAATTAACTCAGGTTTTTAATTCGTCCCGAAATTAACTAAAGTGCCGGTTCGTGAGCCACAAACCAATAAATAAATAATTCGCACGGACTAATAAATAATTGAACCTACCGTCGTACCTAATCCCATTCGGTAGGAGCAGCAGGTGGACTCGCAAGCTCACCACACGTGGCACACATTTCCCAAGATCAACGATCCGCGAACTTTTTCATAGAAAAGTTCGACCAACACGTTATCGAAACAATTCCAATTAAAAATGAATTTCCTCCAAATAACACTGACTACCGTTCTTAACTACGCGACACTTAAATTTGGATCATACTCTTAGTCATAATAACGCGTTTCGAGTAACCAACACTGACGTTCACCGGCCACCGACGATCACGTTTGACCAGGTGTTCTTCTTAATATAATTTCATTGGATTGAAATTATGATTAGGGGTTGAAGGACTACACTGCGGTGGCGCGAAACCCTTTCACCGGCGGGAAGAGGTGCCGTGCAAAAGAGTGAAAGACGAAAGACGAAAGACGAGAGACGAGAGACGAGAGCGCGGAGTTTGATGTGCGCTCACGAACGCAGCCGCGACAGGAATGATAGTGGCGAAAGTGGGAGACCCTCCGGGAAATATATAGGTCCGCAGGCTGGTGGAGGAGCCAAGAAGGAAAGAGGTGGATGTTGCTGGAGGTCCATCCACGCATCCCTCGAATCTCCTCTCTTTTTCTCTCTCTCTCGCTTCGAAGGAGAACCCCGATGCACTCAACGAGATGCACATGCACCAGCTGGTGCAAGATCGCGAATGTGCCCCGAAACAACGATGCTAGACATCTCTAATCCCCTAGCTTTCTAAGGGCGTGGATGAATTTTTCTTCGGCATATTGTTCGGTAATTATTTCGTCGTTACTTTCCTAAATGTTCAGAAATTCGTTGGGAAATTTGTAGAACATTTTTTCTGATCTTCCGATAGTTATTATATTTAATCGAATAATAAAATTCGAGTATGTTCTTAATCACGATACACGACTTTATTCTTCTTAATTGCTAAAGTTTCAATGCAAATGACGTTACTAGGCGCATATGCCTACCGGACAATATTCCAAGTTGAATGAACCGTAATTGTGGTAGGAACACCCATAAACTTCCAAGTACCAGATTAAGCCCGATGGTTTTGTTTTACTATCAACTCGAAGCGTGGTAAGGAAATATACCGTGAATAGTGACGGAGACAAAATTGTGCGAGAAATTATTCTGCCATTTTTTCCGTTGTTTTTCTTTATTTCATTCTTAACCGGTGCGAAATATACGGCTCGTTACTTCATTAATGCGCGAAACGAAACGCAAGTGGCGAGAAGAATCGGGATGACATTGGATGTTAACGAAGTCAAGGAAAACCCAAGAGTTTAATTAGTCGTTATTTAGGCACGGCATTAGAAACTGCCGTTCCTCTAACTTTCCATGGTGCTCAAACTTGCATATTGAAGCAATTAAAACAAACGCCCAGCGGGGATTACGTAATCGACGAATAAAATCGTCTCGGATCTTGATTTCCATCTAAAAACACCAGTGAATGGTGGATTTTTTTTTCAAGATTTCTTACTGGAGCGTGTGATTCGCTGCCGTGTACTTCGAAAGATTAGTCTGGCGCCAGTAAGATCATTCGCGCGAAGGATCATCATAGCACATTAAGAAAAGCATATTTTCCCATTCATTTTCGCCGGTGAAAATTTTACTCCAAATTTCAGTGCCAATAAAACGCTCCGGTAAATAAATATAAACGCTGGATGCAAACGGGCAAACAAATATCTCGTTGATTAACTTTTCGTTAAATCGCGGAGTAATTGGAAACCAATTGGTGTTATCGCAGTTTATTTGCGCACGGTGGGTTTATTAAATATCGCTAGGACTCCCGGTAGATTAAATTTGGCAAATAACGCGTTAATCGTATTTGCACGCCGAGAGAATCATTTATAAATGGTTCCGACTGTGTTGCACATCGGACCCACATCGACGTTGCAGAATAAATATGCGTTCGACGGCAGATTCAAGGAACCCTCGAAACGCTTATTTTGTTTTCGATCTGTGGATCGCGGATGATGTTTCATGGTCTGAAAATATTAATGAACAAAATATCACCGCGACACCCGAATAACTAGAGCAATAAACGATATCAACGATATCGAACGACGGTAAAATATAATTACTCGAATTATGCGACGTCACGAATTGTTTAACGGTCTCCGGTAAAGCCGGTCATTTAAATCCGATCACGTACAAAATGAAGACGTTTTTCCATAGAAGCAATTTACGCGCATAATAATTTAAACGAGCAGCTTCATCCCGCAAATGTTGCGTTGCATCGCAACTTACATGTACTATAAATGTATATAATCCCGCGAGTAAAATACACGTGATTCGGAAAGGTGTTTAGAGGAAATTGCAGTGTAAGAATTCGCCAATTTCTCAAGCTGCGAAGGTGCTAACCGCAACGGGCATGAATCTTTGCGTGTAATAGAATGTCCTGGGGATACTAACAGTCATCTAGTCACGATGATTGCCTACCGTAAGCCATTGTTCATGATGACATCTATTACCAAGCATCGCGGTGGTCCGACGATAGAAAAAAAGCTCGAATAATCATTCTAAACATGATTTATTAATATGTAACTTGTGATCGAGGCCAATTGCCACCACTGGTGTACAGGGTAAACTTCCCCTCCCAGCCTTACCTCGAGGTATCATATTTATTAATATTTGTATGAAGTGTACTTATTGTCCCGTGGAGCACAGATTGTGGCATGAACCTTAGCCCATTGGCCCCTTAACTCGTTATATCATAGTCTTTCATACTGACTCTCTTTCCGTCCCAACCTTCGTCAACATTTACATACGCGGCCCGCGAGTCTGATAAGTCCCCTTATAAACTGATAACTTTACGAAATGGAAAGGAAGTTGCTATAATAAATCTTGGAACAAGCAGGTACGCGCTTCTTCGTCAGAGAAGAATAATAATTAAACGGTTCGAATGCAAAAATAATTAACTCCACTTTTTAACAATGTTTCAATATTACTGCCAAAGTGCCATGGAAATAATTGGTCGCACTTGTAAATCGAATTATTCAAGAAGCTGCAATTATTATTTAATTGAATGGAAAGCCACGCCGAGAGGATGAAGCTTGTTTAAACCTCTGTTCGTAGTTTGTCGAGGTTTCCCTTTCTACGACAAGAAATTGTAACTTCGATATAATCGTCTTAGTACCGCGACTCATAGTGAAACCTGAAGAAAAACTGACTCGTTGTGACTTCCATTAACCTCATTGCGAGAAATCTATGATCATTGAGTACGTATCCGTGCGAGCAGCCGCACCGAGCAATGCACCGAGCCAGCCGTCTCATTATCATTTTTAATAGTTCAACTACGCGCACTTAAATCAACTTGCTCTCCGACTCTCACCGTGCTTATTAATAGTATGGAATACTCCATTATTATCCATATTATTTTTTATTCTATTTATCTCTTCACCGTACAGAATTGACTCTCGTAAAGAGATCAGAAGAAATGTTCATTTGTAAGTGCAATGGTGTTAGTAAAAGAAGAATTGCGTTAACTAATCGATTAATTACACGCTTATAAATCACAGCAACTATTAAGTATTTAACAGGATAATAATTATTTCATTGAATTTTCTCGGTTCTCGTTGGCCATCGACGCTGGAAAGAGTTCGATTCTCCACGTTTCTAAGAAACAATAGGTCCCCGATCCGTCGGATCTTATTCCTCACCTTTTTTTACCTTTCATTCGATTCCTTTTTTATCGAAGCACGACCCTGCTCAACGCCTCGACGAATTACACATCGTGACCTGTAATTTGGACACTATTTCACGTGGTGTTACCGTGCAATCACGAAAAGGTGTTCCCTTTTGTAAGTGGTCCCACCTAGATGAAGAATTTATCGGCTAACAGCCCTTCACGAGATTATAATACACGGTATATATTCGATCCGATCTGATCCGATCGGATCTGCCGATCGCGATGCACCGATCGAAACATTTCCACCACCTTGCTCCTTCTTTCTCCCCTCTTGACCTTTCATGGTGTCGGGTTTCCCTGATTTAGTGTAATAAGAATCACGCCTGCTCCTCGTTAGGCAAATATTATAAAAGGTGTTAAATTGTCGAAGATCGCGCCTCAATTTTCTTCGTTCTTATATTCTAAATTATGTAATTAACGATTTTATTCCGGTATAAAACTTCGACACGATACGGAGGATCGTAGATCGGCGAGATCCAAGAACTTTTCGAACACGTTGGCATCGATGCGTGAGGTCTATTCGGGCTTGTTGCTTTAACTTCCTGTTTGCTTCCGAACCATTTAATAGATTCACCGAACTAATATTTCGGGTAAACAGAATCGAGCCTGGATCACGATCGCTGTATGTTTTTGTTCGAATTTATAAAAATAGAAGGGAAAGTTCGAGTGGCGTTAGTTCATGCCTCGAAAGAAACACGAAAAATATACGAGCTTCGATATCGGAAGTAAAAAGTATGGATCGCTTTTCGAATCGTATGGTTCGACTCTTAAGTGGTTCGATATTTATTTCATGGAGAGATTCATGCGCGTAGCATCCATGTCTTCCCTGTAAATCAATCCTGCAGTATGTTTTTTAGTAATCTATTGCAGTTTCTTCGATACATCGACATTGAAAACAGACGCGTAAAACTTTAAAAAAATGTGATCATTTTAATATTTAATTTGATAATCTGAGGTTGGTTATGATCATATTCATTTCATAAGATCATTTACAGAAAACAGACGCCCTTCGAAACTTACTCATTTAAGGGTCCAACTAAACTCACTGCTAATCTTGACGATGGCAATGCACCGATGCAAATGTATCCGCGTCATCGGCGCTGAATTTGCACGTTACAGGATGTTGCACATTTGCATTTCTATAATTTATCTTCTATTTAAATCGCGACTCAGGCGACTCACTCCATGGATCTTTTCTTGTTCCGTCGGCGGCTCATTAAACGGTTTTAATTCAACCTCGTGGTGAACGGTGGCACGTTAATTTCCGCGTAATTTTGCAACGTCCAATACTCCCCGATGTTCGGTAGTGAAGTTCCTAAGCCTTTAGAGAGAGTAAGTGGAGAGGAGAGAGAAAGTGAGAAACGCCAAGCCGATTGCACGCAACGAGTACTCATCTCAATTGGCGATTATAGCCTCGTAAATTCATTTTGAGACCAAGTTGAACGAACACCGCCTCCCCCAACTCTTACGTCCCCCTTCTGTCTCGCGGTGTTAAGACTTAATCCGCACCTTTAGGACTTCGGTCATTTCACTTCGCGCCATACTTCACCGCGTGAGTGAATTTCTACCGAAGTATAAATTTCAATATCAATTTTGTTATCCGACAATGTTTTATGGATCGTTCAAGCGACTCGGATTACGTGGACTTTCAACGCGTTGAATTTAATTCCTCGTTCGAGACTCATGTTTTACCTGGTTTATTGATCGGATTAATTATATTCCTGTAACGAGAAGGACTTAAGTTTCATTCGAAATTGGAGTAGGAGTCAATTCGAAGTAGGAGTATTTCTTTATTTGTCTCTGTTCATTGTTTTATTTAATGCAGATATTATGGGGCTTTTAAGCTTCTAAAAAATTGTAGAGCAAAATACACGGTGAATGATATTCCGAAGGCCACCTAATAATAGTCTATTATCAGCATGCTGAAAACTGATTAGAAAAATCGCTCGGTGCGTGGCAGCCAGGATGTCCCATTAACAAATTAGTGCGCCACGCCATTTAGATAATGGCACCATTCCGAGCCACCTTATCACCGCCTCTTACGCTCCACCAAAAAACCATAAATGGTCTTCCGCGATTTGCGACACGTCCGGGAGAAAGTACGCAAAATCAAAATCATTCTTTCATCGAATTAATCCTTGATCATAATTTATCATTCTCTATACTCCAGTTATTTAATTGTGTCTTATAAAATCGATTTAATAGCAAGGATTCGATGCTTCTCGTAGACGGCAACTGCCATCCGGCTATTATATATAAACGAAACCAAGATTCCGCTATGTAACCAGATATCGGAGTCGTCGGAGAACCGCAATAGTACGTTATCGGCAATATGAGAATTACAAAAGTCACTTATTCAAGAAAGCGGTGTCGATTACGAAGGCGCGAACACGGAAGCTTCTTCCGCGGCGATGCGATCCTCCGAGCGAACGATTTCCTTCGAAAACATTTTCACGCCTACTTTTCCGCAAATAAAACTAGTGAAATCAAAAATTGTTAACGTCGTTACAACACGAGCAGACATTTCTCGTATGCCGTAACTCGATGTAGAGAGAAGGCATAAAAAGTTACAATGCCGTTCGCCGGGTAGAAAAGTATATTTCCGATTTTCCAATAAATCTTCATTCGAGAAGAACTCGATGTGGAGGCGCGCGTGCACGGATAACCGTGCATTTCATTTGGCAAAGCAATTTCGTAATGGCGCTTGAAAATGATGATTGCCCGGGGATGCGAACCACGCGCGTATATCGGTCCTCGTGGTTGCTCTTCCCTCGGATAATGCGTATAAGTAGAGCGGCTTTAAGCCGGAGCATTACCGTTCACGATAAAATAACAGTGATTACGGTGCCCGCGGTTATGATACTCGCGGCGTCTATCACGACGTCCAATAGCGAAAACTCAAAAGGCGCTGCCCAATCGCCGCACCCTCCGCCATGGCCAGATAAGCTTCCTTCCTTGTTTGCACACTCGAATTGCTTTCCGAGAACCACGAATCTACCGTAGGATAAAAGCAAGGAAAAAAAACCCCTTGGCTGATAAGAGCATTTTTGTTGAGCTGCTTTATATCACCTCGTCATTGTTCGAAGGTAGCGAGTGTGGTGAACGAAATCCTGCTACCGTTTTAAGTTAGTTTCAGCCGAGTCACGCGGGAATCGAAAGTGAAAAGTTGACTCGATTTGCAACGATGAAAAGTTCTGACGGCCGGGATGCGATCCTGCTCGGAATGCTCTCTGATACTCGCCGACTTACGATCGATCAACCACCAGGTGCCTTCGATTAGTCGGTGGAGCTAATTAATTTGACTCGAGGGAGATTTACATAATTAGATACGGCTGGGTTGGATCCTTGAGTGGGATGTGCTTTTCGAGTACCTCGTAATTACCTGCGTTCAATCGCACCGTTTCATTGGAACGTAAATAGCGTAATGTTTTAATGAAACAATAAAAGAGATCAATACGTAATTTAGAAATATATTACGATATATAATAATACAGTGTCGATAATTCTGATCTGTATTACGGTATTCATTATTCTATTATATCCGAGAGGTATTTCCTTGAAAATCGGGACAAATCTCGTAACGTGATTTCTGGGCCGAGTCTCAGATTTCTCGTGCTCGCATCCTTTGACATTTGTCGAAGAGGTCCAGGAGGTCCTGGAGCTTAAACCACACCGACAAATCCTTCGATCCTTCGTGACAAAGAATGATTTCGAGGTGGAGAGTGGTAAACCTCTCCTCTCGGCTGGATAAACGTGCGATACCCTCGGCTTTGAGTATATCGGATACCTGGATCCTTCGAGTTCCGAAGGGCGACACCGTAAGTCGATGCACGTTTATAAGGGCATTATGGGACTGGGTTTCACGACAATACACCACGCACAGCCACCACGATAAACCGAATACATTGTGGAAAATAAAAATCCATTGTGCTTAAAACACAGGTGTTTTCGAACACAGGTATTTAAAAACATTCTAATCGTAAAAGCTATACCATTACCGTTTTACTAATATAGAATATATAATATTATGATACAATGTACATAATTCCTTTCACACAAATCTTCGTCATCGGCCACGCCAACAGTCCATAAACACCGACCTCTGGAAAAGTACTTATGGAGGGTTTATAAAATCCGCGTAATCGCGAAAAGGTTTTCACGGAAACGTTATTTGCATAGGCGGCAATGTAAACGTGGGGTTTCCCGAAATTTCGAGAGTCTCTGGAAAGAATTGAGAGACGTTCCACAAAGGAAAGGTTTCCAGAAATAAATGCGACACCACGACGAATGAATGGAAGGCAGTATGGCGCGGCTGGAAGAGCGGATGTTGCATCAAGCAAAGTATGGTATTAGAATTTTTCTAAGAGTCCGATGGCTGGGTGCGTCACAGAAAAATGAAACGAGGTTCCTTCCTTGAATGGTCCCCCAGAAGCAAAACTACCCGTGACAATTCAAACCGCTTTTCCATTCATTGATAATTTATAATTACTACCGGAGGACGACGTTAATGGCATACCGAAAATGCGTGTATCGAGGCACCAGATTTATTGGCCGGCGAGAAAGAATACACGGAGGACATAAAGAAAGATTATCGTACAAAGAAGAATGTATTTAAATATCTGAAAATAATGACTAATAAAATTCCCCCTGTGGGTGGGGGAGTAGAATTCACCCACGGTATCCCTGCCTGTCGTAAGAGGCGACCAATAGGGTTGAACGAAGGGTTGATACCTTAAGTTCGTCAAAAATAGGGTCTAGATATTTTATCGCTCGTTGTGTGTGTATAATTTGTTCCGTGCATCTCACGAAACATCGCGAAGGGTGAAGGAACTCGATGAAAGGAACAATGAAATTGTTCGATGATTCAAATTAGGATGAGACATCGTGGCAGATGATACAATGAGACACGGCAGTGTATCGATGTTGTACACAGAAAACGTTTGACTTATGAGTATTACGTTGTAACGTAATCACAACCCCCGCAGGAGTAAGAAGAATTATATGCCGGGCAAATCGAGTCTTCTTTTTTTGTGTACCACGTTGCTCGGCGCGGAAAAGTATGCAATGGTCCGAGCGATAAGTATACTTGGCCCACCGATACGGGCGCATTCAATCGATGGACGATTGAACTCGATTCTATGGGATGGGAGTGCCGGTTTCCAACTCTTTTCGAACGGAAAAGGCACATCCTGTGCCTTGTCAACTGTCAGTTGACAATATAACGGGTGCACGATCGGCTACGAGGACGATCACCCGCACCTACGCAGCTTTTTGGCAATGCCACGATTATACTTTCGATCGTTCACCTCGAATGACGAATACAAAACTTCCTCTCATGAATAGAACCGAAAAATTCAAAATTACTATCCATCCTTTATGTACATATAAACACCATGTATACACATATATACACGAAAAATATAGATTTCTAGAGTCCTGCAAACACCCTTTGGTACCAAACACTCGAACACAATAGAATCTGATACGAAGATCAAGAATTCCGCGGTGCTATTTGTTACATTACCTGGCACATTTATAACTCATAAGCACAATGCAATCGTGTAACACCATTCCAACTGGTCACACATGTAGGTGTATGCATGACGTGTCAATGGGGTCACGTAAATTCGATTACGGATACCATAGAGGTGAGATTGATCCAGGTATGGGGTAGGTCGTACGCCACAGGGAGCATTTAAAAAGAGAGAAAAAGGCGAAAGTACCAATGATTGAAAGGAGAGAAGGAAATATGGAGAGAGAGAGAGAGAGAAATTTATAAAGGTGACACGGTGAAAAGGGAGTGGTTTTAATGCTACGGAAGATCTTACGGACGCAAATGCATAATATCCGTGACATGATTGAGATGAATCGCTTCTCGATAGACGCATTATTTCTCGATGCGTGAAGAACGTTTTGTTATAAATATTTTCTACGACCGCATCTTAATCTCGGTATCCTTTGGCGATTAATTCTCAAATTATCATATTCGATCTTATGTAATATATAAATATATTAATAGTAAAAATAATCAAATGTAATAGGATGATAAAGCAGCATCAATCTAAGTAATAATGCATATTTTATGCGCAAGGAGTTTGATCCCAGCAATTATAACTACGAGGGTGGAAGTGACAATTTGAAATTTATGATTGCGTTGTGACTAGATGGATTATCTTCGTAAAGATATTATCACACGTGTTTTCGAAACGTTGGCTCTATTTCTAGATGTCTATCGAGATCATCGGATCTCAAAGCAGAATCAATATATCACCCGAAATACATCCTCTCTGATTGACCTATTCTGTGTTCACACAATCAAACCTGCCGCCCCTTTAACGTAGCCGCGCAAAGGGGAGGATACACCAATATTTTCTTTATAGACTCTTATTATTGTTTAATGACCGTGACACGAATCCTAACATCGATGATAATAATATACTTTCTTTATATTCGCCTCTGTAACTTGCATGGAACATTCTTCAAGAATTTTGTCTTCTTAATTGCTGTCTAATGTGAGCAGAAACATATATTACATTATATTTATATGCAAATTTATATACGTATACATCATATAATATAATAAGTAAAGGCACATGTTACTTTATTTGCATTATAAAGAAAGATACCTATATAAAAGTTCATGACTGACGCGCTGTTAAGTATATTCGTATATGATGTACTCTTGAGCTAAGATGGCGTCGCCGTGACGATCCAAGCAAGACGGAGTTCTCCACGCTCTTCGAAACTTTCTACAATTTAAGTATTTCTTCGTAAAAAATACTTTTTATCAAGATTCAAGATGTTAGGCCCGATATTATCAAGCGTCTTAAAAGCATTTCCGTAAGCAGATAAGTTTAGAATTAATTAGGAACTTTAATCAAAATTCGCATAGTACGTATGAGGTTAACTCTCTTCATAGACGAGTCGTACCGGCTGCGCAAAATTGTTCCTCCGTTATTACTTCATCGGCAACGGCAAATCCATGGGGTTTTACGTTAATTCGTACAATAATTAGAAATAATATGCCACATGCGAACGAAAATTTGCGTCTCAAGAAACACTCGTGGAAAAAAAGGATGGCCACTCTCTCTGGTAGAAAAATCCTCATGAGAAGGATTTTGAAGGGCAAACACGTGCTCAGTCATTAATTGTTGTTCGTCACATAATAAATTTCGCATGTATATCACCCCGAATAATATACAGATTATGATTTATCCTAATATGTTTCAACGACTTTACTGCGTCATCGAACCGACCTAACCTAGAACGTATCACGTACGCGTGACTACGAACTAATTCCAAGTTAAAACAATCGTTAGATATAATTATACGTTTATTGGGGATTTTGCTTGTAAATATACAACATTATTTACATAATTATACTTTATTAGCTAGACTGTGCATTAGATTGTAAGTCTGGTTGCTTGTCAGGAGTATATTCTACATTTTTCTTCTGTTGTAAGTATTGGAACATAAGTGTTTCACAAGTCCAATCAAAGGGTGGCATTAATGGTGCTTCAATTGTCAAATGTTTATGGTTCCCAAAATATTTTGGTAGGTACAAAGACCTCATGTGAATGTGTACAGGAATAATTTCTTGTTTGGCTGCAGTTAAATGTAGTAATCTCAACAATTCAGGGTTTAATTTTGGTTGTGTCTCTGTGGTTTCTGCAAAAGGGTCTATCAATAACCATTTACCCATCACATTCTGAATACGAGGTGCATGAAAGTTGTCCCCTAAAATTGGGGCATATAACTTAGTAGCAGCAAATAATCTAATTGCATGCCATTTCTGGGTTGAAGATTTGATTTCCAATAAAGAACTTAAATTGAGGGTGGAATTAGATAAAACTTTAAATTCCACATTCAATATCTTCACATTTCCCTTCTTCCTTTCAGTTTCTGGCCATTTCTCTAAGATGAATGCCTGAAATTTCAAGATTTATATGACAATTATAATATAATCATTTTTCATTGCCAAAGTGAAATAGATATAATTACCCTTTTTAGTTTTCTACTTTCTTCCAACTTTAGTGCAAGATGATGTTTCCCTTCCAATTGGTTGGAAATCATTGTTGTTACACACCAATAGGTTTTATATAATTGATCACTTCTTACAGCATATGTAAAAGAATTTTTTACAGCTGTTTCTACCTTAGGAGAGGCAGCTAAAAGCATAATTCCAGACATATACCTGTTGAATAAAAAAGTAGGATACAAACAAAGTTTATAGAAAATCGTTTTTAGTTGTATATTCTATGTACCTTTCTGGAGACTTAACTATTGTTAAATTTGAATAATCAAGCTCTCTTGCAATATATGGCAAAGCATCACTAACACAATAGTCTACAGAATTTGCTATTTTGTGTTTCCATGTGAGCTCTATAGGTTTACCTACTATATTTTGTGGTCTGGCAGATATACCATAAGGTTTATTTATAGCAACTAAACCATCTACAAATCGAAAAGTTGATTAAAAAACAAATTCCCGTAAGAACGTTCCGTAGTAATGATATAGAAAGCACGCAGTGATCACCGTTATTATAAATAATATTATCTACAAAGGACTGTGCAAAACCCTCTTTAGATTTCCACGGATGTATTTTTCTGTAAGGATGAATTTTCTTTTCTTTTTCAAGAGTGTAAGCTGCCTCTTCTGTAAAACATCTCCTGCAGATTTTTCCGCGAAAGCCGTTCATCAGAGGTACACTTGTACCCCGAAATGCAATTAATTTATTCATTACACTTTCCATCGTTGGATTTGTTCACAATACTAAATACACAAAGAATTAACAACTCGTTTTTTGATTAAGTAGTCACACGTCGTATAGAATTGTCATTAAAATTAGTTTTTATTTTACACTGAGTTTTTCTCGACGTATACGTTATTTAGTTTGTTTTCATTTAGCTTGGGACAAGTATTAACAGACCCCTAGTGATGGAATCATTTTCTATGACGTAAAAAGAATATAGTAAACTTATAAGATATGTAATTTACAGACCAATCTTTAGGAGTTTCTCTGACAATAATCTTTACTCTTTACTGATAATTATTCTACGGAATAATTGCATAGTTTTTATAGAAATCTATTTTTTACTAAGAAAATAATTCGGTTTGAGTATAGTTGGTTCTCGCGCGATAGTTGCCGAAATGAAATCAATTCACTGACATATTTTCGACGTTTATAAGAACGTTCACGGCAACAGTTAGACAGCAAAATAAGTAAAGATGGCAACGACCATTGATTCTGTGAGAGAAAAAGCCCTTCAGGATTATCGGAGGAAACTCCTTGAACACAAGGAAGTGGAATCCCGGTTAAAAGAAAGTATGAACTATTTTTGTATAGATTTTCTCAAACTCCATTTATCGGTTTCCGAAGTAGGGGATGTATAACCTTAGATCGGTACACTGACTTGACTTATGCCGGAGGAATAATAATTGTTCTGTGTAAAAAATCCAAATTATATTGTTTTATTTATAGTGAGAGAGCATCTGAAAGATTTGACTAAACAGTATGATAAATCTGAAAATGATTTAAAAGCGTTACAAAGCGTTGGACAGGTATATCTCGCACCGTGAATTATTGCGTTTAATTATACAATAATGCACGTTAGCCGATTAAAATATTATTACATTTATAATTTAGATTGTTGGTGAAGTATTAAAACAACTCTCGGAAGAGAAGTGTAAGTTCAGACTATACAATGTTATATTCTATAGGTACAAGAATAGTTAGAATACAGAATTTTTTAATTATAGTTATTGTAAAGGCAACAAACGGCCCGCGTTATGTTGTTGGTTGTCGGCGACAGCTTAACAAACAAATGTTAAAACCTGGTACAAGAGTAGCTCTCGATATGACCACTCTCACTATTATGCGCTATTTACCTCGCGAGGTAATGCTAAATATTTCGTTTGCGTTTTTTCTTGCGTTAAAAATATGTCGGTAGGTGTACGTATGTTTTTAATGCTACTTTTAGGTGGACCCCCTCGTTTATAATATGTCTCACGAAGACCCTGGCGAAGTCAATTATTCCGCTATCGGTGGACTCAGTGAACAGATTCGCGAATTAAGGGAAGTTATAGAATTGCCGTTATTAAATCCTGAACTTTTCAAGAGAGTTGGTATCACTCCTCCTAAGGGTTGTTTGTTGTATGGCCCACCTGGTACCGGTAAAACTTTATTAGCCAGGGCAGTGGCCAGTCAGCTAGATGCCAATTTCTTGAAGGTTGTTTCGAGCGCGATTGTCGATAAATATATCGGAGAATCGGCGAGATTAATTAGGGAAATGTTTAATTACGCACGGGATCATGAACCATGTATTATATTCATGGATGAAATTGATGCAATTGGTATGAACGTTAAAATGTTTTCCATAAAAATGACATGAGGGAATGAATGCACGTGATATGTTATCATTGGCGGATTTTAACACAGGTGGACGTAGATTTTCCGAAGGTACAAGCGCAGATCGTGAAATTCAAAGAACTTTAATGGAATTATTGAATCAAATGGATGGTTTTGATTCATTGGGACAAGTTAAAATGATAATGGCAACAAATAGGCCGGACACTTTGGACCCGGCCTTATTACGACCGGGTAGATTAGATCGAAAAATCGAACTTCCGTTACCTAATGAACAAGCGCGATTAGAAATTTTGAAGATTCACGCGCGTCCCATTTCTAAACACGGAGAAATAGGTATACAGCGTTTAACGGATTTGATTCTTATTTACGGCGTATAAATAACTTAATTTATATTTCGATATTTAACGCAGATTACGAAGCAGTTGTTAAACTGTCCGATGGATTTAATGGTGCCGATTTGAGAAATGTCTGTACTGAAGCAGGATTATTTGCTATAAGATTAGAAAGAGAATATGTTATACAGGAAGATTTCATGAAAGCAGTAAGAAAAGTATCAGATAATAAGAAACTCGAATCGAAATTAGATTATAAACCAGTCTAATTGGTACTTTAAATATATATTGTATAATCTTAAAACTCAACTAGCAATTCATTAACCAATGCGTGGTACAATAAAACAAATTTAATTTACTCTAATAATAATTGTATTTTATAATAAAAAACATCTATGCCGGATCGACTGACATTATATTTTAATGCCTTATTACGCTGCCGAACAAATTGCAATATGAGTTTGCATATGTGTTTAAACATTAGTTAACATCCTTTTTTTACGAAATCAAAATCTGCTTTGTGTATTTTATGAGTGCTTTTGCCCAATTTTATACGGAAATTAAAAAAAAGAGCCGCGGGAAATCAGCGCGCGAGAGGTGTCTCGTCGATTTTAATCAATATTTAAACATATTAATTTTAATTACTTAATTTATGCAAATATTAGCAACAAAGCCTTTCTCATTAAAAACCCAACTATTTTTGTTTAAAAATTTTCTTTCTATCTGCTCTAATAATCGAGATATTTAAAGAAAACTATTTGCGTTTTTTTTTTGTTGATCACCTATTTGTTGTTATAAATTTTGTTATGTTGGACAGTGTTATTAATAAGGGTATATTCTGGAATATGAAATTGGTACACATCCATTTTTTAGTCTAATTTTTTCAATCTTTATGATACAATATTGCAACTCATTCTACAACACTTGCAAGCCTCATTTTTTTTCTCTCTAAATATTCCTGTACATTATCAAACTTTCTTTTGTACAAAATTGGAAATAAATTTTCTTTAAGCAAATTTCCTTTTAGCATTTCCCAGTAACTGTTTAGTTCTTTCAACCTTGACTTCAAATCATCATGAGTTACAAAGTTATTGCCTTTAAATTTGTAAACATCAAATCCTGTTTCTGCTAACAACCACAAATTTTGTTCATCAAAAACACATTCTACAGGTTCACTCTCAACATTTATGGATTGTAAATATTCTGCTTGAATTCCTGTTGCTATGGTACCTGTGATTTTATATACCAACAAAAAGCTAGTATTATAAAAACTAAGTGTAATTAAAGATGATGTCAAACTCAGAGCAGTGAGTCTCATGTGTTTCACAGGTAGTATTTCAACAGCTTCATCCAAATGATATTCCTCAAGTTCCTTTTTAAATTTCTTTATATCATTCTCTGAAATTCTGTCGTGAAAGTCAATGGACAATAATGCTTTCCCACATTCATAATCCCATAATAAAAGCATCCCATCTCCCCCAGCTGATACTAATACATTTTTACTGTGTGGCAATTCAGAAATATTTGTGACAAACTTGGTATGTCCAAGACAATATGATACAATATTGTAGGAGTTAGGAAACATAGATACTCTAATTTTCTCATCTCTGTCAGTAGTTATAATATAGTTCTGATCATCAGAGACAAGTATATCAAGCAGCATAGATAAGTGTCCCAAAAGTAGCTTCCCATTTTCTTCTGGTTTACTAGTAGAAAATAAATAAGCATCTCCAGCTTTGTCAGCAACAATTATGTCATTGTTGGATACAAATCTCACTCTACTTGCAGCTCTCACTAGTGTCCTGTTTGACAACAATTTCAAAGTGTCTTTTTCGTACAAACATAATTGTTTACGATTTGTGCACACTAAGAAATATTTTCCGTCATTTGAAAATGATACACTCGTTATCATGTGAAACGTCTCGATTTCGAGATTGTTATGATGATCAATCTTCTTGTCTATTTTAAGCTCCGGCAAAAGAATCGTTGTTTCCGTATTATTTTCAATGTTGCGTACAATTACTTTCTCATTGTTGCATAATGTAACAATTGGTCCGTATATGCAAAAACTCATAATTACGATTTTAGAATTATAAGTTCTTTATCAGTCAAGAATATCTACAATGTTATTCTTTCAAACATTAAGTCACGTGTATACTATGTGCCTTGCTTGCACATGTAGCACTCATTTCATATTTTTATTTTCTTTTATAATTCTTTCCACTTGTATATATTACACTGTAGTTTTTTGAATAATTAAATAATTTGTTATTCCTGCATGTCGAGGAAATAAACAGCTCGTCACAACTTAATCGTCGATTATTTGTGACGAAATCTAGGGGAAATTGGTGTTAATTCACTTGATTCAACCTAAAATGGGTCCTAGAACATCATTAGGCATCATATACCATCGATTTGGGTCATGTAGGAGTGATTTTGGCGACTTTTAATTTTTGACAATTTTTGAAGGTATACCCCTTCACATTTTTCGACTTGGATTCGACCCATTTTTGACGAATAAAAATTTTTTACCCGCTTCTTTTGACCCAAAATCGTCCTAGAATATGTTTATATATCATATACCATCGATTTGGGTGATGTAGGAGCGATTTTGGCGACTTTTAATTTTTGACAATTTTTGAAGGTATACCCCTTCACATTTTTTCGATTTTGGGTCGACCACTTTTTGCCCCGAAAAAATTTTTAAACCACTTCTCTCGACCCAAATCGGCCCTAGAACATCATTGGGCATCATATACCATCGATTTGGGTCATGTAGGAGTGATTTTGGCGACTTTTAATTTTTGACAATTTTTGAAGGTATACCCCTTCACATTTTTCGACTTGGTTTCGACCCATTTTTGACGAATAAAAATTTTTTACCAGCTTCTTTTGACCCAAAATCGTCCTAGAATATGTTTATATATCATATACCATCGATTTGGGTGATGTAGGAGCGATTTTGGCGACTTTTAATTTTTGACAATTTTTGAAGGTATACCCCTTCACATTTTTTCGATTTTGGGTCGACCACTTTTTGCCCCGAAAAAATTTTTAAACCACTTCTCTCGACCCAAATCGGTCCTAGAACATCATTGGGCATCATATACCATCGATTTGGGTCATGTAGGAGTGATTTTGGCGACTTTTAATTTTTGACAATTTTTGAAGGTATACCCCTTCACATTTTTCGACTTGGATTCGACCCATTTTTGACCAATACAAATTTTTTAACCGCTTCTTTTGACCCAAAATCGTCCTAGAATATGTTTATACATCATATACCATCGATTTGGGTGATGTAGGAGCGATTTTGGCGACTTTTAATTTTTGACAATTTTTGAAGGTATACCCCTTCACATTTTTTCGATTTTGGGTCGACCACTTTTTGCCCCGAAAAAATTTTTAAACCACTTCTCTCGACCCAAATCGGTCCTAGAACATCATTGGGCATCATATACCATCGATTTGGGTCATGTAGGAGTGATTTTGGCGACTTTTAATTTTTGACAATTTTTGAAGGTATACCCCTTCACATTTTTCGACTTGGATTCGACCCATTTTTGACCAATAAACATTTTTTAACCGCTTCTTTTGACCCAAAATCGTCCTAGAATATGTTTATACATCATATACCATCGATTTGGGTGATGTAGGAGCGATTTTGGGGACTTTTAATTTTTGACAATTTTTGAAGGTATACCCCTTCACATTTTTCGACTTGGATTCGACCCATTTTTTACCAATAAAAATTTTTTAACCGCTTCTTTCGACCCAAAATCATCATAGAATATGTTTATACATCACCCACCATCGATTTGGGTCATGTAGGAGCGATTTTGGCGACTTTTAATTTTTGACAATTTTTGAAGGTATACCCCTTCACATTTTTTCGATTTTGGGTCGACCACTTTTTGCTCAGAAAAAATTTTTAAACCACTTCTCTCGACCCAAATCGGTCCTAGAACATCATTAGGCATCATATACCATCGATTTGGGTCATGTAGGAGTGATTTTGGCGACTTTTAATTTTTGACAATTTTTGAAGGAGATTTGTGATTTTGGGTCAATATTGTTTTTGGCCTCAAAACTACTTTAATCAACTTATATCCATCCAAAATGGGCTTAAAACATATTTAGCACCATCCAGTACCTGATTTGACCTTTCAGGCTCAAAATTTCGCAGATCGACATTTTGAATAATGCAATCATTTTATCGATAAGAATAAGCTCTATGTTATCCAATTAAGTAAGAAAATGCTTACAGAACTAAAATATTCTATTATTCGAAATACACACCTGTACTAAAGTTCTTCTTGATGCGGTACTGTAATCTGTGTTTTATCGCAAGTTATGTCGTATGTGTATCGCGGAAATTTATGTGGCTATAGAGGTTCTTGTCCCCCTCCAACTAATAAACACAAACAAGATGTTAATCTGCTCTCTTGAATAACATATTTTGCTTGGTTTTCTTTGTGTTCAGATAGGCAGCAATAGGGTGGCATGTGTCATGTTACTTCAGATATAATAAGAGTCGTTAACGCATATGATAGTCAGTCTTTGTACAGTTAATGTCACATACCACTACGATGTGACAGGTATAAACTTCGCGATAATTTTCTGTTATTCTTTTGTTCCATTTTAACTCTCGAGGACGTCAATTTCGAGGATCTCGTAATTGCTTTTCAAGCGTCGATTATAAGACGATACTCTCGAAACGTTTTATATTATTTCTTATGATTCGAGAGGAATTCTAATTCGTCGAAAACAAAGCTGTTTCAACATGTGGAGACCATTTGAACCAGGTAGTTCGCCAGTAGATTGGTGCGAAGGAAATTACAGTATTTCACCTAGCATCGCAGAGTTTATGAATACGGTTAGTATTTGTCGAAAAAAGCCGTTCGAGTATTATAGAAAATATATTAACTAATTCCTTGACAAAGCAGAGCTCGGAATCTGCACCTTCTTTATAAGTAGAACAAAGAAAGAACAGTTCTTCTTGTATACTTGTATCTTGTATACTGATATCTTCACATATTTTTTTAGTTCAGTAATGTGATATTTTTAGTATTACCACCTGTTCTCATGCATCTCTTCAGAGATTATGGGAGATTTGTCAATCCAGGGATACATGTTATTTGGTTCTTGTTGATGATTGTTGGTCTTAGCAGTGCATATTTTCATGCAACTCTGTCACTGATAGGTAATTTAAGCCTTGTTCTTCTGGCTTCTTAGTATATGTACATTTTGTACTGATAGCTTTGAACTCTTAATTGTTACACTTTTAATTCTTCCATAATAGGGCAACTGTTAGATGAATTAGCCATATTATGGGTATATATGGCAGGTTTTTGTATGTTTTTCCCAAGGAGATATTTTCCTAGTATTATGCATAATAATAGAAAACTTTTCTCCATATGCGCCACTTTACCAACTTTGCTTGCTACTGGTTTGTCTCTAATACATCCAGCAGTGAATGCATTTGCCTTAATGTCTCTTGGTATACCAGCATTTATATTTTTGATAATAGAATTGAAGAGGTAAATTTTCTTACTTAAGAAGTACATATTCATATATAGCACATGTAAAACAACTTTATTATTGTGTTATTCTCCAAGGACAAGGTCAATGAGAGTTTACAGATTGGGCTTGAGATGTGGGGCAGTGTGGATATTAGCTGTAACTTGCTGGTTGAATGATCGATTGTTTTGTGATACTTGGCTGAATTTGAATTTCCCTTATCTTCATGCATTTTGGCACCTATTCATCTTCATAGCCAGTTACACAGCAGCTGTGTTATTTGCATACTTTGCAGTGAAGGAAGAAAAGCCACAGCAATCACCAGTGCTGAGGTATTGGCCACGTGATGATTTTGAGCTTGGCATTCCATATGTCACTATTAAAAGTTACATTAAATATGAAACAAATACAAACATATAGATAGCTAAATATTACAGGTAACAGGTAAAGCTGGCCTGAATTTTGGTACTGTATCTTTAATATCTCAACCAAACAATCTTTTTTTCTAAATGGATCATGTAGTTGATTGTATTAGTTTTTAGCAGTACACAAATAATTTTACAAAGAGAAAGGTTTACATAACATAGAAATTTTAAATATTAAATTTGTGATAGTACTATAGCTATTAGATTTTATATAAACACATGTGATGCAAAAATTAGTCAACAATCAATAATACATTTATATTCTATTAGCATAAAAACGCGATGTTTAACAAAAACGGTTAGTTTAAACTATTCCTACGAGCATTCTCTTCCGAATTTAAATCGGCAACGGTAAAAAAAACCCTTCCTCTACTAATAATAGTTAATAAAAATTAACTTCTTCCGTGAAAGGCTCGTTTAGAAAAAAAATATCGTACATTTTTTGTCGGAACATGCCGCTATAATAAACATTGTAGCTTCTATGTTTTATAATTTAATAAATTGCACGCATATTTTAAACAGTAAATGCTTCAGGTATTGCCGATAAATATAGATTATTTTTGTGAAAAAAGTGCTTTAAACATAAAACATAATGTTTAATATATCATATACATACATATATAAATATGTATATGAATGGATACCACATATATTATATATTATAATATATTCACAACATGCTCTTCTTGAAGAAATATATCTTATTACAATAAGTACCAAAATTCTGCTATTATTCAGTGAATGTAAGAGTACTTAAAAATTAACTGAAACATAATATCTGACTGCAGTTATAAAACAGGTGTATTCAATGAAATTCCAAAAGATTGGTATCATATAAGACTGGATAATGTCTGGGAATAATATTCAGGAAATGCCAAAGTCTGATTGTTAAAAGAATATATAATTATCTAAATAACATTGTATTTACATATATTGACATTACTGTACTTTATACTTATATAAATATTGTTAAACAAACATTGAAATATACTTATTTATATGTAAATCACTTTGCAAAAGTGAACTGAAGGCTTAATCATAAGTAGAACTATTTTATTATTATCCTCTAAAGTAAACAATATTCTTATCAGTTTCATGAATCTTCACTTCATACATCAACCCAGGATTAGGCATCTGCTTTGCTATTTCATTATAAATATATATAGCTACATTTTCAGTGGTTGAAACAACATTCTTAAAATAGGGAACATCTTTGTCCAAGTTTTTGTGATCTAACTGATTCATTAATACTTTATTCATGTATTCTTTCAAGTCAGTTATATTCATTACCATACCAGTTTTGACATCGACGGGACCTCTTACCGTAACTTCCACTGAAATAATGATTATACGCACGTATAACGCGAACCATATTGTAGAACATTAATATCAAATACATTTATAATCACCCGTATAATTATGACCATGGCCCCAATAGTTGTTACATTTCCCATAAATCTTCTTGTTTTCCTCGTCGCTTAAGTTCTCACTAAAAAATAATGATATATACTTGATTGGAATTTAAATTTAAGTTATTATGGAACGTTCGATACCAGTGTAGTCGATGACAACAGGATATCGTTTCTTTTCTCGTTAAATAAGCTATTGGTCCCGACATTGTCGTCGTAAAATACTTTACTTGTTTATATCAAAGAAGTAAATGATGTCGCTTTTATATTATCGCAAACACACCGAGAATGAATCCTTATACAAGAACACCATAAGGAAAAAACTCAAGGATAGCAGGAATTGCGAAAACGATTACGTTACGCTATTGGAACCGATAAGGTGTATCATTATTAAAAACATCATTCCATATTTCATTTCCCGAGATGTTTTGACGATCTAAGGCTGGATGAGAATAAATTTATTTATTTAAGAAAAGCTGTAATCATTTTAGTAAAGAAAAGAATTAATTTTCAACTCAAATTACGATTGTCCAATCGTAACGACAATTGTAGCGATAAGAGTCACACAGCGAATCAATGTTTTCTTTACTGAAACAAAATGAAATCAAACCAAGAATTTATATATAAAATATAATTCCGCCGGCTATTAAATCCTTGGTTCTAGCGAAACTTATTTCATCGAATTACAATAAAGAACAAATATTTTAAAAGCTGGGAATTGATTGATCAGCGGCCCTAGTGTGAATGAGGCTTAAAATACGAACTTTCACGAGAGGAGATTTCGGATAAAGTTCGTGTGTGGTTTATCAAGGTTTCGGTGTGTTAAGTGCTTTCATGACGGAGGAGGAACTTTTTAATTTATAATTTCATCTAATTTCCCTTATACTTATACATATATTAGTCCTGAAATACTTTACGCGAGTAAAGTTTCGGAACCGTAGTGGTATCGGTTCTAGATAAACGTCATGCCGGTAACGCCCTAGGAGTCCGAAGAATTAGTCATTTCGAGTAATCTGCTATGTGTAGCCTTTCCTGAAGTCGAAAACGAAGGGTTCATTTAGTTTATTAAATTCAGTGGAAAATGGATAGCAAGGGGAGGAAAATCATTGTTTGTGATAATGGAACGGGGGTAAGGTTAAACGCTAAGATTTTCCTTCTTTCTTTTGTGTACCTTCGTAAGCACAAGCACCGAGCTAATCCTCGATATCATAATTCTGAGCTATCATAAGTCAAAGATAATAATAAGCAGAATATTTGTTGTCATCATTTTGTTGTGTTTCGAAGTAGTTTTTACGAGAGGTTCCAAATTATTTGCATAGCTAGTATGGAAAAGAAGGGTTAGATATCTACATCGAATTTTCTTCAAATTTAAGGAATAATAAATTTCCGTAGTATCTTAGATGTTGTAGTTTGCGAAGGACATAAATAGTGTTTAAGAATTAATTCAGTTTTTAAGTAACTTCTTCGTTAAATCAGAACTTCATAAGGAAACCCACACTGAGAATGAAGTATTATATGAGTTTGCTGTAGTCTATATTCATAGCAGTACATTTTTATATTATTCGTATATTATAACGTCGCTGTTATTATATTAGAAATGCTATATTATATAGAAGAAAGCTTTTAGAACTATACTTCATACTTTAGACTATTAGTGGATCAGTTTTGAGTTTATGAATAGCATGATTATAAATCAGACCTAGGAATGTCAATGGAATAAGAAATAACTTTTCTATTCCAGTTTGTAAAATGTGGGTATGCTGGTGCAAATTTTCCAGCCCACATATTTCCATCCATTGTTGGGCGTCCTATTATTAGGGCAGTCAATAAGATTGGTGATATCGACATGAAGGTATAATTGTTATTTATCCCCCAGATCTGGGAGTATTGTTATAAACAAGCCTACCTAATTCAATTCATTTCCAAAATTATTTATATAATTATTTTATTCAGTCATTGTAACCCTGCCCCATTTAAATTCAACTATGAATTATTTGGATAACACATAGGTTTCTGATATTCATAAATGGATCAGCTAGAATTAAAATTAGTTTAAACTATTTTTTTAACGAAAGAAATAAGTAAAATTTATTAATTAAGGAACTTATATTTTCAGCAAGAATATTGTATTCGTGTAAGTTTATTGATAATATTACACTGTGTGTCCTGATGTCTAAGTATTGTTGAACAATAATCTAAATGTTTTTCACTGATGTAAATCAAGTTTGAATTATTAATATTTCTCGCTAACAAATATCAATATAAATTCCGTATATAATGCGCGAAACTATCGAAACTTCGAAAGATGCGATAGAGCGTAATCGTTTTATAATAGTCAATTAACAATTAACAAAATTTGCATACGAACCATTCTTATCGTTTGGTCGCGATAAATTCACCCGCTAGTTTACAAAACTGCGATTGATTTCCTTGCGATTGCGTAAATTTACGTATTCGAAGATATCAATAATAATAATTATTATAGAGCAAAAATTTACATCTGTGCGCGTGGATGTGAAAATGTAATGTGTTTTTGATAACTGTCTAATGTGTTTGTGTGCTTACATTTGCTCTCGTAGGATGTGCTTAACATGCCTGTAAGTTCATTGCATTTTTTGATGCTAATATCTATTACATCAGTGCCTGAAGAAGTATACATTTTTTGGAACAGTAGAGTTCTCATGAGGTCCATAATATCTACCATTACCATTTCACATTACTTTTTTCTATTTTACAAATTTGTATACACTTCCCAATAACAAAAAGTATTCAGTGATTACACTGATGTATCAAATCTTAATGCACCTAATAAATCTTAGGTGAATAGGTACAAATATATACTTTTCATACATAGTTTAATAATCCATCATTACCATTATAGAGTGAAAGAAAGTATGTGTAATATAGTTGTTATTGGAACCAACAATGTGATTAGTATTTAGAACTTCACCATCACATATGTTGATGTGTTCCATCAATAGAACTGACTAGTAATTTAGTATGGATATCTTTAGTGCATACCATATTAAATCGAACTTTTCGTATCTAATTACCACAGGACTTAATGGTTGGGGAGGAAGCAAGTAAACTTCGTTCTATGTTAGAGATTAGTTATCCAATGCAAAATGGTATCGTTAGGTGTGTATCGCATTTTTGATTCGTACGTATATGATTGTATTCCGAGTTATTGAGACATTATAATGCGCAATAGAAACTGGGACGATATGTGCCACGTTTGGGACTACACGTTTGGGAAAGAGAAATTAAATATCAATCCTAGGGAATGTAAAATTCTGTTGACCGAGCCGCCAATGAATCCTATTACAAATCGCGAGAAAATGATCGAGGTAAACGAATTCACCGCGAAACGAAAGGGCGAACTAGAAATAAGAAATTATACATTTTTTTAGGTGATGTTCGAAAAATACGGTTTCGCTGGAACGTATATCGCGATCCAGGCTGTGCTTACGTTATATGCTCAAGGATTGATAAGCGGGGTAGTTGTGGATTCAGGGGATGGAGTCACTCATATATGTCCTGTATTTGAGGAATATGCTCTACCTCATCTTACCCGACGGTTAGATATAGCCGGTCGTGATATCACAATGTATCTAATAAAACTCCTCCTACTACGTGGATACGCTTTCAATCACTCGGCCGACTTCGAAACTGTTAGAATGTTAAAAGAAAAACTATGTTACATCGGGTATAATATAGAAACGGAGGAGAAATTAGCTCTTGAAACAACAGTCTTAGTTGAATCTTATACTGTAAGCTAGATCTTGATCATTAGAATAATATTAATAGATGACAAATATAGGACTGTAAGTTATGCAGGAGTTTATAAATCTTTACAGCTTCCGGACGGTCGGGTAATAAAAGTAGGTGGTGAACGATTTGCCGCACCCGAGGCTCTTTTCCAACCACATTTAATAAACGTGGAAGCTCAGGGTATCGCCGAATTAGTATTTAGTACAATTCAGCAAGCAGATATCGATATCAGGAGCGAATTGTATAAACACATTGTATTAAGCGGTGGTAGTACAATGTATCCAGGACTTCCATCTAGGCTCGAAAGGGAAATTAAACAACTCTATTTACAAAGGGTTTTGAAGAGTGATACCTCCAAGTTCAGTGTAATTATATTATACATCATATCTGAATGTTGTCTTTGAGATCGTTGCGGTTTTTAGTTTGTAACGCCGCGAATCTCGTATTTGTCGTTACAGAAATTTAAAATCAAAATTGAGGATTCTCCGAGACGTAAGCATATGGTATTCATGGGTGGTGCTGTATTAGCCGATATTACGAAGGATCGGGATTCCGTATGGATAACGAAAGAGGAATACGAAGAAAAAGGACTTAGTGTATTAAAGAAATTAGGTTCTTATGAATCATAAAGAACATAGTCATTAAAATCTAGGTCTGTATGGTGAAAGATGAATGATGGTTGTTTCGCGACTCAGGTCGTTTGGAAGTTATTCAAGCAGAAAGACGGTTCATTGCAAAGTCGTACGGCAACGCGTTTTGCTTCGATTACTGCTTTATACCAAATTGGGAATATGTTTTAACTACACTCAAGCAACGAACACGATTAAAGTTCATATGTAGAAAATAGCAGGACCAATTTTAAATTCAATGATGGTTTTAATTAAATCACCGCGATTAATCAACGCAGAACAGTGCTTTATTTCAGATATTACAACATTACTAATAAGAGACTATTATTATATTTGATCTCTATGGGATTTCTCTTTACGCAAATTGGTTTAAACTTACGAATATCTTTTCGGAATGATATCTGCCATGATACGTTAGTACATTTACACACCACATATATTGTAAATATAGTTATTGCGAATTCTTCCTCTCTATCGGATACGAGAACGATTTGGTATCGTTGATTGGATTCGCGAACACTTTCTCAAGTGTACGCTTATCTTTCCAACTTTATACTAATTTTATAGTGTTTAATACGAGATACGAGTCTTATAGCAAAATCATTGAGAAGTAATTTGTTTGTTGATATAATGGTTAAATTGAAGTAATCGGGTTCTGTAATTGTATAAAGTGTTGGAGGTATTGTCGTCAAGGAGTGCCGACAATGAATTTTACTGATCTTTTACTTGTAACGAGGCGTTATACAATTTTACAACGTGACCTAGGTGCATTTCTACTATAATATTGGTGCATTATCGCTATTCGTGACATCGATATTTTTATACAATGTTCCGTTATTTCGAAGCATACCATTGCCATAGAGAGTTTATGTGAATGTTTTTCACTGAAAATGGTTATTATATCTACACATATGAATATATTGCACGATTTTTATTTTTGGACAAACTAACGATGCTTCAATTGTAGCCATTATCGATACTTCATCATAGGAAATTAGCTCGTAAGAAAAAAACGAAAGCATTTATATCTCAGCATCCTCCATTGAAATTCTTTTCAGAGAATAAAGACATTGATTCCAATCTTAAATTTCATAAAGTGTATATGTTGAACAAAACAATCTCGTTCGAGGGGCAAATAATACTGGTATTTCTCTGAGTTTTTGATTATCGAAGACCAGGCGGAGCGAAGAATATTAGGGAACTAATATTTGAAGTATTGAAAATGAAATGCAATTTTATTCAATCCAAAATTGGGGGTATGAGGTAAAACTATTTTGTACGATGTACATATAACGTAAGCTAGTTTTATAATTTTAGTTAAATAATTCCTAGAAATAAATTGATTTCCTATGAATGATCTTCCATTAATTTCGAAACCTTATAATTACTCGGTGGCAACGCGAACTCGCAAGTGCGAAGCCAGGGTACGAATAGTAGTCGTAACATATTTTCTTGCCATAAAACTCCATGGTGAATAAACAAAATTTGATCTTCATTAAACAGTAAAAAGGACGTTAAAAAAAGACATGCACATACGATAAATCTACAACAGTCTTTATTATGTTTCGCCGTGTGACCTTTATACTGTGTACTGGCGTACACACTTTAGTGTATAAATAAAAATAACAATATAATTTGTATTATACAGTTTCGTATTTAATTGGATATAATATAACAATAGATAAATGTGTATGTATCCGAGCCTTAATATCTGTACAAGTAGCTTGCGACAGCATTCTGTATAACAATGAAATAACAAGCCGTTATTTAAAGACATAAAGTTAATATATGTATATTTATATAAATGGTGCTTCGGCGCGCGCGTACGTGTACCCGACATTACAAAGTTTTGTTTCACAGTAGTGTACGACAATTGTACACTCCAAGATATTTCAAATCATTTCCAATGCAACAATCCGCACTCGGTTTCTCCATAAAGCTATATAAGTTGATTATATTAAGCAAATAAAAAAAAAAGAGTGTACAAAACACTTTCCTCTATAGCTTAGAACTTTTCATTCTTTCTTCCGATATTAGAGATATCATTGAGACTCCATAAGAACACGTTAGTTCTGCCGCCTTGTATACCAGCTTAGTAAAGAGTGTCGAAATCGAAACTTTCGAATGGAGTAATGTAGAGGAGCTTTTTGGATGGAAAACATGAGAATCCTATCGATCACATTCAGAATGTAATTGGCTTATCTTTACATTGATCAATACAAAAACTAGTGAATCGTTTAAGGAACTTTGGATACTCCCTTTTATAAACAGCGCGTAAAACTGACGCTGGAGCCCATCCACCCGGGTTTACTGTAATTATTTAAATATACGTTTTACATAGAAAATAAATCATTCGCTAGTAAGATCAGTAAGAAGAACGGAATGTAATACAAACCAACGGAACAATATGTTATCTTGCACGTAATATTCTCCCGTTTTATTTCCTCTTCATCTTTCGGAGGATCAATAAAGGTTTGACACACAAGACATACAGTAAGATATACTCGTACACATTTACCAGAATTCGGCTAGAAACAATAATTTCCATTGTTATATTAAATTTATACTTATACTCGGAAAAGTGTAGAACTTCAAAATTCGTACCGGATACTCGGGATGTTCTGTACTATGATTACAAACTATCCATAAATCGTGAGCATCGGGATCTTCGTCATCGGACACTCTGCGTATGTGCGACCAGAATAGTGCGTCTCGTTGACTCGCTGGCCAAATTCGCTTATGCGTTTGTAGAAACACCAATGTATCTTTCGAAATATTCTCCACCACAGTCATATCCTCGAGAGTAGCTTCCCATCCATTTCTATGTTTGGGACTGAAAAATATTTCGCAAACTTCATGTCCAGTTACTCCTTTTACGACGTGACACGCTTTTAGAGGATCAACCACTAAGCCATCCGCTTCCTCTTCGCGTCTGTACATTCGCATATCTCCGTCCTCAGCGAATAATTGCCAACCGCCTGCTCCTCCAACTCCAAGTCGAGCATAATGCAGCTGTTGCATCGTTATTTTCTCTATCTGCAAACAATTTTGAAATTTTCGGATGTTTCTAAATACAAATCAATATAAGATTAATATAGATCGATGTAAATATTGCATTATTTTTAAATGGAATTCGATAAAAAATTACCTCTGGCCAAAGACGATGTTTAGCCGCGGGGGTAGTTGGAGTAGTCAAGATAGAGACGGACTTTTGTTTTAAGCGATCTCGGATTTGATTTTCTTCGTCAATTTTATCCAATCCAGTCTCGACCGCGTCATAAAATTCCTCGTCACAAAGAGCGCTATGTGGGCCTTCCTTAAATTTTTAATAACATTCATGTTTTAAAGATCTACCAAGTATATAACTTCTAATTAAATTATGTATTATCAAACCTCATAATCTGGACCTCCATGGATCACAACCCTAGGTCTAGGTGAATCACTGTGATGCATTGCTACTTGTTCTTTTAAAGCTTTATAGAGTTCTTGCAATTTACGTTTTTTCTCAGCTTCTTTTTCCCATCTACGGCGCCATGCATCCTCTCTTTGTACCATCAATTCAACACAATGTTGTAAAGTTGATAGAACACCTTCACTAGTTGCTTTGAATGTTATTGATTCACCTTTGAAATCCACTGATTGTTCAGCTGGATCAAATATATTCTCAACCTTATTTTCTGAAATACCCATATACTATTTAATATTCTGTTTTGGAATCAAGGAATGTAGATCTATTTTAAGTCTATCAAGTACACTAATACAAAAATATAATTTATGCAAATGAAACAGCTGTGTCCATTGGAAGCAAATGTATTATATAAATGAATATTATTGCACACCTTTTGCCGAAACATTTTTAGCATTTTCAGCACAATTATCAAAGTACTTCTGCAGTGTATCTATTTGCTTTATCAGAATATCCCTGAAAGTTTCAATTTCAGCTAATTTTTCCTTTAGCCCCCTAATGCCACGTTTAGTGAAACTACCAGCACTAGTAGTAGACTGTGTGTTTGATACAAGTGAAATGGCACTACCATAACGTTTTAGGCTATTCTCACTTCCATAACCAGACTCTGACTATTTGGAGCAAACATTAATAATAAATTATTTTCGTTTTTCTACCTAAATGTATTAGGAAATATTTGCAGACTTCCAAAGTTGATTACAATTATGAAAAGTATTGCAATTATTTTGTAGACATATACATTTTTGTTGGGTCATGTGCCTAATTCTTGGAACATTAAAATCATAAATAATCACCTTGTAAGACTTTAAAACATCTACCCAACGTTGTTTTTCTTCTGGATGACTTGCCCTCAAATACCATACTAGCCCATCATTTACTGATACATCAAACCTACACTCATCAAATTCATGTGCCTAGGAAAATAATGATTGCAGAGTAATATCATGGTTCTTTTGAGTACTTCCAGTGAGTACCATAACAAAAAAAAAATAAAAATTGAATCAATGTTTGTGGTGACAGTCCGTACCTTAATGTTAGCTTTATATAAACTTATAGAACCTCGACATCCAAATCCACTGTCCTGTTCAGATTTGTAATAAGATAAAGTACCATCTTTGAGAACAATAAATCTAGTTTGCCATCCATGTATATAATTTGTCCATTTGGATAGTGTACCCTGAAGTTCCGGAACTACAACTCCATCAGATCCCTCTTCATAAACATCATCACCATCCATTTCAGGTTCCATACATTCGGTGTCCTCGTTTGTAAGACGTGCCGTTTCTATTTCATCGGCCATTCTTTTGCTAAATCTATTTCTAGTAATTCTTAGTTTTGTTGGCCTCGCACTCTTTTACCATAAATTCAACATACCCGGGAGAGAGATAGGGTGGGAGTATCTCTTAGCTTAATCGCTACTTCTCCGCCTAAACTTTCTATCAGTTAAGTAGTCGTATGATTGGTAGCGGAGGATAATCGCCAAGTAATCAGTCAATTCAGCTTTGAATTAACACCCTTCAAAACATTCTCTCCCCTTACTTTGACACGGAACGATTTATTTGACGTGTAGGACATCAACAGCTTGTATATTCTTTATAGATGAACAACAGTAATGAACGGCAAATAAGAAATCAACAGTTCTTTATTCAGACTCTGTTTCTATGGCTATATGCCTGGAATATTTCTGAACACTTTTACACCCTATATCAGGGATACCTAACTTTTGCCCCCTTTGATAATTCTATGTACTGCCTATGAAAATACAAAAGTGCTATTGTACCATTATATTTTAATTATTACGCAGTATTCAATTGTTTGCGTATAATAAAATTATCTTTCTGTTTAGTCGTGCTTCGAGAAAGTTACGCGTCTCTACTCTCGAACCCCCTAAAACTTAGATAACGAAGTAGTAACTCTAGAGCCAAATATTATCTAAAAATTACATTGTTTCATAATAAAATTATTCTGCCTTGCAGATTAAAGACAAGTATTTATTGGAATTACAGTGAGAATTAAAATGTGTAGTACTTTTAAGCCTTATAAGTTCACCGGCAAAATGTAATAATCGAATATGGGGTGAGGGTAACTTCGATAGATCGAAACTACATCTAGTTTTGAAAGCTATTTACAGACCGCCAAGATCCGCGGATCATCTTGAAATACACGTGAAGAGTTTGTGGTTGGATCTACAGAGTCCTTAGAAATAATGATGCTTTTTGGGATAATATTGTTACTTTGTTCCTTGTCGGATGCTACAGTGCACAGACTAAATGTTCCTCGAGTATTGTTACCGGTTTTCAATGACTTCGCTGTTAATTTTACTCTTGAAGTCACCGATGGAGCTTGCTATCAATGGTAATCATCTTTATTTACCTTTCTCTATTCTAATAATTCTTTGTTAGTTTACAGCGAATCTTATCTGAATTACAATCCTTATTATCTCCAATTAAAAGTTCTTTACTTCTGATATCGCAACGTATTATTTTTCTTTGAAGACTTTATTAGAGTATAGGTCTGAGGATATTCATAAACATATTAGCAGCAACATTTAAATCATTCTTGGAGGATTATCAACGTTTACACTTATACATATTATAGTTCTAATTAATAGGGACTGACTCTTACACAATAGATTCTAGGCTAATAAATAGGTTGATTATAGGTCTACATCGCGTATGGATATCATTCAGTTGATTCCTATAAATGAGAATTTTGAAAGGTCATGCTCATCTGCCATTCTAATTCAAACCATAACAAGGGAGCCCACTAGAAATACAGCCATAGTTTTAGCAGAAGATGTAAATACAGGGCAATTCTTAAGATGTGATGTTATAGTTGATGCCATTTTTTCTTTGAACCTTGTTACAACTACTAGAGAGTTATATATTGAAGAAGCACCAGAGGCATTTGAAGTACGGGCATATGATGAGCAAGGTGTTTAATTTATTTATATATATATATTCAGTTAGGTATTCAATATTTTTGATGAATTTAACAACTGAGGCTTTAATATTTTGTGATAGGAAATGAGTTCACTACTCTAGCTGGTGTTGAATTTTTATGGGATATAAGTATTGCTGATAAATATAGTTCATTAGATATGAAATCACCAAGTGATGTTTTAAGATTTATGACCTATGAAGAATCTCAATATGAAACACCTCCAACTGTAGCTATGTTAGATGCAATTGGTAAAAAGGGTCATATTGTTCTTTTGGAAGGTGTTAAAACTGGCACAGCAAAGGTATACAAAAAAATAGGAATTCAATGCTTCTCAGCCTTCACACTTTTCTAGCAGATAGATCAACTTGGAAAAATTATATTGCAGGTTTCTGTAAGATTGCCATATTCTGAGTATAAACATGTGCCACCTATAGAAGTTGAATTAATTGTAATTGCTAATCTTATTATTATACCATCTGACATAACAATAATGGCACATGATAGCTTTAAATATAGAATTATGCAAGTGAGTACAGTCAACAAATTTTGTCAAGACATCAAAGTATCAAATTCTCTTGTATTTTTTGTTTAAACCAAAATTAATTCTAATTTCGTGTAGGCGCGACAAGGCCGCTTGGAAGAAATTCATTTACCATCTAGTCAGTATTATTTGGCTGCTGAAAATTCAGATTTATTACAAATTGATAATGATTACGATTATGCATATGCGTTATCGTTGGGTCGTACGAAAGTATTCTTACACGATAAAAATGTACGCGATGAGTATCCCGTGATTCTACCGTCGGCTACAGTTAATGTAAATGATGTAGCTTACATCACACTTGCTGTTTTACCCAATAGAAACTCAGGATTAATATTGGGCCATACTCACGAAATAGTAGTAGAATTATATGATAGGTATGCATTACTACACTGTTCAATATATTATTAAAAATTATAGTATAATAATGATAGTTGTATATTGCAGTAAGGATCATAAATTTTATATTGGAGAGGGTGTTGAAGTATCAATGAAACTGGATGAACAGTACTTTCAGCCAAAATTAGTAGCTCAAAATGGTACTTATGTTGTGGGTGTACCTATTGCTTGTGGAACAATGACTGTTCAGGCAACATTGTATGGTATAATTGATAAACGCGGAAAAAAAGTTCCACTTATGTCGCGACCTTCCACAAGGGCAGAATTACTTATTCATACTCCAGTTACTGTTCATCCGAAATTATTAGCGGTTCCATGGGATTCTAAAAGTAAATCACGGTCAGTGGATAATAGTTATTGAGACAATTTATGAGGTTTTCATTGAGCGTGAAATTTAAGCAGATAAAATAAACGGCCTTCGATTTTAGGTATGATATAGTATTGAAAGCAAGTGGAGGAGATGGATCATATGTATGGTCTAGTAGACAACCATCAATTGTATCAGTTTCTCAAAACGGTGGTATAAGAATTCTCTCGCAGGGTTCTGCGGAAATTAGTGTCGCTATGACGCGAAATCAGTATAATAAAGATATAACAAGAGTATATGTATTACCACCATCCAAATTGAAAGTGGTTGAGTATAGCATGGAGGCTGCTGTTGGTGAACCGATCTACTTGCATATTGCGTTATATGGAAAATTAACGGATGGAGCAGATACTAAAGAAATACCGTTTAGTAATTGTAAAGATATTCATTTTGAAACATACATTCCTGATGGAAACTTTGTACAAAACGATAGCAAGCTGGTACAGCCAGTTGGAATTGCTTGTGGTGTTATTGCTATTACTAGCTTGGATGTTGGAATATCGGAAGTAACAGTAATATATAATTCCAATGGACTATATTTAACTGACAATGTCACGGTATCGGCTTATGAACCTTTATTAGCGGTTCAACCCGAAAATAAAGAGACTGTCCTCGCTGTTGGATCATCGAGAAAAATAGTTTTCAAAGGCGGCCCACATCCGTGGTCGAGTAAACCACAAAATTATGTTCGGAGAATGCAAGTATCGGACAAAAAAATTGCTGAAATGATAGAATACGGAGATTCGATAAGCGGATTAAACAACTTGTCTGTTTTCGAAGTAATATGCAAAGCGCTTGGAGAAGTCAGTTTAACGTACACCATTGCGAACGTACCATTGTTGCCGAGTTGTAAAAGTACTTATACTTCAGAAACTGTAAAAGTTATATGTGGTAAACCTAGATACATTTACCTTCAACCAGAATTTAAAGATAGTAAAAACTGTCCAATTAGTCATAATGCGGATAAAGTGATGGCGCATAGTGATAAGAAATTGAGAACTGTAATTGTAGTAAAGGATGAGGATGGAAGAACTTTTGATAATATTACAAGCTTGAATATTGAGTGGACGTTAAAACCGGCATCCTATGGATTTGTGGACACTGCACCTGGCGCGATCGAAGAGACTTTTACTGATATGAATGTCGTATTCCCTAAGAATTACTACCAGAATATAAATTTCAAAAAACACTCTGGTGCTTTAACAGTAAGCGCAACAGTTACTGGTTACCGAAAGCAGGTGTTGAACAAATTAAGGATAACACCTGAATGGCCACCATTCCCGGTTGAAAATGAAAAGGGTGCCCTTGTTACACCTCTCGTAGAAGCGTCCTTGGACATAGTTTTAGTCAACGACACGACTATTAGTCCCAATAAATTAATGATTTTAAATGATCCAGCTGCAAAATATTTTTTGCAAGTTAGCCAAGGCTCTGGCTACTATGAATTTGTTCTGAGCGCGGATGACATTGCTGATGTTCGGTACATTGAGTCAACGAAAGCGATCAGTATTACTCCGAAAAAATCTGGCGTACTTCACTTAGCTCTGGTTGATCTTTGTCTAGCATCGAAACCAGCGGAAGCAATAATTGAAGTACAACAACTAGCTGTTATAGAAATAGAAACAGTCAGTAAAATCGAGAAGGGAAAATGTGTAGTTGCAGCTCTAAAATTATATGACACAAACGGACACATTATCAAACTACCGTCACTCAACGCATTAGAATTTCGAGCGGAGATTGATAACGAATGTGTGGAAGTTAAACAATTGCCATCTAGTGAACACGGCAGTCCGCCGTATGATCAGTTATTATACATGATTTATGGATTATCCCAAGGAGTATCACGCATAACTTTCGTTCAGAAGGGTGGAGACATACAAAGCGAATCAGCAACTATTCAAGTCTTCCTACCATTAAGAGTATCTCCAAAGAACTTAACAATTTTAATTGGCAGCGTTTACCAAGTGCAAACAACTGGTGGACCATCAAACGCTGAGATCGAATTTGTAACAAATAATAACGATATTCTAAGTATCGATCGTAATGGAATTTTTGAAGGGAAATCAGTTGGTCAGTCGCAGATCATTGCTAGAGCTGTCGGACTTAATGCTAAAGGAAACAAAGTTATATATTCCGAAGATTCCGCTGATATACATGTACTTTATTTGGAAGGTGTAAAGATAGTAGTCCCGATAGCTAGAGTTAAAGTTGGAGCCACGTTTCCACTTTGGGCCTTTGGAATCCCAGAATATTTAACTCCCCTTATCATAGGATCTATGCAGGTGCCTTTGATCTTTAATTGGGCCTCGAGCGATTCGAATTTGGTAACGTTGCACAACATGTATGAAGGCACAGGAATTAACATAAGGTATCAGAACGAAGTATCCTTGAGAGCACACGCAATTAATCCGGGATTGGCGACGATTTACTTAAACGTTACGATGCCTTGCAATATGTTGGCTGGTTTCAAAAACGATGTCACATATACTACTTTCGTTAAAGTCGAAATATTTGAGGAATTACGATTAACATATCCATCGTTACCTTCCAATACACCTGTAATATTAATGTCACCAAATTCTATGCTAAAATTGCAAACGAACCGGGATAAGCATGGTTCGACTACTTACAAAGTTTTATCAACTATGCATGGTACTGACTCGGAAGATCCACATGCTCTAACACCTGCATCGAAATCGGTGACAATTGATAAAAATGGTGTAATCAAAGCCGGTGAAAATTTGGGGAAAACTGTTATTTCTATTACAAATACGGAGGCATATAATTTGAAACAATCAGTCACCATTATAATTGAAGTAAGTCCCTCTGTTTTAAGAATGGTAATTTATTTCTAATTTGTCCTTAGTATTTACGTTAAATTGTTACCACATAGGTGAAACCAATTCATTACATGATGTTATCCTTGAAGTCAATCTTGCGAATAAGAAACGGGGAGGAATTAAATATGCTGCCTAAGGGCATGGAATTAGATTATGCTCTCGATTTTTATGACAACATTGGCTCAAAGTTCTACGCTGCCGAAGTCACTACGAAAACCACTTTAAATCGTGCCGACTTGGTATTATTCACTAAAAGCGGCGAAAATGTTGTGACCGCAAAGTTTATTGAAAATGGAGAGTTAGTCGTGAAGGCTTTCAACGAGAAGTATCCCAATGCGATGTTCGATTACGTGCACATGATGATCGGAGATATTGTTTTCCCAACAAAAGTATATTATATACAACATTTTCTACATAGCTTTTATGGTAGCAGACATTGAAATTTGTTATAATCATTTATAGACAACTTTGACTGTGGGCGATATAGTATGCTTTTCGATGCCCCTATTATCCCCTGATGGTGATCCAGGATATTGGCAATCTTCAGTTCCTGAAGTTCTTACCGTTGATCCTATTACGGGAATAGGACGTGCAAAAAGTGTTGGGTTTGCTGTTGTAAAACATAGTCTAGCCACTCATATGCAAGGTGAAATCGAAGTTAATATTCAGCCAATTGCAAAGGTACCATTCAAACGATAGAGATGATGATTTTTTACAGTGATTTTGTAGCCGGGATTAACATTCATATCTACATTTTAAATACAGGTGTCAATTGTCTCCCTAAGAGGAAAAAATATAACGGGAATGGAAACGTTCAGTGTACCCCTAGTTCTTAAGAGTAAAGATGAACAAGTCAAAGAAAATAATGTTCTCGCTAGAGGTTTGGGTGGTTGTCGAACATTTTCATCGTTCACGCTTAACGCATTTCCATATACTTGCAATATTCAATTCGTTTCATCTACATCGTCCATTGGAGTGAAGGATTTATTCCTCGTTAAACCACGATTTGACATTGTGACCGGTTAGTACAAATTAGATACATCAGTTCCATAAATTAGGCATTTATTATTTATTTTCGGCGGTATGCTACTTATATGTTCCTTATTGCAGGCTTTTATTATTGCGATATTATACCAATGGGTGCTCCATCAATCATGTCGAGTACAATAGAAAGTCGCATTCAAGTAAATGCTCAAAGTAAAGATATCGAAGCCACTCCATTGGAAGTTACGTATCTTCCGGCGGTCTACGTTGATAATAAAGAAGTTGTATTTTTTAATCCTCAATCTCATACTGTGCCAACCGCAACACTCGAGATTCATGGCTTGCCGACGGTCTTGGACCACCTTATGGTAAACAAATAGTTGTGACATATTAAGGTGATTTTCGTAATCATCTGGTTTAATACTTAATATTATTTTCCGATAGATTGATGTACCAGATGGTATCACTGTAAGTGCCAGACAGTATATTTCGAAATCTACGATGCAATATAAATTACGGTTAATAAACAATCAAGATGAAATTCAGGGTCAGAAAGTAATTATAACAAACGATCTGACTAAACAAAACATATCTGTAAGTTAATCTTTGATAGATTAATTTGGATTCCTAGTCGTGCAGTATGATTAATTATCATTTTATTCTTCAGTTGTTCGTTCGTGTAACAAAATATGAAAACTTTATTCCATTATCTGGAATCCATTGGGTCGATTACATGTATTTCCACCGTTATACATTCGGAACTTTCGCTGTAATCGCGATTACTTTCTTTTACAGTAAGTCTTACTCTCACACAGTTTGTGCGTTCAAAATTATATAACTTTTACAAATATGTTGATCTCATATTTTTATAAAATTATAGTATGGAAAAACAAAATGGCTAACATTGACTTAAACGTGAAAAACAAGGCTGTCTTTGGTGGGTACTTTCTTGAAAATTATTTACATTTAAGTATAGAACCGGATACAAGAACAAATCTTTTCAGTTGACAAATGCCCGCCGCAATTGAAAAAATCTAGCACACCGTGCTCGACTACATTAAATAGTTCGAATTTGTCTGCACCACGAAGTCCGATAACACCATTAAGGCCATTTTCGGCATTCGAATCTGTTTATGGTGACCCTCGTGGTTTTTATACCCCGAATGTTAAAAGGAACAGGTCTTTAAACTGTCAATAACATCAATAGAAGAGGAAACAAGAAAGAGAAGTAATTGAGATTTAAGGGTACATTATATTATTAATTGAGTAACAAAGTAAACAGATACAGAGTAGAACGAGATGGAACAGATTAGATCCCAAATCACACGATCATGTAAACAACTGGTGCCTTATGCCACAGTTTTATTTCTGTTCAAGTTGTTGAATTGCGAAGATGTAAACAAGTAGGAAGGCGACATCCCAATTAAAAAAAATGCAGAACTTTATTCGTCGCGTGGTACAGGTCTGTACGATTTGTTTCTCAATAATAGTCACACTCAAAGCTGACTCGATTTATAGAATGCTGTTATGTACATTTTGTAATATACATATTGACATTGTGTAATTTTATACAATGAGTAAGATATGGATGGATTAATGTATTAGTCTGAAGTGTGTATTTAATGGTGCATTCATATATTTCTTACCGTCGTTTACTTTATAGGGTTCAGGTACATGGTTCCTAGTCATGTAAACGCATATTAATCATAATAATTTGTTCATACAATTACTATTTTTTAAGTACTTGATACACATGATCTCGTGTGACAATGCAAAGATTCGAAAGATATCATTATTTTTTATTCATTTTCTCCGATTATGTTAGGATATACGCAGTTAACCGATTATAATTGATTACCGTTACTTTGATAAATATTTTTTACGAAATAACCATAAATGATAAGGTGTACAAATAAGATAATAAGTGTTGTCCTTCTGTTCTAAGGACTATCCAACACCGTTATCTTTGAAAGTAACACTACCGCGACTAACTTATTAAAGACTACCTTCGTACAATAATATAATTATTCGTTTTATACTTGATTGTTTATTTATCTGACTGATGAAACTGTCCCTTATTTTACTAGGAAATTTCAATTATATAGATTACAGTATAAATAATTTCCATTTAGAGGATAGGAATTTATAAGTTATAGAATTAAGATAAAATATAATTATAGGAATACATTGTTGCAGCATACACTGTAAAATAATAAAAGGGTTTCTAACGATGTTTATTAAGTTCCCAAGTGTTCGATTCGGGAATAAATAAATCAACGAATATATTATTTATAAATAATGTTTATTATAAAATAATGTATAATAATGGAACAGTCAACTTCCTTACACTTGTGCAAGAAAACCACATTTCACAAATGAACCTAGGGAGATTAATGTTTTTTATAATTTTTCAATAATTTTTCATATTTGCTTTTACTGGAATACCACAATGCAAATGGAATAGCTAATGAGGGTAGAGTCATCACAGCAAATGCAGCCCAGTCAACCTAAGCAAAAATCATTCATAAATTAAATTCACAATTAATTATGATTATCTTATCTATTCAATGTTTATTTATCTTATACTTACCACATGAGAGGAGAATTGCTTATCATAATCTCTAAATGATACTATAACTGCACTACCAGGTTCACTGCTTACAGCAACTTGTAACCTTGGAGCATCCTCCTTTTGTCTGTACAAAACCTCTGCAGATGTGAAATTGAAATATCCATATTTTCTTGGTCTCACAACAACAGTGTGGGTAACATTGGTGTATGGTGGAACACGGTCAATTCTTGCATTAAGTTCACCACTCACATGAGTGAAATGATCAGGGTGGAAAGAATTGTCAGTGATCTCAACTTCTAATGCAGCCACACTACCCACATTGTAAACAGTATACTGTTGAGAAACAAAAATTATATTTTCATTAAACATCATAAAATATAGATCTATCATTGGCTATGCTTCTCAGCACCATACAATGTATTATTTTTTCTACTTCTGAAGTATTGTATCATAACATTTTTTTCTATGGCATACTTCAAAACAAAAGTGTGGTGTTTATATTAATGCTACTGAAGTAGAATTTTTTGCTATTTATATATTGAAGTAAGCACCTTTATTACAATGTCCATGTTCTCAACAAGATACTTGTTAAGAAGTTGTTTGGAGACAAGTAATTTAGCTACTTCCTCCTCATCAGCATAGCTGGTAAAAACTAAGGCAGCAAAAGCTGCTAATAACATATGCCACTTCATCTGAAATTAAAAAAAAAATGTTATTAATGAGAGATCAGTTTCTTGCAAAATACGTATACGTTATCGTAACATTCATTTCATATCTTCATGTAAGTTTGACAACGTATGTTATGATAACGTTCAGATCAACGCACGTTGAAGTACTACAATATTTATTTAAAAACTGGTGAATCGGTAAAATAAATAGGTCGGATCTCAATGAATTAAAATAATCTCGCGCATCTAATTCACTGTTAGTTAAAAATATTATAACACTTCGAGGAAAAGGTCAAAATTAAGTGTCGGCATTTTGTGACAAATTTTGAATAAAAAATGTAGAATAACGGCATATCTATACATTATTTAAGATTCAAATGTATTCTAGAATATCAGAGTCGGAAAAGGGAGTGTTATTTCTTTAAAAAACGTTAAAATTCGTACCTTTCTCGTTGCGTAGATTTAACGTGAATCGCAGACAAACGATTACTCCATACGAAGAGCCGGAGAATACATTTCGGAGAGAAGTGAGAAGTGCCAACAGCGCGTAGTTTGCTGCCACGTTTCGAAGTTGGAAAACACCGTGGTGAAGTTTATTAACTTCCGGTAACAGACATTTAATAAAATGGCGGTGAAAACAAATCGATTATCCGTCGAATTTTTTAGCGATTCATTAAGGAATCAAGGCTTAAACTAAGTATTTCATAATAACACAAACTTTACACTGCGACAACCATGCATTGAAGTTACTACGTTACTGGTACTACCCCTTTACTTTGGGCTATGAAACAGTAGTATATATGTTATATTATTAATTCCAACTTTGTCCTTTCTTCTCGTAGCGATAGTATTTATTTAGTAATATAATTCATACTGTTTACTATTTCAATAATTGAAGCAATGGCTGCAAAGATATATCAGCCAGACCAAGAATTGGAAACGAAGGTTAAAAAAGGTTAGATTTTCAATGTCCTCCCCTTTATTTCTCATTTCATAGATACATCGTTATGTCAAGCTATTTTTTTATCAGCAACCGAACGAATTTCGGAGAATATGCACATAGTTGCGAACGAGCCTTCGCTCGCATTCTACCGACTTCAAGAACATGTAAGAAAAGCATTACCACCAATGGTGGAGAAGCGTGTTGAGGTGCTGGCACTTCAACAACAACTTTTAGGAAGATGTTACGACGTTGAATACGCCGTTAGCGCTATAAAAACAATGCATGGTGCTGGGAAAAGTTTTGAGAATACCTTAGAGTTCATAAAGAATGCTATATTTTTTAAGCAACAATTAAAATATGAGGAACAGCGTAGGCAAAAGAAAGATGGGAATAGAGATTCTGTGTATAAGAGACTGTCTGCACATATTCCTACTCTGGATCACTTGCCGGATGAAATATCTGATGTTGTCAGAGAAACTGCTAACAGAGTAGAGTCTATGATGAATCATGCAAGGTATTCTGGTGAAGTACAGAAGACTAATACTAATCACAATTGAAAAATTAATGGAAAATTGATATGGTATATATAGCAAAATATATATGAAAATTGTAATTTAAGTTGTCTATGAATGGTATTCCAATGTATGCTAAAATTATGCTTTAGAATAAAATATATGCATAGTGGGAAAGAAGAGACTGCCCAGAACTTCCCTATTTGGCTGATTATTCTTTGAAGAGAATTTTCTGGTAATTACATTAGGAGAAAACGGATAAAATTCCCTTTTGCATATTTTCCTCGCAAATTTTTTAAGTTGCGAGGAGGAATTTAAAAAATTCCTCGTATCGCGTAATAATCCCGGCATTGCGCGGTGTAAATTTAATAATATCTGGTGATTGAATCCAAGTTAATTAATATATTTTAATTTATGAAATGAAATTTATAAGTCGTTATAAATTGTATTTTCTTTCGAAATAAGATGCATGCATTTACAGTGATCGTGAATCGGGGAAAGAAATTAAGGACATTGGGTCGCCATGAATTAGTATGCAATTGATTCGTCCCGGAATAATTGCAGTTGATTATACGCCGTGTTAATTGACGAGTATCATCGAGGTAAAATTGATTTCCTGAATAATAATTAGCATGCAAGAAGTGTTGTAGAATGAATTCTAATTAAAGGTGTACGCAAGAATTCGCGGGTAGAATCGAGAGTCGAACGCGTCACGGGGCGAGAGTGAACACGGCGCTGCGTGAACGGAATATGTAGTTCAGATGTCGCTGAGCCGTCACAACGTCGTCCGCTGGCAATTTTGTATTGTTTCCTGGCATGTCACACGCTAAGTTGCAGCACAGGTTGTACACCTGACATTATTGTGTCGTGAGGTTAGGTGCACCCAGTGCCTGTGTAATTTACCCTTAAGACTGAGGTATTGCATTCATTTCCTTTTTCTAATTGAATTTATTGTGCCCTTAAGGATTTGTGCACTGATCGCCGGTTGGAAAATTGCGTAATTTTTTATAGGGGTGGGATTTCTATGTTAATTCCATAAAAATGATAGTGATGCAATTTGAAGGGTACTTTTCTGTTATTTAAATATACGCCGCATTTTGACTTACGATTGTGTACATACGTACACCATTTCAGATAAAAATGTTTGCAGTGCTTAATCCCTTGAGGTTATATAGTTCTCCTTGATTCGGCAACAACAATTGCAGTTGTATTTTATGTAATAGAGTTTATCTATATTTAGTATGCAGGATTGACATTTTTTGGGGAGGTTGGAAATTGGTCGAATTTATTTGTGTTGTGCTGTATGAAACAGTTTAAGAAGATGAATCCAATTTTAGACAAAGTATATGTTATCATTGAAATACATCTTTTTATCTAATAACTATACTCGCAAAATGATATAGTTAAATTTCGCCGATAGATAAAGAATGTTAATCTCAATGCGGCATAATTCTGTCTGAAAGAGTTTGAGTGTCGTCAAGATAAATTTGGTTAATTATTAGAATATTATCATTTACCAATATCGTATTACATTATTTATTGTAACAGAAGTATGTCCTTGCGCAGTTTTCCAACATTATATGTAGAATAGTTTTTAAAGGGTTCATTTGCGAAGGTTCGTATTGCGTTCTCGTAAAAGTAACATCCGGTAACAAAATATTTTCGTGATTGAAAATGCACGAGAGAAAATAGCGTATCGCATGTGACTTTTGTAATTAATTATGGGTGATTGAATGTTGTGCAAATTGCGCAAATTTATATTACTTAACAGCTATCTTCCGTTCTAAGCCTTTGTTTGTTATTTCCTGTAAATAATGGCAGAATTTCGAAAAAGCACGCGTGCTTCTGGTTGAGGAAGCTTTATGTTATTTATAGAAGTGGTTGAAGGTTCTTCGAAGCTCAACTTTTATTGTTTACGCATATCCATCCGTATAATCGTACGAAAATAAACCCCCTTAATTTTCTACTTACAAACTTAATTGGTTTGTTTACGCGAAATTCGGAACTGAAAACTTAACACGCATAAAGCATTCGTATTTCCAAGCTATCGTAATTATTGTATAATTATATATTACAGATAATGATTTATTTCCAACGAAATAGTGACGCGGGTCGTTTTGTTCCTCGAAGCGTAAGCCCTATTTTCGGTTGTATTGAAAGTAGTTCCGGGAAAGGTGGGCTTTAAGCTTCTTTGCAATTCCGACTAAACTACCGTTTACCATACACGTGTACGTTGGATTTGTTGGTAAAACCCGGAACGCTCCTTGGGTACTAATATCAACGTGAAAATGTAAATAGTTTACGTGATCCTTTTCTTATTTTTAAAATAACTTTCGCGCTATGAATCAGTACATTTTCCTATGTAGCATATACAAGCTAAAAATCATCATAGTTATTTAAATTTCGAATGACGCATCATAGATTCGTTATGAATATCGCTAATGGATATCATTGATTAGATTAATGTACATTAGATTAAGTCGGTAATTGAACTCATCCAGTGATTCTATTAAACGATATTATTTCCTCGCGATTTACTCAATTAGAGTCTTGACTTTCCTAATGTTTGTACACGTTACGAAAGTCTCATTGCCGACGGCACTAACGATTTAGTTTAACCATTTTCGGATAGTACATAATACACTTTACTTCTCTTGATGGACATCGCGTTCTTTGAATAACTTAGAATACCGTAATCTGTTTACAGAGTCCAGAAAATTGGCTTTCACTTTTCATCATTCGGTGCCAAGCCATTAACGTGACCGAAGGTTTTTCATAATCTTTCTTAATTTATATAATACTACCGGAAAAGCTTAGTATCTAATTCATAATTTTGTATGTTTCAGTGAAATATTTTCGTTAAAGATGTCTTATTGAATGCTTTATATTTGCGTTCAGCTCTGTTAATAAACTGCATTCTACTCCTCGCGTATCTCAAGACTTAGTTTCAATGAGAATTCGTTCGGTTGCGCCCACGAAAAGTACGGGCCAAAGTTAACGCGTTAAAGAAGTCACGTCTTAAAATACTGTACGCGAAGCGACATTGAACTCCGTGGAAAGATGAGTTCATTCATTAGTTCGACGCGTGTCTGTCGTGCTTATTAACTTATGGCGGAAAAGGGATAATAAGAAAGTAGAAACAGAAGGGCATTGAATCCCCGGAAGGAATGATGAGAGGAATTCAAATTATGCATAGTTTCTATTCGCGTGCCAAAAACAACTCGGAGTCTATGAATTTTATGATCTGTGCCGTTACTTTAGGATTACAAGTTACCATATTAACGACAAGACCGATCGGGAACCAATTGACTTCAAAAAAATGAACGAATGTCAGGGATGCTGAAAGTATATATTCGTATGTCCAGCAAGAAAGAAAAAGAGACGGGAAAAAGAGAGACGAGGATTGCCGAGTAGATACGAAACGAAACGACCGTCCTTTCTTTAGGGGTCGGTCCAAGTGTTCGCTTCGATGCAAACTTTTGTCAGTCGGCGACCGTCAAGTCGGCACCACCGTTCATTTTTTTGGCCCCATGCGCTCTAAAGTCTCTATTTCGTTTCTAATTCATCGATAAACCTTTACAAATACCAATCGTGCATCGCTTTTCGAAAGCCTAGATCTTTATTCTCCGGTAGAAACGTGCAATTTAGAAAGTCAACAGAAATTCAGCATCTATAGTCCGCCAAATACCCTCGTGACTTTTGGTAAACCGGCTTCGAAACATGTGAACGTAAAGATAGCACACAGAGAGATATTGCTTTCTAAGTTAATTCGGGTGTTCGAACGGAAAATAAAGGCTCAGAGGGAACGAACAGAAGATAAAGGAGCATTGACTAGGTTCGGGGGTAGCCACGTGCGCCTAACGTCAAGAATTTGCTCGCTTATTCGTAAGGTACGGTTCTTGTATAATTTACTACACTGTTTTGACAGTTCCAGTTATGCCACTCCTTGTCGCGATATTTTGTTATCTGAAAGCTTAACGCAACAAAAACGATTATCAAGTAAAAGACTAACGATTATTTGCGTGAAGTGTTACATGCTTTGAACATTGTCGCATACTTTTAGTTTATCGCGTTTTCTAATCGCACGCTGTTAACAAGCTATAGTAGGAAAACGGGCAGGAAAACCCCGAGACACGGTTTAAAAATAAACAACAGGGTAACGATGCAAGAGAAAGGTAGACATCTTTGTATTTTCGCAGAAAGTGAGTAGTTACTTTCGAAATTTCCAAACACAACCGTCTTCGTTGATTCCACGGGCATTGTTCGCACACTAAAACATTACTTTCTATTTCTACATTATTGCATTGTCACTTATTACTTACTGAAACGTAGCTTTCCACGAAGTTTGGCGTAAAGAAACACGCGCGACTCAACGCGAAAAGTTATAATGTAATCAAAGAGTAATCAAAGAGTGCATTAGGAATAGCTTTAAACGTTTATCAAAGAAAACAAAGCATTCAAAAGAAAAGTATTTTTCTCAGCTTACATAAATTACTGTACATTATAAATTGTAATTCACGCAGGTATCCGTTGCACATTTATAATTCTTTAATATCAAAGAGCGTTTCATGAAGTAAAGCATAATTGATCGATAAACAATTCCATAAATTACCGTGAAATCCGATTTACATTCTTTTTGCAATATACAATTGTTAATTACAATTCATGCAGCCAATAATAACTTATTTATAATTACGCTTAGTTATGCTTGATTTGACACAATTACCATTTTCTATGATTCTTGATTTAATACACTGCTCGGACGTTTTCTGTCTGAATCGCGACGGATCCTCCATGAAATTTTTGGTTTCATATTTGATTATAAAACGGCGAATATAAATACCTTGACATTCTTTTCGGATGATACCGGTTTGTCTAAGATTAGTGTGGTATGCGAAAATAAAAAAATGTATGCGACATTACGACAAGAAAATTGCTAAATACTAGGCGACGTGACACGATTAGCATATCTTAAGTTCGCTATCGGAATTCTATTTCGTCCTGTTTCGGTAATCTAAACAGCACAGCATGTAAGATGGAGTATGATAATTGTGTGGGTGTTCGCTCTGAATTTAACTATTATATTTATTGCAAGGATGTCATAACTGCATATTTTAAGATTGATATTTTAAATAACATTTAATCTGATGGAGAGTGTTTCGTTGTTTTTAATTAAGTTCGCGGAACCTCATACACAAAGTTTAACATTGTGTCGTAAGAAAATGGTTTATTTATAATATTCGACCTTTAACTCGATTACATAATGTATATAAATGCCGTGCAAAAGGAAGATTGGGAAACAGTGTATTCGTTAGTTATACTTATCAGTAACTGGAACTTAAATATAGCGTTTAAGGTGTGAGTTTGTTCCTCCGCGTAATCCATTATTTACCTGGAACCGGCGTTTCTCGGAGATCTTCTTGAACCGGCCATTTGCAAATTGATTTAAATGACAATGGCCTGTCTAAATAATAGTGCGAGTTGTTCCTTACCATTGAAAGTAAGAAGACGTCAGTAGTCAGCCGAGTGTAGAAATATTCCCAAGGGGCAACACTTCGAAAGTCACCGACCTTGACAGACATTTCATTCTTTCGCGTTACGTGCAGGCTACCATTAAATTGGCGGGCTTTTTTCATTTCTGCATGCATATTAATTAAACTCTAAGTTGCAGGTTAATTAAAAAAACTAAAGCAGAGTACGAGAAAGGCTTGCTATCACGAAAACAAAAATTATCTATTCCAAAAATCAACTCGATGGCAGTCAATTAAATAATGCATTGGTTTAGTTCAAATCTTGTCATTAATGTAATTCGTTACTCGCATACTCGTCTTTTTGTTGTAGATTTTAAATATCCAATATCACTGGATTATTATTCCCCCCACGTGAGCTATTTCTGGGTACTGAATTAGCAAAACCTGAATTCCGATTTTGCGAAAGAAAAAGCGGAATCTTGTTGGGAACACGTGTGTTAGACCGCATTGTATAATTTTAAAATATTATGACCGCATGGGAGATTATTGACAGAAGACACTAATAAGTGTGCTGCAATAACCGGTCCTATTTGCGACTTTCCCCAAACCTTCTATGTGCCTCGACGCGCGTATCTTCATCGCTTAACCAGGCATCGAACTCGCTACTCGCTACTCGTTACTCGCTACTCCCACCAAACTCTACTCTCCAGTTGTCTCGAAAAAAGTAAGAGGTACCAGACCGTATGTTTTCCCCTTGGGATTTCACCGAATATCTTGCGCGATTCCGAAGAGCGATGAGAATACTTTCTTCAAGTTCAACGAACACCTTTCCTCTTCCAGTAACGTGCTGGCTTTGATCTAGGCCGCGTTAATTACTCTCTGATATTGTCACGAATGATCCCCGATTCTCCAGGATATATGACGCACTAGCACTGTTCTACTATGATTAGGATTCCATTCGAAGTTAATTATGTTAGTAATAATTACGTGACTCGATGCGGAATAATTTTAATATGTACGATGACTAAAGAAAATATTGTAGGATATTTGCATACGTTATTGGGTCGCCTTAATGTCTCTAATCGAGGTTTATAGGTCTCCGTAAAAAGTCTTAAGGATACCGTTTTGCAATTGTCCTTGCCAAGATAAATGCCTTCAATATGTAATAAATCAGTAATTATCTTTTTGCAGACTTTGAATAATTAATTCGGGCAAAAAATCGCGGAGAAATGTTGGCACATCTTTTCGAAGTCCACGGCCGGTTTTGCGCCGGCCATCCTTTGGAAGTAATCGTAACGACCTTCACTCTAACGGCGTGTATGTTGAATATGGAGACCGGAAGTGGACAGTCGCGCGAAGGAGCGGTTCCTGCGCATTGTCGACACAGTGGATGCACCTCAGATGTAAGCACATTTTACAGAATAGCCAGATTCATCCTTAAATCTTAATAAGTAGATTTTTGGATCATTCAGTAACAGCACAAAACTCCAGCGAACAGTGAGACGAATAAATTCATTTCAATGGGATTAGATCGTTTAATATAAAACTATAATTAGTTGATAAATAATATCAAATAACTTTGTATTATTTATTAGGAGCTGAATGCAGCAGATGTTATAGTAATGACTATAATACGGTGCCTAGCAATATTATATACCTACCACCAGTTTCGGAACCTACAGGAACTGGGCTCAAAATATATTTTAGGTATATTACTTTCTTAGTATCTACTAGAAAAAAGCGAAACTCCGCTTCTCGAAATAATGTGGAATAATACGTTAGCAAATGAAATGTATATCTATACGTTACTAATTATTATGTTGGGCCGATCATTCATAAAACCGGATCTTCTCGCGTGAACGCGTGAAAGCTTTCAGTGTCAGTGAAAGTCCATGGAAAGCGATACCATTTCATTCCGCACGGCACGTGTAACGTTCAGTTATTGAATCTGCATAAATTTTAGTCGCGAAAAATTACATGTCCTTGTTTTAATCCTATGTTAGAATATTATCTCTGTTAACGTATTTATTAATTCTTTTTGTAATGTAAATTTTCCACGAGAGATAACTCTGAATTTTCTTGAAATTCGGGCACAGGTATCGCGGGCCTATTTACCGTTTTCTCCAGCGTGGTCTTTACATCCAGCGTTGTGAATATCGGGCGCAGTCATATTTCGGACCTAAAGTAAGTTTTCACGAAAGGAGAGAATGTTGTAATCATTCTTATCGGTAGATAAGAGGAATTCATTAGAATGATTGTTTTCAGGGACGCTTTATTTTTCTTTTTACTACTTATCGACCTTTCAAAGGCCGCGGCGTTAGCACAATTGGCTCTAAGCTCTAGAAACCAAGAAGAAGTGCGAGCGAATATCGCTCGCGGAATGTCTCTTTTAGGACCTACCATTACTTTAGATACCATCGTCGAAACACTTTTAATCGGCATAGGATCCTTATCTGGCGTTCGAAGATTAGAGATTCTATGCAGCTTCGCATGCCTCGGAGTCGTCGTTAATTATATCGTTTTTATGACATTCTACCCAGCGTGTTTGTCCCTTATTCTCGAGGTAATTATTTACATTCTAGATTTACGTTCTTTCAACCCTTTCAAGATCACACTGTATCGCTACAATTTCGTATAATCTGCCAGTCCAGTAATATAATACGTTTCCTATATTTAGTAAACGGCAAATCGCAAAGAGATAAACATAGAGGAATATATACGCGAGTAGTTGAACGGGTTGAAATATAATCGTAGATCTATCAGTATTTTTGAACGAATATTTGGAAGGAAGTTTTCAACGGCCTTTTTTAGTTATCCCGTGGAAGCACCAGTATGAAACCTTTGAGCGCGGAAAAAATTTTCACGATGCATCCTTTGAACGAGGAGGATCAAAAACCAAATCCAGTTGTGGAGCGGGTTAAGCTGATCATGATCGCTGGCCTATTTGTGGTACACGCTAACAGGTATTTATATTGACATTAACAATGTTTGGCGGTGATGCATCACTGCCTTTCTCGCTGGTTCTTTTGAACGTTCGAGAATCAGATAAATATGCGGGGGAAATGTAACCGGGCGCAGAGTTATCGGAAATCTGACCTCAATCATTTTTTTTTAACCCGAATATATAGTATTTGTCAGGCAGTTTTCTTATTCCTAACTTCGACGGGTCAGGTTCACCTCGTTACCATTATTACAAGTATACATATAATTCATATGCAATGAACTTGTCAGGCGGTAAAAGATTGTAATCTTTTAAAGACATCGCGCATTTTTTTCGCTCCGGTAAAAGGAGACGGACGTGACGCGAAAAAGGTCTATAAAAATGATACACGGATTATCTCGATGTATTCCGGATTTTATGTGCTGCTCGTAAATTGTTTCCCACACATACGCGCGTTAACATAATACTTTTTATGCGACATTAATGTATCTTAATACCCGGTGCCGATGAATTTCTAATTTTGTCGTTCCATGTTAACTTTGGAGTTTTTGTTATTAGCATTGATAAGTGAGGCATATAATTGCAACTCAAAGTGTTACTTCCTTCTTAGTGATAAAGATATGTGTATTTTGAACGCGGTTTTAATATTACATGAGCATTAATATCATCGCGCACGGAAGAAAAGATTAAGCCGTAAATGCGGACGTATTTGTACAAAAGGATTTCTTAAAGAAGGTGACCAGAAATAACCATCATGGACTGCTGAATAGAATACTTTCGGTATTTTCTGTTAGATTATCGTCCCGTCAAGTCCCAGTTTCTGAAAAATCTTAGTCGAGCGTATCACGTGTTACTCCAATACGGTCCAATCGTAAACCCGTGAATGTATTCGGTATATTTTTACTTTGGATGCGTGATTTAATTTTGAGATCATCGAGGGTCATTTTCGGTTTATTTAAAACCGTATTTAAATAAGGTCTTAAACAAAATTTATTAACCGTTTTTTATTGAATTCCTTCTTTTCAGCCGGTGGCCTTTTAGAAATAACGATAGTGAACATACGGTCGAAGGCAAGTCAGTGTCGTCTGTGAATTCGCACATAGTAGCAAACACGTATAACAAGACTGAAAATCCATCGGAAATCAAGGAATACTTGATGAACTGGCTATCTGTTAGCGCCGATAATATAGTGGTATTAATATTATTATTGGCATTAGCAGTGAAATTTATATTCTTCGAAGACAAGGGTGACATTGCGAAGCAATTACGCTTTAAAGAGGAAGATACTAATACGGAAGAAAAGATTGACAGTGAATGCACCGATAGTACGAGTAAAGCCAACATGGATCTTACGTTAAGACAGTGTTTGGGTGGCACTTTACCGGGGTTGCATTCCGCGGTCTTCCCATTATCGGGTGTCGGCGGTGGTTGGATAGACGTTGATAACGAATCTCAAGTGGAATTTACTGACAAGGAAGTGCAAACGGATTTGAAGTACTTTAGCGGGGATACTTCGAGTAGCGAAGATTTATCTCACCACACCAAAGTTCCTAGGTCCGTCGAGGAGTGTCTCGAAATATACAAATCCGAAGTACGAATGATAATACTCCGAACATGTTTTAACGGTATCTTAATTAATACCACTAACTTTGGAATATTAACGAATCGGTTCTTCTATGTTCACAGTTGGGCGCAAACGCATTAACGGACGAAGAAGTCATTCAGTTAGTGCAACATAAATATATCGCGGCTTATCAGTTGGAAAAAGCTGTAGGTGATATGGAACGCGGTGTTGGAATCCGTCGTCTTATTGTCGGCGCGGCCGGCAAGTTTTCCGAGGAGATTTTAGATCTACCGTACAAGAATTACGATTACACCAAAGTGTTAGGTTCTTGTTGCGAGAATGTGATCGGATATGTACCGATACCTGTTGGAATAGCTGGTCCATTATTAGTCGATGGCAGCATGTATCACGTACCAATGGCTACGACGGAAGGCTGTCTAGTAGCATCTACCAATCGCGGAAGTAGAGCCTTATCAAAGTGTGGTGTGACAAGTCGTGTAGTGTCTGATGGAATGACGAGAGGTCCAGTAGTTAGATTTCCAAATATTGTTCGTGCCAGCGAAGCTATGACGTGGATGCAAAATGCAGAACATTTCCAAGAGATGAAGAACAGTTTCGATCTAACGAGTAGATTCGCAAGGTTGAAGAAAATTCATGTGCGAATCGCTGGTAGATATTTATTTATACGCTTCGTCGCAACGACTGGGGATGCGATGGGAATGAACATGTTATCCAAAGGAACGGAAAAGTCATTGAACACAGTTCAGTCACATTTCCCTGATATGGAAGTATTGTCTTTGAGTGGTAATTATTGTACGGATAAGAAGCCAGCGGCTGTGAATTGGATAGAGGGTAGAGGAAAGAGTGTAGTTTGCGAGGCGGTTATACCATCGAGCGTTGTTACGGATGTATTAAAAACAACGGTAAACGCTTTGGTCGATGTAAACTTAAGTAAAAATATGATCGGCTCCGCTGTTGCTGGTAGCATAGGTGGATTCAATGCACATGCCGCGAATATTGTAACAGCAATTTTCATAGCCACTGGTCAAGATCCGGCACAAAATGTTACCAGTAGTAATTGTATGACATTGATGGAGCCATGGGGCGAAGATGGTACAGATTTATATGTATCTTGCACAATGCCTAGCATAGAAATTGGCACGGTGGGAGGAGGAACTGGTCTTCTTGCACAAGGAGCATGTTTAGGTATGTTAGGTGTTAAAGGGGCACATGTTGACGAACCTGGTGAAAATGCGAATAAATTAGCTAGAATCGTTTGTGCGACCGTACTTGCCGGTGAATTATCTTTAATGGCTGCTCTTACCGCAGGCCATTTAGTCAAAAGTCATTTGAGGCACAATAGGTAATCATAAACATTCTTCAGATTATATTACATCGGATGTAATTAGAATAGGTGTTAATATCTAATACGTTTCATATTACAGATCATCCACTATCATGACGAACGCGATGACTGTTGCGCATCGTAACAGGGGAAATAAATTGACTGTGCCAAATCTATTACCTTCCATAGAAAACGTTTGCAAAGAATTCGCAGAAAAATGTTAGCATCGATCGCGATAGAAATGAGGTTCTATCTTGTGATTGCTCGGTCGTGTATTGTCTGCAGACTGCCCTGTCGCGATGTTCCAAAGAAATCACGTTTTCTTGTATTTCTTTTGCATACGCGAGGAATTCATACAGTAAACGAAAACGTAAACAGAAATAGTAGTACGAGGTAGCCAGTGAATTCGAGGAAACACAATTTATTTGTTGATGATATCGTTCGGGTTTTTCGTTGAGTTGAATCATGGTCTAAGTACGGGTTCCTGTTTTGTGTTGAAGATACAGGAAGCTTTAGAGTTTAAGATGGAAGAACAGTGGAGCGTGTAGAATTATATAGGCGGACGGTATGTGCTCAAATTTAATGCAAATGTATGGTTTCGCGTACACGCTCGCAAGTCTGGACAGTGCAATATTAATAGTTAATACTAGTAATGTAATAGCCCTGGTCATCATAATGAAACGGTAAGAGATACGAAAGATAATATAAACGGAGACTGTATATCGTGTAATATAAGAAGTACAATCAAACTAATAAATAAACCCCAAAAAGAGAGAGGGAATTCTATACGCAATGCTATGATATTATACTTAATGAAAAAGATTGTAAATTATATACATATGTATTAGTCATTTCGAAATGTTTATTTAATGGGGAAAATATTAATTTTATAGCAAAATAATAAACGCAGAGTATGGTGCAATATTTTATTAATATCATTTTATAAATCGACTGAAATACATTTCACATGCCACGTAAAAAGTAATAAATAATAATAATAACAAATCGGGTGATAATATCACTGATACGGAACAGTGTTTCTTAAACTACATTTTTTCGTACGTTTCTTCGTATTCGCATGCGATACAAGCATGTGTGTATGTATCATCATCTTCATTGTATGTATCTTCTCCGTATTCATGAACGTGAGAGGCTTTCGTAGTTTTATCGTATATTGAACTTCTCACTTGCATTCTTAACTCTTTAATCTAAGAAAAATGAAATTTCCGTGAGAAATAGGTTTTCGATTGAATTAATTCATTTAATCAAATCAATATGTTGTCGGTTCTAATTACTTTTTTATTGAATTTCTTCACTTTGGACCCCTCTCGTTTCACATCGCGCATTTCTTTTTCTTTCATTAATTGTTCTTCCGAGCCCCAAACTTGCAAAGCCCGTTCTTCGATTTGTAAATGCAGATACAACTTCATTTCACCCCAACGTATATTATGTGGATTTTTTTTCATGATATACTTTAGCGGTGGTTCTCGTTTATCAATATCGCAATCTTTTAATAGATATTCTTGTTTCGCCTCGGTTCTCGTAATTAACGAATGTTTGCCTTGGGGATCTCTGGAAATCCATGGTAGTTCATCAAAATCTTTTCTAGTGAAGTCAATCGATAATTTAATATTATATTAGTAGGTATAATTTAATACCTGCATTTATCGCATACAGAAAGATCAAAGGTTTGCATGAGATAAGAGTCTCTAAATTCGTTCTTACACTCCTCACAATATAAATTAATTATAAAAGGAGCAGGTTCTTCTACTAGTTTTAACTGTAAGATAATATTTAATTTTAAATATATAGTATGATTTTAGGTTTCATTTAGATCTTGTATAAACAATGTACCATCTCTTTATCAAATTCATCATTTTCTTCTATGAGAAAACCTCCTCCACTATCAATTACACGTTGCCCTTGAACTTTAATTGTTCTAGCCTTTATGGAATCTTCGTTTTGTCTTTAAAAATTAACTGGTAAATAACAATAATCCTACTAGCAGTTTATTTTCTTGAAAAACTTATTTTATATAAATATATATACCCTTTTGAATAAGGATGTGCAACTAGTTTAGACTTTTTCAAGAGCAGTGCCTTTTGACGATTTCTTTCAGCGCGTTCTTTCAGTTTTTGCAAAGAGTCTGCGGATTCCGCATTTTTAGAAGAACAATTTTCTTCCATTGCGCCAGTGGTAGTAGACATTTTTTAATACAAATACTATACAAAGTACGTGTAAATATAGGTATTTAGAAATGAGGTTTCCCTTTAATCCTAAAAATGAAGTTCAATTTCTATTCGTAATAATTTCGTAACATCATTTTCCGTACTGTCCAAAATTCGTCATCTTTTTCGAAGAACTTTGCTGCATGATATTAAGCGCGATGTTTGCAAGACGAACAATAGAGATATACAAAGACGGAATGTACAGGTTACATTACGAGGATCGAATTTAATTCCTTAATATCGTTTAGAATTTTGGTTTCTAAATTGTTAATTTTAATATGTTCAGTACTACGATTTAATGTCAATCTTTATAAACACGGTCGTTACTATCGGAAGTAATTCAGACGAATAATGTGCAGAACTTACGTGACAGTATGACGAAATGCTTACGAAATATGACAGTGATATTACTTATTCACACTAATTATTCTGTTTCATTATATGTGTGATATTTGGATTGTTTTATCATAATTGTTCTGCGAAAGATATACAACATACACCGCTCTTGTGAGATTCTTGCCTCAATACTACTCTCCCCTGCTATGTTTAAAGTCGACCAATGAGCAACGAGTAGCGTCTGCGCATACTCCACTCCAGAAGTACCACCCGAACTGAGCTCACGTCAGTCGGAGTCGACGATCCGGGAAGTTCAACAGATCCTTGTGTTAGTGCGTCTTTAATTGCTTTTAAATTTGATAGTGCAGTGTTAATTCGTTAATTACTGCATGGCGATAGTTCCCAGAAGTTCACTGAATACGTGGGGATTCAGAAAGTACGTCAATTTAGCGTGTTTCATTAAAATATGTTGTTAAATCTTTGATCGGCGCCGAACGAGATCCGTGCCGGCTCCGTGTTCTTTCAGGATTATTTCATATTGTTTGTTACTCGCGAGATTTAAAACATTATAAATTTATTCGTCATCATGGGTACTACATGAAACGCAGTTTGTTTGCAAGGATAATTAAATAACAATAAGAATATTTCCGTTTTAATACTCATCTTGAAAAGGGCTCGGAGGGGGCGAAGGATTGGCGGGAAAGAGGATGAATTTGGAAAGTACTACGTGAGTCATGATCATCGATTTATACATTATATTAATATATACAATTTCCGGCTTATAACAAATATTCCTAGTATATACAATTCAATTTCGAAGTATTGTATAATGTACACGCAGGTTATTATTATAGAAATGTATATATTATTTGGTAATTGATTTCAGTTATTCTTTAATTTATTCGAATTTATTCCATCGCTGAATGTTCGAAATGGAAAAGATAATATAATTTGTTGGTTTTAAATAAGACATGTATTTCGGGCGGGCAAAAACAAAGCGCGCCAAATCGCTATGCATAAATAATAGTTGCCCAAATAATTCTCAGGCATACTTAATCTAAACTGTATCACAGTTTTTATATAAATAAGGAATGAACGATCAAGATTCACTTTCTCATTAATAATTCGTAGCAAGTATTGAATGTACATAAAGAAGCTGGGATATCCTCCGTCAGTTTGATTAAATATAAAGCCTGAGCAATGCGTTTTTGTTTCTTTAATTCTCGTATGAGAATGTCTGAATGTTCTTTAAAGTTTGCGACCGATCGATTCTTGAAAATATGATCAATTATTTGATTATATACTTCGTCATTCGAATCGAAAGATGCTGTTAGATCGTTTAGGAATAATTGCTCCAGTATAGCTGGTGACAAGGAGAAATCCTGGAAGAATTAAAATAGAATTGTTAAGAAAATTCACACATCATTTAAATACAAATTGAAATTAAATTAACATATTTAATTGAACATACCTGATGCCCCTGTTTTATAACTTTTACTACTTCTTCGTTAAGCGTGGGGTCTTTCAAATATAACTGAATATAAATTTCATGTTCTACAGGAATCTGACTGGCTTCTGAGCTTAAAAATTCCTTGACGATCTGTAAAAATGATCAGAAACGTAAAACATAGTTATAGATATATCTCATTTAATGTCGTACAATTAATTTTATAATCCCTTCTATGAACTTACATCAATCGATGACAATCTTTCTATTAAATCCCTGTATTCTTTGAAGATCACTTCGTCATGATTACTTGTATTTTCCTTCGTTACGACTTTACTAATAATGTTTATCATTTTCAAAATTAAATGCCTCTCAATGCTAGTATATTCTGGGTCATCAAACTTTGCCGATTCTAACAGCATCTTTTTGATTTCTCGAAAATCGTCGATCGTTTGTATCTTGTCTAATCTCTTTTCAAATGCATCAAAATGATCTTTCTCCGTAGTGTAGATATTCGAGGTTTGCGCATTTTTATTTGCAACTAAAATATTGTTAGTTGTAACATTATCTATTATATCTTCCTCGGTAAAATCGCCCCAATTATCGGTCCATTCGATATCTTCCGTGTTATCCGTAGCGTCCAAATTCTCAGAAATTTTATTCATAGTTTCTGTTTGTAATTTATTACAAACCTCTGGTGTTATGTTTTGATCGTCGCACGACTCTTGGCTTGGTATATCCAGGTTCTCGGTGTTGTTCTTTTTTTCATCCTTTTCACTTGACTGACTCGAACTCAAACACTCCATGTTTTCAATTACGTCCTTATCAACTAACTGTGCTTGCCAGCTCTTCAAAATTCTTTGCATATCACATTCCTCCGATGTCCCGACGGCAATCATTTTCCGTATCAAACTTAATGGATCGTACAAGTAAAGATTTTCTACATTTTTAAATAATCTCTTATGAAGTTCCAAGGAATAAAAATATGCCGCGGTTTGGATGTACATGTCAACTTGCGGGAAACTGAGAAAAATATTGTCTGCATCCGGGACACAATTAGTATTTAAACTAAATAGATATGACATGCCGAGTAGGCAGTCTTCTGGTATGGTAAATTTGGCGCATTCCAAAAATACTGAAATCGAAAAGGAATCATTAATATGTCGCTTCTTAGTGCACTAATTATTGATACGTACAGTGATTAATATCGCTTATTTCTAATCCGTAACAGGATGATTCGCTTAACACAGCTATCCTCAAGAATGCTCTGCAGCATTTTAATTTAGTGTTTTCTATATCCGGCATAGAATAATTAGTATATTTTATATCCAGATTGCTTAATTTGTGATTTGCGTGTAGAGATTCGTAGAAACAAGAGAAACTCTGCGGTTCAATTTCTTTTTCCTGGGTCGTTTCATTGTATTCTTGATCGTTTTGAGTATTATTCGTGAAACCGAAGTTCAGTCCCGACTTCCAGAAATTAGTGTCGCTAATATTTTTAATTAAACCGAAGGTTGATTCCTTCATAATGTTGGCCGAGGTTTTCACTATTTCCGTCGAAGTCTCCAACATTTTTGGCACGAATTCTTTCGCTTCTACCGATGGCTGTAAATTAATTGCATGCATTAATTACAAATGTTGTAAACAATGACTTTGTAGAAGTATGTTTTGTACCGTAGTCATCGCATCCGCGAATTCATCTTCGCTACCGCTATCTTCGACATCCTCCGGTTCGTTGACGGGTATCCATAATTCCAAATTTTTATGTAATATTTGTATTTCTATGAGATGCATATGTTCCAACGCCTTACTCAATATTTCACTAGGACCATTATTTATGGCGAACCATAAGCATTTTTTCCGTGTATTTAAATCGTCGAACTTCTCGCAATATCCTAAATTTAAGGCGACCGTCCACGCGGGAATGTAATTATCTTTCATTAATTGCAGGCATGTAGCAGCACACACATTATAATCGTTTACCTAAAATATCAATTTGGATTTTATAATTATGAGAATGATTAATATTAATTAATATGAGTTAAATATCAGATTTATACCTCTAGCGCTTTCTTTGCAATTAACTCTAAAACTTTCCCCTCTCTTACTCTAGTATTAGTTTTCTCAATTCTTAAATAATTAGCTAACGTTAACAATCGTTGCCGACTTTTATGAGCATCCTCGCGTTTGTTTAAACAGTCTTCGATTAATTTTAATCTATCTTGCATTAGTCTAACTTGAAGAGGTAAAATGTCGATATTAAATTCGTTTAAAATCTGTAGCGAGTTAATCAAATCGTACTCCTCTTTGATTTGTGCGTTATCATCGACAATTAGATGCAGACAAGTTCTGAAAGCATTATATTATTATATAACAGATAGATATAAATGTAGAGATCGGAAATAATTAAAGGTAGTTTCTATATTTACTTAGCCAAGTCCATATTTTTATCGGTAAGGCTTTTTGAACTATTGAAATACTCTTTACTCGCTTCCAGGATTAAATTAACAGCCTTATCGTAAGACACTTTTAATAAAGACTGCTCAGTTTTCTTGGTTTCTATTAGTTGCGCACAATTTTGTATATTAGATTTTATTCCCGAAACTAAACGAGCGGACACGCAAATTTCAAAACATATTTCGATGTCGACGCAACTGAAAATTAAGCCATGAATTTCTAGCATTTCGTTTAATAGTTGCGCCCACTGTTTTTCATCCGGTGGTGGTGTTCTGTAAATGATAATATTCGTTTTAAAATATTAATTTCTTTAGCTGTTGAATAGTTGGATAGTTTGGCCACTCACACTTTATTTAAACTTCTGGCCATTTGAACCAATAATGATCTAACTATATCCGGATTGCTTTTATTTTTACGCAAATAGTTCAGCGTAGTTTTAACGTCGTATTTATTTAAAATTTTCATCGATTCTAGTTCCCTTTCGAGTTCCTCGAGCAATGTGCATACGGCACTCGATCTTCTTCCATCTCGTTCTTTTGAAATGGAATCTAAAATATATTTTGCCTTCTCGTACATGTCGGGATCATTGCAAGCGTAAATGCAATCCAAAGCCATAGTGGCAATGTCTTCTATCATTTGCAGAATCTCGTTATCTTGCGTTTGCTTTAAATATTCGAACAATTTTACTGGAAGCTTTAGATCATCTTTGCTCACACATATCAAATAATCGCTCAATAAATGTCGTTGCAATTCTCCACCCTAGAAATTATGAGTAACTATAATAATTGATCAACATTATTAATGGAGTGGAGAAGTATGAAATTCATTTAAGTACCAGGTACTGATGTCTCCTCTTTATAAATGGAAGAACAAAATTCTTTACATCTTCCACAAAAGTCTTTTCACCACTCGTGCTCATTAGCAACTTAATTTTTTCCAAATTGGTTAATTTTTCTAACTGATCCAAGGACATGTTTTCCAGAGAAATTTTGTATACAAGATCGTCTAGAGTTTCTAGATCTAATAATAAATCTTCCAAGCCAGTTACATTGTGAGATTTCGCAATTTTTATTAGCTGCAAGGCATTCTCCACCATGAAACTACTTCTTTCAATCTGATAAGCTCGTGATCTGAACCATTTTTCTAATAATTGCGGATCTAGTTGTTTGTTTCTGTAATAATTGTGTGGATATATTTAAATTTTGTTTCACTGTGTGCATGGAAATATAAGAGCATATTGTTTACCTGTAGATGGATAACGAAGAGTCGGATTCGTAAAGTATTTGCGACTTGTCGTCATTGTCGAAATTAATTATCTCGTTGAACTCAGGTTTTTCTGACCAATCTTTTTGACGTAATTCACGTTGGTCCGGCAAAAATAATTGACCATCCACATCACATTCTGGCAAAAGTTTTTCGTAACAGGATGGATTTAATGTTTCCGGGAAGTAGCTAATTATTGGTAACCAGTGAGGTAATAGACTTTCACCATAATAAGTGAACATTATTTCAACACCTCGGCAATCGGCATTTTTCGCAAATCTGTGCTTAATTCAAGGAGTTAGAACGAATCAAATATGTTCATCGTGTGAACTGTTATCGTAAAATTTATACCTAATTGCATTTTCAATTGCTGAAAGTTGCCGGAATTCCTCGTAAAAATTTTTATCGTACACCGCTGGCAGTACCAGCAGAATTTCATAAGTTAATAATTTATCCAAGTGATCTAGGAGCTTCTTTCTATATTTTACTAAATCTTTTTGAGCATCCGACAAATTTCTTACATCCACTTTCTCCAATAATTCATTTACTTTTTGTACCTGGTAATTAAGATTTATTATTCAGTATTTTAATGAGTTTAAATGTATATTAATGGATTACAAAAATTATGCCAGATAAGAGTACAGCTCACCTGTCTTAAACTTACTGTTGCCTCATCCGCATCTTCCCAATTTTCGTCGGTATCTTCTATCACGAACTTTCCGTTATCACAGACTCCAATCGCTATCAGTGTTTCTAAATTCGCTCCTTTTAATCCAAAATTTAACAATTCCCTTGCTGCTTCAATCGTGTCGGGAACTCGTGTTACACACTCGTGCAGAACCCACGATCTTTTAGTTACTTTACTTAAATGTTCTTGAATCGCATTTAAAGATAATGCGGATTTCCTCCATTGAGTTTGATAAACAAGATCCGTATCTAAATTATATGTGTTGGCTAAAGCCAGTGCCTCTTCGTATTCCTGTAATAATTACATATAAATAAATAAATATTGATAAGTAAATCATTTCGAGCAAAGTTTAATACCTCGATATCTATTTTTCGCGAATAGAGTTCTTCAGGCGTAGTACTTTTAAGACCTAATATTCTATAAGTTCTAAACAGCACTTTAGATTTTTTTCTTTTCGGTTGAAATCTTTCAATATCAGTTATCGAATACAGAGTACTTTGCATTATATTCGCGGTGTAATTCAATATTGTAATTGGCTCCATCTCGTCGTCCTCTTTTTCGCTTTCCGACGAAGCTTCTTCGAAGTAAAGGATATCCAAGTTTATTTAGAAACGTTATTAAATATGTACACAGATTATTATTGCGATTTATACCAACCGGAGATTTGACCTTCTGAATTATTTTCCCTGTTACGTTTTTTAATTGTAACAAATGTTTCGCAATCGAGACACAGAAATCCGCGATCCGGACCAAGTTCGCGTATTTGCGGTTGTGCAGCCAAAAATTCCGGGCTTGTACCCAAAAGATTTTTTAAATTTTTTGTGGAACATACGGAGGTCGATCCAGAATATCTCGCGATTATAATTGCCTGGAAGAAGTAAAACATGTTATATTTAAATTCAATCGAAATGTATGTTCATATATTAAATGAAAACTATTACTTGATCGGACCACCACCCGATATCCAAAGGGTGAAACTCCGTTACACTCGGAGGAAATTTTTTTGATTTTACATTCCCCAAAGGATTAGGTACATTAAAATCCGGTTGTTCCGATAATTTCCATTTTCTTTGTAATATTAAGTTCGGTAAACGCCAAACAGATATTGAACCATCTGTATGTAAACAACTTAGGGATTCACCATTGGGTGATATCCTTATTTTAAATATTATTGACTCAGGCCCCAAGTTCAAGGATGGCATTATGTTCCATATAGAGAATCTTGTTGTGGTTTTAGATGGTTCATCAAATGTAAACAATAATTTGCAATATGGATAACTATTTAAAGGTCTCCACGAAGTCAAACCACTTTCCGACGCTGTAGACTATAATAATACGAATCAAATGTCGGTCTTCGTAAATCACGTCGCGATAAATGTAAACCAAAGTTTACCGTTAATTTTTGAGTGATGGTATTTCCAGCGACATAAAATAATTGTTTTTTTTCATCGTAAGCAACGGCGTTAATGCCATTTTTATAAAAATTTCCGAATGAAAATTCGTAATTTAATTCATACCCATTAGATACAGAAATGTAATAAGATCTGAGTAAACCACTATAAGTAATTAAAAGAAATTCATAAGCCCATTTCTCTGTTCTCTCTGTTGGTTTTAAGAATATCATGGAGGCTATTGCATCTCCAGCTTCCAGTATATGGGGGTTTTGGGACATTGTTTTCGGGCTAATGTTAAAAATGTTATTTCCTAATGCATTGTAAAATGAGGTATATCCACTGCTAGAAGCTAAAACTAGTATTGTCCCATCTGGACTCCAAGAAATCTTACGCCATTGTGGGAAAGCATCTTTTGGAACTGAAATATCAGATACCTTTATGCTATATAATATATTAATAAAAATTATATGGAAAAGAATTCAGATACTATCCAGGGCAATGAACAAATAACAGTCTATTGTTAGTGGATACTAAATTCTTTGTAATGTATAATAATAGTTGATTCACCAGAAGCTTTTCCAACAATGGAAGAATATTCATCTTTGGCTTTTCGAATTTCTATGACATTTTCTTGTAAAAGAGCTAGTAAACGTCCATGATCTCCCACTGAGAACTTCCATGGTAGAGTAAGACTGACTTGTTCTGACAAACTTTCTGGTAAAGAATATCTGTTGTTCAGGTACCTCAGTGCATTTTTTATCGTGCCCGTACTCGGTAGGATAACGGCATCATTTTTACATTTCTAAAATATATGTATTATATTAATAATAAATGTGTATGAGAACATATTGTATAGGACAGGAAGAACTTTTGTTCTATGTCTGCATAACTTACTATTAATTCTGGTTCCTGCTTTCGGACAAAATACTCTAGTAATTCGTAAAGTATACATTCGTTTGATTGTTCATTACTATTATTCATTTTGCTGTAATAAACATAACCCTTGGCATTGTCATAAACGTAGTCAATTTCGGTATGCTTGAAGTCAGTCAAGTTTGGGTATAAGTCACTAGCACGTGCTGTACGTGACTTCTCTTATTTTATTAGGAAAAGGATTTAGACGGCAAGGACTTATTTTTCATTTTATTTTATACAAGTCTATGTATATTATAAAAATTGAAGTCATGTATAATAATGGAAGTAATTATTGTTATATGTAAAAGATAAAATTCGGTTGTAGAAACTGATGAGCTGAAATAAGTTAGGGTTCCAGACTTTTATTTTATTTACCATACTACATATATAGTTTTGTGCAAAACTTTGGAGGATAAGCATATATGAACATTGCTTATTTTCCAAAGAAAATTAATATACCTACGCCACTGTCATTGTGAGTGGTTTTGGACAGCATCATTAAAGAAGTATTGGGGTAGTGTATGTGTCATCTTACACATGCGAATTTCAAAATACAAACCCGTATTCGCGGTTGTCAACAGGATCGCGTGAGATTTTCTTCTCGTAGATCCGTGCTTTCCAGAAATTTGGAAAAATGTCAGACGGGGAGGACGATTTTATGTGCGAGGAGGAAGAAGATTATGGTCTCGTGAGTGAATCTTCCCTTAAAATATTGCCTTCTTACTATCCAGTTTCTTTTCCGGTTAAGATTTAGGTTAGGATCAGTAATATTCAAACCCTAAAATTCAGGGATCAGAAAAGGATTTGAATCTAAAATAATTGTAGATCTGGGTGTTGTGTGTGTTTATAACAATTAGGATCCTTATTCTAGCAGAAGTTGATTTTTATATTTCGTTTAAGTTACATTGATGTAACTTAATGTTTTTTATTGTTCCATTTGGATACCTTGATGTCGTTAGATATTAGGTCGCAATGTCGTTTGATAAACGTTTTAGGAATATTCGGAAGACTCAAATTCAGAGCCAGATGTTGATTTAGAGAATCAATATTATAATAGTAAAGCTCTGAAAGAAGATGATCCAAAGGCAGCTTTACAAAGCTTTCAGAAAGTTTTGGACTTGGAGGGTGGTGAGAAGGGTGAATGGGGCTTCAAAGCATTGAAGCAAATGATCAAAATAAATTTTAAATTGGTATGTTGTGAAGTGTGCTCTGTTTGAATGAACGTTATACAATTATTATGCATTTGATTATAGTCTAATTATAAAGAGATGATGGCAAGATATAAGCAATTATTGACTTATATTAAGAGCGCAGTTACAAGAAACCATTCAGAGAAATCAATTAATTCCATATTAGATTATATCAGTACATCGAAGAATGTGAGTAACAACTATATAGGGTATGCATGAGTAGCCATTTTTTAAATCATATACCTTGTTTCCTGATAAATCCTGAAACTATAATTTTTCCCTTGTACATATTTCAATGTAATTTACATTGATTTTCATTAGATGGAATTATTACAAGATTTTTATGAGACCACTTTAGATGCATTGAAAGATGCAAAGAATGATAGGCTATGGTTTAAGACTAACACAAAATTGGGTAAATTATATTTCGACCGTTCAGATTTTAATAAGTTAGCAAAAATATTAAAACAATTACATCAGAGTTGTCAGGTGGGTCATCGCAATATTAATGATAATTCGCGGCGGTTATTCCTAAGATATTATTAGGTTACACTTTATCATAGACTGACGATGGAGAGGATGATCTGAAAAAAGGCACGCAGCTCTTAGAAATTTATGCACTAGAAATACAAATGTACACAGCACAAAAAAATAATAAGAAATTGAAAACTCTCTACGAACAAAGTTTGCATATTAAGAGCGCGATTCCGCATCCATTGATTATGGGTGTGATTAGAGGTAACTAGCAAGGAAAACATAAATTAATAATTAATGGTATTTCTCATGGCATCCCTATCAGGTCTGGCCAAATTTCGGAGGCGCGCCTCGCTAGTTTTGAGGCCGAGAAAATTCTCGCGTATTTGTAGCTGTACATATTTTCGTTCTTAAAATTGATAGAACTGCGGAATTTAGCGAGATCTTTTAGGCTTCGATATATATATAAGATTTATGAAAATCGTATTTAATTTCGTAAGAATGTGGAGGAAAGATGCACTTGAGAGAGGGTGAATTTGAGAGAGCGCATACCGATTTCTTTGAGGCTTTTAAAAATTACGATGAATCCGGTTCACCAAGGCGTACTACGTGTTTAAAATATTTAGTATTAGCGAATATGTAAGTATACGTCGACAAGCGACTAAACGAATTAAATGAGAAATAATATATATTATTTAAACAAATACGTAGGTTAATGAAGTCCGGAATTAATCCGTTTGACTCGCAAGAAGCGAAACCATACAAAAACGATCCCGAAATTTTAGCAATGACAAATCTAGTAGTCAGTTACCAGAATAACGACATCAATCAATTCGAATTAATTTTGAAACAGAATAGAAATAATATAATGGACGATCCTTTTATAAGAGAACACATTGAAGATTTATTGCGCAATATACGTACTCAGGTATATCAAATTTTTGAAATATATTTTTCAAATATATCGTGATTATAGTAGAATTACATCCATAAGATAATGAAATCACTTTTATAATACTTAATCAATTTAGGTATTGATTAAGCTAATAAAGCCATATACGAGGATCTATATTCCATTTATAAGCAAAGAATTAAATATCGATGTTTCGGAAGTCGAAAGCCTTTTAGTGTCTTGTATTTTGGATAGCACTATCCGCGGACGAATTGATCAGGTAATTTATTATTAACATATCACTATTAGATAGAATTCAGTAGATTATATGTTCATCTTTACAAAGCTGGTGTTTTCTTCGTTAATCAACAGGTAAATCAGGTACTCGAATTGGATAAAAAGTCAGTGTGCGCCGCACGTTATTACGCTCTCGATAAGTGGACGAGTCAATTGCATTCTTTGCATTTAGCTATAGTGAACAAAATGTCTTAACCGTCGCGTGGTACGAATCATCCCGGAATTAAAACGAATTAATACTGCTCTGTATAGTATATCATAAATGCCTGTCCCCGATAATGTGAAAAATAAAATCTATTGTGATATAATAAAGTTAGATTTTAACAGAACTCATTTTCTTTTACCTATACTTACCCCATCCTCAAACAATCCCTCGTAATTCTAGTAAGTTATCTTTAATAACATGGTTCAACTGCAATAATGTTAAACTATGTTAACGATTTAAATTAAAGTTGCCCCTGTGGGGCGGGGCTAGAATACACCCACGGTATCCCTGCCTGTCGTAAAAGCCGACTAATTGGGTTGAAAGAAGGGTTTCCGAAATTTTCCAAAGTCCTTCGGAAATGCTTCTTTCGTAAAAATCTTTCGAGTACCAGAATCACGCCTAGATATTGTTAAGAATCTAAAGTAAACTGAGAATTTTAAATATCATGAATATTTTCTTTATAAAAAGGAATGATTATTTCAACCCCCTTGAAAGTCTTTGCATTTGGAAAGTGTTCTTTTGGTGCACCCTGTACAATTTCACCGGCGCAATAATCATTTGGACCAACGTTTGCTCGTAGAATTAATTCAATACACTTAGAAACATGTCGTTGACCTCGGCATCGAAGCCTGTTAAAAGTTTTCCCAGCAAAACTACATTGTGAAGGTATCTGTAGCTTCCGGTTGCTGCAATATACGAAGTTGCAGTAAGGGAGACACCGAAACTCCAGGAAAATAACGTTTCTCGCTCGGCTGGACGAAAGTTGTTTGAATCGCGCAAATTTTAGTGCAGCTTTAACTACGTGGACACAGTTTACCTCGATCAAAACACTTTAACTCGCGAACACCCTGTTGATGTTTTAGATTCGAATTCGGGATCGGCAGATAATTTGGTTCGAGAAAAGTGGAGTTGAATTAAAACTTCACCTTTCGATTTCTTCTTAACGTAAAGTTAGTGGTGGATGTTATTCTATTTCCGAAATAAAAATAGGGTAGCAAGGACTTTGCACAAAGTCTTTTAATAATTCTTTTATCTAACTTCCTTGCTGATATTTTATTTTTCTTGAATCAACTATTATTTGACCGGGTTTTTATTTTTTTAAATCGACACATGTTTTATCGGTGAGTGAGATGATTTATGAATAATGCAAAAATATTAGGTTCTTAGTCTTCAAGATATTTCTGGCATTCTTTTTTTTAGACTCCGAGCGGCAATTAATTTGTTATTAAATTGTTTATAATACCACCGAACCACACTAAGAATGTGGCAATAGGTTTTATTTGACAATGTTTATTTTTCTATTCTTCGAAACATAAATTAATAGAATAATTCCCACCATTAGCTCGATATCGGAATAAAAATAGCGAGAATAGCCGAAGGATTTTGCACTAAAAAGTGTCGTGAAAATTGTTATAGACATTGGTCGATACTCGAATAGCGTTATACGGAGTCTGAATCGTTGATACCGCGCAATCCCGTTTGGATTTCTTTCTTACAACCACGTAGTTCGTTTTATTTGGTTTGGAGTACGCGGCCTGTGTGCCGGAGGTAATTTTTAATTACCGGGTATTAACCATGCCTTCGATTTAATTAGGTTAAGGGGCCAATTTTATTAGTCGCTCGTTAGCGCGCCGTGGCCGTACGTGGCGATCCTTTTCCACTTGCATTTCCTCTCGCACCTGGTGCATATGCATACCCCCGCCTAACTACACGTAATTCTACAAATGTACTGGGTGTCTTTCAAAGAAAAAAATAGCACGTTTTTATCCTTGCAATTATTATCATCTTTATTTCCATAAATAAAGTATTACATAAATTCCATAAACAAACCAGTACATCAAATATAAAGCGACTTAAAGTGACCTAGAAAAGGAGTCTGATATAACATGAAATAAATCTAGAAATCAAGGCACAACTTGATAATACAATGTTTAGTTATTTTCATATCGTTTCGTACTAGCCTCCTTTCTCAGACAGTTTACATAAAATGGTAGATTTTCTCGATGTTCAGAGGTCAGAATATAAAAGGGGAAAAATTTAATTTCTTTCGAATTCGGATGTATCGTGTAGTTGGACACCCAGTAGAGGTTATGGCGAACGTGCCGTCTCGGAGGAGCGGTTCGGCTGGTTCCAGCTCCGTTTCAAGCATTGTTATTCAGTCTACGTTCGCGCCTATGTAAATGTTGGTTAACCCCACTAAAGGGATGAGGTTCTAGGGTCCCAATGTTCGTCCTACGTCCTTGCCCGAGATACCACGTGATGGTATAATCCTCCTGGTATCCTACCACTCCCCGTTTCATCCTCATCCTTGCCACGTTTAAGGTGGCAGCTTGCAAATCCGGCGTCGTTCACCTCGCTGGAAAATCAATTTTCAAAGTAAAACCGAGCGAACTAGATTCGGATCATCGTTTCCCGATCTTGATTTAATTCCGCAGCTATTTTGGGATTTTTAGTTATTTTTTTTTCATTAAAGAATACGGTGTTTCGAAGGCTCCTGTGGTGTCTCTTTATTCTGACGTAATACTGATGTAATAATAACCTATGCTCCGTTAAAAATATTATATCAGTAATAAAATGCCAGTATTTTCTACGGAAGAATAACTTTTCTTACGAAAGCTTTCCGAGTTACCGTATCGTATTTTTATTTAGATTGACCCTTTGACTGAAAGTTAATTTAAGTGGAAAATGACATTTTGAGCGTCCCTGATTTCTTGGCCCAAAGGGGACCGTGTTACGAGTTGAAAAAAACCTGTAGAAGACTCCGAAACGATACACCCTTTGGTTGAGAAAGTAACTCGGAAGTAGAATTCTCGAAACTCCTTGGCGTTTGAAGTCTCCTCGCGGAGATTTCGAAAGTCGAAGGTGCCTTCGAGAATTTCGGGTGTTTCGAAACCTCGAGAGATTCGATACAGCGCGAGGAACCGGGTCGATCGTTAGGCAATCGAGATTAATTCCATTAATTAATCGACTTAAGAAACGAGAAAATGAAAGGAGGGTTGATTACCGGTAGTCAGTTGCTGCCACGATAGGGTGCTCGGACTCTTTACCCCACTCTTCCCTCTTCTCTTTTACTTTTACTTTTAACGGAGGAGTAGAAAACTTCATCGGAGCTTCATTCATCTCGTCCGATCCCTCTGAAGTGGCTCTCTTTAAATTGAAACTCAAATACGCGGCCCCTCGAAGTGAGAGGAAACGGGGGAGGAAAGGAGAAAGAGAGAGAGAAAAAATGAGAGGGTGAATTAGAGGAAAAAGGTAAACGAGCTCGGGCTCACCCCATTTGATTTGGTTATTTTTCACTGCGCGGTTTAGTTATACGCGTTAAGGCCTCCTAACGCGAAACCGCATAATGATTCGAATTAATTTTTGCCTCGAGATTTTTTTCGCCTCGCGGGGAACTCTCTTTCGGAGAATTGATTACTTGAAATTTAATTAACGGCACGGTTAATTCAGCTTTTTAATATTGTACTCCACTGGCCCGCTTTCGGGATAGTGTCGAGCTCGTTCTAATTTTTGCTCCAGTATAGATATACATTTATATAAATTGTTTATCGTTAATTAAAAGCCTCGGCGTTTCTCGTTCTCTTTAATAACACTGAAAGACGTCTCGAAATTAAACCAAAGAGGATTCCGCCGAGATAGTTTAAAGTGTTCCCACGTTTTGTTCGCCTCGCAGCCATTTTCTTGGATTTTCTTGGATGTTCTTTGAGTCCTGATTATCGTCCTAATCGCGATATACGTTCGGGAGGATACTTTTCCTGGTAACCTTACCTAGTGAAATATTATTTTTAAGGCGCAAACTGGATTTCTTTCCTTTAAAGAATCCGACAAATTTGTCTAGTGTCACCATAAACGAGTTACACGGAACATCGTGTTTCAACCCTTTCTTTCTTACCACTTTATTTATCCTACGCATTCTTTATGGCAATGAACACGGGTACATTTTCGGCTGGTTTCGTCCGTCTGCGAGGTTGAGTTTGTATCAGTGCAAGGTGCATTCTTGCATAATGCATAATCTGAATTTCAAATTGGAGCTGCGCGCCGTCTGACCATAAAATCTTGTTCTCCTTATACTCGCGGTCATTCGCACCGGTTAGATTTAATCCGCCACCATTTTTCCTCTTCTATTCGGAACACGATTAACCCCGTGCTAAATCGTTATTCTTTGTAACAAAACGAGAAGTTACCTTGCAATAATAACACACTTACTTACATCGTCCCTGTACTCAATAACCTTCCGTGTTACGAAAAACGCGGCGTTCATTGTTGTCGAGATATACGTCCAGACAGAAACTGGGTCTTTCGCATGCGGAAGACGAAACACCTTCGTCAACAAAAGTAAGAAAAACTGTTTTCGATTCGTCTCGTTACATTCTGGACCATTGCGTTACGGCAAAGCCTTCCCATTCTAACGCGACTCGTATCTACCTATATATCTACGCACACACGCGTCAATGTATTTCTCGAGTGAAAAAGTTCTGTCCGTTTGTACAAGCGGGTCAATGATTTCTATCATTGTTCATCCACTAAGAATTAAATGTAATTACATTCTCGCGCCGTGTTACTTAAAGGAGTTTAATGATGAACTCCCGGTAAGAATCTCGGGACGCAGAATGTAATGTTGTTTAAATTGTACGATGTAAGGGAGGACAGAACTTTTCCACTTACCTAATAAATACACCTGTATTCATGTGTGTTATATGTACGATACACGCGCGAAGGTGTACAAGCACATATATAAATGTATATATATATCGAATGTCTCGAGTTAAGCCGTATAAGATAGATGGTCCAGCCGTTAGTCCTCTCTCACCCTTAACGTTTCACTCGCATTTATGATATATGGTGTCGACGCTAAAAACTGGCAGATGTGTTTTCCTCTTCTTCGTCCGACGGCCATCTAGCTTTTCATTCTCTCGTCCCAGCATTTCTGACGATGCCGGCCACCTTCGCCCACCCCAAATAAATCGACAAAAGACACGAACATTGCTGCGAGAGATTATACACTCGGTCGAGGACGAGTCGAGCGTCCTGACGTTCTGCCCGGGGAAGGGGAGATGAAAAAAGAAAACAGAAAGAAACGCGCTATACGAGTACTGTCGTAATGATATATGGCCCTTCGCGAGTCGTCCTTTTCGATCATTCTTACCGGAGACTCTCGTTTCCTGGAGAACTTAAGGGTGGCTGAGGAAATTATCGTTGATTTCGGAGTGTTTCGATTGTCAGTCTTGTCGTCACTTTAATTGATCGCGCTTGGAAGATGATCGGTTAAATATGTGATATATTATATTATAAGATAAATATGTCATGTATTATAAGGATACAAATACGATGTCGGAAAGAAGCAAAACGGAAGGGGTATAGGAATTAGTAGGACAAAGATGTAAGCTGGATAAAAGGATGTTCGGTGTATCGGTAAATTGAGAAGTTCAGTGTAGGGTCACGGGGGATCCGGGACATTTACATTTTATGATATTTCTTGAGTCCTTCGACCCTTGTTGCCGTGGAGTGAGACGTGCCTTAAGCCGTGGCATTCCTTCGTTCCCACACAAATATTCCTGCCACCGACGTTTGTCTCTTTCCACTCGTTTTACCGCGTGCCGCGCTGTGTATTATTCGTTGTGATATATGTGCGCGAAAAAAAAGGAAGCCACCGCTCATTACCGAGATAAACGGAGGTATCTACCTACACTCCTCAAATCCGCGTTTAAGATGTTTTATTTCGTCCCTTCGAATACCACCAACCACGACAAATTTTATTTATAACCCTCGATCCTCCATAATTTACTAGTGCTTGCCCCCTTTTTGAATATCAAGGGTTGCTTTTCGAATAAATATATCTCTGGTGCAGTTACAAGGAACGTTTTTTAATAAACGCCAACCCGGTTGCTGGGCACAAAGAGTATCGTCAATAAAACAGTTACACACAACGGAAGTGTCTTAATAAAAAAATCATTTGTAACAAAATGCTTCCTGGCACCGTTGGTTTCGTTACAATTTTTCGAGCGTGAATGCAATGTCCGTAATGAAAGCTTTCCATGGAATAGTAACGAGGCAGTCGTTTAACGAAATATCAAGTTCCGCGTCCTTAGAGAAACAATTAAATCGGTTGAATCGAAAGGTCGGTTAATTAAATTTCCACGCGTTAACCTTCCTACGAGACGAATGATAAATTACTTGTTATTATGAACTTTAAAAAATTGAAAGAAATGCATTCAATTTTAGTCGCAACGAACCAAGTGAAATACTCGAGGACAACTTTCATTTATGACCCTCTCGAATTTCGTAATTTAATAAATACAAAATATATACAAATTAAAGAATAATAATTATAGTAATATAAATATATGAAATATAGATAGCAAGAGTTTTATATTGAGTTGATACAAAAATTCGGGGTGGTCGGCGTGATGGTGGAAAAATGGTTTTACATTTTTTGTCCGGTTCCGGTGAACAGTATTTCAGCAATGAGTATAGATCCCCATTAATCCGAAAATAATTACGTGCACGCGTTTGCGTAGGAGATAACAGTGGCGTGGCATGGCGTGGCGTTATTGTTCGACTGATATCTGGATCGCATAAATACCGGTATCCGGTGTATTCATTCAGCCCGTTATCGTTGCAACGGCGAACATTTATTACGCCGCTGACCGAAAGGGCTGTGCGTTCACGTTGTTAATTCCATAATTGAACTGCAACGATACGCGTTAGATAAAGCTACTTGCTTCCCTTTCGCAAAGCTTATCATCCCCGAGTCCCATCTGACGTAAGATATAATAACATTTGATTCGAGTACCTTGCTCTTCTTTTAAGAATCCAATTTTCCTATCAAAAAACGAAACTTAACGAGAGTATAAATGATTAGAATAAAATATTAACGCCACTCGAAATAGTGTTATCATTTTTATAGTTCAGGTTGAATTGTTTTATAATGATACAACCATGTTAGTAGCAGAATAGTTACTGTACATTGTATCATACTTTATTTTACAGTATATTTCGATGTAGAGGAATCTAGGACGTTATTAAATTCGCAATTAATCCGGGAACAATGTAGGTCTTGGAGTCCTCGATGAAATATCAAGTAGAGGTACGATTCTTCATATCGGTGGATGGAAACGCGATTGCATCATTCTTGTTTTAATAACCGTTCGTAACCACAAAATTCCGGAGTCCAATAACGTGGCTGGTATTTGTTCACTATTGAATATATTCCATCGCGCGTATCTAGTTTCCACGTGAACGAACCATCTCACTCCGTTGATCTAGGAATGCCCCGTTCACGGATCAAAGATATTTTGTTTCTACGACTTTTTTCTATCTATATTTTTCATTTATTATTATCGACCAAATACGAAGTACGAATTGCGATCTTTCTCCGAGGCTAAAATTTCGCAATTCAATTATCTAATAATTAATATCGATAGGAAGCTGCTATATTTACTTGATACCAAAATCCGATCCATGTTCGAATTTGAGTTCCCAAGAAGATTGGGAGTTCTAAACGCGCACAAAAAACCTCAAAGATTATCAAGGATATAAATTGATATGGGATCTCGTAGGAACGGAAAAACGTCGACGAGAAGTGGTTTAACGAGAGACACGTAGGACAATTCAATTATCGTCGTTCGGAACCGATTCCTCGGAGCCGGTTGGTTCGATATCTTTTATCACTGCGGTACCTACGAAAATCCAGTGGCAGTTGAAAAATATTCGATCACGGGAATATCTGGTTTTCGCGCGAACAAACTGCTAGTTGAATCGTGGCCGTGGTAACGTTTTCCATTTGCACCGGGTACACACAGTTGATCCCTGCAGGTTGCGCGATAACTATCCGATAGACTCATTTAAGATAAACTTAGCAGAGGATCACCGGATACGTGATTTCCACGGGGTTTTCCCCCTTTTCTCCCCGGGACCCATGTTCGAAATGTACACGAACGGATTATTACGAAATTATATAGGATCAATGGGATTCCTACGTGCCGGTGACCATGCTCGGCGATTGCGACGATTCCGAAAAGCGTTCCTCGTTATTTCACCGATCGCCAGGATAATAATGGTCGCCATTGTCCTCGTCTACCGAGGTAGTGGCCGACATCTACCTCGCACGCGATAATGAACTTGATTATTAACAGCCGGTGCCGGGGAAAATGAATTCCTCCGCGGCATTGCCTTCGAAATCGTTTTCGATATTTGCCTGTTGCGAATTGCTCATACTCCTTTTATTGTCATCCGGAAAATATTAGCTTGCTCGGTGTCGGATGATCCGTGCTTTTCGAGCGCAAGGTTTCCATCGTAAATAGTTTTGGTTTATTCATTTTTGACTTGTTAATTATCTGTGTATGTGTCGAGATTAAATGTAGGGAATTAATAGTATTCTTGAATTAGGACTTTGGGCTGGGAAGTATTAATTGTTTATACCATTGGTAGTGTTATATTAATAGTGTTTATTAATTATAGTATTTCCATCGTCTTCAACCGCGTCTTCCAAAATTCATGTCGCTCACTATCAATTGACACACATCGCACACCCTTTACAATGATAACACGGCGCGGAGAGATTAGCTTCGGAGCTTCCTATTCGGTTAGGCGTTAATCAGGCTATGTAAAGATTCTCCTGGATTCCACGTATCTCTAATACAGGCGCGAATATCGCACAGCGCTTGAAGTTAATCAATTATGTTGATTAGTTACGATATTAATTATCAACGCCGTGTGTATTATGATCACCGAATAGTTGGTTGTAGCTGAGAAATGAAGAAAATGTCTTAAAACTAAGGTACGCTATTTCAAACGTATGAAATACAGGGTTTAATTAATTTTTAATAACCGAGTGTACGTAACGCGCGTTAATTACGTTTCACTTAAATGCCCGGCAAATGTTCATCCATTGTTCCCGCATCGTTTGTGGTTTTGGATATGCACAGGCCTCTTAGAGCACTAGTATATAATTAGCTGCACGATGCGTTAATTACAATGCTCTAATTGCCCCGTTAATGTTTCGCTACGGTTACGATTTCTCCCCATTGTTTTCTTTGGCTCTTGGCTGCGGTACCTCGATACCTGAAATTCTGATGAGGACCCGAAAGAGGGTACGGATACTAGCCGGCATTAATGCGAATGGAGGAGGTCACGGAAGTGTTGATTAAGTTTTGAGAATTTTAATATTTCGCTCAGAAAGGGGTATACCTTCAAAAATTGTCGAAATTTCAAAGTCGCCAATTTTGCTCCTGGATAGTCCAAATCGATGGTAGATGATGTATAAACATATTCTAGGACGATTTTGGGTCGAAAGAAGTGGTTTAAAAATTGTTTTCGGTCGAAAATGGGTCGACCCAAAATCGCAAAAATGTGAAGGGGTATACCTTCAAAAATTGTCAAAAATTAAAAGTCGCCAAAATCGCTCCTACATCACCCAACTCGATGGTGGGTGATGTATAAACATATTCTATGATGATTTTGGGTCGAAAGAAGCGGTTAAAAAATTTTTATTGGTAAAAAATGGGTCGAATCCAAGTCGAAAAATGTGAAGGGGTATACCTTCAAAAATTGTCAAAAATTAAAAGTCGCCAAAATCACTCCTACATGACCCAAATCGATGGTATATGATGCCCAATGATGTTCTAGGACCGATTTGGGTCGAGAGAAGTGGTTTAAAAATTTTTTCGGGGCAAAAAGTGGTCGACCCAAAATCGAAAAAATGTGAAGGGGTATACCTTCAAAAATTGTCAAAAATTAAAAGTCGCCAAAATCGCTCCTACATGACCCAACTCGATGGTGGGTGATGTATAAACATATTCTATGATGATTTTGGGTCGAAAGAAGCGGTTAAAAAATTTTTATTGGTAAAAAATGGGTCGAATCCAAGTCGAAAAATGTGAAGGGGTATACCTGCAAAAATTGTCAAAAATTTAAAGTCGCCAAAATCGCTCCTACTTGACCCAAATCGATGGTAAATGATGTATAAACATATTCTAGGACGATTTTGGGTCGAAAGAAGTGGTTTAAAAATTGTTTTCGGTCGAAAATGGGTCGACCCAAAATCGCAAAAATGTGAAGGGGTATACCTTCAAAAATTGTCAAAAATTAAAAGTCGCCAAAATCGCTCCTACATGAACCAAATCGATGGTATATGATGCCTAATGATGTTCTAGGACCGATTTGGGTCGAAAGAAGTGGTATAAATATTTTTTTAGCCAAAAATGTGTCGACCGAAAATCGAAAAAATGTGAAGGGGTATACCTTCAAAAATTGTCAAAAATTAAAAGTCGCCAAAATCGCTTCTAGATGACCCAAATCGATGGTAAATGATGTATAAACATATTCTAGGACGATTTCTGGTCGAAAGAAGTGGTTAAAAAATTTTTATTGGTCAAAAATGGGTCGACCCAGAATCGAAAAAATGTGAAGGGGTATACCTTCAAAAATTGTCAAAAATTAAAAGTCGCCAAAATCGCTCCTACTTGACCCAAATCGATGGTAAATGATGTATAAACATATTCTAGGACGATTTCTGGTCGAAAGAAGCGGTTTAAAAATTTTTTTGGTCAAAAATGGGTCGACCCAAAATCGCAAAAATGTGAACAATAACGGCTCGCATGAATAATTCGGATTCTGATAAATGAATCTGTGATTATTATTTATTCGTAATATATTCTGCGATAAACTCTATTAAAAAGGTATAATTTAAAGAAAGAGGCAACTGTGCTAAGGGATTAAAATTCAATGGTAGATGGTGCTTAAACATGTTTTAGGATGATTTGGGTCGAAAGAAGTGGATAACAAATTATTTCGGTCAAAAATTGGGTCCTGATACTCCATTACTATTAATTTATTAATTTGAAGTTCGAAATTTAATCGTGTATTAAATTGTATAGTTAATAAAAAAATTTGCGTAAACTCCCCCATTGTGAAGTCGGGGACGTCGGGTCCCCGACTGTGGAAGTGCAGCCATGTTGCATTACCTATATGCCCTTTAAACTTCGCCGCTTGCCGCCGAATTACTGACCTACCGCAACACCTATACCTCTCCGCGCTCCATCCCTTACCCTCAGTCGGGGTCAAGACGTCCCCGAGTTCACAACGTGGGGGCTGTTGCAAATTTTTTTGTATTACCTTCAAAATATGTAAAAATTTCAAAGTTGCCAATTTTGCTCCTAAATGGCTCAAATCGATGGTAGATGATGTATAAACATATTCTAGGACGTTTTTGGGTCGAAAGAAGTGGTTTAAAATTTTTTACAGTCAAAAATGGGTCCACACAAAATCGCAAAAATTATTTTATTACGAATTCCCTTACGTTGGTTCAAGATTATTATTACAGTAATACGATAGGATTAATGAACTCGTTAGGTGTTACATATTCGATTTATGGTCTGAAACAGGCGAGGGTGTATGTTCCGCATATGGGGGTATGTGCTCGTGTAACAGATATAAGTCGTAGGGGTCGCACATGCCTAGCATACACGTTACCTTCCTACATTCTCGACCTTTCCACCTTTACAAATATGTGCACACTATATCTTCGTATTTTCGTCCATCTATACTTCAGTCACATGACGGATGCCTCTGTCGTTGCATCTTTTAAATACCCTTAAACCCATAGAAAAATAATGATTTTAAAACAACCCTTATTATACCAAGTACAGTTTAATATTATATTGTACGAAACACAACACTTTAACTTTCACCCCTAAGATGCACCATTTCATGTGAGACGATTCAATATAATATCTTAACATAATTATATGGACATCGATGTAATCGATAAACCATTCGATTTTACATCCACGGGGTACATGGTTCCAATCGAAGTCCAGGGAAGATGCAGTGTCAGTTATATATTTATAAGTCGATGTCTTTCGGAGGTGTTATATCCGCGATCCACGCGGGAAGATAGTAGTCTATAACAGATATATGTCGTGCAGGTCGCACATGTCTGGCATACACGTAACCTTCCTTACATCCCTCTTTCACCCTTTCACCCTTTCACCCTTTCTCTCGCTTCAAAACCACCCTTCTCACCCCTGTCTCTCCTGCATGGTTTCCTGTTCTTCGTACTCCACAGTACCAACTACGACCAGGAGAGTCTACTTAATATTGCAGCGTATTACTCCTCGCTGCACACACACTGCTACCACTCCGCACCTGAAATCATACACCGGGTGTCAAGTTTTCACGAGAATTTTCCATTTTCCCCTGGAAAGGAATCGCGAAAAAGATCAGATTAATTAGAGGGAAATAGTTCTGCCAGGGGTGGATATGATAACCGCGTTAAAAACCATTATGACGACGGTGGATATTATTCGTCTTCAATGAAAACCCACGTCCACCAAAGTCGGAAAAAGTATTCCACACCGGATTATATTTCGGGGAGGGATTTTTGTCGCGACGATCTCAATTTGCAATGCTTTCCAACTGATTTCGAGATTTCAACGTGGATTCCGCGAGACGCGATGAATGTTTTGAATGCACGCCGTCGGTGTAGGTTTTCTTACCGTCTCATTAAGTCCGTGTAATTTGCATTCGCGAATTTGAATTTTGTGTGTTGCTTAAATGAAAAATTCTACGATGCCACGATATTAATTCGAAGTCATTCTCGAGGTTTTTGAACCACGCTTAATTTTAATATTAAAACGACATTTTTAAATTACACTATATTTTCCTGTTTCCGCGAACCAGTTAAAGTATAATAAAATATATAACGATTTGTTTCAATAATACATATAAGTAAAATATTATAGCGAAGAGATGTAACATTGGAGAGATGTTACGTCGATTCGCAACGTTCCGGAAGCAAGATCCAAATTCGCGGAGGAGTTTTGCAGATTAATTCGGTATTACTGTAAACGAACGGATATGTTTGACGAATATCTGACCGGCTACAAACGCGTGTGTTTCCACCGCGATGTAAATGTAAACGGTACAATATTGCGATATATATCGTGACCGATGAAATATTGCTGAACGTGCAATAACGTATCCCGGATTGCGACGTAGCTCGATTATCGGTGACCGAATTTTCTTCGCGATTCAGCGGATTCGCCATTGTAATTCGGTATCTCCACTTCGTTAGTGTTATTATACCGTGACTATGTTCCTATCCGACCAGATAAACCTTTGTGGTTTTGCTTTGAAGCGTTAATAGATTTCAGCTCGCATAATTTAGTATAACACATTGTTAACCCTCCCTTTGATAAAGCCTCGTTTATTTATAACAATTGCGCGGCCGTTTACGCGTCTCTTCTATGACACGTTTCGATTGTACTTTACGTGGTATTGTTTACTTTCACTTTTATATCCAACCGGTCATTTGACGCTTTCAATCTGACCGTCGAAAAGTGCAAATAATAATGGAAATTATAGCTAAATATTTGCCTTTATTTGTTGCTCGTAATACGTGGCAGGAATTCTACCTAATTAGGTAGAATACTCTGCCGTGGAACACTTAATGCGTTTAATTGTGCGAGGTTAACTCGGCGAATTATAATTATGTAAAATTCAGTGGACCGTGATAAATAATTGTTTATAACGGTAGAAACACAGTTGGATTTTTAATATTTCATGAATAATTTTTTATACGGTAAATTCTATGTCAGTTAATAGCAATAATAGCTTAGCGGTCGCACGTCTGACTAAAACGTGGTTATACTACTTACAGCCCTCACCCGAAATCGTACACTTTAAGAGTAAAATTTAAAGTGCTGTACTTTCTACAATATAATATCTATTTTATCAAAATACACCTCATTTGCTTCAGTGATCTTTGCCCAACATGTGGCTACCGAAAATATGTCTTTCCGACAAAAATCGCAAGAGTTATTAATAATAAATTAAACGGTCGGAGAACAGGGGTTATTATTTTGCGATTAATTGATTCGTCTTACGGTGCTCGAACTTTTTAAATTTTTCCAAATTCTCTTCACGAAACAATTGCGTTCTTTCGTGATCTTAAATCCCATTAAATATCGAATGTCGTGCTGAGCTTATTAAAGAGAATACGGTTGAAAGAACGAAGAGTAGAGTTTAGTCAGTGATCCATGGGAAAGTAGAGGACACGGTGAACTTCGTGTTTGCCTTGCGACGGCATCCTGGTGCGTCATACAACGTAGAGTTATTACTCCATAACACGTTGCTTTTGCAAGCTCGACGAGATAGCTTGTACACGGGATGCCGTATAAGCAACATCACGTACGCCTTGCATTATATACGCCGATAGTAATGTTAAATTGCAATCATCGTCCTATCCTACCAAAACCAGCGCGCTTTCGTCAAAATTAATATGACATTACGCGGAAGACTAACATATTTCATGTCTTATTCTCCACCGTTTAAGTAACCCTAACAATAACATTCCAATATACTTCCCATCAATTTCGCAAAGAATTACCAACGGAAAGGCACATAAATCCAGGTCCGATAATTTTCGGGTAATCTTTCTCATTTTATTTTTGTCTTTTATCGGAGCTTTGCCAGTCATATCCGAGCGGTATTTCGATACGAATAATATTCGACTGCAAACATTTGATATTACCGAAGAATAATATTATCGGAGGTGGTACGTGAAAATAGAAACTCGGAGTGAGAGAGGGGGTGATAAAGATAGAAAAATATGAATGATAAAGTAAAGGCGATACAGGAAGTCGATGATGTTGATCGAGAAATCGAAATAACTCGCTGGATATAATATCACTGGCGTATATTTCGGCTGGCAGTCTTTTCGTTCGCTCCGCACGAGCACCCTCGTTAAGCGCCTACGTGTTCGCGATCCTGAATCGAGCGATCCCGGCATACCGACATTATTTCTCGCCGGTTGATCGGCTACACTTTTTGTCCGGCAACGCCTTTAATCTCGATGGTTTTATACCCAGGTGACTCGTAGATTTCCTAGGAATTAAGGGCCCCTCGGCCCCTGACCCCCTTATTTATCAGAAAATATCTGCCAATATCCTCTTTATAGAACAACGCTCTACATATTACGACAATCACATAGTCTTAATTCGTAATATATTGTTCGCGATATTTTCTCACCAGTATTTTTTTCGTCCTTTTTTCGTACAGACTCCAGTTACATAATTTCATAATCGTTAAAGGAAACCACGTGCAACTGACACTTCGCGTAAATCAGTTGGACGGTGGCTGTTGTACCACATGATTTAAGTTGCATCGTGCAATTTATTAGTCAATCGACTACTCGAGTATCCGAAGCATACGGAAAGCAATCTTTCATTGATACTCGCATATATTTGGGCGTAGAACATGCGCGTATCCAATAGCGGGGTAGATATACTTAGCGTGGAAGACGAGAAGAAGGAAAAGCGAGCATTCTAGGCAGCTATGTACGTCACGTCTGGGTTCTGGATTACATTTATACCCCCATGCCAGCTATAGGAAGGGAACCCTGGGGGCCGATGCGCCAATACGTGCCTATAATCTTCCACCCCTCGTCCTTCTTCTCCATCCATCGTAGACTTCTCGTCTGCGGACCACTATTTCCGCACCCCACACATCTTTATTTCCATCCATATTTCGGAATCCACGCGCGCCAATACACGAATCTTTTGCACTTAGTTCTACGCTTGGTACACTTATTTTTTCCATTTTAGGTTGTACTTCCTTCGTCTTGTTTTTAAATTCCTCATCGTGCAGGTATTTCGGATATGAAGGTCAATTAAGCTGTACGTAGTTATTTATGTGCCTTATCGTTGGCATTGTTAAATTATATTTCTAGTGTGCTTGCGAGGAACGACGGGTTTCTAAAAGAGTAGAATGACGGAAAGATAACAAGTGTGTTTCCGATAGTAGATCTTCGTGGCTGGTAGAATAACTCCCAAGAGACACTCGATTTTTTGAACGATGTCTCGACCATGACTCGAAAGCTCTTTAGTCTCACGACTCTGCGGTACACCGGTGATACTAGGAATTCCTGTAAATTCCCCTGGAATTCTCCGTGAATTCCCTTTGAATTCCCTTCTCTTTTCCGTCTTTCTTCTTCCTTTTTTAAATGGCTGCCTCGCGACTCGACGCCTCGGAGATTATCAGGATTTATGTTGACGACGATGCCAGGATTCTTTAAATACCGTCGCCTCGGCCGTAACGATTTTTATCGGATTATCGCGTCAGTTTTACAGATTTTTCATCCGACGTCCTATATCTCGTTATTAATCAACGAAGATTTAATACCGATCGTTCACTTTTCATTAACTTCATCGGGAAACATTAAGAACCGGAAAAAATACTATTATTCTTAAAGAGTATTAATTCATGGTTGTATAATTAATTATTGTTCAAATAGTTTACTTATACATTGTTACATTCCTCGAAAATAAACTCCGGATGAAGTCACTCGCGCTTTGTTAATCAACGCTTAAATATAAAGTGAAACATGAATTCCATAACGCGCGATTATACAGAACACATGGTGCTTCTAGTTTTTCTATTTTCCCCTTTCGTCCGATTTCTCTATTCACAAAAAGGAGGAAGAAAAAAAGTCTTGTTTCCAGGACACGCTTAGTCCTCTCTCGCAAAGGGTGTGATTTACGGGGAAGGCTTAACGCGGACCCTCTGGTTTGTTTTTATCAATAGTTAATTCGCAATTTACATCCGTTTAAATATTCATACAGCCGTCGCCGCGGAAACCCGGGGCTTTTGGTCCTCCGCATACTTATTCGGTAGAGTCCTTCTTCCGTCCCTCTTCCACTCCTCTTTCTCCACGTGTCCCTTCTACTCCCGACGACACATTTCGGTGTCGTTTTCATTCTCTCTTTCTACGGAGAACACCGAGAGAACCCGGTTGGATAGATTCGAATAGCTCTCTGCACCCGAAACCTCTCACGCATTAAATTCTAAAGCCGCTTTCTAGTTTCGGGACTCGCACAGAACCCTTCTCTCGCCTTTCCTTCCCTCACTTCACTCTCTCACTCTGTCTCTCATTCTCATTATCTCATTCTCTCTCTCTCCTGACGGTTCTATGCAGGATCGTTTTCTGCAAAAGCAAAACTTTGCCTTCCTGTTACACCGACCACCCCAAAATCTACCCCTTTCATCCTCGTGTCCCCATGGTGTTTATGCCCGAATAAATGTATATTAAAGACCATGAATTTCATGGCTACTAATTTGATTCCACTCGATTAACTTACGACCTCGTTCTAATAAGAGTCATCCTGTTGTTCAGTTTTGGTCAACTTCTCAGTTGATCTTTGCTTTGGATTTATTCAGAATTATTGTTCACTGGAGGAGCTGGATTACAAGAATTATTGACTTATTAATAATCATTAATATGTTGGAATTTAAACGGTTTCCGAAATAAATGTTCAGACATGTTCACCAGTGAACGAGGTTACTGGATAAACTATGCTGTGACATTTGAGAGAAACACCTAGCAGGGATTTTTTTACACCATCCGAATTTGTACACCATGACAACAATTAATGAAATTTTATGATCGAACGATAATGGCTTTATTAATTAGTATAATTAACCGCAACCGTAATTCGTACGCGGAAATAGGAAACTGTGGCGTTCGAACTGATCGCGTATATTAACAGTGTTTGGCGTTAATATAATGTCTGATAGATATTGCATAATTTTCTAATAGCATTTGCTGATTTTCGTAATCCGTGTCCCCTCAGTTGTTCTAATTGATTAATTGCTGTTAGTTTGCTATTTTTTAAAATAATCTAGTCCGTGGAATATCATGATTTAATAAGACTCAGTAAAGTATCGTTGTTTTATTTATATTAACAATTTAATTTGCAACAGTAGCATTGTAATAAATTAGAAATACAGAATTTAGGTCTTGTATAAATAAATAATTTCGGTGCTCGAAATGCTTATAATAAATAATTCCGCGGTAATCCCTTCGACTTCGTGGAGCCAGTTAAGTTGCTAGTCTGACGTCCGACCAAGTACTGACTTATACTACTTACGTTCCATTTACGGAGCGCCGCACGAAGTTATATTATGAATACATAAATTAATTAAATATTCCAATGGTATTTATATATTACAATTGTTTTAATACAAGGAACTACCTTTGTTTCTCGTGGTACAGCCTCGGGAATGAAAATAATTTACTTCGAAGTATTAGTTAGAAATGAAATCGTAATAGTAGACAATACGAAAATACAGTGCACGGTAGACTCGCAGGAGAAACATGAAATAATATACGGTCCGTTAGCACGAAAGTTATCCGCACGTTTTATTCCGTGTATCGAATGATAGTTTTGTGCGAAATTCGCAAACTAACGGAGGCGCGCATCGTGTCGGAAGTTTCTTCTTATTTTGCAACCGACGCACATGTTATACGTGTACCTCCTGGAACTTCGGTTCGCGTCTACGAGACTATCCCTTTTTCCGCGGCTTGTCAGCTCCTACGTATATTTGCGTGTTTTATTCATGAAATACGTACCTGTCTATCTAGATCCACGAAGATAAGATTCCGCGGAACCGCCATATCGTAACGCGTGATCATCCAGATTTACACTACTGAATTTCTCAAAAAAAAACAACGTCACAAACTTCCACCTCGTGTACACGATTAAGAAGTCTCTTTATTTATTATACTTGACCAGTTTATTTTCGGAGTGACGCAAGACACTTTTTGGCTGCTTCACTTTAAAAACAAACATATTTTTAGTTCATAAATATATTCCAAGACATTCGAAGTCTATGGAATTGAGAAGACGAAATATCCCTTGCAAAAGCATAACAATATATTTCTTCCAGCATCTTCGCCTTTATCGGAATTCCAAAGCGACATTAACGAGGTGCCATTTATTTTTTTCTGGTCTCGTATCGCGACATTGTAACGTCCTATAGACGCTTCGAACATTTTTGTCGGCTAAAAAGACGCGGTATAAAATCCGTGTGAATGGTAAATCGGAGAGGGGAGTGTCAGGGAAGGAGAGGAGAGGAGAGTTTCGATTATTACGGTTATCGCAGGCGTGACAATGCATGCGACAAGTGCATTGTAAACACCGGCTGGTGGTCTCGGTTATAGGATCGACGCAGGTGCAAAGTTAAATGTGTACTGCTCTGTTCGGGGTTGGTTTACGGAATTTGCACTTGAATATCGATGCCCCGGAGCCATCCGCGATCAAAAGTTCTATCCCACCTTCCTCTATCTACTCACAAAGACCACCACAACGGCTAAATCGATGTTACACCATTGTAAAGGAAATCCACTGTGCTCCACGTGAGTCCGCATGGACGAGGAATTACACCGATGGTCTTGTGACTTTTCGATTTCCATGGAATACGTCGGTAAGCGATGTTTGCAAAATTAGATTAGGGTCATTTGTTTATATCTCACATTTAATCTTAAGCGAAGGGTGTGGTATTCAAGTAACAACGCATAATATGTCGTTAGAGAAATTTTATTGTAATCTCCCTTAATAATACAGCAAAGTGTAACTCACATAGTATAATTATACTTATTCCACGCCAATAAATTCTCGCACTCAACACTCACGATTAACTCAGAATGCTAGTAGTAAGTTATCAATCATATAACTCAACATACTTGAATAGTATGACTTCAGACTAAATATCGCAAGTATAACCTAGTATCCTCCAATCGAAGGCGAGGAATCGAGAATCCTTTCTTGATCCTCTTCCTGTAAAATACGTTGGTTTTTTATCGCGACACGAACGAAGACGTGAGGCGAGATGGATTACAACGCGGCGTTTCCTGTAAAGCAGAGGAATCTGTTAACTCGTATCGCAGTGACGACGGGGGCCGATATATATCTGGAGTTTGTAGTGCAGATACTAAAAATCCTTTATTTCTATCCTGGAAAAGGTTCGTCGCGGGGGTATGTGAGGGCGAGGGGGTGGTGAAAGGACGGGGTTGGTAGGTTGGGCACACCATCTGTGCCCTTCTCACGCTTTTAGCCAGTAGTGCCAGCTAGACCGACAATAAGCTGATAATTGAGCTTTTGAATAATTCCAGCTATTTAATCCCGGTTTAATAAAGCTTCCCGTTTCAAAATGCTCGTGAATTTCATTAGAGAGGGACTTCTGACTGGAGAATCGCGCGGGACGACATTAATGTGAGCAATTTAGTCTCTCGTCATTTCTCTCTCTTTCTCTCTTTCTCTCTTCCTCTCTTCCCATTGCATTCTCTTCTTTTTTAGACTACCCTCCCTGCGTCCACCACTTATTTCCTTTCCTTTCATCGTTCATTCTTTCGTCCTACCGAGACTATTATTTTTTTCGCTCCTCCTTTTTTCGGTCAACGCGGCGCGGATGTTGCGAAAAAAAGGAATTCCAGGGAGAAAAGGAATACAATGCTGTCCATTATAGCGCGAAAATTTGGCCCGCGGATTGCCCCTTGTTTTTTATTATCCACGGAACACAGAGGCTCGTTTAGTTTAATTGCTCGAACTGAAGGAATTCTCGAGTACTCATTAATTAATTAACTTGAAACCTTCTTTTTCTTCTGTCGACACTTTTCGTGTTTATTCGCGGTTTTATCGGATCTGCATTTTCCTGGGAAAAAGTAGAGAACTTTATTTCCCTGCGTGGTGTTCGAATGTCTTTGATCTGGATGCGTACTTAAAGAATTTAATTACGAAAAGAATACAATTATTCTAATCATGATAATTTAATTAATCTACTACATTAATTGAGGCATGAGTGTTTCGATTATTAAATTCCTTTTCGATAAATAGTTTACGTCGAGCATTGCTACGAAGATAAATAATTATTATTTAAGTACTCCATATCCTCGTATTTTTAATTCAACTCCGACTTGATTTTCTCGTGCTAAATTTAACTTAAGTTTAATATCACTTGTAGTACTTAACTCAACGAGGATATTTTACTGTGTTTATATTTCATATTCCAAATGTGCACTCTTAAATAATTTGCAAACATAACCAGTAAATATGTTATTCTCTAATCAGCATTCTATCGGTAAAGAATCAATGCGTAATTATTATTTCTTGGCAAAGAATAATCTCCAGGTAAATCGGAAACAGGTCCTCGATGTTTCATTCGGCCAGAGGTTCTATCGTGAATCAAAAGCACTGCTGGAAGGCGATAGGAGTTTATGCAGCGGAGCGTTTAGTGGCGTGGGTTCTTTCATCGGTGGATTAGTTAATTTCGGTGCAGCTATACCCAGTCCCTGGATCCCCGATGTAATTAGCCGCACAATAGGAAACAGCTGGCTCTCCATCCTACATCCGATGTAACGTCTAAACCAATCTCCGCCAACAGACAATTATTACACCTGTATTTTATATACCCTGCCACTTGGACCACCTCACTCCTCGCAGGATTGTTCAGCAAAAAATATTCCCTCCGGTGAATAATACCCCCCTCCCTATCTCCTAGATGCACTAAATGCATTTTGATCTCGAACCAAAATGCACTGCTTCCACTCTGTTCGCTTATCATATTCTACCAATGAAGATTTCCAAATAATAAATATAAATATATGCCGCTCATAAGGCAAGAAAATAGTTTGATATTAATAGTAAAATTAAATTACTTGAGTGTTGAAGTTGGCCGTAATATTATTAATATTTTGGCCTTATCAATAGCCGCAGAAAATTATACACTACATATTAATAATAGTAAAATTATAAATTGGACAAAGGTTTTATATTCTATTTGCTTTTAATGTTTTAATGTTTCATTCTAACATTTAAAGTAAACGTTAGAATGAAGACAAAGTAAGTGATCCCAAACGCATGGCCAGTAGTGTATACCGTATCGAAGCAAGTAGTATAAACCACCATAAGTCAGGCGCTCGAGTTTACTTAAGATTACGTACTTATTTTATAACTTGCTTTCGCGTGTTCACAATGGATTCGCGGTTTAAGTCAGGGTTAAATGGATTGCATGGTGAGACAAAGGAATTATTAAATGCAATGGGAAAGAGTAATTAGTTGGGGGATCATCATCGGTGGCGGAGGGTGTCCGAAAGTACTTTGCGGTTTATTAACCGATTGGCGGCAGGATCAAGAGGGTTTCACGCGCTACACGTCGATCCGAATGCACGTGAAATTAAGCGTGGCACTCGTGGCCCGATACGATACTAATTAATCGCTCGCTTCGATTGCCTATACTTCGATTCTCCTCCTTTCCCGTCTCTCCCCGGCACTCCTATCCTCCCCTTCCCTCCTTGTGTACGATACAATCTAGACAATTATCCCTTTGAACTCCGATCCGCATCATACGTTACATTATTAATTGCTATAATAACAATCTACTATTCGCTCGAACTATATACACAATCGCAAACATGTCCCGCATTCGATCCTCCCCGTTTACGGTTTACCGCGACATAAGACTTGAACTCGTGGAATTACCATAATCTTCGTTAATCACGAAATCATCCGTATCTGGATATGAATGGACTTTAAAATATATAGTACTTATATTAATTAATGGTATTAATAATTGGTATTGATATTCGCACGAATATGTATTAATTCAGAACACTTATTTCTCCATAATACACGGTGTAACTTCGCGGCTACCTTTCCCTTCTATTACAAATTTCATTAGAAATTACCTGCTCCTTTTATGGGAACAATTCGAACTACTCCGGAAGTAGTTATGGGGTTGGTTTATAGAGAGTTCACGAGCTCGTAACCGAGTGCAGTCTCAAATATACAATGCACCGTGTATGCATGTGGCGCTCACAAAAATCGAACAACTTTATCCTGTGGTCATCGTTGAGAGTACCAAAGGGAATTGAAAGTTAGTCGTTATTATTATATTCCCTCGTATGGAGATTATTATATCTTTCAAGTGCAATACTACATAATCAAGTATTAATCGAGTTTCCAGTATTAACGAAATAAATCATAAAGAAATGTCAACTCACGAGTCAATAAAGGTTCAACAACCTACGATCAATATAGCGTAGACTGTAAACAATATTTCGGATCACATTCATAATCGAAGCACATATAGTCAGCGATCAAAAGCGGTTGTTAAACAGGTGCATAGTGCGGTTAGAATACAATGATATTTTAACAATGTCAACGGACTAACATCCGGAGGGTCACAAGGATGGAATTCTCTTTGATAGCCCATATTAGGCCTTATCCTGTTAACCAACTATGTCAGCCAATAGATAGCCACGGCAAATTGCCATGTATATCCTATTTATATGCACCCACCTGACATTCTCCATCATCATGTACCATACTACCTCTCCATGGACTATTATATACTCGTAGTACATGGTATATAGAGATTCATTCGTTTAATGATGGGTTGTATGTATATATATTATCGATACCGGAAAGTCATCAATTCGGGAGGGGAGCATTTTTTCGCATCGAAGTTTTCAGGAGAATCGTTCGATTGTTCAGACCAGTGAAATGTTGGTACCCAAGAATAATAGTGAAGATCAAGAAGGAAATGGAGTTGCCATCATGATATTAATTAGTAATAATTCATAACACAATTATTAATCTACAGTAAATTTCCTTTTAACTTTATATCACTATTTTGATATGAATTATGAACATTAGAATGATTGTGTTTAAAAAATCGCGCAGGATCGTCGTCGTTATTATGACGAATGAAAGCAAGGAACGGTGAAATCAGACTCAACGGGAAATAAATCCCTTCTCGTTTTTCTTTCCTTGAAATAAAAGGAAGTTGCATCCGCGTGGCTCTTGAAATAAATAAGGAGTCTTCTTTTGGATATTTATCATTCAGTACAGGGTCCAGTGTAGTATGCATTTTTTATGAGAGAAAAGGGCACTTTCCGATTCCACCTTCACCTTAATCGGGAACTTGGTCACGAATAATTGATCTTACAACTACTACATTCTGTACTGATATATTATCGGAAGATTGAACTTTACAGGTGAGGACGTTGTAACATCCAGGAAAAAATGGTAAAAATTGACTTGGACTTTACTAAAAATCGTTACGATTTTCTTCCAGTTTTGTAAGTAACATCAAGAATTGGAATCGTATAGGAGGATTGGTATCGAGAATCGCATACGATTTATTTAATATACAATATGTTATATATGTTTGTATGATTTTTATTACGTATATGTATGTATGTACGTGTGTGTATTGTATATGTATGTATGTATGTATATATTTTTTTTCAATAAATACTACGTTTAAGAAATTTACTTTTGTCTTTATTTTCCTGAAAATAATGAACGCGATTCCTAGTCTTGATAAAGATTGTAGCAACTAAGGGTATTCATTTGAATGGCGACCGAGAATCGTTATTCCGTTAAAGAGCAAAAAACGGTTGGCGACTGAGAACCGTTGCGATTAACGGTCGTGGCGACTGGCCGGCGCCATTCAAATGAAAAGTGAATTTCTACATTTTTGAGGCTTCTGGGGATCCAGAAAATTTGGGATTTTCAGTTTTCGTTTAAATGGCGACCGAGAGTCGCCATTCCGTTAAACATCAAAAAACCGTTGGCGACCGAGAACCGTTGCGAATAACGGTCGTGGCGACTGGCCGGCGCCATTCAAATGAAAAGTGAATTTCTACATTTTTGAGGCTTCTGGGGATCCAGAAAATTTGGGATTTTCAGTTTTCGTTTAAATGGCGACCGAGAGTCGCCATTCCGTTAAACATCAAAAAACCGTTGGCGACCGAGAACCGTTGCGAATAACGGTCGTGGCGACTGGCCGGCGCCATTCAAATGAAAAGTGAATTTCTACATTTTTGAGGCTTCTGGGGATCCAGAAAATTTGGGATTTTCAGTTTTCGTTTAAATGGCGACCGAGAGTCGCCATTCCGTTAAACATCAAAAAACCGTTGGCGACCGAGAACCGTTGCGAATAACGGTCGTGGCGACTGGCCGGCGCCATTCAAATGAAAAGTGAATTTCTACATTTTTGAGGCTTCTGGGGATCCAGAAAATTTGGGATTTTCAGTTTCCGTTTAAATGGCGACCGAGAGTCGCCATTCCGTTAAACATCAAAAAACCGTTGGCGACCGAGAACCGTTGTGAATAACGGTCGTGGCGACTGGCCGGCGCCATTCAAATGAAAAGTGAATTTCTACATTTTTGAGGCTTCTGCGGATCCAGAAAATTTGGGATTTTCAGTTTTTGTTTAAATGGCGACCGAGAGTCGCCATTCCGTTAAACATAAAAAAACCGTTGGCGACCGAGAACCGTTGCGAATAACGGTCGTGGCGACTGGCCGGCGCCATTCAAATGAAAAGTGAATTTCTACATTTTTGAGGCTTCTGGGGATCCAGAAAATTTGGGATTTTCAGTTTTCGTTTAAATGGCGACCGAGAGTCGCCATTCCGTTAAAAAAAAAAAAACCGTTGGCGACCGAGAACCGTTGCGAATAACGGTCGTGGCGACTGGCCGGCGCCATTCAAATGAAAAGTGAATTCCTATATTTCTGGGTTTTCGTGCAACTTCTGAAATTTTGCTGAAAAATCGAGTGAATGTATCAGGAGAACATGATATGCGAGGAGGTATTCGATTCGCACAATTCCTGGAATTTGACGTCATTTCTTGGAATCCACGAAATTCTCGGAATTTGACGTCATTTCTGGGAATTTACGAAATTCTCGGAATCTGACGTCATTTCTTGGAATTTACGAAATTCTCGGAATTTTACGTCATTTCTGGGAATTTACGAAATTCTCGGAATTTGACGTCATTTCTTGGAATCCAAGAAATTCTCAGAATTTCTCGGCTGGATTCTGAAATTTTGCTGTAAAATCGAGGAGGTGTATCAGGAGAACATGATATGCGAGGAGGTATTCGATTCGCACAATTCTTGGAATTTGACGTCATTTCTAGGAATCCGCACAATTTCTGGAATTTGACGTCATTTCTTGGAATCCACGAAATTCTCGGAATTTGACGTCTTTTCTGGGAATTTACGAAATTCTCGGAATTTGACGTCATTTCTTTGAACCCGCGAAATTCTCAGAATTTCTCGGCTGGATTCTGAAATTTTGCTGTAAAATCGAGGAGGTGTATCAGGAGAACATGATATGCGAGGAGGTATTCGATTCGCACAATTCCTGGAATTTGACGTCAGTTCTTGGAATCCACGAAATTCTCGGAATTTGACGTCTTTTCTGGGAATTTACGAAATTCTCGGAATTTGACGTCATTTCTTGGAACCCGCGAAATTCTCAGAATTTCTCGGCTGGATTCTGAAATTTTGCTGTAAAATCGAGGAGGTGTATCAGGAGAACATGATATGCGAGGAGGTATTCGATTCGCACCATTCCTGGAATTTGACGTCATTTCTTGGAATCCACGAAATTCTCGGAATTTGACGTCTTTTCTGGGAATTTACGAAATTCTCGGAATTTGACGTCATTTCTTGGAACCCGCGAAATTCTCAGAATTTCTCGGCTGGATTCTGAAATTTTGCTGTAAAATCGAGGAAGTGTATCAGGAGAACATGATATGCGAGGAGGTATTCGATTCGCACCATTCCTGGAATTTGACGTCATTTCTTGGAATCCACGAAATTCTCGGAATTTGACGTCTTTTCTGGGAATTTACGAAATTCTCGGAATTTGACGTCATTTCTTGGAACCCGCGAAATTCTCAGAATTTCTCGGCTGGATTCTGAAATTTTGCTGTAAAATCGAGGAAGTGTATCAGGAGAACATGATATGCGAGGAGGTATTCGATTCGCACCATTCCTGGAATTTGACGTCATTTCTTGGAATCCACGAAATTCTCGGAATTTGACGTCTTTTCTGGGAATTTACGAAATTCTCGGAATTTGACGTCATTTCTTGGAACCCGCGAAATTCTCAGAATTTCTCGGCTGGATTCTGAAATTTTGCTGTAAAATCGAGGAGGTGTATCAGGAGAACATGATATGCGAGGAGGTATTCGATTCGCACCATTCCTGGAATTTGACGTCATTTCTTGGAATCCACAAAATTCTCGGAATTTGACGTCTTTTCTGGGAATTTACGAAATTCTCGGAATTTGACGTCATTTCTTGGAACCCGCGAAATTCTCAGAATTTCTCGGCTGGATTCTGAAATTTTGCTGTATAATCGAGGAGGTGTATCAGGAGAACATGATATGCGAGGAGGTATTCGATTCGCACAATTCCTGGAATTTGACGTCATTTCTTGGAATTCGCGAAATTCGAGGAAGTTATAGGAAATATGGGATTCTGGATATTCGATACGACGAGTAACTATAAAATATAACACAATATATTCGTAACAAAGTTATTTATTGTAATTGTAACTTTCATGAGGTACAACAATTTTCATACAACATTGCATACTAATAAATATTATAATAACAAATATAAATATATAAACATATTTAATAAATAAACACATGTAAATTAAATATCCTCACTGACGGCGAAACAAGCAGTGGCCACTCTGTAATCATTAAAAAAAAAGCAGATTAGTTAACAAACCTAATAAATTAGTCAATAAACAAAATTAGCTTTACCCAAAAGTTAAAATATTATTTAATTAAATTTAATTGTTCGAAATATAATTTCATTAAAATAGATTGCATAAAATAATTCATGTCTTACGTTAGAGTAGCTGTAAATGTGTAATAATTAAAGTACAACTAATAGATTTGTTTATTAAGGCGTACAGATAAGCAATCGATTAATAAATAAAATCCAGCAGCTTTGTCCGAAAGATAAACTATTATTTAATTGAATTAACTTCTTCAAAATATTAATAATTAATATAAAATAATTAATATAAACTCGTTCAAATACTTGTGTGAAATAAATTCTATTGCAAATTTATTTGCGTACATTATAAGTTTAGAGAATATAAGGGGCAATGAATATTATTTTATTAAATTATTTAACAAGATTATGCACTAATGTATTTAAGTATTATAATAATAAATTAATAAAGTGTGCTTCTATCTTACAATACATTATTATACTATTACAATTATAGTACACAATTAAAATACAATTAATCTTTATTAAAAGTACAGAAGATATTCCGAATTCACTAAGCGCGGTGTTTAACTTCTAATTAAAGTATACGTAAAAAGCAGCTATTAGCTCAGTTGTAATTGCAGAAAAATTCTAATTCTTATTTTCTACAATTATTACCGATTACCAGGTCTCACCACGTGGAGGTTGCCGCTAGCAGAGACCCTGGGGGTGGTTGAATCGCGATCCGCGACCCAACCACCCCCGTTTTATTCCAAGTCCTCAAGGCACATTTAACTTCGAGTTAAAATAGAAGAAATATGGGACACTCGCACTTGGAACACCGTCGCGGATGCAATCTTTTAACCAAATGACTTAAACTTATCGAATGTATCTATATATATACGCGAGGTGTCTGATTTCTGATTGGTTTAAAAATTAAACAAAAGTCGTTACCAGCCGGACTCGGTGATTACATGATTGCATTGCGAATTTGGTCTACTTATATCTCGCCTGCGATATAAGATAACTCGTTAGATAATTACTCACCGAGTGATTCCCGCACTAATTACTTTTTGGCATGGTTTTTGCGCTTGATTTATCGATGCGGAAAATTGGTAACTTCTTGTTGTCCTGGTAATTCTCAGGAAACTCTTGTGCACCCGCCTCTCCCTTTCCTTACTTCGACCTTAGTCTCTTAGATCCCGAGGGTTTGCAGAATGTGAATAACTTAACCCCGTGAAAGTTCTCGGGAACCGCGAAGCATTAAGCCCGGTTTATATTACAGGCCCGTGGATATTGGTGTGCATTACTTAGTTAGCATATATTTCAACCCGTTAGTAACTGCATATGTCACGTATGCACACCAAACTCCGGAATATATGTATCATATTGCACTTTCGAATATTTCCATTATGCTGGGAAACCAGAAATTTATAAAAATATCCCACGCGATATGTGATTATATTATCCGCGACTAAAAAAGTGACGAATCAAATCTTCTTCATCTACTTGTACGAATATTATTGGAATTATTATTTTATCATTATATATATTATAATATTTAGAGTTATACGGAGTTTAATTGAAATTTTTATTCAGAGGGTTATTATTTAAAACGGATTAATAAATTCATGATGTATTAAGAAAGTACAAAACATATTAATACTGGGATAAATAAAAATATTATGTTACATTGAAATGATCGTAATAGGTGTAAAAGTGGAGTGAATATTACGCGAGGAGAATATAATATAAAAATGATCTCGAAGGCAATATAACCCGAAACCCATCCTGGATCATTTCTGAGACGTTTCTCCACCGTCAGACATATTTACCTCGATTGTCACGTTTTACAATGTAAATGGGATACATATAAATACCTGAGGTAACTCTTCGGGGGTTGAATCCCCTTTCGAAACGTGTCAAAGAAGATGGATCGGATGAATGTTACCGGAACTTTGCATCCCCTATCAGAAATATATCGGAATGTCTTCTGAGAACTTTCACTCTCGCCACTTTAATAATTGGTTATTTAATTGGTTTTTACGAAGACGCGTAAACCTCGCCACTCGTAATTTAATGCAAGCGTCGCGAGTTAGCTTCGAACATTTAAACACTGTTGCGAGGCTTGTACGATTGAGATTTATAAAGCTACGAATTTAAAGGGTCGCGGAAAGGTGTATGTTTGTAAAGGAGGATTTATTCAGCGCGAAAATGTTATCCGTGTGGTGAAGATAAGTAAGAAATAAGATGTGTACACGATATAAATAGTACGAAAGCGTGGCTTACTCGAGTGTCGTTTACAAATACTGCCACTTTATGGTGAAGCAACCGCAAGTCTGGCGTAGCGGCACAGACAGACATGTATTATGTATAGTATACATATAAATGTAATTCTTATTTTTGTAGTAACTTTATAATAAAGCATTAAACGATCTATGTTTATATAACGTTTGTTCTTATTTAGACCCATAGAATATACTGACAAAGTTTGGCTCTGGTTTATATATATAAATATATATCTATAATACATATATACATATATGTATAAATGTATATCATTTTGAGAGGAAAGTACGGCGGTGGTAGTTACGTGTTTAGCAGGACGAAATTTGAATCATTGCGTTTGACACCCTCGTCCTACATTCCACTTTCGCATCCACTTTGCTTTCGCGCTTTTGTTGGCTCCACTCGATTTTTTCGATCGTCGACACGTCCCGATTTCGATGGCACTCCCACCGAAATTTCACAATAACTTCGGATTGGATTGAAATTTATCCACTGCTCTTCGATTTGCGATAGTTTATTTTTGCTGCGGTGCTTCGCTGGCGTGCCGACGCGGAATGAAGTGCGCTCATACTAATAATTAATGAATTAATAAATTAGGACGCGATAAATGTCGTGTGCTTTTTGTATATCGCTGAATCGTTAAGTAAAATATGATATACATTACAATTCTATCATAATAGAACTATTGTAACTAATATAAATAATACAAATTATTTCTATTATAATTCTAGATTATTTATCGCACGGAGAAATAATACGACATTTTAGGAACAGCAAATTTCTGTGCCAACACAATTTTCCTGAAAATTATGGCACTTTGTGAAATCAATAAGATGAAAGCACAAAGTAAAAACTTTGCAAACCTTTGCGAAAATCCGAACAAACGATGAAATTCGCCGCGTTGCGACACAAAAGGCTCGAAACAAAGTGTCGGCGATCGGTGTTAATGAGTTTGATTATCGCGTTACACGGAAAATGGCGATTACAGGAAGTTGGCGTTGTGAGTCAAACGCATTCGTACAAAAGTAGAAATGCGGTTTCGCCGGTGTGTTTAGCGGTAGTAAAACTGGAGCATTGCAGTTGACACCCGTGGGTGGCCACGATTTTGGGATTTTCCTCTCCCTGCTTTGATTCCGACCGTATATACGTTACGTTTCCCACTCGCTCCAAAATTACCTACGAATTGCTCGCGTTGGGGTTTCGCGGTTTTGCGATGTATATATGTATAATATACATATATTGTATATACATATACAGGATGAATCACGAAGCGTGATCAGCTTAGATTATTCTGTCGTTGGTGGGCCGATCGAAAATATTGTTATCTGATACAATATGATTCAAAGGGAGCTTTAATAAAACTTGCAACAAGGTTAAGATATATGCTACTCCATTGTTATTAATTTATTAATCTCAAGTTCGAAATTCGATCGTATATTACGATTTATAGTTAATAAAAAAAATTTGCGTAAGCTCCCCCGTTGTGTAGTCGGGGACGTCGGGACCCCGACTGTGGATAGGCAGCCATGTTTTTTTACCTACATGCCCTTTAACTTTTCGCGGTTGCGCAATAGTACTGACCTATCCCAACACTATACCACTCCGCGCTCCATCCCTTACCCTCAGTCGGGGTCAAGCCGTCCCCGAGTTCAGGACGGGGGGTCTGTCGCAAATTTTTTTTATTAACTATAAATCGTAATATACGATTGAATTTCGAACTCGAGATTAATAAATTAATAATAATAAAGTAGCACAGCTATTAACCTTGTTATTCTCACTGCGGACCATTACATAACGAAGTGTAGGCGATTGAAGATGATTATAGTAACATTATTCTCAACTCATTTTTTTCGGAGTTTTCATAGAACACGTCTACCCTTCTTTATATAATAATTATATCATACACGTATCACCTCAAATTTATATTTAACGACCAATCTTATCCATTGCCGCCATTCCGCGTTCCACTGGCGTATCGTTTTCTTTATTTATTAAAAAGCACACGTGAGAGCCAAGCGTATCCGGGAAACCTATATAAATAATCGACGAAAGAGGTCTCGATTATTGACCATACGTTATCATAGAAGTATACTTCGCGATGATAAAGCCGTACTTTAACGACTTCCCGGTTTCCTTCGTCACATGGGAAATGCAGTTGCTGGAATGCGACGACAAATCACATTCAGAAGTACACTCGTTCTCGGGCAGCAAACGTTAGTCTGCGTTTGATGTGCCGTCTCGTGGAGATATAACGCGCGACACATTTATATGTCTCACTTGTACCGATATATAGCGATATATAGCTATATAGCGCTGTATAACACTGCCAGGAAAAAGTGGACGCGAGCCTGGAGAGGGTGACGACGAAAAATATATATATCTTCTTTTTTTTTCTCCCACCGCGATGTGTCGATATCAGAGATACGTTTTTGAGAGCCGTGCACTCGGATATCGTCGGGGTATCTTACGAAGTAAACCGAGCGATGCCACTTTGAGTGGAAAAACGTATTTACATTATTCCTTCGAGTCGGTGAATAATGAAAGAGTTTTGTCATCAGAAAAATATTGGTGGAATATTATAATGTTATCGTGCGAAGTAATATTGCGATGAAATATTGGGGATATGCACTATTCGTAATATACCACAATTATAATTCACTACAATTAATATCACGAATAATTAATAAGTACAGCATCCTACGAAACATACTTTCAAAGGAATCCCACCGCGCTTGCGTCTCTGGATAAATTCAGAAAAAAATCTAGAAAAAGCTCTAAACGAGCGGTTCGTTTTTCTTTCGTAAACGAAGGTGAAAGGGGTTCAAAGGGTACACGCGTTTATCGAGGATATTGGTGGAGATGTCGAGGTGAAAGGTGTGTGGCACGAATCAACTATATTTTTGAATGTATTTTTCATGCGGCCAATTTTGACCCCCATCGAAATTTGTAATTCCTTTGAGCTCTCAGCCCGAGAGCCTGGAAGCCCGGAGACGGAAGGAGATCCTGGGAACATTATCATTTATATGAAATCCTTTGCGCGTCCTTATGCATAGTCATTATCCCGTAGCTTTTTCCTACCCGAGGTGATAACAAGGCTAGTTCAATACAGGTGTCCGTTCGTGTGTGTGCGTGGATGTGCCAAGGTGACAATCTTAATTAAGAAAAGCTTCATACAACTTCCTCTTTATTTGACCCTGATTTAGGATTCGACCCTTATTAAGTCATCTTTCGATCTCATACTTTCATTAACCTTACGATTCTACCCGGGATTTGATCCAGAAATTATTATTTCATAACGCGAATTAAGTGTCTTCATAATCAGGAACAATTAAAATTGTTTATACCGAGTGCACGAATAAATAATATTATTAAATTAAAGTACGAATTAAGTTCATGAGTTAGTCGACTTTATTTTTGCAGTATGATGAATTATAATATTCATTATTAAATGCGTGAATTTATTCGACTTCAATTGGATTCGCACTTATATTATTTTTCTATTTCATATTTTCGTTAAATTTATGTTATGTTTCGTGCGGTGTGTTTTACGTTCGAATAAAAATATGAAACGTATAATATTTCTTATCGAAATTATATCGAACTGATATATCGTGTCGGCCTATTATGCTTTTAGCTTGTACTCGAAATTCTTCACATTCGAAACTATCGTAATTTATGCGATCGTACATTATGAGTCTCGATAAATCACTATTCGCTAGGTTTGCATACTTCTGCAAATTCAGCGCGCCCTCCGAAATTTTTCTTAAAAGTACCACTCGTAAATTAGACGCTGAAGATTGATCGAGTACATATTGCTTTGTACAAATTTTTCGAATTACTTTCAAGTACGTTCCGACTCATACTTCGCGTTTCCGCGATTATCTTTGTGTTTACCCAGAATTGATTCCTAATAATAATTAATAACATATATAATATTATGGATATAATTGATGTTAATATACTTGACAACTATCCAGTCGCAAGAAAGTATAAAGTTAATTCATTTAATTAACTTACAATTAATAATGTAATAATACCATGGCTCATAATATAATATACTTGTCAAATTCACTGAATACTAATTTTATCTCGGCACTAAAATGAGAGATGATAATTAAACATATTATTTTAGATTATATTATACTTGATTTTGGATCATATTATCATATAATATCATTCATATCGGCTCGTTTATTATTTTCTATTCGTTATTAAAGTTCGACAAATGATATAAAGTGGCTGCTTTAAATCGGGGCATCTTAAGGCAGAGCAGAGGGGTAGAATGAAGCATAAGGAAGTATAAGGAAGCATAAGGAAGCATAAGGTCGTACCGGTTGAAGATGGGGTTATGCATACACGAGGAATATGCGGAGCGCTTCATCATCCTCGATCTGGCGTGCACCAGGAGTCTACGAGGTGTACTTACACGGAATATCCTGTTATATTCGTGTGCAACCGCCAAATGGTAGCACGAGACATATGAACCCGGCATGTCTGCTCGCGACAATCTCCATTGACTCGCGACCTATTTTCTTTTAGATCCACTGACACCCATTTCGATTTTTTTCTTAGGATTTATTTCGCCATTCTAGTTGTCCTAATATTAATATTAAACCTCGACGCGTAGAGCTCGGTATATTATATTATTGAAATTATTAAAGTACGTCTACCCTTTGCTTTAACACCCGTTCGTTTTAGCCTTTAATTAGTAAATTGGAAGTATTCGATAATAAATATTTTGTGACATATTAATTTTGATGAAATAGAGAATCAGAATTTATGCAGACCTTACAGGAATAGTACAAGTATGTCGTTAATGTAATTAAGGAAATTACGCTTGGAACGTAGGAAGGATGTAATTGAAGCAGCATAATTAATATGATAATCGGTTCGGTTTAGTGATACCAATATTACGAAAGTTTCGATTAAATATTAAATATCCGATTTCACATCACATAATATTAACTTTCGTCACTTAAAATTAATGATATATCATTATTATGGACATACTATATAATAATATATAAATCAACATCGATATCACTTTACTCTCGACATATTTTCGGCGGCGTTTACCGATACGGGAACACAAAATAATTCAACGCGAAACGATATTCCGATTAAATCCACCCTTCGAAGAAATTAATTGGGAATGATTAAAACCAGAGAAAACGAAGCGACCCATAGAAATCGATGGCGGAAAATGTAGTTTATCCAAGTGCATCGATTACCTACACATTTCATAAATCTATCGAGGTAATAGTTTATACGATCCGACGTCGTTTTCGCGTGTGTCCCATTTATAATATTCCACGGTGATTTACGTTAAAGTCAAATGTTTATCCCGATCGTTTAGCCGGCGATCAAAACAGAGTTCGGCGCTATTTGCTTGTGCCGTTATTGGACTTTAGGATTTCGATTCCGACAAGATCAAGTGGATGTAAATAAACGATTAAACGAGTCGACCGATCGATATCCAGTTGAAATACTCCGGGATTTTACGAAAATATATTTACGGAATTTTACGTGAAATAATTTGTATAGGTATTGGAAGATGGAATTAATTCTTGTTCGATGATAAATAGATAAAATTCAATAAAATAATCGACGCGCGCGATATTGATTGTAGTTAAAGAATCGAGTTACTCGTATGGATCTTTTATAAATCGAATCGTCGACTATCAAAATCACACAACCGCCTGAAATGTTATCAGCATTTGCGAGAATGGTACACAACGATATTTCATTGATTTTCGGGAATTAATGTTGGCCAGGATACGTTTAATAGGATTATTATTAATAACTCGTACACGTGGTATACTGCCAGTGTTCCAATCCCCCCAAATCCGAAATCGTTACGCTTTTAAAATGCATTTATCGGGCCAATAGACAAAACGGAACTTATAACAATAATGTACCATTCGTATCGAGTATAAAGGACCAACAAACATCGTGTAATTCAATGTAAATAACGTATCGTTTCGTTGCAAATTATTTGCCAAATTCAAATGATTCGCTGATAGCTCGGAATTATTAGAATCAAAGAGCTTAAAATTGTTATATGATTTACACAACATTATTCTCCATTATTACGAATTTCATACTCGTTTATAAAATCCATGACTACTCTAAAATCATAGTAGATTATTAAAAATTAATAATCGTGTCGCATCAATTCCGTATTAATTTCCAAGGAGTATCCTTATCGGCATCCATCGTATCCGACTCCTTTTTATGTCCTTCACTTGACACACTTATTTTTTTTCCCGAAGTACGAAAGCTCTTTTTGAGCTCGAGAGTGAGAAACTGAGGAGGATGAAGATGAAGACAAGGAGGAGGAAGAAAAGGAAGAAGATCTTAAAGAAGCGAGTGGTTTTGAAGTAGCTCACGGTATTCCCGCAAGACCTGTCTGTCGAGGATTTGAATAATTCTACTCCGGTTTTTCCATTCCTTATCTTCCGGACCGGCGTTCTCTTCTTTGAGAAAAAACCAGTCTTCCTTTCAGTGGCATTCGATGCCGGTGCCAATTGATTTTACCGAACCCCGATTATCTGGATACCTTCCCGACACCTTTCGCTCCGAGGAAACCTGCAGGAAGACGATCCACGACTTCGAATCGCGGAGGGACAAATTACTTCCTGCCTCGAGTCACGATAGACTTCCTGATACCTTGATATTTCACCCTCCTCGGAATATCAGAGCCTGGGAAATTGATTTCAATGAACCCCCTGGATAATGATTATTCTTCTAGACATTTATGCCTGGACTAGAGTAGACACTCGTATAACGCGGTTAATACGTTACGCGTTGTGTGAAACTGCGTTATCGGGGAATTCGCAATATCTTTAGCGCGCTGTAGAAATTGGTGTTGTAGAAACTCGCTTTATACGGGAGTATAAAATACAAGCCTTCTCTGTAGATGTTATTAAGTGCCTTAAGTTACGTCTTTCGAATGAATAAGCCCGATAAGCAAGTAAAGCAAAGCAGGAAATATAATTTATTAGAGTAAATACGATTAGTCGAGTAATAAAAGAAAGCAGAGCTTTGAGCTTATAAGGTAGAATCCGATTACTTCCGAGTACGTGGAAAGTACGTAAGTTGTAGCAAGTCGCGGAAAATGGTTGATTTATCAGCGAGCCATTAAATCGGCACCGTAAACTGCCCCGGCTTTTTTCCACCCTTTCGTTTCGCCACCCTTTTTTATTTTTTTTTCCTCTCCATCCGCCGTTCGAAAATTATACGTCCGCGCGGCTGCGAATGAAATATCATAGTCGTGCAATGCACTCTCGGAAAGTGGCTGTGACAGTTTAGTGCGGCTAGTTTGCCCTCGTAATTAGACTTTATTGCACTCACGGCAAACTGAATTAATTCCCTCAGCCCGAACGTTTCGCGACAGGGCATACGTCGCCGTAACAACCGGAAGTTCGAAGATCGACGGATCAAAGGAATCCAAATTCATTCGTTCACTTATTTCTCGCTTCCTCTGTATATTAATGTCTTGGCCTCTTTTCTTATTGTTAGATGCAAAAATGATGGATTAACTTGTCGAGCGACAGTGTCATCGTCGCTTTTTATTATTACTATTATTACTGCCGAGGAGATATTCATATTTTATCTACTAATAACTGTCCTATCTTATTCCTGGATATTTAATGAAATTATCTAACTATTAAAATATAGGCGATAGGATGATCAATAAAATCAAGACTCACTAAGGAAATGATATAGTAATAATTAATGTAATTTAAACGTTACATCACTTACTTTCGTTGAATTAAATAATTCAAGAACGCACGGACTTCTTTCACGCAGATGGAAGACCTGAAAGAAGTCATCTCTTATTGTAATTCCAGCTGGATCGAACGGAGAGTCTTGCAGGAGGTAATAAATAAATGGAAAATGTCTTCTCTTCTTTTTATTCGTACATTTCTAGGTGATTTATCACAATAAGGGAATTATGAAAAATGTACAATAGAGTGGAGAAAACATATTATCCCGCGGAACCGAAAAAGAGAGATTTCAAGATCAGGCCGAGCTTTTACCGATGATTCCACTAGGCTTTGTTTTTATTCTTAATTGACGACACCTTTTCGAAGTGGTAAATCAATTCACCCTTTTCCACACTTTTTCACCATTCTCCTTTCTCGTCGCTTATTTCTTCGTCTCTTTACACCGTTTAAACACAATCTATACTTACGATATTAAAGGTGGCAACATTTAGATTAACACTACGCAGCGAGTTTACGATGAACATTAAAAGCGATTCGCGGCTCTCTTTCTCTTTCTCTTTCACGCTTCCATTCTTTCGGACATCTTTCGAACAGATTTTCTAGGACTTCCCGTTAATCGACACATTTTCCGAAGGAAGTTCTGCGCTTTCTTTACTCATGTCTTCATAATTAATCGATTCTGATATATTTATAATTTCTCCTATGACATCGTGAATTCAGCGAACACTGGAATCCTTCGAATTTTGACGTCACGTCGTTCGACGATTTATAAATAATTTATTTTCATTCCTTCCGTCGATACCTATATATTATATTTATAGCGTAGGAAATAATTACGGCATCGTTTTAAGATCTGATAATTAATTCCATTCATAATTAAGTGTTCTTGACACCATTTGGTACTAATTCATAATTTACTATCAATTAATATCGAAATTCATATTTTATATGAATACCACAATTTCATACCACGGGTATAAATGTCATTATTACGCAATCAAGATAATATTCCCACGTCTTGGCAATACGATAATTATTTCCTTTATCACAAAAGAAGTTGAACAGAGCAACACCATATCGCGTCCCCTTTCAAGGAAGACTAAGAAGAAGAATAAATTCCAGGCTGATAAGGCTAAGGATAAGAAGAGAAAGAAAATGACAATTCCTCGCTTCGGCCTTTCCTCAACCCTTCCTAATCGCCGTAATAATCTAAGCAGATTACACCGTCGTTTATTTATATTTATTTACAGGAACACCGTGAACCGTCCCGTTCACTCTATCAACTTTTATCGCTTTCATCCTCCGTCTAATAATTATCTCTTCCTTCCACTCTCCTTTCAACAATAATAGTTAACAATAATATCATCTCGTTCCTGTAACGAACGAAAATATAGATAGCAAGGATTCTTCTGTATAGTTGTTCGCGACCAATTATAATTAATTAATCCTTCGATCGCATAGAACTCCTTGTTACAATTCCATTCGCGAAACGGGTGAGTCCTGTAGTTTTCTCACTTCAGACTTTATTCGACTAGTTCAAGAAACAAGCACACCAATCTTCCTATTATTTATCCGGTTCTCTTGGACTTCATTATCTTCAATGGGATTTCCGCTCGTTAATGTTACGCGAGGATGAGGATGATTCGAATTAATTAAGGATTCACGTGACCGATGACGAGCTTAAGCTTTTCCTACGAAGCATGGAGATTTAATCTCGCGGATGAGATCCATCGATTAAAAAATTTTTACCGGGTAACTATACACTTTTATGTCGTTCTCGTGGCGATACCGCGATGCTGGAAATTCATTTATTATTGGGAAATTTATTCTACTATGGGGTTGTAATATCTTCGCTGATATTCCGTGGCAACCCTTTTCTCAGGCTATTCGAATATTATTGGTGTACTTCCTGCATCTTCATATTTAATCATTTTTGACTTAATAAAGTTCAATAAACTTGTCGAAGCTAATTGGTATTCAATTACTTTCGTGCTAATAATAATTGACAAATATATCGAAAAAATGTGATAGAGAATAGATAGATTCAATTAAATTTGTAGTTGATAAAAATGATAGCAAAATTCGTTATAGGTAAATTAATATAGTACATATCATATACTATCATAATACATAAATGTCATTATAGAAAAATTGTAGTAAATAAATTATGTCCGAGATAATAATTATTGATGACTCGTTGTCCAATAAATCATCCCCAATTAAAATATCTAATAATAAGAAAAATATTGATAATTTCATTGATTACCTTCCGTAATTTCTCGTATATTCGAATACCCGCGAATCCACTTCCGCCTAATTTCAATAATTAACATTACTTCCTGCTACTGCTCGCAGAGAATGAGTACGACAGCGTTTCGTATTCCAGCATACGTATATAGATAATATATATGTATATATATATATGTATACGCGTGAGTGTATGTATACATGATTTCACGTATTTGGCACTTACATGATCGATTATTTACACAGATTTATATTTCACTCGTATCGAAGCACTTTGGGGGTGTTTTAGGGATGCGGGGGCGGTGGGAAACCCTTTAAATCGGGACATTCGTTAAAACACGAGGAGCGATGGGCTGCTCGCGCCAATAGAAATGTCGAGATCGACGCGGATCTTCCTTACTTGGTATTTATAATTTGTAATGCTTTTTTTTATACAAATAATCGGGAAACCGAAGGATTTATACACTGAACTATTTACAATTCCCTTACAGCGCGTGTCCCGTTTATCTAACATGATTCGAGCGAAACGAACGAATACAATGCGAGTCATTGGAATTCGTGCGCTTCGAATTTTCGATTATTATTGGTATCGTTATTAACATTATTATTAATACTATTATCATTCTCCGGGAAACCATCTCGCTTTGCTTTCCATCCGTTCATCTTAATGTTTATAAACCACTCCTCTCTTATCTATCTCCCGTTGAGCACCGAAAGTGTAATCTTATCTCATGCAATCCTTAGGTAAACATTTGATATTAATAATACATTAAAGTATAAGCAATAATACTTTCAACTTGTTTCACAACTTCTACCATCGAGGTCCTGCAAATGGGATTTCATCTTCTTCCTCGTGGTACCCTTGCTTTTGAGCCGCATTTATGACATCGGAATTAAGAAATGTTTTCTTATATTTTTTGTTTGCTTTAAATTTACATCGTATCGTGCAGTTATTGCCATTGCAAATAATTATTTTTAAAAACGTCCTCGTCACTTCTCATCTTAATTAAATACCTACACAAAGAACTTATAATTGGATCGTTTACTTCGATCACGTGCAACTTTATTATTTCTACCAACTATATAATTATATTATATATAACCGTAGACGCGGCAAAGTCAACGGCACAACATTTCCAACTTCGATTTTAATACGGAATGACTTAAGTCCTGATAGTTGAATTAATTAAAAAAAACGATTAATAAGAACATTCATTAATTAACATATTTTAATTAATTAGGTAACCTAGCGTACATTGCGTCGACTGGTCGATCGCGATTCGATACACCTCTAAGTTCTCGATATTAAATAACAAAAGGTATTTGTTGTGGAGTTCGCGGTGGGATGATTTACGGGGATGTTACCCTGTAGTCGTAGGTACCAATCTGGCAATTATGAGGCGAAAGGGTTGGCGGGGGCGTAAAAGTTTGGGGGGGGTGAGTGTTGCGGTTATATCGTAATTCAGGACAATAGGTGTCCTCGCTGGTTGACGTACCTCGGTAAATCGTAAGGTCGGAGAATGTTTAGCGAACTACGTTCTGCTCGGACCGCGATAACCGGCAACACTTTTACGGCCGTCACCGTATTATGAATGGCCCGTGTTAAACGAGCTGGGAAAACCGAGCAAGTACATCGCAAACTGATGATACAGACTCTCTACAACAGGATCCAACCGACACCGCCTTGCCTCTACCCTTTCCAACCACCTAACTTTCAACCCTTCTCCACTCTTTCGTTTTGTGCTTTTGTGTCGCCGTTCGTTATTTTCGCAATCGTGTTAAATATAACGAAATGAAAAGTGTCGGATGAAATAATAATCTGTCGAGAATTATTGGCACAGAGGGTGGTTTCAGTGCGAGGGTATCTCGAGGAAGATAATTGAACTGCTTCTTTTAAGGGTGATAAAGCGTGTAAATGATACTCGTATTAAATTAATTCGACTTTAACGCTACAATTAATAAAGCAATCAAATGATGTTCGTACATGAATACAATGACATTTTAATGTAATAGTATTCGGACGAGATTGCGAGGTTCGGTGACTGCGCGGAAAATAAATAACGATAACGAAGGAAATTAATAAACATATCTGCAACGAGTCCGAAAACTCGCGATGATTAATTAGTTAGATTGGATACGTCTAAAGACAATAATTCCGCGAGTAGCGTGCTATTATTACGAATGGGTCGCGGGAATGGTCGGTTAAACCGGATGAGAAAAGCTCGCGAGCCGTAACGGAGATTTATGTATAACGGGACCTGACTCTGACTCTGACCATCCCCATCCTTCTATCTCTAATCTCTGATTTCGTATAATAGAACTCCGCTTCCATGTTGGATACCGTTCCCATTATCTTATTCAGAAATATATTATTATGCTGATCCTCATTCCAGTAAACCAAACCGTGTAATACGCGTCTGCATTTAACAATTGTAAAACGCGATTAGAGCCACCGTGGATTTCAATGTTAACCGCAAGGAAGAAAATACTTCCAAGTATATGGAAACTTCCAGTGGCATTTTTAATCGAACAAGATAATTAAGCGAAATATATTAATCGGGAAATGTTTGAGAAATGATTGAATTTAGATTCCATGGGAATTGAATACAGATTTGATTCAACGGGAAAGGAAATGTCAAGGAATCATGGTAAACCATAAAGCGAGATTCGATGACGCGGCAACCCTCGGAAAATGATCCCATCGAACCCAAGGATTTTATTGGCGTTTCTTTTTTTTCACGACGGGCCGGGGGTTGGCATAGGGTTCTTTAAAGGGATGGAGGACGGTGGTTGGCTTTTTATCGCTACAATAATGAATACCAACATAAATTCTTCGGGGTCTCACTGTATCAGGGTTTACTTTGGGATTTAATATTTAACAGCCTCGTAAAACGTGCGGGCCGCTTTAAATTTTCACCGCACCTACACCGACGAAACGTCCATTTGCCACCAAGAAAAATATTAATTACATTTACCTTCCCATAAAAACCGAGGGAGGTTATATTTGTTCCACTTTTCACTTGATAAATCCGCTTCCCTTCGCGATCCACGAATTATATCCTGGATTTTATTCGACTAATACTACTTACGGAGAATAGTCAAATATGAATATTACAGAAGCATAACTACCTTCAGTTTGACGAACAAACAATTCCACGGTAAGAATATGTAATTGAAACATTTAAAGAATACAATTATTTTAATTAGAAAATGCTTCAAACTTCGAGTTATTCTCGAGCAAGTCGAAAACTGAAGGCAACAGAAATTATTCTCGACAGTCGTTTGCTGTTTCGACTGGCTCGATTTTCTGCTTATTAATTGTAAACGCGTGTCAGAGGCAGCACGCACCGCGTATCCTTTTCAGCGTATTAACGCGATCCGCAACGATAAACGCGTCGGTGCAATCACATTTCGCGACACGCTCCAACGCAATACCCGTTTTACTTGGCCACGTTAAATCCCGTTTTCACGGCCGTCCCGCTCGAATACGTTCACAGATTTTTTCCGCCCATTCTCCGATACGCATTCGTTTACGTCGCTCCGTATTTTACCTCGTTATAATAAACGTACCGTCGAGTATTAAATTCGAATTTTATGACGGGATATTTATACACCGGACACGCCATGATGTCTTTTGTACTCGAAGCCCAAAACGAAATCTGTTTGCGCGTTTTAAATGCCACGCTTTCATTCGCCGTTTCTAAAGGGATTATGGCACGCACAATGCCATATTGTTTATGCAACACGATAATCCACGCGGGAGGTTAAAATTAGGGAATTATATGAATTCGTATAAAAATATCTTGCATCTGTTCTTTGATATTGCATTGTATGTCTATTAATATTTCCCTCATCAATTAATAACACTCACATGGAAGTTTAATTTTTGTATTCACTTATCCAAGCAACTATTGAATTTACGTGAACGACCAAATTATGAAAGACCCAGAGCGATGGATAAAAAGTCATCATTTTTGATATATTAAAAATAATACCAAATAATTTATATATGTATTATATTTCCTTTTGAAACTAATACGAATTCTTTCTCGTAAAATAAAGATATAATTCACTAAATAATAGTCAACTTATAATCGCGCGAGTCTGAATGTTTTATTCGCGGACCCTCCAGCTAACAAGTCCGTGAACTCGAATATACAAAATACAGGTGGAATGTTGGCGTACAAAGTGCAGTGGGTCCTAGTTGCAAACTAGATAATAAAGGTGGATGCAGTTTAGGCGTTATATCTGGTATTCTATCTGGCGTATATGGTGGTTATATGGGTTGTGTGTAAAGCATAGGTGTTGGAATATAGGTGGACGTGTAACGACGTCATCGAGCAGTATCTCTGTTACGGCTGGGTTAACCTGGACTGTGGCCGCTCACGCATCGCTTAACATAATCCCCCATCCAACCAGGACTACATAGATTACGGAATGATACCTCCGAAACGCAACTACAATTATATTCCAGATCCCTTGGATATTTCTACCCACGAATAACCGATTCGAATCCTTACGGCTGACTTCCATCGTGTGATTAACATTAGAACTACGAAAGAAGTCAAAATGACTTGTCTGACATTTTTTGTGAAATTATATGAATATACTGGGATGTATGATGTTAGAGAATAAACGAATTTCATAGACTTTTATTGTATACGCATATCGGAAATAATTTAATCCGTTAATTAAATTCAATCCTTTAGTCATAATTTATTTTTATAGTGTTAAGAATGATATTTTGATTCGAGTTTCATTCAAAGTCTTAATGATGAATTGATCGAATTACTGAGGTATGTTGAAGAAGTGATAAGGTTTAATGCATTGATTAAAGGATTCGAGAAGAGTACTTATTTAGGATCTACACGCAGTGTGAGGTAAATAAAATTTGGAAGTTCTGAATGACTTTAGCGTAGTTTGCGCGGAAGCTGTTAATGTTTGGTTTCGCTGATAAAAGGCAAGTTTTCATAGCGAAGGTGAGGGGAAGTTTCTATTCGCGAGACTTTCTAGCCGAGTGATACTGTATCGAAGCCCTGTTCGCGCGATCGAAACATTTCATGGTGGCTTCTCTGAGCCGTATCGCGTGACCGCGTAAACAGACTCCTAAACCAGAATCTACCGAGAAAATTCTCTCGTCGAATTCTCCCCAAGAATTCTATGTTCGAGTTTGTTAATCTTTGCGGAAAATATGATTATTATAATATAATATAAAAGGGAAAAATTCGAATTTAGAGAACAAATTAATTAGGAAGTAATATAATTCGATTTAGAACTACGTTATCCTCGTTTCGTCGTTCCTTGACCTCGAAGTCACGCACTCGATATTGGAAGAGGCAATTAAGTTCCCAGCGATATTACGCGATCGCCATTGGATAGTTCCGTAATTATAGGGACAAGGATGATTAATAGAATCCTCCTTAAAATCATAATAGTTCAACATTCACGATAGATAAATGTCCTAATTAAAGATCGACCATTAAGAACCTCGTACTAAAGACGTATTAAAGTTCACGCAATGAAGACGCTTAAGTTTCTACACCGCGTTAAAATTCGCGTTATTAATAAGCTTCGATATTAATCTGCTACTAATTCGTGGCACTAATAAGGCTTGTTATGAATTTCCTATTAATTCGAGGCTCCAATAATGTTTGCTATGAATTTTCTATTAATTCGCATCATTAAGGTTCGCAAACATGTTATAAGTACTTATAAGAACAAAACGAATAGATTATAATTCTGTATTATAAAAATAAAAACATACGTAATTCGGCATTAAAATGAAGGTTTCCAGGAATCGTCGGAAGCTGGGTTTTCGCAACAGCGCTTGCGAGTTAAGTTACAGAAAAGGTCATCGGGGTTTCGTCATGTTTCGAGAACGCCCCACGAATTCGCGAAGACGCGAGCATGCCAGCACAATTTTTCACGTGCCGAAGCATTAATCAAATTCCCCTCTTTTTCTGTGTTTTCTTTTTTTCCTCTGGAGAGTGGCCCTCCTCGACACGGTTCTTCCTGGTCGCTTATAACGCTTCAAGATTCTCTCTCTCTTTCTCTCTCGTCATTCAAACGAACCAACTTCGTACGCATTCCACGCACGTTGAACGCACCTTGGGACACCGGCGATCTTCCTCGATTTGTTTCTTAGATTTCTCCGCGGAATTTATTGGCTAGGGGGGACCACTCACCGAAATTTTTCGGCAGTATATTTTTCCTCGCGGTTCCTCCAACGTTAAAATTATTCTGCTTCTCACATTACATTTTGAATTATTTCATAGTAAATTATCGAATAGATATCAAAGAATTATTATCTGAATTCAGACATAGATTGCTGACATCTTAAAATTTTATTTCAATAATCACGCGGCTTAGATCATTTTCGGGTAATTTGTTCTCAATGGAGATCAGTGAATGTGCTAATTAAAGTATTCAATTCCCTAATAAACAAAATCAAAACATACGTTACTGATTGTCATATATTATCGTATTCATAACACCATTTTCATTGATGTAATTTTATGGTATTTCAAGTTGCACGTGATCGGAAGCCTTCAAAAACAGACTTTAAAACGATCATGTTTAAATGGAGATATTACGGCGATAATTGAATGGGATTAAATCCGGTCTAATCGCGATAATTGCCCGGGTGGACGCGGAGTAATATCAAATTGTAATAACATGCCCCAAAAATGGGGGTGGGGTGGGGTGCACGGTTTCATAGATCATTACTTCCCACAAATAATGCAGCGAGATAATTCGCTTCTCAATAAATATCTCATGCTAATTAAGCCCGCGATCTAATGGCGGACCATACATAATTCAATTACTCTAATTAATGTTCGAATACGATTAACAATCCAATTGAAGGCATACACCACCTAGCCAAACAATGTCCTGTTTGTTTCAAAATTATGCAACGAAGTGAGATCCGATTTTAATAAATTCTGAATCAGGAACAATTTAATTCATACCCATTTTTGTTGCAATAACGTGAAAAGTGAATCGCGCGAATTAGTAAAGATTTTCCTCGGTTAACACGTTGAATGCCATGGGTGTCGCCAGTGACCGTCGATGCCAATATTATAAACACTAATTAATTTATATGCATTGTGCAATATGAACCATGAAAAATCTCAGAAAATTAAATGGTATAAATTAAATTCCGAGGACTTGTCTGACTACTTTGGTAGTTCTACTGTTAAAACTCGAAACAAACACTTCGCTAATATTCGCAAAATCTTCAATATCTTTAACCTTACGATAACGATGTAAAGTTGCTGTATCGTAAAGTGCTTAAACAATTTTATTTTTAAACATTATATCTATGTTACTATATCGGCATTCAACGTGTTAATTACTGTGAAATTAAATAGTTAATTATGGTCCAAGTAGTTGTCGATTAAATTCGAACCAAAGTGATGATTTTGGATGTCGAGTTTAAATGCGGCTCAAGGAAAAGGATGAAAATGGAAAGGTGCATACGAAATTCGGTAACCTCGATGGGCAGCCACGTCGATAGATTTTTCGTGGACGAAGACGTTTAGAGGACACTTCGAAGACCCTTCCGACGTTATCCTGGAGGTGGGCGGGTAGTTAATTGGCCATCTGGGGCATATACGGGGGCATATAGGGCCCCGTGAGAATATACTGCACCGCCACCACCATCAGCTGCGGCGCGCTCCACCTTATGATGTATGCACTCCCTGAAACAGAAATGCACTTAGCTTCTTAGTATATATTCCCATATCAAAGTGCCGCCTACGCTGCAAGCTTTTTCCGCATAATAAGATGCAAAGTGTTTGTGTATAGTACATGTATACGTGTATGTTTGTTTGAGACAGGTAGTGCACTTCATAAAAGATCATAATATTTATAGAAAGAACTTCGATATTTATCAAAATATATTTTATATGTCAGTAATAACCGTAAGAAATTTTTTTGAAAGAGAAAAATAGGTAGCATATCTTATGTCTTACAATTAAGGTTTTTTTTTGGAATTATAAACTTTCGATCGGCATTTAGAATTTAAATTAACGTTGCAGGGGTTGCAGTTTTGGAATATCTTTTATAGACACGTAGACATACAACGAACACATGGAAGGCTCTCTCTAACACGGAAAAACTGTATGCAACCTCGGCTGCAAAAGGTACGCGAAAGGTGCACGGAGAGAGTTTTCCGGGGAAAACTCGGATAAGCGGGAGACGGAGTTTTCGTCCAAAATCCCCGGGGTGTGTCTCGAGTGGTATCCCTGATCCAGCGACTTCTCTCAAAAACTACGTCACAGAGTCACCTCTTTTTTTGGATTTTCAATATACATTGTATAATACATTCACCGTGTCGATGTATTGACGAAATAAAAAATTATTATCGATAACGATGACGTTCAGCCAGAAATTTTAACATCACCATTATCAGGATATTTTCTTTCTATTTTATTTTCCTTGTCGAAGTATCGTAGGTGTTGTTTTTATTTACACTATTTTTGGATGATGTACAATGAAATGTTTTTGTTAGCACACAATGGAGGGGAATAAATAAACGGTTATTTATGTAGATAATTTAAAATAGAAATAAGAAGAGTCGGATCGACTAAGTAAAACTGGGGTAGTTGTTTCGAAGTAGTTTGTACCGGTTTCGTCGAAGGCTAGCAAAATCAAAGTTACCAACTGAAACCCGTGATTTCCAGGCTCCGAATTACCTGTCAACTCGACGGCACAATTCCAGATTTTCTGTTTCCATGTATTTTACTTGGTTTCTGTGTTGGCCTCGCGGCGAACGGAAAACAAGTAGAAAAGGAAACGCGTCGGACACATCATGATTTTCGAAGGTGCAAGTCGAAGAAGCTTTTCGACTTTCGAAATATTTTCATCGTGTTTTCAACAATTCATTTGTAAGAATGCAATCGTAAAATTCAATTTAGCACCTTCAAGTTTATTCTAGAATAAACTAGATATTTGAATATCAAATATTAATATTTTATTATGGCAGTTGTAATTGTGATTAAACCATTTGAAATACACTATGAACGAATAATTTTGTCTTTTATTTTAAAACGTGATTGGAGAGAATACTTTGAAGGAAATTCTGACTAATATCACAATTATATTTTATATTTTATATTTTGGTTTATGAGTGGAATGACAACGGTACCCTTTCGTTCAAAGTTTCCCTCTGATTTTATTTACATCCCTTTCGGATTTATTATCGGACTGCATCACTTCGCTTTCCTCTCCGCCATATTTCCTACACTGTTTCCACTGAAAGTACATCCCCGAAATATATTCCACGTTCGATCCCGAATGAGTTACATATCTCTAAAATTCGAAGACTGACATGAACACTGTCAATAAAGTATACAAAGAATATATTAACTAACAAAACTAAAAATAGTGGAGAACACTATTTATTACACTACAGTATTCGACACTAATTATACTGGAATCGAAGAAAGAGGCAGATCAACCCGCGATAAAAATAATAGACAGTTGATCGGAAAAAGAGAATAATACTAGCCATAATAAAAATATCGAGGTACAGATATAGAAAAGAGTGAAAGGCATAGAAGGTAGGAATAAAAAGTTTGGTATTTCGGAGAGTGGGTAGCGTAACGGATTACTTCGTATCACGTCCAATATGTCAAGCCGCGCGAACCGACTGGAAAGTACGAGGAGTCGAGCATTATATAGCAAAATAAAATGGCCCGAGGCGTCTGACCATGAACGTACCGTTCTACTGACCGCTTGAAATATCGCCACGCCACTGATATACCTATTATTGGCACCTCTCCTTTCGCCAAGAAAGAATTATGTATTTTTCATATCGCGCGTACGTCCCTCGTACTTTGTTCACCGATGCAAAATAATCCTCGACTCCTCGAGGATGAACTCTATTCGCGGAAAAATAAAGATAAGGGGAGTAAGATGAAAAGAAGTTCGCGGAGATGTCTCCGCAGATTCGAACGGTAAATCGGCGAAGTATCGGCGTGAATTTTAATGCTTTGTCAAGAGATATTGACGGGTGTCGATTCGACTCGGCTCGGTTGAATTCGACCCGACTATCATGGAATTTTAGCGCGTTCGGTTTATCGGCGTATGGGTTTATTGCCGTGATTACCCACGAGGTTATCTGATTTATTCGATAGCAGGGAGGGGGCTACGTGAACCAAGTGTTAACTGGCTGATAAAGCACGTTGTTATCGTTCGACTAGTTCGCGGTATATTTTGTATATTATTTGCTTGGCGAGAATCTGTTTCATATAATTCTATTATTTTTATAGACGACACGAAACATAATCCACGAATATTCCGTTAAGCTACACTGATAAAAATTAAAATTAATCTTCCAAAGATTATGTCAAATAACAGTTTAATTAACGAAAGAGACAAGATTTCTGAGGAAAACGAAACGTGTCGTCTAATAAAGTTCAATCATCCTGGAATGTTTAATATTATTATTAGCGCATCGATGAATGTTCCCGGTGCTACGAATCTTCCTTCGCGTCTTAAGTGATAACATTCTTTCGTAATTCCGTGTCGTTATGGCGGCTGTTCTAGGGGAGGGTTTTTTAATCTATTTTCAGGTTGGTTGGTAAGGAATGAGAAAGCGTTAAGCCCGTCAGCTTTAAGAGACACGACGGGGCCAGTTATAAGGTTCTACGATCAAGGAAACGAGGTTGAAGGGAATAAGAAGGTTATCGAGTTATCGGTGTATATATCGGCGATGGATGGAGACCGAGAAGCCTGGAAGGCTGGAAGCCTGGAAGCCTGGAAGACTTCCTAAAGTGCTCCGTTACTCGCGGCACGTGCAATTTAAAGAGACAGCTAAAGTCACCTCGAACCTCGTGTTGTTTTAATAAGTCTTCCTTCTATCCATTGATCTCTGCGATTTTACTTTTGCAATAAGCTACAGGTCCATTTCAAATACAATAATTAACCCCTTTGTCGTCGAGATCTTTTTCAGCAATACTTCTTGCCGGGTCTATTTTTTTATATAAAACGAGATTATGTAGTGAGAAGTTAAATATTTATACAATACGAAATTATTTTGTCTCACATGTGGTGACATTCGACTGCAAAGGGTTAAAACTCAATTTTGATCTCATTTAATAACACTGTAAGAATTCATACTTAAATCAATAATAAAGGTTTGAAACATGGAAAGTTTTTCGAATTACTTTAAATTTATTTTAACGACTGCGAACGTCTGAAAATTCATAGAAAGTGATAATTAAGATGTATTTATATTACTATTTATTTAAGCTATTATTTACGATCCAAATATTTTTCTGTTTTTATAATTATTAATTTCTTGGTACAATTATATGATTGTGAGAAGAAGTAAGTAGCAAGGGGTATATTTTTTACGGGGTAAGTTCCGATAGCTTTAAAGTTACCCTCCGTGTGATAACATTTAAAATAAAAAATAACAGAGTGACACAATAAAAGCAGGATGTTAAGGAACTAATATCACTGTGAAATTTCAATGAAACTTTTAACGAGGCTAGTAAGTAGTTAAAGTTGATCACGATCGGTTTTGATATCGGTAGAAGATACCATCTTTATAAAGTTTATTCTCTTTCAAGTATCTCAAGAATATTCTTATAAATAGCTGCGCCGGACAAAAAGAGTAAAAAAAGGGGATCTCAAGTAATCGACGGAGATAATTAAAAGGGAAGAATAGCGATGATTAAAGAAACTTTCAGGTATCCCTTTGTCGCCCATAATTCACTGTCATATTCTATCTCAAGATATTTCGAACAGCCAGCGTGGAACAGAAAATAATGAAAAAATAAATCAGCAAAATTTATAATAAAACGTCGACATATTTTGATCGTTTAATTTCCGTCTATCATATCAAAGCTATATTAATTCATCCACTCGTCGGTGATAATAATGCCTTTTCGTGTAAATAAATAAAAATTATTAATTCAACTACGAAACCGCGACTAAACAAAGCGTACAAAATTCGACAAGAAATAATACCAAGTCGAAACGGAAGTGAAACATCGAAATCGGATAGCATCCAACCGAGAGCCGGCTATTGTCGAAAGATCTTTACACGTGTAATTTATATTTAAAGAAGCAGAATATAAATAATTCACGAATCGAAGTTGCCTCGTGACGAGTGAAGCCGAAGTCATTTCTTTGCATGGAATTCCTAATATATCTTACTGTTTGCTTCGGTACTTAAGATCAAGATATATTCGGTTGGAAGGGTGCACGCTGCTCGATTCTCCCCCTCTCAGCATCCCCCAAGGTGTCTTTAGTCTTTTCCTTCGGAACAGAACACGGGACTTCGGATCACGTCTCACCCACGCATTCATTTATCACTTCCACCCCTACTCCTTTTTCTACCCCTCCTCATACGTTCGATGGAGAAAAAAGTAGTCGCGGTGACACGCGTTTCGAAATATTTGCGGGGCGTTATTTTACCACAATAAAGTTAACACCTTTCGGATATAATATTTTTACGCCTTTCGCGGGACGTAAATATAAGGCAGGTATTTAAAACCACAAACCAGTATTTTCTGACAGAAGTGCTGTACGAGGTTCTTGCACGTCTATTCGCGTAAACGCCCGAGGTACGACTGCCTTACGGCTTGTTTACAATCCGTAGATTCGGAACATTGAAGTATCGTTGCTACGAGGTCGATTTATAAATCGGATGTACAGCAAATAATACTATTTAATTAGCATTATCTAACTTATTTTACTGGAAGATTAATAAATTCTTTATATTATTTTTCCTTCTCTTCACATAAATAAGGGTCGAATAATTTTCATAATAATTCTCATTCTGTTTTAATTTAGATTACATTCTTTTATACTTATTCGGATTACATTTGTTCGTTCCTCGACTTAGAAAGTGGAAGACACGTGGATTTATTTGAATCCATTACGAAAGAAATTTACTGGAGTTCTAATAACACTTATTTATATAAATAAGAACAGTTTGTTAGGGGTGTCTTTTTGGACGGTGTATACGTCGTAGGGGGTTAATCGCCGAATTTGTAGAGGAGTTGGTTTAGGTATGTCAACGCATATATCAGGTATGGAGGGACGAGAAACCACCAAGGACCTTCGTTGACCCTTTTATTTTACCAAAGGAAATTACCTTGAAAGGGGCTCCTTGTATCTCGATCCCTTTTTTTATACTCCGACCACTATATTCACTCCCTTTCTTCGACTTTCTGTTTATATTTAGAATCCTGAATTTGTCGCTCGTCGAAGGAAGCTTAACCCTTTTATACTCGCATTTAGTAAGCATTAAATATTAGGTCACATTTATATTAAAATACACCGACTTGAATCAAAGTTTCGGTCGATTGTTAATTAAAACGATTCTCGGAGCGGAGTCGTTCGTATTTCACCGTCCTTTAACTCGCTATTTCTAACCGGCACAATGAAATTTATGATAAAACCTTCGTAAGGAACGAGATTTTATTATCCGCGACATGTTTTTCGTCTCGGAGGTTCATTTAAGGAAGCTATTTTTCTCCATTCTGGTACAACCGGGTCCATTTGTGTCTCGGAGAATTCTAAAGGAAGAGAGAAAAGAAACGAGAAGAACAAGGAGAATAGATGAGAGAAAAGGAAAGCGGGGAAAGAGCGATCCTTCGGGTCAGTGGGTGGTTTTCGGTGAAAGGTTCTCCGCTCCACTTTCTATCTTTTCCGTGGCGGTGGAAGATTACTCGAAAAGAAAGGGAACACGTTGTCACATTTCGGGAGGATACTGACGGAAGTGCTGAGATATATATTATTCGGGCGAGACAGTTGGTAGTGGACTGCGTACGTAGTTTAACAAATTTTCTCCATGATAATTCCTGACATGGAAGACTAATATTTCTCCGGTGGCGTATCGCTGCTGGGTTCATTTATCACTCGGCCCGAAGGTGTCTACGTGGCTAAACGTGCCATTTCGACAACGTAAACGTGCCATTGTTTCACGAAAGAACGACCACTCTCTGCTCCTAAATACTGGCTCTTCGCTTGCTCTATTATTCCGTTATAATTATTATTTCCTATCTTCACGAAGCTCTTACAAACCTGCTATAAATCATGGCTAGAGGAATAGGTTCTTCCGAGGATATTGCCGCAAGTTTATGAAACGTTCATCCATACTATTATGATTGTACATTTAAAAAGATATTTAATAAACGCGAGATTTAATGATCATCAATCCTTACGAATTATTACGAAGGAATTAAAATCGAAATATTTTCGACCATAAAATAAAGCAACCATAAAATTGAGTGAAGAAACATTTAATCATAAACGCATCGAAGGTCATCGAAGAGATTCAACTCGGAATAAAATCACGCGGAAACTACCCGCTTTCCATAAGATTTTTCGCGGTCTCAGCACCGGCGATTCCTTCTCGTAATCGAGAGCTCGCGTGTAGCGGAAATCGAGAAAGCGAAAACCGTAAAATCGGTTGAAGGCGTATCTCCCCGCGTTCTCTTGATCGTTGCTTTGATGGCAAGTGAAAAAGAGAGCCCGGGGGAACCGCGGAGTATCGTATCAACAAGGAGACGAGGATGAAGATAGTTCGATAAAAACGAGACACCGAAGCGTAAGAACATTTTTCCGGGTTGTTAGGAATAAACTGAAAGGTGAAGAGGCCCAAAAGAGTCCCGGGGAATGCAAGGAGGGGTATCATCATGGCATGCATGTTTCCCTCGTTTCACGGCACGATTATTCGTGAAGTACACTCGCTGGCACTCGCGATACGACCAACGGACAAGGAACCACTCGAGTTCCATCTCGAGGATCCTCTCCAGCGGCTAAAATGTCGACGTGCATTTCGAGAACGCGTCTAACGTGTCTTTCCTCCAATCCACCCTCCAACGTCGCCAGATTTTCGAAATTATTATCAGAGATTCATCCGACCGAATTTATGCTCGCCCCGAATACCCGTCGGAGTTCAAATACGTTTGAATCTTTTGGAGGATGAACGGTAATCGACTCTCCGTTTTCTCTGCAGCCACTTTCCTTGAGTGGGGTAAAAATAAATATATTATAAGCATATAAATATGTAGAAATTCTTTGGTACGAATTATTGCAAAATTCTTGTTAGAGGAGCAACGGTTAGAATATTAAAATTGTCTGAGCTGTTTGCTGCCTGGGCATCAAGTTAATCGTTAATCATTTATTTCATTAATATTCTACGATTATCATGGAATATGTTTACGAGTTGCAATTCTTAATATTCTCGCACGAGTCAGTTTTCACTGGGGATTTTTTTTTAACGGAACACGGAGAAAAGTATCGTATTCCATTTTATAGACAAGATATTTAATAATTTGACGATAGTAAGTGATCTCAAACTTATGGCCGATAGTGTACGCAGATACTTGATCTTTTATAGTTCGGTTCGAACGCGAGATTATTATGAACGAAATCGAGGTGCTCGCGTATCGGGTGTGATAACTATCCATGCTAATAATGGGATTCAGCTGGTTCAGCGATGCATGGTTGGTCCATGGATGGACCATCACCAATGCAGGCTGTAATGCTTGCAACGATCATTGCAGCATCCAGGTGCTGGTCCAGCGATGCACTGTTCCAAGGTTAATGTACCGTAATGCTTTACTATTCCTGAGAATTATTGTGATCGACTTCGACGGTACGATTCCATTTACGCGTTTAAACGATCGACATTGTTTTCTAACGATTGCATTAATTTAATTATGTCACTATTACATGCTTAGTATTTAAATTTTGAAACTATTCTCCGTGAATATAACTATGCACATTGAACTTCGATACGCCAACGATTAAGTTTAATATCCACAACGCAACTTATTATTAATATTTCCTAAAATCGGTACCACAATCTTAATTATAGTAGATTAATTTTTTCTTCATTTAATCGAATATATACCAGCGGTAAGAAATTAATTTTTTATAATACTAATGTGGGAAGCACGTGAAGTTATTAATCGAGGATTTTAATAATGACTCGATGAAAAGTAATTATCCCGATCAGCCATAAAGGAGTATTCGTTTAAGTGTTCGTAAAAGGATTCAATGGTGCAATCTGCAATTCCGCGCGGATCCAGATGACTTTGCGGCAGTTGCATCGGCCATTGCATCTGCAATATCGCGGGGAACGTGGAAGGAAGTCACGTAACGACGTGGGTCCCTTCTCTCATAAACAGGGCCATCCTCGAGAACTTTCCTCGCCGTGGGACCGTCTTCGTAAGTAAGGGCATTAGCATACCATTCGCGAGCTCACAATTTAGTGCATTAAGCGCACGCCGGGGGATAAGCGTGAGAGCACCGACGATACCGGAGAAAACAAACGAAAAAAGGGGAAAAAGAAAACGGCGGAAAATGTAGGAAAAGGAAGGCGAAGAAAATGGGAGAAATGGGAGAAATAGATGAACGAAGAGCGAAGTAAAAGCAAGCTACCCGGAAATAAAAACTTCCGTTCGAAGAAAAGATTATTATTGGAAAGGAAAGTGTGATCGGAACGAATCTAATTAAACGAAGAGAAGATGAGTCTACTCGTAGCGATTCCATGAAACATTAATATTAATAATAAATCGTTTCATCGTATCTTAACTTCAGATTAAATCATTCTAGGGTACTCCACAGTATTTTCTGTAACATACTTCCTCTTATATGTCATTCGTACCGTAGATGATAGAAGGAGAATAATAGTCAAAAATCAAATTCCAAATCGCTCGAGTTTACCCGGTTTCCCTGATAGTATTTCGTGATGCGGTTGCAATAAATCGACGACAAATTGCTAACCCTATAGAAATCAGGTCGTCCATGCGCTCGATAATCAGGACGGAATAATTCTCCGTTGGGTGAATTTGAATTCGTATTGCATCGACGTAACGCATTCAATCCTTTATCAAACGAGTTAAAGGTATTCATTACTCCATTATGTAAACATAAATTATTTCAAACATATAACTCGCGTAACGTGAGGTAATACAATGTAACATACCGCAAAATGATATTTCGATTTTCATTCCACTAATTTGTCGAAAGCGCATCGAGATACATATACAAATTTACGTATCCTTCCGTTATATTTGATTTTATCGCGAAGAATTGAAATTATGAAAGAGAAGAGTTTTTTGGCAATGAGAAGGTTACTCGAGTAGAACATGGATTCGGATATAATTTTCTCGTTGATATCCTAAACGTGGTCGTAGCGACTGACCGGTCACAGGACACCGGTGTGTCGAGCGAAACTTTTTCATCAAATTTATCGAGGACCGCCTTGGGGTCGGTAGTTCTCCAGTCTGGCGTAAACCCGTTCGGTGGTCAAAGTCTCCTAGACTTCTGTTAAAACCGAGCTGCTACGTGCCCGCAGCTGTTAAACCACAACCTACGGACACCCACGTCTGCCGCTTTATCTCTCACTTCCATCCAAACACCCTAAAACCACCTTATCTACCCCCACCCTTGCTGTCACCAGATTCATTCTTATCGAACTCTCGAACGTCTCCGCCAGAAGACAACTTACCCACGACACCTGAGTCTGAACTCCGCGATTGATTCTTTAATTCATCCAACCTTAAATGCATCGTTCATTAAATCGTTATTTTATTACGTGGATAAATTATTTCATAAATATAATGCAGTGTCGTGTTATATTCTTTCGATCTTCGTTTCATTGATTCATGAAAAGTGCAACAATTCCGAATTAATGATTTGAATTTAGTGAAGACAGTATAGGAAGTAGAGGTACCTCATCATTTATCCATCGATTCCTGGTAGTTCATCCTACCCTTCGTTTCACCATTTTCGCCTTTTCTCACCCCTCGCTCGAAAGAGCATCGAAATAGAGGAAACGTAAGAAACGTGTTCATCCTAGGATCGTCACGTTCTCCGTGCGAACAAGAGACTCCAGAAAGGATCGAAAAGCACGACTGGCTCTTTGCGAATTCATGAATTCGCATCTTTCCCAGGTGTTGCTACGTGCACGCTACGAGAATATGGGGATGCTCTAAATATAGCGAAGACCGGTGGGTTTCGACGAGTGGAATATTCGCAGTTACCGTAAACTGCTACATTTCTCTGGGAAACGAGGTTCTCCCGTGGAAATGTCCCACCGTAAGGTTTTACTATCTCTAGCTTTTTATTAACGAATCGATGAATCAATGAAAGGATTGTTTCGCAATAGAAAACGATGGTAGGAATTAATTCTCGTGCGAAGCAGGGGTGGGAGGGTGGTTTTTATTCGGTAGGTTCTCGAGGGTGCAACGAGTGGCGGATCGCGGAGATTCTACTTGACCTGGAATTTCAAAGCGATTCTATGGTTTGTTCCACCGAATATGCGGCATAAAGGAAATATGTGGGAATTCTGAGGAAATCGAAAGGGTGGAAGGATCGGGTAGAAGTAAATGTTGTAGAAAACCATACGGCTACCGAGGAGAGGATATTTTCTTCTTTTCCAGTAGACCGGACTAACCCGTGCTAGCTTTGTCAAAGGAATATAAGCGGGAATATCGGTGGCTTGATTTCTTCCACTGTGCTTCGGAATCATCCAATATCTTGCTTGACAAAATATTATGCTTTATATACCGCTCGTTTTTCATCGTCCGACGAGTTCGAATATATGATTCGAAAGTAAAACGTTTGAAAATTATTTGCAGAAATCCGGGATCGTTAAAAATAATATTTAATTATCAATTAGAGAAAATCAAGTAAGCAGTGTGCAGTAGTTAAAATTGTTTTGAAGTCCACTTGAGTGAACTAGGGTTGCCGATCAGTGATCCAATCGATTTCCATTGCTTCCGCGATTCGTTAATAAAAGCAATTCCAAATATAATAAATATCTGACGCACAATGGAATGACGCGCAACATCCCTTTTTCCAAAAGTCAAAGTTCGTTCAACTCTCAATTGTTGTAGCAAGTTCTCAGTACCCAGTTCGCCCGAGTAATAGTTAATAGACTACAATAGCACCAACGAAGATCCATTGCAAAACATCTGCTGTTTTTAATAAAATGACAAGTGTCGATTTGTATGAATGGAATCGAATTATTCTTCCTTTCTCAAATCGTAACAACGTCGGGAATATACAGCAGTAATAAGCTGAAACTAATTCCGGGGCTGAGATACACGTAGGTTGCTTGAAATATTCAAAATCATGAAAAGTTCATGGCGTCTGTGTAAGGAGAGAAAGGTTCCCGTGTAAACTAGGGAAAATATATCTTCCTCCACGGTCGATCTGTCCTGTCGCCTCGCGGATAGTTGCCGTGAGAAACGTTTTCCCTGGGTCACCTCCTACTTCTACCTACCTCCACCTACCTCTACCTACCTCTTGTAAGCTTAACAGGCTGTAAGCCGCGTACCATAGATATATCGTGGTTTCTCGCTCCCAGTCCTATCCTATCCTATCCGTATCCATAAAGAATGTAAGCTTCCAGGGCTCAGACTCACCGAGGATATCTTTTCCCCTCGGCGCAATAACACTCACTCTCAGGATCCGAAATTTTCATGCATACGATATAAAGTATAAACGACGACTTCATCATCCCTGCTTCCAACTACCTTTCTCTTCCTTTTTCCACTCTCCTCGTTTGTACACTTTGACCTTCTTCTGTTTCGCCTCGCGGACGAAATTATGAATATTCTAACGGTTTGGAGTTACTACTATGATTATAAGTTAGAATTAATGTCAGGTTTGTATTTTATAATTAACCCGACACGTTGCAAGGTGTGCTGAATTGTAGTTGAAACGAGTGGTGGAATAAGTCGATCGTGAGTCGAGTAATAAATGCGATGATTTAATGAACAAGAATATTGGTGGAAATGTCGGGTGATAAAATATTGGGAAATGTTAAGTCGTTGAACGACCGAAGATCGTTGCTGATTTATTGGGAAATTTTTCCCGATAAGCCTATCGGTGATATCGCGCAACAGGTGTATTCGTTCTCATTTCATCCGAGCTAATATATCGGCGACAATTTATTCCGGAAAATTTAGGGAAATCGTGAGAAAATACGGTGGATATTTCACATTTAATATTTCACGTTATACTGTCCGGAATAAATTCAGTATCAAAGATTGAGAGGTTTTTTAATGTTTGGAACAGAGATGTCGAAGACTCTGTTCGAAAGGTTTACCCGAAGAAAATGAAGTTAATAGGATTTTTGTCGAAGGAATGTGTCTTGGAAGGAACGTTTGACCTAATGGGCATTAGTCTGGCGTTAAGTCTCGCCGATTAGCCACTCCTGGGACTCGAGTTTATAAGCAGGGTCGAGTCCTTTGGGATAGCAAAGGATTACCCAGTACTTTGCTCGTTCCACTACATCACCTCGCTCATCGAAAACCGTTTAAACTTACAATCTTCTAGTTTTTATATTCCCCAACGATAAAAAACTTTCTTTTCTTCTCGCTGATACCTGCCACGTTTTCGTAGTACGTAATTGAAAAGAAAAAAGACAAACCGAAGAACGCATACTTTATTAAGTCATGTTGGAAGTCGAGGAAGTTACTATAATCATCTTAAATCGCCTGCACTTCGTGATATAATTGTCTGCAGTGGGAATAACAAGTTTAACACCTATACTACTCCATTGTCATTAATTTATTAATCTGAAGTTCGAAATTCAATCGTATATTACGATTTATAGGTAATGAAAAAAAATTTGCGACAGACCCCCCGTCCTGAACTCGGGGACGGCTTGACCCCGACTGAGGGTAAGGGATGGAGCGCGGAGTGGTATAGTGTTGGGGTAGGTCAGTAGTATTGCGCAACCGCGAAAAGTTAAAGGGCATGTAGGTAAAAAAACATGGCTGCCTATCCACAGTCGGGGTCCCGACGTCCCCGACTACACAACGGGGGAGCTTACGCAAATTTTTTTTATTAACTATACATCGTAATATACGATCGAATTTCGAACTTGAGATTAATAAATTAATAACAATGGAGTAGCATATATCTTAACCTTGTTGCAAGTTTTATTAGAGCTCTCTTTGAACCATGTTATATCAGATAAAAAGATGTTCGATAAATTAACCCGTATTATTTTTCGATCTAATAATATAATCGAAATTGGAATATTCAGCACTCTCTGAAGATTTATTATATGTATAATATTAATATTAGATCAATATTAATATCGGGGAGATTCAATATTAGCATTAATTCAGGGGTATAATTAAAATCGATAACTCTGGCAATAAATGGTAAGAGCAGCTCGGTAGGAAAAGATGTTGGTAAACAGTGGAAGGCAGCATCGTTTTCACGTAATAATATCCGGTCTCCGAGAGAGTTGGAAAACCGGAGAACCGGAGGACTGGAAGACGGAAGTTAAATTTATCAGGCATGTTAATGGCGCGAACAACGGAAAATTGAGATTATGCTGCATTTCCACGTTTAGAATGGGTATCCACGAACTATCGTAGAATGTTTCTTGTTAGGGGCTTGATACTGCCAAGTGTCCACGAAAATTTCAATGGTTCCCCTTACGCTCCGCCATTGCAACGGCATCAACATTATTTTCCAACATTATTTTCCGACATTACACGAAAGCTAATCTTAACTCTCCAAGTTAGAATACTAGAACCAATGGAATTTAATATGATTTTATAAAACCTTATTTAATTCTATTTTAAATTCGATATATTATACTACTAAATAGTATAGGTAAAATAAAATTCATATATTTTGTTATTATAGAGCAACGTTTACATGTTAAATTATATTTTAATTTTCTATAAAATAATTAATTGCGGAAAATTGAGGATTGATTAATTCATATTATAAATTCGGCATTATACGTTGCCTGGATATCTGTTTCAATAATTTAGCGTTCGAAGGTAGTATAATGGCTCCCAATAGGATCTCGCGGTGGAAAATAAAAATTATCAGTGATTTAAGTTCTCGAAAAGAACACCGTTTAAATAAGATAGTATTGTCTCTCTTTAAAGGCACTATCTCTTCGTGCATTGTTTCGGGAAACAACCGGGCTCTTTCGAGTAGTAAAAGTCTCGGGATACGCGATTCCGCACTTACTCTCATTTTATGCAAGCTACGTAGCCGTTCTTAAATTGTCCAATCTGCAACAAGTTATTTAGAGTTTCCTCGCACGTAATGCAGCAATTAAAGTCTTCCTTAAAACACACTCCGCGCGTGTGTTACCATCGGTTTCCAACTAAAATCCCTGCGACTTATTCCACCGGAAATTCCCTGCCACTAACCGATATCTAGATTTGATTCCGGATAATGTTCTCCATTTAACATCTATGTAATTTATTGATTTACTTATTAACGGATTCAAAACTAATAAAATTACTAATAACAAATTAAATTCATATAACGAATGTATTTTATCCTGTTAAGTTTCTAAGAAAATTCTATGAATAAAGCTTGCAATATAAATAAATAAAAGTACGAAAATATGTTTCTTCGAACCTTAGCCGTTCGTTGTGTTTTGCATAAAAATATACTATTCGTATCGACATATTAAGAGTTACTTGAAGCTCCCGAAACTTTTTGCCAGTAAGAGCCCAAGATTTGCAGATGGCGGAATGTTATGCATTCGTAGTTCGGCGTTGCTAAAAGTTACTTAGAGCACGGCATATCGAGTTGTACGATAATCCACATAAATTTGATATATAACACGAAGGAAGATAGTATTACCGATTTTGGTGGAATAAGCTTTCGTACACGCACATTGTCTCGAAACAAGCGGGGCTAAAAGCACAGCAGGTACGCTTCGTTTCTGGTATCCAAGGATAATGCTCAAGAGGGGTAGTTAATATTAACGGCGTGCTACGGGGGTTGCGCGTGTTGTTCCTACGTAATTTCCTACTAAACGTACTAAGGGATGCCTATGCATATTTCACGACAGATACAGTATCGCGTTGCCGCGCATTTGTGTCTAATAAAATATTCCTTACGTAGAATGCATCTTCAGTAAAGCCAAGATTTCGTCGACTATTTTTCTAAGTAAGAAATATAAGAATAAAATGCCGAATAAAAATACTTTTACGTGGCATCTTAACTCGTAATAGCAATTATATTCTCCGTCTAATTAAGAATATTTCATGTTCCAAATTATTGGGAATATAAACGACTACGGAAATGTAGAATATCAAAGAAATTGTTCCGGACTTCATCTGACTTTATTTTTTAGAATAAAATTAAATAAAGTTAAAAAGTATCAAATGAAGCCGGGAACAATTCGACCCTTTCAGTCGCCTCTTACGACAGGCAGGGTTTACCATGGGTGGATTCTATCCCCCACCCATAGGGGAATATAAATATAAACTAATAAAATTATGCTTAGAAAATACATCAAACTAAGCATCGACAAAATATAAAAAATAGCAAATTAATTTTATTTTTTCAGTGATAAGAATCGTGAATCAATCCATCTTATACGGGACAGGCATCTCGTGTTCGATAAACTTCCACGCTTAATCTTTTACCGGAGCCGATAAAAAAAATTATCACTATTAACCCGTTGCCATTTTGCTTTTATTTCGATTCGTTTGATCGATCAAAGGAACGAAGAAGGGGCTTCAATGTGGAAACGAACCACTTCGATACTTTTCTTTGAGGTAACCGGTAGAACGCGATCGTGGTTCGTTTTGACGAAGCGAGGAACAGATGAATGGCTAGCTCCCGGATCGTTAACGAGATAACGAGCTTCACTGAAATGGTCCGAGAAACCATTTCGTACCGCGAAACCATTAAATTCGTGCGGGAATCGATGCCTATTCAACCGTAGCCCTTAATAAGACATTTAGACCTTAATGAGCAATGTTGGATGCACTATTTACCTAAATAGCCAATTGAATAAAGCGATACGTTTCTTTCCCGATTATTCGGCCACTTTCCAATTGGCTTTATCCATTCCTCCAGCTTTCAACGAGATAATCAATTAATTAATAATTCTATCTGACAATAATAATTAGATTCCTCCACTTTAAACACATATTAATTAAGTAAACCTTAAGTGCTTATCACGATCAGACTCAAGTGCGCCTAACATAAATACTTCCGAATTTCTGTTTTCAATTTTCTCCGAATTTACAGCGAAGTTATTAAACATGGCCTTCAATAATTCGAGTCTCCAAACTTATCATAAAAAATGAGCGATCCATCTCCCGAACAAAGTTCGGCAATGGTTAACCCTTAAATGATGAACATCTGAGGAAACATGATTAAAATGAAAATACATATTGTGTCAATAATAATACGAACATCGATAAAACTAATAAGGTGTGAATATCAACCTAACGTGTGGAAGACGGTGCATGGTGCAGAATAGCGCATAGCAAACAAGTGACCCATATCGTTAAAGCTCCACCATATCCCTGGCTTAACTTATATACGTTTCACGGGGTCACGGGGTTAGGTTGGGAGACAGGCAACAGATACAGTGGGTGGGATGATACGTGGATGAAAGAAATAATGAATACATTGAAATATTAATGGTAGAAATGAAAGAGCGAGGGAGAGGGAGGGCCAGATGTGAGAATGCAAGGTCTCACCTGTGCTTTCGGCACCGCGGAGCTTCTGTTCTGGCCTCTCGACTCTCTCCTCGCTTGGGGGAGGTGGCCTCTCAGTCCGTTTCGGATAGTACGGGTTGTAGGAAGATGGCCAGACGGTGCTCGGCCTTTTTGCTGTCGGTGGTGTGCTCGGTCGTCCTGAAAATAGATTAGGACCTTTTCTCATCTACCCCTGCCATTCTCGCGCACTTTCACCCTATCCTTCGTCACTTATTAATTCGATTAGCCCCCCCATCCAACCCTTCTAACTCTCGCTGCACGACCCCTGCACTATTCCACACCATACAAGGTTAATTATTCCTTTTGGTATTTCATAGTTTCCGATCAAATGATAGATCGGTAGATCAAAGTCTATGCTGGTCAGGGTATCTCGATTAATTTACTTGAATTAAACGTAGCGTTGAATATATATTATTTGAAGAATTAATGAGAAATTAATTTTTGATATAATGCTGGAACTCCGTTTCGTAGAAAAATAATGGAATTTTGATAACGTCGTGATATGTTTTTCTTTGTAAATATAATTAGGTGCATTTTGATACCAGCAGCATGCTTTATTTATTATTATTTCCAGCATAAATAAATTTGCAAAATTCAGACTTGAACAGCGAGAATCCACAAACGAGTTTCCTGGCGAAATGATCTACGAAAGTTTTAAATGGATACAAAAATTTGGGAAAATCCTATACAAGTTACTTCAACGGGGTCGATTCTAGGAGGACTTTCGAAGGGAAACTTTGTAGAAAAAAATGTGATAAGAGACCTATCATCGAGTAGTTCTTCGAGAGTGCTTCAACGGTGGTTAAACTTTGAAAGCGGGAAAACTGCTGAGTGAGGTCTACTCACCCACCCGTTTAGTAACTCGCTATGATTACCTTTAACTTCGTAATTTCCACTTTTACGGTGTAATACAAAAATTCAGTGATGTTCCACGGCACGAGGTGAGCAAAAGTAATCGAACTTAAGAATCTATATATTTATGTATTATAAAAATACTCAAATGTAAACTGATTGCTTAACTCTGATATACACAAGGCTTACAGCATTTTAATTTGGAGCCCTTTTCTATGAATATTAATGTGCATTACGATTTGATAAATTTAATTAAGACAATTATTATTCTATACTTCCGCTATTCGATTATAAATAGTAGTTTAAACAACTCTATTAAAAAATAAAAATTGTAGAATATTTAGATGCGAGATATTCTAATATAATGACATCACATTAGAATTGTATTTTTCATATTTTACAATATTAATAATAGTTTAATCATTATTTATTATAACTGATTCGAATCATGTCGAGTAAATTCCGCTTTCAGCAGAGCTGAAAATGTTCGGCGAGAAATGATTTTGTGTTTGTCGCAAATGCAATGGAAACGAATCGCGAAGCTGCAATAAACTTCTCTTAAAAGAAGGCGGCAAGTAGTTTCGATGATTCTCCTGTATCGCGTTTTAACAGAGTCAGATCTCTATTTCGAGCAGATGCGTCGAGACAGAGAGATTTGTGTGGCATTCATACACAAGGGCACACAGAAACACACCGAAACACTGACACACAGACGAGGTAGGCGGCTTGATGAATTCCGGCAGGTTCTTTGAAAGGGAGCCAAGTTCAACTTGTTGCGTTCGATACCGGCCGACGTTTCACTGAACGACCGTTTCCTCGCGAGGGAAACTCGTCAGGGAGAAAAAAAGTTTAATACAAAAACCCAATTCGGTCTCCTTCAAACGTGCGATTCTCACCTACCGAGTTACACCATTTTTTACACTCGATGGAAACACTTTCTCTTTGAGAAGTTTTATTTCAACGATTTGATTCACACGATATTATCGTTTTAATTAAAATCAGATTAATAGAAAGCTCCTTCTGAGTCCTTCTAAGTCTCATATATATTTTATATATTTTCCTCGGCTTTGAAAAAGTTCGGTATTAAAATAATTAATTTCTGAAATCTTACGACTCTATATATTGTAATATTTTGTTCGGTAATTAATAGGCAGAAATTATATCATGAAATAATGTGCAGCGTTCACTATTTATCTCCTCACACTAAATTATAATACAAAAATTTAAAGGATTGAAGAAAGTAGAATATACTTATATTAGAACATATCTTAGCAGCCTTAAAATTTCTTTTTGTAAAAAACAATTTATTAGATCTCGAAAATAACTGATGCAAACTAACTCGAGTGAAGTAGATTGAAAGTTTTCCGGGGGGATAATTTGTAAGATCGCGAATCAACCGGGGGTGTAGTTGAGTTTGATGTCCGACCAGGGGCTACTATGCCTGTAAGTAAACTGGTTGCTCTTCTATCTCACTGGAGAAGATGGTTTGACACTTATTTCGTAAGCCACCCCCGCATAATCGTGCAGATTATTCAAACTATCCGAGTTTCCTGCTCCCCCGTGTATCGTCCATTTCTACGATCTACGAAACCGACTCTCCACCACCGGCTAACTACGAAGGCTCAACAGCAAAACATTCCGTTAAATGCAACTCGCTCCTTTCTCTTAATTATCAGCTAACTTTCATTTCGTATCGCGAATTACACTCGACTTCGACCATGGTGAACATTTTGCTGAAAATTACTCGCGGTTAAGTATACAAATAATTAGAGTCAAATTGATTACACTGGGAACGGAGTCAGTTGTGTAGAGTAATCGTTATTTGAATTTTTTTGATCAAAAGGTGGGTCGATCCAAAATCGTAAAAATGTGAAGGGGTACACCTTCAAAAATTGTCAAAAATTAAAAGTCGCCAAAATCACTTCTACACCACCCAAATCGATGGTGGGTGATGTATAAACATATTCTAGGACGATTTCTGGTCGAAAGAACCGGTTAAAAAATTTTTATTGGTCAAAAATGGGTCGAACCCAAGTCGAAAAAATGTAAAGGGGTACACCTTCAAAAATTGTCAAAAATGAAAAGTCGCCAAAATCACTTCTACACCACCCAAATCGATGGTGGGTGATGTATAAACATATTCTAGGACGATTTCTTGTCGAAAGGAGCGGTTAAAAAATTTTTATTGGTCAAAAATGGGTCGAACCCAAGTCGAAAAAATGTAAAGGGGTACACCTTCAAAAATTGTCAAAAATGAAAAGTCGCCAAAATCACTTCTAAACGACCCAAATCGATGGTGGGTGATGTATAAACATATTCTAGGATGATTTCTTGTCGAAAGAAGCGGTTAAAAAATTTTTATTGGTCAAAAATGGGTCGAACCCAAGTCGAAAAAATGTAAAGGGGTACACCTTCAAAAATTGTCAAAAATGAAAAGTCGCCAAAATCACTTCTACACCACCCAAATCGATGGTATATGATGTATAAACATATTCTAGGACGATTTCTTGTCGAAAGAAGCTGTTAAAAAATTTTTATTGGTCAAAAATGGGTCGAACCCAAGTCGAAAAAATGTAAAGGGGTACACCTTCAAAAATTGTCAAAAAATGAAAAGTCGCCAAAATCACTTCTACACCACCCAAATCGATGGTGGGTGATGTATAAACATATTCTAGGACGATTTCTTGTCGAAAGAAGCGGTTAAAAAATTTTTATTGGTCAAAAATGGGTCGAACCCAAGTCGAAAAAATGTAAAGGGGTACACCTTCAAAAATTGTCAAAAATGAAAAGTCGCCAAAATCACTTCTACACCACCCAAATCGATGGTGGGTGATGTATAAACATATTCTAGGACGATTTATTGTCGAAAGAAGCGGTTAAAAAATTTTTATTGGTCAAAAATGGGTCGAACCCAAGTCGAAAAAATGTAAAGGGGTACACCTTCAAAAATTGTCAAAAATGAAAAGTCGCCAAAATCACTTCTAAACGACCCAAATCGATGGTGGGTGATGTATAAACATATTCTAGGATGATTTCTTGTCGAAAGAAGCGGTTAAAAAATTTTTATTGGTCAAAAATGGGTCGAACCCAAGTCGAAAAAATGTAAAGGGGTACACCTTCAAAAATTGTCAAAAATGAAAAGTCGCCAAAATCACTTCTACACCACCCAAATCGATGGTATATGATGTATAAACATATTCTAGGACGATTTCTTGTCGAAAGAAGCTGTTAAAAAATTTTTATTGGTCAAAAATGGGTCGAACCCAAGTCGAAAAAATGTAAAGGGGTACACCTTCAAAAATTGTCAAAAAATGAAAAGTCGCCAAAATCACTTCTACACCACCCAAATCGATGGTGGGTGATGTATAAACATATTCTAGGACGATTTCTTGTCGAAAGAAGCGGTTAAAAAATTTTTATTGGTCAAAAATGGGTCGAACCCAAGTCGAAAAAATGTAAAGGGGTACACCTTCAAAAATTGTCAAAAATGAAAAGTCGCCAAAATCACTTCTAAACGACCCAAATCGATGGTGGGTGATGTATAAACATATTCTAGGATGATTTCTTGTCGAAAGAAGCGGTTAAAAAATTTTTATTGGTCAAAAATGGGTCGAACCCAAGTCGAAAAAATGTAAAGGGGTACACCTTCAAAAATTGTCAAAAATGAAAAGTCGCCAAAATCACTTCTACACCACCCAAATCGATGGTATATGATGTATAAACATATTCTAGGACGATTTCTTGTCGAAAGAAGCTGTTAAAAAATTTTTATTGGTCAAAAATGGGTCGAACCCAAGTCGAAAAAATGTAAAGGGGTACACCTTCAAAAATTGTCAAAAAATGAAAAGTCGCCAAAATCACTTCTACACCACCCAAATCGATGGTGGGTGATGTATAAACATATTCTAGGACGATTTCTTGTCGAAAGAAGCGGTTAAAAAATTTTTATTGGTCAAAAATGGGTCGAACCCAAGTCGAAAAAATGTAAAGGGGTACACCTTCAAAAATTGTCAAAAATGAAAAGTCGCCAAAATCACTTCTAAACGACCCAAATCGATGGTGGGTGATGTATAAACATATTCTAGGATGATTTCTTGTCGAAAGAAGCGGTTAAAAAATTTTTATTGGTCAAAAATGGGTCGAACCCAAGTCGAAAAAATGTAAAGGGGTACACCTTCAAAAATTGTCAAAAATGAAAAGTCGCCAAAATCACTTCTACACCACCCAAATCGATGGTGGGTGATGTATAAACATATTCTAGGACGATTTCTTGTCGAAAGAAGCGGTTAAAAAATTTTTATTGGTCAAAAATGGGTCGAACCCAAGTCGAAAAAATGTAAAGGGGTACACCTTCAAAAATTGTCAAAAATGAAAAGTCGCCAAAATCACTTCTAAACGACCCAAATCGATGGTGGGTGATGTATAAACATATTCTAGGATGATTTCTTGTCGAAAGAAGCGGTTAAAAAATTTTTATTGGTCAAAAATGGGTCGAACCCAAGTCGAAAAAATGTAAAGGGGTACACCTTCAAAAATTGTCAAAAATGAAAAGTCGCCAAAATCACTTCTACACCACCCAAATCGATGGTATATGATGTATAAACATATTCTAGGACGATTTCTTGTCGAAAGAAGCTGTTAAAAAATTTTTATTGGTCAAAAATGGGTCGAACCCAAGTCGAAAAAATGTAAAGGGGTACACCTTCAAAAATTGTCAAAAAATGAAAAGTCGCCAAAATCACTTCTACACCACCCAAATCGATGGTGGGTGATGTATAAACATATTCTAGGACGATTTCTTGTCGAAAGAAGCGGTTAAAAAATTTTTATTGGTCAAAAATGGGTCGAACCCAAGTCGAAAAAATGTAAAGGGGTACACCTTCAAAAATTGTCAAAAATGAAAAGTCGCCAAAATCACTTCTAAACGACCCAAATCGATGGTGGGTGATGTATAAACATATTCTAGGACGATTTCTTGTCGAAAGAAGCGGTTAAAAAATTTTTATTGGTCAAAAATGGGTCGAACCCAAGTCGAAAAAATGTAAAGGGGTACACCTTCAAAAATTGTCAAAAATGAAAAGTCGCCAAAATCACTTCTAAACGACCCAAATCGATGGTGGGTGATGTATAAACATATTCTAGGATGATTTCTTGTCGAAAGAAGCGGTTAAAAAATTTTTATTGGTCAAAAATGGGTCGAACCCAAGTCGAAAAAATGTAAAGGGGTACACCTTCAAAAATTGTCAAAAATGAAAAGTCGCCAAAATCACTTCTACACCACCCAAATCGATGGTATATGATGTATAAACATATTCTAGGACGATTTCTTGTCGAAAGAAGCTGTTAAAAAATTTTTATTGGTCAAAAATGGGTCGAACCGAAGTCGAAAAAATGTAAAGGGGTACACCTTCAAAAATTGTAAAACATGAAAAGTCGCTAAAATCGCTCCTAAATGCCTCAAATCGATGGTATATTGTCCCTGAACATATTACTGCCTAATTATGTAAATTCTGTAATATTGACTGTACCAATATATCCAGTTTCGCTAATATTCATATTTCCTGGACAACATTCCGCTTTATTCTGATCTACTTTGCTAAATTATCAGTGTGTCCCTGAAGAGCGTTAAAAAAGCTCGAACCGTTACGAGCCTCACAAAGAGATGTAAATAGAAAAAAAAACTCACTGAAATAAGGTGGTACACGTATTCAGATTAATCTGTTTTGCTGAAAAAGATAATATGCTTTTTTTAGAAAGAGAAAAAAACCGCCGCCACGGGAATCCCAGCTTGTAGCTTCTTTTCTGGTTTGCAAACAAGCAGCCCTTTAAAGCGTGTTGCGAGAGGCAACGAGAGGGTGGCAGGTAGTGTCGTAAAAAGTTTTCGAATAAAAGTTTAAATACGCCGAGCAAACTTTGTTTCGTAGCCTTTACCAGCCTCTATCTCGTTTCCTCCTCCGTTACCACGGTATTCGCCTGTAGGCCACCTTTGTATTCTTTATACCAAGGAACACCTTTCCGTGAAATGTATTTTTCCGAACTAGACCGCGTACGCGCGTGTGTTTATACAAACAGGATCATCTCGACACGAAAAGATCAAATTTGCACTAATATTCTCAAATTTCCACTCTTGCTTTTCATTATTCCTTAAACTTGAAACTAGCCGAAGTTAATCAGCATTTTTGAATTCTTCGCGCAAACGAAATGTTTCCGAAGAGAGTGAATCATATTACATTTTATGTTACTGATGAAAGTGTTCAGTGTAATATTCATAATTAATCGGGGTGCTTTAATAAAATTATAATATTGTAAGTCCATAAAACGTATGTATTTAAAAGTAATGAAATTAAGTTAAAATTAAGAATTTGTGTATTTGTTCCGTATTATATATTATAAGTAATATCGTTTGAATAATATACCTTGTTTTACCGGACAATGTACAATAAAAATAAAGTCCAATATTTTATTCGGTCCCCGTAAAAACCTGAGCGATCCTTAACCATGTTTCTTCGGCCTCCCCTTCTTGGACTTGTTGTCAGCGCGAAAACTTGTTTGGGAAGTTTCGAAATAACTTGTTGAAAATTTAAGGGTTTCGTGGCAACTTCCCCTTCTCGCGAATACGTTTCGTTAAAAACAGGGGATGACGGGGGTGACTTTAACGAAGCAACGGTGAATCTCTCGGTTTATCAAGAATGGTAGTTTTTTTACGGGTGTTAAATAAAAAAGTTCCCTCTCAGTCGAGGAGGCCGAAGGGAGGCTAAGTTTTTAGGAATTCTTCGATTCGATCGAATGGAAGCTTCAATTTTGTATAACGTATTAAATATTTATGTAATATTGCCGGAAGTAAAGACATGTATCTAATATAATTGTTACTTAATTCTTTCTAACTGCATCACATTTTGTGAATAATGGAGAAATTATTCATTTTTCATTCCGAATTGATTTATACAATTTTCGGATATTTATATAGATTAAAATATATTAAATACATTATATTCATTAGAGATGTTTTCAGGATTGAAATATTCCAAAATCACTCGTTAAATGATCTGGATTATTGAAATTATTCGGATGATATTTATTTAAGTCTTCCACGACATAAACTTGCTATAAAATATTTTATAATATATGACTCAATCGAGTTTATTAAAATGAATACCGACGAGTATTCAATCGCACAGTGATTATAATCATCCAATAATTGCACACGTTAATATCGCACAATTAAAGTCATAACGTATCGATAAAATATTGAATAAAAATCATTTACAATGATATAAAACAACAAAACATTTCATTAAATTTCGTGTACTCACGTTACACTCAAAGTGCACGATATGATCTTTAAAGAAGGCCACTGTATCCCTTCGTGGAGTTAATTATTTAAGTCCAAATTGCAAAGCACTAAAGTTCGTATACTGGACCACCAAAAAATCGCGGTATAAGATCATAATTCACTCGTAATTTGATAGAAATAAGTGATTAATCGCGGAGCACAGGTCGGCGGGCGTTCACACTGCCATCGCGATCGAACGACTGGCTGACGCGCCGATGTAAACAAGAAGCGCGTAACGCCAGGTGTTATACATTCTATGTATATCCACAAAGTTAAAAAAGAAACTCCAAGTTCAACATCGAAACATTTACTATTCCTTACCGAATATTTCAGCAAATGTATCTGGTATATTCTGAGCGGCATGATAGAATAATACATTCTACAAGTTTATATCATGAATGATTTAAATAAGCATCATCCGAATAACTGAAATAATTCAGATCATTTATTAGTTTTATTAACTATTAGAAGTAGTATAAGTAACAATTAACCATCTATAGCTACATGTAACTTTGAAGTCACATACTATTCGTATCTTTCATTTCATTCGATTTTTTCGTTCTAATAATAATTATAAAAGTACGTGCAAAAATTATCACCTTTTCGGAGTGTTTCAGTAATAATTAAGTTACTATTTTCACGTAATTTACCTGCGTTGGAATTGCATGTAACTAAATTTAAGTAGTACGATATCCTTTTAGACACGAAAGAATTGGGTTGTAGAGGGTTAAAGTGATACATGTAAAACGTGTATCGCGGAGCAATAAATAACTGATAGTTTCGAGGAAATAAAGAAGAGTTTAAAGAAGGTGCTCCCGAGGGGGGTTTTGAACCAACCGAATGAAGACAAATCGATTCAGTCTGCAAGTACCTTGGCACAGGTATTTCAAGGAAGATCTTTCTTCCAGTAAGCCCTGAATAGTTGCAGGGTGGAAGGACAGAAGGTAGTACGTTAGCCCAGAGGCTAATGCCAGAAATAATTTCGGGCTCCTTGCTCGACGATAATTAATTACGGCTGCCAGGATCGATGGGTATCCCGAGAGGCAACTAGTGTGTCGAGGCATTATTAAATATCGTATATTCTCAGGGGTCTAATCCCAACCCTTCGCCGGAAACGATCCACGATATCGAATTTACAGAAACTACGAGAGACATTTTTTATTGGGCGTTATTAATATTTTTTCGAAAATTCCAATGATAATTATAAGAACATGCAGTTATTTAATACACCCGAAGAAAAATAGTGACGATAATCTTGTCGCGTATTAATCGAAACATTAAAAACTATTCAAAGAGACCTTTTTGAACTATTCGGTGACAGTATGACTGGAATTTCTGTATGGAAATTTTTGAAATTTACGCGTAAAGTTGATACGTTATGGAGATTAAGTTACGCGGGGTGTCCAGGAATTCGTGTACCATTGCTAACTATTTAATTGGAATTTTCATTATTTCTGGCGTTTTTCAGTTGCACCAGTAGCGAGATTAAAAATGTATTTCATGTAATTTCGAACCTTCCCACTCATTCCGGAGGAGTAGCATATTAAAAAAGAATTTCGACGAGATAGAATGAAGGGAATTAATGTCCTCGATTAAATCAGATTGCAGAGGAATGCGAGCTATCTCATCGACGAGGGTACGAATGAAATTTTCTTCAATTTCCAAACATCACCCCTGTAATTCCCGGTGTTGCGTAAAGCGACAGTGCCACTGTCTGATTTTTATAGAAACCAGTGCAATTTCATTCGTTCCCTATCTCCCTCGTCCTCTCTACCCCTCTTACTATCATTTCACTGGCGCTAATTGAATTTTAAATGCGCTTAATTAGGTCACCGGTTAAGCCCTTGATGTAACACTGCACCATGGAAAATGAAAATCCAAGCCCTCGCTTCCGTCGTGAATCTGCATCTCTGATTTCGAGTCGACTCGCGCGTCAATATCAATATTTCCAAAGTAAAATATGACTTACTTAATTAGTAAATAACCTGGAATTGAGACATGCCTAGATTGAACGATTTAGAAATGAAAACGGTATCTTTGCGATACTTTCATTTCCTCGATAACAGCCTCGGAAGGAATTAAAATGCCATTGAACGAACTCCATTAAATTCCAGCGGTATAACAATCGTTCCTTCGAACACACTATGAAAATTAAATAAAACTCAAGAATTTCTTCGTGGACCTTTCAACCACGAGTTAGTTCCACGCGAGAAAAGAGAAGGTACAATTAAGAAGAAGGTGTACCTTTCAAGAAAGGTTCCAATGGGAGGTCCCCGTAGAAACAGGGCATCTGGGGACATCGGCTTATTCGCCAGGTCCCAAGTGAAAATTTCCAAATAACAATTATTCATTGAGCGGCGCGGTTTGCGCGGAGGGCGATAACAATAATCCAACGGAGGCGTTGGTAGGGGAGTACGGTAAAATTGGAAAGCTTAATGGCGGTAATACCGTCGTGGCCGAGTCTTGTATGGCGTTAATAATGCAGTATATTGAGATTGGTTTCGCGGGCTTGCAAGGAGAACGGGAGAACATGGAGGCTGGCTGGAGCCAGGCCGGAGCCACAGGGACCTGACCTACCCATCCGCCCAACTTATTCCTCGTCCTTTAATAATATAACCGACTATGTACTCGCTCGCTCGCGCACACACTCCAATGTAAAGATTACTTTTCAAAGATCCCACCGAACCCGCTGGAAAATCCTATTCAAAATGACTTTTCTCTTGTTATTCCTTCGGGTTGCTATTACTTCCCACTGGGCTCTCTTTTCTTTCGCGAACTCGGTGACTCCTTACGTTTCACGACCATTTTTTTTATATTTCATTATGCTATCTCATTCGGTATTCAATATAATATTGTTGAGCAGCGTCGACATTTTTGTCCACTCATAGATCGATTTTTAATTTAATCTCGATCTTGGAGAATTGACAAAAATTGTAGTGATTATTTTAGTGAACCAAGAAATAATAATAATATTCTTATTTAAATATTTTTAATACGATTATAACGGACATAAACTACACTGGATACTAAAAGCACACAAAAATTCTAAGCGAAGCGAGAATTGAGAAGCATACATTAATTATCAGCAACAAAAGATAAAATGCTTTAATAATTCGATGCAAGATCCTTCCGGAGCGGGTCAGAATATTTTTAACGATGTTTATATTCGAGAAATAAATTCATCGTTTATGGATGCTAATTACGAACCACCTTGAACCGTTATTAGTTTCAGTAATTACGACACTTATCGCGTGAAAAATTCCAAAGAGAGTAGTCTTAATTCTGGGATTTCATTTGAAATGGCGTTCCTTCGGAAAAGCGGTGGCGTGGCCTTTAAAGTTTTTGCTGGTTGAGATAGAGCACGTTTAAGAACGTAAAGAGCCACTTTGGTAGGAGACGATTTGAAAATAAAATGTGGATAATGAGTTCTCGAAGGGGAAGCCTTGGCAAAGTCCTACGCGATATCGGTTTTAAGACTCCGAGTGCATATATTCAATGAGGCTCTCACCTTCTTTGTTGGCGCTGCTCTTGATCTCCGTGGCCTTCGGTGCCACTGATGGCTTCGGAATTTCTGAAATCAACATTTTTTTATCCCTTCGATCATCGCTTCTTCCAGCATCGTTTAATCTCTTATTCTACATTTTAGATCGTATCTTTCATATCTTGCTAATATAATTTATTCTTGCACATATCAGTAGAAAAATAAATTCATTTAAAATCAAATCAGATGTATGTAAAATAATAAGGCACGAATATCTACTACTATGTGTATCAATTTTTCTTACGATCTCCTAAATGCTAGAATCACTAATTCTATTAGTATTCAATTAGACTTATGCCAAATGATTGTCCAATGGAAATTCGTGCGTAAAAATGGCGTAGTTGATCGCAAAATATGAGGGAAATAAAAGAAGCAAGGAAATTCAGGGTCGCCGATGAACTCAACTCACCGTACAATCTGATCGAGCCTTCTGTTTCGCCCAGTGAATTTTTGCTGGTGCACCGATAAGTCCCGAAATCAAGAGAATGTAGATTCCTGATGGTGAGTTTCATCTGGGTCCTATAACTGCTTTCCAGGATGTCAGTGGTGTACTTGTCGTTGGAGAGTATCACTTCATGGCCGTGATGCCAGTAGTTCATGGCACGTGGATACGCCTCGGTCTGGCAGTCGATCGTTACGTTGGTACCAGCTGGTGCACCAACCAGCTGATTCGGTACGAAGATCATCGGGGTGACTTTAACGTTAATGGAGATTGGTTATGCCCGAGAAATGGAGATTACTCTGAGGCTACTCCACCATTCTAGTCCCAGTGGTTAAACCACGATAAATAAATTAACGATGACGAGACTAATTAGAATAATGGTCGGAGAGCCTCGATCGTTTATAAAGGCACATCGATGCCTGTCGACTTACTCTATGATTTATCCAACGTGGATTAATTAATTATGTATCAAGGAGGTAAATGTGTGCGAGAGTTACGCGGATATTAATTTTACTCGACATTTTCTGTGGTGAGTCTCGTCTATCCGAATCGATATAGCAGGCCAAGTAATTATTAATTCTTAATTTGAATCTCCTAATTTACCGATTCGTCTTAATATTCAATATAATGTATAATAATATAGAATCATTTTAAAATGATTTAAAAGTTATACTTATTTAATTGGAAATATACAAAATCGTAGAAAAATTATTGCTAAGTATTTATTGAGACGTGAATTTAAGGCACAGAGCGCAGGAACGCGATTAACGAGGAAACACTTTTAAGTGAAATAAGACGAAACCGTAGTAAGTTTGACATACGTGCTCATTCTACTTGCGTTTCAGCCACATTCCGGAAATATCACTTGAACTTCGCGAGACTCGTGTTTGCAGTAATCAAATATGCTCGCAAAGAACATTATACTGTAAGAAATTATCAAAACTATATGTTGTAACGTAGTTCAGTTTACTTGGGAGAAGAGAAATCCAAGAAGTTCGAGGAAGTTGAAGTATAAGCTTGCAACGCGATGGAAGGGAAATAATAGTCTTATATTATTCCTTTCATGTCCTATACCATTTCCAAGATGTCTAGATTATTCCGATTTAATTCAAGAGTACAACAACATTACCTTGCAATCCCTAATTATTTTAATATATGCAAGAATAATACTAAGGATATATTTACCCCAAAAACGTTGAATATGAATATTCTCAAAATAAGATAATATTAGTATTGTAATACGATAATTCCGATAAAATAAAATAAGGAAAAGTCTGATAAAATAAGAAGATATAAATCCCAATTTTATTTTTATTATTAAATATTTAATATTGACTAGAATTTTATATTCAAGTATTTTCTATTCCAAGTTTTCATTCGGAAAATGAATTTCCACAGAAATCACGGAATGCTTAGAATCGATCGGAATCTTCGGATTTAGAACAATGAATAAAATTGTTCCAAGGGAAGTTTCTGATTGGCGCGTACGCGAGATTCTATTCCCATCACGCTCTAACCTCGGCTTCCCGGCACGGCGGTTCCCCACGAGAAAAACTTCCTAAACGAAATGGTTTCTTTTTAACGCGAAGGAGACGGAAACTATGTTCACCGTCGGTTCTTGAATTGATCAAATGTAAATACAAGTTGATGTTGTACCACGGGAACATTTTCCCGGGTAACCAACGCGCTGTACTTTAATTTCACCCGGAATAAATGGAACTCTGAAAACTCGGAAGTACCCCATACTGGAACAACCAACGAAATAAACTCGAATTGGATGATTTCTTGACTAAATGCGAGGAAATGTTCAAAGGAACGAATACTCTTGAAATCACTCGTAATCTCCAACTTATATTCCACGAACTTTTACAATGCATTTTACGAAGTATAATAACAATAAACGTAATTCCTGTATTTTATTATTTAGCGGGCTGTACGAGAGTCTGTTGTAATATTATCAAACACCATACGGTTGGATAATTTTTCTGGAGGATAAATTAGGGAGTCTAATGAAGCAGAGAGGGGAAGGATACTTAACAAGGAAAGCTGACAGTAGACGAATAACGCGGAGGAACGTAGTCGAGCAACTATCTCCATGGAGCCGTTCGCGGTATGCAGCCGGCTTCCCACAAATCCGCAAATTGCCAGTGCTGACCCTAATTAACGCATACTTCTCTTGATTTCCCGGCATCGACTCTATCCTGGCTCTATCCTAGCTCTATTTTCTACACCACCCCTCGCCCTTCGTCCCTTTCTCCGCCGTTTTCCTTTTCACCCGTGATCTTCATCTTAATGCAACCACCCGCATCCGTGAGTGGCGGTTCGCGAGGAGTTATTAGTTGCAGTTAAATTAATTTAAGCCACGCGTTTTGCCCCGCTGCATCCATCGCGTTAAGTACATTTGCGCACCGTGGGAAGTACATCAAGGGAATGTTACGAGTACGAGGTTTAATAGGTTGTTCGTTATGAAATTTTGAGATTTTCATGAGATAAAAGGACTTTTATCACTGTTAAGTGCAATTCGTCTTTCGAGGAAATTTTTGTATGTTGGACAAATATTTTTAAACAGATCAAACAGATTTAACGATGAGAAAGATCCGGTTGATATTCGAAAAGTTTATAATTGCAAATATCAAGGAATGGCGGCGAATACCGAGTTGGACATAATTTAATCTACGGAAAGTCTGTAATTTCTGTTGGTATATTTGTTTCTTAAATGGTATTAAATATTCTTGCAACAATCTACAACGAGGACGGATTGAAACAATTTAACTCGGTTATGAAATAACTCGATTAGGAAATAAAATATTAAGTCGTAACCAACCATCGCGCGGTGATGTCGGAATCTGAATAATTAAAAAATGTTATTACGTAAACGTGGATTCCGTACTTTTGCCTGTCGGGATATTGCAATTATCGAGTTTTCTTGTATTAATAGGAATTGAATCTTTCGCGAACGAAAACATAGTGAATCCGAGTCCTTTCGAACGAATACAAACCGTCGAGTTTCAACTAAAAAAAATGCCGCTCGGTGGAACGGGAAAATTGTAGGTGAGAACGTAAAAAGTCAACCTGTTAAATTCTGTACGACTCATCAACATTCCTGATGAAGTACTTCACTCTCGCGAGGATAACTGCTCGCGAATAACAAATTATTTTCTTTCCTCTCTTCTCCCATCCTCTATTTTTTACATTAATGGTATCTAATTATATTTGCCTTTTATGTTATGTTTATCGAATAATATTGTAAATAATTATAGTTGCTCTCCACGTTGTGTTAAGTGAAAGTACTCTTCTACTTGCTTCGTTATTTTCTACGATGTTTTAATAATAAAGATATTTGAATTTGATATCATACTATTTAAATTATAAATCAATTGGTTCCTTAAAACGGTATCCATAAAAAAAATGTTTATAACAGAAAAGTAAATATCAAATATTAAAATATTAAATATTTTGAAGAGGGTTAATCCAATAAAGTGTATTCGTTTATTTTCCTCGGTGTATTATTAATTATTAATTTTACGTGTCGCGAAAATATTTGACGTTCCACCGGTATATTATTTCGTTCGTGTTCATGCTCAATTTGTTTATTATTTAATATACTCGCTATTGATATCATACGGGTACTAATTATCGTTGATGAAAATTTCCACGGGTTTGAATTATTAAAGCGTGAAATATAGATGCTTGTAAATACGGCGTAATATTCGAGTGGAATGTAATAAATATTTTTTATATTCTAATTACATCGTAAATATTGACAATTATATATTTTCGAGGAGGAAGGCTAGAAAAACTGTTCTTTTTGTAGACTAACCGAGAAAACAATGAGACATAGAAACCGATGTTTTCCCGTTCCTCTAAATAAAATATATTCTTTCCGTGTATTCGAAGAATAAAGGTATTCTATCCTGTGGTTTCCTTTCCTATTTCCGTGTTTTCTTCCTCCCCGGCTGGGACGAGCCGCTGAACAAAGATTGTGTAACAAAAGAAAGCGTAGAAAGTGGTATGAACAAATAGAATCCATAAATTTATAGGATTTTGATTCCCTATGTACGCTGGATTAAAGATCAAGGAGAATTCTGCGATATATTCGTCCCAACTTTTTCCAAAGAGATAGAGAAAGAGAAAAAGATCGAAACGAAAACAAATTACTTTATGTTCTCTTATGGAATGTCTTGAAAGCTAGATTCACAAATATTTCTAAAGTGCCCTTTAAACATATAATTTTTTATTATCCGAATTATGATTACCTGATTTATGAAATAAAAACTTACTTGACAAATAAGTCTGACGATGGACAATGAAATTTCCGAATTATTTTATAACAGAATAATTCCAATGAAATAATATCATTGAAATTATTCTTTATATATATTTTTACGTATTATTTCCACATTTAATACTGATACGTCAGCATTGTATTAACATTTTCGAAGGGTATTCGAGTGGCATTAATTTGAATAGCAAATTCATGCAGAATGGTGCGAATCAGTACAACGATAACAACAATCTTCATGCGAATATATCAATTATGACATTGCTGTATTGTGGAATTCCAGGAATATTCAATTCATATTTCCACGTATGAATTTACGTGTCATGTAAATTTCCGTAAATTCGTTTATAATTAAAAAATTTAAATCCACAGTAAATGAACTTCTCGTACCAAGTGGTATAAGAGCATCTAGTAGAAAGTGTAGTTTAAGGTCGGACCACCCGTCTCAGATTTATTCGGCCGATATTTCAACCCCTGTATTTCGGCATTCTTAAGCCATAGGGTGGCCATTAAATAATCATGTATTCGATCCCGAGGCACAAGGGTCCCAAAAACCAGGAAAGATCGCGCGCACGAATAACGCAGACGGGGATACAGGACTTCCGAAGTATCCTTCGTGTTCCGGCTGTGTTTAGGAAAACAAAGGTTTCCCCGGTGGTCTAAATAAAATATATCCTCGGCCTTCTAAATATTCAAAGGATGGATCCTTGCGGAGCCACGGTCCTCCTTCATCCTCGAAGGATGCTCACGCACGAAAAGGAAAAAGGGAGAAAGTAAGGAGAGGAAAAGGGAAAGAGAGTCTCGTGTATGTCGGTTGCAAGCATACAAAGTGACACGAACGAATGGAACGCATAAAAGGGAAAAATGAGCAGAAGCAGTGGGACGTTTGTGCCGGGCAACCTGGTATTTCCCTCGGGTTTTCCTAACGGCAAAACCAACCCCTCCCGTTCCCCCCGTTTTCTGGTAACCGACCGGTACCCCTGATATTGCTCCTTGTTGAATCGCACATCCACGTATTTCTGGGTTGCGAATGTGTGCGAGCCGCGAGTATGCAATTCGTGAAATGAAATTTAAACAATACCGCGGCTCTCCGCATCGGCCGAAGCCCGGATGGATTTCGCGGATGAAATTTACTTGCAGAATTGTCTGCAGTTTAATCTGTATGCTTAGCGTTACCCCAACCTTCCAACCCCGTTGCACGGAATTACGGAATACCTTATTTCGATCTGTCCTTCGTCACATCGAATGTTATTTACTTCGATTAATTCTTTTTGGAAATTGTATAATATATAATGCAATATAAAATAATCGAATACGTGATGTAGCTGAATATATCGTCGGTAGTTCTAGTGTTAAGTGTACCAAGTGGAAAATATTATTTACAGGGAATGCAGCATTACGCGAACTCTGAGAGTAAAATTTGCTTGAAATTATTCCGGTTTAATAGAATATTTAAAAGCGCATAGTGCTTGTTTGGCTAGCTACAAATTTGGTAATTCTTCCAGCGGAAATATTTGTTCAAATATTTTTATATTTCGTTGAACTATTTTAAATAACTTTATTAAGTCAATTGTGTTCTTGCATGGATAGACGAGACTCGGTTATGAATTACGAATGTAAGTCGTGTACGACTTGGTTCTAATCGATGTTAAAATATGTCTATGACATATGTATATATATAATAATAATGATTAAGAATGACATATTATTAAAATCATCGAAAAATGAGATAAAAATTTGGAAACCACTCACATTCGACGTCCACGATGATCCTCTTGCTGACCGACGGCGGGACGCCGTTCGTCGCGATGCATAGATACACTCCCATTTCATTACGCGTGATCTTCGTCAAGTTTAATTGCTCGCCATCGTACAAGTACACTGAAACGGAAGCGGAAACAGAAATTAATTCAGCTTGCTCGGCCGTGCAAATATAGTACTACGCGGGACAAACAGCCGCGCATTCGACATAAACAAGGATAAATTCGGATAAACAGAATCCAGAGATCTACATCGTTTCGTAAACTCAGGTTTTCTGGGTCAAATGGAAACGCTTGTTCACCGTGTTTCAGAAATAAAAAACAACCACTCCTCCAATGATAAACACTCCGGATACCCTTCGACTATCCTCTTACGAGTATCTCGATGATAATTGAAATCCGTTTGTGCTTTGTAACTTTTAATGCCCGATTTAAGCATCTTTGAAGGATTTCATCGATATTCCGCCAATTAAGTCGGATGGGATTCGTTTGCAGTTTTTTCATTCCTGAATTATTTACGATACATTCGTGTATCGTTGCGATATGCATTTTTCTGTGAACTTAAGTTTTACTAATGAAATGCAAATAATGATATCGACCATAAAATTTCAAGAAAGATTTTAAGGAATAAAAAGGCATTCCTGTATTTCCCCGACGCAGTGTTATGGAAACTAAAAGATTAGAGTTTCGAAAGAGAAGTAAAAAATTGTAAAAAATGTTTTATTCTACATTCTGAATGTAAACACCGAAGAGTTTACTGACCTCGGTTTTCCGATGTAATTCAAGCCCCTTTAGAAACAAGGCAAAATCCGTGTTAAACGGCGAGCAGAAATCGTGCGGCAGCACGAGTTAAGCGAATCAGCGATCTCCTCTTTTCACGGTACGTTCATAAATCTTTAGTCCGGTTTATTCGAGCTTTACTCGCCTTCTAGTCGCGATCAACCCCTCGGCCATTAGCGCGAACCCGACGATGTTTCTTTCACGAGACACACACCCTGCCAAACTGCCTTTTCGCCTTCATCAATGTTCGCCATTCCTCTCGCCCAAAGGTATTGATCGATTATCACCAATTATTCCAGGAACATTCATATTTTGGTCCACCCGAAAAATCTCGACGAGGAAAACCCACGAAATGCACCGTTGATTATAATTACGTGCAACGAAAATATGGTAAGTAAATTTTTATAATAAAATGCGGGGATTCCCCGTTTAATTTAGTCAAGCATAGCATAGCTTATCTCCAATTTCCTATAACGCGTGACTTATTAACTGCATTATACTGGAGTTTACTATGTTAACCGATTAGAGATTAAAGAAATGAGCCTCGATGAACGTGCGCCTTTGATCGGTGTATCTGACGAGTACCGATACGATTCCGGTGAAATATTAGCGACAGTTAGATAAAGGGTCTTTCGATGGAGAATTAATCTCGACGGTAGATACGCGGGGTAAAATAAGGGGCGGCTTGAAATTGCAATCTCATTCGACGCTTTATAACGGATAGAATATGTGTGACGAGTCCCTGATCCAGAGCCGGGTGTATCGGCCAGCACTCGATACAAGTTCATTTCGCAGCCGCTTCATCCGATATTAATGTATTCGTTTATAGGAAGCGGAGTGTTTAGGCAACTGGCTCAAAGCCCGGATGCAAATCGATTCGCTGGACACATCGACTCCGGTAATAACTACTTTCAAAGACGAGTTGGCCTGCAATTTTTACTCGGTTATACCATTTTTTCACTCAAAGACTAACTTTATCGAACGTTTCATCGATATACGATATAAAGAGGAAGTTCGGTATTCAGTAAAACTATGGGAAATAGTTGCAACCTGCACCTTCAATTTTATTCTGCCACTTATGAAATTATTCGATCAAAATCATGTCGATGATATGTGTAAGTTTGGGATAAACTATTTGAAACGTATATTTATATTTGACGTTTATTCGTAATTAATCCAGACATACTTTTCGAGCTTCACATCGGAATTGTTTTGATCCAACCTATACGTGACTATTCATATACGACCCTCCTCTACTTAAATCAACATTTACCTTTGCCCTCGTACTATAGTTAAATGATATTCAAGCACATAGATGCTATCGCCGAAATTAATTAGAATAAATTTGTACGTTGAAATATATCACGATCTCGATATCCGACAAATGCCACGATTATTTCGTCGCTTTATATCCGTCTGATCCAACACCGTCCATTTCTACTTTCCTCCACCGATTACCTCCAAAATCAATGACATTTATTTCCTCCACAAAATTACCAGAAAGTATCCAGAAAATATCGAAATTGTACCTGAACATACCGTTACAAAAAGGCGAATTAAAATCGAAGGGGAGGAAGTAGAACACAGGTAGATTTTTATCCAGGTATCTTAATCGCGTTTAATCCCGGATATTTTAATGCATCACGACTCGTGGGAACAAACGTTCACGGATGGGGTTAAATAATATTAGATAGCCTCGGTGTGTGTGTATAGGTGTCTGCATTAAGGCTGATAGTATATCTGCATACATATGCGCTCACGTATCAGCCAGTCGAAAACTTAGGGAATGGTGCAGGAATGGAACGGAATGGAACGGAACGGAACGGTCAGGGTAGCCCGTCATGAATTTGTATGAAGCTTTAGAGAGGCTCAGATGCCCCGAAGCGCGGCTTTGCAGATGTTTGAACAGAAATTCCGGCCTTTTACGATCTTGCGGCTCGATGGTGCGAGGGAGATACTCTCATCCATTTCGTGGAAGGAAAAGAGAGAAATTGAGGGTGGATGGTGGATGAAGCAAGGCGAAGCTAGATACGAAAGACTCAAAAGAGCAACGTTGACGGAGACGATGAATCGCGATGAAACTATCCGTGACGAAATAGAAGCGAAAATTCTCCCTCTATGCGAGTGTACACTAGGATTATTAACAGATTCCGCTAAATAAGCATTCTCACTTGTGTCTCCTATATAAGGAGTTTAGAGAGTGATGAAGCGTTTATGGTAACTTTCGTGATAAGAAGTATCAGGGTTAGAGAGTGTTTCCTATATGAAGGATCATGGATGATAAAACTGAATTTCGTATTATAAATTGAATTTATGTTTCGATGGAATTCTGTGCGGCATAATTGGAAATGTTCGAGCGATGATTAAACGAATAAACAGCCGGATATTAATTTGCTCGAGTTATTAATGCGAATCTTTTTTGCGTTCGGCGCGAGTGACTTTGATCGCGTCGTCGTTATTGGTGATATTACGATAACTCCAACTCGGGATCCTGGTATAATTTATTGAAGCGAAATTAATTGTTGTTGGAAAGCGATTCCGGGGTTAGCTGATATTTTCTGTTTCCAGCTATTATCAATTCGCGTAAATACAGGCGCGATTAATCAAGGATAACATTTCGATCGGCTTCCGTACATTGATTCCTATCGCGATCCACCTGCTTTGCAGTGTTCGACATTAAGCAGCCAATTGCGCGCGATATCGTGGAAGTAAATACGTGCCGTTGGAATCAATGTTATATTAATTCAATATATTCCTGCATCGTGCCAAAAAATATCCATCATCGAAAATTAATATTAATAACATCAGGATGATCATCCATTTCCAAAGTACTCACATCCATATTTTCTAGCATTTCAACGGAGAAAATATTTGGAATACTTAAATAATTCTGTACCCTAAAATATTGTATTTAAAGGGACATCATGATTCTATTGAAAACATCCCTAACATCTCTATGACATTTCAACAAAAAATGTCATTTGTATGTAATCAAAAGACAATCGAGTAATTAGTTAATCTGATTGAGACGAGTGTGGAGGATGTGCAGCAACAACATGGCGCATTAGAACGCATCGCAGGATAGTCAAAGGACGATTAGTGTCATCGTGGTTATGAGCCGTTCCACGTGGTTGAGGAACGATTAATTTTCAGGCTTACCGGCAATTGACTCCGGTTCTCGTGTTCGGCGAGCCAATGACACACGTTTAGGATGCCTCACACGATTTGGATATCGCGACAGAACCGATTAATTTCGTGTCTCGCGTCAAACAGCATCGACAATAATATTGAATTTAATTATTATTCTACGTACGGTACTATATTTTGAATTAAATTGAAGGAATCAAATATATCGCCTAAAATCACATACCTCGATTTTGTCGTTCATAAATATTCAATAATATTTGAATGAAATTCATTCTAGAGTACAAATAAAATAAATACGATTAATATTTGTATTTCTTCAGGAAGAAGCAGTTCCTTGAAAATGGGAGTCTTATACATTGTATTAGCAACGATTCCAGATAATGTATTTTACATTTAATAAGAGTCTCGATTTAATTAACCGGCTTATATCCTCCCGTGAAATAATTGATCCGAAATTAAATAAGAACTTCATTGATTATTCGATTATCATCGACTCCGACGAGCAGAATCCTACTCGACATCCAGATTCAAGGATAAAATTGATCCCGTCGACAATAAAATCACTTTGATCCTCGTTCCGCGGAGAGAAACGGCTTGGAACGATCGGTTCTCCGGCGCGAGTCTTCGTATCAACTTTCTTGTCGCGATTCATCCCGTAGTATCGATAACTTTTAACGAGGCTATAACTTCACTTGGAATACGGGGATGCAAGTTTTCGCTTTGCACACCGTCTAACGTTTCCTTCCATTGCGCTTCCGAGGATCGTTTCTATATAGAGACGTACATACACATGTATACACGTGACCTGCACACGGATAACTGATCCGGATGGTTCGTTGTACGTGATTGTATAGAAACGATATTAGATATAGAAGCTCGTTAGATATCGCGAGGATTTCCACGTCGTCGAACGACTCGAAAGTGCCAGGCACAGTGAGAGACAACCTTACGCCGGCACTTTGTCCACCTTCAGGCAAAAGCCAAAGTTTCAGAGGGGAAGTTCAGACTGAATTGACAGAGACACGGTAATGTCGCTAATGGGCTTGTTAATGTTGCATCGAATTTCAAATTCCTTCGTCTGATTTCGATGCTGAATATTATCCACATAATATTATCTGTTTCCGGAATTGACAATCAAATTGATATACCTTAACACTAATTACTCGAAACAATGTAATATGCCGTGATACGATACGCGTATAATTAATCCGATATCCTATGCTGTATCTTATTTTTTTCTCTGTAAGGTTGACATTGAATTTTTTCAAATACTATTGATTATTATTTAATAACAGTTTCAAGACGACTGTATGGAATAGGAATAATTCAGGAGCTCGGAAAGACTAAAACTTTTGTATAAATCTAATACTTATTTTCGTGGGAATTCGTCGATTATTGATATTGTTATTGATTTGAAATATTATTGGATATTTATATAATGCATTTAAGAATATTTGTTACCGCAGAGGTAGCTGAATGTTTGTAAATAAAACGGATAAAGAGAATCGCGTAGTTATGTGGTTATTAAAGTTGAGAAAGTATTTATCGCGCTTCCATCGAGGAATGTTTCGTCAAAATGAAGTAGTTCCGTAAAGTTTCGGCTTAATAAATTTTTAATGATTTACAAGCCTGTAGCGGTACTTGTTAGTCCAGCTGGAGGGCAAACTTCAAGTTTCCGAGGAGTAGTGATAATCCAGTGGAAGGTCTAACGGAGGTAATAAACTCGTTAAGGCTAAATTGAATTCAGAATTCCGCCGTGGTACGGCGATAATTAATAAATTGTTTCTCTATTCTGATTCATTAAGATAAACTTAATAGAAGATTTAGCGCCCTACAAATATTTCCGACATAGTTTTCTCTGAGCTTCCAGTACAGCGGTAATCCCACGATCTTAACTTAAATTCCATTTAAATAATGCCTAGAAAATTATGAGTAATGAATTCGATAAAAATTATGATATTTGCGAATACATATACATGTATGCGGGATACTTCCTATTAAAATATAAGGATACAGGCAAAAGATGTAGTCATATTTATGTACATTTATATAAATTTATATAAATTTATCACACGAATAAAAACAATTAAAACAAATTAAAACAAAAGGTATAATTAAAGAACTCTCTAAACTTGGTTCTTGAAAGACTGAATAGAGCCCATAAAAAGTTTAATTCGCTACAATGATAATATATTACATTAAACCGTAGAAAAATTCTTCCTTCAACTTTAATTAAAATACTTAATTAATGAAATAATTCTGAACCGATTCTTGACAAAGTGACAACTCGAATATATTCTATTATCGAATAATGGCTACATAAAGGAAAAACGGCATAAAAATGATTATGCTTAAATTTTCAAACGACCACAAATATGAATTGCACCGCAATCAAATTCTTTAACAAAATGCAGTGTCTGATTTTACAGAAAAGAATCTCATCGCATTGAAAATAATTATCAATGAACCGAACCACGTGGGTTTTATTAATCAGCGTATTTATGAATGTCTCGTACGAGACTTATTAATAAGAAGGATTGAATATTTAAGTTTAAAGCGACGGGAATGAAATGTCGAAGAAAGGAAAGACTTTCGTCGCATTCAGGAACCTACGAAAACCTTTAGTGGGTTTTATCCGAGGTAAGGTTTCCTTATTCCAAGGGCTCTTTGACGAGTAACGCTGAAAAACGATGTGGCAAGGCGAGTAAGATGATTTTACGTTTCTTACGTGACTTTCACCGTCCGTCCGTCGGGAAGTCCTTTTTATTTTTCAAAAAACCCGCGACCTCTTCACCACGCGCTCGTGCACGCTTTCAAAAAGTGGGACGCTTTAATTAGCAGAAATTAGTGCAGCAAAGAAAAAATTCAAGACGAGCGGAAAAAAGCCGTGGGTTGGTTCCTCTTCTCCCTACTTACGAAGGACGCCTGGAGTGGCTGCGTCGGCTCTCGGTGAAATTAAAATTATTTATTCGCTCTTTTACCTTCTTTGCCATTCACCGCGACAACTTTTACCCCGAAATCTAACCAAACCAAGTTACTATTGCAGCCGCCTTTTACGCGAATGTTAAACATTCATCTTCACTCAGGGATTTCACGGCTGGATAGAAAGATATATTTCTAGGGAAATACGAAAATCTATGTAATAATTGATATTACGTGTTACGTATAATAATAAATCAATTCTTTCATCACCTACAACTTTTTATTTTTTTGAGTATACTTTATCTCTTTTTCTCGCTGAATCGTGTTCGATAATTTAAGCTGCAGAAACATCGATGTTAAATTACAACTGGTTTACCAAGTATTGTGCAAAAATAATAGTAGAATGTTAAAGAATATTATGTTTCAATTTTGATGTTTAAGTATTTTCCTGCACTAACATCATAATACAAATCAGTTACTTTTTATTTCTGCCCTTGACGTAAAACGCAACGAATTTAAACATGCAAGCTATGTTATTTTAAGGAACCCGCAGAATAGGAACGAAAATACAGCATCAGCCGTTGCTTGGAGTTTCGGTAAGATACAAGTTCGATTCCTTTTCCTGTTTACAAGGAACTTGAAAATTCCTAAGAGAAGAGAGTACGGTTTCTCCGGGTTTCCTACCATTGGTCCTACCACCGATATAATTCAATTAATTTCGCGAAATAGCGGTCGTCGGTAGCTGGTACTTCCCCCTACTTGGAACCATAGCTTCCTGTATTATCCAGGACCTGGAAGGAGGAGGATACATCCAAGGATAAGGGGGTTCCCGCGGGCCTCGAATTCCGGCAACGATCGGTTCTGGCCCACGGTAATCTGCCAGATGTACGATTCCGTTCAAGGATGTTTACGTTCCCAGGAACAGGATGATGTTGAATTTCCAATAATCTAACATCAATCTCAAGCCACTATTCCTCCGAATACCGTCTAAGTAGCTTAACAGAGCTTCTTTCAATTCCAAGGTTGCTAAGTAATTTTAATGTCGAAATATGTCGACGATGGTAACTCCACTTTCTATGAATTACTTTGAAATTCATTTTCCGAGGACGATTTCAACTCGAATTCCCCGGTGGCCAGATATCCTGATATTCTTGGATAACAAGGATCCGAATACAGGATCGTGGGAGGAATAAGGTGGTACGTAAAACGTGACAATCCTGTGGGTTAATCGGCGGAGGGGGTGGGTGCATCCAGTGGAAGGACGTTGGGGTTTTGGGAGCCAAACCGCAGGAGTTCCGTGACCCTAACTCGGTGGTTGGTTCACGTGCACGTATCTCGCGAGCTAATGTCGCCACCACCTGGGACAACCTGACATTTTGACGCTAGGACTACTACGAGTCCTGGAACAGGACTCCTTACAAGGATGGGTCCACTCAACGTATATCACGTACCGGTTTTAATATATCTGGGTTTACGATGACATTAAGTCTCGCGGAAATCTTGGTCGTGTTTTGTTTAAGTAAACTTTTGTGTTTTAAGGTAAAAATTATGAAGATAAAGGTATAATCGAAAGAATTCAGATTATGCCTGAGATTCAATTAATAACCGGGAAGTATATGACAATAATATAATATATTAAAATCGGAGACAAATATTTCTCAGACACAATTCTAAGAATTTAAGAGGTGGAACTAAGTTCGTGGTTATTTTTAAACACAACTTATTATTCGCACAGAGATTATTGTACGGAAATAAAATTGTATAATTCGATGCACGTATGGTTTGAATTAATTCCATCGTCGTCCTTTTATGATATCCTTCGCCTGTAAGAGTCCTGTTTAATACTAGAAGAAAATCATTGTAAAGTGGAAGTATCTTTACTAGCCGGTGCATATTTCATGTAGGCACCGTGTGCTCGCATAATTCTCTTGACGCAGCCACTGGTTTCTTAGCCGTATTACGCCCACCAGTTTTACCCTTACGAAGGGTGAGAAGGAGAGAGAAGGGTGAATATACCACTGATGGACGGCATGGTTACTCGAAGCCAGTCCACCATGAATCTACCCTGTCCACCATAACTTTACACTTCGCGAAATCTAAGTAACTTCGGCCATTTCGCCTGATAATTTTATTACCCGCCGGTAGATGAGAATTTCTTTTATACGCATATTCATTTAATTTTCCACGGAAATATAACGTATATTATAATAACGGAAATTTGATTTCTATATTAAAATTTATTATTCCTAATTCTGAGAATTTCTTTTATATGCATATTCATTTAATTTTCCACGGAAATATAATGTATGTTATAATAACGAGAATTGGATTTCAATATTAAATTACATTTTTAATTCATTCCTACATTTTGTTAACACTAGAACTATCGAATGTATACTTGGTTTTACTTAAATATTTATTTATGTATAAATTATGGCTGCAGGATGTAAGTTGATTAATCGAATTAATTATGCATGGTACGTACGTGAAGTAACGGTATATAAAATCTTGATTAATGTGTCATTAAATATTAGAATAATTTTATTCAAAATCAAGGACCCACAATCTTGACTGCTTTGGTAATTCTAATGTTAACTCCCATAGAAAATTATATTTCCTTCAAAGTACACGTTTTCGAAAAATTTATAATTAAGTGCACAAAATCTTATGGTCGGAGATGTATATATCTCACGAAGGGCCAAGAGTTGATTAATCTCTGCAATATTTAAGAAGATCCGAGTTTCGAGGAAAAAGCTCGGGGTTTACGAGACTAGTTTCACCCTTCTCCCTGTAAACTCCCCTCGATAAACTTCCCCTGTTTGCATCGGGATATTTCTATGGCTTTCTTCCCACATAATTGTTGCACGTGACTCGTATATTGGTGATTAAAGTATCAGAAGGGTGGCATTGCTGTAATTGCATTACTAATAATACCGGCTCAACAAGAATTCGCTAGTTTATCGTATTTCGGGTGGGTTAACTTCCGTGGTCGAATCCTGTTGGAGGATTCTTCCGCGGCACGGCAGGGAAATTCAATCAGGGAGTATTGGATCTCGATATTGAAAGAGGGTGCGAGGATTCTAACGCCATTATACTTCCCGATCTTCGATTCTCCCGTGTAATTACACGTTACTTTTCATTCGAATCACTCTATGATTAATATCGTATTCCAATGAAAGTGAAAACGATGCCTTTTTGTGGAAATATTATTTTTCCGACGTTATAGTATCACGCTATATCCATATTGTATTGTTTACTATATTAACACTAGCACTGCTGAAAATATACTCGATTATACTTATACATGAATTTTTATATAAATTATAGTTGGAGGATACTAGTTAATTAATGGATTTAATTAAAATAGCGAACCAGACTTTGACTGAAATCAGTCAATTATAATTATTTATGGATTACGTTATACAATTATTTGTATACAATTTTAATTCTTTATATCGAAATTGAAATATTATATCCGAATCTAATTATACCACAGCGAGTGAATAATTAAATCGCTATTAGACAATCTTGATGGTACCTTTCAATTACGATCATAAACTGAACTTTTAGCCCCAAGATATTCTAATTAACTAATAAGTTAAAGCATCTAAAATTGCAAGCACTTAACTAGTGAAAGGCTTAATAACTTACTAATTTTCGACACCTAGAAGTGCTTAAGTTTTCAAATTCGTTATCGTTTTCATTGTAGTCGAAGAAAGGGCATGTTATGAAAATCGTTCGTCGACTATTTATTCGGGAGAATATAATGAACGATGGTAAAAGTGACGTCCGCGCGATCGCATTATTAATAATACAGCAATATGAAAGGTTTCCTACGGTTTATCGAACTTCATTGTATTAACTGGCTCAATGATTCCACGGGGAATACCGCGCGGGTGTCCGTGCAATTTCGACCCCGGCATCAATGCTCAAAGGTGACAAATGATGCGGTAAAGCTGGATTATAAAAACGATATAATTTCCAACAGTTTCCGGATCGAGTAAAAAAAAAAGGATAAATTTGCTTTAACTACGTGCATCATTCGTCCGAGAATAAAAATGATTTATTAGCGCCAGGAACTCCGGGGATAATTATAACGGTGCATATAAATCAAATCTACTTTTAATTTCGATTTGAACGAGCGATTCACTCATCCTAGATAATTAAACGGAGATATTTCTAGAAGATAATACTTGTAGGCCACGTCAGTAAAATATACCGTGAAACCACGCGAACTTTTTCGTAATAATGTTTATAGTGTGTACAGTGGAGAGTAGTAATTAGGGAAATTATCGAATATCCGCGTTATGACTGGCATTCGACGAAGGTTAAAAAATGAGCACAATGTACGTCGAATTATTTTTATCGATGCTCATTTACGAGTGTAGAGACCGAGGAAATTGTTCCGGTCTAATAATGAGTACCGTACGAACGGTTAATTGCGGGTCTCATAACGAACCGACTGAGAGAGGACTTATGCAGTTTATCGTACTTTATTACTCGCCCGACAAATGGGCATCCTTTTTTTACTTGTAGCCCTTTATAGTTTCCACGAAGCCTTAACGACGCAAGTTCATCGCAAAGTCGATAAGTACTCATAATACCAAACGTAATGAAGATAATGCAAACGCAAAACTTCACGATAATTAATTTCGAACAAATTTCATCTAATAGTTCGGATAAAATAGATTCAAATGGAATTTCCTTCGAGTACGTGGAAGTATCAGGAATCATATTCGAAAATTTGCGGGAGGTATTTAATAAACAAATTTAGCTGGAAATATTAAGTTCTACTAAATAGTGTTACTAAAAGGAAGACTGCTTCATTGTAAAAATAATGTTGCGATTAAATATTGGGATTATACGAAATAGTTTTAATGTTGCTGTTAATTAAGCAATGTGTATGGAAAATAATATTAAATCATTAGGGAATCGAAAATATTTTTCAACTCGTTTACAATCATTTTAAAATGACATTATCGAAAGAAATTGTGAGCTGAAATTAATGAAAAAAGTACAACGTAATCATTTTGTTTGATATGTTACTCCATTATTATTAATTTATTAATCTCAAGTTCGAAATTCAATCGTATATTACGATGTATAAGTAATAAAAAAAATTTGCGGAAGCTCCCCCGTTGTGTAGTCGGGGACGTCGGGACCCCGACTGTGGATAGGCAGCCATGTTTTTTTACCTACATGCCCTTTAACTTTTCGCGGTTGCGCAATAGTACTGACCTACCCCAACACTATACCACTCCGCGCTCCATCCCTTACCCTCAGTCGGGGTCAAGCCGTCCCCGAGTTCAGGACGGGGGGTCTGTCGCAAATTTTTTTTATTAACTCAAAATCGTAATATACGATTGAATTTCGAACTCGAGATTAATAAATTAATAATGATGGTGTAGCATAGCTCTTAACCTTGTTATTCCCACTGCAGACAATTATATTACGAAGTGTAGGCGATTTAAAATAACGTATTACCGGAACAAGTGGAATTGATCGTTTCATAATAGCAGGAAAATATTTAGTAGGAAACCTCTAATTACACGGTGGCACCCGTGCCACGTAAATAATTGCAAGACACGAATAACGACAGCCACTTTCATGGCGACCGGTAATTATTGCATTACTAATAATACGCGAGCGAATGCAGGCAAATGCAAGCGAGAGGAACTTACATAATTTGTCGGATTTCACCGAATTAATGGGCGATCCTCAACAATGGTACACATTTTGCATGCCGTTTTAAAAATTAATCTCCACGTTCGCCAGTTCATTTTACAACTAATTACACGTGTGTGCGCGTATACATATATTAATAAGCGTATTAATTTCAATATTGCAAAATCGTGTCGGGAAATTAATTTCACGTCAATCCGCACGCGAAAATTCATTGTGAAATATAAAGCTCATTTCTTTCGGCCTCCGTTGTTTCGGGAATAAAATAAACCCCTTCCCCGCGTCCTCGTTATTATTCCGAATGAAACATGAAACGTGTACGAAGAAATATGGTTTACATAAAACTTGCGATTTTTCCGGAAATCTGGAAATTTCGCCTCTGCTTTGTTATGAATTTAATTATGAAATAAAAGTTGTTAAACATACGCGTTGCACTTGGCATTTATTGATAGCATATGTCTATGCATTTCATAGTGATTTCTTATGATAATCGGAGATTTGTACAAAATTCTTTAATTCGGTAATCGGGGAAAAGAGTACTCGCTACTTTTCCTCGTAAACTTAAGACTGTAAAGTCGGGGCGATTTATTACTGGAAGAAGATGTTAGACCCGCGGGATTTCCAGTGACTCGAAAGTAAGACGAACTAAGAGGAACATCACCCCTTTGAAAATTACTTTCGACTTCGACTGCATTCCAAATACAGACGTTTTCCTTCGCAAAGTACATCGAACTTTCGACCGAAGAACAAATAAGAGATCGTAACGCGGAGAAACGAAAAGAGACTTTCCTAAAAGGCCGTTATTATCGTTGATCATCGAGATAATTAAAAAGTACATTTTATGTCGGAGAACAAAGTTCCTTCCAGAACGACATAATCCTAATATCTTATAACTAAAATACACTTCGATTATTAATTGAAAACTTTTTCGTGGATACCATATACATATCATTCGATTTCCAACGAAATAAATTCAAAGTGGTATAATAAAATCATATAGAAATTAAATCAATGATGGTATAATTGAAGTTCATTCTGTTGTCACTCACCCTTTTCATTGCGATTGATGTTTATACTCTTGCCATCCTCTCGCTTCCACTTCAACTGCGGCGTAGGATATCCATTGGCTTTGCACGTTAAAGTAATGTTTTGATTCTCTCGAACGGCCACCGTGCTCTCGGTAGACTCACCGTCCAAAATATTCGGTGGAACTGGAACAATAACATTACGGACGTCTTATAAGAAATGTTTATTGCTTACTCCAAGCGTGAATGCCCGTAGAATCAACATAATTGCGCGAATGAAAATAATCAGATAAATCTACGTGTAATTAATCGACGTAGAAAACTTGGATTCTCACCAACGACTTGAAGGAATCCCACTTGACTCATCATAGGATTGGTGTTGACTTGGCACATGTAATATCCTCGATCATTTTCTTGTACACTGTTTATGTGTAGCATCCATGTTTTTTGATTATCATGGGACACCGAAAACCTCGGCATTTTGACGACCACATGTTTGTGCACCGTGAGTAACATCTGCCTACCAACATGGAGCCACGCTACCTGCAACAATAAACGAATCAAATTTGGTTAATAAAACTAACGGAACACTAAAAAAATAAAGCGGAACGGAATTCGGGAAACTGAAGCAAAAGTGATCGGTAGTTGTACGACAAAGTGCGACACAAGTATCTTTCACTTTGAGAGGGAAAAAGAAATGAAATGCGACGAGGGACAGACGCGTATCAACAAATGTTGCAAACAAACATTATTACGAGGATATATTTTACGGTAGGGCGAGTTAATGTTCTCTCTAACTAAGCTCATTCCATGACAAAGCTTGTGCACTTTCGAGGATTTCTGGGTTAAACCACCCCGGCGACGGTGCACCCTGAACTTCTGCTCGGTACTTTTCCCACGCGCCACTTCTTCTTTTTCATTTCCTTGGCAACGCGCTCGAGGACGGTCCATGGTCCGCGATCCGCGTTCCACGGTCCACGCTCTCAACACGAAAGCTACACTTTTCCACATTTTTACTTTCCAGCCGTTTTCCCGTGTTTTTCAGGAGTAACTCGGTAACAACTACGACCGCTTGTTCCGTCGGATTATCACGGGTTCTTTACCCTCCGCTTACGATCCTACTACTGTAAATGTATCAGCGTGTTCCAGGATAATTCCTTCGGATAATTCTACTACTTTTTTTCAACCCTCTCAGGACTCGGTGTATTATGGCGTGGAAAGGGTACGCTGCTAGAAAAAAAGCTTGTATTTCCATGTCGTTCGGTAAGTGAGACCTTTTGTATCTTTTAATTAAGGATGAAGATAACACTGTTCAAGTACGCGTGTACAAAGTACAGCTCGTTTTTGATAATAAGTTTTTCCGTGGATTAGAATGCACACGAGAGTAATTAAGACTTCTATGGTCTTGTTGTATTTTTTAAATGAACCCTTGGTTGTGTATGTAATTAATGAAGGGGATAAGGACGAAGGCGTACGTTTATATAAATTCAAAGGTTTAATGAAAATTATTTGGTTTAGTTGACGTTGATTTAGTTCAATTTGATTGCATTTAATCAATTCATATTTTATCACATTATGGTCAAAAATTCGGTGACACAAAAAATGATTGACATTGACCAATATTGTCAAAAATTAAAAGCCGCCAAAATCGCTCCTACGTGGCCCAAATCGATGGTATATGATGCCTAATGATGTTCTAGGACCGATTTGGGTCGAAAGAAGTGGTTTAAAAATTTTTTCTGGCAAAAAAGTGGTCGACCCAAAATCGCAAAAATGTGAAGGGGTATACCTTCAAAAATTGTCAAAAATGAAAAGTCGCCAAAATCACTTCTACACGACCCAAATCGATGGTGGGTGGTGTATAAACATATTCTAAGGCGATTTCTGGTCGAAAGAAGCGGTTAAAAAATTTTTATTGGTCAAAAATGGGTCGAACCCAAGTTGAAAAAATGTAAAGGGGTACACCTTCAAAAATTGTCAAAAATGAAAAGTCGCCAAAATCACTTCTACACCACCCAAATCGATGGTGGGTGATGTATAAACATATTCTAGGACGATTTCTGGTCGAAAGAAGTGGTTAAAAAATTTTTATTGGTCAAAAATGGGTCGACCCAGAATCGAAAAAATGTGAAGGGGTATACCTTCAAAAATTGTCAAAAATGAAAAGTCGCCAAAATCACTTCTACACGACCCAAATCGATGGTGGGTGGTGTATAAACATATTCTATGACGATTTCTGGTCGAAAGAAGCGGTTAAAAAATTTTTATTGGTCAAAAATGGGTCGAACCCAAGTTGAAAAAATGTAAAGGGGTACACCTTCAAAAATTGTCAAAAATGAAAAGTCGCCAAAATCACTTCTACACCACCCAAATCGATGGTGGGTGATGTATAAACATATTCTAGGACGATTTCTGGTCGAAAGAAGTGGTTAAAAAATTTTTATTGGTCAAAAATGGGTCGACCCAGAATCGAAAAAATGTGAAGGGGTATACCTTCAAAAATTGTCAAAAATGAAAAGTCGCCAAAATCACTTCTACACGACCCAAATCGATGGTGGGTGATGTATAAACATATTCTAGGACGATTTCTGGTCGAAAGAAGTGGTTAAAAAATTTTTATTGGTCAAAAATGGGTCGAACCCAAGTTGAAAAAATGTAAAGGGGTACACCTTCAAAAATTGTCAAAAATGAAAAGTCGCCAAAATCACTTCTACACGACCCAAATCGATGGTGGGTGGTGTATAAACATATTCTATGACGATTTCTGGTCGAAAGAAGCGGTTAAAAAATTTTTATTGGTCAAAAATGGGTCGAACCCAAGTTGAAAAAATGTAAAGGGGTACACCTTCAAAAATTGTCAAAAATGAAAAGTCGCCAAAATCACTTCTACACCACCCAAATCGATGGTGGGTGATGTATAAACATATTCTAGGACGATTTCTGGTCGAAAGAAGTGGTTAAAAAATTTTTATTGGTCAAAAATGGGTCGACCGAGAATCGAAAAAATGTGAAGGGGTATACCTTCAAAAATTGTCAAAAATTAAAAGTCGCCAAAATCGCTCCTACATGGCCCAAATCGATGGTATATGATGTATAAACATATTCTATGATGATTTTGGGTCGAAAGAAGCGGTTCAAAAATTTTTATTGGTCAAAAATGGGTCGAATCCAAGTCGAAAAATGTAAAGGGGTATACCTTCAAAAATTGTCAAAAATTAAAAGTCGCCAAAATCGCTCCTACATGACCCAAATCGATAATATATTTTGTCTAAACATGTTCCTGGTAAAAAAAGTCTGTCAGACTTTAAAAAATTGTAATTTTGTTACTGATAATTTTAAAGCAGTTAAATGTTTTTTACAAATATTGTCAGGTTTGATAATAAGTATTAATAAGAATTTGCCGCGAATTAATTTCAGAAGTTATTATTACTTAATTGCTCCTTTTCAGGTGGCTCGATTATGGGAGTTCTTCCTTTGGCTCGTTATCGCTGCTTGAAAGTATCTGAATACTGAAAATGTCGTCGTTTCTAGTCTGCTCCGTTTTTCTCGCCCCCTCCCGTCACCCTATCCACCCCCTATGTTTCGGGTTACGGTAACTTCGTGGAATTAATTTGGGAACTCGCTGGGAGTTGGTTGGATTACAGAGGTTTACTTTTATCTTGGCTTTTTCGTCGCTCTTCCTCACCAGACTTTTCCACTGTCTACATTTTCACGGTGAAAAGTCCACTTCTCAAAGTTCCCTTAACATTTTCTACTTCCGTTGATATTTTTGTTCGTAAACCAACTCTTTTTGGTCGAAAATATTTCTCGTCTTTTACTACCGCAATTTCACTACCTGCGCGAAGATGATTTTTTTTTATTAAATATTCAAATCCACCGATGATTTAGTTAGCCATTTATTTGGCGACTGTGAGATTCTTTCTTAGTTCGTTAATGCGGCTTCAAAGTATTCATTGCTAAAGGACACTTCCTTTACTCTTTTTATCTCCCCTTTTATTTCGAGTCGTTTGCTTTGTACGAATAACTAAACAGAGACACTAGTCGAGTTCCTTGAATTACAGGACCGTTTCCTTTCTATTCTTACTTCTCCGAGGGGTTCGGTCTAATTACTTAACGACGGAAAAAAAATCAAAGGGATATAAATATACTTTAAATTCCGTACCTTCTTCGTACTCGTTAAGAAAAGCATCAGGCATATAATTATTATAATTATCCTCATGTAACAATCCCAAAATTAATTCCAATCTAACTCACCCTCTTAATCACGCTCCCGGTACTTAATTATCGCTTGCGAATGATTATACAGATTAATAAAATAATGTTAGATATTTTATTAACCGATCCATGTGATTATAATTTTTTTAAGCAAACGTTCTTTCACTTCTTCGATTGTTACAATTATATAACCAAATATATTCTACAAAAATGTTATACAATAATTTCAGACAGAATAATGTTCGAACATATAATTTGTCCGCGGAAGCTAAAGAGGAAGGGAAGATATCGATGCAATGTTCAACTCTGAATTCTTCCCAAATCCGCGGACTTTCGAAAGGAAGATGAAGATACGCGAAGAGAATTGTTGGCTTATGAAGAGGTAAACGAAAGTCAGGAAGTAAATCGCTCGACGAAGAACGTAGAAAAAGGAGTTCTTTAAAGAGCGGAGGGGTTTCTAACGAAGAGGTAAAAAGATGGATGACGGAGAGTCGAAAAGCTGTCGCCGCGGTAACAGGCATTCCTTTAGTCTCGAAGATCCTCGAGACTCATCAGGTTCTACTTCAGTTTCTACTCGTTTCCGAATCGCACGAAGGACGAGTCACCGATTCACCGACAAACCCACTCGCACCAACACATTTTTCAACGTATTTCCGGGACGAAAAATCCGGGAAGAACTTACCACCGGGAAGTCCTGAAAAGTTCTCGAGTTACGAGATTACGACATCAGCATCAAACTTCGGCGTCGTTCCTCGCTTTATTTGCATCCTTGGATTCATTCTACTCGTCCTTTTACCGCGATCCTTTTTTCTCTCTTGTTCTATGGTTTTACTCCGGTTTTATTGTTTTACGTTTCAAGTTATTGCGGCCTGATTTAACTTCCACTCTTTATACGTCGAGCTGTTATACCATCCTTTATGGTAAGAGGAAAATGATTAATCATATATCACGATAATATTATAGTTCTTTTTCTACGTATTTTTTAACGTCTCTGAAAGATTCGACATTTTTATTTTATATAATTTATTTGATGATAACGTATTATACCCGGTAATGAAATATAATGAAACACCGCTGGATCGATTATTATCGAAGTTGGTCCCGGTCGATCGAGCTGATATATTGCATCAATTTAGTGACAAATATTTCTAAGGATAAACCATGAACACGGGGGAACAGCAAAGACCAATGCAATTTCAGCATAATGAAATTCCGTAAGACGTTCGATAGACGAGACAATGGAGTTTCCTCGAAAACCAAGGATTACTAGGAGTTAAGCTTCAGTTTAGTCTGCCTCGATATGATGTTCCTGGCATCTAACTACCAGCTGATTTGCTTGTTCCATTTACTCCTTTGATCCTTGCCAGGATAAACCAACAGAAACGAGGGGAGATCGATTAAAGGAAACCGGTTACTCTTTTATCCCTCACCGATCACCTTTCGTAATTCCCCCTTATTTCTTCTAATTAATAATCCAAGAAATGATACAGTTCTGAATATTATTTACACCGAAATCGTTCGTCGTAATTCAGTAATATCGAAAAGTTCAATTAATTAAATGTCAATGGATGTAGTTTTAATATGCTTTATTAAACGACCCAAGTACTTTCGATCGTAGTGTAGATTCGGATCGAAAATTCTAAGTAAGTCCACTTATTAGTTTCATATTTTTCGAGACGATAAAGTTGGCCCTCGATGTATATGTCGAATTATATTTAAAATGAAATTTCTGATAGATCGCGGTTTGATTGAGGGGAGAATAAAAGAGGAGATGAGGGAGAGAAGAGAGGAGATTCCGAGTGTGTACCCAGACGAAGTATTATGTCAGTCTTAAAAAGTATCAGAGAAAAGCTCTGGCAGCTTGCAAGAACGATTGAAATCCCTGGCAGTGGTTCAAAGTCAGTCTTAACCGCTGCCATGAAGAAGAAGCCATTATATATCGCTAACAAGTGTCATTACCTATTTAATTAATGAACGATCTTTCGCAAATTAATAAATGCTTTTCGCGATGAAAGACCGATTGGGGGAAACTCAGGGAACATTTTTCTTTACGATTAAAAATATTGAATATTATTCGAGGAAGTGCCGTAACACAGCTTTCGACTACAAATCGAGAGTCGTTTCGCTGAGTGACTTTAATTGTCATTCGTCAGTCAACGTCGTATTTTACGTATATATCTAGTCACGTTTTAACTAGTCGCGTTTAATGTTGCAAATTCTGCAGAAATCCTGTGGAAGTCCATGTTTTTCAATTACATTCGTAATTACTTTTTAATCCATCCACTAAGAATGAAAACTTACGATAATTAAAGTGTCCCTTCACTCTTCATCTACGACATATAAATCCCAAAGGATTGAAAATCAAAATTCCACGAATATCTCGCGGAAAGAGGCAGGAATAGAATAACGTAAAAAGAAAATAGAAAAAAGAGTGGCGGAGGAAAAAGGGGAGAATAAAGAACGTGGAAAAAGATAATCGAGAGGGTGGAGGGTATAACGAGGGGAGACAGGGAGAGTGGAAATAGAGAAACAGAGGGAGTCGGAGAAATGTCGGACCCGCTAGAATTCTGACGGGTGGTTGGCATTTAGTAGCAGGGTGGACTGCCCGTTTTAATCAACTTTTGCAAAAATATTCCTGCCTGGAGTCATTAGGCCGAGCCTGATTTCCCACAAGGTCACTCTTATACTTTTCCCTCTCGTCCCCTCCCCCTTTTCCTGTTTAGTTTTAATGTCGGGATGCCACTTTGACGAGTGAAATGATGCTGACAGCTGGTCCACGTTGAATTACAAATTTTCTTTAACGCAATTCTTATTTTTTTATAAAAGAATTTGAATTCCCAACCGAACACCGTCCGCGGATGTAACTTCCAGTTTGGAGGATGGCTGGGTTACAAATAATATTTAAATATTGTAAATTATTTCTATATTTCCGTTTCTGTAAATATTATTTTCATTTACTATTGTGATAATATTTCAATGTTATTTGTAATTCTGCATCGAAATTGTTATAATTGGCTCGATATTAATAAGGTTTTTGATTGCGAGAAGTTTTATCGGGACAATGGACTCGAAGGTTTCACGAAAATATGATTCTAAGGTAAAAAAAATAAATTTCAGTGGAAGTAGACGTTACGATTTTACAAACGAGAAATCTGGGCACGGTTTAAGTTAAGGGATTTATTGGCTTGGTAATTAAAAATAATTTTCCTGATTGAGTGTGAACCTGCCGGGCACGATGGCGCCGACACTTGACAGACACACATACGGTAATCCAGTTAGCGAATTAATTATTAAATTCATTTCCTAATTAGGTAATTACCGAGAGCACTCGAGCGCGCGACCTTAACTTCGAGTTGCTTTGCAGAGCTTATTTGCTGGCTTTCTACTTTCCGTTGATTAACTAATGTTTCTTTAAATTCCTTCACACCGATTATTTACACTCTCTTTTTTAAACTCTTTTTTACTACATTTCATAAACAGTAATATAATAATATTTCCTCGGCATTTAATGGAACGAATCAACTACGAAATCAATTGGGAAGCCTCGACAGACCTGCATCGAAGACAAACTTTTAATTATGTTTAACGTTTAAGCGATTCCTCGAAACTCGCGGATGCCAGAAATAAATTATAATTCTTCAATGGCCGTGCGAATGAAATCCCCGAGGTTTAAACGTCGCTAAATTAACAGTTAATCCCAGATTTTTTGTAAAAGCGCGATATAATGAAACTCGACGTGGGTTCGTTCGATGTAAAGCGTGGGCACATTTACACGGTGTCCTTTGCACGCCGTTTTTTCGTTGGACCTCGTACAATTCATCCGGCGGGAAAGATCAAAGAGTTTTATTGCGCTTCCCCGGCAGGCATCGTGTCGGCTTCCTGGATAATTAAATCCAGGAAAATGGACGAAGTCCTACGATTTCTTCGAGTTATCCCGGAATTCTGGCGCAGCGGTTGGAATTTTCATCCGTTTTTATCATGCCGATATATTTACTCGCAACATTTCCCCGCTCGCGAACTCGCGAACTCTCGAACTCGCGAATTTGACCCCTTCAGGGCTGAATTTTTAGTACCTTTACTCGAACTGTGATATTTAAAAGCATAAAAGAAGCGCTTATTATTTATCTTGTGACAATTTGGATTTATTTTCTGGTTAGAAAATGTCGCGAATCTTATTGCTTCGATTTCGCGGTCAATCGATTATCTCGTAACGCAGATATAAAACAAGAGGAATAACGATTTGTAAAATCGCGAACTCCAGGTACAACGTATCTAATAAATTTATTTACCGAGGTAACCGTTCAGGACAAATGTTATTTATTCCGATATAGAATTCCGGAATACGGAATGCATGTTGAATGCAGCTAGGCATCGATATTGCATCGCGATCGATGCATTTTCCGAGAACTCGAGTGCTCGGCAACCAGAAACGACTTTCAGGCCGTGGAAGTGGAAGACATTCTTCCAAACCGTTAAGAAAACAACTTTACTTTTTCGTGAAATCGACTCGGAATTCCACAATCGCTTTATATCTGCACCTAATTCCTTATGTAATTCGTTAATCCTTATGTCGCGCATAATTACGATAAATCTGAAACTTTTCTTACGCAAAACGAAAATCAATATTGTTATCAAACAATTTTCCTTTAAACCGTACATTGTCGATGCTCTACCAACATAAATATCTACCTAAAACATCGACGTTTCCACTTGCGAAGAAATGTTAGCGCAAAGTGTATCACTTGAAATAAAAACACGTTCACTTTGGAGTCCCGAAGGAACGAAACTCTGAGACAGCTCCGTGTAAGATTGTTTTAGAATGAAGTTCGAGAAGAATTCGAGGAGCAGCGTTATCTTGATTCGATGGTAGCTGGGAGGCGATATAACGGTGGATTCTCCCGTAGGTTGCGTTATCGTCTGTAAAGTTATCCGAGTCGCGGGGCGTAGCTGAGTAATTGGCTTCTCGTAATAAGCGCTTTTAAGCGGGTTCTCGAGTCACGTGCAGGTGCGTGTAGAACATGCGGTAGAAACGCGAGAGGGAAGTTCCAGTTCCCCCGGAACACGTGCCGTTGCCATTTACTACTCCACCGCTACTCAATCACGATCCCGGGACGTAATTGCACCGAATACTCGCCGATAACGGGATTTCGCGTTGCGATCTTTCCGCGACTGGACACGCGGTCCGCGGATCGTAATAAAGTATTATTACAATCCACCTTTATCTGTATCAACGGCACGATAACCGCAGCCTATTATCTAGTTAAGTAATATCACTGAATAAAATCTATTACATTCATGAGACAGATATTGCAAGAAATAATACAAAAACACCGTTCAATCGCGTGCTGTTACATCACAGTACCATAAAACACGGTAGAATGAATTACCGATCTAATGTTCTTTTAATCTGCATCTCTCTCGCCGTGGAAAGCGTATTCCGCGATAATGGAAAGCACCGTTCTCTGACACTTTGCCGATGAAGGAATCGGCAGATAGCGATCGGGAGAAAAACAAAAGTGCCCGGAGGAAAGTTCGCAGTACCGGGTTCGACGAAGTCCGAGGATTTATGTACGTTTACCGGATACGTGTATACTCGTTTCACTCGTTTCAGTCGGAAAAGTGCAGGGCTCGTTATGGCAGACGATATATTCGTCGGTGAGTTAAGGTTGATCGGCTGCAGGCTACAGGATCGGTTGTAGCTGCATTCTATCCGTGCTCCCTTACGGGACAACTGATGCGTTTCCAATACTGGTTACGTAACAGTGGTCCTCGATGCCGTCGGGGAATACCGATCACGAGAGCCGACTACCAAGATAACGGTGAAGAATATTTCCGTGCGGATTACACCTCGCCAAGGAAACCCGCCGCGTGACTTCAATTGCCGATAATTTATTTTATTTCCGTGAGAGTACAAATTTTCTTGTGTTTTCTGAGTTTGATAAACGTGCCTTTCTCTTCTTGTATTTGTCGTTTTTATGGGACATGCGTGGATATTATAATATGAACGCGAGATTTATTGTAATAATATTTGATCGTCCTAATTGGAGTATCTGCGCGAAAAGTTGAGAAACGAATTGAAAGACGAGTGAAATTTGATTTGTGTGCTTTAATAAAATGCAATCTGGAGTAATTTATAATGGCTTTGTCTAAATAACGATGCAATGTCCGCGATAACGTTTATTATTTAATAATGTTATTACGTAATAATAAATTCCTGTGCAGGGGTTATATGAGAGAACATTCCTGGCGCATACTGCATTTTCCCGGAGTGCGTAGAACGGCTAAAATTCGTCATAACTTTAACATGAGTAATAGGAACGAGACGATGTTTAAAGAGGAAGAAAATCGTCTCAAAGGATCCCGCGGAAATTGTTTCTCCACTAAGGATGACGTATCCTTTATGCATCCTTTTAGGATCGTTAGGAATTAACGATCAAAGTGCATTATTTTAACGGTACTTTAATTAACTTACCTCCTCTTCGGAGGCTTACAAAAACGCGTTATTTTGAATGCACGTATTATAATAATTATAAACCACCTCTCGGTTCTAATTTCTACCAACAACATGATATAAGATAGTTTTATCTTTATAATTATAATATCGTAAAAGAACACATGCTAATAAATTAAATCGATGATTAAAGTTTGAAATAAATTTCTGACAAAAATCGCAGCGAGATCTCATTTTTCTTTCTCATCGAAAAATAATGAGATTCCGTGGAAAAGTTTGTCTAATTTTATGGGAATAAAATATTAAATTGGCGGACTTGTTTGCGGATGTTATTACCTTATAATCTCCAAGATTCTCTACGGCGCATGGCAAATTGACGTCTCTCCCCAATGGCACCGTCACATTTGGTATTGGCTCGGCAAATTTTGGCGGATCGGAAAGAGCTGAAACAGAAAAATTGGGAAAATTTGTTAGCGCGGAACGAAAGTCACTTACAAAGTTAACAGTAAAATTACCAAAGGCATAATTAAAAGTGACGGATCCACGGTATTTCATAAAAATATTCGAATCCACTTCATCTGATATTCCGCGACTCGCGTTGCATAATAAACTTAATTAAATGAACTGATTTATTTTCGCCATTCGTCCTTATTTTAAAGGACGTACACGTAATTATTTATTATTATTTCCACTTAAGGTTAGCACGACTAAATTGTAATTCGGGAAGTCGTTTTAAAGTAGGAAACCGGATGGATTTCGATCGGTCCATAAAACTAATAGAAAGGGTAAATCGGGGAATCGATAATCGTTGTCGATCAAGCCAGAACGGCGAAGAGAGAAAATTGGCGAGGTTCGTGGTGATTCGTGAATTTTTCATCTTGAAACGGTCTGGCCGTCGCAGCGTATCGCGGTCGACGATAAACGAGACCCATCCCAGGATAAATTAGTAAAAAAACGATTATTCGATTCCTAGACTGCTATTGTGTCAAGTTGAAAATCTCTTTAAAACGACTGAAATTTTCAACGATTTTTGGCGCACTCTCAAATGTCAACATGTCTTTTAACATTCTACTCTAACGCAGCTTTTATTTGCTTATCCCCCATCGGACACTCGTTCCATTCAATTTGAAGGACAGTTCGGCTATTGCCAAAATTATTTCGAATTTTATTTTTACTACCATCCTGAGCGTCTGGCTGCAAAAATTCGATCTACCGTTACATAAAATTATTACGTAGAAAATGTGATTTAAACGTGACGTCATTCAAGAAATTCAGGTATAAATATGAAATTCGAAAGGAGGAATAATTTTGCGCGGACAAAAATACGGGGACATTGTATTTAAATATCGCGAACACGGTAGACGCGTTTGAAATTTAAATACCGTGGTAAATTGTCGTGCATGTTCGAGAGAGTATCGCTGGACCGTTGCGGAAAAATGCGGCGAACCTGATTTCAGTTTTGATAAACGCATAACAATCCGTACACCCACGAAATTACATTACACGTTCGGTGTTCCGGGTTTCGAGGGTGACCCCTACAAAAAACCGGAAGTGCCCAGAAAAATCTCTATCGACCTGGCACGTGCCACGTTACGAATGCCTCGAAATTTTCAGGAAATATCGCAGTACACACATACATACATACAAGTAAAAAGAGAGAAAGCATGATGCAAGGAGTTCTTGATTCCGTGCGAACACATACACGCGCGACACTTCCTGTTTCAAGTTAAAAGCCTCGGTTATCGTATTTTCGATATTTCGATGCCTGTTCAATATCCGGTTGAAAAACGCTTCGGCCCGCGAGTTTCCGGAAACTCTTTCATTGCTTTACGGACCGAATTGAATCAGATCAATGGATCGACGGGCCACGGTAATTCCCGTCGATTCGCCAATCGTTATTCTATTTAAACATTACATTGATAATAGCACTATTATATCATCGGCAATTGAAATAAATCGATGGTAGCTTTTTCCATGATTGCTATGTCCACCGGAGTGTATAATAATCTAATAACAATGTTTTTGTGGGTGGCAGGGAATCGTATCGGTTTTGTGATCTTTTTGATTAAACTTATCGATGAAGGGACTACAGGCGTGATACAATATTATTATATGAATATCGTTTATAATATGACGTGAATATGAATACTGATATAATCGTGTCGTTCCATTTATTGTTTTTGCTGTTTCCTCGAATTATATCATTTTTGTCAGAGCGGATCCTGAATTCTCGAGACGGGTTAAAATTACATCGGTTACATCGATAAATCAAACTTTCCCAAATGGCAGTCGTTCACTCGGGTTGGATAAAATCAACACAGGGGTCATCGGAAATCACCGCAGATATCCGCTTTCGTACACTCGAATCGATCGAGATGACATCTGGGAAAACGAATGACCCCGGTGTCTCGGAAGACCGAGAGGAAGAAAGCAAACCGGAAGAGACAGAGAGAGAGGGAGAGAGAGAAAGAGAGGTTGAAGGAAGTTGAAAGTGTCGAGAAGACCACTGGTCAAGAAATCTAAGGGGGAAAGTTTTCGAGATGGTTCGAAAATTCGAGAGCCAACCAAAGAGGATCGTCGGTTGATCTCTCGACCGGAAGGATGCAGCCGTCGTTTCCGTTCCAAGACGGTGTACCCGCCGGAAGTATACGTTGGAACTCGGAAAACTGGTATACCGAACTATCGATACTTCGAGACAAATTTTTTCTATTCGAAATCGCTATTGTGTTTGGGGAAATAATGTTTAGAAAATGGGACGAGTTATGGTTCCGACTTGTAATTCAGGTAAATTAAAAAAACAGTTTAATTACGTTTATATGATTGTATGATTACTGGACAATTTAATTTTTAATTCAAAATGCACCTCGATTTTAATGATTTTATCCATTTTAATTAATGCATTTCGTAATTATATATCCTGTTTACGTATTCGAGGATTGATTGCAATTTACGATTATAAGCCGATCCTGCTCCACGATCGATCTTACTTTCACCGCGGTAAAAGTTGTCTTAAAGCATTGCATGACAATCTCTTTATATATAGTTTGCACTGATTTATTGAAGTTTTAGTGGGAATTTTGATTCCATATATGTAGGATTCCCTTGTTTGCAGAATATATGTAATGCTTATTAAAAGGATAAAATAATTACATAATAAGATGTTTGTCGATCGGAAACGAAATGATGACTGCCGATTTCCTCCTTTCATGGCCCTGTCGTCAAGCCGCCTCGCTACTTTTTTTGTTTTTTTCGACGACGCCATTCTCATTCACTCATACACATGCATGCATTCTTTCTCTCTCATTCTTTCTTGCTCTGCACACTTCACATATATGGTTAAAACAAAAAGGTGAATGTAAAATATAATCGACATATTCGGAATCACGCGATTTCCTTGGAAAAGAACAGGCCTCGCCTATCCACGAGGCGCTTCGCTTTCTCGCGCGCAAAGGCTTGGCAGGTTCAGCTAGATCTGTTAGAAGTTACAGTCCTCGCGTTATATTTAGTCAGTCGTGTTACAACTGCAGAGGAAGCCAGCCGTCGCGCGAATTATTTGCACGCAAATAAAACGCAACTTCCGGCTGGCATCGTTAAATCACCGCGACGCGAAGATCTTCGATTAGCGAAATTTTTATCGGCCCAATTTCCAACGATCGAATACATGAATAAATAACGATCAATTTCACACGAATCCACGGAGTTCGACGGACTATTTTTTATTCGCTTTATCGTGATTTTGTGAATTCTCTGACATCCAGGAAATCGAATCGAAACATGTTCAATTTTGTGTGAACGATTTATCGCGGTGATTGATGCACGATACTTTTAATCATTTTTACAAACAATGCGGTGTTCAAATTATAAATAAGTGAATTATGAAAATGAATATCCATCGAGGTGATGCGTTCGAAATAAAAATATCAAAATAGTGCTGCAGGTTGCCTTGAAATTGTCTCGTCGAGGTGACTCACGGTTAAAATTGTAAATCAGTGTGACGCAAAGCACGTTGAATGTGTTCGTGAATGCTTTGCTGCGAGCAGAATCGATAATAAATTCTGATAATTGTCATCGAAAAAATTCCGTTAGCGGAGTGATATTAACCACGCGCTAAAAGTAGTTTAAGGCGTGTCCTATCGTGCCAGTAAATAATCTGTCAGTCATTTTTCCAATGGTACTTAAAATATTAACGAACCTGGTGAAAAGTGATCGGTCCAAAGTGTACCAGCGATATTCTTCGACACCTGACATTCTTACAATGTATTTGAACTTACTCCCCAATAATCGAATCAAGATAGAATCCGCGAATAATGAAAGAAAAGAACATCGTTATTTCGACGGAGACTTCGAGAGAGCGAAGAGTAACCCGTGCCAATTGAAGTTCGCGTATAAAAATACGCTTGGAAAATAAACCAAAAATAATTGAAATCCATCGTCGTACGAAGAAAAGTGATCCATTAATTTCATGCGTTACAACCGTGTTTTTCTTCCATTTATTTACGGATGTTTTCCTCATATTTTTATCGAGTCCGAAGTCAAGTGAAATATTTATTCTGGGAGGATCAATCGATGTGATTGAACTCTGTACATCGATACTGTGTCTTTACCTTGTTTTATATCTATTTGGAAAATAAATGGCAAATACTGATTTGCCGTTACCTTACTCGGTTACATCGAGTTATTCGTACCGTAATTAAACCAGCGTTTTAATCGATTCAACAAATACTGTTTAATTAATATCATCAATTATAGTAGGTGAAGAAGAATTCTTTGGCACATCACAATTCGGCGATTATAATAATGATATTCATGGAATAAAATATGAAGTCGATCGCGAGATGAAAGAAATTCATTTTAATCGAAGAATATGGTAGTTTATGAATTGTATATCGTTCTAAATTAATGAACAACTTTCCTGGATACGCGGAACAAGACGTTTACTTCCGGAGAACACTTCTCGGATCTAGTTTGTCAAGGATTCCGTGTATCCGAAATTCTAGGAGATAGAGTTTCAATGGAGGCATTCAAAGTACATTCGACTCGTTAAACCGAAAGCGGAACTTTCCATCTCCAGAACGGTTCCACGTGGGAGCCGGGGTTGGCTCCGGTCTCATTGTCGGAATGTTTTCGAGGATCTATTCAAAACTATATCTAAATTGCTAAAAGGAAGAACTGAAAGTGCTCTCGGTATAATCCAGCTCCTTGTCGGAGCAGATTTCCGCGGACGACACTTCTATATCAATTCTCCGGGAATGTCGAGAAACGTCTGAAAGCATATTTCAAAGAGCCACGACACACTTTCTTTCGAAATCTCCTTCGTCGAGACGCTTCTGAAAAGGAGTTCGAGTTGTTTTACTCGCCAAAGAATTCTTACGAATTAGGTTATCAACTTCTTCGGCCGGGAAAAAACCAGTTTTTCAATCTACCTTTGTCGCTAAAGGAACACATGACTCGACGCAAGAAGTTGCAGTTTATTTGATCGAGGAAGATATTAATCATCGCGTAACAATTTTTCCGAGAACTGGAAATCGAAGATCGACTATAAAAACGTATCGTTGTATCTATGCGTGGCACGTTAACCGGAAATCGCGATGAAAAGCAGACATTGTAACATCGCCTGTCGCTTAAAATAACGAGTGCGCGTGGGAAGTAAAAAAATCAGGAGAGTTTTTACGTTGCAAAGGAGAATTAAAGTTTTATATTTAAGGTAATGTAATCATAAGAAATTCTTCTATCTATGCTGCTATTGGCAAACGAGAATTTCCGTGTAAAACATTTTAATGTCGATAAAAACTGACGCCTTCGAGGAACGACGAGACAGTCGAAAATCACCGAGAATGAAAGCATGGATCTTCGGGAGATTCGGTTTGATCACCTTCCTGATCTCTACATTCTGCTTGTACTTCTTCGCCTTCTACTTCGACTTCAACATTCGGAATATCCCGATGTTCAGAACGATTATGTCGGGAAACGGATACGAAAAAACAATTGTAAACACCACAAAAACGATCCTCTTTTGGAACAGCATGTTCGGCGACCCAACTTTCTACTTCGGCGACGGGGACATTTTTCACGATTGCCCCGTCAACGATTGTTTCGCGACACACGATAGAAATTACATGGATTCCTCGAAATTCGACGCGATATTGTTCCACGGAAACGAGCTGGAACTGGAGGATCTACCGGAAGATCGGCAACCGGAACAGAGATATGTTTATGTGAATCTCGAGAGTCCGGAGAATAGACCATTGGTCAATGAATTTTATGAAGATTATTTTAATCTAACTATGACGTACAGACTCGATAGCGACGTCCCTTATACTTATGGGACCGTGGTAGATCTGGAAACCAATCGGATACTTGCACCACTCAGGAATACCAGTTGGACAAACTTTTTGAATAATAATGGTAAATTATATCCTCTGTCTATTTTCGGGAGAATTGTGAGAGTCAAAATATTCCAGTTACCATTATTTTCATTTATGGAAGTATTTATTTAGAAATCTGCCAGCCACTTGGTTTCTTGGTTTAAAGTCCGCCTTCTTATTATATTTTATTTTAATTTTATTCGATCACCGTTGGAGCTCCAAATTTGTATTTTTATTCGTGGAAGTCTCAGACTTCAGGAATATATTTAACCAGCCATCTAAAATTTCCACTTCGTTAGCGGCATAATATAAGAAAGCTAGTTTTCCTTATTCGCGTTGTGCACGTGCTACGAGATAAATTGGAATGGCTGGCTCGCGAGAAACTCATAACATGGCCGTTCTCTTATGTAACTCATAATCAAGCCACTGTGTAATTAATGCGTACCAACCGTATATCTACATCTCCTCGCCTATTCTCCGAAGAATGCATTATGTACCTGGAAAGAGTAATCCGAGATACACGTGTACTTCTAGTCGCTAGTCTTCGACACACCTGCCGTATCACGATTGAAATACTACAGCGATATGCAAAACACAGAGATAAAACATCTTCTTTTAAATTATGATAAGTGAACGGATTCCCGATAAGACACGCTTATAACGGTGCAAAAAACGTAAATCTGTCTAATATTTTTAGTTACTTGAATTTCAACTGGTACCAAAGATATGTTAATTTCAGATAATTATTCTAATATAGTAAATTATTATATATTATAGTACTCATGCTCCCAATAGCCAAAATGATTAACGTCATCAAACAAAAATTCGAGAAAATTAATTATTATGAAACTAATATCGGAATACTTTCAAAAAGTAGGGAGCTAATCACTTTGGCATTCGAGTGACTCAAATCATAATAGTATTCGTACGAAATTAATTCAAACAGGTATTCGGGAATCGAAAGACGTGAAATTGTCGGACATAAAACGCAAGAAGAAGGCAGTGTCCTGGTTCGTGAGTTTCTGCCATGCAAAAAGTGGTCGATCGGAGTACGTGAAGGAGCTGTCCAGGTATATTGAAGTGGACGTTTACGGGAAATGCGGGGACTACAGCTGTCCCCGTGGACGGGACTGCCTAGGCGAGGTCGTCGAGCCCAACTACTTTTTCTACCTGTCGCTGGAGAATTCCCTCTGCCAGGATTACGTAACCGAGAAGCTATACAATCCGCTCAGGTAAAACAATGGAACCACGTGGAACGTTTTCAACGATAAAATTGTCACTCGCAGGGAAACAGAGAGAGAAAGAGATCGAATGAATGAGAGAGTGTACGGAAGCTGCAATTTTCCTGGCCGATTTAAAATGACAAGCCGCGAGACTCGGCGAAGCCTGAAAACGATGGACGATGACCGTTCACCACCATTCCAAATTGTTTCGACACGTAACTCTTTGCGAATGATATTCCATGAAAATATCCACCTATTCTCCCTTAAATTCAATACTTTTTTATAGTCCGTACTGTGATTTATAATACACTACTGTTCGGTGATTCCAGGATTGTTTCTATTCAAAGAATATTGAGAATCAATAATTCAATGAAAATATTTAGAATTAAATTTACAATTCCACCATGTATTCTATTCGAAGAATACATGGTATTATTTTGAGTCACGGTTGAAAAATGGAAAAAATTCATATTTCCAGGTACAATGTGGTACCAATCGTCTACGGTGGTGCCAATTACACCCTCTTCGCGCCTCACCATTCCTACGTGAACATCCTCGACTTTGACTCACCGAAAGATCTCGCCAGATACTTGAAGAAGCTCATGGAGAATCCAGGAGAGTATAAAAAATATTTTGAATGGAAAACCCGTTATAAGATTGAGTCTGGCACGCGTGGAGCAGCTTGCAAACTATGCGAATTTCTTCATGAAAGGAATGATACGAGGATTTACGATCCTCTCTCGGATTGGTACAGCCACGGCAAGTGTCCTCTTCAAAGGACTTTGAGAATTTTCAACCAACATTATGCTACGAGGAGTACCTTGAAGAATCGAGGCTGAGAACTTTTTGTCTAAAGCGATACACGATTCTATTTATTTAGAGATGTATATTAGTTAATATGTGCTTGGTTTGCTTTCTTTTGTATGTTTCGTACAAACCATTTTTTTAATGCCGATGTTATCAACGATAACTACCTCGAAGAGTAATCGATTCGATTAATGGTATTAGGAAATATATCGAAAAATCCGGGACTCCGGTGAATAAAGAAGCTCACCTTGAATGACACATGCTATGAATAAAATATTACTTTGACCGTCAGCTAAGCTGCAGCTAGTCATTCTTTCAAGGTCGCTTAAACAATAAATTCAACTGCGACACGAATCGTTTTCTATCGTGAAATTAATTGTAATCGATAGATGAACAATAAATACAATAATCGCACTTTCCATAAATTTCAATTATCTCCACGAATCGTATGAATTCACTCAAAAAATTCGAGAAATATAAATATTCCTTTCACTTGGGAAGTAAATTAAAAGGTCGAAATTAAAAAGTCGATTAGGAATTAATAGTCTACTTTGTAGTTATAATTATTAATTCGTCGATATCATTTGCATATCGATTTGTGATGAAATAAAATTGAGATGCGAAATGAAAGTCGATATAAAATAGAATTTGTCATCGGAAATACGCGATAATCCTGGGTATCCAGTTTGTATTCGGTTACCAAAGGAATCTTTGTTGAGACGATGGCCAATAGAATTCTTCGTAGAGTAAGGCGATTAAGTGCTCGGAGTAATTATGATTGGAAGAAATTGATACGCTTCGAATGTTCTGCGCCGTCGTCTCATAATATTATAAAGCATTGAAGTTAAATGTACTTGCGAGTAAAGTGTCCTAATTTAATCACAAGAGACAGTATTATAATTTAATAAGAAGTTAATAGCGCGAAGATACTATTATATTTACACGTTAATAATATTAATTCATATTTTACCCAACTTATATTTCTACAATTCCATAATGTAATTCGCATAATGTAAGCATAGTATAATTTAATCTATCGTAATCATTTAAATCAATTAAGAAACGATTAATGAATTTAAAAAAGAGAAAATCTCAAATTAAAATTAATTAATTAAATCAATGATTTTGTTCGCAATTTATAGTCGATTATGACTTTATGATTCCCGATTAATTCCTTATGCGATTCTTTTGCTTTCTGCGCTTCTGTAAATTCTTGGAAGAATTACTGTTTGAATAATGAAGTAAAAGACAAACTGAATGCGGTACAATAAACAAGTGAAAAGAGGTATTTTCGCGCGACACAAAGTAGAACAGTTTGAACGAGGTGCACTAAAAAAAGAAACATATAACAATAACGGCCTCGTTCGAGTAGGTTAATAGAGTCCACTTATCGAGTGCCTTTTTAAGCGTTGATTGTGCAATGTCTTCATTGTGCGAAATAGTTTCACGGCCTTTGTAAATATACGCGCAACATAGCACAACATCGACAACAATCCAACTAAATTTCCACATATTTCGTTCCGCCATTATTTACACCGTTCCGTAAATATTAATACTGCAACATTAATAATGCCCAAAATTCTGTTATTAATGTTGCTGTAATTTCGAGCAGCGCTGAAATCCGGCTGTCATTTATTAATGTTAAATTGCTGTCGGCGATTGCAAAATTATGTTCCGCGCTCCTGGACCTGTAAAGTCTCGCTAATATTGCAGTTGCACTCCAGGAATTTTTTTGGAATTATTCAAACTACTTAAAATGTCAGACACTGTGTTCCGAATTATTTTATACGTATAAATAAAGTATGTTTATATTTCCAATAAAATGTAACTGCTTCGATATTTATTGTCCTTTCAATATGAATTATTCTCGATCATCCTTCCCTCTGTAATTCCGTGGAATTTTATTTTGATAGAAATTCCATTCTGTTAAGATACTTTACGATACTGGCTACTGATTCGATTTACATCGTATTGCTTTTGCAGACTGATTATTTATGAACACATAAATTATCGATGAGGATGCTTCGATTAAATCCACAGTTCGTTAATAAATTCCAGTGAAAATGTGACTAAATAGAAGTCGAATCAAAGTACGAGTATCGCGATTAATTTATGTAACTTCTATTCAAAGATTAACATTAGAACCCAAATGGGTAAGAATGACTTGCCTGCCACTTTTTAATTAAATTATTTGAATATATCACGATACATTGTTTGCGATTTGATATACTTTTATTTTATATATGTAATGCAAACATTTGAATCCAGTAATTAACATAAATCCTCCAGCCAGAATGTATATATAAATAAATGTGTGAACATAACTGATATGTTCGGTAGTTCCAGTGCTAATGAAAGATTTTTAAGTTCACTCGTATCTCACCTATAATTCCTTTCGATTTTATATTTCGGCAAAGAGCGGTGAAATTAGGATTCGATTATTATCATCATTGGCAAAGCGAGGTCTCGAAGAATAATATAAAAAGCCTTTACTAAGAAATAACGAGCTCGTTCGAGCTCACTTCTAGCTTCTCTCCTTCAGTTTCTTTCCACTTAACGACGAAAGCTTCTCTTTTCTTATTCCCCGTCTACCTACTCTCAACGTTCAATTAAATTCTCTCCTGTTACGTCATTCAAACTCGAATATTATGATCCTGAGCAATTCTTCCCACTGGTTTAGTCACTCCTTCGCCATCTCAAAATATCAATTATTCCACTTGTACTCGTGACACGGAAATATTTATATCGGAAATTTCAAACGTGACATTAATTATTAGGATGTAAAGTGTGCCGGGGTTTGATGGAATATCGGAAACTGTAGAAACGTTATAGACCCAGGTATTTCGCTTATTAAACCTGGGGGCCATGGGACTAGCTATGGGGAATAAAAATTCGACGATATCACCGCGCATTAACCCGGCCACTCGTATTTAACAATTTATCCTCGCTATTTTTACCCGCGGAAAGAAAATACAGGTTGTTTGCTACGCGAGATAAAAATCATTTTAATGGCATATATCGTAGGAACCGTTCCGAGCACCTGCTGAATATTTCATTTCATTGTATACAGCCACTTTGGTTGCCGAATAATTATGCATTAATAAGCGCAGAAATAACTCCGCTCGCGAAACCGTGTATCGTTAATACGCGGATTACGATGGTCGAATAATAATATGTTTGTTTTTTAATTAACCGTCTAACTCCGACGGGCGACTTCTTCCTGATTTATTTCTATGAATAAATTTACCGGGTAAGTTGATTTATTTTTATTAAATACGAAGCAGAAGAAGAAAAGCTCGGGAAGGACGGAAATTCCTGTCATGGAGTGTCGAGCGGAGGGTTAAGGTTATAAGCGATAAATATAAGGGTTGAAACTGTGAAAGCAGCGACTCGAATCGCGGCGGATGGATATAAAAAGAAATTACTGGCCACTCAGACGCACTTGGACCCTTAGACTCTACCACTACTTTCTTTCGTCCTCCTTTCTCTCTCGCCTCACTTTCCATCTCGTTTCACCTGGCGTTCTCTGCCATTTTTCTCTGCACTCAACCTTTACTTCCCGAGGTTCCTCCTTTATTTTTTTCACCCTTTCTACCTGCGAGTGTTCAGACTGTTTCCTGATTCCTCTGCTCCGCACTCCTAACCTGAATTATAGATGTCCTTTACGGAAAACCGTCCACCGAGTTTCAACCTATTTCTTCCACTTTGTATTCCTCATTAAATAATATATATAAAATATACGCGAAAGGTTCATATTTAATTAATTAATCATTTCTACCGATTAGTCTCGACCCTCAGGCAGACATATCAACAGGGAAAGGGGAAGAATCGCGAATTTAAGGGATGCAAAAAAGTGTCGAGGGTGAGGGAAAAGAGTGACAGTAAGCTTCCAGTGGTAGGTCTTCTGGCACTCGCGATATTGCCAGCAGCAGAGGCTTCCGAGGATGCGAGGTGTCTGCATCCGCAACAGATAGGAGACACTTTAGCCAATAGCAATGCGCTCAATGGCAACGAGCTGACGTTTCGAGGATCAATTCAACCATGGATAATTCTTCGAAATGCATCACTCGCATCACCTCCGCAGCCTCTTATTTACAATCCATTTTGAAAAGTACTCGATACAATTTCAATTCCGTCGCGCATTTCAACGAGAATTATATTAGCCGCTGTGAACCGTGCCAAACTGTTTTTATTTTGCAACTCCGAGTCTCAAAATTCAATTTTAGATATATTGGCGTTCTAAAAATTAATACTTCAAGTTTAATGAATGTTACGCATAACAAAATCATCACTGATTTTTTATAAATATTATATACAGAGTTATGAAATTTTTCATTGCTATTATAATCAACCACCAATATTGGACAAAAAAATGCTCGTGATGCATTGATGTCTGAGCACTTATTAAAATGAAGTAGGATTAAAATATTGATAAGAAATCCACTCGAACGACCTCCTTTTTTGACGTCGTCGAATTAAAGATAATTCGATCGACCCGATATTGAAAGTAGGGTGACTAAGTTGGATACTTCCGTTTCCTATAACGCGTTTCTAAGGGTGCACATTGAACGGTTCAAGTTTATTAATGTCGACGTGACTCGGTGCACTTTCAAGAGTCCATATATCTTTGGGTTCACGATATTGGAAGGTTGGACAGATAGATGGACAGCCGAGTTACACGATCGAATTGCATATTCCGACAGGCCGCAGACATCGTGTAATACCAAATGATACGGAATATATTCATGAATTCAAATTCTGCCATGAAACTCCCCTATTTATCGATTCGCGTGAACGATAACGTTCTATCGTCGCTCAAGATTAATCGCGTTTATCCTACTTCATTAATGCCATCTTTACGATTAATATAACGAATTAATCGTCGACAAAACATGTCTCCAGTACTTCGAATTCATTGCTGCTTCATTTCATAAGCAAGTCAACACTGTACAAAATACTGATCTTATTAAGAAAATGATGATACAGGTATATTTATATAGCAGAAAGAACAGGAAATACTGGAAGTATCGGAAGTACATATCGGGAGCGATACTCGGCCGAGTTTATACGAAATCTACGGGGCAAAGTAATCGAAGTATCGTTTCAACGAAGTACAGTAGGTAAAACTCGAAAGAATAGGTTCTACGAGTCATATAAATTCCCGCGGGAGATCGTTCATATACGATTTCGAAACGTATGCCCGGTTTATCAGCAATAACTCCGGTCCTTTCATATCTCGCCAATAATTTCTCCCCGGCGCGCAAAGCCTCCGACTGCAAAACCCTCCTACTTCATCCGCCCGTTTGGACCATAGGAGCCATAGAAAGAGGGACGGGTTACCTATATATAGTTTGGTGCCAAGTCACCGAACCAAGGAGAAAGAGGAGCGGAAAGAGCCAGGGAAATTTATCCGACAGATAAAAATGTCTCTTAGAGTTTATATAGGGAGAGGGGGCGAGATTTCAATAAAACCCTCGATTGTAAAGTACAGATAGAGGAGGCTGTCCGGACGTTACACGGGTCAGTGAAACTCAAAGTCGACCGTGAGTTTCCATCTCACTCTATCGAACCCTTATCGTATCTTTCTCATGCTCCTTATCTCTTTTTCTCTCTCTCTCTCTCACCCTCTGTTTTCCCTCTTTCAAACATTCGGGGTTGCATCCACCCCCGCGACCTTTCCAGTGTTCAGTAACGCGTTATTGATACGCGTACTTCCGTTTCTCGAAAGAAGAACTTCTCCCTCTTCTTTGTACACTTTGTTTTACCTTTGTTTCGAAGTTCAAGCTAAACGTCGGGAATCCTTTGCCTTCGGGTGGGTCGGGCTAGATTTGTTTCATTTTCTGGAAGCCTTTGTTTCCTTCTTCGAGAATAAATTCTTAATCGAATGAGCAACTGTTTGAATGCCGAGTCTTCTTTGGCGATTCGTATCCAAGAGATGGTGATTTATTATTTATTTACAGAAATACTGAGGAATTGATTACGTCTATGTATTAATTGTTTCAAACCTTTTCGAGGGCGTAGAAATTTGGAAATTTAATATCAGCTGATTAATGGTGTATTTGAAAGTAAGAGATGTATAGAAAATGCAGGATAGGGCTTATAAAAGGTAATATATGGGGAAGGTAAAAATAAAGTAAAACTGATTTTCCGTGGTTTGAATAACCGTTCGGATAAACGATGATGTCGAATTATTCGGATAATGGGCCACGGTGTTTCGTTTCTACGAGGTAAGGGATAAGTTACGAGGAGAATCCTGACCAACGCCCTTTTATATAGGGGAGGATATAAAGGCTTCCGAAAGATGCTCTTAAGATGAAATGTAGGAAATCGGAAGATCAGGATTGGCTATCGGTGCTACCGTAAAATTCTCTTGGTTTAAACGCCCTTGTTTTCGACAACAAGTTACGCGAAGATTGGAAAATTTCTTAAAAAGTCGGAAGACCACCAAATTGTATACACCACACTTCTTACGATTCCAATAAATGTCAATATTATTAAACACGTTAAAATTGAATTTAATACTGCACCATTATTAATTATTTAGGTAAGTATTTTCCGAAAAGGTATGTTTCCATTGGAAAGAGATTTGCGTAAAGTGCATTTCAAGCGTCACGTAAATCAGAATGCAATCGGGTTGCACGCGTGTTCCGATAAAATCGAAGAAATTATGCAATCGGTATAGAAACCATTATGGGAAGCCGTTGGTAGAATAATAATTCAATGAGCGATGCATCGAGGTGGATTTTGATGGTCCCCGAACACGTGGTCCTTCTTCGACTACCAAACCTTGAATCAACCTCACCGTACTATCAATCCTACTTTCACGTCTGCTTTAAGACCGCCTATAAACTCTGAATCGCGCGATTTAACCGGGGACTTTATTGCCATTTCTCTATTCGCCAATACCAAGAACATAATACGGACCCGGTTTGCCTTCTATCGATCAACCACCGTATTTCCTCCAAAAAAGTATGTAATCGAAATTACCTCCAGAAAAATGCCCACAGTGTTTGCAAGCTCACCTTCAATCAGAGAAAATTGAAACGATTGAAAAAGAACCAAAGAAACTCGAGTGGCACCGAAAGAAGAAATTTCTAATATCTAATAAGAAATGAAAATACTAATTAAAATCATTCTTCTAGATTTCATATTACAAAACAACCAATAATATATTAACGTAATATAAAATATTACACCATAGATGCAACGACTCGACGAAATAGAATTTCGGCATCGTTTTCTACTTTGGCATTAATTACGTTAATAAACAATCCTGTTATTTGTGAGATACGTAAGTTTGGAGAGATCCAAATGCGGGAGAAACATCGGTTTAATGTGAGTCCGGTATTCAGAGATGTATTTATAATACAAGCATACGAGTGCATGGATTCATTTGGCAAGCTGTATTTCCAGTATTCATATACGGAGAATACCGTGGTACGAGAAGTGGGTAATTAGTGGCGCTCGTCCGAATAGTCTCACGCAGGATTAATTACGTAGGCTGCGCTGTACCGACCTAACTACCTACACCTGCCCACGCCAATATTATTTGCATTGCTATACGCGCTCGCATTGGTCAATTAACTTCACCAATTATCCATAAGCCCGAACTATATACCAGTTTCCTTATCCATATCTTAATAAAAGTATTCCAAGTGGTAGAAGTCATCGACGCCGTAATTATGGTATTTCGCATTGTAACGATATATGTACTTTGAAAGTAAAAATTCGATATAAAAATTATATAAAAAGTTCTAATAATATACTCTATTTTGATTACACTGTTACAAGGTAATAGTGAGAAGTCATGTAACTAATTGACAGGAACGAAATGACCGGAATAAAATGAAAAATTGAAATGTTTATCGGTCGATTCGGTCGTCCCGAATTTTTGCCGGGCGGTAGTTTCATCGCGTGCAATTTTTACCGCTTGTTGTTTTAGCCGTGTGAATTCCAACTAGCTGGTATTTCGGTGTCGATGCCGCGTGGGAAATTTTAATTTGAATTTGTTTTTGCACGTGCCGCATTTCGAGTTCGCCCCTTTCCACCGTGTCCAATGGATATCATTTTATTAGCGTGCACTCATCACACGTTTTTCAGGTAGAATTATTTTGACGAACGAAGCCATGTCTTTTTTTAGTTATTCCCCAAATTTCGCAGTCATTTATTTACTGATCCGAATCGGTTCTCATCGAGGGGGATGCGAAAAATTTTATGATACTCCAGGATTCAACGTCCCCGTATTTATTTCACGATTCTTATCGACTCGATCTGCCTTCTTTTTATAACTCTTCGTCCCTTTTTGTTTATCGGAATCTTTATCGTTACGAGGCCGATGATTTCAAGATAGATTACAGATCGCGTATCGGAAACTGGACTTGGATTTATATTCATCCGAACTACCCGCTAGTTCCACTTTCCTCCAGAAAAACTCAAATATTTATATCTTTATTACAGAAATACCAACAAAATTACAGAGATACCGTACAAAGGAGTATCATTAAAAATCAGGATTATATTTCAAGATAAAAAACTGGGATCAAAGTTGAATATAAATTTAATATATTTCGTATTAAATCTTCCATAATTGTTGATTCGCTTCTAGGATAAATTGCATCATAATTTCCTAATATCTTTTGTGCTTCAAAGAGTTGCCTTGGCACGTCAAGGATATCTGATTATAAAACTGTTGCAAAAATATTTTCGGTGACTTCATTCGCACGGAAATGACACGGCTATTAGGACGAGGTAAACAAGCTAATAAAACTCTTGGTCGAAGTTTTATTTTCCGCGGAAAGGTGGGTTGTATTTGAGTGGCTTTGGACAGCCAGCCTGGACTCTCGTGTTTGCACGGAACTGGTCGTACACCGGTTCCCCAAATAGAATTTCAATCTGGAATGTAATCATCGAAACTTCCGAGGATCCACCGACTTCGAATCGTATCGATGAAACTTTCGTGGGAATTTTCGGATCGCGGTTTTCTACCGGATTTCAATCCACTATAATTATCACTGGGGTTAATTATCTGCCAGTAATGATTGGGACAGGAGAATTTATTTTGGTTCCTGTCGACGAACTCACCCCCCTATTAGTCGCCTCTTACGACAGGCAGGGGATACCGTGGACCAATTCTACCCCCGGTCCACAGGGGGAAGAAAAAATATTAATATTTAATAAATTGCTCAAAAATTCGTATGGTTTTTAATTGATATATTTGAGTCTTTATAGACAAACGTGGGTCGATAGTTCGGACGAATATAAATCGAAGTACAGTTTCCGCTACACGGGTTGTAATCTGTCTTGAATATTTTATAATATTTTCCTATCTTTTGGACAGCTTTGAAATCGGGTGTACACAAAAATACCTCGATTTCAAGTATTTCGTTATCTTTTTCTATCAATTATTTTCTTAAGAGCTGGTGTTTCGATGAAGAGAAGGAAGAGGAAGTAAGTGGTGGAAATACGGACAATGTTTAAAAGGATTGATTCGTTACTTTCGTAAGGTTCAAGTCGAAGGCGGAGAGGGTTTCTTTGAAAGGTTCTATAGGTAACTTTTTAACTGCAAACACGTAGCCGAGTACATCCGGTCGGATAGATGGATTGTGTTTCCAGGTACGTGAGGAACGTAACGAGAATCGACCTTTTTCGTTGGACAAGAAAACCGTCGGCCAATGATGAACCATGTCCGAGGTATCCACAATTGATCTGACGTTACTTTCATGTTGAAACGTTCTTTATTAACTTACAAAGAAACTCGAGAAAGTACCTCCTACTTTTCCAGCTCAAATCGAATTCGCAACATCGTAACATATATCGTTACTCTCAACTTTTACTTCACGCATTCGCCACCCTCGAAATTATAATATAATGTACGTTTACAAATTATTGATAAAAATTTCTGGATGGAAGACAAAAATTGTATGAAAATATTAAACGTATCTACGAGGTAACCACCGCCGGATAAATAAAGTGGACGATATTGGAGAATGAAAATCAATAAGTAAAATGTTGTGTGGAGGGTGTAAATAATTTTGAAAAATGTACTATAATAAAGTATTATTCAGATATGTAATAAAAATTGAAGAATATGTATGTTTCACCGGTTTAGGAATATTATATTATGAGAATCTACCCTGGCAACTTCGAGAGGATTATTTGTATCCCCTATTATGCTCCTGAATTTTCAACACCCCCTTAGCCGGCACTTGAAATTCAATAGTAAAACAAGTGAGGAAAGCAAGGTTCCCTGAAATTTATATTTACTTTTCAGCGCACGTATGCCCGATGCAAACTTACTTCGACTTTCTCAAACACTCGATATGCTAAACTTCTACCAGTCATCGAAACTTATGGGGACGAAGGTATTACGACGATCCACTTGCTAGACCGGAAGAAACCTACTCCCGATAGACCCGGGACTATGTATTTATGCGAATGCGAATGTTTAGAAAGACGAGACAGAGATAGTCCTTTTGGATAGTTTCGATAACCAGGACACGCTTTCCCACGATCGAAGGACATTAGTATTCGAGTTCGAGAGGAATTCGGATAGAAACAAGCCTTTTTCGCGATAACTCGACACGGCGGATCATTTATTGAATTTGCTTTACGAGCTTGTTCCGTGAATAGAGACGGTCTATTTAAAACGAACGTTTCTTTGATTCAAGACTTTAATGGAATTGGAAGCGACAGGAATTTTAAGCGAATGAATAGGAATCGATGGAATAAGAGTGGATATTTAAATATTACGATAATAATAATATGTTATGTCGAGTACATATTAAAGTAGCTCTCGGTGTTACAATAGAAGGGAGGGAATTGGCAAGAAAGCGAGTCTGTAAATAAGAAAATAATTCTAATCTATGGGGATGAAAAGGGAGTGCGAGGCATGAGAGGGGTGGATAAATGGAATGTACGAGGAATGTTTCAGACTCCATTACTCGAATTGAAATGGGAATACCGGGTGGTCCCTGTGCAACACCCTCATATTTCGGACAGAACGTTCGCGCCCATCGGCCATCATCTTATTCCAGGTTGATCTCGCAAGATGGGAATACCAGCGACGTACTATTTCTCATTCTCCTTTTTCAATCCACGTGGAAAGCGTAAGAGATAAAAAGTTGCGATCCTCCCGAATTTTTATCGTACGCCGATTCCAGTATCCAGAATTCGTGATCCAGGATCCTGGATCCTCGATCCGGAATCAAGGATCGTTCGGTTTACTTCGCTCTTCCCCCCTGTCTTTCCGATTTTCGAACTCCGAATATTGGATTACTCTTTTTCCCTGCCTTTTTATTCTCCGACCGGATTGACGTCTACGAAAGTTCCGTGATTTCGAATTACATCGAAGCGTTTCCAAGCGGTATTAGATTTTAAGGTTTTAGTCGGCGTTGTTTCACGTGGAGATCTCAAGGAACCAACCTGACGGCGATATCGAAGTCGACCGGATTCATGGAAGCGCGGATAAATTTCGAATTTAATCTTGTTTCCTCCGTTTCGATAGTACTTTAATCTACCCCTTTAATTGGAATATTCTTTGAGGGAGAAGACTTTTGATACCCGTGGATTTCCATACGTCGAATTAAATTAGCTTCATTTCGAGCCTCGCTATTTACTTATTACATAAACTTCATATATTAAACCTTACAAACGAAATGTAATATATAAATTGACCATTGACGGAAACCCGAATTGCGACAGAAACGTGATAGCAAAAAGTAGGAGATTCATTCGAAAACGAGATAATTATGGTTACTGAGTTAATTAGTTTCCCACGGTGATTATACGCTTTGTGTAAAGTCGACGGCATCTCGTTCTCGATGGAAACGATCGTCGACATTACATCGGTTCGATGCAATGAGTTTCGAGGACAAACAACCAAGTTACGATGAGCTAGATGAGAGATATCTCGAGTTTAGTATAATAGTTTGTATGACGAGGCGTACCAACCTTCCGTGTTTGTATATTATACGTGGAATTAATAATTCCAACTTTCTCATTAAATTATTTTCTTCGTTAACAATGCATCGTTACAATTCGAATAAATTCGACTATTAATAAACGAAATATAATCCACGAAAGAAAAGAATTCAGGTCAACTAAGAGAATCAATATAATTCTTAACTAATAAAATCCTACCAATTAATACTCGTACTTCATCGATTAAAATTGGATTAGTTCACTTCGGACTGCCGGGTACTTTGATATGGATTTATTCAAATATTTTTCGCATCGAAGATCGAAGATACGGAATAATTCAAATCTGTGTCAGTCGGCACTAAAATAGCTTCGTGGAACGTATAAAATAATAAGACCGGGTGAAATTGATTTATTAAAATATTAATTGGTGACTGTTCATTCGACGTGTAATATGTGCGGTTAGAAATAAATACAAATATTGTATTGGTGGGGCGTGCTCGGTAATGTCCACTGTTAATTTCAATTAATGAAAGTCGCACTAATTGTGCTTCCATTTGATTGGATCATCGAAGGAATCGGAATCGGGTTGATATCGAAGTTGTCGAGTAAATTCGGGCGCGTATCTTGCTTTCCATATCTTCCTTATTCCTTGCGGTAATTACAAGGATATCGTGTAATGGTGGAACGTGAATGAAGTTTGGGATACAGCTAAGAAATTCGGACACATATTTGCATAACTTCCGTGCTTTAATTCCTGCGTTGTGTTACGAGGATACTTTAATTTGCATTAATCCTCGTTGCATTAATCGTGCAATAATTATGTAACTTCGAAATACTCGTAGATTAAAGCAGAGTTTCAAACTAGCTAAATCGCGACGCAGGTTCCGGATAGTAAACATTTTTTTAAGTGGATAAACGCCAATAACCTTGAAATTCTGTTATTGGCATTTTTTAAATTCCTGGCTTACGAACAAGCACGTACTTTTTATATTCCCGCGGGAAAATATAAATGAAATAAAAAGTGTCATTGACAAATTCGACAGAGCCGGAAAGTACTACACCGAAAATGATGCAACGATATTTTATAAAAAAACGAGTAACAACTTGTCAGTAACAAATATTTCAATAATATACGTGTTTCGTTAAAACATTTCTCGCTAGTCGTTAATTCTGCTTCCGGAAGTTCCGAGCGATGGAAATGAAATTTTCAAAGAAAATCAAGGCCATTTTTCCACGCATCCCCTCGAATGTCATTAATTCATTAATTAAAATTTTATTTCATTCTCAACCGGCAATATTGCGTATTCAATTATCGATGCAGTTATCGAAACATATTTTATTGCAGATATTAAATATTAAAAAGCACATTCACGCGTAACTTCGCGAAGTTTGAATAAAAGCGTCGCGTTATGGTTGACAAGCTAATATATACATGTTACTGATAACGAGGCACAAATTTGGTTGAAGTAAAAAATCAACAAAAAAAATGAACACCTCGGGCGGAGTATTTTATCTCGCGTGTAAGTAAGAGACATAATCACGTAGAAAATAAATAACGTCTCCCATCCCCTTTGAATTATATCGCGAGACTAACGCGAGACGTTCTTGTCGCGAAAGCTTTTCATCCGAGATTGGATCCCACCCGAAAAGATTTTCTTTCGCCCCATCCACCTCCCGCCTTAAGGACCAGAGAATTTCGTGAAGGATGAAGTTATTTCCAGGATCCATCGTAAATACGTTGTTGCACGTCTTCCTCTAACTACCACACCCTTCTTCCATGTGTATATTGTATATTAGCACGAGTACAAGAATATCGAAGTATTACGTACCATTTTATCGCCAAGTAAAAAGGAAGGATATAAGTCGAGTAGGATAGAAGTCCGGGAAAATATTGGAAGTAAAGTGAACGGCGTAAGAAACGTTAAAAGAGATGGTTATATATACGTATAAGACGTGTGGATTGAAACTTAATTTTAAATCGCCAACCGATAAATCGAATTGAAAATAATTCGTATATCTTCACTTCGAAGTGGGACACGTAAATAATATTTTAAATATCAATCTTTCGAATGATAAGGTAATTTAAGTCAGCGGTTGTGCGGGTCTGCTAGTCGGAGCTACTTTAAAGTGAATCTTTATTTAATTACTCGATTCGCTAACGACGATATACGCGAAGGTTTCTATCGCGCATCGAACGATCTATTAATGACAATCGTGATTTCCATCGAGAGGAAAGACAATGTACCGATACCGCGAAGTTTGAGAAGATATTTTAAACCCGTGATCTTCTTTCGCTATCGATTTTCAACGTTGGTGATGCGAGGTTAGAAATATTAAAAATAAAAGATAACTTTAAAAATATCCGGAGATACCAGATATGATACACGATATATTTAGTCACGATTATTCCCTTAGGACTCGAAATAATTCCTTATTGCATCTGAAGGAAAATAGTTCGAAATAGATGGAAAGGTGGAATGGGTAGGTTCCTTTTTCGTGGATGCACAATCATAAATCCTCGGCGTATAGATGGGAAAAATGAAAATAGAGACTAGGTCGATCGCTAACTTCGTACGACCTACTTTCCAATTTTACTAGAACCAATTACTTTCCGTTCAGATCGAACACATCGAAGGGTATTTCATTAAAACTTAAGATTCGATTCAAAGACGAGAAAGTAAGTGGCAGGTAAGTTAGTAGCTCTTGGAACAGGGGATGAAACATTCGCTTCTCGCTCGAGAGTCCTTTGTCGCCCTCCGTTCCATCCACTTATCATTCACTATCTACAATTTTTATCGAAATAGAACGAGCCGGTTGTGTCTTATAATCGTCACGATGCATTATTTCGTAGTACAAACTTCTAAATTTCTCTCAAACTCGATTAAAATATTAACCAGACGAATGATAAATCGAGTACGAAGCATCCCTCTCAGATAACTCTGAAGTTCCGCCTACAAATTACTCTCGATTATGAATTAAATTCAACATTATTAAATTACAAAGGAAACTCGAAGACTTAATAATCCGTTATGGATCATCATAGTAATTCCTCATCGAAATTCAATTTCGCAACTTCCACGCAGATGATACCACTAATTTATATTAATAAATGAAATAATTATCTAAAGGACCTCACGAGTGGAAAGTGTACTTCGCGATAAATAAATTCATATTTTATACTGGCGAGAACCTTGTCTATCAATCACTGCCAAATTACTCATAAAATATGAAATTAATTCAAGTTTTTCACGGAACACTCACCGATAAGGGTTCACGAGGATAAAAGACACGATGCTAACCGCGAATTCCCGCGTTAACAAATGTAAAGAGCGCGTAAGTGTAGGTGACCGAGTTTCCAACAAATTTGATTAAAACTTACTCCCAGATTCACATAGGTTACCTTAAATTCTCCCATGGAATCCTATAGAATCCCATGGAATCCCATAGGAATGAGAATGGGTTGTGTGGATAAGAAGGAAGCAATGCAGCCGGGTGCATTAAATTCAGAACATTCTCATTGTCGGTGTCGTTCCCGACGACTTTCCTCAAACTTTTCCGGTTGCCCGCATAATACGCTCGTCCAAGCTTTCGCATTTCCCGAAGCCTCCGTGATTTTCTCTATTGACTTCTCGAGCTCTTTAAACTCTACTTGCCTCGCAGTCCGGATTTATTAACCGGTCTACGAAGCCTATTTGTTTTACTATACAGAGTGTCCTGTATTACACGAGTCACTTAATTGAGCACAAATTGAATATTAGAAATATATTTGATTCGAGTTTTCGCATTCAATGTTTTAATTAAAACAATTTTATTTGACTTCGAAGACTTACAGAGGTTGTAGATTTGTGGTTAATTCGGAGTGTACGTATCACTGCATATTTTTCGAAATATAATAAACCGACGGAATCCGGAATCGCAGATAGAATGGAGAAGTGAAATCGAATAGAGAATTTCAAGATAGTAGGAGAGAAAAAAACGCAATTGCGCTGGGATGTATAGCGCAGTAAACGAACCGTGATTTGTTACAATGGCAAAACCACAACCATCCGGGAGCGAAATTGATTTCGTAGATTGCAATATAAAGGATGTAATTCGTCTATATTAAAAACTGTGCGCACGTACATGCGTATTTAAATTATATTTTCGAAAAGGATATTTTTCAAATTCATATCGAATCATTAACTTGGTACAATTCTATCTACGATATAAAAAATTATGTCTTTTAAAGTTATATTAAATCATTGATCAAGTGCGATTAGAAATAGACATCGAAAATCTTATCCTTTCTTTTCCCTCGCCGATAGAACCGGATATTAGGAAAAAGTTTAGAGGCCCATTTCCGTGAAAGTTCGGGAAATTGATTAGCGAAGTTAACTGATACCTTCGGTGTCCACTTTGTAGTTGGTTGCATTAAGAAATCCATGTATATAGGTGGGCGCATTTCCGAAGGAACTTTCTCTTAAAATAACTATTACCAGGGTACACAATTGGACATCGTCCTCCATTCAGGAAAGAAATCGAGTTAGCATCGAAGCGGAGGGAACGGGAGGAGAAAAAAGGGTAGAAGAAGAAAGTAGAAGTAATTTCAGGAACGAACCAGACGCCCGGGGAAAAAGGAAAGCCCCTTAGTTCGTTTTCTATGAATATAGGAAACGGAAAGAAAGTTCGAGGTAGCTGGTACTCGTCATCGACCACAATGGGAACAGAGCCGAAATATAAATCTCTTAAAGGATGACATTTATCGAGTCGGAGATTAAAGAACTCCCTTCGTTCTCCATCTATCTCTTTACATTTTTTCTAAAACTTCCCTCGCGAGAACATTTTCCAAGTATTTTCAATGGAATACTTTACGAACCGTTCGCACCATTCGAGGATGACGTCCACGATGGATAATTCGGTGATGAGAAAACTGATATTTAAAAAGCAAATATTATTTATGTAATAATGAAATCGAGCTGTGCGCAGCATTCATAAATCCCGAATGATTCGTTTCGTAAATCCACGAGCGATAACATTATTCGTGGGGAATGCATTTATCGTTGATTAAGAGACAGCATCAAAGTAAAGATGAAAGGGCGAAGGGTCAAAGGGAAGGTAAAGAAAAGAAGGGGCGGAAAGGGATTATCAAAGAAAGCTTGGTGTCTCGGTCCCCGGCAGTGAAAGGCCTGTCCAACCCTCGAGAAAGCTCGTCTCGGCAGGACGCGAGGGGGGTGAAAAGCATTCGTCGAGTGTCTGCCGAATTGACCGTCGAACCCGTCAACCCACCGAAAAGATAATAGCTCGTAATAGGATATTTCGAGTGGCAGGACGGTTTCTTTTATCGGTCCTCGCATTTAAATGCAAAGTATTATTCAAATGCTATTCCTTCCTCTCCTCGACTTTTGTTTCTTCCATCTCTTCCTATCTCCACCTTGTCATCCTCGATTTTCCCTATCTCCTTCTCACGATTTCATCCCCATTCTTTTTTCCTATATCTTGCACCAGCTTCTTCCTCTATTACCTCCTTAGTATATCTATCGACGTTCTCTCCCCCTTCCCACCCTCTCCCTCTCACCATTTTCTCCTACCATTCCCTTATACTACCCTCCCGTTTACCTCCTTCCTGGTATAATCGCGGCTGAAACCACCCCTGGGAAAAGAAGCTTCATTTCCTGATATTCAGATGCGCTCAAACATCATAGCCGACTATCCTGGCCATGGCGGAGGCGCTATGTCGCGGTTTCCGCGCGGATAAATACCATAAAGAACCACCATGTACCTCTGTGAACATCCCCTGCCAACCCCTAGCTTTTAAACCCCTACGCTGTTAACTTTCCAGCTTTATTTTTCACTAGAATTACAAAGGGGGACTTAGCGTAACGCGTTAAGAGATTTTTTCAACTGTTGGTGCTCGCAAGCATATTTAGAAATAAAATAAGTGTCAGTGAAACCACGTTTCTTTGAAAGCCACCCTTCGAATACTAGTTTTGAGACCGCGGAAGATATATGATCGTAGACGTTCGTATATTAAAAGGATATTGAATTATTGAAATGATAATAAAGTATGGAATAATACTTGGGCTAATATTATGACTAATATTTAATTGAATGGTGTGATCTATTGGAATAATGTTGAGGAGAATTAAAGTATGATATCACATTAATATTATTCACGCTAATGTCTCCTACGATATTCAGTCAACCTACATTTCAAAATTGCTCACAAATAATGAAATAACTGAGAAGGGATTCAGTATTGGTTTCTTTAAATTTCGAAAAGATATATTTCGACGGAAAAACATAAATATGTCAATCACCGATAAAAAGGCACTGCGACGAAGGATAAATATTTCCCATTCTGTTTCATCGCGAAATTCTTTTACAGTCTTTCGCGAAAATCAGAGTCGAGAAAGCAGAAGTATATCGAGTATATATCGCAATCGAATACGTTCGAAGTCAATCCTGAATCGTAGGATTTGCGTTCCTGGTAGTAGCATCCCTTTCTTCGACCCTGCTTTCTTTTATTTTTCCTTTCAACGAAAGAAGCCGAACGAAGGAATAGACGGGGGGAAAGAAAGGGCCACGTGAATTAGAGATGACCCGAGAATTCGAGAGCGCGAGTCTGTAGGAACAGCACTACCGGTTTCCGGTCTACCGTGCATGTCGTCGGGCCACCAATAAAGAACGAAAAAGGCGGAAGAAGGAAACCCGGACTATCTACAAGGAACAAATAGGATGAGATCCTTACGGGGGCGGGGGAAGAGGGTAAGATATCCTCGACAGGAGATTCCTCCTACGAGCAAGGAGCATTGAATCTTGGATGAGTTGGAAGACGACAAATTGGAGGATCAAAGGAACGGAAGTAACGTTGTACCACGGATTATTGTTCACTGTTCTTCGAACTTAAAGGAACGAACGTATTGGAATTTGTGCACTCGATCATTCGCTAATTCGCAAACAATAATACGATATTTATTTAAATCACGATATCATGAAAATCTTTCTTGGAAAGAGAAAATATCAGAGGAACATTCGGAGCCGGTAGTTATTATCAAAACTATTGTTTTCAAGTAAAGTACTCCAAAAAATAATTATTCTCGTGCTTTTATTCAATGCTAAATTATGAGTGCATGCCACGTTACGTGGTGACATTTTTCGAAGCAACTTGTTACTTCTAAGACGACGAAGAAAAACATCAGAAATTAAAATGGCTGCAAGAGCGATGTAACGCATTCTTTAAGAGGTACTCGCGCCTCAAGATGTCAGAGTTTTCTACCGAAATTTAGCATGCAGAAAACAGGGGTGTAATATTTCATGAGAAGCGCAAGGATTTAACAGAAGCGGGACAATACTTTTTCCCTGGAAGATGTAATTAATAATCCTGAATATACGGGCATTATGTAGAATATACAAAGGTAACGCTAGTTATTCTCACTGTACCGAGTTTCAACATAATGGAGGCCACCCAGAAAACACGTAGAGAGTGTCGCAACTATCCACCCCCTTTCCTATACGAGCTTCTATATATAAGTATATCTATATAACACACATATATATCTACTTGGTTTTCGCTCTACGCTTTTACGCAAATTGCCGCGCAATATTCGCCAGTAGCTTTAAACCAAATTCATAACGCCGGACAAACTGCATCCTCGAAGTATTAAGGTATTAAAGTAATTGTTTGCGACCGAGATAATGCGAATAAACTGGACGGGTACCGTAAACGGTTAATTAGTGACGTCGTTAATAATGACAATGCAATATTACCCGGAATAATTTCGAGTTTCGCGTTAATTGATTCCCCTTTGTGCCACTGATGTGTAAAGTATGGTACTTGCTCGATAACCGTTCGTTAGTAATTAGTAATAAATCGTAATAATTAGATAAGACATACTCTCATCTCGAAACGATACGTATTCGTTCGGTAAATAGTACCGAGTTCACTTTCCGATTTGATAAAATTTAATCAAATTAAAAATCTGTATAGAGACGGAACAAGAGGATCTCGGGATTGAAAGTGAGAGAAATTCGCGGAAATGAACAGCGATCTCGTGAGGTTTCGCAAGAAGACTCCATCGTGAAGTAGATAACGCGAAATGGAGAGGGTGGATGAGTCTGTTAGCGATGAAAATAATAGAGGAGAGTAGAAAAGTGCAGGAGGCAAAACGGAAAGAGTGCCAGGGGGTTGGTTCAAAGTGGCGTTCATAAAGAGACTGAAGGAGTGAGATGGAGAGAGGTAGTGAGAAGTGGATAGAAGAGAGAGAATACTATCGAATGTAAGCTCGGAGTCCAGTAAAAAAGCGACGCGAGGCGTTACACAGAAAAGTGTAAGAATGGAGACTGCTGGCTGGAAAAAGAAAAGTTCACAGCCGAGAAATAAGTTGGGGGGGTGATAAATCGGCCAGTCTCGCGAAAAGTGAGAACACGTTTGCTACGTGTACGAAACGAGCTTCCTGAAGGGGTTGGAACAACGGAAGGGGTTGTATTTGATGAGGAAAAGACGAAGTTGTTTCGAGATTATACTTGAAAATGCAAATTAATATAATTTCTCTTAATCGAATGTCGTTGGTGTCATTATATACTGTGGACCCGTTTTATTAGTCCGCGTAATTGTCATATTTAAAATTAAAACTAAAATAATCTTTTTTCCTTGGAAATATATAATCTCCAACTTACCTCAAGCATAATAATTCTGAGAAGATGCACTTCAAGAAAGTACATAGTTAATTGAAGTACTTCAAGCTGCATAATCTCTAATTATTCTTATAATAATTAAACCATCATCCTTAATAAAAACGCGACGAAGCGTAGAACACTATAATACGTGTTTTAACACAATCATTATTTTAAGAAAGAATCTGGATAATTCTTTCAATTATCAAGCTTGCCTTTCGCAAACGCCGAACTGATTCATAATAACGAATTTATGAATTTCATTCGGTGGAGGAACACTTAAAGAAGAAGAAAATGTGGCTGAATGAAATTCGGCCATATTAGGTGGTGGTCGTGAAAAAATGGTAAAAGAGTTTTCGGCGGTTCGTTATATACGAGTTGGCTGGGAAAAGGTATGTAAAAAGGAAACGAGGTTGTCTTCTCGAGGCAGCCAGCACTTAACGGCTTGCCTCGCTCGTGCTAATTAACCATGAATATTTGAAGATCGCGTATAGCACCCTCGCCGACGGTTTACCGAGGGGTGATTTCAAAAATTCCGAAAAAATACAATCCACTCAGGAAAGCCGCCTTTTGCTTTCTCCAACATCGCCTTGATTTACTATTCTTTAAATATTGAATTAAAGTAATGTACAGAAACTTACTCGACCATCTGAGACCGGCCAGTCGACGAATCCGCGTGGAAGACTCACCTGAAACAAATAATTACCAAGCTTTCTTGAAATGATTAGAATTAATTGACACTCGTATGAAATTGTATAATTGACTCGTGATTCGATTAAATCAATTGAATATTAATTAATAAAATATATAAGTGACTCGGAATGAACTTCGTGTTGCAATGTTGACATTAAAACCTAGACATAAGAATGTGCTCCCGTAAAAATGGAACGATATTCATAATAAATATATGACGTAACGACTGGTGGGTATTACAGCTAGGCCTTAATTATAGGATTCTCAAACACACCGTCCTAGCGGAGGATAAAATTAATTAGCTTAATTAGCGTCTTTGGTGGTACCATAATTCTCGTTCATTAACGGAGTAAACTAAAATACCCCCTGGTATATCCAGAGATTACATCTCCACGTTTTGTGGCACGGTGTAGAGAGAATGGAAGAGAGAGAGAAAGTGGGGGATGGATAGAGGAGAGAAAGGAGAAAGTACCAAGTGGAGGAGGCCAGAAATACGAGACATTTTTCCTGTGGAATAATTTTTACAAAGAGCACCAAGAGGGAGTTCTATCTTTCCCTTTCACGCAGCTTCTGTGCGGTTTGCAACGGCATACGCGCTCGACTCATCAGCACGAAATACGAGACCTCAAAAACCACGCCATCAGTTTATACTCTCTCTCTCTCTCTCACTCTCTCTCACTCCCTTCGCTTGATATATGTACAGAGCTTTGGAAAAGCATGACGCAAAAATTGCTGGAGGATATCCAAATTTCGAAAGTCTGAAACGTACCCGCGTGATCCCGATTCACAGGTTGCTCCCGATTAAAAACAATCCCCTTCCTCCAGCGAATCGTTAGAATTACACGAATATTTATGAAGAAAGCTGTTCAATTATTTAGCGCAATATAACTAGTTAAAAAGCAAAAAAGAAACATACTCATTCTCAGCATTACAATTATATAAAATCATCGGAAAAGTTATATAAAATATATACAATGCATTATAATTTAAATATTCCAAGGAATAAAAGAGTACGCAATTTTGTATGTTATTAATTACTTCTAACTTCAGAAAATCACATTTACACTCACCTCCAATGCTGATATTAAACCGCAGATAATGTCCAGTGAACCACAGTAAAACACAAGTGTTAATGTCCACGCGCAATGTCACGTAATACCGAAAATGAATTGGAATTTTAATTAAAATCGTAGATAATTACGCGGTATATTCCGAACGATCCGTGCAAGAATAGAACCGAGTGCGAAGTGGCATGTGCCAAGGTGCCGCGCGAGGACTCGGAATGTAAACAAAGCTGCGATGCTCCAAGTTTTTCTGTGGCTCGATGCCAATTATAAACATTCCGTGCCTCCGTTATCGAAATAAGATAGGAGATAACAGAAATAGACCGACAACAACATTATTTTCCGGGTGAATCACGGAGCTGTCTTCGAAACAACGAAAAGGATATTTAAAGTCAGCGAGTTGTCGGTGGTTTGAAAGGATGAAAGGAATGGTTAGCGGAATATAATGCGAAATGTAAAACGGATGATACGCGAATGCAGGTGAATGGAAGAGAATAAGGAAATGGATGCGAAACAAGAGAGTAGCGGATGAAGGAGTTACGTGAAAAATGTCCCGACGAGAGGTGACGAGCATATTTGAATTATGAGATTTAAATGTGACGCAGACGTGGTTAGAATGAACGAAGGGTGCATTTTCCTTCCCGCGTAAATCTGCTCTCGGTGACTCTCAATTTCGTAATACTTTCTGGCTGCATTTTAAATATATATCTACGTACGTACATTCCGGGAAAAGGGATAAAAATCGTCCGGAAATAAAGAACCGGTATAAATGCTCGGAATGAAAGAATAACGTGTCATTAGAGAACCGGGCATTTTTATGTTCTCACTTTTCGTGTGATTTTTATTCGTTGAATAAAATATGGAATAATTGTATCCCGTTTCTTTGACATGGATATACCAAAAAATACGACGCCTTTTTTCTGCTGCTTATAATAATAATAATGGTTCTTAACTTCATATAAATCTTTATTCTTCGTCTAATATAACCGATTTCAAATACTGAGAAACGAATGAAGAGATTCGAGGGAAGAAGTACGGAAAGAGTTTCGGGGCGGAATATAAAAGGGGGTACCAATAAAGAGATCGGACCTTACCATCTACGGTTTCATGGCTTACGTGAAATTTATACGCAGTCGGAGTAGAAAACCGCTATCTTTTAATTTATGCTCTGCCCCGGGAATTTAATATTCTCGTAGCGTCTGGCACGCGTGCCGCGGAAAGCTTTTCTCGCAGTCGAACGAGTCCAAGTGGACGAGAAAGTGGAAGCAGGAAGAGGGAGGGAAAAAGTAAGGTCGCGGAGGAAAGAGTAGAAGAAAGTTGAGAGAATCGAGGGAGAGAAGACTCTCGAGGGCCCTTTTCCACAAGGCCCGACCTTTGCATCCTAAGAAGGGTTAACGACGCGAATGAGTAAGTCGTGAATTAGGCATGCCGAGGCTTCTTTCTCCACCATTCTCTAAGATTCTCTTTCCTACATCCTTGATTCCGTAGATTTCGTCAACCATAAAACCGCCGGTTGCTCTTGCAACCCTTGGATATCGAATGATTCTTAGCATTTTACCAAAAGTTTCCGTCATCATCGAAAATTATCAATTAAAAACGCAGCAACTAATTCAAACTATAAAGACAAGCCTTATCCGTTAATAAACTGCATGTTATAATTTGATAATTAATTGCTCATTATTTTGACCGAAGAAGTATCCTAGGATCGAATAACACAATAACAACCAAGACACTCGTTATTTTAATAAAAGATTTCGCGATCATTCGATTACGTAGTAATTTAACGACAGTAAAACACGGCGAAGGTTACGTAATGAAATTTATCGTGGTGCAAGAGTTACATCGTTAATTAAACGTCGGAAAATGAGATTAGAGCTTAATTATTAACTTAATTAAACCCGACGACATATTTCTCCGGTGCGTCTTATAACTATTGCATAACGGCGAACAACGCGAGGAAAATATTCCAAGAATTCGCATCGAGATGAACGCGAAAAAATAATGAATTAATATCGCGGATTTCACGAGACACGCTCGCGTTTCCTTCCGAATACGTCTGATGGAAAGATTTTCGCGGACTACGAATCCACTGGCATCCCTTTGATATTTCACTCGCAATTTGATGAAATTTCGTACGCCATTTTCGACCAAGTAATTACACGTCTTTGTTGCACAAGAATTTGATATAACAGGAGAAAAATATTTCCCGGTTTAATTACAATCACCACTTTGTAATAAATTCTAATTGTAAAATTATCCAAACGCTAAGATAAATGTATATAAATCCGTGTCGTATATTATACTTTCTTATTTTCCTTGTATTCGGAAATATGAAGGGAAAGCATTTTTAAGCGCGAAAATATTTTTCATAGAACGCTGCTCGAAATAATGCATATTTATTTAAGCTTGCATTTTGTCTCTACGCGGTAAGTGCAATACCGTGCACTTCCCCAAATGGCGAACTATAAATGCAGATTTTTCTATGCAACATGTTTCCCGCGTGTACCAATTGTTATACCACCGTATTCCGACTTCCATGTTCCGGCATTGTTCCGTATTTCTCGGTTACGGGACTAATAATAATAACAGTGAAACTAACAACATTAATAAAAATAAATACGAGCAACGATACGTAATATATCACATATTGATTGAAACGCCGATGACAACAGGTTTCACGGGAAGTGCAAACGAGTATTCAATTTGCACGAAAGAAATCCTGCGTCATTGTAATATAAAATATAATAACAAATAGAACAATATATCTCGTATAAACGCAACCTGTGAATGTTCGTTTTTATCGTTCAATTATCGAAATTTTCTCGTTTCATTTTAAAGGCAGATGGTTTAATAAAATGTACAAAATTGCCTGACACGAAACCTGTTTTGCATCCATTCATATTTGATGTGTTCATTATACTCGAATTATGATGTACTCGAAATAAATGTGAATAAAAGAAACGTGCACTTGTAGTTTCATTGGATAGAAACGACTAATTACTTCTCTTACTAATTAATTAATTCACCTAGGAGGGAGTACAGTTTTGGGGCGGTTTAACGAATGACGGGGCCTATCGCGAAATAAATGATGGTGGCTGTATATAACGATGAAGATAATTTGGAAGTTTCGGTAGGTCCTCGGTATATATGTTAATTACGTGTAATTGGTCATTTAATGGGAGGAAGGTCCTCCGGAGGAAAAGCTTTTACGACGGAAAGTTTCTTTCCCGCGGTAGTTTATGGGTTAAGTTCGTAAAGCGTTAGAAGACGAGCTACGATTTTCCTCGTCTTAGCTCGCGTTCGTGGCACGTCCGCAGATAATAACCTAATTATTATTTTTGCATTAACGGTTCACGCGCTTTTCTCCAGGCGTTCGTTTGTAATTTCAAACGTAACGTTACACCGAGAGAAATATTCAACGAGAATCACTTAAACTTTTTCATTTCCTCGAGGCAGACGAGTTTAAGCGACGCGTATTTAACTCGATAACACCTGCTTTGTATTCGGCTAGCGTCGGAAGTATATATATATTTGCAGATAGTGTTTCATTAAATATATTTCATTTTCCAATGTTATTTCTCGAATGAATCAGGCCGGCGTAAGATATGAAAAATTATATTTCTTTAATTACATTTTATGATAGATATCTTAACGTTAAGGGAAACGATTTCCTTCGAATTACCTGTATTTGAGACTCTCCCGGAAATAATAATTCAATTATTATTTTTACATTAACTTTTCGCTCGAAAGATAGCAACGTAATCCTTGCGCCGTGGAAGCGAACGTTGAAAGGATTGAGGGTTTGTCTCTAAGTGAAATTATTCGCGAAAGAGGTAAAACAAACAGCTATGCTGTACTCATTAAGGTGGATGTCCTTTATGAGGAAGGAAATGAGGTAGAGTCGAAGAGAAAGGAAACGGGTTAAACGGAAAAGAGCAGAGGGAGAAGTAGAGAGAACAAGCGAACGTACGGTTTCCTCACTTTTCACCGCGACGTCAGTTACAAGGTTGTTCTAGTCGACGGTGCAATTATCTCTCCCTAAAGTGCCTTCACCTGTTTCAACTACGCCGAACGGAAATGAATTTCAGTTAACTCGATTCGTCTTACTTCTATCCACGAAATTCCGACGACTCGGATAATCGTCTCGACGTTACAATTATCAGAAAACTCGAAATAAATTCTTCGTCAATTTTTATCACTCCAATATCCTCGATCACGTTTGAACACACATTACGTCGCTTATCCAGTGCTCTAATTGTACGTATGACTTTTAATTCAAACGAAAAGACTTATCGCTCAAAGTCGAAGGTAAAAAGCGATGGCTTTCGTGGGAGATCGACGCCTAAAATATTTCCACTTACCGAGAAAGCCTCGTGCCTAGCATATCTCAAGAGGATGCAGGAGTGTAGGGATAGAGAGACGTGGAGAGGATAGGCGCAGCATCCAAAAGGAAGCTGTTCTACGATGTCTGGCGATGTCTAGATCTACGAGTGGCAAGGAGATGGTCTAGAAAGAAAATGGTAACTCGAAGGTACCCGATCGGTAGGAGTATCACGCTCGAGGCATAACTGACTGACTTCTCGTGCAGTATCCATTCCGAAACCATCAACCTCCGAATCACCCCACGGAAGGGGAGGGTCCAGCATCCCTTATCTGTAATTTATACTTTCAATTTACTTCAGCCGGAAGATTCCAAGGGACTCCGATCGCCTCCCATGGAAACCTTTCGACTAAGAAAAACTTCCCTCGTCCTCTTCCCCTTCCTTCTTTCCAAATGTTACTCGGATTTAATGATTCCGTTCGAAACGTACACCTTCCACGGTCTCGCGCCATAAGGAAATCATTAACGTGGAGTTGCCCTCTGGCTTTTCGCCGATGTTACGTAAAAGAGCTATTTTAGTACTTTATTAGTGCGTTCACTGACACGGGTAACATTTTTGGTTGGAGTAAAGTAATTGTTACTTTTATTAATGGATCTTTTGTTATAATGTCTGACGGAAAAATATTTTTAATCCACTTCTCACGATCTAAAATCGTCCTAGAACATCATTACGCATCGTGTAGCATCGATTTGGGTCATGTAGCAGCGATTTTGGCGACTTTTAATTTTTGACAATTTTTGAAGGTATACCCCTTTACATTTTTTCAACTTGGGTTCGACCCATTTTTGACCAATAAATATTTTTTAACCGCTTCTTTCGACCAGAAATCGTCCTAGAATATGTTTATACATCACCCCCCATCGATTTGGGTCGTGTAGAAGTGATTTTGGCGACTTTTAATTTTTGACAATTTTTGAAGGTGTACCCCTTTACATTTTTTCAACTTGGGTTCGACCCATTTTTGACCAATAAAAATTTTTTAACCGCTTCTTTCGACCAGAAATCGTCCTAGAATATGTTTATACACCACCCCCCATCGATTTGGGTCGTGTAGAAGTGATTTTGGCGACTTTTCATTTTTGACAATTTTTGAAGGTATACCCCTTCACATTTTTTCAACTTGGGTTCGACCCATTTTTGACCAATAAAAATTTTTTAACCGCTTCTTTCGACCAGAAATCGTCCTAGAATATGTTTATACATCACCCCCCATCGATTTGGGTCGTTTAGAAGTAATTTTGGCGACTTTTCATTTTTGACAATTTTTGAAGGTGTACCCCTTTACATTTTTTCAACTTGGGTTCGACCCATTTTTGACCAATAAAAATTTTTTAACCGCTTCTTTCGACCAGAAATCGTCCTAGAATATGTTTATACACCACCCCCCATCGATTTGGGTCGTGTAGAAGTGATTTTGGCGACTTTTCATTTTTGACAATTTTTGAAGGTATACCCCTTCACATTTTTTCAACTTGGGTTCGACCCATTTTTGACCAATAAAAATTTTTTAACCGCTTCTTTCGACCAGAAATCGTCCTAGAATATGTTTATACATCACCCCCCATCGATTTGGGTCGTTTAGAAGTAATTTTGGCGACTTTTCATTTTTGACAATTTTTGAAGGTGTACCCCTTTACATTTTTTCAACTTGGGTTCGACCCATTTTTGACCAATAAAAATTTTTTAACCGCTTCTTTCGACCAGAAATCGTCTTAGAATATGTTTATACATCACCCCCCATCGATTTGGGTCGTGTAGAAGTGATTTTGGCGACTTTTCATTTTTGACAATTTTTGAAGGTATACCCCTTCACATTTTTTCAACTTGGGTTCGACCCATTTTTGACCAATAAAAATTTTTTAACCGCTTCTTTCGACCAGAAATCGTCCTAGAATATGTTTATACATCACCCCCCATCGATTTGGGTCGTGTAGAAGTGATTTTGGCGACTTTTCATTTTTGACAATTTTTGAAGGTATACCCCTTCACATTTTTTCAACTTGGGTTCGACCCATTTTTGACCAATAAAAATTTTTTAACCGCTTCTTTCGACCAGAAATCATCCTAGAATATGTTTATACATCACCCCCCATCGATTTGGGTCGTGTAGAAGTGATTTTGGCGACTTTTCATTTTTGACAATTTTTGAAGGTATACCCCTTCACATTTTTTCAACTTGGGTTCGACCCATTTTTGACCAATAAAAATTTTTTAACCGCTTCTTTCGACCAGAAATCGTCCTAGAATATGTTTATACATCACCCCCCATCGATTTGGGTCGTGTAGAAGTGATTTTGGCGACTTTTCATTTTTGACAATTTTTGAAGGTGTACCCCTTTACATTTTTTCAACTTGGGTTCGACCCATTTTTGACCAATAAAAATTTTTTAACCGCTTCTTTCGACCAGAAATCATCCTAGAATATGTTTATACATCACCCCCCATCGATTTGGGTCGTGTAGAAGTGATTTTGGCGACTTTTCATTTTTGACAATTTTTGAAGGTATACCCCTTTACATTTTTTCAACTTGGGTTCGACCCATTTTTGACAAATAAAAATTTTTTAACCGCTTCTTTCGACCAGAAATCGTCCTAGAATATGTTTATACATCACCCCCCATCGATTTGGGTCGTGTAGAAGTGATTTTGGCGAGTTTTAATTTTTGACAATTTTTGAAGGTATACCCCTTCACATTTTTTCAACTTGGGTTCGACCCATTTTTGACCAATAAAAATTTTTTAACCGCTTCTTTCGACCAGAAATCGTCCTAGAATATGTTTATACATCACCCCCCATCGATTTGGGTCGTTTAGAAGTAATTTTGGCGACTTTTCATTTTTGACAATTTTTGAAGGTGTACCCCTTCACATTTTTGCGATTTTGGGTCAACATTTTGTTGGCCTCAAAGCTGCTTTAATCTACTTATATCCATCCAAAGTTGCTCTCAAATGTATTTAACTTAAATTGCCTTTCACCTGTGGCTAAAATTTCTTAATAATAATTACCGCGATATTCGTCGATTAAATGCGAACCGAACCATTTCTGCATTTGATTCTATATCGATAGCAAGCAGAAGTACCGAGTGGTTTAATTTCGAACGGCCGACGAAGGAGTTTCATTATTCGCGGAGAACGTTAGAGAAAATCGGAGGTTGTCAATTTAAAGTCCATCATCTCGAATATGAGGAAATCTCGAGGCTCGGAGTATTGTGCATTATGTGATCAGGTTGATCGAAATCGACGGTGAATTCCTTGGGTGGGGTTCCGTAGAGAAAGTTCTACTCTTTCTCTGATAAAATATTCAGAGCGCACCATCAGCTCCACTGTGGAAAATTAGATTCGTCCGGAGTTCGAAAGCCTCCATTACTATTAGAAGGCAAAGTAATCTGAGAATGAGACGTGTATAAGATTGGAAAGTCGTTTACACCGTACTTTTTCCGTTTGTCCTTTCCTTTCTAGGATTTAACTTCATCGATCATAAACGAATCTGACTATTAATAAAATTTCTCGCAAAATCTCCAAATGAATCTTCCATATTCTTTCCGATAGCACTCGAATCAAATTGAATCGGAGCTTAAATGGAAAAGATAAAAACCGAGCAAAGAATATGTCTTCGATTACCTTCTACGACTTGCCAGACTTTTTAATCTTTTCTCATTTAATTACATTTAATCACATTTAATCACGTTACCGAGAAGATATTATTTATTTTTTATCCGCGAACATCGAGATACAACGAAGAATTCCAAAAACAAATCGACTATTCTTGCGGCTTTTCTTGAAGTTCTTGAAAAGTGGTTACGTCGAGAGACACGATGTTCGAAGGGTGGCAGGAAATATCGCTCGAGTTTATGGCGGATATGAGGGTGCATGAATTTATAGCGAGGTACTCGAGATCTGGTGTTCCAAGATAGTCGTACGAGGCGTGAAAAAAGTCTGGAATTCGGGGTGGCTTGTAGCAAATACAAATAACACGAGTGACATCGTGTAGTGCTTTAAAAAACGTAGTCACCCTTCACTCTTGCCTTCAACGTAAACACGATACTTTACGAACTCAAAATACCCTCGGATGAAGACGCGTCAGTTATCATCTCGAAATTCGCCCTAATGGAATCCATTAATATATTCTAATTCCTATGGTATTAATTCACGTAACTGGTCTTCAATCACGAGAACAATTATACGTAACAGTTAAGATCACGGTCCATTGGTTCTCGAATAATTTCGAACAGTAACGGACGTCAGAAGGATGTTCCATTGGAAGGAATATACCTAAATGGAGAAGCGTTCTGTTCTGTTCTGTTCTTGACAACTAGCAAAGGGAATTAACAATGAGAAAGACGGGAGAATACAGGTAAATGGCAATGGAGTTCAATGACCCGTGACGGAAGCTGATTCTGGTCCGAATCTGGTAGTTTTACGTGAAACGGTAAAGAGCCGCATCTCGATAAAGATGAAATCGTTCCTACGTCACGATACCAAGTAATCAATTTCGTTCTCTCGAATTCATTTTTATGGAAAACAAAGCCCTGTCGTTCGCAAAAGGGCACCCAATAATTGTGGTTTATAAAGCAATATCATACGACCCGATTATTATTAAAGACATTTTATGCAGCTATTCAATAAAATTGAAATGTATTAATATATTTTCCGCTGACTTTCGAGGAGGTAAATTTTTTAGGATTAAACGGTGCATTGCTTACAGAGAAAAAGGTATATCGATAATTCAATTAATTTGACCAGCTTTGATAATACTGTCTTTTTTAAGCCGTCGTTCTTTTAATCCTTTCGTGCGTGAGATTTTGGTTTTGTATTTTTCATGTTATCGAATACCCGTGATATGTGAATATCAGCTATCAAAGGTTGTTTCTGATTTTACCAATGCAATTTCCAGACCGCCGTGTTTAAAGCCTCTTTTATATTACCATATTTCCGCTCATGAATCCAATTAATTTTTTCTGCTGCATTTATTTGGCGTTACTAAAATTATGCACGCTTTATTAACTCCGAGGAGTTTGTCGATTTTATTTCTTATTTTATTCCCCTGCCACTTGTCCTTATTTTGATTAAGTGCCTCATCGATTTCCGCTACTGTTTCTTCAAATAAATCCGAGGTTTCCGAAAATAATGTATCGCGTGCCGCAAAATATGGCTCTCTTAGTATATATAATATTATAATAATTATTGGTACCATAACTAGAGATCGGTGCTAATTAAGCCGGATGAAATAAACCATTCGGAAAATAGAGACATTAATTGAGAAAATAAATCTCGCTCCTACGATTATTTTGATTTAATTGATATCGATTGCCATACGTTCGTCTTGTAATCTCGAATCCCCTTTCTATAATCGAGGGTTTCTTTTCCGTTGGACTCTCTATTAATTCTCGAGCCGGTCTCCATCTATTTTCATACGCACCCTTAGGGCCATTATTTCTCACCCTCGGTCAAATCACTCGGCGGAGGGAGAAAGATAGAGAAAGAGGGAAAGAGAGAGGGTCATAGTAGGTTCAACTATGCCGAAATTTGGCGACATATTTTCGTAATTCATCGTCGGTAATTTATGATCCCTGAATGCCGAGAAATGACGAAGTACGGGATTACAAAAGGGATATTTCGGTGCCCGATAAACTACCCCCTTACTCGCGTTTTAAGACTTTGCCTCTCGTCGACTCATCCGCCACCCTCTTCGACCCTCCGCTTCCTCCTCACCCGACCGAAACTATATTCAACTAATAAACATTGTAGAAAGTTCGCGACGTGATACACGGCCGTGCTTTAATTACTTTAATCCTTTATAGCGGGGAAGTAGGACATCAATTTGTATGGGATATCTTTAGATTCCTTGTTACGCATGACATTGTGGGACAAGTTGAATTTTGTTATTAACGGAAACTAATAATAATATTCGCGAGTAAAATTAAAATAAGAATTCTAGGAACACTTTAATAAGGATTTAATGAAGCTCGTTCAAATTTAATAATCAACGATCGATCGGATATTTATAGGGCTTCCACGTGATGCATTAGTTATTATCAAGGTATATCGACTGATATTAATATATGAAACAAAAGATGATTTAATAAAAGTGTAATTAAATCTGGATGATGTATGTTAATTACTTTTAGATTGAAAATTAACTGGGTTATTTAAGGTCGCGAGGGTCGATTCGCGTAGCCAGAAATGCTGTATGATCAGTCAATTTTATTACGCTTGGATTTAATGAAATTATTATATATGATTTCAATTATTACTGTATATTGTATACATTTATTTGTTTTGTGCGGCAGACGTGCAAAGGATTTATTATTGTTTCGAAAGAAGGTTAAATTAGAAGCGGTTTCCTGACTGCGAGATTCCAAAGCGTGGGAAAGAAATTACGATCCACCGCTGTGGAATCTCGAGTATTTCACGGCAATTATGTGCATCGAATTCTTCTTCGATTTCGACGAGCCTTGCTTCTCTCGTTGCACTTTTAAATCGTGGCTTTACATCGACGATAAAATGGCTATTATTTGTAAACCTACAAACGCCAACTGGCAACATTATTTTAAGTGATTTGCGTGACTTATAAGCACTGAATTTCGCGATTGAATTTGAGACGTAAAATAGAAAATCGAAGGACATCTGTCTTCTTAAGAACACGTATCAAGGGGTGAAAAGGAATTATAGCGGCACACGCCTCGACATCACGAGGCATAAATGAATCGAATAAGTTTCGAGGGCTATTAAAGTTGAAATTTGATTTACGCCCTATCGCCGATTACCTCCACCCCTGCACCTACCCCCTGGATAAGTGAATCGAGCAACTTCGACTTTCCACCTTGGAATTTCCTTCGTCGGACAAAATTTCACCCGGCTCGCATGACGAAGCTTACATTCCCTCGACTATCAGTTACCAACTAAGAATGTGTTTATAAATGATTGGATTAAGGCATTCGCGTTATATATTATTAAAAGATTATATTAATATTCCCCCGTCAAATGGAACGGTAGGCGTAATTAACCAAGAATTCTGTTATTAATTAAAAATTTCAACGCGACGAAGTTACCTTGAATTCGCGAGACCTACCCGACGAAATATGTTAACCATTGAAATACCGTAAAAGGGAAAATATAATGACGGCGGTGCATAAGCGTAGAAGAGTCCATTCATAATTGAAGAATGCTAGACTTTAGTCCCACTCGAGGAACATCCAATGTAAATAATACAGGGAAGTACAACGCGGCTCCTTACTTTGAAAAAGCTTTTCTCCGTTGCTCAGTCAGGAACCGCTACACCCTTGATGCCAAATATCGTTGGGTTTTACACGAAAATATGATATACTAAGTCGCAGAAATGCCAAAGCAATTAACGCTGCTTTCTGTGATTTTTCACAATTGATGCAACTTCAGATAATTTCATATTTTGTATTTCCGAAATGAATGACTGACTTCGAATTCTACCTTTTCGAAGTCGAAAGGTTTGCCGTGAAGATTTATATTTCGAGTGGCAAATTTTGCAAGTGTTTCCGAGGAGATCTAAAAGACAGTCACGTACGAAGAATTTTCAGGTTTCGCCCACCGCCCTCCGAAAACTCGCTGGTTTAAAGTTATTCCTTCCCCGAATGGGATCTTAAATTTGCTTTCTTCATTTCGAAGTCTTATCCTGGAACCCTTCGAAAACGACTCCAAAGTCACACCTCTCGCTCGCGCATTCTTCTTCGCGGAGTGAAATACTACTCCATCGAAAGATCATTTGATTACCTCGAGAAATTTATCGCTATTTTATTTCCTCCCTTTCGAGAACCCACTGGAACGAATAGTGATATTCGATCCGCTACGAAATTAGTGATAACGACTACTTTCGCGGATTATGGCACTCTTAAGAAGACCGAGATCTTGGTCCATTTATAGCGAAAGGATTTTTATCGAACTTTTACTTCAGCCAAAATTACCGTGGTGCGGTGAAGCTGGGTTTGAGAGACAAATAATGAATATGCTAACATGGCTTTTTGAAATTAATTCGAACGAACATAATAATTTGTGTTCGTTTGAAATAATTTCTGGGATGGCATAAATGCTCGACTTGATGTTATACATAATCGATTTTATGCAACTAAAAATAAATATGCTTATTAACTATCGAGTTTCGGAACCCACCGAAAATGATCGGTACACGAACGATCGTATAATTCTGGAATCGAAACATGAACAACGCGAAAAGCCGATCTCATTGTTATTACTCGTGATTGAAACTAACGTAACGGTAGTGTAATAACGTCATAATCAATTTCGCATTAACATCGAGAAAGTCGGCTTCCGAAAAATTCGGAACAACGATACCCGTCGAACGCGATAAATCATCGACATTTATGCGTGAAATATGCGATGCCAGGGCTCGAGACGTGGATTTTATCCCGTTGGACCGTTCTGAAATTTATCGCGGTCGGTGATTTTGCATAAAAAGAAATATAATGCATGCGAAACGCAACCGGCTAAAACTGGTCGCATTAATTTGTAACGTATAATGCACTGTTTACGGTCCATAACGCGATGCACCACTCGTAGCAGTACCACCCACCCCCTCCGCCCCTCGATCAGAATTAAACATCACATTATCATTCATTCGAAATGCCTCGAATAAATCCTGAGCTTCGAAAGGAATTTTCATTGTTGCCGAAGTTCTTTCAATGACATTGTTTCCACTCATTACCCGAGGCTTTAAATAAAAATTACTTCGTTTACCTTGCTCTGTATCTCCCATTAACATGTGTTTATTATGTGTCTCTCTACTTGTATAGGTGAGTGGAATTTTTTAACGACCATCGGCGTAACAAGCAAAGTAATTATCGTAATGAAATTTAACCGATGAGAACGCCACGCCGTCGGATATTTGTTTCAGTGCATTACGCGGTGTTATTTAAATATTTGAAATACTTCCGCGATTAATCAACGTCACTACACTGTAGCCTTCCAGCGGTTAATTATGACTCTTTCTACCATGAAATATTATTAATCGATACTTAATATACTGATTCTAAAAGTGATGATATAGTACACGACCTATCATCCCGGTCGTAAAATAAGATCCTACAATGAATATTTCTAGCTAAATCAGTAAGTTTAAATCAGTGTTCGAAAAGGATGTACGTTTTCGAACAGTGAAAAATGAGCGAGCGATCCGAGAGGGAATATAGGATTCATCGTTCTTCCTCAATTAAAAGTACGTTCGTCGGCAGTGCTCATATAGCACAACGTGTTGAAGCACTTCGATTCGATTTAAAAGGAAAAGAGAGTAAAAAGGACGAAGGAAAAATGGGGAAAAAAGGAGGAGAAAAAGAAAGGGGAAGGTAAAAGTTTCCGGATGGCGTGGATCAGTTTGTGTAACGGCCGGGTTAACGAGATGCGCTCGTTCCGCGGGCTGTTTGGCCAGCAGTGCTCTGTAACAATTATTTGAGCTGCGAAAGGGGAGAAAACGAGATGGAAAAACAGGGGGCGGGGGTGCACGGGGGTGGGTTCCAAGTAAAAGCGAATGGAAATCCGAGTAGACCGTTATCGGCAACACCGAGAACAATAAGAGTCGCTCCATTCGGAGCATTTCTCGCACCCTCGTGAAAGGGGCCAATATGCCATGGAAATCGAAAAGTCCTTCGCACCACCCTTCTATCTTTTATACTTCAGCCTTTTCCCTGGAAATCGGTTACCACTTACAAATGAATACTAGCTCGACCTTACTACACGAAAATGGAAACCTTTTCCCCCGGCGGGCCCTCGACACCCTCCTCGTATAATGAAATAAAGTTGTCAAAATCTTTATCTAATTCTACGCTACCCACTTTTGGGACGAAGACAAAAATGATTATGCCTCTAGTAATTTTTTAGTAAATGCTAAAAATATTTTTTAATTGGTATCATTTTAATTAAATGTGGTTACGAATGCTCTATAATATTCTCCATCGCTTTAATGTGAAATAAGGTTCTATGTTTGAATAAAAAATATAATAAGTTAAAAACTCAATTATTCACGTAAAAGGTAAAAATGAAATTCAAGTATTCCGCTAAACTATTTTCCGAAGTATTCTAATAATAATCATGTAGATGTCGACGAATTAAATCACGCTTATTTCTGGTATCTTAAACTATCGTATGATATGTTTTTACGATCATCACAGGTTTATGTGTCTCTTCCATAAAAGAGACAAAAAAGAGGAGAAAGAGGAGAAAGAGGAGAGAAAAAATAGGGAGGTTGGAGGGTAGAAAATCGGATGGAAATCCAGATCGACAATAACGGTAGCGAGGAGAACAATAAGAACGACTAGTTCCGTTCCACCCTAGAATTCCAGTAACCCTTAGAACCCTGCCGAAGGCACGCCCTTACGAGGTGTGCAAGGAGGGTGAGGGGGACAAAAAATGCTACAGAAATCGCGAAAATCGTGTTCCGGTGAGCGTTCGTTCTTGAACGCCCTCATTTTTTTGATCCTTTGCGCGTAAAAGCGAGCCGTGATCACTGGGAACCCGGTACCATTTATCCCCCGGGGGTAAACGCTTCCCTGACATCCTCGTGATAGGAACGACGTTGACGATCACGTCCTTCGAATTCTCTTTGTGTTCCCGTTTACACGTACACATAAACCCATCGTTTTCACGAAAAATATTATAACGCGTCATAAATCCGAAGCATAATAATAAATTTCGTATTAACGTATGACTTGTGGTACGAGTGCGATCGAATTATTTGCCGTACTTATATTTTTATCATTTTAAGAACACAGGCAGAACTATTTAAATACAAGAATTGGCACAGAATTATGATACATAAATCACATAAAATTAAATACGTTTTCAAACCATAATAAAATAAGAAAGTTATCACTCTCAACTGATTACCTGCAATTGAGTGATAAAAATTCAGTGACTTTAATGTCCCAATTATTCTGGGAGCATCATTGAATTATAAATATAAACTATTTTTATTCTCGGTACTGGGTGGGTGTGGAAATAAAGTTTAAAGTTTTTACAAAATAGCGTAGAAATACAAGAAACACAAGCAGAAATATTTAAATACAAGAATTGGCACAGAATTATGATACATAAATCACATAAAATTAAATACGTTTTCAAACCATAATAAAATAAGAAAGTAATCACTCTCAACTGATTATCTGCAATTGAGTGATACAAATTCAGTGACTTCAATGTCCCAATTATTCTGGGAACATCATTGAATTATAAATATAAACTGTTTTTATTCTCGGTACTGGGTGGGTGTGGAAATAAAGTTTAAAGTTTTTACAAAATAGCGTCGAAATATGTTCGAGCTCGAAATACCGTGGCCACGTAGCCAATCGGAACGCGAAACTCCTTTGGTGGTAGGTATACGTGCTTTTACGATGGTCTTTTACGAGGTTAAATGTAATTACTGTACGAACCATGCTCGGCCAGGGCTCGATACTATACGTAATTAATTAACAGTATTGAGAAAATGATATTGTGGAGTTTTATGCATTTCCCGTGACGCACTGGACTTTTATTACCACGCTAACAAAATTCTTTGTTAACTTACGGGCTTTCCAACGATTTGCCTCGAAAATGGAAAAACATTCTCGTGGTGAAACGTCATTGTAATATAAAACGGTATGCGCGGAATCGACGGAAGAATAATTGCGTTACGAAAATATAATTTTGTCGATTTTTCTACTTTGTGAACGCAATTAATATCGGCGAACAATTAAATCGTCCTTCTGTCTACGATATTGTATGACGCAATACCGTAAGAAGTACAAATAGCACAGATAACATAATACAGTGTTAAATAAATTGATTTTTCGATTTACTCCGAAAACTCGGAACGGCAAAATGCAGTAAATATTATCTATTTAATCTAGAAACAATACCTTGACCGTATACATCGCAGTTTCGCCTTCCATTTGGTGACGCTTTCTGCGATGCCATTCGGTTCGGTCGAAAGGCAAATTTATTTCTTCGAAAACTAGATGATCCGACTTCAATTTGACCAAAAATGTGGTCCAAACTGTTGCTCGCCATGAGGCCTCGCCCCTCCACCACAAATTCGATGTAATTAAACAAATTAAACTACTAATTTTATACAATTTCTAGCTACCACAACTAACAACGTCAGACGCTCGAGAGAATTTTGGCAGGAAGATGGCGGACACGCTGCGCGCGCCACTCCCGACAGCGTGGCGCTCCAAGGTACTACCTTATTGATACATATTAATAGATCCTCAAATCGAATTATGAATCTAATAAAATTGCAAATCTAATAAAATCATGCAAGTGGACACACGAGGTGCATGGAACAGAATATTTTCGTATTTACTTTCATTTTAACGGGGCATTTTTCAATATAATTCTACAAGAATTACTTTTATATTCGTAGTCAGTAGAATGCTCCGTCGTGGATCAGACACGAAGGGTTTTAAAAAACACTCACTGTATTCCGAAGACTGTTCGTTTTACAAATGCAATGTGTGAAGTCACGTATTAGGAAGAAAGTGGGAAAAGTCCAGCGAAGTGTGGCATCGTCTTCGGGATAAACCACGCGGATACTGGTAAGTTCAACCTCGTCACCACTAAACTCCCATTCGCCGTCGGTGCATCGTAAATCCACACGATGTATTTGTACCGGAAGGAAGGAAAAGTGTTTTTCGCCACTCATACCGCAGCAATATTTTCCCCATGGAACAAATTTCCACGAGCGTCAACTCGTTACGAGGAAAGACTTGGAACGTTGCTAGATTGACTCCGTGAACCACACTTTTCTTTCCATTTGTAACTTAAATTCCTTGCTTATGTTTCTCTTACATGAGAACGCTTTAAATCTGCACATCCTCATATTTCCTAACTAATGTTTTTCTAATACTTTAGATAGTTTTTAATTATAATATATCCGGTATTGTCTAGTGACAATGGCATAAAATTGACACTGCTTTCCGTGCAACTTAATTATTCCCGAGGAAAATCAATTTTGATAATTCATTTTCACGAGGTTGAAAATAAACAAGCGGATTATTCATTTTCCTGGCAACGAGTTCGAAGAAATTCATCTATGCAAACTTGGTTATCCGGTCATTCACTGTTTTAAACATCGACTTTCACGATGTTATTCACGCTGTATAAATCCGGCTCATATACCAACATTAAGGATGTAAATCTGACAGACATCTATCTCGTGCCATATCGACAACCCTTCCATCTCTTAAATTTTTTCCTTTCATTTCTTTAAAATTCACAATAGAACTTAAAAAATTACACATCACTCTATAAAATACAAGAAGCTATTTTAGCCGATATATTCTGGCAAGTTAAGATTTTATGTTCCTTAAAATCTTTCATCTGCCTATCAGACTAATAAAGACAATACTTCTAACGATGGGTGCCGTCGATTAAAATGAAAGTTTCGAGTACGTATTCGGTTTGGAGTACCCTTAATTCCGCGAGAAGGTGCACGCCGTTACATACTAATATTTCGAAACAATTATCCGGAAGTGGTCGAGGGGGTCCAGTGATTACCTAGGAAAAATGACGGGTTTCCCTTTGGCACGTAGGCGACTCAGCATGGTAGGTATTTCGGTAACATCGAAACGTGACTACGGGGGTAGAATCGCTGGCACGATAACGATGTTGCGTCGTTTCCGGCGAGAACGAAGCTTTGTTCGACGAAGCGGAAGCGGATACCGCTCATCAAGGACCATCGGTCCGGCCCACAATGCGAGTTTTTCGTTTCCACCGGCAGAAATGTGAAAGAGGAAAAGAGTCCGGTCAGAAAGAAAGAGGAGGGAAAAATGGGAAAGGGGAGAAATCGAGGGAAAACCTCTGTTCTCTAGTCTGTCTGGTAGGCATCGACAGCGATTCCGGGATCAGCGGCGCGATTAATGCTAGCAAGATCGTTTGCCACCCTCCTTTTTTTCTCTCTCCGTTGGCAGTGCTTTTCAGAAAAGCCAGCCATTACCACGAGTGTGAATAAAAATCGCTCATACCGTAGTCACTTTAATCGAACCGCTAAAACTCCTCGTTTAACTCGCTCCTTTCTGAGTACTGTATATCAGGAAAATGAAAAAGAATCTATTCTACGACGGTGTCATCGTCTATTATAAAATTCTGATTTCTTCTTATTCTTACAATATTTCCCACGCTTTAATGAGACCCCTGAATTCCACCCTTATTTTCAAAAGATTTGACCATTATTTTAATAGCAGACAGAAATAGGATTTTATATTTATTATTCGAAAGGAAATTCCAGTTTTCGGGGGTCTTGTTAAATCTTTGAAAATGCATCTTCACCTTATTCGTGGAACTCCAGCCAAGGGTTACGACAGGTTAATAGAAACCCGTAACTCTTCATTCCGCGGGTGGTATCCTAGGGGTGGCTGGATACTTTCAAGCAACATAGGTCCGCATTTAAATTCCCACGATACAAACCTACACCCCCAAACTATTCGACGTTACTGCGGGCGCAGATAAGAAGATGACTGCGTAATAAAACCACGGTACTTCAGTCTTTATCGTCCCCACGAAAAATACCTCCCGCGCATTAACTCAAGTCCACGGAAATTATTACATCCGGTGGAACATTAAATATTTTAAGAATATGAACCCGTCTGTCTTATAACTGGAATAGTTACGAGTTATACAGCAACAGTCGCTAAGGACAGCCTCCAAAAGATTACATACACTGCCGGCCAAATTAAACAATATAATATGTGACTGCATGGCAAAAAATAGTTTAATATTAATGTTAGAATTATAAAATGGACAAAAGTTTTATATTCTATTTACCTTTAATATTCATTCTAACATTTAAAGTAAACGTTAGAATGAAGATAAAGCAAGTGATCCTAAACTTTCGACCTGTAGTCTATTCTTTACCATCAAATTTTATTTACTTCTTGCTCTTCCCATGGAGCACCCTTATCAAAATCAGTGAAAGTACGTTGTAATCGTAGAGACGGCCAGATTTCAGTAAAATTTAATTCGAGGGTTTTACTAATCCTTCGAAATTAACTGACAGATCGTGCATGCATCTGGGGAAGAAGGCAACCCGCTAGTTCGAGTTGTATTCACAAGGGTGGGTGAGATAAAACGGTGATCGTCCGAGTCTGACCGAAGTCGTCCTCGTTCTACTCGGCGTAGGGGTTGGACGGTGATTCGGGATTGCGGGAGGGTCAGAGAGAAGGTGGTAGAACGTAAAGGGAGTAAAGAGGGCATGGGATTACCGCTAAAAGCGTACAAATCCTTCCTGGAAGGTCGGTGGTGAAACTGCGCTTTTGGGGGATCGGTGGAGGAAGGGTCGAAAGGAAGGCCACGAGAAGAGGGTTGGAATAGAGTTGCTAGTTTAGGCCGTCGACGGAACCCGCGAAAACTTTGCCGCATCTCCTCGACGGGGAAACTCCTGCGGGCTTTTCTACTCGGATTCCCTTACACCCTCGGAACAACATATTTCTCTACCCTTTATTCATCTTTTTTACAGTAGTCGTGACTATTAGGCTTGTTGCCAAAAGTTAGGACTATAATTGAGAATTATACGGGCGTACATCTACATACCAATGTCTTGGATACCATCGCTTATATTTTTATAATTATTTTATATCTAATAATTTGAAGACAATAACTAAGGTTCGCCAGAGGTTAATAAATTTGAGTCTACACTCGGAACGTCTCGCGACTTCTTAATTACGTCTGTAATAAGGAACAGTAGACTTCCGTATAAAAATCCGCGGAAATCTCAGGATTCGATTAAGCGAGTTATCGAAAATCTGATATACCGGTATACCGGATATTGAATTAATGTATCACGTATCGAACGGTGGTGGAAAAGGAAGGTAAGCGAAATCGGTGTAATAACGAACCTAGACAGAATATCGGTACATTAAAAGCATCGTGAATCTTTTCCAATTTCAATATCGGTGTAGCCCCGGCGCAGCTTCGAAATATAGACGTCTGAGAGCAGGGAACTGACCCGGTACGATGCAGGATACTGCAATAAGATCTCAGCCAATAATAGGGCTGTAGCAGAATGTCATTGGTCAATATCTCGTACACGTGCCACCGTAATGTATCGGTGCTTCGCTCTTCCATATTGAACACTTCCAATATACGAGAATTGAGCTGTTCGCCTCGTTTCTACAAGTAACTTTACTTATCGTTATTGCATTCTACTGCGGAAAAAAGAGCTTACGGATCGATTTTACTAAAGATTCATTTTTTATTTCAATGAGCTGCTGAAATGTTATCGCTTCGACTCTGTGTCATTGATTCGAGAAGAGGCTACTTGTAATCTCCAGAAAGATTTTTAGATTTTTAGATCTTCGGAAGAATTAATTTTATAATTTCATTGGAAGACACATGTTGGACTTCATCACCGCCGGACATTAAATGTAGCAGAACAAATATTTACCTGAAAGAGTCGGAATGCAATTATCGTGTCTCTCGAAGCTTTCGATCGATCCTTTGAAGCAACAACCTAAGTCTGTCGATCCACAGGAATCGGAAGAATCGGAGGAACACTGACCAGATTCAACATAGAATTCCCCGAGGAAGGCGTAGGGTAGGCGACAAGAAGGAAGCGTACACGTAGAGCCCATTTCGAAGGCAGAAGTCCAAAGAGAGAAAAAGCATGGTTGGAGGAGAGCTTTTAAATGTAAAACAGGTCGGAGGGGTAAACGGTGACACCTAGCCGGCTCTTGAAGACGCGAAACGAAGGAGGGAATAAAGGGAGAAACCTGTTCTCTGTAGACTCGAGGACAATGAGAACGAGGAATGACAGAGAGACACGATGAAGCGTGCGTAAAGGAGGGAGATAATGGATAAATAGAGAAAATGGTGAGAGCGATGGTAAGTTAAAGAAGGAACGAGACGAAGACTCTTATTCCATGGCACACTCATCTTCTAGTGTTCTCCATTTCCCACGGCACTCTCTCTCTCTCTCGCTCTCTTCCTACTCTTTCTTTCTTGTCCAGGATACCAGAGACTAGGGAAGACGAGAAAATGGAAAATACAGCCGTTGTCTGGTGGGATGCTTTATGAAATTTAATAAATACGAAATGAATCTGCCTGGCTGTCGACCGTGGTAGAGAGACTCGTAGAGGACTCCCCAGGAACATGGATGCTGGGAAGGATCCGTGAAGAAGACTTCGTTGTTAACGTAGGCTTTCTATTCTCCTGCTCTTCTACCTTCCCTTCACCCTTTTGTATTCCCACCGCTGTTTACTCCCGGTATACGTATTTTCATGTTTTCTTTCCTACGTGACCTTATCGTACCGTCGAAGCTACTTAGAATGCATTCGCGAAGAATGCATATTCCCTGCACTTTTGTCGTGCGGAGGTACAAATGAGAATCGGGATGTAGAAAATTCACAGATGAGAGAAGAGAAAATGCAGCGGTGCTATGATGGTCTTCCATGAACACGAAGACCGAAAGAAAAATCTCACGATGTTAGAACGAGAAATTGATTGTTAAACCAGTAATAAAATAAAGTCAACTGTATTTCATAAAATAAATTGTACCATTTTTTGGAACAGACTTTTGCTTTAGTAACAAAGGCCTGTCAGTTTGATACTGAAATGTTCGTATATTAAGATAATTCAATTTTAATTGGAGAGTTTAATAAATTTGATGGACATAATTCGAACGTTGTACCAACGAGCTAATGAATATAAATCCCGGGAATTGCAGTGAAATGGTCATAACGATCGCGGGGGAGTTTTGCAGTTTGCAAAGTAAATATTTGAGGAGGAAGAGTTTCTTCGTATAGGTGGCAGTCCTTTGGAAGTTTTATGAAAGTTCTCGAGGCCGTCCAGGGAAAATAATGTGCGTTTAGGTAGCATAAATAAGAAGTTAGTTGCGGATTCAGTTCAAGTGCCTGTACGAGCCTCCTACCACCTACTGTTACCACTGAATTTATCGAGCGTTTATGCAAAAATTTTTCTAAATAATATCGGACAAACTTTTCATCGTTCTACCCTCGTAAATATTAAGTACTACCTGCAACTACTACTCAAGGAAAATATTTTACTTTACTACGTGAGAAAATTTCCAATTATCTTCATTATACCTCTCGTGAAGTTACACGAAGTCTCTTTACAAACTACTCTGGGAATAATATTGCATATTAATTATTTCATAAATGTACTCGACGAAAGCCTGCCCGCGATTCAAGGCTGAAATCGCTGATGTTTAAAAACTCCATTCGCCCGTTGAACGTTGTAGTAATTACTAATTTAATTTTAGGGTACAGCGATAATTGAATGTTCGTTAAATGCCACCGACCAGGATATTTGCCAAATTTTAATTATACGGTAATAATCGTCTATTTGTTTACAAAGTGTACACGTCGTATCGAAACTCGATGGAAATTTCTCCAAAGCATTTTTCCATGAAACATTGCACGCTTTACGATTGGAAGACTCTGTAACTTACGAAGTAACCGAAGTAACCGAATAAGGATAGGAAATAAGAAGTAGTTGCGATTCATACTCCTCCGCGAAGTTCCGTTCAACTCCCTACATTCTGAAATAATTTCACGGTTCCATTTGGAGGAAGGAAGCCGCGTAATATCCGCGACGAAAGAAGGGGGGGGTGGGAGAACGTAGAAAATAAGGATGCATAGTCGTTCGTGCGAAACAGAGAAATGGAGAAACAGAGGACTGGAGACTGTTAACGGTCTGTCGACTTCAACGGAGTCGAAACTTCCCACTTTGCGGTTTACCGGCGATGAACTTAGAATTTCTAATGGACGAAGACACCGAAGCCAATGCAAACCTGCATTCCTCTGGTTTTCCTCACTCTCAACGCCTCAGAGTATCTCCACTCCTCTCCTCTCCTCTCCTGCGGACTTTGACCGTTTGTCGGATTACGGAATCGAGTTAACTCGCTTTGCTTTAGGAATCCGAAACCCTCGAGTAGCTGTCGCGATTCTTCGTTTTGCGTTATTGACTTCAAATAAAAATAAACAAAATTCAATGTTCACCGCGTAAGAATCGTGGTTGTAATCGTGGTGGTTGCAAGTATTCAAGTCCACCTCGGATATTTCGAGAAAATTCAGATATAAGTTATGTATGAAAAAAATTGATGTTAGCTTTGAAATGACAGTAGTACTGTCTGCATATAAAAAATGTCAATACGGTACTCGTGAGTTAACAAGGTATCGGTGTAATAAAGGATTTTCGTGCGGAAACAAGTGACTCGATATTCCGGTACCATTTCTCCAGTGGCACGAGTCATTTTCAGAACGATGTCGCTTACCCTGAGATCATGTCGTTAAACATTAACCGTACTTTCCTTCGTCCGTGCGTCTAGTCGTTACTTTGCCGATGGTGTCGTTTAAAGATTCGTTAAAAAAGAACGGGAATTTATTACCCGAACCTCGTTTCATTTTCCACTGGAACGGCATTGTACTGACATTTAATTCCACGAGTTTAACGGAACGTATTATTATCCTTTTCTACTGCAACTTCGTGGATGAGCTCGTTTAAGCTCCATTTGCAAACGCGGGGTATTCTTATGAAACCTAATTATTTCCTCGATATATTGCCAGTAATAATTGAATTAATAATGATCTTCGACAGGAAGAGTTAATGCAGATATAATATAATTGTACTTCGTATAATTAGTATGATCGAACTGAATCCGAAATGCAGGAATATTTATATAAATTAATATACTTGCTCTCTTAGAAACTTTCCATAATTATTCTACAACTTATATTCTTCGGGGTTTCGAGTATATTTAAAATATAAGTTATAGAAAGTTAAAAAGTTATAGAATAATATATAAGTGCATAGAGACTCGGAAGAATAATTTTGGAGCACAGAGGAGAAGGAAGATTAACTTTTAAAAAGGTTTACTTGCACGTTATGCTAAACGTAAGCGTAAAAGTTTTCCAGGTTGGATCCTCTATGGAAAACCAATATCCATATTATTCTTCCTCCTCCCAGCCTCCTTTTTCCTTCGTTGTAACCACCGTTGGAATATTACCTTTCTTTTTATTCACCGGCGCGGTGGTTTACCTTCTTATTTCCATCTTTCTATCGTGGTTTATTGTCCTCCGATGTATCACTATCCATTAATTTCAGTGAAACGAGGAATTGAGAACCTTTAACCATTCGGCGAGTTTATCGTGAGACCAGCGTCGCCTGGCACAAAACAATTCTAATGGAAAACAGTTGGGCTTGGCACGGAAACGCCTACGTTATTTCTCTACTTCGGCTGTGTACTTCCGGTTCGTGGCTACTAGATATTTCATGGAATATTTCCATGCATATTATATTAATAATTATTGTAATCCTATTTTATTAAACGACTTATGTATCACGGCGATCCATCGCGTTATATCGTAACAAATATATTCATTTTTGATAGATAATATAATTTATCGTTACGAAGAAATAATCCTCATCCGATATTTCCCACCAATTTATATTTTCCGATGAAGCGTAGCGCGGTGCAATTAAAATTCTCGAAAGCGAATTAGAAGCATAATTTTTCACGGAGGCAGAAGGAACCGTGAGGAATGCATTGTTGAAACGATTAAATGAAACTTCCAAGGAGTAGGATAGCGTCTTCCAATTAGACAAAATTGCTCGGTTCTTACGTTAGTTTCGCCTCTCGAGTTGCTTAAAATCCATTCCGACTCTTTTCTTGTAACTCCACGAAGAAACTATCGCGCCGCTTCTGGAAATTCATCTCCGCCGTTACGCCCGGATGAATCAATGAGAGCGGAGGCTAAGAAACCGGAAGTGAAAAAGGAAGAACACCGAGGAAAAACCTCCATTGAGATCGTTCACCATCCACCGACAAATATATCCGATCGTACACCATCATGGAACTTTGTAACGCAATTACAATTATTTCCGAACGAAGTTAAGGCTTCAGACATTTTGGAATCTTTCTGTTTTTATTCAGTTAAAAAATTAAGCTTGTAATTATTACCGTGTGTCCTTTTGATGCAATGCCTTCAGAGATTCATTATTCTCCTTGTTGTTCCCATTCTTATTAAACGCATTTTATATGATTTTACAGGAGTATGGTCACTTTGAGTAGCATCCAATTAAAACGATATATCGCACGTAATTAAAAATGAAATATGTCGGTCGAAGACGAGAATAATGTCGGAAAATATTGTATTTGCACTTGGCCCGTAGGCGATTTAGTTAACGAAGTCTTGGAGGACGTTGGATCGGCAACGTAATCCGGTACCAGTGGCGGGGGTGGACGGGGATTGGTGGAGAACCCAATGGAGAAGCAGAGAGCGTGCATCCTGCAATTTCTGGAGTGCACACTCGCGAACACTTGAGTAATTTAGCGGTACTTTCGCGTGACGTATTTTCGCTCGACGGAGCGTATGATCAATCGTCCTAAATGAGTGCGTACAAATTCTAGCACGTACGGTTACCGTTCTTAGGATTAAACTTACTTAGGGACGAGCAATTAACCTTGTCCCGTTACATTCCCCTGAATTATTTATTCGGGACGAGAGATACTTTATGCAAATATAACCAGACAATTTTCAGTATCAAACTATTTCGGTAGAATCAACTGATCTCGAGATTCATTAGAATTATGTTATAGGAACATTTAGCGATGTAAACTTTGAATAATTTAGTTTCTCCAACGTGGTGTAATTAGCAGTGGAATTAAATTTAAATAATTAAACTGAATATATTGTTTTATGTACTTTTTTAGCGGTGTAATTATAAAGAAAAAATATGGAGACCATGTTTACATTATTATTTTTGAATATTTTAATTAGAGGTGATGATTTTTATCGTAACTTTTTTACCTCGACGAATGAAAAGTAAAGAAAGAACACTGACAAATATTTTCCAAACATTTCCTTCAAATTGTAATACCTCATATAATAGAAGAAAATAAATATTCATAAAGACACCTAAATGGCGAGACAACAATGGATATTAATCTGTATCCTTAACAGGACCAACAATATCGTCGAAAATAAACCCCCGAGTCTCTTCAATTTCTCATTTCACTCATCCCCTCGATCTTCCAGGGTATCAATTTGTCTCGAAAACACTGAATACCATTTAAACTATCCGACCATTTTCTCTCCCTCTTCGGCATTTTACTCTTCCTCTCGAAGCATCTTCAAAACTGCACCCCCCCTCCCTCCCTCGTTCCATTCCCGTTTCCACCCCCAAAGTTTTAATCAAGTTACCTTCCTACGGCGACAAGGATACTTCCACCCCTTCGTAACCTCTTCGCAGTGCAAACGGTGCTAATTTGACGACGGTGTCCAGGATAAAGATGAAGAGAACTGATAGAGAGATCATGGCGAGTGGTCCGAGAAAACAGGTGAGTTCTTACGGAGAAAGTGGGAAGGGAGAAAAAAGAGAGAAAAAGAGAGAAAGAAAAGTGGCATCCATGGTGACGCGAAACCGTAAAGAATTTACGAGGGTGATACGGTGAACCAAAGCGTAGATGGAAAGCGGAAGTACGCGGCCCTCGAAGGTTCGTTTAGAGGCCACTTTTTGTTGGGGCATAAAGAGGATAAAAAGGGATCGAAAGAGAAAGAATTATTACTGAATTTAAAATATTATTACGCCATTCATTCCGCGCGGAATGTATGATAAATAATGGGGAGTAACATCCGCGAATAATTTATGATATTCGTATTACTCGGTGCATCGAATTGTAAATATTGATATAATAATAACACGAATCTGATACGCATCTTACCGCGGTGTTATCGAAACGATTAATTTTTGACTATCGGAATATTTGTTTAAGGATACTGTGATCGAGCGTAAATATGGATTACTTTTTTAACAATGCCACCTTATTTCATATTCATAGACGGCCGGAAGGTTTATGTTTCTTTTACTACGAAATCCGATGTACTTTTATCGCACGGAGGAATTTAATGCATTCGGTGTATCGTGAAATTTTGCCGTTGCTTCAACATTATTGGATGTACATATATCGACATCAATTTTCTATCCGGATGTGTGTCCTTATATAATATTTAATATAAACTCGTTTTCCTTCCTTCGTATAAATACAATGTAATCAAAAATTGTACGACATCAGAAAATGACAAAATAATTGATTTCCAAAATAACCAAAATATTAATCACTCCAAAAATATTTTATCCCCCGTTTATTCATTGAACAATCAAAAGCCACGGCACCCAAGGAATTCACGGGTCTCCGAGGCACCCCTGGACAAGTTTATCGGGCAGTTTACCCTCGAAAGTGATAATCGCGGTTAGATCGCGGTTTATTGTCACTCCTCGATGACAAAAGCATCAGCAACAATGCTGATGTGATTAATCTATGTTAATATCGGGATATCCATCTACGCATTCCCGAGAATGGCAAAACAAGAACCAGATCGACTGGAAGAAGCGCGCAGGAGAGGCGAGATGGACATGGATGAAGGGGTGGGGAATCAGAAGAGAATCGAGAAGAGATTCGTGAAGAAGAGAAAGTGAGAGAGGGGTGGTTGGTCTCGTAGGGTGACGAGGGTGAATTTCAAGTATCCTATACCAGGAGTTCCTCGGAAGAAGAGACACAAAGGGGGCTTTGAACGTTTTGGAACTCGAACGTGGTAAAGCTCGGGAGTGCGTGAACGCGTGCTGGTGTACATAATGCGTATCGGTTACAAGAGAGACATCAGATGGCAAGAGTCGCGAAATTACGGTGTCCCTTTTATTTTCTACAGGGGAAAGTGTGTACGCATCCGGGATGCCTTTCAAACACTTTACGTCAAAGGAATGGATGCCTTTCGTGCACTCAAAGTACCGCGAACCGGTGCCTCAGCTTCCGCTATTTTTATTGTTCTCCTTTAAACATCGTTGATTTTTTAAGACGATATAAAATTTGTTTAAAAAATTATTTCTTATAATTTGGGAAAAATATACATCGTCGAGAATGATTTTCACGTGTCGCGGAATTATTAGGGAAAAATGAATAAAGCGTTAGAATTGATGCGAAATAAATTCGCAAAAGCTTCACTCCCCTTTGTCGTTTATTTCGTCCATCGAATAAATCCTCGAGCGGATTCGAAAAAAGGAGTGAAAAAATTAAAATGCACCGATCGTATGAGACAATAAAAATCTGCTTCGGGAGAGTCCTCGGACGGTGATCGGTCGGCATGATTTGCAATTCGTGATTTCACGTACGCACGACATCGCGTGCAAACCTATATTTCGACGAGCATTTACGTTCCAGAAACTTTCGCGTTTTATATCGCTCGTTTTGCGTGCCCCATTTTTATTGCTCGTTCCATCCTCTTCTTTCGTCCCTTCGCGTCCTTTTATTCTCTCTTCCTCATCCATCCGTGAAACCACCCCCATACTTTCTGTACATTCGAGGCACGCGACAGAAATTTCGAGAAGCCAAGGGAGAGGAAGGGTGAAAGAGAAAGGGAATCAGAGAAAGAAGGTGAAAGGGAAGGTCTCGTACCGCGGTGGATGCTGCGACACGTTCCATACCGCTACGCACGGTTGCGCGCATTGCGAGCATTTATAATCGAGCGGAAGTAGTGCGGTATCAGTTTAGGTATGTGCACTTCCGGAACGTTTCGAAATCTTTTTTTAAAATCCATACGACCGACGGGAATAATGTGACCGTCATATGTGATTTTTTCTGTGATTACGTAACTCTGATTATTAATTTACGTGAGATATTAATAATTCACAACGATGAGACTCGCCAAGAGATTGCAATTTTCTGCTATAAACTTTGGGAATTTTTTTAAGATTAATACTCATTTATATTCGACTATTAATTTGATATACTTGCGACTCAACGAATCACAAAATATTGCAAATATTTTTGTGCAGGTTTATGGTCGTCGCAGGCAATAAAAATAATAATATCCGACATATTATGAATTGGGGAATTCAAATAATATCTCGAGCGACGAATACAATTTCTACGAGGTAAGTTAAAAATATCTGTGCGATTATATTTAATCGGTAATATAATTAACGCGGTCAACATATCTGGTATCGAGAGATACGCATTTTAATTAGAAAATACGAAGAGATGGAGGTAAACAAATTAGTATCGCTACCGAGATAAACAGATGTCCAATAATATGATTGGTTACACACGAACGAGTACAAATATTCATCTCGTATCACGGCGGATCTATTAAATAGATATTGACAATAAATGACGTGATCAATATTTATTTTTCGATATATATTCCCGCCGACGTATAAACCTCCCCCGATGGAATCAATAAGAGAAAAACCACAATATGAAAACAGAGCAAGTGAACTATCGTAAAAATAAATCCTTCCCGCGTCCCGCGTAGTTTTTATTGCAAAACATTATTTATTGACATTTTCATCGTGAAACCAAACTCCAAAGTACGTCCGAATTAATATCAGTTTTAATTGATTTTTTAAATTGTGTCAACCAGCGAACGCTTGGTCGTCGAATATCTTTTATTAATAATATTCGAATACAGGATTTATGGATTTCACGAGAAATTCATTTTGATTGGTTAAAGAAATTATTATGAACGTCATAATTTGACCGAGACATATAATGGAAATGTAATATTTAAAACATTAAGAAATGAGAGATCAAACAAATGCGAGTTGGGAGCAGGTGGATATAAAATCAATTCTAATTAAAGCGCAGTTAAAATTCCTTCTGTCCCAGGAATTTTCCGCAAGGAAAAGGCAATGGACAGAGTCCTCGGTGCTGCGATTTTATACTGATTTCGGGGACGAAAAGGAAGATCGAGGAAAAGAAGATGATGGCGATGCATTTCATTCTGGTATAACGCCGACGGATAGAATTTGACTTTCAACTAGAAACGGATAGGGAAGGTACCTTTAGAGTCCTACGCCCTTCAATTTCTCTATGCCATATCCTTCCACCGATTCTCGTCTTAGAATTATTATTAAAAAATCGTGCTTCGTCATATAAATGTCAGATGTTATTTAAGTAATAATCTCATTCAGTATGTTTTAATTCTGAGCGGTGGTTCAGCAAGATATAACATTTTGAGACGATATTCTTAAAAGCAAGTATTAAAAAATAGGCTGACCCGAAATCGAAAAAAATGTGAAGGGTCAAAAATTAAAAGTCGCCAATTTAGCTCCAAAGTGGCCCAAATCGATGGTATATGATGTCTGATGATGTTCTAGGACCGATTTGGGTCGAAAGAAAAGGATAACAATTTATTCCGGTCGGAAATTGGGTCCTGATACTCCATTATTATTAATTTATTAATCTCAAGTTCGTAATTCAATCGTATATTACCATGTATGGCTGAAAAAAAATTTGCGTACGCTCCCCCCGTTCTGAAGTCGGGGACGTCGGGACCCCAACTGTGGAAGTGCAGCCATGTTGCATTACCTATATGCCCTTTAAACTTCGCCGCTTGCCGCCGAATTACTGACCTACCGCAACACCTATACCTCTCCGCGCTCCATCCCTTACCCTCAGTCGGGGTCAAGACGTCCCCGAGTTCACAACGTGGGGTCTGTCGCAAATTTTTTTATTACCTTCAAAAAATTGTAAAAATTTCAAAGTCGCCAGTTTTGCTCCTAGACGGTCAAAATCGATGCTAGATGATGCCTAATGATGTTCTAGGATGATTTTGGGTCGAAAGAAGCGGTTAAAAAATTTTTATTGGTCAAAAATGGGTCGAACCAAAGTCGCAAAAATGTGAAGGGGTATACCTTCAAAAATTGTAAAAAATGAAAAGTCGCCAAAATCACTTCTACACGACCCAAATCGATGGTAATTGATGTATAAACATATTCTAGGACGATTTCTGGTCGAAAGAAGCGGTTAAAAAATTTTTATTGGTCAAAAATGGGTCGAACCCAAGTTGAAAAAATATGAAGGGGTATACCTTCAAAAATTGTAAAAAATGAAAAGTGGCCAAAATCACTTCTACACGACCCAAATCGATGGTAATTGATGTATAAACATATTCTAGGACGATCTCTGGTCGAAAGAAGCGGTTAAAAAATTTTTATTGGTCAAAAATGGGTCGAACCAAAGTCGCAAAAATGTGAAGGGGTATACCTTCAAAAATTGTAAAAAATGAAAAGTCGCCAAAATCACTTCTACACGACCCAAATCGATGGTAATTGATGTATAAACATATTCTAGGACGATTTCTGGTCGAAAGAAGCGGTTAAAAAATTTGTATTGGTCAAAAATGGGTCGAACCCAAGTTGAAAAAATGTGAAGGGGTATACCTTCAAAAATTGTCAAAAATGAAAAGTCGCCAAAATCACTTCTACACGACCCAAATCGATGGTGGGTGATGTATAAACATATTCTAGGAGGATTTCTGGTCGAAAGAAGCGGTTAAAAAATTTTTATTGGTCAAAAATGGGTCGAACCCAAGTTGAAAAAATGTGAAGGGGTATACCTTCAAAAATTGTCAAAAATGAAAAGTCGCCAAAATCACTTCTACACGACCCAAATCGATGGTGGGTGATGTATAAACATATTCTAGGAGGATTTCTGGTCGAAAGAAGCGGTTAAAAAATTTGTATTGGTCAAAAATGGGTCGGACCCAAGTTGAAAAAATATGAAGGGGTATACCTTCAAAAATTGTAAAAAATGAAAAGTGGCCAAAATCACTTCTACACGACCCAAATCGATGGTAATTGATGTATAAACATATTCTAGGACGATTTCTGGTCGAAAGAAGCGGTTAAAAAATTTTTATTGGTCAAAAATGGGTCGAACCAAAGTCGCAAAAATGTGAAGGGGTATACCTTCAAAAATTGTAAAAAATGAAAAGTCGCCAAAATCACTTCTACACGACCCAAATCGATGGTAATTGATGTATAAACATATTCTAGGACGATTTCTGGTCGAAAGAAGCGGTTAAAAAATTTTTATTGGTCAAAAATGGGTCGAACCCAAGTTGAAAAAATGTGAAGGGGTATACCTTCAAAAATTGTCAAAAATGAAAAGTCGCCAAAATCACTTCTACACGACCCAAATCGATGGTAATTGATGTATAAACATATTCTAGGACGATTTCTGGTCGAAAGAAGCGGTTAAAAAATTTTTATTGGTCAAAAATGGGTCGCACCCAAGTCGAAAAAATGTAAAGGGGTACACCTTCAAAAATTGTCAAAAATTAAAAGTCACCAAAATCGCTTCTAAATGACCCAAATCGATGGTGGGTGATGTATAAACATATTCTAGGAGGATTTCTGGTCGAAAAAAGCGGTTAAAAAATTTTTATTGGTCAAAAATGGGTCGACCCTTATAGCTACAAGAAGTCGCACAATCAATTGATTCTAGTATTTTTATTCTTGTATTAATGCAATCATTATTTGAATATTAATTATTCTACGATCAATTTAATTCCACATATTTGCGCCCTATAGACTCTATTCTCCAATGATAAAAACCTTTTTAAAATATTTTTTATTTTAAATTGCACTCCCCATTCTATTAGGTCTTCGAGGTTCGGTTTATACTACTCGCTTTCAACCCGTTCACGGCAAACTTTACCAAACACCCTAGTAGAGCATAGATTCCCTCGAAGGTTGAAACGTAAGACAATAAAAGTATTCATTCGAAGTGGATACGCCTGAGAAAAGTTCCCATGTGCGAATGAGTAGCTATTTCCACGGGGCCTGATTCATCCGTGCATCGTCCTCACGTCCTCTTTATACGATTCCGACGGTATATACATATGTATGTATATAGGAATGCTCGCGCGACACATTTCGAAGTGACTTCGATCGAATTTCTCTTCTTCCTGTTCTCCTCTCCTCCTCTCACCCTCTCTCTCCCTCGATTTGACGACGTTGAATTGGAATTACCACAGATAGAGGGGAACGAAAGGATTGAAAGGACGCTCGATGGGTTGGAGGATACGGATACTAGGGATACTAGGGATACTAGGGATACTACGGATACTACGGCAATCGCGAGAAACTACTGCAGACTGTGTACCTCCTGGCACGGTATTACCGATGTACCTTGATATCTGAATATCGAGGAAAGTTCTCCGGGTGGATTCGATGGTACCGAGTCAATAAAAATTCCCTGATTTTTCAAGCGCTACCAGATTCGAAGGATCAGCATAGTTTCACGGGCAGAACTTACGGAGAAACTTCAAGTACGTTTCTATAGGCTGACGCCGCCGTTATCGCACTCATGGTCGAAACTTGCGACTTCAATTTTGAACGATAACTAGCTACTTTGTATCAGGAAACCTTAATACAAACATTCGAAGTGTAATCGATATACTCGTTATGTGTCACAATTAATTTAATGCAAAAATTGTGCTCTAAGAAAATATCTGCTCGAATGAAATTGCTTCGAGAACTGACTTCGAATGTGATACGATAAGGGAAAGATAAAAGTGCATATAATCGGAAGCCCCATTTCGTGGGTCACTCGAGTCTTAATAAAGAAGATTACTAAAGAATATTATTAAAAAGTTATTATCACGTAGGAGTAATATTATGGGAGTCGAATGTTGAAGAACCATTACAGGCAATCCCTTAACGAGATTCAGGTTGTAAAAATAAATATCTCCGATCGGCAATTCTTTAAGAAGTACTATCGCGGGTGGAATCTGCAGGGTGTAAAGTTCGTGGCAGCCGCAACACCGTGAAACGATCTTACGGTGAAATTTCCTTCCTAAGATCGCAGACTCGACATTACCACCCTAAAGAAAGTGCGCCGATGATACCTCTATAGAGGGTGACGCGTTTTTTCACCCTCTTTCGCTGCCGGCAGCTCTTTTACATGGAGGTCTACCACGTTAACCGATCAAACTACTTCCTCTCCCTCTCTCTCTCCGCGTGCTAGTCGAAGTATCACCAACGATCTACCGACACCCTGCATTTTCAATTTATGGTTCCGATACTTCCTACAAATTTATGGTGGAACAGCCCATTCTAGGTGGCTGGAGATACTTCAACCCTCCGTTCAATGGAGATCCGTTTTACATACACACCTTGCTAGACATTCATCCGGCTCGGTACGTGTAAATAATGGCCGCGTGAGGACGAAACACGTGGACGAACGAGACACACGCACACCACTCGACAAAGTTTCAATTAATTCGCAGTCCACGGTTTCCCTTGTTTACACGCTGACCACCGTAACAAAATGGCCACTCCATGATCCTATCACCAAAACGACGTATAACCCACCGGATTGGGAACCATGGATTGGCTGTCCATGTGCATTTTTCCAAAATATATTTATCCTACGAAACAGTGAGTTTCAGTCTAGCAATAAATTTAGAAGTTATTTTGTTAGCAATTTTTTACAGATGATATATGCACTCGAGATAAAAGTGTATTTCGATGAATCGATTGATGTCCCGATTCGTTAATTGTTATTTTAGCGGAGAACAGTTGGAATATAGAGAGTCAAAGATTTCTGTAGGAGAAATAAATGGAGGGAATAATATCTCGTCCCAAAAGCGTTTCTAGTTGAATCGAGACTTTGGTCGAAGCAAAGTCAGACTTTAAAGGGTGGAATACCTCGGAAACGCTGACAGAACTTTGCCCATCTTTGCAGACTCCCTTTTCCTAATCCGAAAGCGGGGTGAGGTGTCTCGAGATTTTCGAGACGAAAGGAATAGGTCTGAGTTGGTGAACGTTTGAAAAAGATCCTCGCTCATATCGCCGAGACCTCGAGTGTAAAGTACATCCTACGTCATTACTCGTATCTCGCATTATTAGAATTTAAGCTGCGTCAGACTCTCCTCCCTCGCCCCTGCTTCTATCGTCTTCGATCAACGAATATCTTCCTCGACCTCCCGATAACGACTGATGGAGGAGGCTCTACTTTTAAAGAACCATTTAGGCGTAGATTTATGCAGGCAAAATGTTTGTTAAAGATGAAAAAATGTACAACAACGATGAGTCTGAAAGTACTCCTTTAATTAAAATACGGGGCCTCCTCCAAGCGGTGGGTTACACTAGCGAATAGAGTTGAATGAATGTCCAGAAATAACGTTAATAACTAAGGAGCCCGTGAATATTTTTAGATGCAACAAAGTGCATTCGAAAGAGCGGTCTTTTCTCTACAAAATATCTGCCGGGCAAAAATATCCCACGATTGGTTCTTTAGTTATAATTAAAAATACGGGGCCTCCTGCGACGGTGGGTGACTCGCGAACAAGGTTGAATGAATGTCCTGAATAATCGTTAATAACTAAGGAGTCCGTGAATATTTTTGGATGAAACAAAGTGCATTTGAAAGAGCGGACTTTCCTCTATAAAATAAATATTGGGCAAAAATATCCCGCGATTGGTTCTTTACCCTCCTATTCTATGAATTCTTTGAAATCTTTGTAAAAATAATACAATTATATCGTTATTTATATAACTTCTAAAATTACACCGAGATGGAAATTCATTTGCGAACATCGTAAGGACAAAGTAATAATTTAGTAGTATCTTTTTAAAGTTTCCAAGGAAAAGCGTTCTTATCGGCGACACGGTACAATCAGCTGTTTCCTTTTCTACGGAATACTTTTCCCAGGTACGACACCCGCGGGAGCGAGTCTATCGAGTTTCTAAAGAAAATCGAAATTATAGCTTCCTCCTAACGACCCGAGCAGCCATTCTGGATTGCACCGAGGGGAGAATCAGGGATTTCTCAATGACATATCGGAAGAAGATCGTCGTCTTGGGTGTAAGTATCGTTATATCGAGAAGTGTCGCGGTGATTAAGTGCGGTATCAACCAACGATTAATTACTATCGCGTTTAAAAAGCCCACTCCTTTCGTGGCTTATTTTCTCCTTCGTTTTACCTCGTCTTCGAAGAATGTCACTTCTCCTCCGATTCGTAGACGACATCAACGAAGCCACTCGATTCCATCATCCTTCCATAATTCCACACGTCATTACTCATAATTGCTCGACGTAAATCTAATAACTCTAATTATTCCACTCATTGTAATATATGACAATTATACGAGGAATAAAACATTTCAATTATCATACATCAAATCAGAGCGAGTTTCATGACAATTAATATCAATGAGTAACTCGACGGCTGTAATTAAATCGCGCGGTTCGATTTTTCGCCGGAGATTTAATGAGTAGATACTTTATAATACTGTCGGAGAATCATAATTCACAGGTATAATTCACGTTCCTAGAAGTATTCTTCGCGTACCAGAAATGACTTTTAAGAATCTTAATTAATTGTTTTATCCGAATGGATAAAAATGTAACATTCGCGGACCTGATTCCTTCGTAAAACAAGATCTACCTGAATTATTGGTTTCTCGATCCGGATGATCGAGTAAGAGGAAGAAAACGAGATTCGACGGTGGAAACGATGGAGCGGGATGTGTTTCATGGACGTGCCGCTAGTAAAACCCGCCTGCTGCTTATTTATTGCTAGCTTGTACCACACATATCTCCGGTAGAATCTTCGGGCAGACCGGGAGAAAAAGCTGAATACGTCCGATACAACTACGTTCTCAGCCGAAAGCTCACGTGCTTACGGCACGTTAAACTTTCAATGGCTCGGCTACTTTAATACCATCTGGATGGTGCACCATGGATTCAGAATATCCACGAAACCTTACGGAATTTCCTGGATTACGCGTGTCACTGGTTACGATACGTACTCGAAGGATAATCGGTCTCCGGAATTCCCTACGTTTCAACTCGGTCATTTGTCTTATTCTACTTAAGGAAGACATTTTGCTTCGCGTCCTATTGTTCTTGGAGATCAATCGAGTATCCGAGGTTCCTTATCGCGTAAAAATATATGAAATATTATAATCCTATTATTTTGGAAGTACTAATTTTAACTTCATAAATTTGAGTGGAATAAATAAATTAATTTGTATCATCAAAGGCTTCGTTGTTTGGATGAGAGCCGAAAATCAGCGAACCGAGTGGAGGACAGAAGATATGTATACTTCGAAGTAGAAAAATCGTCGAAGTTATAAGTTTTCATTCTAGTCCTCCGTCCGCAGGATAAAGGAACGATAGACGATCTCCAATTCCAGTTATTAGGTCCTAAAATCCCCCGCCATAACTGGTCCAAGATCGAAATAGTACCGGCGAGAGATCGAACGGAGGCTGATAGAAACAGCCGAGGAATCGAACGGAGGTAGATAAAGCCGGAAAAAGGAGGGGAATAAAATAAAATAAAGAAAACGCGCAGAGAACGTTCGAGTATGAAATCCAGGGGGTTTTCCTGGCTGATTTTATTCGCGCAGGTAGGTTGTCCGGTCAAACTCGAACCACTCGAAAAGTTCCGAGTTCTATCTGATTCCAAAGGCATTGGATACAGCGCTCGCCTTTCGGCTACGAAAAGGTTCGAAGGTCCGAGAATATCGACTTCTATCCAGGCGCGACATGCTTTGCATCCTACTCGCAGGACTTTCCACTTTTTTCCGACTAGCTTTCCCTGGTGAAAGCGACTAGAACGAGGACCAATTGTGCGCGAATCGTGCGATGGAAACTTACTCGTACGATGTGAACGGACTTCGAATGGAAGAACTCAATAAATATTTTATTACACCAGAATTAACTGTACGATCTAACACTTATTCGAGACTGAAGAATAGTACGGGAATTTATGAAAAATAATTGGTATAACTTGGAAGAAATTGAGCGAAATAACGATGCACCGTTCTAAAGAATTTGAGTAGAATAAGGCGTTTTGGTCGGACGAAATTGACCAACGTCGGAACGTTATTAAATCCTGGAATTAAATTTTGATCCCTTCAGATTTCCCTTACGGATGAATCGGTATTTTATTCGTGTCCCTTGACGTTTCGATTTATATCCTCGATTTACTCGGAGGACCGTAATGCATGGTAGTAAATCGACTGGACAGATATAGACTCTCGCTGTCCAGATTTATTTCGCGTTTGAAGAACAAGGTAATTGCGGAGCCAGACGGAAATGAAGGATACCTGTATATCACGGAGGTATTTAAAGTACGCCTCGCAGTTCAAAATAATAATATACATTAGTACAGGTAGAATCGAAGTGAATTAATTAATATCAATCATCGTTAAGGGTATTTCTATGAATTACCGGTCGTAATGAACGAGGAATTACATGATAAATATTGAAGCAAGTGGTAATGAAGTTCGATTTCCACTCCGTAATAGGAGTACTTTCAATTTTAGGGAAGCTCGTCGAGGGACGATGGAACTTGGAACGATTTTCCGACAGCGCGTAGTCGAAATCACTATTTGCCTCGGTTTCCTAGCCTCGCCTTTCCGATAAGAGGAGTAAATATCAACCGATCAAAAGGAATTTCGTGATCAGATCTGTCCGATGTTTCGACTTCCCTTTGCGTGGGTGTAGTGTCAATAGCACGAGCCTTTCCACGGGTTTCTGTCCGCTGCGACATATTAAACAACGACAATCGGAAAACACAAACGAAACGCGTTCGAGTTGTCGATAAACATATTCTTACGAGTCACTTCGTTTAACGAATTTTCCAATCAACGTACAAACGATCCGACATACGAGTTATTCTTTTTAAAAGAGGTACGAATATATTTGTTCTTTCGGTTTTAATTGGATATGTTTAATCAAAGTTGCAAAGAAGATATAACGAATCTAAGTTCGACAAATTTTTGTAATTTCTACTCATTGCAATAATATTTCTTTGCCGTCGATTGTAATAAATAGTTACCAGAGATTAAACCGTGAGGCGATAAAAATGAATTATAATAAAACCACGTCGCGATCACCGACGTAAAGTTCTCGTTAAATTGAGAATATTTCGCGCGAGTTTTCCAGGCAAAATGCACGCGCGTGTGGTCAGATCGCGTGACAACAAACGTCAAAAGAACGAATTACAGGCTCGATGGACATGTATTTTCGGAATAAACGAGACATAACGGGCAGGGTTTTGGAATCGAAAATTTTCAACTATCCGGCTCCGTGGCATCACGCAAATAATAGTAATTCCGAACGTAATAGAATCGACTGATTGGTGGACGACGCGGGTTGCTGGGATTGAAATATTCATGCGGTTTCCGACTTCCCATTACCCCTATCGTTTCGCTGCCATCCGCGTTCCACCGTTTTCCTCTCGATCTCCATCGGAAAATCTATTTTCCTTTTAATCACGCTCGATAATCCTTTCGTTATAAATAACGGAAGAATATCGAGAAATATCAACGTGTCGAATATTCGTCGCAGCATACCTCGTGCGAGGGAGCATTTTCCTTATCACTGGCAAAAGTAACACGGGAATAAAATCCACGAATCAAAGTAAAGTACCGGAAGAAACAAAAATATCTGGCAGCATTGAAAATGACCACGTACCGGATATCGTTACACGCGACAAGTAAAAAAACCAACGAAATTTCCCGTGTCACATGGTGGGTGTATTTCCCGGAAATAACCCACCGCGGAAAAAGCACTTTCATCCGCGAGTCTTCTGTCCGTCGTTATCGCGAACGAGCGAGATACGCTCGAAACATCAAGGAAAGGAAGAACCGAAAGGAATGAGAGGAAGATGGTGGACGAAGGTAAATTAGAAGGCAGAGAGGGCAAAGAAAAGAGCGTACGGTCGATAAAACACAAACAGAGATACGAATAGGGACGGTGCATAATGTAAATGAAACCGAGGTGATATCACCGTCTCTGTTTCGAACTCGAAGGGGTAGAAACACGGAGAGGAAGGTTGGTGGAGCGGCAACTGAATATTTTCCATCTGCATCGTGGAATACAGATATTCGAGAGGCATCTACCATAGTTCTCTACCTACCTTCGCCTACGTTCTCCTTATAAAACCGAACTTCGACAGTTCCCTCCTCTGGTCTTCGTACCCTTCATCCCCATTCGACCCCTTTCCCCTCTACCCTGGCTGCAGACTTTGGGAAACTGGTACGTGGGTGAAATTTCGACGTGACGGGCATACAATGTCCTTGGCTACTCCCGTACTATCTACCTTCCTTCTACCTTATCTTTTCGTGGCCCTCTATCAAAGTATACACCTTCCTTGGATCGCGTTAAGGAGAAACTAACCCCTGCTACCCGATACGATAATACAGAAATTTGCGAAACACCTTAAACGAGCTATCGACTAGGATCGAAGAAATGTGTGGAATAAATTCTAAGGCCACTGATCGGTAGAAAAACTCACGTTAGATAGTGTCCTATGAATGTTCACCTACAAATTTTAGAAATTGACTCGCATTTTCAACTACGAATATTCCTGGAATCTTTTTAAGGGGATAAAAACGTTGACTCAAGTATTTCTTTGGTACAGAAATGGAAGGAATTAAAGAGCGAAGGTGGAGAGAAAGGAATACGGAAACGTGGAGTCTCGCAGCGAAACGCAGTTAGAGTTCCACTCGAGATTTTGCTACGGTCATCGTTTTAGCCATCGTTTTAGGCCATCGTTTTACAACCCCTCTCGAATGCTTCGAATGGGAGCCGAGATTGGCGAAGTGGTCGACAGGCAGGTTTCTGAATCGAAGATTAATTGCACGATTCACTGGTTCCTGCAGTGGTCCAGAATCTCGTGGCTTAAGCAGACACGACGAAACACTTTCATGGCTGCGCCAGCTGCTACTTTGGATGCTCGAATTCTAACAACAGGTGCGGATAATGCACCATCGAAATACGTCTCGTTCCGAACTAACTGATTATGTTAATTCCACCAGCAACAAGCGATTGTACTGTTTATAACGAGTTGAATTAACGAGACTACGAAACCCCTTATTATCTGATGGTAAGATTAACGAGTGTCACAATTCGTGGATGTAATTATTAAGCTGATCACCAACCCCTATTAGTCGCCTCGTACGACAAGCAGGGGATACTGTGGGCCTATTCTGCCCCCGAACCCACAGGGGGAAAGTTTGTTACTTAAATGATTTAAAAATACTTTACCTCGAAATTAAAAAATATACGTTCAAGTTTCGATAATACAATTAATATTTGTATCGCGAGATATGCGATTCCCGGGAAACCCGAGGGCAGTTTTCATGGGACTACCTTGCGAATAGGTAAAGAAATATTTTACATAAATCCTCGCAGGATACTGGAGTTTTTTTTCAATTCAGGATTTAGGACAGCACGGGATCCCCAAAGATATTATATTTCGCGCTGGTTCGCGAATACAGCGGGGGAAACACGAATGGCAAGGTTTTAAACGTCACTATATTATTACCAACGTAACGGCGAGTAGTCCTGCGATCCGGTAACTGTACAAAACCGTGATGGTGCAGGAAATATACGATCGTTTGGTGTACCCGGAACCAACGAAAATGCGAAGAAGTCAGGGAAAGGGTAAAAGACTTTCGACAGAAGAATGTAGGAAGGGACAGGGGAGGGTAGAAAAGGGCTGAAGAGGCTAGGAGAGACATGAGTTATTTCTACTTGGCGGTGCCGCTCGATAAATTTCCACGGTAAGTATCAAAGTTCCTCGGCCATGGAAAAGAAAACGCAACACCTGTTAGCTACGTGCTGCTGGTTATGGCATTAAGAACTTACTTTAAAATGCTATGCATAGAGAAGCCAATCCCGGACCGTATTTGCAGCATATCCCATCCACCCTCCGCTTTTTCCTTCGTATTTTTACCTCTCCCCCATCCACCTGCACCGGCAGTGAATTTACCATCTCGCGTGCCACGAACCGATATTACCGAGGATAGATGCCGCGAGCCAAGGAAAACTAGAAAAAATGGATCTTAATGTGGAATACTAAAGGGTGCCATTTTCCATCCTATCCACCGGCTCAAATAGAAAAGTTTCGTCGTCCATGATATTTAGACACATTATCAAACAATATCACCATACCTAAAATGTCCATGAACACAAATATTATTTACAAGCAAAATTCTAATGGTCGTTCATCCCGGGATTTATATCGGTGGAAACAAATTGAAGTAATATATTACACGGACAGTACGGTCGAGTTACGTGGAATGGATTAATGGGACGAAAAGAGTGGAGGTAGAAAAAGTTTTTACGAGTACCGATGCAAGCCCTGCTCGATCATCTAATCAATTGTCGAGCAGGACGAAGATAAAGTTTAGTTTTAAAGAGATACGGTGAATAGGTGGGTCAGGGGGTGGTTCGAATACAGAGAGGGAAACTCCTGCAGTTCCACACAGTGCAGCGACTGTAAACACTGGGATCAATTTAAACTCAGATCTCTGTAATCAAGGGGGTTGCTTCGAATACTTTGCCACGATCCACCGAAAAGGGAATAGGAAAGTTTCGAATCACCCTCCAAGGTGAATATCCACAATGCATCCTTGAAAGAATCAGAATTGATCAAATTAATAAGTTATATCGGTAACGGAAATAAAGTATCGAAAGGTGAGCTGATTAAACGCATAATTTAATGAACAGCATTCAAGTAATGTTTATTCTGACTGTGAAAAGTACAATATTTTATTTGGTAACTTGAAATTCTATGACGATAATAACTCGCTGTTGTTGTACAGTGCATTGTATCAACATTTACTTTTTAATTAAATTACGCGGTGAGCCCATATTTTTTCCAGGAAAATACGCTATTACTGAAACAGCTTTTTTCAGGGTTTCTTTTATTTAAAGCGTGTTTTTAGTATTTTTTGGGGAACGTCGTAATAACTCGTATTGATAAATATTAAATTTTTACCAGAAACGTGTTCCGACTTTTATACATCTTCCAAGATTTTTTATCAAGAAACTCGCCAACTTTCTGTTTTGCATTTCTTTTAACAATCAGAAACATTCTTCTGGAATACATTACTCTGTAAATCTACAAACATCCAGGTTCGTTACGAACTCTTCTTATCCCGCATTTAAAAAGCGAAATAAAAATACACATTTATTATCAAACAAACACGACATTCAATCACCCCAGGATTCTTTCGTATTCAAATTCCAGAAGTTCCAATGATTAACGCCGTCCACAAAGACATTCTTGATCAACCATCGCATTTATCCGTAGGCCACGATAATTTCGAGTTCTCCAGCAAAGGTGTTCCACAAACTATAACACTGGAGGAACTTTTCACTCTCGAAAAGTTCTCGTCGTAAGTCCAAGCATTTTCTAAGTCCATTGATTCCCTTTTAAGTGAGCCATCACCACGGAAGAATCGTGTCGGGAAAACCGGTAATATATTACCGGCACAAATTACTTTCCGATGTAAGTCGGCCCGAGTCGAACGTATTCCCCGACTTCATTGATTTCTTTTAAAGTAAACAGCTATTTTAAAGTTCCCGGCTGCAACCACGTGAAATAAGGATCCTCGGTATCTCGGTTGTACCGACACTTATGGCTTGCTTCGAACCCGCAGCATTATAAATATGTCAACGATAAATCTCGCTATTTGCTGTTACTCGCATCGTGGCAGACCAGGGAGGATCGGGGTACGGTGGCTCAAGGAAGGGTGGAATCGATAGAATCGTGAATCTTTCGTTGGTGGATGCACGTAGAGGGTAACTGTGGTAACGATACTCTGCACATTCGTGTGCATTCCGTAGGAACATAAATAACTATTATACACACATCGCCGATTATGTTTCGTATCACGTAGGGACATTCGGTCCCGTCAACCTTCTATCAGGAATAAGAGGGTAGGTAATCTAAAGGGTCCAAGGATCTCGTGGTTGAACGACGACATTCACCAACACGTGGAGAGGAATTTCTTATTACCTTCGATCCTCTAGTCTGTTCCCTTCAACGATTTATGTTATTATATTTTTGTTTTTTTTCCGATGCCACGGGAATCAGAGTGGGGATGAGGGAAAGGAAAAGAGACTCGTTCGTTCGTTCGAGTGCAGCACGTTCGAGCATTACGTGATAAACTGCGAGGGTGGATGTTCATAGGGTTGTCAGGTGATCGTTCGACGTCTCGGGGCTCCGACGAGGAATTTCTTCTTCCCACTCGTGATATCCCGGAATTGGAGCAATTTCTATAACTTCCCTTACGAGTCCATTTCCTAAGACGCTTCGTTACTTTTGTCCATTGAATTCGAGCGAAGTTTATCGAAGTAAGAGGGGAATGGAATTTCCACTTCCCTCCCTCGGCGAGTCAAATATTAAAATTCTCCGATGCGGAGATATTTTATGTAAGAATTTTTATTCGCCCCTTCCTTAGAGATAAGCCGATGGTTTTGGGAAAGGAAGACAATTTTGGAACTGTTCCAATTACTTCGATCGTAAAATACAATTAAATACTTGAAATAAATTGGATATTATTTTCATACGTATTCTACGGCACTTTCGATAGATAACCAACGATAAGGCCGAGTGAAATGGAAAAAGAGAGAGTAAAACGAGAAGCAGAATAAAAGGAGCAAAGCACGGGTAAGAAGGTAAAAGAAAGGGAGCAAAGGGGAATAAGATAGTGGAGTAAAACGTGGAGAAAAGTTAGTAGAAAAGGTTCAAGGCTCGCTGCATACTTCCAGCCTTCTTTTCCACCCTTGAAACCACCAACTAGCCTCTCACTCCAGGCACAATCGTTAGCGCGTTCCTGATAACGGAGAAACGAAGGAAAGTTCTCTCAAAAGCTGCGAGAGAAGCCTGCTTTTTTCGACATAACTATACGAATCGTAATTCTGAATCTTCTACTTTATATATCGAAATAATTTAATACACTTGTAACATAATACTTCGACTATGAATTAATGCAAATTTTGAAATAAAACTCTCAAACAATATTAAAATAATATTCAGCAAAAATGTCTAGCAATATTTCTTAAAGGTAACATTTTGTAGCAAATTTGTCAATTTAAAAAATTGTAATCATTCTCAAAATAATTATAGTACGCGAATGAATATTAATATTCTTCGTAGAATTTAAATACCCTATCAGTCTCAAAAAGTTCTATCAATATATATCTGACAAATGTTACGAGAATAATATGAAAATACATATTTTATTTCCAAGAGATTTTTCGCACCCTCGAAACCACTACCACTACCTCTCTTCCTCGTGGCACAATCGTTAGCGCACACCTGATAAGGGTAGAACGAATAAAAGTTGTCTAAAAGTCTTGCCAGGAGAACCGGGTTTTCTACGAGTATCTGGGGGGGTGTATTTTTTAAAGTACTATCTGCCGTACTCGCGGGGTTGTTTGCGCTCCGTGGCGGGGGTGGTGGTGGGTTAAAGACCAGTTCTTTCTACCGTCTGGGTAAACCCTGTGAATGGGTGGATAAATCTACGCAAGAACAGGATGCTTCGGTGATTAAGTTAGCAGCCGTGCGAAAACCTGTTAAATGTGGTTAGATATCATATCGACTCGCACTTTATCCTGAACTTCCACTATATCTTTCTCCCCCGGATACCTGGACGACGATATCGCCTATTTTATTATCTCCTCTTTTTACGTCTGGATTATAAACTGTCTTTAACTCTCCGCCGTCAACCATCTTACACTTTCGTTTCACTTTATACTCCCTTTTTATTCGCCTTCAAAATGATTCTGAATTTTTATGTCAAATTAATTCAGAACACTTTTTATTTCTCACTTTAATTCCATTCGGATGAACTTTAATTGTGAAGTATACTTGCACAATTATTTCTATAAAATCTGCGTAGTTTTTAAATAATAGTAAATAAAGTAATGTTCTGATATATTGCCTTCTGAATTAAAGTGCAATTAAGAATTTGTTCGGGTTCACACGAACGAGTATTCCACGTACACTTTATTTTTATAGACACCGTACCATCGAAGTATTCGTATGTTTTTATTAAAACGCGATGCAATTTCCTAATGGAATAATACGAGTGGCCCCATAAAATTCTAATAGAGTTTTCTAGACGATTTCACGGTGGTTTCAAGGGTTTCCTCGATAAAGCGAATCCTCCGCGGCAAATATGTGTTTGGGGCGTGTTCCATTCGCGACGGAACATTCATTTCCCACGTGAACCATGGTTCACCTGCTGCATTCTCTATACCTCTCTCTTCGAACAGCGTCGCGATGCAACCATCTTCTACCGCGTTGCATAATATTCGAGCCGGAACGCATTTACCTTGGTTCTTACGATAAATCATAGCTCTGTACGCTCTCTTTTTAAAACATCCGAAAAGAGTCTCTACGGTCCTCCAGGATCCTTTGAAAAATCTACCAACAAACAGGATCATATATCTCCCGCGATAAAAGTACGATAAAATTAAAGCAACATCTTCATTGTCCCAGATATATTATGCGCTAGTATATCGCTTCGGATTATTTATTACACGGCGACTTACCGTTACATTGATAATTACGGAATTCATTAACCTCTCGTTATTTAACTCATACACTCCCGTTATTTAACGGAGATCCCCGCATTAATATTTGAACAGAAAAATATTTATTTCCACGTATCATTATTTTCAGACTTCAATTCACAATTACGTAAATACGAATATTGTTATTCATAATAGGATTCGGCCCTGATATTTTGTTTTTTCAACTCGAAGGCCGCACGGATGAGGGTCATTGAAAAATAATCGTCGAACGAATCCGATGGAATTATATTAAATTTCGAATATGGAGTATACGCTTGTTAGAGTTGGCGGAACGGTGGGTGGGTTCGCGTAATTCCCGATTTACAATTTACGCGTTTCCCGAGGGTGGGTCCGAGCGGGTGCATTTTCCAACATATTGCTATAATGACGAGCGTGTTAGAGTGTAGGTTGACCCGACCACGGGAGGGTCAACCTTCTCGACATTCCAATGTCCTGTGTACGTTGGAATAATCGTATGTGTCTCTGCATCTGTGCGTCCACACTTTCTATCTTCCTCCACACGATCCTCTATATATGTTTCCAGGAAATCCTCAGGGAATTGACATACGACTCGAGTGATTATAGATATATACACACTAGTAATGAAGTCAATTGAGAATTCCCGCGTCCGGGGACGAAATGAACTACGACGACCACCGACGATTTAAGAGGTAGAAATTATACCCCAACAACGCGCAATCAATTCTGTGCTCCGAAATTTAATTAGTCCACGAACATCTCCTGCTTTTTAATTGGGTTTCTTCCATCACGAATCTGAGACAGTTGTATTCTCAGTTAGTTCATGAATTTAATTTTCGAATAATTATATAGTAAGTTTAGTAATTTAATTTTCGAATAATTATGTGATAAGTTTAGTCACTTAAATTTCTATTAATTTTAAAGAGACTTTGTAGCAAGCGAATATATTTTTGCTGACAGAGGTTTGCTGACAGAGGAATGAATACTTTATAATGTCAAAGAGAAATATTAAAGGAGTTTGGTGGCGTGAACTCGGTTTTATCTTGGCCGTACGATCGAAAAATCGGAGAATCGAGAAAAGATCGAAGGAAAATCGTCTGAGATTCGAGAGGGAAGGAAACCAATCGAAAAAAGCGAGATCCTCGCGAATAAAAGGGAAACAGGACCGTCCTTTTCATTCTATACTCGTTCGTACTCGCCATAGGAATCCAATAATTGATCGAGCAGGATATACGCCACGATTTAGCTTCGGGGTGCACAACGTGACACATATACGTCGACGTATATACCCGTCCGGTCGTTCTCCATCGTTTATATACGTTATAAAATGAAATGTGACGTGGGAAGGACGCCAACTATGTAACGATCAAAGTTATTCTTTCGACGAAGATGTTACGAGCTTTTTAAATCGGTTCGATTTAATAACTGACATTATTATGTATCAAATAAAATTCATAATAAAACGTGATTTCGAGATGATACATTTTTGAAAGAAATTAAAACCAGCTAATTCCTGCAGAATAATCACTCGCAAGCCCGCTTTGTAATTTCTAACCGATGACCGTCTTTTCGATGAATGCCAGTCATGAATTTCGATTCGTTATGTTGCGCAGGGCTTCCGAGATTAACATTGATTTAAATTACAAATTTAACTACCCCCTCAAGAACCGACGAGGGAAGAGAGACGAGCAAGAGTTTGCAACACGCTGCTAGAATTGTGGGTCAACTTTGGAACGGTGCTGGATGAGACGGTTAAAATGGACGAACTACTTAAACTACTTTTGTTCTTTGACCCTCCATTTTTTTCTCTGCCAATGATATACGATAAAATTTACATTACACTCGAAAAAAGACTTTAACGACGCAAGCTTTAATTTTTTTACTATAAATTATCATGTTTATGAATGTAGCCATCAATTTTTAAATAGACATTAAATATTGGATATGGAAGAATCCTGTTTCCCTGGAAATTATTTCGCACCTTACTAATGTCATTCGTATTATTTGGATATTAATTATATTTTGTTGAACAACCCGTAGAACTGCCCGAATACGTTTCACCCTCATAAATTTGCTTCGTATGATCGTGTTAAATATTATTATAATATTAAAACAAACACTTTCGCTAACAAACCCCTTTCAAAGTACCTCTTTCAAAGTTGATATTTACAGCCACCCTATGTGCCATTTCATTTGAATAAAACACTTTATAATATTTATTTTATATATCAACCAAGTATCGTGTGAATAAATAACTTTCCCTGATTACATCGAAAGGTCGGCTTTTGACTAACTCGATCGACTTTTTGGCATGCAAATCCATGATAAATTAAAATTTTTTACGTTTCCGCAGTTGTTCCGTTCTACTTTGAAGCAACACGTACCACACTGTCGTTAATAAATATATTGGAAATATAATGTAATATCGAAAATAAATGGAAATACGAATGGACAATAAACTCGTTTCACAACTGTTCGTGAATATGTGATTGAAAATTCGGAAAACTAAAAAATACCCTAATAAAAATATTACACGGGGAAGAATCTCATTATTCACACGATTAAGACGGAAATGTTTAGTCACAATGGACGTCACGCGTCAATCTTTGCTCTTCTCGAAGCCCTCGCACATTGGAAACATCATGCGACGATAACCACTGAGGAGACACGCTCATAATTGTATCCGGTATGAGGTGAATCGTGGAGAATGACAGACGTGCTGGTACTATTATTATTGTGGAATTTAGGGCTGCTAAAATACACGAACAGATATTCCCGGCGAAACGCATGCATACGGGAATCGTGATAATGTCGCTGGAGAACGACTCGTCGTTGAAACAACATTGTCCTCTCGACGATCCGTGATAACCGCTATTCGATCGTTTCCCGCGATGAACGATATTTTGACGGTTCGCATTAAACGCGTTTATACGGATAAATAATAAATAATGTCGATCGTGCGTAAATGATTTTTCTACGCGGTCGTCAAGATAAGCGAATCAAAATCGAGTAATCAGATTATTTATAAATACCGGTTACTCGAATTCTCTTTTGCACTCCTCGGCGCACCTCCCTCGGACGCAACAGGTTGCATAATTCGCGAATTTTAAATGCTTGAAAGAATTACAATTTACGCGACGTTCATTCAAATAACATTTGGAATAGAAAAGCGGATGATTAAAATTAAAGTAAAGACCGACTGGTATTGTGTACCGTACGTTTCAATACGCGCCCGAAAACTTCCCTTTAGAAATTTCAATTTGCATGCACCGACTGTAAAATTACAGGGCTCGCGTTCCTACTTTTGGAACCCCGACGGTTCCCCCCTGCAGTTTACGGAGCTGCGTCTCGCCGAGAACCAAAGCTAGTCCCCGGCAGTTAATTAAGAAAAAGGGATGGTTGTCGTGGTGGTTGCGTTGCTGGTGCCACTGGGAAACCCAAGGGGATTTAATTAAATCAACGCGCGATAAATTCGAAAGACGAATTCTTAGTGTCGACGTGGACATATCCCTACCGTTCCTATCCCTTTCTACCTGTGAACTCCCACGGTTTTCCACGGTTTTCCCTTCTTCAGTTAACCGCACCCCTCCTCTCCAAGGAATCCGTCTGCCGTTCGAGATTAGGGATGAGATTAGGAGGTCCGAGGGTGGAGGCGCGAGAACCACGATAAATTCTCCTTTGACTTTATCGATGCTTCCGCCCTGCGGTCAGAAGTCGCCTCACGAAAACGCTCTTAAAACCCAACAGCGTTCCGGGATTACCTTTTGTTTTCGATCGATCTAAACCTCATCAAATAATGGACCGTTTATTTGTCTGCCAGCAATTATTTCAACCATCGAAATTTCACTATTATATCACGTTACCTAAGGATTTTGTTTTTATAAAATAATACGAGGAAGAAAGTTATCTCAGGAGTGCTACGCTATGAAGTTGAAGAGCGAATGCAAATAAATCGTCCAAAAGTTAACGGGGGCGATGTATCATCGCTGCGAAACTTTTTCATAACTTCGTCCAACTTGGGAACACGTTTGAAACGTGTAACTTAAACAACTTCGTAAACCGGAAGCGTGGAAATTGCTCGTTCGATTCACTTACGCGTAAGCCCAATCAAGTAGATTTACGTGCATTGCACGGCCGAGCGTCGTTCCACGTAACTCCTTTTATGGAGTACTATTCCCGCGACGGGGAAAAAAGTACCCGCGTCTTTATGGCGTTCGACGAGATACTTACAATGAAAATAGACTCCGTATTACATTTTTTTCTCCGACATTATAGATCCCCAAGATTCCACCGGTGATTCTATTATATTCCCAAGACAAATTTGTCTGACCCGCGTTGAGATTATTTTTACCCAGACCGGGTCGCCCTACAACCCTTTTATTCAGCTTTTACGACAGACAGGGATACCATGGGTGAATTCTACCCCCCGTCCCATAGGGGGATGAATTGCCGAGACTTTAAAAAATTATACGATCCAATTTTTTACCCGGCAAAATATAACGAAAATATTAAACTTTTTGTAGAGTAGACCAGAATTGTCTGATCGCCAGTCTGATCGCCAGCTAATCACGTAATAGAATCACATGATATTGTCATTGAAATATTATAATAATTTTCATACGATAAATAATACGATGGACGAGATTCGAGAATAAATCTCAAAGAGTCAGTGATTAAAGCATAGAAGAAAGTTTTGGTTTCGGTGGAATCCGATCGGCGTTAAAACGACCATCGAGGTTACGGATTGAAAAGAGAACAGACGGGATCGCGGTCGAGCATATACACTGGAATAACGCACTTTATGGAGAACCGCTCGACCACGACGTACCGTTAGTATCGTTGATTCGTTGCGATTTCCCGCGAGAGCTCATTCTACGTGTACGTATGTACATACATTCATAGATACGTATATACGTATCTATACACGTACATAGCGGGAGTCGAAAAAAGAGGAAGAAGGTGGAAGATCGATTCGTTGAACGGATTTAGTGGATCCATCGCAAGGGATATGCAAAGCAGCAACGAGATATGGGCTTCGACCCTCGTTGAAAACGAGCCTCTATGTGTCTCGTTCCGTTATTTTTCCGCTCGCATTTTTTTTTCTCCCGCATCCTTCCTCCACCCACCACCCGTTCATGTCGGTCCACGTTGGTCCACGTATATCGATACGACAGGGGTAGGTAGACTCCTGGCGACAATTTTTGCCAAGGGAAACCGCTATTTTAGCCGCGGGGGTTAAGCTGAATTGCGGTTCCCGCGAGAGGACGAATGGCCGCACAGGGTGTCCGGAACCGCGATCTTTTTAACCCTCCACCGAAGGTTGACAGGACAAAACATATTCCTTCTTTCAAAGGATGCGGATAATATAATCATAATACATTCGTCGATATTAATCACAATTATAGGATGAAAAGTATAATTCCCGCCAGGAATTATTCCATTGCGTACGAAAGGGGGTGAATTAATTTCGCGGAGAAACTTGGATTTTTAAAGACACCCGGAATAACTAACTCATGATCTTCGTTGGGAATAAAGCGTAATGAAGATTTAATTAATTTACATTAATTAAATACAATTTTCAAAATGGAATGGTGAAGTATATCCAGAGTTTCAGATTGAATTAATGAAGTTCTCTAATTAATGAGATTTATCGGTGATGATACATTATTCGAATTTATGATCTCCGCGCAAGAAATTGTTAATGTTTATCGATGGAACTTGCTGATACGTGGAATAATGCGAACGATATTTCGCACTTGTAGGGAAACAAAGTTTTACCTTGTGTTTGATATCGGAATAATTCCTACGGATGAATTAAATTATTTAATAACGGAAGTGGTTTCAATCGGTGAATCCAAAGTATGGTGTATGAAATTAAACAGACTATAGACGAATAAAGTTTGCGTTGTTCTAGTTCGCTGATTGAATCAAGAGAGTATATTTATACCCGCGGAATAATTCGCTCTGACCAAAACCAGCGACAGTATGATTAAACTTAAATATTGAATCAAGTCGAAACGAGATAGAATTTACTTTTCATCGTGCGGATTAATTAGTAAAAATAACCATTGCAATCGGATCAATTTGGATCGCGAGTGCTTCCGAAGTGTATCGGTGAAAGCTGGAATATATTTCTCGCGAAAAAGAATTCGCGTTGTTTCGAATCGAACGCCCGACCACGTGCGTCACTTTGTAATTATCGCGTACCATTCGCTCGCAATTATCGCCGATGTAACGACATCAAATACGATGTCTTTGTTATTTAAATAAAAGCAGATTGTCGCGGGAAACTCGACGAACGACACTCGCGATGAAGGAACCGAAATTGTATAATAATTAAAACTGTTAACGAGCATCGAATAATATTCCTTTGACACATGCATCCAGTATTTGCAAAGTAAAATAAGTAAAATAATAAATGAAAGTGAAATAAGTAGGGATACAAATGTTTACCGGTAGATGTAGATTAGAGAAATATTATACCGATACGATTATATAAATAATTAAGGATAGTAAATAAATAGAAAAAGGGTAATAAATGAAAGGTTCCACGTAAATTTATAACGTTTAAAAATCAGATAAACGATGCCACCCCGAAATTTATCGAGGCGATCCAACTACGTGGATACTTTTCTAGGTGGATCGAACGAATCCAATGGGATACGTGCTCGCTGATATTTGATAACGTGGTTGGCAGTACGTAACGAACGTAATAATAAGATCCAACCGGAGGGTCATTTTGGTCATTTTGGTCCAGTGTGTGCGTACATAGAAACGTGACCGGTTAGAATATTCCTAGGAAACGAGACTCCGAACTACGTAATGAAGAGAATTAATGAACCCCGTGCTCAAAATGGGAGAAACTAACTAGTCGAGTTAGCCAAACTCCCGCGCGGATGCGGCTGGACCAGTCGATGGACCATGTATACTTAATGTTAAGAAATGGCACTCCCAGAATTCAATTGATTCTCATTAAGATAATCAGCTACCGTATTCGTACACGTCCCAATATGTTCTACTATTCATTACCAACTAATATGTACCATCGCATACATATTCGAAGATATGAATAATATTCAGTGTGACTGAGCGGTGTAAGAAACTGATTTTATATATGAGCTATTTTAAATTCAGATTTCTCGGTATCTGTTCTCCTTCAAATCTTGTTTCCAAAATGAGGAGGGGTGACTTACGCCCCTCCGAACAAAGGGGCTGTTTCACGCAGAGCCCAAAAGTGTCAAAAGGACTCGGGCCATCTAAATAAACGAACGCTGAGAAGTTCCACGGGCTAAATGGTGTCCCATGGAATTTCTCCTACAAGTAAAATTTAGCGATACTCAAAAGTAACATATTCGCAGAGATATGCGGTGGTGTAATCATTCTGATCGCGATTCACCGATATTACTAGTAAGACGTAGAATATAAGGTAAACCGGGATTCAAACCGGTGGGTGAAAGAGGGTGAATAGAAAGCGAGATACGAGAAGATCGTAGAAATAGACGAGATAGAGAACAGTCCGTTTCTACGCGAGCACTATGAACCGGGTATGTCTACTGTAACTCCGGTAGCTCCGGTAGCTCCGGTGTACCGCACGGTAGAGGCTGCTACTCGGAAAGTACAGTGCCAGTAATGGTCTACTAAATCACATTATATTGTTTCTTGAGGGGTAAGAGAAGGCGTGGCAAGAGGACCACGCCGAGAGAGCAAAAGGCCTCTAGCTCTTGCACTTGTCTGGAACAGGGGTGCCCAAACTTTTTTTATCTTTCCGTCGTGGTCAACCTTAATCGTGATTGTATCTACTACTGGGACATTTTAATCAGAATCGTAGAAAATGATTGAATTCAATGAGACCCATGCAGAGCAACCAGGTTCCCTTTTCACGTGGAAGACAAACAAATTACGTAGAGTATGACTTGTAGAATGTTTACATTTCTCGGATAATTCATAAAGGGTTTTAATGGTGCATCGTTTGCGCACCTCTGGTTTAGAGAGAGGCTAGGAGACTACGTTTCTCTCGGAGTCTCTCCTAGTCATAGGGTACCCACAGAGATTGCGGAATATATATTTCAACATACACGTACAATGTACGAAGCGTGTACGGGGCAGAGACATATGCACGAAAATGGTATTCTCATATTCAGTCTCCAGATTACCTTTGTTTCTCGCCGTGAATCACGTCTTAAAGGCCGCGCCTTGTATATCTGTTTCTGGTAATTTAGATCACTAGATTATTTAATAAATCGTGATTTACGTTTAATTATGACATAAGACGGTACGTACGGTGGCTGTAAACGCGTAAATACTTAATAAGATTATCAATGATTCATGGTTGATTTTGGCTTACTTTCATATATCAGCGTTAGGCGAGAATTTTCGGAATAAAAGGGGGACGATGGGAATCTCCCTCTCTCTCTCGCCTCCTTTCTCTTTCTCCTTCTTCGCGAAACGTGATGTTGCAATTGGTTACGATGGGGGATTACGAAAATTGTGACAAAGGAGCTACAATTTTACCCCGGTGAACGAAACAAGATGTTATGGTTGTCCATTCCCCAAATGCTCGGACTTAATTTCATGAGGATATATAGCACGCCATTCCCCCTTAGGGAAACCACATATATCTGATAAAGCGATAAACATTACATCAAAGGTTAATCCGAGAGAGTGATCTTAATAAATCTAATAAATGATTTAGTATAGAAATTATACGATACTCGATATCATTCATCGTTTGTACACGAATGAGACTCCATCCACTCTGAATCAGTTTTATATTGGAATAACAAAACTCTTAAGGTAACGAACGTAAAAGGCAAATGGATAAAGAGGAATTTTATCATATCATCGAGCAGCAGGTTGAATTACCATTTCGCGAGGATGGGTATGGTAATAAAAAATTATTAAAAAGCCGAGGATATCGCGTGGAATATAATGTCGGGGAATGGCGTGAAGAAAGCACCCTTTAAAGGCTTTCGCGGAGGCACTTCGATGAAAGCACCCCGCATTGGAACGAAGGGCAACGATTCCTTGATGCAACTAGCAATCGTAAACGTTTACCACGCTTGTAGATCCCTTCTTAAAGGGAAGCCAGCTTCCCACTCTACCCTCGGCGTGTTGAAAAGTGGCGAGCAGATTGCCACGGAAAAAGGACACTGTACCGACGAGTAGGAACCATTGACGGAGATAGGGTGGCTGAAAGAAAGGGGGTGGATGGAGAAAAACAGAGAGAAAAAGAGACGAGGAGAAGGAAGAAAGTACGGCGCGAGACTGAAAGGAACGGAGATAAGAAGGCTGGTAAGAGGAAAATGTCTTAAGAAGAAATCGCAAGGAAAGGAGAGGAAATACAGGGGCAGTAAAAACCGAGGTAAAAGAAAGAAAATAAAAACAACGAAAGTAGAAGAAAAGCTTCGTGAAAGCAGGGAGCTGAAAGAAGTAAGAGAACCGGGCAGAAGGGAAGGGGTGAAAAAAGAAATCGTTCGACCGATGGCAAATGGGAATAGAGCGGTTGATATTTACGTCGGTCTTTCAACGAACACTCATTTTCCTGCTAAGGAAATATGCCTGCATTATCGCGATAGCGTCTTTTGACGTGTACCACACGTGTCTACGAAATGTACAGGAAAAGCAAGAAACACGCGAAACACGTTTGAGAGGCATCCTTTCCAAGTTTATTTGGTTGGGTTGGGTCATGTGGGGTTGGAAAGGGCGTGGGTGGGAGAGACGATTTCTCGGTGCGAACGACGACCGTAAACGTTTACCAAGGTAAGGGCCTTCATTGTGCCGTACGTCTTTAAGGGATGCTACTACCCTTCGCATCTCCCACCCTCTCTCTTTTACTACCCCCTGGATTACGAAACGGCGAAAATACGAACGTACAGATGTGCATGGAAAAATAAAGAAAATTTATTCTCCGACACTGTTACGTGGAAAGTGAACGAGTGGAAGGAATGAAAATTACAGAGCTGGTTTCAGGATTCCCTTGTATTACAAAACAAAGAATGTTTGAAAAATATCAGGAGGGAAGAATTGTAGAAGTATCAAGGTGAGGAACGGGGGAAAGTAAACCAGGACGATGATGATGGATATAAACAAGAAAGTAGAAAGTTACAGAAGTCGGCGTTTCAGGTTGATTCCAAGCAAAAGGATCAAATCCGAGAAAGCGGTACTCTTAGAAAGAAAAAGTAACGAAAGAAACCAGAAAAATACAGCTTTCATTCTCGCTAATATTCTTTCAGGTTTCTTCAATATATTTACTCGTAACTTATCTTCGTTTTCCAAGCATCCCTCGTGTTTCTTGTCAATTCCATCGTTCCTTAAAAAATGTAAGAATGGAGCGAGAGATGGTTGCCAAAGATGAAACTTCGCCGGGAAATTTTCACCTAGTCGAGCAAGAGGGAAAGATAAAAAGGAAAGGACACGAAAACAGGACGAAATCCTGAGAGTAAGAGGCGGTGAGAGGAACGAAGAAAGAAGGTGACTCCGGAAAGATGGAGAAACGGTAAAAGACGATGAGAAAGAGGGAAGCTGACGCGGTTTTCTTCGTCGTCCACGAGGTAATGGCAATCTCACCGAAAATTGAGGCGCCCCCTTAACTACCCTGTTTCACCACCCTGCTTCCATGCTCGCCACACCTTATTACATAACACCAAGTAACGTCTGTCTGAGCTATACAATGTATATAGTGTTTCAAAAATGGCTCCGGACCCCAAACATATCATAATTTTACCTCGTCTACCTTCGGAAATCTCCACGAAAGTATACAGATCCTGATCATTTTAATCCGCGACGCATCGTAACAATTTCTAAACGACGGCCGATTGTGTTCCAATAGATTTTTACTTCAATATCAACAACCGCAGGAAAACAAATCTAAATACAAATGGATAATAAACTCGTTTCACGATTATTCAATATTGAACATTTAAAAATCCCGTAATAAAAATATGGTAAAAGAAATATTCTGATTAGTCAGCGTGCACTTCATTCAGATTATTTTATAATGATTACGTTACGAGGACAAGGGGGCTAATATTATGAGGTAAATAATAAAATAATATTATGTAACAGCATTTACCGGTAAACGAAGGCTTCTTAGAGTACCGTGTGCAGTTTAAATATCGTGTACCTGGTACCTATTATATATAGTTGCGCGTTCCTTTCGCAGGTTGGGTCGTAAATGTCTCGTAAGTTCGAAGGACGTTCGTCTTACTGCAACCACCGCAAGGAGCAGTTAACTGTGGCTTGCCAGGATCAGCTAAACTTGGAGAAACGATACTACGTTCCTTCGAATAAACTTCGAACGGATGCCTGAATGGACATTACTTACAACCTCCATGTCAGCTTAACGAGAGTCTAAACTACATTAATTAAACAAACGTACCGGTAAAGCAAGCGCGTGGAAATGATCGTTAAAAATCTCGAGGTCTTAAACATACCGCATTTATAAATATTAATATTCTCCTGGTTTCAGGACCTCCTCTCGCATGCATAGAATAATTGTTCTCTTAACTCCCCACGCAAATATTTTTAATAAATATTTTAATTTCAGCCTCGAAAATAAATCGTATAATAGATCATACAATAATATGAATTAAAGCTTTGCTGTTGGTAAACATTGCAGATCTTCCTAACATCGAGTATGCATGGATATTAAAAATGAAATAAACCAAGGTATACCGTCACTCTCCAAATAATAATTCCCCGGTTAAAATATTTGCTGCATCTTTTATAAATCGGAACGTGGGTTCTGCCGCAACTACCGCAGTTTCCCGCAGTGTCCCCTGAATTCAGTTGTACCTGGTGATTCGTGAAGTTACGATTCTAGGGAATTCCAGGAGGTCGTGTGATCGTTGACATCCAGAATACTTTGGGAAGTTTGCAGGAGTGTCTTAACGAGACCAAACAAACATAATAACTAAAACTAGTCGTTCACCTTGAATTTCTCAAAGAACAACACCGAAAGGCTTCAATTTCACGCGGGATTACGAGAAGAGTTTCCTCGCAAAAAAACGAAGCGATTAAAAATAATAATCTATATAACTATAGGAAATAAACAGTTAAATGCATTATTATACCGAACTCGGACCGTGAAGATAATCCAATTGATCGACATGCAAAAATTATCAAATATTTCCGGAGAGTTTATTCCCCGTATTCATGGAAGGAAAATATCCATTTTCATGGAAGGTAGAGAAGCGGAAACTAGAAAAAATACGCGTTGTCCCGGCGGAATTGATATCGGTGAAAATGTCCGAATTAAAAAATTTCTTGATGATATCAGTTAACCGTGGACTAAAAATCTCGAAACATTTCGAATTCGATAGGTTCGTCAAACGCCAGCTTTATAAAACGCCGACAAAGCGACCGCATTCTATTTACTCGGAGCGCCGAAGTTTTTCGCTCGGCGGCCGACCTTTTATTGCCTCCGTTCGATCGCTACCTCCCATAATTTTGTTGACTCACAGAGGATATGGAAAATACTTCATAGGCCAGCGAATGCGTGCCCCGATTAGCGAAAAAGTTATCTCGACAAACAAAATGTTGACCCAAAATCGCAAAAATGTGAAGGGGCATACCTTCAAAAATTGTAAAAACTTAAAAGTCGTCAAAATCGCTCCTACATTACCCAAATCGATGGTATATGATGCCTAATGATGTTCCAGCACCGATTTGGATCGAAAGAAGTGGATAAGAAATTATTCCGGTCAAAAATTGGGTCCTGATACTCCATTATTATTAATTTATTAATCTGAAGTTCGTAATTCAATCGTATATTACCCTGTATGGCTGAAACAAAATTTGCGTACGCTCCCCCCGTTCTGTAGTCGGGGACGTCGGGACCCCGACTGTGGAAGTGCAGCCATGTTGCATTACCTATATGCCCTTTAAACTTCGCCGCTTGCCGCCGAATTACTGACCTACCTCAACACCTATACCTCTCCCCGCTGCATCCCTGATCCTCAGTCGGGGTCAAGCCGTCCCCGAGTTCAGGACGTGGAGGCTGTCGCAAATTTTTTTATTACCTTCCAAAAATTGTAAAAATTTAAAAGTCGCCAAAATCACTCCTATATGACCTAAATCGATGGTATATGATGCCTAATGATGTTCTAGGGCCGATTTGGGTCGAAAGAAGTGGTTAAAAAATTTTTATTGGTCAAAAATGGGTCGAACCCAAGTCGAAAAAATGTAAAGGGGTACACCTTCAAAAATTGTCAAAAATGAAAAGTCGCCAAAATCACTTCTAAACGACCCAAATCGATGGTGGGTGATGTATAAACATATTCTAGGACGATTTCTGGTCGAAAGAAGCGGTTAAAAAATTTTTATTGGTCAAAAATGGGTCGAACCCAAGTCGAAAAAATGTAAAGGGGTACACCTTCAAAAATTGTCAAAAATGAAAAGTCGCCAAAATCACTTCTAAACGACCCAAATCGATGGTGGGTGATGTATAAACATATTCTAGGACGATTTCTGGTCGAAAGAAGCGGTTAAAAAATTTTTATTGGTCAAAAATGGGTCGAACCCAAGTCGAAAAAATGTAAAGGGGTACACCTTCAAAAATTGTCAAAAATGAAAAGTCGCCAAAATCACTTCTAAACGACCCAAATCGATGGTGGGTGATGTATAAACATATTCTAGGACGATTTCTGGTCGAAAGAAGCGGTTAAAAAATTTTTATTGGTCAAAAATGGGTCGAACCCAAGTCGAAAAAATGTAAAGGGGTACACCTTCAAAAATTGTCAAAAATGAAAAGTCGCCAAAATCACTTCTAAACGACCCAAATCGATGGTGGGTGATGTATAAACATATTCTAGGACGATTTCTGGTCGAAAGAAGTGGTTACAAAATTTTTATTGGTCAAAAATGGGTCGGACCCAAGTTGAAAAAATGTGAAGGGGTATACCTTCGAAAATTGTCAAAAATGAAAAGTCGCCAAAATCACTTCTACACGACCCAAATCGATGGTGGGTGATGTATAAACATATTCTAGGACGATTTCTGGTCGAAAGAAGCGGTTAAAAAATTTTTATTGGTCAAAAATGGGTCGAACCAAAGTCGAAAAAATGTAAAGGGGTACACCTTCAAAAATTGTCAAAAATGAAAAGTCGCCAGTATCACTTCTAAACGTCCCAAATCGATGGTAATTGATGTATAAACATATTCTAGGACCGATTTGGGTCGAAAGAAGTGGTTTAAAAATTTTTTTCGGTCAAAAATGGGTAGACCTTAAATCGTACAAATAGTCCAAATTTCGACTATGTGAATTTTGTACGGAAAAAGTCAAATTAAACGAAATAGTGATAGGAACTTGACGAGATCGAGGAACGTAGGATTCTGATCGTGTTAGGTGTAAATTAAAAATTCCAATAAACGTCGCTCGAGGATAGTGTCGATGAAAGCACAACATAAAGATTCCCGATATTCCTGATCGAGGAAGCTTCGGGAGGAGGGGGTAATTTTCAGGGGAACCGGCTCGCGCGGCAGGTGGATCGCATCCCAACGAAACGGAACGAAAGGGAACGAAGCGGCGTGAAGCATTCTCGAAATTCCTCTCTACTTCAGGTTCGTACGACGGGTATTTGACGGGCCGTTTCGTATGTTGGAATGGCTCAACCATTGTGATCATCATTCACGAGACTCGATAATTCCGGTAATTGGAACCGAGGAAATTCGCTGTGGCCTACGGATTTCCTGGAAGGAAGGAAGGGGGAAATCCGATTGACAGTGCTATCGGCACACGTTAATTGCATTACCATCGTATCCCCTGATCGATTTGTAAACGACATAACAATCATACCGATTTACATAATCACGACTCGTCGCTTGCGTCTAAGAAACCCGAAGAATCTTCATCGTATTTTCTCTAACAAAGTTACATAATTCTCTTACAAAAAAAGTGATTTAGATTGTCAGATACACGATGTAAGTGTGAGTTCAAATATCGTAGGTCATTTAATTTGAAGTTTGAAGGTTGAAGGAATAGATCGCGTAGATAGTAGAGGGCTCATAAATTTCATCGGATCTGAATTCTCGATCCCCAACATCTATTTGATGGACAAGCATCGAACATTGTATCAGCTTAATAGCAATATTGGTCATTGTTAACTGTACGGTCGTAATTAGAGCCATAGCTATTGGTATTCCGAGGTATTCCTGAAGCTAAACCTCCGCAACGGAGCACCACGCGACATAATTTACCGAAATAGCTGGATGATCGCGGTTAGCATACCTTTGATAACGTCATTAAACATACATTCTGCGGCAGGAGTATGATTAAGCTAGTATTTTGTTCGATTACGAGGTACTAAAAATACTTAATCATTAACAACATCTACTCTTGTAGTTTACTTGGTCCAACATATCTTTCGATGTAAACGGCGAAGAAAAATATGACTCCCAAACATTGCTGATTATCATAGAAATTAAAGGAGTCTCCATAAACCGTGTAGAATGATCGTTAATGATTCGCGCACCGCCGCGGAGGAAGGGAACGTATTTAAGTATTAAACCCCGGCATATGGTTGAACGGCGATTCGAGAAAATGAAAAAACCCCTCCCCGTGGAATATTCAAGGTTCACCGCCGTGAAGCACATTGAATTTTCCAAGCTCCTTTTTCTTTGTTTCCCACGCTCCTCTGTGACCCGGTTCGCTAGGGTGATTCCATCTGTACCACGGAAAAAGCCTTGTTTTCGTGCCACCGTGAACTCCGGACCCATCACGGCCAACGGATATCCTGCCATCCCTTTTCTAACTTAATAGGATTACAGAAAGTAGAAATGAACTTCTTTCGAAACTTCGTTCCAGTTTCCTTATTATTTTCGAATCAACCCCGTCGTGCCAATAACGATCCATGATACCCTGCGATTAAACGCTTACCGATTTTGATCAACTCATCATATTCAATTATTTACGGAATAATAATCCGAAACGCTTTACAGTAATAATACAAATATTGGTACTCGCGGGGATTTAAATCCGTGGCGCAGATGGTGAAGATTAAAGGGATCGAATACCACGTTAAAATTGGCAGGAATTATCATAAAAGTCAGCAATGTCGCGAGTGGGGGGTTGGTAAGGTAACGTATGATTGGAGGGTGCAATTTAATTAAGTCGAGGAGGGATAGGGATAGGGTAGGGTAAGGTAGGTGCGAGGAAAAGGGAAAGGGAAAGGACACTTGGTCTGGCTCGGCTTACGGAGCACGTAGTGTCGCAGTCAAGGCTGACCTACATATGGGTTGCACCACTGTCTGATCCCATGTAGAGCCATTCTACTGTGCCGGTCTACAGAGGCTTAGAGCCGACTGTCAGGAGTTTTGCACGTTACACACGTTATACACGCCTCCATGCTCGTGTTTTCACGCCCACTCACGTGAAATCCTTTCAACCGGGATCCAAACGATCAGAGATTCCATTCTTGATGCCCTCAGCAACCCTCGGCAACGTTCACCAACCCCTCCGCAACCCCCGATTTTCAACCAGTAACTCTGCGAATCGATGAATTATGCGAAACAACTCCTAGCATTATGGACGTTCAATTCCTCGGAATTTTGTGCTATCGACAGCCGCGCATTTCCCTGTCAATATTCGTAGAATCTCGTTCAGCCGATGTAACATCTCGCGGATGTAATATTTTCCCGCTTTACATCTTGAAATACGGGGATATCTTTTATTGGTAGATTTCCAAACCCGGGTTCGGAGATTTCGTGATTCCGGTACGAAGTAAGTGGGTGTCGGATGAGGGTAAATTTTTTATATTATTTTTGTGGGAAGGATGTATTATTGGTATTTTATAGAAGAAAGGAGTCATTTATATACCAGACACGATACACCGCGGGAAAAAAACGATGACACGAAAGTAACGGAAGGGGGACGAAGAATTATAGGATGCTCGATTTAACGCGGTCGCCTGTCGCGGCACGGTCTCCAAGGATTTTAGGAGAGATTATTCCAATACCTGTCGTTCAGCCGATGCCACGATTGCCGACAAAAGAAGCCGATCGATCGAAACCTTATTTTTTTCCTCTCATCGTAAATCGGAGACGAACTACTCCCCAGTGGCCTAACCGATGATCAAAAAACTTTTCTCAGATTGTTCTCACGTGTTTCTTTCGTTCTCACCTCCGAACCCCGATCGCGTCGCGTCGCTCTTCAAATAAAAACATCTCCCTTCAAATATCGAAACACCGTATCGTTTACCTTTGGCGACTCCGATCACTCGAACTTTATTAGATTCCCTTTCTCCGCAGTAACCCTTCCAAATCGAATCAGCGCGTTACGGTTTGATTCGAAGCAGTCGATTTTATATTAATATCAACGTAGATATTCGAAATCATATTGCGTCTATCTGCGGAATCGAGGAAAACTTTTCGATAGTATTAACGATCGGGAGCAAGCCGCAGAGTGTTCCGGTGCCGCAACGGTAACGTAAATCGGCCCAACTGTCGTAATACCCATATGCGGAAGAACTTTAACAATTATATTTAATATGACATAGGTCCAACGGAAACAGATACAGAGAAAATGCAGGCCGGAACGGAAAGTTCTCCTTTCGAGGAGGGTGCAACGGAGACAGGACGAGAAGAGTATTATAATCCATAGATATACAGGGTTACCCATACCATCCGCGTCTAGAATGCGACCACCAACCCCAGGTGAAATTCACTCACCTCGCGGTACTCTGCTTTCTCCTTTCTCCTTTCTCCTTTCTCTTTCCACTTACGACCCCTTCAAGCTTCCCTATCCTCGTTTCTGCACCCAGTTATGCGGCAGAGTCTAATCAAATTTAATAACTTTTGTGCTGCCCGCGCATTCTCTCACCTTCCCTCTTCTCTCTTGCTCCTTTACTTATAACCTTCCACTCTTGCCCTGTTTCACTTTATTCACCAACGATCCCTCTCTCCCTTGCACCGATATCGAGCGACGTGTCTCTTTTGCCACCCTCGGTCTCCATCGCGTTATAAACTCGTACCCCTCGCAGTTGAGTCAGTGAGCACCGCAGATTTATGACAGCGACATGCCAGACTCCCTGAAACGACCCCGATCTTCCCGTGACTCCATTTTCGGCTGGTCCCTGTCTGACTTCAAACCCTCTACATTCTTGTCTTTTTATCTCCGAGATTATACTTCTCTCCCTCGTTAAGTTACGTGTGTAGCTTTGGACGAAGCTTCTTAGAAAAGAAGGAGAGATTTGAAGAAAAATTTCGAGCGACGCGATGTTATATTATTTATTTAGTAATAAACGGACAAAGCCCTATACTTAAATTCTTACGTTATAAATTCGTCGATGATTTGATAGTGGATCGTGGATTTAAGATCAGGAAATTTAATTTGATTCCCGTCAAGGAAGAATAAGTAGTTCTGAGGAAAGCGAATATAAATCTGTTCCGTGCCGTTAACTTTCTTCCGTAATATTTACAATGGAGATCGGGGGTGAAACGTGTAATCCACGTCCACCGAGAGTGATGCATGACGAGAAAACATGGAAATCAGCTGGTTTCATCTATGCAATGGGTTAATGAACGCTTAATGAATGTAAAAACAAGTAAGATGCCTGGTAATAACGATTAATATTATCCCACGTTCTTCGTTCTACCAACAAAGTAATAATACACTAATCTTTTCCTTTCTATCCGGGGAATATAATGGTCGCAAACTTTTTGCTTTTAATACATTATAAATGTTCGAAATCCTACAGAAAATGTTGCGATTACGCAGCGTGTTGGCGTTAGATCTTAACAGCAAACGATCACAGTGAGGCGAAACTAGTGAAAAGGGTGAAACATTAAACTCGAGAGGAGAATAGTCGTATCTGGATTTCAAACGCAACCGCATGCCTATTTTGCAGCAGTTAGAATGGTGGTCAATCCTCGTTTCCACGAACGAACTTCCCAAAACGAAATCATCCCTGTGCCACCCCCTGTCTCTGCCCCTCACTCACTCTCTCTCTCTCTCTTCGCAGGGTGTTTTCAGCCGAAACCCGGCCCGTCGAAGCGACGGTGCGCGACTCTGTCACGGATTTACCGATAATGTTGCGGGTCTATACAGATATATCCCTGCAAGAACAACTACATCGACACCAGGCTCGAAGGGGGTTAGATGGGTATATCGAGCGACCAGTAACTACAGATTAGTGTTATCAGAGCGTAACAACGCGAAAGCGTGGTTTACCTTGACACTGGTGAAATGCAAGATCGATGGCGGATGGGGCTTGATCCCGGTTTACAAAAGTCGACGATAAATTGCTCGGTTATTTAATGGCTATCGTACGCTGCCCGATAATACGAGACCACTGATCACTGTAATTGATTTTAAACTCGTATTAATGCGAGGATAGAATAATTCTAACGCGAAGTATTATTCCATGAAAGATTTAAAATTGCACCGAAAATACCCGCAGGAATAAAGATCGATAGAAAGGAACCATTCAAAATGAATAATTCCGAATAAGCGGAGGAGGAGGCCCCGTACTTTAATTAATTGCGGAAGAACGAATCGTGCGATATTTTTGTCCGGCAGATATTTTGTAGAGGAAAGTCCGCTCTTTCGAATGCAATTTATTACATGAAAAAATCTCCACGGATTCCTTAGTTATTAACGATTATTCGGGACATTCATTCAACTTTGTTCGCGAGTAAAACCCAGCGCTCGGAGGAGGCCCGGTATTTTAATTATTACAAAAGAACGAATCGTGGGATATTTTCGTCCGTCAATGATATTATAGAGAAAAGTCCGCTCTTTCGAATGCATTTTGTTGCATCAAAAAATATTCACGGACTCCTTAGTTATTAACGATTATTCGGGACATTCATTCAACCTTGCTCGCGAGTGTAACCCATCGCTCGGAGGAGGCGCGGTATTTTAATTAATTGGGGAAGAACGAATCGTGGGATATTTTTGTCCGGCAGGTATTTTGTAGAGAAAAGACCGCTCTTTTCCATGAATAATTTCGAACTATGCAGTCGTTTCAACTTTGATAATATTTCGATGGATAATCTATGATCGGTCCCGGACGATACTCGATTCAGCGATCGCTTTTTAATCTCGAAGTTAAAACAACAATAGACTGTACCTGCAGAAGGTAATACCAGGAATATTCCGATAATGTCAGAATTGATAAATCACGTATTTCCGGATTGGACCGTAACGGCGACTAGCCGTGTATTTCCTGTATGAGCATGAAGTTTGCCAATGTTATTAGACGAATGCTTTTCCCCGGGAAAATCCATTGTCATACATCACGTTGGCCCGGTACCTTCATCATTGCCCTGTACCCCCCGCTCCCTTGTAAACCGTGTAAACCTCGGAAGGATACCAACTAAACCGTTAAAGCGAAAGAGAAGCTCCTAGTCGTGGATCGGTAAGAGAAGGAGAGACGGTTCGTTAAACTCGCCAACTGCAATAAGTTTCGTCGAATCGACCATCCGTTGTAAACATGGGGCGCAGTAGGGTTGTGTGTGAATTTTACGCCCTTTCGAGCAGACATGGATTGTTGCGGGACACCGCCGTTTAATTACTATGCTACGGGTAATGGACGGACATTTGCCTATACGAGTTACTTTGCTACCCGATAACGGTCATTATTGCAAATTGTGGGCTTAATAGTTTTAAAACACCCACCGAATCCGACGCACCATCCGAACACTCCGCGTTATTACACGGTGAACCCCACAATCCCCCAATGACGAACCGATTCGATATTCATCCGCCAATCCGGTAAAATCGCCTTCCAATCAATCCCGAAACGTCATTGGTACCGATTCATAAAACTCTTCGACAGATCTCGAAATAATTCTCAGCCATCCGCGAACCATTAATATTCGTGTTAACTCCTAACAAGGTAATTGTACTTTAAATCTGATCCCATTTTCCGCTACATTTAATCTAGTCTGAAATGTCTCATATTTAAAGCGATATTTCCAGAGTTACGAGAAAAAGATTCAGGGTCATAAAACACGGCGGAATAATTTCTTTCTGAATTGAATTATTGTAATGGATTTGGAAAGAATTATATGCGACGGGGTAAGAAATTGAGGGACGCAAAAAGAGGAGTATCTGGCGGGAGCCAAAATTCTGTGGATAATCGATAAAGTCTATATATCATGCACGCAAATCAAGGATAAATCTGTCCCAGCCGGGCGTTGATGGCATTCGAAATGAAGGTCATAAATTCATTAGTCGCTCGTATCTGATATGGAGAGATGATCCAAGGGAGAACCACCAGCGAAACCAAGAGAATCTACTGGGAAGACCTTACGGGGAAGACACGGTTGCCTGATTAGAAATTACGATGCGAATTTGACCATAAATTCTCCTCACACTGATTACCAACGTAATCCACACTAATTGAAAATCATCCGAGTTACGATTCGTGTAAACGTATATCAGTTGCGAGTGTAAATAATTAATGGCAGGCATCTTCCCAGCAATTTTTCCGTGCCGAATCACGAGTCTGAAAATATCACGATGATTCGAAATACGAGGAGCGAAATGGCACGGTTTACATGAAAATAGAGTGGGGAAGGGTAGGCCACGAAAAATGTGCCATCGTTGCACTAAGTGTTAATAGCTGTTATTCGGGCTAGGAATTTCGTCGTGTACCGTTTCTATTCTCAGCAGCTTAAACATTTTCACTCGAGGCATATCGCATATTCCCGGGGATCACGAGCTTTTATACGAGAAATAACGAGCAAAACATCGCCGATACCGGGGTACCCTGTTTCACGTATATCCTCCTATTTTCGGGATCCTCAATATCCACGGAGAAACGGGGCAAAAGTAGCGCGAAAATAAACTGCGAGTTCATAATCTACGGATTGTAAGTTCAGCTTACGTATTCCGTCGCTCCTCTCCTCTCTCTTTCCGGAATATTTTTATGACAGACAAACAATTATGTAAATTACTGAACATCGATGTTCAACGTGACATACCGCCGAAGAGTATATTTATTTGACGATGTACCGTGTAAAATAAGTCTGAAAAATATGAAGAATATTTTAGTCTGATCAAAAGCACCGCTTTTACTGATGGAAATGTTCTAATTAATATTTTTCAGTGGTTTTTCAATAAATGACTTCTTACCCGGCATAAAAGGCTCTCGGCGGGGAAATATTATACACGTAGTTACTTAGAGACAGAGAAGAGGATCCGATAATTAATTAATTATTCGATACCGTAGGACCGTTGAATTTGGCCTGCATAGAAACCAGAAACCTCGGGATGTTGGCCAGCCGCCAAATTAGCTTATTAAATTAACACGTTCACCCTAGACTTGGCAAAGTCTTCCGCCCGTCCAAGAAAAGAACTATATCTCCTGGTTTCCTGGCTAGGAAACTGAGAATATCAAACTAAACATACCGATTTCCAAAAAATTTAATCGAACGATCCAACATTCGCTCGCCATATCAAAAGATGACCATATCAACTCTGCCTCTATCGATATCAATCTTGCAATAAAAAGTACAACGAATAATATTAAAAATAATTGAAATAGAAATATCCCCGTACGTGGAACACTGAAAATAAATGTATACCGATTACAAATCTATTATTCCAATAAAAAAAACAGCACGAACGACAAGGTATCGACACGTTTCGGAGTGCTGGCATTTTTAGCGATGGTATTCGAACGAAGGTTGGGTAAATGCAATTCTTGTAGGTCGCGTTTAACGCATTACGAAGGGTGGAGGGTGGAGGGTGAATCGGACATAAAGGGTAACAAGCAGTAACAGACCGAGCTACAAAAAGCTTCGAGAGAGGAATACTCGCGATATATTTCAAATAGGTTTTTGATTTCCGCACGATTGCTCGGTTCACCCAATGTCGGTACTCGACTCGTTCGGTTTGCCTCGCGCCCTGCCAATAATCCCGAATGAAAGTTATAGGCTCGTTTCATGCAGCAAATATCACTCCCATAAAACGAGTTATGCCACGGATGAAGAGATAATCGGGAAATATTAATAAAACCCTAGGTAAATAAATGTATTCGCGAAGGAATTAATCGCTCGAAAAGAACGCACCGTGATATCGTATATTCCTTCGAATTAATATGTATACCTTGCTTAACAGCTCGATTTAAACGTAGATTCTTTCTGTTGATATTTCTTCCACGTGAACAATTTCCGTAGAAAAGGAACGAAAATCATAAGTTATTTAATGAAGCCACTCAAAAATAATCTACACTGTTCCTTCGATATATCAGTGGATGCATTGATAACGATTATGTGTCGGTTCTGGTAACGCGAAACAGAAGGTAATAGGATGTCTGGTTCCCCGCTGAGAAGTCAGACGGAATCAGTGTGAAACGAGATTCCGGCAAACTATAATTCCACTTCGCATTATTCCACATTAATAAAATATATATTCTCGGAGGAACGAACGCTCGCAAAACTGATCAAAGGTGATTGCAATCTTTCTTCCATCAAAAGTAATAAATAATAAATCACAAGCCGAGGGGCTTCGGATCGAATTAGGACTCAGTTTGATTCACGAGGTATTGTAATTAAAAGCAATCTCGAGCAGGAAACGGTGATAAACCGGGAGAAACCTTCTTCGAGGACTTTATATCGGTAACGTTCCAACTTGTGCGGCTGCAGAAGCGTGGAAGCACGGACAGAGCTTCGCCACTTTGAAGCTCGCAACTCGAGCATAACCGCATAATGCGTTAAGTGGAGGTCGTGTAACTTTCCACTTGGCGAGCAGCTTCAATACCTTCGGAAGTTATGCTGCGAGCGGTGCGAGTGGTGCGAGTGGTGCGAGTGCTAATCGAATCCAGGAACTTCCTCAAATTCGTTCCTGCCCGAGTGCCAGCCGGATATCGCCCTTCGGCTGTCTGTGACCGACACATCGTCCGAAATCGAATTCGTTTATCTTGTTTCCCAAGATCCAACGTGTTACCAACGTACCGGGATCATTCGTTGTTCTACCATTAGTGCGATAAAGTAACCGATAAGTCAACTGATGACTGATAGTGTCCATGTAGAGTAAAGAATTCGATAAATGTCGGAAGAAATAAAGTACCACTTCGGTTATCTCTTCAGAGATAAATAAAACATGCATTATTTTCGTACCCAATCAATTCACGTAATCCTGTGCTATAACATATAGCACAGGATATAATTAATAATGAAAGACACCGTGACCGTATATGTTTTCGATTTTTCGATGAGTTTTTAATAGAAATATATCTGGTTGAAGATTGTGGAGAACATTGTCGATTGGTGGAGTTACAAGTTCCAGCCGTTACTCGGCAGGAAAGATATCCGGTTCTTTAATTCGCTTAGCAGTCATTACGAGTAAGAGGAGACACGGAGTTTGAAACTTTTCCATTTCATTACTCTACATTCGTTCTTTCTTTCTCCTTCGTTTCCCTATGTCGTGTCTCCATTCGGTTCTCCTCTTTCTTGTTGCCATCAACTTTATTACTTTGTCCTCTTTTGCCGTTGCAGCCCACTTTGAGCCTCGTGCCATTTCGCTCGAGAGTACTCTTTCAATCTTAAATCCTTTCCATAACGAATATCTATGTTCCCGGCGCAAATACTTCTCCCAGTATTACGTTCCCCCTCGCCGCGATGAGTGATCAAAATAATTATTATTTCCTGAGCTTGTTGCTTCTCATCAGAATTAAAATCTTTCAAGTCCACCTACGAATTTTAAATCTACTCACGATTCTCAAATATATGTCCTGCATCTACGATTCCATAATGAACGCCGACTTTTAATCGAACACTATGATATTCAGGAATTGTACCAAATTTCACTGACACTTCATTCCTTTCAACCGAAATTTTACAAGTCATAAATATTGACAAAAATTCATATTAACAATGGAGAACATGGTGAACCTGGGTAGCAGAGAGGAAGAATAATAACGTAGAAGGCTGTCCGTGTTTCAGGGTTGAGTGTACTAATCCGATGTCGTAGGGAGCCAAGATAGATCGTCGCTATTTCGGGTGACCAAAATGAAGGATTAAAGTAACGACTGTTCGTCCTTGGTGGAATATGTTATCCGTGCGATTTCGCGTGTACACGTTGATACGTATGCAGGCACACAGACTCGCCAGGCCACTATCCCATAAAATATTCAAAGTCTAGCGCGATAATGGTGGTGCGTCCAAGCATATTAAACATTCAGTCACGTAGCTGGTCCACACCGTCGTTGGCTCTACGAACCGAGTCTACGTGGTAATTCAACTCTCGAAGCAAACTTTCAGCCGTGAGATATATCCCGCGGTTATAAACTTCGTAAAATTACAGTATATCAAAACTCCCCTATATACGTTTACAATTTAACTTACAAACGTTCTGCTCCGTCGCAATGAAATACCGTGACGTCCCTCTCGCGTTCGTCACTTTCGGTTCGAATTATAATTCCATCCGTTTACAGGAAACTTCGCCGAGGAAACTCATCTTACAAGCTTTGCCAAGAGATAGCCGAGTTTGTTTCGATTTGATTCGCGTAATATTCCATCGCGCGACACATTCACGGCAAACTGGTATCAGTCGTATAAAACTGATTAATAATTTAACTTCCTTTCAGTTACACGAGGATAGACCTTGTTATTACCTAAGTACGTGAAGCAATTTTGATTATCCATACATTAGTAAAGAAAATTTGAATAACCCATTCAAACTCTTCTCATCAAATATTCCATTATCCCGCCGAGAGGTCGTACGATGATTTAACACTGAAAAAGCTTATTAAACTTGTTATACCTTATTAATATATTCCCCTGGATTTTATGGATCTCCTACAACACGCGATCTTGGAAAATGTACAAGATATATGATCTACGGGGAGACAAGTTCTCGACTTTGTTTTCATTGGAATTATTGATACATATTTCAAGCGTAATAATAATATTCTTTATAGTCAACGACTCCATAAAAACTCTATAATAACTCGATAGGAAGATATTCTTTTCCCTCGAAAAGAAGCGCATAAATGATAGATAAATATTTATCAATTAAGGGGAATCTAGTTTAATCCGGAGATCAAGGAAGCGGAGAATATACGTAAGTAAAGTAGAGTGTAAGTGTCGGAGAGTAGTATCCTTAACGAGGGAGATATTCCGAAGTAATTAAACACGAGCTTGCTACGGTTGGTCTTCGTGCTATTTTTTTTGGCGTCTAGCGAATGGGGTGAGCGGGATAGGTTGAGCAATAACCATGAACATAACCATTAGAATCTGTTAGATTCGAGGGGGGTTGGTGGATGGCATTGGCTTCCGGCCGAGGGTAGACCGAGCATACGATTCGATGCAGCTCGACCGCAGGTTATACCGCTGGAAAACGTAACCGCGCCTTTTAATTCGCAGGAAAATCCCACGGATATCCGGAGAGAAATGGTATCCGGAGAGATACTGTTCCATGTATTCCACGACGGGTAGATGGGTCAATCGTTATCGTTACATCGCGTAACTGCAAATCGAAAGTTACACCGGATGAACTTTTTAACGCCTAACACGATACATCCGATCGTTAATCGAAACAGAATATACGAGCAGTGGTAATGCCATTTTGGATGGCACTTCTTTCTCGTCGGTTTTTCAGTTCTCCCGGTGCTTCATTTTAAACGATGGGACGTTGAATAAACATACGTAGGATTTCCCTGATCGAGAAAAAATTTCCAACTTTTACGCGGAAGGAGAGCAAGGACAAAAGGGGTATCGTGCTAATGCGATAGCGTGAAAAATGTAATTCAATTGACCAGGAGCTTAATTCCGTTGTTAAAGTTTGCAGGCCCCCTCTTAATTTCAAGGTATATTTGCAATTTAAAATAAGGGTCGCTTCGAAGAGAAAGAATCGGGGATAATAGGAAGAAGTTGGAAATTTCCATCGTCAATGACGAGATTAAACTATCCTGATACCGAATAAAAAAATTACGGCTGAATGCTCGTATAAATCTGCTGCTTGCAGACTATTATTATTAAAGAATTATATCGACGTTGATTGGATTGGCGCGCGGTATTTGATAAAGATAACATAGATTACCATCGACGGATTGCTGGTTAATATAACCAAAGTACCGCTTGTCTTCCGGTTTCCATTCGCTATCCCTCTAAGTTTCTATTTACTTAGGATACATATTCACCCTTGGATGGGAATCAATATCCTAGAATCTCAAATAGTACTCCAATCGCCAATATGGCTACGTGAGAGTGTTTCGAGTAATTGATTATAATTTAAACCGCCACTAATTGATCCAGCGGGTCTTTAAAAAATGTTCAATAACTATCTGCTTTCACGTAATATTTCAGAGTCATCGCGATATTCGCGTTTCGCTTTGAAGTATACAATATTTCAGATTTATGTGAAAGAAGTATGATAATAAAAATAAATGTATTGACTTCGAACACAGAAAGGAATTACATCGTTTCACAGACCGATTATTCGTTCGCAGCGTGTACGCTTTTTTTTCTTTGACAGCGGAAGTTTTGCATCGACATGACTTATTGGCCCCTTTGTAACTGGAAACTTTTGCAAGCGAAACGTTATAGCATGTATCGTCGTTGTCACATTCTTTATCACGGATAAACGGCGGAATGGATCGAGAGACGGAGAATCCACGGTATCGTTTGGCTCCATCGTTCGGTAGGTCGCAAATCGGCGGGTCCCAAAGGAATGGATCCTATTTTTCAGAATGATTTCACAACCTATTAAACTTGGGGTGTGTCGAAGATCACAGGGAAAAGAAGTACTATTTGTCGCGTGCCTGGTTGTCGATAATTCGAAAACATATGTCTGCACGAGTCCGCACGAGTGAAACGAAAGGACGAAGAACTCGGAGGAAATAAAACAGTATCCCAACGCAAGTTGAAAATACCCGGTGCACGTTGATTCTGGTCACCGGACGAGGTGGGAACGTCATTTATATTCATTTAGTCGTTTCCCCCTTCGTACGAGTATCGGACAAGTATCTCCTCTCGCTACTAGTGGAGTTCCCTGTGCTTCGAGAGGAAAACTTTCGCTTGGAAACAGCCACAGCAGCGGCAACACACCCCTAGATTAATCTAAGATCTTCAGACGTTTCTATCCCTGACTTCGCCGAGCTTCGCCGAGCTTCGTGCAACGAAGCTTTTACTGGAACCTCGTAGTCTCGCGAAGCTCCCTCGCCGTGACGCAAAACAGTCTCGAGTCAAATTAGTATTTGACGCACTGTTATTCAAATTAGCATCAAGGAAATTTCTAAATACCAGTATTAACTACTTCACCTTCTTCCTCGTTTCTTGTCGCTCTACAAATATTTTCAAAGACTCGTTCGCTTCCTTATTACTTTACTGAAGTTTATACTTGAGTAGTCCATTGTCATTATAATATTACAGTATTAATTAAAGTCATTAATTAAAGTATTATGATATTATAATATACGGACTTCCTTACGATAATATTTTTTTCTGTTCCCCCACTCGATTAAATTTGCACGTTGAAATATATTTTCAAGATTACTGCGCGTCTTATGAAATTTTGATTAATATTATATTTAGCGACGTATCATCCGAATTAGAATCAGGTGATTCTTAAATAATTGACATTCATGCTATATGTACCCGCAGCAACTTCAGAATGTTTTGACTCGCAATTTCAAACTTCTGACGAGTTGAACAATTTTAAGTAATTAGCCGGAAACGTAAGTCGCGAGTCGTATTTTTGAAGGCGTCCAGGTAGACGAATGTGGAACGGATTCGCTGCCCCAATTCGGCAAATTATATTTTTAAACGATCCAACGAGTTTCCAGTAGATATCGGAAAAGCAAGTATGTTGAAATATTTCGTTTCTTTCTATAAACGAAAATCTCTTCTTCTAGTATGACACATTTAGTACCAAGATTGATTGTCCTGCATTATTAAACTTGTTCTCTCGTCCGGTAGCCCAATAACTGTCATGCGAAAGTCATCTGTTTCACTCGTTCGTTATAACTCGAACATTTTATTAAACTCACTTTTTCCAGTTCCGCACTTCCTTCGTTGTGTCATTAAAGTCCCGCGTGCAAACATATTTTAAATATTCCCGGAGTAACGTCGATGGAATGAAATCGAACGAAACCACGGTAAAAAGTATCCGGTAAACAATATTCGTTTCACTGCGGTTTTATAATTTGTGTTTATCGAAGCAAAATAATAAACAGGCTCTCGAGAAGGTATTAACAAATTTTGATTTCAACGACAAATTACGTCGCGACAATAATTTACAATTAAAATCGCGACTTACCAATATGCCAGAGTACCTTTCAAATGGCGTCCCTCTCGTTCGCGATTAAAAACTCGCGTTCACATTACATTGTAAAGAATTCTGGTACCACATTTTACGAGTACAATCCACGCGTAAAAAATCCCCGTTTGTTTGATCGAACGTATTTAAATACCTCTTTACTTCCAACAGCCATTTCGAATCGTGCAAAAACTTTATTTGAGGAGTCAGTATTCCGAGTTGGTCGATATAGAGGGATACACAAAAATCTATTTTCAATGACTAGGTAATGGAATTGAAAATTAATGATACGAGGAGTAATCGACACTGATTACGAATGGACTGATGGTATCTCAGTGTTCGTATCCTAAACCAGCTTAACGGACCCTCCGCCATGATAGGATGAACCTTCACCGTTATGCTAACTGACACTATAAGCTACTTTACATTAATCGTTTCGGAGAATTTCAGCCGAACTACCACCACTACGTTTGTCTTTGCCGAAGCATATTAATTGCAACCAGTGATTCAAGTACTACGACAAGTATTCGCGAACAATGAAGTACAGATATTACGGGAAACTGAATAAAGACGGTGGGTGGTGGTTCCTTTCCAAAGATCTACTCGAGGAAGTAAATCTTCGAAAATCGTCCACGCGACTGGCCAGATTCCACGAGGGGAATCAATGGAAAGACATATGGAAATTGGTCTTGTTGGCAGCACTCCATGGGACGTGGAAAGAACAATGCGCTACCGTGGAACATCTTTTATACAATTATAGTTTTTGCGCGATGCGATCTGCCCGGAAATATGGACGTGGAGGGATGAAGGAAGAAAGGGGTGGGGTAGAATAAACGATTAAAGAGAGAAGGAGAAAGAGACGATGGCATCGGGGTTGGTCGAAGTGGAAATGGTAAAAGGAAAGACAGGGAACGTAGAGGGAGGAAGAGGGAACGGGAGAGGGATAGATAATAGCCAGGATAGAATTGTTCCAGGAGCAAAAAACCAATCCATCCCGGAGTGTTATCGGATAGTAGAGACGCTCCTGGGGCAAGTACCCTCTCACCTCCGACCCCCGTCTCTTTCGAAAATGCCTCTCCGATGGAATAGCTTTATCCTCGTAACTCCCAAAATACATGCTACAGGACCAAACCGGCAATTTCTCTTGCAATAATCACCCGAATACGGATGCCAATTGACTGTTCAATCGTGCGGTAACTTTTATACCGGTTCACTGACTTTTACGTCGAATCACCCTGATATTAAATATTATTGCTGAATATTAAATCGAAGGAATGTTAGAAGTTTGGTCCGCATTCTTTCGGAACAAGGCACTCGTATGTCTCTTCGTACTTTCATAATTATTTATCCTATGACACTTTCATGATTTGAAAGAATTCATTAGAGGGATTGAATTTTCTCCGCGTGGTTTTTAAAGTGCGCTAACTCAAAGCGGAAACAACATTTTAATGTAATAATACCGGAAGCATTGTTGCGCGTAGGATGTATCATGAAATTGTAATTTGTAATAAATTTAGGAATCTCGACGAGTTCGATTCGATTTAATTATGACTAATAATACACAAAATCGGAGAAAAGGATAAATGAAATTAATGACGAGACTGGAAAGCAGATGATTATTGTTTGATGCACAATCCGTGGATTGAATTAGTATACCAATTATGCCGAATAAATCTCTCGATGTATTATATCGCTCTCTGAAACAAAGCCGCATTTAATACGGTATAACCCGAAACAATTTATAACGAAGAATTAAAATCAGCTATCACTTTGGTAGTCGAATGAGTAAATTATTATTTACTTTGCGTCTTATTTACGGGACGAAACAAATTCACGAAAAAATTATACCCGGAGCGCGTCGATGGTATTCACTTAATTGACTCGAACGAGCAGTTTTCACGCGAGAAATTATGTATGAAAAGGAGTTTCGAAAGTGGCGTAACTTCAATTAAAATTCGTCCAGCTAACTGGATCACCGCAGTGCGGCATCCACCGAGAAACATCTGATTCGTTTTAACACCGTGTACCGCCATTATTTTCAAGCTGAAAATCATTATCCTCGCAGGAAAACAATTTCATTGCTCTGCCTCGCTCCTCCTCGGCCACTTTCCCTCTTTATCCCGAAGTAAGATAAAAGCCCTCAAAACGCGCCGGCGACGGCGGCGGCTTCGCGGTGGTAGGTTCAGGGGGCAGGTGGCAGGTTCGCGGCTGGGATGGCGGTTCCTCTTAATCACCGTGTAAAAGTTCCTACTGAAAATTCGACGAACAAAAGTTCGCCTGGAAAACGGCTACAAAACCGGAGTTACGGCACTAATTTCTACGGGATAATTGCGAGAACACCGTCCGTAATCCTTTCAGCGTTGGGCACAAACGGTTTCCACCGTCCATACTGTCAACCGACCGACCTACCATTCCATCCTCCACCCACTTTCATGGGAGTGCGATAGCATTAGAGACCATCGCATGGATACTTACGAAAAGAGGGTCCAAGGGGAACGCCTGGAGGGGCTAACAATGACGACATCGCAATTAAACATTCCGTTCCTATTCACCTGGACCGACTATCCACCTCTTGACCCAATTTTAAAGTCCCACCATCGCATACCTTTACCTTTCACTCGTTTGTAATTCGTCCGAAATTTACCGCCAATTTTTATTATACTATTTACATAGAATAATAATAACGATTTATTTGAGAGAAGAATGTAGAAATTGATGGTAAAGATTTGAAGGTAGATCAAGAAGAAAGCCCTATTAGTCGCCTCGTACGACAGGCAGGGGATACCGTGGGCCTATTCTTAACCCCTGCCCACAGGGGTGTTAATAATTTATTATTTGTTATATTAATGAATTGCATCGGTACTTTAAAAGTAAAAGTGATCGGTGGATCGGTGGATCGTTAGCGGTTAAGATGACTTCGAAACCTCAGGGTTTCAAAGGGCGGTGGCAAAAAGAGGAGGAAGAAATACGTCTTGGAAATAGTTTGGGAATGTCAGGAATACTTCATGGAACATCCATCGAACCACGATATTGCATTTCATCCTCAGAGGAGGCTGAAAAGGCGAAATTAGAGTGCTCCCGTGCATTAAGGCTCTTCCATCCCGAGCTCCTCTCGTCATCTCAAGCATCCGCAATCGGCGATAACTGTAGTCGAGATTCCACTACCTGACCGAAGAATTTCAAAGGAGAGTTTTTTCGAAGTCTAATATCGATCGCCACATCATATACCGAGTGCCTCAACTTTAACGACATTTTTTTAATTCCCTACTTTTTCGGGAAAGAATAAAATTCGTAAATTCCCGTGAAAAATTTACATTCGACATCACTGAGGTAGATCGCGATTTAAAAAAAACATCGAGAAATGATTAAATTATTTAATTCCTCGAACAAGATAAACCATACCATTTCTGTCAATATTCATTAAACCAGATCGTAAAACATTTTCCCAAACAGCCACTAATTCTTTATTCCACGATTGACCTCGAAAAAAAAATTGCCGAGTGGACGATTCCGCGATACAAATATAAGGCAGATGCCGGAGTCGTAAAAGATAAACTGTAATAACAAAAGCTGACGGGACAGTGCGGGATCAAGAGTGTGGACCAGGAAACGGGGAACAGGACTTAAATTTTGTAACAAAGGGTGATAACAGGAAGAAAGAGGGGGTGGAGTGGTTTACGATTTTCCGGTTGGTCCACGTGCACTCTTCAGTTTCATCGTCGAATAAAGGGCCCCGGAATTCGCAAAACGCGACCAAGGAAGTTAAGAAAAACGCTGACTGTTCCGAGCTTCCAGAAAGAAGACGAATGACCGTCCGTCGCGTGTGTTACGCGTCTGTTACTTGTAACACTGCTCGACGTTTTTACAACATTACTTCCATTACGGGAAAAAGGGGAAAAACCTAACTGCAGTTCGCGTAATGCAACTCCCCATCTACCTATGTGAACGTTGAAACACCGAAAAACACACATTTTTACGATCCCCGGCAATGCATGCTGTTCTTTAAGTACCAAGCTCTAACTAACAGTAATAATGTATATATATTACTGTTTTAATAATAATTGTACCAACTTCCTTTTGCAATGCATTACAAAGATAATGATCCGCTTTCATACTTTCTTTATTATATATAATTTCTCCATCGATCAATTAAATGCTGACACATTTGAACTGAATTTCAGAGAAGCAGATATTTAAGAAAAAAGGCACTCGATAGAACGTTACTGTTAAAGAATAGAAGATAACGTTATTGAATGCGAATTTGATCGGTACTTGAAAGAGAAGGCCGACAATGCGGCTATTGGCGCAACCACGGTCTAAGAACGCGCCACTGTGAATACGCGAATTTTCTCGTAGAAATTTAATATTTCCTTTTCGGGAAAGCATGGAAATGCCATTAAAGCTGCGAGAAGCCACCGTTCGTTCTCATCGAATCGAGTTTGCGAAAGCGCCTTCGACGAGGTACACGCGTTTCGAATGCCATCCAAAAGTTACCGATTCACGAACGACCTACTTGTATCGATTTCTTTATCGATTTATGGAAATTCTGAGCATAAATCTGCTTATTCCATTGTAATATTTTTACAATCCATAGATTTGCCGAATATCTAATCCTGAATACCAAAATCTGGATAAAGAAGGAAATCTGAACGAAGAGAATAAATCATTCCAAGATCGGATGGAATAATATTAAATTCATTTAAATGATTGAATATTGGATCTATAAATTATTAGAAAATTATTGGAAATAAGATCGAATTCGATCGCGCTGATTCAGAATTCAAAAGCATTTGCACGAAATAAAAATTGAGAAATATCTCCGGGGAATATTCCATGACAGAGAACCATCTGAAACTGATATTCTTCCGAGGATCCATTTATGAGTACGTAATCGTCCATGAGATTGCAACGTTTACCTGATATCGCATTACACGAGTCAAATGTCTATCGTATATTTCATTTCGTTTCGAATATGGATCAGGATATCCGTGCGCATCGGACGAAAGAAAAAGAATAAAAGATGTCTTCTATCAACAGCAATCCTTCGCGTGCTTCTCAAGAAAACGCTAAGTTTTATATTGTAAACCATCCAATTTGTCGCGCAATAATAACCACTGAAACTAATTTTCCCTCTCGATTATATTGTCACGATTGACGGATAGCCGAGGTGGAAAATAATGAAATATATGACGAACAAAATAAATTCTATAATTCCAAAGAATAAAGAGTATGTGAATGATTATATTAATATATCTCGGATAAGAAGCGTACAACGAGAATTATTCTATTGCTAGTTTTTTAACTGGCAACGTATAGCGACTGGTAGTTGGAGAGTGTGTAGTGGCAAGATGTACCTTCGAGAAATTTACAAGGGAAGACAAAAACGAGCCGACATTCCTTGTTTCCTGGAAACTACTTTGGTACACGTCTGAGAAAATTAAGTTCTAAGTACATATATATCAGAACTTTAGTTCATAAACTCTCGGTGACCATTTTGACAAACGTGCCCCGGCTACTTTAAACTTTGTATTTTCTGAGACACTGGGAATAATTTTATGAAATAATAACAAGCTTCAAACAAACTCGTGATCTCTTCCACGCTCTCCGATTTGCGTTTCGCAAATATTCGACACTCTCGCAATTTGTTGCCACGATACTAACGACGTTACGTGTTCGAAACAATGTTAAGAATTAATAACAGGCTTGTGTACTAATTTGTATAAAATTCCAGGCTGGAATTTTTTACCATTCTCGATTCGTTAAGCTAAAAAGTCGTTCGCTCGTTAACGAGCCGAAACAAGGATGGTCGTGCGAGCTCCATCGCGGAAGAAACTTTACCTCACCGGATGTTTCTTCTTTTATTACGGCTCATTATATTTGAATAATTAACACCGACGATAAAGGAATCTGACATATTTTTGGAAATTAGTTTCCGAAAATACTCCTAAAATTATTTCCTAATTTTAATCATTTTTTCTCAATGGACTTTTTGACTTTGCCTATGATGACTGTTAAATTAATTTAGCGGCATAATATTAATATCAATTAATATTAAATATAATATACACTACGGGAGGACATAACGTTCCCATTCTCATTGGTGGATCACGGGAAGGAAAATTCGACAATGATATAATAGCCAGTGCCATAAAACAATAAAGCGCCGTGTAGGAAATATAATGCCGATAAAGCGCGAGATGATTCGCGAGTAGTGCTCCGGCGAATAGCGAGCGGATAAATGGACGTATGAAACAGTATACTAAACACTGTGTCGTCTGCACCGTTCCTTTTTTTTCCTGTTGTCTGGAGAGGCAAAAAACTAGTGCGGGGTTGGAAGGGAGGAGGGAAAAGCGGCCGACACTCGACGGTATTCATCCGCTTTCATGGTTTTCAAAGCGACTTTTCGTGCCGTTTATGCTCCCGTCAAACTCTCGCTAGAAATCATTTCGCATTTTCTACGTCGCCGCATTTTCCTCCCGGCGCTACAAAGTATACACTACGTACACCCAACATCGCGGCGGTTCTATCGAATTCAGGCCAGATATATTCGAGATGACGTAAAAAACACCTACGCGCATCCCCTCCGCGTGTCTTTTATCTAACCGACAACTTTTCCCGGGAAATTCACGCGGTGCCGAGCGCGCGCGCTGTGCATAAATGGATGGGACAGGCGGCGGAAGTGTTCTATTTACGAGTTACGTTGACACCAACTATCAATTTTTCGATTGGCACTCGAGCTTGTTAAATATTATATCGCACTCGGGAAATATTGGACGGCGGAGGAAAAAATGAAGGGTTCTATTTGCCAACATATAAACGTGCAAATAATGTTATTCCCGACTTTACTCGGTTATTTATGCCGAGATATTTATCTGGTATTTAACAAATCGTAATTATGGACTATAATTGGCTATGGATATATTATGTCACGTAACGTAATTAAATCGATTAAAATACAATAGTTTATATTTGAATTTCTCGTTAGAATCGTGAATCGTGGCGAGCTGTATCATGCTGCAATTTTTTTATTAATTTTAGCCGTTCCGTTCTTGTGAATTTTTTTGATACCGCTCCGTGCACGGTAATGTAGACTCGAATTTAATACAAATATAAACAGAACAGTGGAAGTGGAGTGTATTTCATTCCCGGGTTGAAAATATCCATCCTCGTTAACAGTTGGATTTTGTACCGCGTATCCTTTTATGATATTCCATCGTGTATTGATTAAAGGCACGGAAAAGAGTGCATTAAAAACATTAATAAAAACAGGTACCTTTGAAGAATAATATATGGATTAATTTCCCAGATATAAATATCACAATACATTCCCGACTTTCCTGTAACGACTTTATCTTCCGACTTTCATCTCGGATTAAAAGCACCGATTAAAAACAATCTGTACTTGAACAAAACAATCACAAAGCTATACAGAATCAAACATATTTTCGATGCGAGCAAAGAAGCTTTAATTAAATTAAATCTAATCATCGAGTTACTCCGTGTCATCAATACGAATAACTACAATCAAAATTCATACCCTAAAAGTGTTTCGAATTACAAGACGCCCCAAGCAACCGAGCTTCTTCTTCCGGGGATCAATAAATCAGAATGATTATCAAAATTCGATTTTCGTTTTTCACTTCCGTCGATATCTTCCGTTGATTCACCTGGTTCCCGAGAGGACCGGATATCCCGATTATTCCCGGTCCTAATTCACGCGGAAACTTTTTCATTATTATGTAAACGAAGAGATGAAAGCACGATAAGTATATAATATACGTAAATATATAAGAATGTATAATATATGAATATATTAATGTGCATACGTGGCCGTGCACGGGTTACATGGAAAGGTCGGCGCGGGGTTTAAGTGGCGGGTACGTCCGTGTAACGGCACTAATGTACATTTAATGTCTTAACTTTGAATGCAGCTCGCCTCGTCCCGAGATAACATCTTAAATATGTTTTTGCATTTATGCGGCCAACCGAGCGAGGAAAAAGGGCGAACGAGTCGAAGGAGGGTGTTACTGGAGGTAGAAAAAAGAAAGAGGGTGGGAGGGTAAGGAAAAGTTTTTTAACACGACAACTGCGAGCTCGCGTCTTCGACTTCACCGGTGAACCAGCGGCACGTAAGGTACTTTTTTTTCCAAAGGATTTCCATGCTTTTCCTTTTACCCTCCTCCCCCACTCTCTTGCGGCGTACTATACCTCTTTCCTTGGCACAAAGGCTGCATCAAGAATCTACGATCTCTCTGTCGACCGGGGAATGCAAGAAGTTTTTCCATTCGCTCGAACGATGAAAGAAAAAGGGAAGAAACCGGCTGCCCTTATTTCTCTCCTCTAAAACGACGAGCCTTTTCTATAAGAACCGCGAAAGTGGGAGGAGTCGGACCAAACATGTCTGTTTTCGAATGCACCACCGAAATTATTATGTATTTGTAAAAAATTGTATAAATATATTATTGATGGCACGCGAATTATTTATTATTAATATCGAACACGAAGCTGGGAAAAATATGTAATTGGAATATCATCCGATCGTTGATTCTTCAACCGGTTTTACGATAATAATTCCTACTTTACATTTATTCGACACTATCGTAATAAGTTGTGGTGAAAGGGAGAAGCGGAACGAGATAAGAATTACTCTACGTTTCGGATCCATCTTAAATATGAACAAATGATTATTTTTCGGAAGGGGGAAACTCCCGGTGGTATTATATGTTAAAATACATGGAGTTGAATCCATTTTATGACATAGAAGGGTGTACTTGAGGTGGAACAAGGTGCCCTGTTGCTTCAAAGCCCTCTCGTCGTCCCTTCCACTCGGAAAAATAGAAATGGTAAGGGTGGTTTCGCCGGTGAGTGGTGCGCGCCCATTTTCACCGCGGTTTCAACGGGTTTTATTATATTAAGCAGTTGGAGGACCCTGTACGAGTTCCCTGGTAGGGTATATGGAAACCATATCGCGCGGGTACGCTGCGTATATGGAAAAATTCGAAAACACTTTATGGGAAATCCATTGAGTCACGAAAGCTTTAGGAAGAGTCCAGAATTCCGTTTCTCGTAGTATTTCATCGCGGAGAACGATATGGAATGAGTATTGGAAGCGCAAACATTACGTATCCTCGAATTCACCGCAAGATCTTACTCCGGCACATTCATTTCTGGATTCACCATTCACAAGTAATATGCATACTCTGCGCTTTTTATCTCCCTCTCTTCTTCACTTCCCGCGAATGTTCATATTACTTATATGTCTTGAGATTTTTCCTCTGCCAAAGAAATATTTTCCCAATGAAAGTCCTTTAATCCACCCGGGATTACAGATAATAAGAATCTCTCCAGATTCCGATCGCTTCTACGGAATAACCTTCGTTTATCGATATTTTAATACCTACGGGCAAACTTCGAGAGTGTCGTACAAACTACGAAGAAATCATTGCTGTTCAAAATAATATTATCTGGGACAAAATTGATGGGACACTATTTAGCTCATGGAACTCGGCGCCGTCCGTTTGTTTACACGGCCCGTGTCCTTCTGACATTTATATTTAAACAGCCGACTTCTTTATATTTTATTCTCTACAGACACCCGAATTTCCTCGAATCCACGAAGAGGATCACGAAGGAATCCAAAGGAAGGCGTGGTACGTAAATCACCAGGACGATCTTCATTTGTCTACGCGAAACAATTTGGCCGGCGTGGCACTTAAGTCCGCGCAGATGAGAGCTATCAGTGTATATCGTGTATACACGCGATCGTGCCGTCTCGTTTATCACGTTCGCGAAGGGATGGAACGGGTTATCAGGTGGCACCTGATAAACCGTCGTCATTGCATGTCGCGAATATTCGACCGAACGCGAAATTTTGTTCCGGCGGCGGGAGGGGGGGATGGTTACAAGCCGTCGACAGGTTCGTTCGGTATGCATAACCCGGCTACGTTGATTGCCTCGACACGCAAAGTCCCACAAAGTAAGGTTTGCGATCTGGTCTACATACGTATTCCGTGTATCCAGCAAACGGGTTCCGATGCCTTCTACTTCATCCACGTCTCGGCCACCCCGCCCGTCGGATATTGCATACGCGTTATATTAATATATATTTAAATTAGTAGCTCAAAGCGTTCCGAAATTACGGTGCGCGCATCCCTTTCCACTTCCTAGCCGAACACACTGCGTTACTTCGCTTCCAAACCAGGAAGACGATTACAAGCTTCTTACACTGTGAAGCACTTGTTTAAACCATGGCGGAAATTCTCAAATAATATTCCACAGTGATTTTGACAATTGTGATCATTTTTCTATTATAATGTCTCAAAGGATAGATGTCCATACTTTTTTACGTGCAAAGTAATTCGTCATATCGGGCAGGTGATTTTTCTAAGGGTATCGTAAACAGGAATAAAAGGTCGTGGATCTTGAGGACGTGAGAAAAATTGGTCTCGAACTGCGAAGGTTTCAATTTCATTTTGGTTCGATAAGAAATATCGTTGCAGAGAAGTGCAGGTTTTTGGTGAGGGAAGGAAGAAAGGGGGAAGAGTGGCGGAGGCGTGGGAGTAAAAGGTAAAGGATGTACTAGATGGACCGGTCCTTTCTCATAACAGCGAACACCTTCGATTACAGCGACAGCCGATGCTAGGAGAGAAATTGGAAAATGGCTTGGCAAACTCTCCTATATAGTCGACGACTGGAGGCATCGCTGCTCTTGACACGTCCAACCTGAAACGTCCGCCACGCTTTCTTCCCTCGAAACTCCCGGTGATGTAATGAAAGTTACGCAATACTCGAGGAAATCGGCACCCGGCGTAATAGTCGATCAAATCCACGCATTTACCCCTCCAAAGGACGTATCGTCCACCGAACTTTTAGTTCACACGAAAGATCCTAATTCAATAAATCCTACAGCTTGGTTTAAAGCGATAAGGTGTGTTTACCAGAAATCAAGAAAATTGGGAGAAACATAATTTTATCATAACAACGTTTCAATCGAAGGTATAATTTAAAATAAATTTGGAATGTAAAAAAGAACATTGGAGTCTACTTCTACGAATAAAAAGCACTCCTTTCATATTGCAATTTATGAAACTTTTAAACGGTAGAAAAATATGTATTTCCTCCAAGATACTTTTATCCTTAAAATTGCCGTCTCTATACAAACTATCCGACGTTAAATGGACATCGCAGCGTCAAATCGCTTAAAAGTTCGAGAATGGCCACTAAAAGTGTTGGGAACTTTATCCGACGGCTCTTTAATATATCTTGTTGGGAAGGGTGAGAGTAAGAGGGGCTTGTTTCTTATTTAGCGATAATTACGAGGTCCCTCTCGGTTGCACTGAGTCCCCGGGATCTTAAGACCCAGCTAGCATCAGCTTTTCTCCATTGAAGAACACGAGAACGTTATCGCGCGAAGATATTGCGCGTTGAAAAGAAAATTGATTAACACTATCGGCCGGAATGATATATTTCATCCCTCTTTAGTAATACCTTTATCTACGCGGAGAACATTATTTCAAAGTAGTTTTCCGATGCTCGCCTCTCCTTTTTATGGATCTGATTTACGATATTAATTTCATGCTACTTTAAATTATTGCAAGGGAGTTAACGTTCCATTGAATATTGAAATTTATGTCGCGAAACGCTTCGACGATTAAAAAGGATATTTTAGTATCTAATCGCGAAGTAATTTCGATGAAAAATGAGGGACAACATTCTAAATCATTTTTATTCTAACGTAATTATCATAATATCTGAATTATTAAGATGAACAGAATTTGGGTTTCATAAAATTTCTGTTTTCCGAAGTAATCATTTAAAGAACGAGTTATATTTTGTAAGAAAAATTTGTTAAGCAATTAACCGATGGAAGTAATAATATAAAAACTTCGGTACAATTTTTGAAATGTTATCGGACGACGAAGGAAGGACGGAACCTAAAGTATCTCTGGCGAATAAAATAAAAAATCAGAAGGCGATAATTACGGACGAACAGGAATGTCAATTTAAGTGGTAAATAGGAGGGCGAGCGAGCCGGCAGTTTCACTTAAGTAAAAGGCAAATATGTACGCATCTATCATAACTTCTATCATAGCGGGAGACAGAATGCACAACTTCTCTCCCAACAATAATTTCCAGCCAAGTTTCCCTGAATTCCTAATTGTTTCGGCAAATTAATCAACGGAACTTCCTTCACTCGTTTCAAACTTATTTGACGGAATATCGACCTTTCCTTTTAAATTAGTCTGACAATTTTCGTATTCCATTATACCTCGCGGTACATCGTATTAAACTTTCGGATCAATTCCAAACAAACAAACGGCGTTAAGATCGAATTTAATAAGATTTCATTTTCGAGGAGCAAAATAAAAGCAAAGTAAAACCGTTTCAATAAACAGCTACAAAGATTACGAATAGATTTCTCCAAATAATACAGCCGTAGTTTACTTTGGGGTAGAATAATAATTTTCGAAATTTCCCATTTCATGTCCAACTTCATCGTGCAATTAGTTACTTCGCGTTGTTCAACTTCAACTGGGAAATTCCGGGGGAAACTTCATGGGAAACTAATCGTAATATAATACAGATTTACTCGGAATAATTCAGCATTATATTCGTAATTATTTAGAACTAGCTGTTTCGACGTGTTTCCTTTGTAATCGCAGTCCATTAGAGACAACAAAGAATATTGCTCTCCCACTAAATAGGTCTCGTTTAAAAACCCAACGCAGAATGAAGATAAATTCCAAAATAGCGGTACACACTCGACCCGACGTTAAACCGTCGATTTACAAGGTTGCTCTTAGCTTATTATTTATCTTCGGAATCGCCGTAAATGAAAAACGATTCTGCTTTCGTGAGCGCACCAGTTTAAGGATACAATTTCGAGGTAAACTCGAAAGGTCAATTAATTGTCAAGCCGTTCCGGGCTTCGGACATTAGAAATTAATATCGCGATTATGCGAAATCGAAGATTGGTAAAACGTACCTTGACACATTATCGTAATGATGTGAAGTATGCTGATAGTCAGATAACGACTCCTTCTGTGACCGTCTGCCATTTTAACGACGAATGCAGCTTTATCCCTTCGAGCTCACCTGAAACAAAAATTAAACGAATTATTAGATCAAAATAAGTAATAATTTTATTCTTAAAATATTACTATACATCGTCGTAATAAATATTTCCCAGGTTAGATATTATTCGTGAGGTGCTAATTAAAACTGTCTGACATAAATGCAAAATTGTGTATGACGATAAAAAATGTTTTCCTAGCATGAAATAACGAATAATATTAGAAATCCTGACTCGCAATTCCCGATAGAAATAAGTCGACAAAGGTGTCGCATTGGGAAGAACTACTCGATGTCGTTTAATATATAACCCTTTCCCTTCGTCAAAGGCGTGATATCAATCTGGGTACGAATATGGAGGGGCGGTAGGAATATACGCGAGTATTCGTCCTGGGAAACATATCCGCGGGTGCATATTCCAAATACGAGTCGAGTCGTCGATTCGTCGGGAATCCAGGTAGCCGTGAAATCATTAACGCATGGCTAAGTCAGTGTAATAGACGGAAGCCATAATTAACGAACGTCCAATGTTAATCAGGGTTACTGGCCTGAAATATATGCACGACCACTCGACGAGATACAGTCACGATTCCTATGGGAACACGGTGCTCGCTTTTGCTTCGAAATGTAAAGACCAATCTGAGACCAGCCAATGAATGAGATAGCGAATGAAAAATTTAAAAAGAAACCCAAGTTTTACGGTACTCGACGAGTCCACGTTCGAATGAATATCGCGATCCTAATTCCGATGTATATCGATATTATAAATGTATCTGATCCGCGCATCCAATAAGGAACATTCCCTCGTTAATAATAATTAATAATAATTCATAGCAAAGAATTATTCCAAGCAACGTTGACGATGTAACACACGATTCTTATTCTATGGAACAATTTACGCTCCAAATTCTGGCGACCAACTTCTCTCGTTAATTATATAGAAATCAGTGTGTAGACGGAGTGAAATTTATTTCTACAGATTCGGTTGCCTTTGACGTTCATCGAATTAATTATCAGACCCGATCTCCCTTCGGAACTGGCGAGGCATTATCGCGGAAAGAAACGAGGACGAGGTACTTGTGTTTAAGAATTAAAGTGACTAGGAGGCTATACACCGAGATATAATTGAACTTAAAAGAAAGCTGGAAATGCGAATGCGAATGCGACAAGAGTATTTTTCCTGCGTATTATTCGAAGGCGTGAAAGCGATCCTCTCGCGTTGCTCTCGCGTTACTCTCGCGTCAAGAGGGTCGCGATACAAAGACGTATATATCATTTTTATGGAGAGTCTCATCACTTTATGAAGTGAACGTAGAACGCTTCATTTCTTTATCCACGCCGCTTTTTCCACGATTCTACGGAATCCCCTTTATATTATACCTCCGCTTCTTCCTCTGATATTGTTTCTCGCGATGCGACTTTCAACAAGCATATAAAATGTTTATTCCGATGCAAAATGAATAAACGCTACGAATAATTGGTACAAGCGCGAATTACTGCCATTGAAACTTTTATAGCGTTACACGGGAAATTACTACAGTATTCCGTTAATTACCAGTCTGGTAAATTAAATACCTTTAGCAGAAAAACAAAAATTTAAATAATCTTCCACTCGAATACCGTGGAAAACCAATTTAATGTTATAATAATCATCCACGAATTTCTTATGAAATTAGAAGCTACTCCAATGTCTGACTAATAAGTCCACTTCTACTGCAGACGTCTATGTATTTATGATCATTTTCTACTCCGGTGAAGTACCCTGAAATTCATCTTAATGAAATTTTACGTTCCATTAGCATTAAACGTGTAAATAAATTCTGAAGTTGACGTCCAAAATTGGTAGAAGTAATTCGTTAAGAGAGTATCGACCATTTTTAGCACGCGAATCAGGAGGTGAAGGATTCGCAGTACTCCAGCGGCAAGGGTTAACTCGATTCATTGGGTTATCGCTAGGTTTCCAAGTTAATTTACAAGTTAATTAACGGAGATTTTTCGAGTAATATCACATGGGTACTTTGGTAAAGCGGCTCTTGTTATTACATCACGCTTTTACACATCCAGCGGCGTTGAAATTACCGGCAGTAACTCTGGCTATCGCACCTCTCCCGTAATTAGTAAACTCAGTTAACGGCATAACGCTGACACCGTCCTTCCTTCGTCACCCTTTTATTTCGTAAATTCTTTTTCCTCCCGATTAACCACCTACTACCGCCTCCCCTTCGAGATCTACCGCCAAGACTGGGATGATCCACTATATATAACATCCTCCGACATTATCCATTACCCGTTCGTTCGTCACGGGCTGCCAATTAATAAGTTACCGCTAACTTTCTCATCCCGCGTTGTCACTTTAAGCTAACGTCCAGCTAACTTTAGTCTCCTGCTTTGTCATATATTTATCTGGGTTAATCACATCAGAAGAATGCGTTGTCAGAATTGATCTGGCAATATAAATTCTTGATATTAAATATGGATGTATTTAATTGGAGGCACTCGCGAAATGATCTCGGGGCTGTCGATTTGGCGAACGGGAAAAAGATAAACGAACAGAATATCTGTTGGATATTTCTGTTTAGCGAGGTTGACACGCAACAACTCGACGGCGGTGTCTCTTTTAACCTTTTAACAGAGGCGATTGTTTAATCGAATCGGACAAACGGCAGTTCAGGTCAGACCGGGGAGCGCCGTTGTGTCGGTGCGGTACCAGATTTACGAGGCGATTTACAAATTGGCGGTTATTGTGCCCCGCTCGGAAATCAAACTGTCCTGTAAATCAAAACGTCTGCCAGCGTTCATTAAACGTCAGGCATATCCCGGAAATCGGCGGCCGACCGAAACGTCGACCGAGCGCTATTGCTCTTCCGTTTCCGCCGCCGGTCTCCACGCAACCCGAGACATTAGCTTTCCAAATTTTACACGAACCCCGTGTCCCGTGTTCCGTCCAGTCGTAAAACATTCACGTCCTTTTTCCAGGAACACCGAGAATCGAAACAACCGGATCGCGTTCAGACTCGCGAAATGTATCGTCGAAAATAATTTTAACTCGAACTCTTGCCATGACGAATCTTCTGCCACACGACTCCCGACGGCCGATTATTTATAGGTTTGCAGATTCTCGGATTTCCACGATGCGAATTGCGTTCAATAATTAGCGAATGGATTGTTAAATTTAAGCGGACTGGGTAAGCAATCCCCGGAATTAATATAGATGCCAATGTCCCGATTGAATCGTTATGGAACTCCGTGTAAACGGAACGACGTCCATTTGGGAATGAAGTTTAAATTTCTAGTATCGACGCGATTACAATTTCTAACTGGGAATCACCGGTCGTTTTTATTCTCTACGACACTGGATCGCGTTTCTATGGCGGGTATTATTTTTATTCTCTAATATCGTAAAAGTGGGAATAAGAAATGCGAGGAGGTAAAAACGATTCGCTGCAATCCGCTGTCGCATAATACTAACTGGCGATTCCTTTGCTTAGCGTTCTTGCACGCCACATTGGTTCCAATTGGAGTTACTTTACAGTCAAGATAGAAAACGTCGAGAAATAATCCCATTTTTCTTTCCTACGTTTAAATGCCACTAAGACGAATATTATTACTTCCACGATTCATTCCTAAAATTGCCTACTTCTATTGAATAAATGCAAATGCTTTTCCGCGATACAAGAATCGTCAAGAATGACAGGGAAACAAGAGGGAAAGCAAAATGAAAAGCATCGACGATTATTCGAATCTCTGTGACATTTCGTCGATGAACTTTGCGCTCTTCCGTCCAGCGATTTTCCTATTTGGGTCAGAGAAGATGACACACCCGGTGACACTACTGGTCCATCCTCCACTCGTATTCCGTGAGGATGATCTTTGAGAGAAACTAGGGGCAAAGCACGATATCGAGTCGATTGAAAGTTCCCACCATTAGAAAAGTCTCCTCGTTCGTCCGAATACTCGCAGAAATGGAATCCTCACCGAAACAGAGAGAGAAGTTCGGAGAAATCTCCGAGTAGAAAATTCCAGGATACAATATCTTTGATACCCGCCTGGTTACTCTCGCGATTTCTCGTGAAATTGATTCAATCCAGAGTGGACTCGAATTTATACAACTATTATAAAATTATAAATTTTCAACGGATAATAAAAAGCGCGACTCTTCGCGTATTTCTCGCAGCACGTGTTTCGCGGTGTTACGCTCTTCACGGTGTTACGAATTTGTGGGAAAACCGTGCGACAAATCGCGGCGTATACACACCGAGCGATCGCGACAAAATGCTCGTAATTACATTCCGGAAGTGAGCGGGTCGAAAAACGGGCTGCCGTGCGTTCACGCTATCATTTTATGCCTTGGATAATTGTCGACACGCGATCCTCTCAACTCGACTCGCGCGTACGGAATGTGTGTTATCCACACATGGATTACCTCTCGGGAAGCTAAGTATCGATATCGCTATCGTACGTTCCGCGCCACCCTGTTGTGTGAATAAAAATTCGATTACCCGGGGAAGTGATTAAATAAAACCTGATGTCAACGATAACATCGCGAGATTTCCGTGAGCTACAACAATATTAGAATTTCAACGACGATAATAGCATCAGATATGTCGAGGACGATAAATTGTGATGTAAATAGAATAATAACACGTTATACAATTCATTATCTCTACCATTTTTTAAATGGGAAAGTCGATGAATTAAATCGACCAACCGATACGATAACTTATGGATGTGCCGGTGCACGAAGTGATTGATAGTTGCGATTTAAAGGTGTTGGTTACTCCGAAAATTTGTTGATACAGGAGACGAAGAAAAACAACGATAAAAACACACGGTTCGTTTCGGCGTTATCAAGGTAGAGAATCCGCAGTCTATCCCATTTATCTAATATTAAAAGTTTTTAACTGCCGGTGCTGGGAGGACCGGCGAAGCCACGAGGATGAACGGTGGCCATAAAAAAAAGGCGGTGGAGGAGAGGAAGAGGAACGGGGGAAAAAAAGGATAAGAAAAGCAGAAAACGAGGAAAAGCGAAGATGAGACTCTTTCGCCGAGTGCTTCCTTGGAATTCGGTGAGCAGCCGAAGAATGGGCTTATTCAGATCAACGTTTCTTAACGAGGAAAGTTGTGCTTACCATCGGCTTTGTGTATACTCAAACAAACTCAACGAGCAAATCAACGAAATCTGTCCGCGAATAACTTTTGCGGACGGCAGATGAGTTCCAGATTTAACAATTATCGTCAAAACTTTACCATCCACCTTATAACGGAATTATCGCAAGTATACATACAATATTTCACACGGCAATGAAATTCATCGCATCAATAAATTCTTCCAAGATTATTACTCCTCGCGTAACGAGTGTAATTTGCTACAATTATTTCTAGCTGTTACTATATTATTCGTGTCGTGTAATATTCGAGTGTATTTAATACAAGTGAAATATCTATGATGGTAAATGTTCGCCATTGTCTGGCGAACTTGTTATCCAAATTACTTTCCTACGGAAGGTCGCGTTAATTACTAGCCCGTAAACGAACATTTTTGTAATTCACTGTTTAAAGTATGCTTGGCCGGTACTTGGCGAGAATTCCTTTATTTCACGTATACGGCAAATGTTTCCCGATGATTATGCGTTACAACGACCGACTCCCTCCCGGCGAACACACGCGGCAGAATAATTCTCTTCCGTGCATATAATCGTCCTTTGTCACACAGAAATGTGCATCAGCACGCTCGAGCGTTTTTTAATCGTTAAGCTCTCGCCGTACCTTCGCGGAACCAAGGGAATACCCGAAGTACACTTTTGCGATCGGCAACGTATATCTTTGTAACTGCAAGAGCACTTCGACTCGAGTGTACTCGAGGAACCGTTTGAAGTCATCGAGAACGAGAAAGAAAGGGAGAGAGAAAGAGAAAGAGAAAGAGAGAACGGTGGATATAGGGATGCAAGGAAGGACTCGGTGATGTTTGCGTCGGAGAGGCTCAAAGGGAACACTTGGAGAGAATTTCGTATTCAATGAAACGCGGACAAATATAAGCGGACCATTAAATGTCTGATTAAAATGTCCAAATCCAGCAGGATCATAAAATAATACAAGGAATGGCATATCATTTTCCGACGAACGAGAACGCGAAGGATTAGATGAATGAAATCCTGTAAAGTACGACTTAAAATCATACTTTTAATACCGTAATGGGATGATTTGATTTATCGAGCTCATCCCGGGAAGTTCTGTAATAAGTCTCTTAAAAAGTGCACGTGCAAATCGTCCATAATTCTTCCTTTCTCGGGACAAAGCCCCAAAGCCCCGATACGTTAACCTCGTGTACCTTTCAAAGGGAGATAATACGTACTTTTTCACGAAAGTCCGTGGATTTCCGGGGACATATCGTCGAGAATCCTCGGCCCACCTTCGATTCTTCGGTAAGTCTTCCTGATTCGATATTACCCTTCTATCACGAGGGACGTCTATGAAACATTTATTCCACTGCACATTCGAAACTTCAAAGAGCCGCGGATCTTATTCCCCTTGAAATTATGTAGCCACCGGGATATAATCAGTCCATTTATGGAAACCTCGTATGTTAATTCACGTCACTAAATTATTAAACGCGTCTTCTCAGCAATTATTTCTTTCTCGTAACCGATGTAATTACTACACTAATTCTTGATAATTATCCTTGAATTATTTCTGGCTTCCCAACAGTCTTTTATTGCTCCAACTAATTTAATTTATCAGAGTCATTCAACCTATCTGATTTTTCCGTGTTTGTACCGTGATTTGGTTTAATTAAACCATCGTCTGTGCGAGATAACAAGTGATTAGCGGAAACCATGCAAAGACAGAAATCAATGAATCTATCCGATTATTTATTGAGAAAATTGCGCGCATAGCACGTGTGACACGACGAGGGTTCGCCTTACGATTATTCGCACGGTGCCAGCCTCCCCGATCATCGATGCGCGATCGATTCGGAAATATTATACTTCCGGTACGGCTGACCGGTTCAACAAACGTCACTGATGCTTCCCATAAATCTCAAGAACGTTTTATAGACCATATAGACTGCATCCGGTATGAATCAATGTACAAGAAGCGGAAGGTTCTTTGTAGATCAGCGTGCTAAGCGAGAGACATATTCGTGTGCGCTATTTATCAATCACCGAGGTGATCGATACAAGGCATCGCCTTTCAAATTTGTTTACATGCAGCAATAACGATATGTGCAAAATATTAGATATATTATTTGCAAAGACTAATAATATATTCAGAATAAAAATGAAGTACAATTTATTTCATTTAACGTTAAGACATACCAGGGTACCAAGTAACACTTGGTTGCCACGAATATGTTTCAGCACCCTTAGCGAACCAAGACTACTTCTACCGTTAAAAGCAAAGATATATTATTATTTATGTTCGAACATAAAAGTGGATACTGTGGACCAGTTGCACGGACCAGTTGCGCAAGCCAGCAATTTATAAATCACCGCGATTCAATGAAACTTTTGGGAACCAACACGTAGGTCATAGCTCGCAAACTTCATATATCAACGGTACCCCTGTGCTTGCTTCAAATATTAAACTCACTAAAGCACAAGGTTCTCGAGGTATATATTTTTGGATATAAAACCTTAAAAATAAAGTAAACGACCGAGAAAGTAAAAAATGCCTGACAAAACTGAGATCATTATACACATTGAGGGGCACCCTGCGAATAAACGAGGTCCTCGTGATCATCTTAGTCGTCGAGAGATCGAATCACGCACCAGAAAGTTGTGAGTTTAAAGCGCGGAACTCTATCCTGATACGTGCGCAAACTTTCCAAGGAGAAAGTTTATGGTTCCTCAAAGAATACGAGTCCCTGTGGTGTTCTGAGTCGGTGTTCGGAGAGGTAGGTATTACAACTCGAAGAACTGCGACAACGAACTCGAAGCACCTGCACCGTCGTCACGAGGCGTCTCGACGGCATAGACATACGGTTAACACGAGGACACACGACGAACGACTGGTTCGTAATACGACATCCCGAAGCCTCTTTTAACCACGAAGAAGGCCACCGCTCCGCTGAATGCTGTCTGCTGCTGATCGTGGTGCCGGTGCTACTGCTCTAACCCGCGTATATATCGCACGACCAACACGGACACGCGCGCCGGCTTTGCGCGAGCGCAATACCCCGGGATTCCCACGGTAGGGGGTTGTTTCGTTCCTACCCTCTTTCAAAATACTTTTTCTCTCCTTACAACTCACTCCAGAATTTCTCCATTTCGTCTTACGCGTCCTGTCCAAATGTCGCGGCAAAATATCGGGATGATTAGGACTCTAAGATGCACGAACGAAGTTGGGGATGACGGAGTTATAATAGAAGCATTGGTTCTCGATTAAAGTACAACAAGATTCGTAAAAAGAAAATGTAAAGTTACGCGTTCGGTTAGAAAGTGAATGGACGAAAGAATGCAGCCCGTGGGAATCGTTTATGTACATACAGTGGAATCCTAGGGATTCATCGTCCTTGAGAAGGTGCCATATCTCGTAGGATATTGTGCAGTAATGGTAACAACAGAGCTAGTACACAAAGTTACCTGGTTTGCGTTCTCGCATCACCGATGCACTACTGGCATGATTGAAAGTAACCGAGGCGTGAGAAATTCATGGATTCCAACTTCACTGGAAAATACCTTGTGTGAATAGTATCAGGGAGAATGTTCTTTTGAAGATTTTCTTCGCTCAAATTATGCCTTAGACCGCAAGAAATTAATTGCATGAAATTTTGGAAATGTTCTACGAGGAAGTGTCGTTGTACGTGTATTAAAGGAATTACTCGTTCGTTAGAATTTAATACTTGATTTAAAGACCTGATTCTCTTCAATAAATATTTCAATCTCGTGAAAGGTAACGTCAGATTCGAGTGACCTTATTCCGCAAATCCCCGTACCTGACAGATTTCTTAAAAATATTTTCAATATCGCTACAATTCCACCCTTAAAGCGTGAAGCAGCGGCACGTCGTCGCGGAAAGTTGAATTTTCCAAGGATCGATGTCTACGTTAGATGCTTCCCACGCGCCCAAATTCTCAAGAAGTTTCCATCGCGTGGTGTGTACCACCCAAATGGATCCAGAAAGCTAGTACACTCAATAGAGCACCATGCAAAATACTGGGAATCCCGATAAAAGAAGAAAAAATCCGGAAACTAATCCAGCTATACTCGCGAAGGATACCGGGAGCCTTAAGAAGGGAAAAGTTATAGGGAGAAATTTTGTGGAAATTCCGAAGTTTAATTGGAAGCGAAGTATCTGACTCGTTCCAGGTTCTACGAAAATATATTACGTGCCTTTTGGTTGGCATTATAACTACCTAAACTGATATTAATTAACCATACGAGATAGCTCATTAACCCTTCTTCATCGAATACTTGGGAACTATTTTAAATCTACGAAGTTTGGTAACAGTTTAATAAGAAGCAAAGTACCTCCTTTAAAATTCATCTAAAAAATCTATATATTATATATTACGTACTGTGAAGAGTGATGAAAATATTTCTTTCAATTTGTATATTATGTATGAAAACTATTTATTTTGTCATATTAAACATTATTCGTTTAGATAATCGCTATCGTTATCTATTATTCCTGACTGATGATTTTCCAGTACCATAATTCCCGTTTTGAATAAATCAAATCCCCAAGATTCGATGCGAAAAATATTTCACTCCGAAATTGATTACTTTCCGGTACCCCTAACATAAAACTGTATGTAGATTATTCGGTGGATATCAGACGAACAAATGATATCATAACTGCATGAAGTGAACAGTCAACGATAGTACTGTTAATAGCATATGTAACTCGGGGCAGTGTTATAACGTTAATAACTCGTAGTTACAGTAAGTAGTACAATCGTAAATACGTAGTGACATTCGCTATAAGCGAGCGTAATTATTTCCTTACAAAGCAAATTGCCTGTCACAGTTTGTGCGTTAGAACTTAGTGTACGTGGCATCGCATCAGGCATGCTGCAAGCACTTCGAGACACTTCTCTCGAAATGCCGCTCGCACACCTGTCTCCCTTTCTCTCTTTCACTCTCTTTCTTTCTCTCCCCATGTCTACACTTCCAGTACCGAGCTAATACCAATTTGTGACACGCAATCCTTGCTCCCATGCGTAGCCACACAACACGCAGACGGATAGAAAACCACCACCTTCCAAACCACCCCGTTACCTCTCCAACCACATCCCCGAAACTTACAACGTAGCTACTGGGTGTCTACAAGAAAGGTGGTAACACGACGCAATTACAAGTTGAGCACCTTTGAAAATTATTATCCACAATATTAATACGAAAGAAGATTCCATTGGAGTCCTGTACCTCATTTTTGTCAATGTCACATTGAATTTTATTATTCTCGAATGAACGGAGTTATTAATTTCATGGTGATGCATCGAAGAAGGAAGGAATTTCTCGTAAGAAAATAGACCGGGGATACGCGAATACTTATTGCGTTAACAATCAGTATGCATTCGAAAAATGTTGATCAGATTTTTCAGAAACACCTTGTACATCTACGAATGTACATATACGGGAGGAAGGCTTTCAATTCCCAAGCAGAAGTGCATACAGAGAGCTGATAACGAACGTGGGAGGGATGGGTCTTCGTCAACGGGGTTGCAATTAAATCCCGAAAGTGCATCCTGCTCCTGTTCGGGATGCACGTACGTCTACGTGGAAGGAGGACTATCGAGGATTAGGGAAGAAACCGAATTGTATGCAGACATGTGTCAAGATTGCCTGATCACTCTCGACTAGCTGGACCAACAAAATACCCGATGAATTGTTCGAATAAAAAGATTAATTAATAAAATATATACATCCAAATAATACAATATTTATCTCGAGAACACCCTTAACCCCGCAGCAAACAACGAACACAATTTCATGAAACTCTCAGTCTCGTAAATTGCCGCATAAATAATAATAATTACGATAATTATTACATTATATTTCGTAAATTATAAATCAAATGGTATAATTAAAGAATAGTATCCGAATAAATCAGAGAATAATTTTGACGTGGTTCGCAAAGGACACGCGATTTTATTCTATCGCGAGGCCGGATGTAAAACGGCAAAGAATTTGATAAAAGAATCGTTTTCATTATCTTTGCACCGGCTCTATATTTCTCTCTACGATTTAACTTGATTTAGTGCTCCCAACGGCTGAGAATCGCTCATTATCGGGCATTACTACTCTTTTGCTAAAACTCGATGCCTACATTCATTACCGTGAAAGTCTCCGGTGCCAGAATGAATTTCATTAAAGCATCAAAGAAAGCAAAAGCCATTCGAAATTCTTAACTCAGAAATTTCCATTATTCTTGCGCGACGAACATTGATATCTCTGCCTTTCAGAATTCCTCTCGTTTCCATTCAATTCCAAGGTAAACGCGGAAATATTTATGGTCAAAGTAGACTAAAACAAATACCCAGTTAAATAAGTGTTGATCGATTGGAGTCAAGGTAGCGTGAAAGTGATATTAAATCGATCAATTCTTATTGCGTTCCGCGACACTATTAGCAATAATTATTCGAGGGCTATCAATCAGGATCCTTGATATTCACACGCAAATTAATATCCATAAAGCATCTCGTATCAGTGGAATAAAAGTTGCGCGAAACGATTTCGCAACCTGTTCGCGACGCACACCGAGGGTAGCTATAGGGTGTAGAAAATTTAGTCCACCCCTGAGATAATGCATAACCGGGTGAAGCGCCGTCCAAACGGACAATAATTGCGCGGTGAAATAATTAGCTGATACGATCTAAAGAGATAAGCCGTCTCGACGAGACAAAAGAATGTTAAGCGCTCTATTATGTCTGCGCGCTTCTGTTTAAACAGTTATTCCTTGTATCACCTCGTAAATCGTTTGCCGGTTGTTGCAGTTTTATGGAAAATATATTTCATGATCTCCCGTGACTTCGAGCCCTATGCGATCATCTTGAAATGTTCCAAAAACATTATCAATAAAAATTCCTAATAAAATCCCGCGAGAACAAATTGATGTAAAACGCATTTAACTATGTATACTAATATCTTCGTACTTTGTGCAGAGTATAAATTCTGAGAAAAATGTCTGGGACGAAATATTCGTGGGTCGTTCGAATTAAGTAAAAAGTCTTTCCATTGGAGTCGTATTATGTTTGGGTCCCGAGATAGTAAGAAGTAATAAAGTACAGTGGATAATATGAAAATTAAAACAAGCCCGAAGCTCGTATTTCTGATTTAGGTGGGTGATACCGGAGGTAGTAGAGAGCCGATATACCCAGTTAAAGGTAATAAAGCGAATTAAGATTCAAAGAGCATGTCGCCGGAGTTGAAGCACGAGCATATACTCTGGTTTCCGTGTATAACAGGAGCCACCCTTCCACAGTGAAACCTGACACCCCTACTAAAATCCAACCCTAATTTCCCCCGGTCTCATCCCGAACCCTCTACTACCCTATCGTACCCTGCCTCCCGGAAAATTCTCCAAGTGATAATCAACAACGATGCGCATATCAAAGACAAGGTCTTCCCATACTTTGCATAATTCCTAATAACAAGATCAGGTGCATCGATTTATTCGGGACTATATCTTGTCACGCTATAATATGTGCAATCAAGAATTAGCTAAAATATTTTTATTTCTCGGTGGCACATACGATAAATATCGATTTTGTTTTAATTGCATTTTTTCGTCGCTCCGTAATTATCACGTGGGAATATAGCGTGATAATTGTGAATAATGGAAAAATGCGAGAATCGGAGGCTGCGATTTGTATCGTAAATGTTTAGAACGCATGATGTGCGAATGGGACGATGGGAGGGGAACTAGAGTAGGTTTATAGAAGTGACAGATTAATATCGATGATGCGCGTAGTGAAAACCATAACGAATTTTGTATATCATCGTGATCGACAGGAATACTGCCTAATAGGAAGAGCCAATAACGGATAGGATGTTAACGATGGAAGGAGTAGCGTTCGTTAATTATTTACAAGTTCATCGATGCATCGCGTGCACCGTCGCGTAAAGTAAAATTGACACGAGCAGGGGCATCAAATTAGTGAATACCGGGTACAGGCCAATTTCTTCGTTAACGCAACGATGATTTACTGACTCGTAAAAACGGACATTAAATTAAATATCTGGTCGTTTTTTTAAATAGAAGGGAATCGGTATCCTCACTCTTTAGTTCCTACATTTATATACACCTACCAGTGTTATCAATTTACTTAATTATGTGAAATAATAATCTCGATATTAGTTAGGATGTGCATAGTGGCATCTGATAAAAATAGTAATTATTTTTTCGAAAATCGTATGTCTGTTACTTCCTAACAAGACCGGCAGTAATTTTTAAATGATTTAAATCATCGTACACTCGCCGCCGTATTTCTATTATAACGAACAGAGCGTAATATAATACATCTGTGCGTTTAAATGCTGGGGAAAAAATTGGAAATATTTTATCGAATATTTTACAAGAAAGTGAAATCAACGTGACTGCGATATGACGTGGCTGATGAATAAGTTGCGAGGTAGATGGTATATATGTAGGTATATGTACATGAGGATCATAAAAATGCAGAGATCTGCAGGTTGTGACGTCGAAGCGAGACAGTCTTCAAAACTAAAAGGCTGCGGTTGCTGCTGACGGTGTCGTAAGTAATAGATAGGTCTGGGTAATTGCTTCACTTAACGAGAAACACGTTCGACCCTCGTACCCCTTTCTCCCCCCGACGGAATCCGATATTAACCGTCCTGCTGTTTGATATAGTTCGCTATACCTCGCGTTGCGTACATTTTGCAAGCTCTTTCGTCGCGCTCGTTTGTCCGACGGCCCAATCTTCGTCGATGTTCAAGGACCTGGCTAACGACGTACAAGACAATTCACAAGAAAACCTGGTCGTTTCGCACCTTGAATTTTATATTCCGCCATTTTTCAGGCTTCGCGAGAATACCGATAGCCTGGTATTAATTATCTCCACGTTTCACGTACGTAGAAATAAATAACGAACAACGAGGGCGAACTAACGAGGGCGTAGTTCATCACCGAATTAAAGGTGTCGGAAAATAATGACGATACTGTCTGTACATCGTGCATGGTCTTATCTCATCCCTCCGATAATCTATTATCTAGGAGCATCCGATAGGAACTATTCGCCGGTAATGCAATGAAGACACGTAGAATAAAGAATTTCAATTCGCTAAGTGTTCCTCGCATCCCAGAGATATTTGCGGTTAGGAATCAAGTGCGGTAGACGTACGGGCGGTTCCAAGGATATAATTAAGACCGAAGGTAAGTGCAACAGGGAGGAGATATAATCTGAAATTTACTCGCGGCGAGTAAGGGTGGGCTCGTAAACATATGTCCCTCATGGGGTATTTAATTCAGAGACTCGGACAGTACTCGAATTGCCGAGTTAGCCCCTCTACTTCGAGACGGGGAGGCAGAAAAATATAGAGGCGTCGGAGGAAGCCTGAAGGAAGGCTGCCCTCCTAAAGGGGCGGCCAGGGGCGGCCAGAATCCACCAAAGCACCGCTGCTTTTTCCTTGGATCTAGTAAATACTGAAAGTAGAAGGCTACCTCAGGGACTTTACCCGCTACTCCACTCAGTTTACACACTCTTCTTCTACCTACTACTAGTTTCCTTTTTTTCTCTATTTTACCCCTCTCTCCCGCCGGCAGCCACCACCGATAAGGAGTCAAGAAAAGATTTTATACTTGGCCAGAAGATAAAAAGCGATGGGAGTTCCTACGGTTGGTCCTGTTGAACCAACGGAATCCTTTTGTTAGCACGACTCCCCATCACCTTCCGCTTCGTGTTCGAAACGGAGGAAGCTTTATCGAAACGTTTAAGTACTTCCCCAACCCTCCATTTATTCGGCAAGGTCTCATCGTTACGACCTTACTTCATTTACCTCGAATTAATGATGTACCGTTAGAAGAGGCTTACACTTTAACCCTTTCGCGCTCACATTTTTTGGAGTGTCGTCACAGAAACACACTTTTTATTCAAATACAAAAACTCTAGTTATTTTAATTAACGGGGATACGATGTTGAAATAATACAATCGGTACTTTAACTTCGAGGGACAGTTACGTGACGTTCCTTGTTTGTACTTCCAAGGGAGCCAACTAAAAAAGCGGAGTACCGAAACTGTCTGATCCTTCAAATTTAAAGAAATCCTATGCTAGTATCTTCCAAGATATCGGCTGGCTGTAACTCCGAAATTTGTGTATCCTCGAAGTGTCCTTGCCGCACGATCGAGCACGTGGACGTGCGTGAATACAAACGCGAGTAAGCTAGGTCCCGTAACCCGCGTATATCGTGAACGTCTGAAGGGATGGTAACACAGACACCGAGTCGAGTCGAGGGGGTTAAGAGGGTGCGGAAACATAGGAGGGAGGAACAGTGCCCTTAATACGAAGCAGGAGTTCAAAGGTAGACCCCGCAACAACGCATCTAATTACTTGCTTCCTCCCTTGGTCCACGGTAGGGGGTGAATTTACATCTTGTTTGTTCAAGCACCTGTAGCAAGCTCCAACACCCCCTAAACCATCACCCTTCGATGTAGATTGGATACTGCCTATAAACAAGCTATTGCCTTTGACTCGGAATAGCCCCGGTTACGGTGCGCTACGGTACAGAAAGTCTGCCAGTAGCAATATCTTCCAACAGGGTCGTGTCCTGCCCCCCGGACAACCCGGACAACCCCGGATACTCTTTCCTGTTCGTCGAAACTCGTACCGAGCTTCACATCCGCTATCGGTACACAGAATTCGGCTTTGAGCTACATCGCTGACCGGTCCTGTGTATCCAGGATTGGCTGGTTACCTTATTCATGATCGAACTCTGGAGAGCAAACGCGTTCGACAATCGGTCGATCAATTTCTTATGGATCCTTCGGATAGAGTCAACAGGAAATTTCTGATTACACCCGATACACTATTCATGATCTCTACCGCGTTTTATACTCTCCATATTTTGATTTTAATTTCTACATTAAAAGGGAGGAAGATTTTCGGAGATCCGAGTATTCTAGTTCGGACCAGAGTTGCAATTTCACTGACTGTATGTATCCATTATTAGACACTACTTCCTGTTATTCGTATATTCGGGAATATAAATTTTTATGCTTTATAGGAAGTGTTTCTGTATGTATGAAATTATGCTCTTAAATTATATTAGACTTTTCCGCTTGCAATTTTCCACCAACTAATTTCGGTGTAGATGGAGAGTCCCCTCGAATATGAACTTGATAATAACTAGAGGTCTTTTAGTTCGAATATTCAGTACAGTACACAGTCGAGCGCAAAGTTCAATGGGTGGATATATTTCGTAGATTCATATTACTGAAGAAAAGAAGGGAAGGGAAGAGAAAAGAAGAGAATCGAGGAGAGAGGAGAGAGGAGATGAGAGGAGAGTGTCTTTTCGTAGATCAGAAGGGCAGACTAACAGAGCACCGTACTCCGAGACGGAGTGTAATCAGCGTGAAATGTTTCTTTCACGGTGATCTTGCTCGTATATTTGATGCAGTCCGTGTATTTTTGTCAGCTAGGTAGAAAGCCGTTGAAAATCTCTGTATTAAAACCTGTCACAGCATTACCATTAGAAAAATCAGATATCTCGCGAAACAAAAAGCGAAACTCCAAAAATACAACATCCCTTTCCTTTGTCGTTCCGTTCTTAAAAGCACCAATGAAATCGTATTCACGGTGTAACGTGTGCTTGATACGTCAGTTGAGAAATCTAATTAGAGTTCGTTAATTAAATTCAATAAGTTATAATTTACCGTCTTGCTTAACGTGTTTGAATTTTCACCCATCACCTCGTATGACGAGAAACTAAATAAATATTTACACTCTTAGTGAAATTATGAATCCCTATAATTCATCTGTATTTTTTAATAAATATTGCTTATACTTCAGTGGAATGTATCATTGATTAGACTTCAAAAATGTTCATGCGAGACAACAAGATTCCGTCGAGATATTTTATTATCCGATAAGTTTTATTTATATAACACCTTGGAATTTATAAGTTACATTTCTGCAGGATAAACGCTGAGAAATCAGCGGTTGGTTTTTACTTGCTGTTTCGAAAGCTGACTTTAAATAAAATGGAAATAATCCGAAGTGTAAGTAGACTGCAACAAACAGGAGGCATTCTAAATATCTTTAGAAGGCAATCCCAAGATCGATCGTAAAGTAATCTACTTTCCGCGTAAAGCGATATTTCATTTTCCGAGCGAGTGCTTTTCGCGATCCTCGGCCGGGTTTTCATTCGTAGACGTTGGATTCTAATGCGGAAACTGACACGCGAATACGTCTGAAAGTTCCCCGACGAACTCGGGGAGTTTCGCTGAGAAACGGAATTAAGACGTTATAGAAATGGATTAAGGAGTTTAATTAAGTTGATTCAACGTTCGCGCCACAAAATTTTGCCCCCTTCTCTCAACCCTGGAATCACGGATTCCCTCTTATCACTGATCCCCCTCGCGTAATCGAACACCTCCAATTTTACAGTTCACTTCTTAAGTCCTTAAACCTGTTAATCCCAATAACCATTAAAAGAACCATACGTACGAAAACATTCGAAAATTGTCAAAAATTAAAAGTCGCCAATTTCGCTCCAAAGTGGCCCAAATCGATGGTATATGATAACTAATGATGTTCTAGGACCGATTTCGGTCGAAAGAAGTGGATAACAAATTATTCCGGTCAAAAATTAGGTCCTGATACTCCATTACTATTAATTTATTAATTTGAAGTTCGAAATTTAATCGTGTATTAAATTGTATAGTTAATAAAAAAATTTGCGTGAACTACCCCGTTGTGAAGTCGGGGACGTCGGGTCCCCGACTGTGGATATACAGCCATCTTGCATTGCCTATATGCCCTTTAAACTTCGCCGCTTGCCGCCGAATTACTGACCTACCTCAACACTATACCACTCCCCGCTCCATCCCTTACCCTCAGTCGGGGTCAAGACGTCCCCGAGTTCAGGACGTGGGGGCTGTCGCAAATTTTTTTATTACCTTCAAAAAATTGTAAAAATTTCAAAGTCGCCAGTTTTGCTCCTAGGCGGTCAAAATCGATGCTAGATGATGCCTAATAATGTTCTAGGATGATTTTGGGTCGAAAGAAGTGAATTAAAAATGTTTTCTGGTCGAAAAATGGGTCGACCCAAAATCGCAAAAATGTGAAGGGGTATACCTTCAAAAATCGTCAAAAATGAAAAGTCGCCAAAATCACTTCTAAACGACCTAAATCGATGGTGGGTGATGTATAAACATATTCTAGGACGATTCCTGGTCGAAAGAAGCGGTTAAAAAATTTTTATTGGTCGAAAATGGGTCGAACCCAAGTCGAAAAAATGTAAAGGGGTACACCTTCAAAAATTGTCAAAAATGAAAAGTCGCCAAAATCACTTCTACACCACCCAAATCGATGGTGGGTGATGTATAAACATATTCTAGGAGGATTTCTGGTCGAAAGAAGCGGTTAAAAAATTTTTATTGGTCAAAAATGGGTCGGACCCAAGTTGAAAAAATGTGAAGGGGTATACCTTCAAAAATTGTCAAAAATGAAAAGTCGCCAAAATCACTTCTACACGACCCAAATCGATGGTGGGTGATGTATAAACATATTCTAGGAGGATTTCTGGTCGAAAGAAGCGGTTAAAAAATTTGTATTGGTCAAAAATGGGTCGGACCCAAGTTGAAAAAATGTGAAGGGGTATACCTTCAAAAATTGTCAAAAATGAAAAGTCGCCAAAATCACTTCTACACGACCCAAATCGATTGTGGGTGATGTATAAACATATTCTAGGACGATTTCTGGTCGAAAGAAGCGGTTAAAAAATTTTTATTGGTCAAAAATGGGTCGAACCCAACTCGAAAAAATGTAAAGGGGTATACCTTCAAAAATTGTCAAAAATTGAAAGTCGCCAAAATCAATTCTACACGACCCAAATCGATGGTGGGTGATGTATAAACATATTCTAGGACGATTTCTGGTCGAAAGAAGCGGTTAAAAAATTTTTATTGGTCAAAAATGGGTCGAACCCAACTCGAAAAAATGTAAAGGGGTATACCTTCAAAAATTGTCAAAAATTGAAAGTCGCCAAAATCAATTCTACACGACCCAAATCGATGGTGGGTGATGTATAAACATATTCTAGGACGATTTCTGGTCGAAAGAAGCGGTTAAAAAATTTTTATTGGCCAAAAATGGGTCGAACCCAAGTCGAAAAAATGTGAAGGGGTATACCTTCAAAAATTCTCAAAAATTAAAAGTCGCCATAATCAATTCTAAATGGCCCAAATCGATGGTATATGATGTATAAACATATTCTAGGATGATTTCGGGTCGAAAGAAGCGGTTAAAAAATTTTTATTGGTCAAAAATTGGTCGACCCAGAATCGAAAAAATGTGAAGGGGTATACCTTCAAAAATTATCAAAAATGAAAAGTCGCCAAAATCAGTTCTACACGACCCAAATCGATGGTGGGTGATGTATAAACATATTCTAGGACGATTTCTGGTCGAAAGAAGCGGTTAAAAAATTTTTATTGGTCAAAAATGGGTCGAACCTAAGTTGAAAAAATGTAAAGGGGTATACCTTCAAAAATTGTCAAAAATGAAAAGTCGCCAAAATCACTTCTACACCACCCAAATCGATGGTGGGTGATGTATAAACATATTCTAGGAGGATTTCTGGTCGAAAGAAGCGGTTAAAAAATTTGTATTGGTCAAAAATGGGTCGGACCCAAGTTGAAAAAATGTGAAGGGGTATACCTTCAAAAATTGTCAAAAATGAAAAGTCGCCAAAATCACTTCTACACGACCCAAATCGATTGTGGGTGATGTATAAACATATTCTAGGACGATTTCTGGTCGAAAGAAGCGGTTAAAAAATTTTTATTGGTCAAAAATGGGTCGAACCCAACTCGAAAAAATGTAAAGGGGTATACCTTCAAAAATTGTCAAAAATTGAAAGTCGCCAAAATCAATTCTACACGACCCAAATCGATGGTGGGTGATGTATAAACATATTCTAGGACGATTTCTGGTCGAAAGAAGCGGTTAAAAAATTTTTATTGGTCAAAAATGGGTCGAACCCAACTCGAAAAAATGTAAAGGGGTATACCTTCAAAAATTGTCAAAAATTGAAAGTCGCCAAAATCACTTCTAAACGACCCAAATCGATGGTGGGTGATGTATAAACATATTCTAGGAGGATTTCTGGTCGAAAGAAGCGGTTAAAAAATTTGTATTGGTCAAAAATGGGTCGGACCCAAGTTGAAAAAATGTGAAGGGGTATACCTTCAAAAATTGTCAAAAATGAAAAGTCGCCAAAATCACTTCTACACGACCCAAATCGATTGTGGGTGATGTATAAACATATTCTAGGACGATTTCTGGTCGAAAGAAGCGGTTAAAAAATTTTTATTGGTCAAAAATGGGTCGAACCCAACTCGAAAAAATGTAAAGGGGTATACCTTCAAAAATTGTCAAAAATTGAAAGTCGCCAAAATCAATTCTACACGACCCAAATCGATGGTGGGTGATGTATAAACATATTCTAGGACGATTTCTGGTCGAAAGAAGCGGTTAAAAAATTTTTATTGGTCAAAAATGGGTCGAACCCAACTCGAAAAAATGTAAAGGGGTATACCTTCAAAAATTGTCAAAAATTGAAAGTCGCCAAAATCAATTCTACACGACCCAAATCGATGGTGGGTGATGTATAAACATATTCTAGGACGATTTCTGGTCGAAAGAAGCGGTTAAAAAATTTTTATTGGCCAAAAATGGGTCGAACCCAAGTCGAAAAAATGTGAAGGGGTATACCTTCAAAAATTCTCAAAAATTAAAAGTCGCCATAATCAATTCTAAATGGCCCAAATCGATGGTATATGATGTATAAACATATTCTAGGATGATTTCGGGTCGAAAGAAGCGGTTAAAAAATTTTTATTGGTCAAAAATTGGTCGACCCAGAATCGAAAAAATGTGAAGGGGTATACCTTCAAAAATTATCAAAAATGAAAAGTCGCCAAAATCAGTTCTACACGACCCAAATCGATGGTGGGTGATGTATAAACATATTCTAGGACGATTTCTGGTCGAAAGAAGCGGTTAAAAAATTTTTATTGGTCAAAAATGGGTCGAACCTAAGTTGAAAAAATGTAAAGGGGTATACCTTCAAAAATTGTCAAAAATGAAAAGTCGCCAAAATCACTTCTAAACGACCCAAATCGATGGTGGGTGATGTATAAACATATTCTAGGACGATTTCTGGTCGAAAGAAGCGGTTAAAAAATTTTTATTGGCCAAAAATGGGTCGAACCCAAGTCGAAAAAATGTAAAGGGGTATACCTTCAAAAATTGTCAAAAATTGAAAGTCGCCAAAATCAATTCTACACGACCCAAATCGATGGTGGGTGATGTATAAACATATTCTAGGACGATTTCTGGTCGAAAGAAGCGGTTAAAAAATTTTTATTGGTCAAAAATGGGTCGAACCTAAGTTGAAAAAATGTAAAGGGGTACACCTTCAAAAATTCTCAAAAAATGAAAGTCGCCAAAATCACTTCTACACGACCCAAATCGATGGTGGGTGATGTATAAACATATTCTAGGACGATTTCTGGTCGAAAGAAGCGGTTAAAAAATTTTTATTGGTCTAAAATGGGTCGAACCCAAGTCGAAAAAATGTGAAGGGGTATACCTTCAAAAATTGTCAAAAATTAAAAGTCGCCATAATCAATTCTAAATGGCCCAAATCGATGGTATATGATGTATAAACATATTCTAGGATGATTTCTGGTCGAAAGAAGCGGTTAAAAAATTTTTATTGGTCAAAAATTGGTCGACCCAGAATCGAAAAAATGTGAAGGGGTATTCTTTCAAAAATTTTCCAAAAATCGAACTCGCTAATTTCGGTCCTATATGGTTCACATCGATCGTAGATGATGCATAAGCATGCTCTACGACTATTTTCGGTCGAATCAAGTGGATAAAGAATTTGGTCAGACACGTTCCAAATTACTTCAGGTATTTTACGGTCCACGTTGGTCGGATACAAAATTTAATATTCGGAGGAACCCAATCTAAAGGCGACAACGTTACACAATGTAACGATTAGGGATTTTCTTAGGATGTCGAAGTTTACGAGGCGTTACGCTAGAATTCGAACGATTTCATCTTATATCGGACGGAATTAGAGAACCTCTGGCTGTGACCGTTTCATTACTCATCCTGCACGTTCTCTGAAAACTACGTGTTCGTTCTGTTTGTCGTAACCTTTCCCTCCCTTTCTCGTACTTTTTCCCTGATTTCCACGTACCACTCACTCTCCCTTTTTATATTCCCGTACTATCTTTTTGTCTACCTGCTGCACGCCTCTCCGTTCCTCTTTCCACGGGCTGAACAAGGAGTTCGCAATATTGTAATGTGAAGTACAATACGTTGCCTCCCGAAGAGATACGCCACGATAAAGAGAAGGACGTACCGAGCGCGGAGAAAGATTAAAAAAGGGAGTAATATGTCTTGCGGGATATTTCGCGAGTAATCAAAACGAGAGAGCAGACTGGTACGCGCGAGTAAGATGCTCAACTGAGATTAATTGATCGATGAGAAAACTCAATGCACTCATTGCATTTATCAAGAATCTAAAATCATGTAGAAAGAAACAATAACGATGGAATTCTTTGATGAGTGATTTGCATCGAATAGAAACTAATGAGGATACAATTTTCCTTTGACGATCAATGGAGTAAATTACTTAAACTAATTTAAATCGAATTGTTGTTCCAAATGAAGATGTACAAGGTACGGTTATCAAAGAGGTCTACTTTCGAGGCACAACCTGGAAGACAATAAGCGATGAAAGAAGAGACAAACGGGTAGGTTGTTTTAAATATCTCCACGGCGAAGTTTTCTGAAGGTCCAGAAACAAAGAGGGTATATCCCCGAAAGAAGAAACTTTTAAATAAGCTCGATTGAAGGCCAGATGAAATGGGAGGGTGAATACGAAGCAAGAAGAATCGGAAACCGGGAGCATTCTTTAAACTTATTTTAATAAACTTCTGAAACGTCCCGAAGAATGGACGGGTCTCTGGATGAGCAAACGAAGGATGAACTCCTGGAATAACGTTACGCTTTTCCGATAGTTGCCGCAAATGTTTTATAACGGTACCCGTGATAATATAATAACGTTCTACGTGGTACCTAGCGACAATAACGATTTCGAGTTCCATAAGTGTACACCTTGAATTATATAGAACCCACTCCCTCCCTGTCTTTCTTTCTCTTTCAGTGTTTCTACGAGGTAGTTATCGTTTGCTCCAACAGTCTTATTTTCGTGATGCAGGATCGTTTAGACCACATTGCCCGAGTTAGATGCACCTCGGTTCACGGTGTTACGTTGAAAAAGAGAGAAACCCTGGGAACTCTGTGTTCCATCGATTTCTTATTTTTACCTTACCTACGCCAAGAGCACATCTTGTAAATGGATCGACTCCACCGAGCTGCTTCTTCGATGGTACTCCGCAAATATATCCTACAATTTATATTACTCACATTCGAGATCTACGATCATAATAGAACCCTAAGAAATCCTCCTGATATCTCAGGATTATTGCAAAAAATTCTGGCGTGATGTTGCTTCGAAGATTTTAATAATTTCATAACAGAGAAGCACGTTCCGCGGGAGGATAAGGAGAAAGTTTTAAGAAACGCGATATTAAACGAGTATAATTCCCCGTGGAAAAATGATCACTCTAGAAACGTACGCCTCAAAGGAAGCTTATTAGGAGAAAAAGCACGACTAACGAAAATAAATATTCTAACGAAAATTCGTGAATACCGTCAAGGAGAAAGGTACGAAAGTGTACACGGGTGGGTAGATATTTTACGATATGGCTTAGAGTAGCGGCGGGGGGAAAGAGAGGAGAAAAAAGAAAAGGGAGAAGAAAAATTCGCCGAGCTCCGAGCAGATTGACACGATTATACGTATAACGCGAAAGAGGGGTAGGTAAAATGTTCCATAAAGCGTAATGGATGGCTTGCAAATATTTATCTTTTGGCAAGTCTGGTGACTAAATTCAAGGAACGCGAGAGAGCCACCCCTGAAAAACGTTCACGAGCCAGGATGGCCCTCGACACGGCACAGAAACGCGAAAACTTCTCGTGACACGATTATGCCGCTCGGTGACCAGAAATAATTTCATTACTCGCCCCGTAAACTCATCCGCCAGTTCGTAAAGAAACCATACGTGCAGCAAGTATGTACTTCACCATATATAATCGTGTACCTTGCCTCCTCGGGAACTCTAATCATGCTACTTAAGTCCCTGTTGCACCAACGTGTTCAACCTTATCTACACGAGTTCACATTCGACCCCTAACCTCCGCGCATATCGAATCGCTTCTGTGAGGGTGAATAGAATGATTCGCGCCACCGAACATGCTTGTTAATGAGCGAAACGCCAAGTTACACGCCCCAACGAGGTCCTCCTAAAGTTAATGATCGTAACGTCGAACGGATTCCCGGCGACTTAACTGCGATCTTACTACTAACTTTACTTAAGACCGAGGAAGAAGGTCTCTGCGAAATTATTTGGTCCTTGAGTAATCGGAATGGATGTGTTTAAGAAAAAAAAATGATTATTATTTATGACCCGATACGTAATCATTTATGGAAGATCTCCTTGTTAAAGTAAGCTTACGTGCACCGTGTATTAAATCTAAGGCAAGAAATTCCCGTCTAATGAAATTCCAGGATAGCAAAAGCACTTGGTACCGGTTCTTACTCCTAAACGCCGGATCGCGTTACTCAAAATTAGCCGCGGATATCCTAGATTTCGGTTGCATAAGCTCGACATGACAAAAACTTGGTACTCGGGTGGAAGTCGTTGGTAAGAGAAACGAGGAGGGTGGAAAGTGGGATTACGGTTGGAGGTCCGCAAATGGTTGCTGTACAATCGAGTACAACAAACCTACGAGTAGAAGAAACAAAGAGGGTCCTGGGAGGGTGGGAGATGGTGGGAGATGGTGGGGCACCGAAAGAGAGTAGGAGACGGAACAAGTAAGGGGATGAAAAGAGAGAAGTGAACGTTTCGAGGGATCTCACAAAACATACGCGGCTGAACTTGACACATCCTCTGCGAGCCTGTTGGATTTTCCAGGAAGGGCGAGAAGGACGAGCGAATCTAGACGCTTACTTAGTGACACGCGCAGCATTTTGCTGTCATACCGTACTATCTCCCTCTCGCTTCGCTCTACTGACATTTTCCCTGATATTCTCCTACAGGGAGCTCAACGCACTCCTCGGCCACCCACACCACCGACACCGCGATTGTATTAAAGACCACGGTTTGTGTTGCGGCTTGACAAAAGCAGACACACGACCGAGTCCATTGTAACTCCATGCGTCCCTCTTTTATGCAACATCCACTATATAATCCACCCCGTACGACCCTTCCCAGCGAATATCCGAACGAAGACACATTGATTAATTCGGACGAATAATTTAAAGTACGATTGACAGATATCCGGAATGCCGCAGACCGATCGATCGTTTATGACCATCCGATTCTCTCTCTTTCGCGCTGTCACTTATCGCGCCGTTGCTTGGTGGATAAATGAATATCGGTTTACTCGGATAATATCGGATCGCAATGCACCGATACATTCGGAAGAGAATCACTCGCGCAGTTCTCTGATAAATGCGATAAATGCAAAGGGTACTGTATCTTTACGCTACCGTACGTTACTTAATATCGTAGCTGTGTACGATGTTCGAACAATTAAACTAGTTCACCAGAAATAAATTCCCGTTATTCTGTAACGTTTTGACAAAGTTTCTTGGAAGATGTCGTCTTTCTCGTTTCTGACTTGTCGTCAAGTTTCAAGATGAACCCTCCCTCTATCCGAGGAGACTTGCTTTCAACCCTTATCAGACGCATCTGACTCTGACACGTAATTCGAATTTACCGCCTACCTGCGGTTTCGGCGAACCTCTTTAAAGTCGCAACCTACCCTATTAGATCTTCCGAAATACCTGTATTATAACTCCGACTACAAATAACAAGCCTTAGCTGACAATCTCTGGAGAATAATAAACGTATACGTTCCATTAATTATCCATAATAAGCGGATCAAAAAATGCATGCTTATCAGTGCCTAGTAAGCGGTATAAAGCGAAAAGTATGAAAAGAATTATTTCCAGAAGAACACGTAAACGAATATTATTTTTTGTGAATATTCCAGGCGAAAGATGTCCCGATTAAGGAGTCAAGCTTTCGTGACTCTTCCACTATACAAGTAGGGTGCAACATAAAATTCAGAATTAACAAGGTCCTTCGAGTGTCCTCGCATTATTAATGTTTTATATAATGTACTCTACCTATCACTAAATATACCACGCAAAAAATATTTCTTTCCATAATATATAAATTTTATTCTCTAATACCGAATTTCCTAATACCGGGAAAAAATTGCTATGAATTTTATCATCAAATTTACACTGAACATTGAATTATCTCACGGGTCGTGAAGTAGTGTTTTTGAATATGGGATGCGAGGATTAATATGACATGTATTTTCATAAAATAGTCTCATTTTTCACGAAGGAGACTTTCCTTCGTAGATAACGTGTCAATTTTTCCTTGAATCAAGCAACTGCATCACTCCGTATATTCCAGCTAACAATTCCCCCGTATAAAACGAGGTGGAGACGCGTACATCGAGGCTAATGGTGTGTCACTAGGTGATTCGTCTCCTTCCAATCATTTCCCGGTGCACTCTTTTCGTATCATTATAAGCTTTCCATTTCAATGATAATTTAGATATATAACTGGCAGGGAAAAAGTCGCGCGAATGTACCACTTATATCACTAATAATACTACAACATTGATCTACGTAAATTTAAATCATTTAATAATATGAATTCTAATAGAATAATTCTATGATCATATTTGATACTCAAAATGCAGACAAATTATTTTTAATAGGACGTGTTGCCTGCAAGTTGAATACAAAAGAGTCGATTCTTTGGTTCCGTATCAAAGAGATAAGGAAATGGATTCGATGAATTTCTTAAAGAAACTGAATGACTCCCTTTGTATTCTTTCGGCGATATAAAAATATCCGTCACTAGACGGTGGAATTGTAAATTATTAGATCGGTAAGCTGAGTGAGAAGTACTCGGCCGATGGACAACTCGATCACTTATTCACCGTGGCTCCCGGGAAACTGGTCGTGAAACATGTTCTGAATTTTTCACGCTGATCGTTGCTCCCTTTTTTTCGGCATCTCCGTGGACCGTTTTAAAAATTCCAACAAAGGACGTAACACCGGCAAACCTCGATTCGTTTTTAAATATTCAAGGAACTATTTCGTTGGCCACGAGTGCCTCTTCGAAGTACAGTGTTATCGCGGCGAAGATGCATGTCGTAACGTTCGTTCTTGTTCTACCAGTATTCTTTCACCAATTTCCTCACACTTTTGGATTTAACATTCTGGGAATTTGCCCGAGCGCGAGTTACAGCCACCAGCAACCTTTTCAAGCATTAATGAAAGCTTTGGCGTCTCAGGGTCACAATGTCACCGTGATATCAACGATTCCTTTAAAGGTACGCCATTATTCTTTAATCTCGTCGCCCAGTCGTTGGTTTATTGAACGTTGCACGATAATTATTTCATTATACTTCGTCCTGGATCCATCTTGTTCTATCCACTTTTATATTACATACTTCAATTTAACCGTACTACGAATATTCGTCATTCGTTCTGGGTATAATTTCATTAGGATAAACTTGGTAATTTATTAGAGCTCGCGAATGGAGCAGATGGGTGAGAATGGATTTTCAAGTAGATTATCGCAACGACTTAATAACTCGATAATATTTTCCGCGACGAAAACTTTCGGGGATATTTCAAATAGACGGTTGACTCTCGGTCTAACTCCCTCGTACATTTGTCTCGAGGCTTGTTTCTCTTCTTCTACCACTTTCTTTCCCCCGGTACATTTTTACTACCACTCTTTTCCTTGTCTTTCTATTACTTCTAGTTTCCTCCAACTCCTCTATTTTGTCCTCTCGCTCTACCTCGTCCCTCTGTCTATAAACTTCGGTTCAAAGTTACGCAAACTTCGTACAGCTTCAATTTACTCCCACTAACGTTTCTCCCTGTGAAATGTCTCTCTTCGCGACCTAATGGCCCTCCTTCTTTCACCGTCGAATTAACGCTTAAATTCTACATGCAAATCGAGAGCAAACGTGGAAACCCCGAAGTGAGGATCGGTATCAACCTTCCCCGAAAATAGTTCACCGATTAATAATATAATGATTCGAGTTAATTTTAATTATTTTAAAACCAACCGGAATGCAAGACTTCCGGGAGACAATTTATTGACTCGAGTCGTTGGAATTATTTCAGAAACCAGTAAAAAACTACGAGGATATCGATCTATCATTTTCTTACAAAAAGAAAGACTGCACAGGCATGAGGTACTTGAAACACAATTTAATTTATAGAAATAAAATATTATTCCACCGAAAGAATTAATATAAATTTTCCATCTATGTAGACATCTAGGAGCCTACACGATCCTGCACAACAATATGAAGGAGGCCAACGAATTATGCGAGGAGCAATTATTCAGCCCCGCCATAGAGACCTTATTATCGTAATACACTTTTTTACTTGAAACTATAAGTTAGCTCATCAAAAAATTCATTTGCCAGACCGATTCGACGTGGAATACGCCACGTTTTATTTTCAACTAATTTTCTTTCGGTACATAAAGCGAGGTACATGTAACGCTTCGAGTAACCCACACTTCCAGTGGAAACGCAAACGAAAAATGACGGTAATTCGCCGGCGTTACGAGTTTCCGTAAAACTAATCTCGCGCGTTGTACACGGTGTCCTTTTTAGGAGGAACAAGAGTTTCGATGCAGTGATTATAGAACAATTGTGGTACCAGTGCTATTACGCCCTCGTGAAGCATTACAACGGACCGGTTCTGATAGGATTCTTAAGCGTTGGAAATTTACCCTACGCAATGGATTCTGTAGGTAAACGAATCTTCAAAAAGTACACAGATAAATTAGGGAAATAATTAATTTGTGTTTAATTAAAACCGAGACATTAATTTTACGAAGTAAGGGAATCTATGCAAAAAAATGAATGTCGTAGAAACGACCGCTATTAACTTCACAATAAGGTCTAGTTAGAGATGTTTCTCAATGACCTTTTTTCACCAATTTGTTCACCTTTTTCGGCCTTGAAAGTCGTTACTAAAAGAAGGAAATTGACGTACATTGCGAGTAAAGTAGAAAGTGCGAGCAATCGGAGACCCAGTCTTCGCGGAAAGGAATAGATTACTTGGTAGTGCTTTAACTTGTACTTGGTCCAACATAAGACGAAGAATAAAAAGGTTGGAGCGTGATACCTGGTCATTCGATTCTCTTAGTTCACAGTAATTGAACCGAGTCCGGGCAATTTTTTTTCGTAAACGTAACAATGGTGAGAAGTGCTTCGCACAATATTTCTGAATGACACAAAACCTTCAAGAAATTCAGGCTGACAATAAAATATAAATTTGAGCGTACTTTAATAATTTTATTGCTTATTGATATAAGACAAATGCTACTCTACGTGGGATTATTGAGAAATTTTTATCCCTGAATTTTTTAGGAAATCCTGATGACCCTATATTTAACCCTGACATGGCGTATCCTTTTACGAACAGAATGACAATGCAGGAAAGTATATGGAATATATTTTATACGTCTTGGACAAGGATCTACTATAGATACTGGCATTTACCGAGGGCCGAACAGATCGCTCGCAAATTGGAACCGGATACTTCGGTTTACGACATCGACCGAAACTTCAGTTTAGTGATATTGGGCAATAATCACGTATTTGGTTATCCCAAACCATTGCTACCAAATGTCATAGAAGTTCACAGTTTGCAAATTAATGAAAAGAAGGAAACTTTGCCCAAGGTATTGTATCGTTCAGAAATTTAATTAAGAAATTAATATCAAAATCCGTCGAGTCTCAATTGCTCGCATATTCCAATCAATTAATTGAAACAAACATATCTTTTAAATAATCTTCTGAATCAATTCTACATAATTTACAAACTGATACAAAAAATATTCGCGTGGGAATTAATTCCGAACGAAATATGGGTCAATGTTAAATGCAATTTCGTGGTTGCATGGGAAATTCTTGCAGTCTCCAAGAAATTGATATACCGATGTCCGATATTAGCCGCGTTAAATTCAGTTAACGATTACAACTATTATTCCACCGAGCATAAACCGTTATTCCATATAGTTTACCCCAGAAAAGGGTAAAAGTCTACTATTCCAGCGTGGAATGATTTCTCCCGGGGAAAATAGCTAGCACTCTCGCAGGTGACTCCAGTCCCATACGATGTCGGGGAGGGCGGGGTAAAAGTTTACCTACGGCTCAGCATCGCGACGTGAAAGTAAAGGTCATTGCTATTTACCGTTGCTCATTCTACGTTTCCCTAGAGTCGGATGGGAAAATATTTTCCGAAGGGTATTTTCTACGGTGAGCCTTCCGCCAATGAACCAAAAAAAAACAAATCCTTATCTACTTGCATCTCCTTGTTACAGATTACGAACTACCGTTTCTTCGCCCATCGAAATTAGTATCGAAATACGTTTCTCCCTTTCATATCATAGCGCGTTATTTATCTTAACGATAAGGTGATGTTTTTTCAAGCAACTTCACCCGACGTATTATCCTTCGAATATAATAGGTTGGAGTTGTCACGCGGGATTAACGCGAAACACGGGAGATACTGAACGTGATCGCGTCCTCCACGTGCAATCTAAATTCGTCGAGCTATAGAGAAACCGTAGCAATTAAGAGAACAATGTCCTCCACTCCACGTGATGTATGTGTGTCATCCTTTCAAGCGATGCTTTACGAGGAGCAACGAAACTTCTTGTAACACGTATACTTGTAATAATATCCCTGCTTTGATTTATAACTTACTACGAGCTCCGGAGTACCGGACATATTTCTGAACCATGTAAAGTGCAGTCGTCAAAGAAACTTTAATTACAAAAATATTGTTGGTCCCAGTCTTATAATCGCGTAAATGATGAAACAAGTAACATTCAAGCGCTGTGCTATGCGGTTGGATAACGCGATCGGGAATTATAGGTCTGATTTTGTTAAAAAAAAATGTCAATCTCATCCTCAGGATATCCAAGAATTCCTAGACAATGCGGAAGACGGGGCTATATATTTCTCCCTGGGCTCGAATCTGCAAACTCACCAGCTACCAACCGGTCCTTTGACTGCATTGTGCAATGCGTTAAGCTCGCTCAAGCAAAGAGTTCTATGGAAACACGCCGGGGACATGGCCATTCATCCGGCCAACATCAAATTTGTGAAGTGGGCACCTCAACAAGCAGTACTTGGTAAGCCTGCCAAAGGCTAAACTGACCCACCCCCTCTGCTTCCATTACAACTTCTTTCGTCCGACGAAATCGACCGCTTTAGGATAGAACTTTTATAGCTTAACTCCCAAAGAACGAATATAATATAAGAGAAGTTCTTTATGCGAGGACTTATATCATCCCCGAAATCGTTAAACAAGAACGATCCTACCGAACCCCCGAGAAGACGAACTATTTCGTAATTAACGGTTCGAATCACGGAGACAAAAAATTTGTTGAAAGATTATCCCACGACATATAAAATGTAATATAAAGAGTACTTTTTATTACGTCTATCAAGGTAGAATAGAATAAAACATAGTAAAAGTTATATTTTATGTAGGTAGTCTAGGAAGGTGTGTCTGACTATAATACTGTTTCTACTTAAAGACCGAGAACAGACTACTCCGTAGGTTCACGTTAACTTTTAATCGGAAGTTAATTACAGAACACAGGGGAATAGTAATTACATGTCATCCAAGGGTTTCCGATTTAAGAAGCTAAACAGTGTATTCTCTCGTTACTGGTTTCGATAAAGTTGGAAATTGTCGAGGGCTGAGAATGCTCGTCAAAGCGATTTCCCTCTCGTGAAAGTGAAACGCGGTTTTAAAAAAAGGTTTGCTTTCCCATCGTTCGTATCAAAGGAACACGCGAAATCAAATGTACAAAGATTGGATAACAAGTCAATATCGGAAGGACGTCTTTGAAGGGGATGAAAAGTATTGTTTCGTGGAAAATCGTTTAAACCATTCGGAACGCTCGTTCCGATGGGGAATTAAAAAACGAAGCATGGTTTCGATCGGGGAAATTGTAATCGGTGACTCGTGTCGACGTAAAGGAAATGATAACAGGCGACACGAAACGGTGAAATTCTCGCGGGAAATTCTGACAAACAAGTCCGCGTGCTCGATGCAAATGCAGGCAGGCGCAAACTTTCGTACACATTGACAGACAGGTTGCGTTTCCCGCCGCAGAAAATGTATTAAAGGTGGGAATACGAAATGCGGGGAACGCGCGATGCAAATAATCAGAAATTCAATTCAATTGCCTATTACTGTCTGCCGTGGCCCGAAACATTACAAACTAACCGAACTACGTGTATCGTGTGTCCCTTCGACCGAATTTTAATACCATGACAACACTCTGATTTACGTGGACGACAAATTGCATTGTGAAAAGACATTGTCAAAGTACAATCTTCAACACCCCCGCAGCTTAATTCCATAATTCAAACACTGACGACGTCGCAAGCACTTCACGCGGTATTGATATTTTTGATAACACCTTATCAATTTCCGTTGTACTTGGTAATATACTAAGTCTTACATAATTCAATTAACGCGCAGTAAGAAAAATCCTTGTCTACATTCAAATTTGATTTCACTCCAGATTAAATTAATCACCGATTCGGTGCTTAAATAATCAAAGTAAATCTATATTTCAACTCGCATTCTATATTTGGAATAAAAATCGGCAACATGTGAATCTTCATAAATGTAAATAGAAAAACGCCGAAAAGTTTATAAGGAAAGAATTTCAATACCAATTCGAATGGCTGGTGGTATGCTATTTCCAAAAAAAGGGATATATAGAGTTCTAGTTTATTTTAGTTTTATGCATGACACTAAAATTGTTTTTACGCAGCACACCCGAAGGTGATGGCGTACGTGATGCAAGGTGGATTGCAGTCATTGCAAGAGGCGGTCCACTATTCTGTGCCCGTAGTTGCAATTCCCTTTTTTGGGGATCAACTTTTTAACGCGCGTAAAATCCTGGATGCTGGAATCGGGCTTACGTTAAACATCGATACCGTTACGGAGGAGCTGATAGCTCGAACTCTCGATGATGTCGTCAACAATAAAACGTACGTATTTTCATTGGACAACATTTGTTAAAAAAGCCGACAGAAGCTTCCTTAAAAATTATGATGATACTATTTTTCGAAGGTATCACGATAACATCAAAAGGATGTCAGCCATCGTGAAAGACGAATTAATAAAACCGATTGATCGAGCTGTGTGGCATATAGAACATGTACTTAAATTTCCAAATTCAAGGCACTTGCGTTATCATAGACGCGATATTTCGTTGGTGGATTATTACGCAACGATAATTATTATCGCTTTCATATTGATTCTGATAATGTACATCGTTTATAAAATTTCTCTCAAATCAATACAAATCGCGCAAAAATATCTTTCTGCGACTCTTCAGGGTTTTATAAATACTATCAAAACCAAAATGGAATAAATATGTAAAGACAATTTTAAATACCAGCGAAAAATGCTATGTAGCAAGTTATATGTCATCGTTGCAGTGAAATTCAAATTAAAAATACAAAAGTGAATTTAATTGCAACGATGTGATAAGTGAAATATTTAGGATAATAATAAATTATAGAAACCAGAATGTCGTTAATATGTTGGATATCCCGCGAAGTTGACACGAAAAGCAAATACAGTGTACATATATAACCGCGTGCTGAGGCAGTTATGATTACACGAATATGGAATAATATTTATCTGTTTGTGAACGAAAGGGAATTAGTGACTCTGCGTAAAGTGTCCATTACGTCCTAGAGATCCGCGGAATAATTCATAGGAACATTAATACAAAAAATTATATATAAACGTGGTATCGTTGCAATCGTTCTACTAGTATCTAAAACCGGGATTATATTTGTCCGGCATTTTAATATGCAATTGGATCTCAATTACTATTTTAGATAATAATAAGATATTTATCTGGATTCATTATATATAGCATCACTAGATTTTCTTGTATGGCGTAACATGACGAAATAATTCAACTAATTTTAAAGCATAGAATAATAAATCGCTCCATATTTTTGTAAGCGATTAAATCACACAAACATATGTAATTAATGTAAAATATAAATTTCGCTATCAGCGATGTATGGAATATTTAAATCCCTCTGAATTATTATAATATCATACGAATAATTATAATATTATTCGTATAGATAAAATAAAAGTCACATTTTGCCAAAAAGCATAACGCTTGGCAGATAAATACATAGCACAGAATATATAACATATAAATATACAACACACAATTATTAAACAATATTCATATAAATAAAGCAAACACCATAAATTGCCAAAAATAAATGTGGCAAATAAATATATAAAACAGAATACATAGCACAGAATATATAACAAATAAATATAGAACACACAATATTTAAACACAATTATTAAACAATATTCATATAAATAAGACAAACACCATAAATTGCCAAAAATAAATGTGGCAAATAAATATATAAAACAGGGTAGGTAAAAAATAAATGTACAACACGCATACACATATATCTCAACAATTTCAAACATGCATTCAATAAAATCATTTTATTAACAACACGCTTTCAATGTATTAAATGCTGAAAAATCTTTCACGTAGAATGTTGTATCAGCGAGAGATAAAACGATGAAGCTCGCATCGTCGGTACATAAAAACGAGACCTTGAAGCGGCAGAGGCTAGCAGTTGTAAACATAGATATTTCCGAAAGTTGGAATGCTTACACTCGGTACACTAACTCGGTGTGTATAATTTTTTCTTTGGAATCATTCCGATTAAGAGTAACGCGAAAATGATACAGCACCAACTATTTTGGTATCGAATGAACTTCCAAAGAATTTATTTCGTGTATTATAGGAATACGATACTCTTAATTTCGAGTATAAAAGGTGAATGAAATGCTATGAATATTGATTCATTTCGTACGTGCTAATCACGATTCATTCTAGAAGACAATTAAATTACGCTTGAGAATAATTACTGGTAAAATATTAATACCGAGATTAATTCACAGTACAATCCGCGCATTCAAGGTCTCTTAGTAAAATGTGCATTTTCAAATAAATAATTGTAAACGAGCGGATATCATACTTCACACAAACGTGGAAGAGTATGATATATGTATAAAAAGAATGACCCAACTTATAAATTGTGGGGTTTTGTATTCTGTTTCTATTAAATATTAATCGCACTAGACATCATTGTAAATGTCTATAAACAATAACGTGTAATAATTATGGAATTCTTGACTCACCAATTAAAGAAGATCTCGAGAAGAAAGTGTCATTGCGACGCCGGCAATGCATCAAAATCGGACGACTTACATACCAGGTCCAAATGCGATAATTGATCTTCATGCTCACGAAAATCATCGAATATCGGAAGCCAGCTTGTCCTACCACATTCCAGAAATACCAAAAATGCAATTAGATTCCGAAAAACACAAAATTATACGAAATTATAAGTGACAGAGCAAGAGCGTCCGAACTACGCGTGGGTCTAGGTGAATGAGACGGCACACAATATGGCGGCCACATGAATGAGACGTCACACAATATGGCCGCCACGAGAAAATCGCGCGGCCGATCGCGTTCGACAATTGCCGTGCAAATTCCACGCAATTATTTCACGAAATTACGAACTGTACAGCACGCTTCGCTCGTGTTATACCATTATTAACAAATACGAAGAATTATTGTCGCGCGACATCGTAAATGATTGTGGCAAACGGCTATCAAAATCTGATATAAAGGCAAGAATGCGGAAGGGTGATTGACAGTGAAGAACAGTGATACAGTAATTGATAGCATGATAGTTCATCATGCGAGGATAATTAACGTCATTACACGCTATTATACGATTATTGTGATAATTAATGCAAAAGCTAATAGCTTAATTACGAAAACCCACGTATACCGGTGTATGACGCTGAGCGGGGGCAAAAGGGCAGCAAGGTAATTTGAAATTTGAAGATATTGAAATTAATACTTAATAATACGTGCTAAATGAAGCATACCTGTGAAACACAAGTCGATAGGAACTTGAAAACCCCTCGGAGTACACGAAACTTTGATTAAATAAATAAAAACTTTGAAAATAATGAAGAGCACGGGAGAAGTACGTCTAACACTTGGAAATCGAGGGAGCAAGATGGCGGATACTACGTGGTCAAGTTCAAGCCTAATTAAAAAATTGTATGACAAGAATAAATTAAATAGTTAAATGTTTCCTACACTATTCAATGTCTTAAAACTATTCAACATTTTTAACGTGTTTTATAACGTATGTTAATTATTATTCGATTTTAATAAGAGTGCGAAAAATGCTACACTCTTTTGACCGTTTTGCCGCAACTACTGGCGGGAAAGGTGGCGCAACAGATTGTAGTTGAGTAGGGTTTTTTCCACTCATTAATGTATATTGCATTGGTTTCTTGAACATTATTATCTTCCGAAATGGGGATAAAAATGCATTAATATAAATTTTGTAATATTAATTTCCCTGGAGTAGTTTAATTTCTAACTTTCCAACGCAGGATAATATAAGAAGATTGTATCACAGACCAGATATAAGTAAGCAAGCCAATATGTAATTCCAGAGTTACCGAGTCCTAGAGCCCGGTACCGATTTTTGTGTCACGGGTGATGTTTCCATCAAACACATAAAATAGCTGTTGTTTCATATTTTTAGTCCTGAAAATATTACTCCACATTTAACAGATATATATGTGTTTCATTATTCTATAGTTATTAGTTATATACACATCATTTTCTTCGCAAAAGTCCACAGAATGTTTTGCAACCAACAAAAACTGTTTAACTTTTACACTGACGTCGTAAATCTTGTTCAAAGTACAAGGAACGTTCTAAACATGATCACGCGGAGCATTAATCGGACTAAGTTCTCCGAAATCGTTTGTCAGTTCTGATTTATATTACTCGTAGCATGGAATCAATTGATATTTATTTGGCATTTTAAATAAAGATGTTTTGCATCTCTAATTGCGCTTTCAAAGTTTAACTATGAAATTTCATTTAATTCACTTAATGGCGGATACTGTCACTGACACGAAACCAGGACAAACACGTTCGTTTAATCGTTTCTTGTCATTATCATGCACATGACAAATTGGCCTCGATTAACGATCTATTGGTACAAACGCCAGTCAATATTCTCTACGTATTTGACTCTCTTTAACCCGTCGGTACATAGTACAGACAAACTTCGGACAATGTCTTATCTCTATGAAAGTAAACGGTGCTAACGCGATGGAACTACTGGAGTCTATAGGATGCATAAAAAATGACAAAATATTTCATCTTGCATACAACATCATATAGCTCACTTAAGAACCGAGAATTGACTTTCATTGTTTTAAGGTTCGTCAAAGTTGCCACATTATTCTGGGAGCAGCGTATTAATAGAAAAATGGAATTATGCCAGTCACTTTTCTCGAAGCGCTTATTCCAAGCCATTTTCCATTCCACGTAAATAACTCTTATCTGTGTTTCACCAATGATAAGATTTTCTTTAGTAACAAGTTGGCCCATTAGCTCAGTTGGTTAGAGCGTCGTGCTAATAACGCGAAGGTCGCGGGTTCGATCCCCTCATGGGCCACACTTTTTTTGCATTTCGTTCCCGTACTTCGAAAGTACTTTCTAAAATTAACTTCCAAAATCCAGGGGTGCTTCTATATCCGTCCGCGACCCACGGGAAACGGCGAGTACTCTAAGGTAGTACAAAGTACGGAAATGATCTTTGTACTTTGATTTCCTTAAGTCGTAGAAGAACCTCGGTACTTTACTCTCTTATCAATCAAACCTTACGTCGGATATGATTTAACGCAAAATTGTATCATCATTGTTGTACCGATAAGATATAGTACAAACACGTGCATACAAATCCCGCATATTAAAAGGTGTTCGGATATCCGAACACTAATGCATTATAAAACAATTATAATAAATGCAGTTCACGCGAAGCATATCAAGTTAGTATTTCTTATCTCACGATATCTTATCAATTTTCCTACAACTCCTAGAAGTGCTCCTGACATAATCGATTTGAACCAAATCGTACTTCTGACTGACTGTACTTTGGAAAGCCCAAATTCCGTCTTCACGGTTGGTCTAAGCGCATGACAAATTACCAGGCAGAAATGCAGTGCTATTGATTTCATCGTAAATGACGAATTCCATGAAAATGTCTTCCCACGCGTGTCCCATGAGCATGCAGAAAAATGTGCCGCAATTGCGCGAACTGCGCCGGTTATGCGATGCATCTGCTGCAGTAAAATATGAACTCGCATGGTGAACGATTACAATTTTCCACGGTAGAACAGGGCTGTACTTTTGATTCCACGTATCCCTCTTCCTGGAAAAAGTGCAGACTCGATGCGCCGGTCTAATTCTTATTATATATATATATATAATATATATAAATGCACACGCGCATTTCACGATGCAGCTAAGGGCTGAGAGACCACCACGCTCCTGGAAACTATCGATTCCCTTGCAAGCTCAGCTTTCCTTGGCTAAAACTGACGTCATCGACGGCAGCTGATAGGCAGAATTCAACTGTGGACTTTCCCCCATTGGTCGGCAAGCCGGTATAAACGGTGCTTTCACGCTAACCCGTTTCAGTTGTGTTATTACCCACTCACTGTACACTTGGTAAGTACTGTTAAAAAATATTCCACAATATTTAGTGATCCTGTTTTTTAGCATGCTGTATTAATTTTCATAACATTAATTGTCCACGAGGTTGCTGGACAAATTTGTTCTTTAATGACTCTGATGAGAATCATTTTATTCAGTGCAAAGTATACTCTTAGAACTACTGAAAACGGTATCATTAATTTCCATGTATCTAGAGTAGTTATGTAGAATATTTTTTATTGTAATAATTGTACTCAAATTTAGAGACAGTGTATACTAATTATTGTTTTGGTGAGTGTTGTTTAGAAATATCGTTGTATTAATGAATTTCGATTTCACCTCTCGTCCTGTCTGAGTAATCGGCAGTAAGAACAAAGGAATCGATGTCGCGTGACATATGAAACCGTGAATTACGTATAAGGAAGACATAAGTGAACTACATTCGAGAATAGTCATTCGAATTATAGATGCTCCACATAGTGTAAAACCAAATTCTAAACGCTACTCGACGTTTATTTTATCAACGACATTCGATTGTATTTCGGGAAATCAGCATTGTAATAATCTCTTGCCGATGATGTTGATAACGTCTCGATTAAATTCAGACAGCGCGACCAACGATAAGGAACCCATAAATATAAACGTGTCCCGAAATAATATTAAACTAGTAATACGCGGGACGTGAAACGGTGTGATTAATTTGTATACAGTCTGGAAAAGATATTTTATTGTTGCAAAAGTCGAAAACTATTTATCTGCAACCCGGTACTGCAGTGCATATGCGCGAACGGTCAAACCGGCTACATTGATTTGTCAAGCCCGATTCCTAGGAAACAGCGACTGTCATACATTGCTGCAATTGTATCGAACGACGGGTATAATGCTGATTAATCATTCAAATAAATACCGGGCATTTAATTTTCAGTTTCGTTGATTATTTAAAGATCCCGCGGAATCTTCGGTTACGAAACGAACGAAGACATTGAACTTGACACTATTTGACCTACGACGACTCGAACGTCCGAGGTGGAGCAACTGAAATAAATTTCATGAACAGTCTTTTCGAAGGAATCATTTTGATCCTGATTATTTCTATCATTTCTATATTCACTGAAAGCATTTGATTTTCAACATTGCAATGCCGCGGAGAATAATCAATAGACTCGCACCTTTCTACCGGCTGTATCCTCGTGCGCAAGGATATCGCAGGAACTCCGCCTTCTCAAGGTCCTCCGCGATTGTAAAAAGACTGAATATTCATGGGGCCAATTTTTTTCTATCCCGCTATTTTAACCCATATGACATTTTGATTTTTCAATCCCATACAGTCACGCCTCGATTTCTATGATTCCTTTACCTTGAACTAATATGAATATTGTTTGAATAAACTTAATAAAAACGGGTCGTGCGAGTGATTTGAATTTCAGTGAAAGAAGTGGCTTAACGTTCTTCGAAATAATTCAAGTCTTCCAACGTAGAATTCGGAGCAAGTATTAATGTTATCTTTTTAATTGGTAGATAAATTCGTAATCTTTAGCAACTTTTCTATGGCACACTTGCTCGCGCGAGCTACGATGAAAGATATCGATTTCGATTCGCGTGCGCTTAAAATACTTAATTGGTACCGGATACCTATCGCGATGTGCATAGATAGAAAAAAGAATGATTTATATATAATATAAAAAGAGACACACACGTAGTTGTATGCCATTGTTGCCGATGTCTCGTAATCGATTGCATTGTTTTGAAGCAGGTTCCATGCTACCAACTCGCGGCACTATACACACGTGACACATACATTCCTAAGTAGCGGGATCAGCAATCTGGTACGGCAAAGAATTGAACTTTAGAATAGAAATCGGCGAGCGAAGGTTAACGCGAGTGGTTCTCAATATTTACCTCTATCGGTTTATGTAACGGATATAAATAATACAAACAAAAACACCAGGGCGGAAATTGAATTTTATAAAAAGCCGTTGTATCAGGAACCGCGTCTATTAATCTATATATAAATACGAAACGAAGCTTTGTCATCTCGAAATCATTTAATACGCGACAGATTAAATCGGTTATTTTTTTCTGCACTTAAAACGAAGACGATCTTGTAGCACGTATATTATTACTGATAACGAATTTGAGCAACAAGCATCGATATCGAATACTCGAAATCGAGTGCCACTAATTCTCAATGACGACAAGTGTCTCGTTGAGTACTCTCTCTAATTCCTAAGAGGGATGCGAAATCGAAACTCGCTACGCCGCGAATAATCGAGCGAATAATCGAGGTATCGCGCGCATTTGGGAGTTCGCGCGTTCTCTTTGGACTTTGCACCGGCCTTTTTATTCATTCACTGGTACCATCCATTTTTCTTGTTTTTCTTTCGAGCGAAAGAAATATATTCGCCCCCACTTGTCATTGACCTACGTGAAAGAATTACGATGCTACAGACATTAACAACATTGATAGTCGTGACTAAACATTTTTGCTTCTACAACCTAAATAGAATTAATAACCGTATAATTATTGAATAACATAACGTGTCTGTTGTCATTTCAATTTCCTTCGTGTCGCTTTCATTATTCAGCAAAATATTATATATGATCGGTATTGTGACTTCTGAATTATCGCATGATTATCATTTCTAGCGACTGCCGAAGATACATATTTTTAGAACAATGAAAGAACGAGTCGTTTTAGTAAGAATTACGCCAAAAAATATTTCGATTAAGTAATTAATCAAATCGACCGAAGCATCGAGTCTCCACGCACTGGGCTGTTCTCCAATTTTTCCTCGCGTTCTATTTTCGCAACTAGAGTAGTTAGCGCATCCCACGTATAAAAGATAAACGTCAGAAAAAGTAGTGTACTAGCGTTGGTCGTGCGGTACGTACCTCTCATTACGTAAATTGACCGTGAGAAAATTATCATTACGCGTTATCCGGCAATGACGAGTATATTAAGCGATACCGATCCGGCCAGACAAAACAGTACGATTAACGCGAATTTATATACGTACATATGTATTCAATTCCATGTACATTCTCGTGCACGTTATGTTCTCAATATCCCGTGATAAACGTCCATTTGTACGTCGATAAGGAATAGTTTACCTGCATACTTGAAACACTAGAGTTTGACAGTGATGGATGTATGGTCGTCGACGACCCACCCCCACCGCCCGTAATTATCGGACGGTCATTGAACTTTGATTATTGCTATTGTACCTTATCACGTATTTTCTGGGAAGCTCATTAAAGAATCATATTTCAGTTAATCGTCTGTATTGTAATATTGGTTTTGTTTCGTTATATAAGATTTATTATTATTGAATACTTTAACGTAGTAGCCAATAAGTCCAAGATACCCAATCAGCTTTTTATATCTCGTTTTTATGATCACTCTGCCAAGTGTATATTACGTAACATATGATTGTTACATTATTCGAATTGAATTATATACATATATATATATATATATATATATATATATATATACCGATGACATAATTTTTTAACGGCGCAAATAACGTTCTGTTTGCAGAAGAATATTATGTATAAAGTACTTCACAATCAGGAAATAAAACACGAGTGTTCGCGGTCGGGGGGACTGCACGCGTATCCTGATCACTTCAGAGAACCTAAAAAAGTTTCCCGTTAAACCAGCGACATTTTAATGAACATCTGAAGGTTCTCGTCCTCTGGCAGGACTCTGTATATAGTGTACATATCGCTTGTCTAAAAGAAAGGATTTCTCTGCGAACGAAGTTGGGCAGACTCGAAGGATCTACGACGGAGTAACGCAGAGATAAAAAAAACAAACAAAAATACTGAAAAAAAGGGAATCCAAAAAACGCACCGTTATACCCACGCATCTGACGCACCGCGCCCTAAGCACGTGTTAAAAAAAATAATCGAAGGAAAAAGAAGAAAATAAAAACAGCCATCATGAAGCAAGGAGCGTCGGAGGATTTTTCTCTTGGAGTGAAACTACTCACTGCAGGCACCGCCGCCTGCATCGCTGATTTAGCTACGTTTCCTTTGGACACGGCCAAAGTTAGAATGCAGGTAAATTCATATTTTTATCGGTGGAAATATAACATGTTCCCTTTTGGATGACACCGGTGACTGGCCGATAAAAATACGATAATGTCTTTTTTCTCTTTTGTAAAAATCAAGATCGCTGGAGAAGGTCAAGCCCTTTTGCTGGCATCAGCGGAAGGCCCAGTTCTCGCAGTAAGAGCCTCCCAGCCAGGACTTCTGCAGACAATGGGAAACATCATCAGAATCGAAGGAGCAAGGTACGTTATTCACGATCCTAAACATAAGTTAAAAGAGACCAAGGGTAGGTAAACCATTGCTAATAATAACGAAAATAATTAATGAACCAAATGTACAAAATCATTGTGTACGAATTCTTTGGGAAATGGGGGATCAAAGTGCTGGGCGTATTTTCTTTGCCTGCTCGTTGATTCGATTTTTAAATTATCCTTGAAACATACCGTGTTACTTAAAGGACCGTTTTTCGAGAATAATTGCTCGATACTTAAATATACCGTTCTCTCTGTTATAGTTCTCCCATAATTTCTCTTTTATTTTAACCCCGCGATTCGCATTTCGATTGAACTTCCTCGTTGATTCCTTTGCTGATTATCGAGTCGATCTATGCTTTCGTCACCGACTCGTTGCATTAACGATCTAATTATAACGATTGTGAGTCACGGGTTCTTTGAAGACACCATTAGCAACGGTTCTCTCGTTACACCGGTTAGAACAATTAGCGCTGGAAAATAAACCGTTAGAATTCAGTGAAATCCACCAGTTTTCGAAAAGATAATCGGGTCTATCGAATTCGAATAAATTCAGTGGCAATTGAATGGTGACGTTGCTAATCGACGAAAATAATTGCAGAAATGGAATCGCGAATTCTAAAAAAATTCCAATGATTATTCGAAACACTTGCTATCCTTTTGATTTCTTTCTTTTTGTAGCTTATGGTTTTCTTTTAATTTGTACATATGGTTTCTCTACTTTACCCCTGAATCGAGTACCATCGATGAACTCCTGGATGTCAACAAATGATTACTCCTTATTTATTAATTGCTTTTAAAAAGTATGTTATAAAATATAGAAAAATGTAATGTAAAGTGTCATCTTAAAATTGTCATCCATGGTACTCTTTCCTGATCTCTCACTATTTAATTTCTCTCTCGCTCGCGAGTTACCCTTCAATTTTTATTTCCATACTCCGCATTATATTATATGAATGCTGTTAGAAAAAATATAGTAATAATTTTTCGAGAACTAAATATTCTAATATTTCAAGCGGTGAAGGGTAGTTCGTGATCACTCGCTGCATCTTCCCCTTCGGAAGCTATAATTTTCTTAAGTTCTCACTTCTTTCTTTTTGTTTTCGCTCAGCGATTAATTTTTGACCTTGCATAACGACAACTTTACTTTTAACGATTACCGAACGATACTATTCCTTGATTCTGCTTCCACCGCGAATACGATATCATAATCGTATCAAGCTCTCTCGGCGCAAGCTCTCTCCCAGCTAACATATTGGCTCTCGAGCCTCTTTTCTCTCACACTCCGTCAATCTTGATCGATTAACAAATTGGCCAATAATCTTACAAAATCAGTGATCTTTTCCACATAAACATATCGAGTACAAAATCTGAATCGCTCGAAAATGATTAACCTACATTGCACGGAGGAAAGAGGGAGAGACAGAGAGAGACAAGAAACGAGTATTTCGAGAAAAGATCTAACAATAAGAAAATGTGTTTTAAACGAAGGGGAGCTAAATGAATTTAGAGAGAGAAATGAATATATAAAAATTATGAAAATAAAGAAAATAAAAAGCCCTGGGATGAGTTTGAGGGTAAATTGTGAGGGTGGTGAGCTTGAGCGAGGGTGGTTACAGGAGCCTGTACGGAGGTCTGTCCGCGGGACTCCAGAGACAGATGTGTTTCGCCAGCATACGGTTGGGCCTCTACGACAGCGTGAAGTCATTCTACGCTGGAATCATCGACGGTACATCCAACAAACTCCTAACTTTATGATAATATATATTGCGACTCTTATCAATATACCGGGTAGACGTGCGCGTGCCAATTCTCCGAGCCGAGTCTCTATTCTCTGTCCACCTGCATTCATCCAAAAAGAATAAGTATAAAGAAAGACATTAACGTTAAAACCTGGCGATGGAATCATTCGTCTATCACGAACGATCTGAGCTTTGCACGAAACCGAACACGAAAGCTCCCGCAACGTCGCAACAGTTTTTCCAGTTTTTCCGCGGATTCGATCCATCGGACTCGCGACGGAGAACGTTCCCACCGTTCTCCTCGCCTCGTCGTTTCCAACATTTCACAGTAAGACATTGGAAGTGTGAAAGTGAGAGAGATAAGTTTTGTGAGCGTGAAGATTCGAACGAGTCTCGTAGTAATTCTTTGTTACCGGAAATTCCACTTTTATCGTTAAGTCCGAGTGAATTCAATTACTGATCAATTTTTTTTTTAACACTGCCGAACTATATACGAACTTAAATTTCATTTAGAGACATTCCTTCTGGAAGTTCCTGTAGAGTGCGAGGAGAATAATCTGATTGAATTAATATCTCTTGAAATTTAATTTAATATCTCCCTTTAAATATTCAAGAAACCGGATCAAAATAGTGTCACTTCATTAGTCCAAGTACCCGGCAGGAATTTCACAGAGATCTAATTACACGATTAGATAATCAATTCCTAATTAAACTGAAATATGCATTCACTAATTCATTACTAATTCTTCATTGCTCCTAGTACAATTATCGATGCACCGAAAGTACATTAAAGTCTCTTAACTTTGTATTAATCGGTTAACAATCGCTGGACAAAAAGCTGCATTAATTGTAATCAAACCGTAATCAGCGATCTAATAAAAGCATAAATGCTCTAAGCGGCATCCATCCAACCCTTTGCATCCCACGTTATTAACGTTTCGTTTTACAAAACTCGACATGGATCTCTGATGCAGACGACCTGGTTTCATCGTGAATTTTTCTCTTGGCAGGTAATAATAGGACTGGTTCGATGAATGTTGGTGTACGAATCGCAGCTGGTATCACGACAGGAGCCATGGCAGTGCTCTTTGCTCAACCAACCGACGTTGTCAAGGTCCGCTTGCAAGCTGGAAGTAATGGACGATCATCGGTGAGATATAGCTCGACCATGCAAGCGTACAAGGATATCGCCGTGAAGGAAGGAACTCGAGGCCTCTGGAAAGGTATCCTTTACGTCCTATGTCCTGTATCCTAAGAATTATCTACTATTTCCCCCTGAGGAGGTAGATACGCGAACTGCAACCGCGCGTACGCATTTATCAAAATTAATTTAATTGGGTACCGTGGGACACCTATTTCCTGTACCCACGGCACTGTATCTAATGTCGTAATTCAAATTCCTACTTCTAGTGTCTGACTTACTTGAACTGCGACCATAACTCATTAAAAACGTAGCTAAAATAACGATATATAAAGTAGTATTAAAATAGCAAAGTTTATAAAACCTTGTTATTAAGTAACAAAGTGATTGCGGCAGAAAATAAAAATAACGTGTACTGATAATAATTGAAGCTTACTTAAAGATATTTTATGCATTATACGGATATTGATTACCTCGGCGTTGATTTTCCGCGTGAATCGCAATGTTGATTAAATCGGGAACATTAATAATGAACTTGAATTATCTTCCCGAAGGAACCATTCCAAACATCTCAAGGAACGCGATCGTGAACGTGGCAGAGATCGTCTGCTACGACATCATCAAGGACGTGATCCTGGCTTCAGGACACATGAGGGACGGTATCCTGTGTCACTTGTCAGCTGCCACTGCAGCAGGACTATGCACTACCTTGGCAGCGAGTCCTGTCGACGTGGTGAAGACTCGTTACATGAACAGCGCGACGGGCGAATACAAGGGTGCCATGGATTGCGCTGTCAGGATGTTCATGAAGGAAGGACCTTTGGCCTTCTACAAAGGATTCGTGCCAAGCTTCTCCCGACTGGTATCCTGGAATATCGTCCTCTGGGTCACATACGAGCAGTTCAAGATCCACGCTAAGAAACTCAGGAGCCAAGAGTGAAATCCTTTAGCCAGGAAGTTCTCATCCCGATCGGTTTCCTGCTCGATCGATTCATAACATATATATGTTTCCGATGGAACCGCAGCTTCGTGATCTGTAATTCTTAATCGTCTAGATTTTAACGGAGGGAGGAAATTGATCGTTTAATATTTTTTGCCATTTTGTAACTCGAAGCTTAGAAGATTTGTCGAGCCGTCGTTCGCAGTAAGTATTTAGTTGATACTTTTCGAAATCGATGCTTCAATCGACGATAAATATTATTAATATATACCATAGTTGATAATGGATAATTAAACCGCATTTGAAAGATTTGGTTTAATATAATTGGTTCTAGCATAGTATGGTTATCAAAACACGTCCGTCTATATTAAAATCTATAATTCATTAAGTAATATATTTAAATTATTTTTTTACTTTACTCATATCGATACGTGATAATCATATGGACTTGATCGTCCTTGCTTACGGATACCTATATATTATATATATAATAGTTGATAGTAACATAAAGTCGATTATAAATATTACATTAAAAAGCGTCAATTTCTTTCTCCTTAGTGTGTCTTCGGATTGAAATATAAACGAACAGTTCTCACTAATCATACGTAATTAGGGCGACTGTAAACGACGGCAATTCATTCTCCCACCAATCGTCGTTTTTTTTTATTCGATAGATACGAACGTACGTACAACTTATTAAAAACATTCGTAAAATAATAATATTGTCCACCATGATAATATCAAGTGATTGTGGTATAAAATCAAGAATAACGTGTATTTATAATTATTTTTAATCGCTACTTATTTCACGTTCCATCGAGGAATTTAATGATCTTCATTTCGATGGAGATTAACCTGCTTAAGAAATTATGTACGTACGATCGTGACGAACAAATTAGTGGTTTCTCGTTAATCGAACCATAATAAGATCTATTACATCGGCTTTAGGGACACGTAGGACAATAGTGAATGTTTACCAAAAAAAAGTTAGACGATGATTGTCGTGTTGCAATGTAAACCACGCCAGACAGACAATAATAAGGTTTCAGATTTCTTTCGGCGTCTTATGCGGGAGGCTATTAGATTAAGTGCTATGTTTCCAAGAAACAGTGTGTTTTTGTTTCTAAACTCCGACATAGAAATTCCTCGAGATGCTGTTAACGCGAGCTACGAATAATTCTTTGCCGAATAATCGCGACGCTTAACCGATTAATTAAGATTATGAATTACGAGGACGTCGAAAACTAATTTATCTCCTTGTCGATTATTAGATGACTTCGATGCGGCCGAATCTTTCACCATCTCGTTTTAGGTCAATTAATGGATTCTATACAGGGCACAATTTTTAACTGGTATTTCGATCGACAACTTATAGTCGGATTTTAAAGCTGCGTTACCCGTCTTATCGATGTACGTTTCACATTAAAGGGTACTTCTTACCTTATTATTCCGACTGTGTCACCTTTATTCACGCTTCGATGAAACTATTCTGCTTCGATATGTTTTACTTCACATCGATACGTCTATAGTTTTATTCCTCGTAAGATCCGTAAACGAAATTATATCCACTATTTTACGTTACTTTTAGTGTCGGATTTTATTTTCGTCCGTAATGATTAAGTTGATTATCGATAGTTTTAATTGTACGATATAAATGATCCAACTCCCTTAGATTATTTTTCGTCGGATTAATTCGATAACTTAAGCCGCAGTTGTAAGAGAAACTTCAATTCACTGATTCCACAGAGAGCACTATTATTATTGTTTGTATTATCGTCAGTTTTTTTTAGACGTTTCGTCTCCTAGTTTTAAGCGTTAAATGTATCACCGTTAATTTTTAGAATCCTCGTTGAAATTCGCATTGTTTCCAAATGACACAGTACCAAAATGTACAAAGAAGATACGAATGAATTGCGTATTCTAGCGTTTAATACAGAAATATCCAATTTATTGTAAAAAATCGACGTTCGTTTAGCCCGTTTAGGTGGTAGGTCGCAGGTCGAGCTATCTTTTAAGCACCACACGATTCAAGGAATTTTTCCACCGATCGACTGAATACTTTCTAATGTACACCTTAATTTACACTTTTCCACGCTTATATAAAAAAAAGTAGTCACACATTTTATTAGTTTCATTCCATTATGAATTTTAATATGCTTGTCTACCTTGATTTGGCGATCTTGGAAAACGATTTGCGCTACGATTTTGGATGAAATAATCGTTTCTATCTCGATGTTCTTAAAAAATATCTCGCATGCACCCTTTTATCCGTGGTGATGCTTCTTTTCAACCCTCCTCCCTTTCCAATTAATCTAAATGTATCCCTGTCGCACTCGTTCAAATATCTATCGCTTGTAAAAAAGCTTGTATTAAAAGTGAGCAATACAATAATAACCCGGATTTGATAAACTTCGTAATAATACTTGGTTATTAATAATTTATATGACACCTCGAAAAAAAACATGTGATATTATGAAAATGTTCTTAAATGTTGGTTAAAAATTCGAGAAAAAATTGGACCTTATCGGTAAGCTTTATTTTCTACAATCACATAATTATATATCACATATATAACGCACGACTGATGAATACAACCGAATTATTATTTTATATCATTTTATATTATTCACTTAAATACTGTTCAATTTGCATTAGAACGTTGCACGAACTTGAATCAATTACCTCGAGTATATTTTGATTACTTTATATTTCTTTGGTCGTTTATTTTGCGATTAATAAAATTAATTGGAGGAATTTAATTAACGAGTATATAATTTCACTGAAACCGATGATCCGAATATTTCGATGGACGAAGTTTTCAAATTCTGGTTCCAAAACGTAGATTACTCGCCGAGTGAATTAAACCCGACACGCTCAAATTTAATATAAGTTTCAATTTCTGAAATAATAAATAACATATTAATTTTCTAAGTGTGTACAAATAAAAAGTTGTATTAATGTACGAATAGGATCGTCGTAGGACTAGCTTGAGATTTGTTACGAGTTTGAAATAAAACTTCTTTGAAGTGTAAGTAGCAACGTTCGTCGTACTACTTCATTCGGAACCAGAATCCGCAGTTCCGTGGTACTCAAAAATATCCCAATTAATAATAATATCCAATTTCTACGTAATTTCCCAGTCTTCCTAAATTTCGAAATCGGACTCGTCGGACTCGCAACTCGAGGATATCTCGTCCTCCATGCATCCTGATTCCTCGGGGACGCCTTCTCCCATGGGAATCCTAAAACGATATCAAAATTATCGAAGTAATATCATAAATTAAAATACATTTTTTAATATTACGACAAACATGTATTAATGTTATTATTCCACAGATTCTTCGCTGCAGCACTTAAAACGAACGTTAATTATAAGTTGAAATCGTTATCACTAATTATTATGCTCCCTCGTAAGTTTTTAGTATCGAAGCCACTTCCTGTACAGTCAGTACACACCCCTTAAGTTATATTAGTAATTTAATAAATAATTCATCCAGGGGAAAGCATTAAAATACTGCGAGGGATTAAATGCATTTAACGTGCACATACGATATCGGAAAATCTTGCCTTCAATTATAACAACTATTTTTTTTTAACTAAGGAATTCCGATGACGTGGTGAACTGCATTTTTATCTTGAATGCACTTCCTTACTTTCTTCGATCTCCGTAAGACACATTTACGTGGGCAACAAGCTTGTTGCGGTGACCTAACGTCGGACAGGTTTCTCATGACTCGTAACGTTTACAATTTTATTTCCGCCGAGATGTAAATTAATTATATCGTAATCCAGGGTTTAACATACTTTTCGACGGTCCAATCCTCGCCACCATCCTTCATCATTGATAACGCCTGACAGAAATCCTGACCGATCGCTTTCAGATGACTCGTATCCAGATGTAATCCCGCTAAGACTCCCTGATCGCAACCACAGAAGCTGCTCTCCATCGTGTAACTCCTGATCGAAGTCGTTGTAAAATGTGATTAAAAAGACGTTTTATTCATTGATTCGCATAACAGGCTCATAGGGGATCCACAAGAATCATTGAAATCTCTACAGTAGATCGAAATGATTCCCACGTCGATTTACCTCGAAACACCCAATTGCCGCCAAATCGCAACCCTCGCGGTAGCTTCTTTATTCCTTTCGACTTTAAACGAACACAGTGGTAAGGCAAAGGCTGGAGATGTTCTCTGCATGAGATGCGGCAGCATCTAAAAGATATTGTTTTATTTCAATAATAATTGACTTCAAGTGAAAAACGTAGATAACGGCCGAGGGTCGGGAAGATGAAAGGGATCATAATGGATCAGTATTGAAAGGATCGAGGTATCGATCTCTGACAGTGCGCGTATGTAATGCGTTCGATCTAAAAATAATACCTAGTCAATCCTCTTTCGTCCCTTACCAAATACTGCACTGGCTGGTCCGGTTTCGCCCTGTCCGCGGCGCTCCAAGAACCTGACCTTGAGCAACCGAAGAGAAACACGTTCTTCCTCCGTGAATGGCCGTGATAGTCAACGAAAACATGGGGAGGCTTCTGCAACACCCTCGTGCAATACTCCATCAGTCCCTTCGTATGATAGATCACTGGATGCAAGGTCTGGTTCGGATTACTCCAACGTCTGTTCAGATCTTCGTTCGTCAGACCGTATCGATTGCTGGAAATACAACGACGTTTATTTGTTAATTTAACGAGACAGAACAAAAAGAAGGATCTATACTTCATTCTCTTGTAGACCATTAATAATCGTGTATCCATACAATGTAAAGTGGCAATCTTATTTTTCCATTTATTCCTACCACGTATGATGTTGTAATGTTTTAAAAAAATGCCACACATTAATTAATTGTAACTAAAATATAGTTAACTTTACAAGTGTACGTCGAAGGTTTAAACCATTGGAATATCACGAGCTAGCTTTAACCGTAGTCGACTGTACGGCATATGGAGTCGCGAGTATCGTTTGCAAGTTGCATCGAGAAGCAAGAAAGATCTCGTCTTCATTTAAGGATTCAGCCACGGTTGGAAGGACGTTTCCGGCGGCCGGAAATCGCCGCGGAGGAAGTCATTCCTCCGCGTCTCGCATAGCTAATACTGGCCTATAGTGGACCCCTGCGAATGACGAGTCCGCCACTTCAATTATACACGTTCTCTTTGCATTCTTTCGAGATGTACATATTGTGCAATGTGACGATGGTCTGATCTTTACTTGGAATACTAAAACATCCCTTGTTTCATGACGGTCAGTTTCCTGAGCCGGTCAAATGCCAAAGTCTTTGATTTCAATTTAAAAAATTTTTTTAGTTTCATAATTTAAAAATAAAAAGATTTTAAATTTGTTTAATTTTAAATCATTCGTGAAATCAATTCTCCACGTAAAACTACTCGAGAGTCATCGATGGAATTGAGAAATCATCGGCTCGAGGTTAACAATCCTTACACGTGTATCCCTGGATGGGAATCGACGATCGGTTGATTCGATCGAGCCATTGAACCAGGTAACAGAAACATTAGCGATTTGACGCCTCGTAATCGTTTCCGGTTACGTCGCGGAGGCACGTGACACGTCGAAGATAGCAAGGTAATCAATTGATATCTACGTCAGTGCAGATGGATGCGAATAATAAGAATAACGCGTACAATACGGTGACGATGCACCTGCGGGGATGATGCACTCACTCTTCCACCTTAGCTGGACGTTCAACGTCTCCGAACGCAGAAAACCAACGAAAAAGGAAGAGTCATCGGAGATAATAGATTTCATCCCGTGACTTGGAATCGCCGAGGAAAAAAGGGGGGAAAAAGAGGAATGATGAAGAGGGAGACAGAGGGAAAGAGAAGGAACGTGATTTGCCAGAGGTAGAAACGCGTATTAAAATGAAATCATCGTGCCACGGGAACCGAGATCTCTTGGTTTCGCGAGTAAAAACTACCTGGGATGCCGAGCACCGCGGGAACCAAACGCGGAACTTCGATTTGTCAGGTGCCAGGATTACCTTCTGCTTCTACCTTAACCGTGCGTGTATTCTTCACAATGGTTTCATAATTAATTAATATCCTTCCACAGAAATATATTGAGTAATACCACGTTTAATTATAGTACGCGTACATAAGAATTATTTCCGAATATAATGCTCGATTTATTTATTTCCAGAGCATCAATAATAAATAGTAATCATTAGCAGTTCCAGTGTCTCACTTCATTTGATCTGTCCTTATATATTCTTTATATTAATATCGTTCATTAATTTAGTTCCCTTTCAAATCATATGTTTTTAGTTTTATAACTTATATACAAATATTATTTAATTACAGCACGATTGTATAACCGCGAATTAAGTGGGAAGTTTAGTCCAAGGATTTCTCCGATTCGTAAGCGTGTTCATTAAATGACAAGTACAAGGCAGACAAAAATGATCGTTGAAATAATAATTCGTCTATTTATAAAGGATGATTGTAAGACGAATTTCAGGGTATTTTATTAAGATGGCGATGTAATGGGCGGCATTGGTTGGTTGGTTGGTGGCTGCGCGAGTGATGTCAATGACTCGGAGGCAAGGAGCCTTGACCGCGAACTTCTCTCACCTCTTAAGAGAGATCCTGTACAAATTACACTTAACCGACCACTCGTCTCGGACTCCGCTCCGCGTGCTTTACAAAGGCACCGACGCCACCTCTGCGTCACGTTACAAAAATCCCCGCGAATTAATCGACCCTCATTAGATTCAGATTTACCGTGATCGATCACGCTCGTTTATTTCCTAACGGTAAACCGCGAAAAACCATGATGCCGACGGATCGGTGTGCTCGCGCGAATCAACCTTGCTGGAATCCCGAAGAATAATATTCCATAATTGAATACACTTATTCGCGCGATATGTAACGCCGCGAAAGATCTGCGTACGGTATGCGCATCTAGCGTGTTTGACGACGACGAAATATCTCTTTGGAAGATGCTAGTGAACTGCATTCAAGATGCACCGGTATGCACCACGCTCATCGATTACATCGAAAGTGGTTCTACGTGTTTCCATGGTTTCACTCTCGACAGTTGTCGATTATGATTATAGAAGGGTTGAATTAGAAGAGGAAAGATATAGGAGAACACGAGTACCTACGAAACCTATGCAGAATTTAATTGCTGTTTTGCGAAAAGTATAGCAGTAGTATGTCTGAAATACGTAGAATACAGTTATGATTAGAAATGACATTAATTAATATCTTCGGTCGAAATATGTATATAATATATAAAAAAGATCACATCTCCAGGCTGACGGTGAATCTTTCGGAGGCTGTTAATCCCGTTACGCATAATTTTTTGGGAGCCAAGTAAACACCGTAAGAAAGACCGCTATGTAGAATATGTAAACGAGCGATTGCATATTCAAACCTGACTTACGTCGATGATAATCGAAAAGATTCGTATCCAGACTTAAAAGTGCCAAACCGTGGTCTTAAAAAATGCACTTTTCTGCATCCAACGTCGAAGTGGATTATGAACATTTGTTGTTCTTGAAGGAAATTGTGAAGTACAGATTGTTGAGTGAAAAAAGTATCCTAATCATTGAAAACACGATACTTCTGAGAAACAACGACAGAAGTGCTGCGGAAGATGGGAGCAAAAGAAAGGTCCAGGGATTTTCTTGCGATCGTAAAGCGAAATAGTCGGCTGCCATGGGAACAGTGATTTCTTGGCTACGTTCTTCCACGTATCACACTTTTCTTCCGTGAACTTTACTATAATAGAAGTCCGCAGTCCGCACGCGGTCCCTCCGCGTCTATCTTTCTTTCATCTGTTCTCGCCTCCCGGCATTTTGTCCGAGGTTATCCCGAGGTTCGATCGTGTAACCGCTCGAAACCCCTTCTTTTCGTCCCTTTCTCTCCTCCCGAAGCCTAGATCTAACATGAAATCTGTTTCTTCTTGCACCATCGAAACGGAACCGTAACTGTATTTCGATCAAACAAACCTGACCTGTGTCTCATGCCTTAACGCGATGAATAATAATACAAAAAAATAACTAAGCCTTCAAACCTCGGACGGAAAGATTCCAAGTGTTTTCTAAGTTGGACTCCACGTGATAAAAGTACTCGTAATATTTCCACCGTTCTTAAAATATCTTGATTATCCTGCGACTCTTTTCTCGCGGATACCTCGACTACCAGTTCGACGGTATCTGAAATATTCTCGTAAATTCAAGTGAAATGAAAGTACCTAGATAAGAGGATAGAAATTTAAGTGAAATATAAGAGAAAAATAAATCGAGCGGGAAGGTATCTTTATAGGATATTACGATAGGAAAGAACGGAAAGATACTGGTGTTGGTTGGTTGCACCGACGACAAGGCTAAGGGCTAAATGCAACATTAGAATATTCGTGACCAGTCCCGATTTGCATTTCACCGTGAATCCAAGGTCCCCCTTTTTTACAAACCGTAGAAGAAAAGGGCAAGGGCATTCATTCACTTCTTCTGCCCCGCCAACCAATCGTTTCTTCCAAGATTTCCCCCTCAAAAACGTGCCCTTGCAATTTGTGTTTCCTTCTTCGTGGCGAACGAGCCGAAGAACAGGAATATCATTTATTAAATATATTGTTCAGTTTTCCATATACAAATGATTGTAGAAATTCAATGAATATTGACCTCTGGAATGTTTGGTTCCAAAGAAGTGTGTTCTTAAAATCACTTAACTAACTGTTCTCCATTTTTTGTTGATCTTTCAAACGTTTGATTCGGCACGGAAGAAGAACCTCGATGGCGACGTTGAGGAGCAAAGAACCAACGGTAATTGGAGGACGGAGAAGGTTAAATTTCAAGGACACGAGCACCAGGAAATCGATTGGCAATTTGAGAGAATCATCGAATTGAATTACAAGTGAACCGTTGCCCGCTACCAAAGTGGTTCGGCGGTTGTCAGTGAGAACAAGTCTCTGCCAACCATAACTCACGATTCAATGTATCTCTGATCGGAAACCCAACCTATGAGCTTTTCCTTTTTTTCGCCAGGACGCAGGAGAGACCCGAATAAATTCCCAGATTTAATTTCAGATTTCGTTGCTTAACGAATGTCCCTACACCCTCTTGGAAATGGATTACACGCCTATCCGAGAGGAGATTTAATTTAGAGCCCGGACCTTTCAAGGTCCACCTCGCAGAATCATGGTTCCTTGGATTCATCCTGTTGAAGGACACGGAATACCAAGAAACTATGCTATAACGACCGAGTGTAATAAAAGGACTCGAACAAAATTGGATTCCGCTAGAAAAACGAATTCATTCGTAACACAAAATTCCTTCCTCCAAAGTCTCCTTCGACCTTCATTTTGAATTCATGGAAACAGAGAAAGGAAACTTATAACTCCACCTATTTAACTGCATATTTTTCAATGTAGTAATAATACAACTAATAAATTATTATGTGGGTCGTTTTTAGGGATCTATGGAGAACTATGTACCCCATTTTCAGGAAGAGTTATTGAAATTAGAAAAATGTTTCTTCTGATCGAATGCGAGGAAGATCACATACCCGATCGGAAAAACATTCTTCCTCTAAAATTCTTCAAAGGTACATAAATCTTGTGGCAAAGTATCTCCCAATTATATTAAAAGGACGAGCGTGGATCGTTTGGAGCGTGCAACCGCAAGATTGGTTCACGGTTTCAGGTTCTAGGTCAGCCCTCTTAAACCCTGGGGCACGTAACAGCGGCAAGTAAAACATCGGCTAGCGCGAGGTGCATTTAATGATCCTACGTAGCAGCAGCTATTATTATCATCCATTTCTGAATATTGAACTTTTCTTCTTCTTTGGCCGTGCACACTGTGCACACTCATATTTTCACCGAGATTCTCGACCACCTATCCTTTTTTCAGGATACTGATGCTTTTAATGAGGATATTTTACATTTTATAAAGTAAAATATCTTTTTAATTTCCCTTATAATTTAATCGACAATTGCGCACGATGCACCTCTTCATCTATTCGATAATGATTTACCCAAATTCCTAGTATTATTCGACCCTCTCGAGCGGTCTCGTCTCCTCCTCATCTTTCGTACTTTATTCTTTGACTTTCTTGATATCCACAGGACTGTATAATCGCATTAAATCCCGCGGGAAACGAACTGTCTAAATATATATCCACGAGACAGCGTGTACATAACAAGGCGTGGGTACGTAATCGATGAATCGTGCTCCAAAGAAACCATCGGTAGTGCGGTGTTCTCAACCGTCCTCTGCTTCGAGGACATTGAATATTATTATAATATTATTTAATTAGACCCTTTACGCCTTTTGGAAATACCTTTTGGAAATACGGAATTTTTTAATCAGACTTAAAGTCGGCATAAAAAATAATCATCGTGTTATGCTGCTTTGAAAGGTTCAGGTATTGGAATACCATGGTCTCGGTATCGTTGGGAACTTTTATAAATATTGAAATTCCAATGAGTAGAGTGATATCGTTAAAATGGAAGGAACTAAAAGTATCGTTAAATTCAGACACGTGAGAATCCCTGTTCTAGAAGTTCTCCAAAAGGACGAAGAGGACTACGAAGTGTCCTGGTACTAACTGAATTATGGCTCCGAAGAGTGAACCAGTAAAAAAGTGTGCAAGGTCGTTCAGCCCTTTCGTATTACGAAGTCGCTCGACCACTTTTGCACACTCATAATTGGATTCTCTAGGAAAAGAAGAGATTCCTGGATATTCCACAAATAGTTCCACCTCGATAATCCGGCGTAATGGACCAATTAGAGATATCGGTTATCGTTGAAGTATCCAAAGGTTTAGGAGTAATATATATGCGACGATCGAGGTGGATCAAGGTGGACATCGATATAAAGATAAAAGATAAGTCGAACTTGAGGATCACTGTCCTAGAAGTATCAAAATAGAAGAGTGTTTAGCGTCGAAGCCTTCGGGGCAGTATGGTTCTCTGATGGTCTCGAACGTCGAGGCTGTTCGCGGACTAAAACCAAAGAGTTCCATCTCCCTCGGAGAAGAAACGAGAAGGGAAAAGAAGGGAAAAGATCCGAGGAACAGAGTGGCGAATACCAGGTGAAGAAAAGAGGAACAGAGTGAAGGGGTGAAGGAGTAAGGAGAGAGAAAGAAGAGGTCCTTACATAGCGATCGCCTGGCAGGGCCTGAAATAGACCTCGCCAAGAATCCCCCTGTAGCATCCAACTTCTCCTCTCTTACTTCGCCTCCTTCGCCAGTGCTTCATCCTCATCCTCATCTTCTTCTTCTTCTTCTTCTTCTTCTTCGTTGAGCAGCGAGCGTTGCCTACCTCGAACCCTTTTTCTTTACTTTTGTTACGGCAAAAAAGGACGCAGTCCCTTGGCTCGACTTGTGAGAAGTTGTTCCTAGCGTCTCTCCTTCGTGCCAGGAGGACAACGAAGAAGAAGAGGGAGGACGATATTGAAGAAGGAGAAGAAGGAGCTAGAGGTGGCAGAGAATCGCTTGTTTATCCAAGATCGAGCTTCTGCTTTGCTCTCAACCCACCGATATATGGACACGAAGAGACCCCCGTAGGCATTGCCGGACCTAAGTGCACTCGAGTGCACTTCCAAGTGCATTCCCACGGGAATACTAACGCTGAGAACCCGACCTGCTAAACTGACCTGCACCAACGTCTACCAGTAAAACGTGACCCACGCAACCACTCTACAAGGTACTAGATTCAAAACACAGTACTCTTTGGCATTGGTACCTACAACGAGTTCGTATTACAAGACTCCGGTAGAGAAGGAAGCAGTGCAGCACGTGTTAACCGAGGATTTTTCAACGTCCTTCCAGTAAATTTGTAGTTAAAGTATACGGACACAGGTGGTCCAGGATAAATTGAACAAAGGAATACTATTTACGCTATTACCATAAAATATCGTCAAATATATTTCCTTTCGCGGAGTTACGTGAGATTCGAAGATATCGTAGAGGAGAGATATAGAATTTCTGCTGAAACGTTTACGCGTCGCATAACTGATGGATTATAAAACAAGCCTTGTTTCCTTACTATAGTTGCCTGATACTGGTAAACGTTTACGATCACGGTGATGCGCATCACCCGTAATTAACATAGTTCCTATATTTTCGAATCTCGACTACCATGCTGCTCGTTCCACGATACCTCCAAGAGATATCGGTACGATTCATCTGGTTTCATAAATCGTCGTTACAGGGTAAACTGGCACGATGCGACCATCATTAAGATCGTGGTCTTGACGGCTCGGTGAAGAAGACTCGAGGGAAGCGGAGTATCCAAAGAGTTTCCTTGGTGCGGTAGGTCTCGGATGTCACGCGAGCTCCTTTTTGTCCAACTAGTTGCACACCACGTAACAGAAATAACACGTCACGTATAATCATTGATCCAATTGGGAGAACACCAACAGGACAGAGGAAGAAGAGACGGAGGATCTATCCCTTTTGTTAAAGTATCCGGTACCGGTTCCATATCGTAACCAAAGTAAACGGGGAGGAAGACGGACGTTGTCTTAACAGAAGAAAACGTGCGAGCACGCTATATATTCCAGAAGCAGGTGATCTCTCGAGCGAAAAGACCAACGATCAGAAATGAAGCCTACCTTGAGATCAAGAGGGTTTTTGCGAGCGTATACCGTCGATGGGATACCCAGGTGGACCCACAACGAAGACGCTCCCGATGGAATTCCTCTGGAAGCTTTACATTAACTCTATTAAGGGACTAATGCGACCAAGTTACATTAAGATGAAAACCGTCCTTAAGGATTCGACGATTTCGAGTATCTTCGTAATATCGTAATGGCCGGTCACCAACGATTGGGATAATTAGGCAGGGACTTGAAAGCATTCGACGTTCAACTGGAATCTCGTCGAATGTAAGGTATGTATTAAATATGGGAAAAATCCTCTCTTGGATATGTTTAAATGACTCGAGAATGATTATACGGTTTTCAGAGTACGAAGAACTGTCTCTCTCTCTCTCTCTCTCTCCTTCCCTCTGCTTCTCTTTCTCTTGGTCTACCTCGTTCTCTTCACGTTTAATGACTGAGTCAATGCCAGAGAAAAAACTAAGCACGAAAAGAAGAGCAGGGGAATAAGAATAGACGGCGCCAAAGGCTTAACAAGGGAACCGGTTCAAGCGCGGTGCACTTGGGAATATCGATTTCCAGAGAGATTCTGGAGCTTCGATCTCTCCTGATCGATATACCCGCGCGATTGTCGTACTTTTCTTAAATTCCAGTATTCCTATATCTTGCAAGTTTAAAGTAATTACGAACGTTTGGCACACGCGTTGAATACTTTAATATCAAAATGTGCCATGTTTCGTCTGATTCAAGTGACGGAGAGAGAAATTTATCCTGTTGTTTAGTACCTTTACATATTATACATATCACTCGCTCATTTCTTCGAGATGATGACTGGCTATTTCCGATACCGATTTTCCTATACGATTTCAATAGCTGTGTTTAGCGTTATCAGAAAATAAAGATAGACTTTAAGGGACAAGATGCTCCCTTCCAAAGGCGAGTCATCCTCAGAAATGAAGTCTACCTTGAAGCGAGAGTCTTTTTCTGGTCGATCGTCGATACAATTCCATTGAGGACGATGAAGACCGTGAAGAGATGGCAGAGCGAAATTCCATCGGGCAGTATCGTTCGGAATAAAACAAACCGAGGAAGAGCGCGTTATATTAATTAACCAGCGACTATGATATTTGACAAGTAAACTCCAAATAGCTCGCAACATATAGTTCGGTGATAAACGATCCTCCCGATGTCTCATCGATGGCTTTACGCTCCGTTCTCCATCGACGAAAAGGTAAAAGATTCGCTCGACCGTGAAATTCGCGGTAATAAAATTTCACTCGATGCAGAATTATATCCCTAATGATCTTTAAATAAATACCGCGCCTGTTACCATCGAAGAGGTGCAAATCATTCTTATATAAATCGTTATTTATCGCACGGGTATCCACCAGAATTTCCGCAATTATAACACTTCCTTCGATGTTCGCCGACGTACCAACCAAGGTCTTCGAGGTTAACGAAGTCAACGCGAGCTACATTTCTACGGCGAAGTACAAATGTTATGCATATAAATTTGAATTTATCGTCCGTGTACCACGGTGGCGAAGCAATTACAATTCCCTCGATGTGCGCCAAAGAGTCCGCGGTCTCGAAGCTTGACGAAGTAGTGTCAACGTACGAGCATCCTCCGGAGTCTTACGAAGCGGAGGTCTATTGTCCGGTGTTTTTTGGTGACCTTGTCACCCGTGATTTTTTTGCGCGAAGGTAAAGTCGATTACATTTGGGATTGGTGCTGGTCTCCCTTGTGATGGGATACAGCGGGCATCTTTGTCCAACTAGGTTCGACATCGAGCAGTGGTCTAGGTTGGCCAGTGAATCATCTTCAACGACCCCCTCCTCTGGGATCCGGGCAGAAGACTCTTAAGGGGGCTCACGGCGCAGCGCGAGGCCAGTCCGAGAACGCGACCCTAACACTAACATCCGCTCTATTCCGAGACTCGGAAACGGAAACGGAAACCTACGTCAACGGCTGCTTTTGCGATTTATCGACACGCCGGTCAGTATGAAGATCGTCCTGCTGCTCCTCGCCGTCGCGGCCTTCGCCACAGGTTAGTTACTAATTAATAGACTTTCTCAGCTTTACATCAATCCTTTTTCAATCAGACAGTTTACACCGAAAGTCATTTATTTACCCCAATTCAAACCGCGTTTATTGGGAGCTTTATACTAAGTCATGACAGGTGTTTCATTTTGGAGTAATATGATTTTTCACGATGATCTCCGGCATTTAAAAATATTTATTAGTATTGTTGGGAGATGATCTTCGTTCGAGTTAAATATTGCATGAAGACCCTGATTTTTATATCACTGTCTTTATAGTTAATATGTTTCATTACGTGATCAAAAAAATATATTTTTGTTCTCGATTATGTTAAACTGCTTCAAAGACTCGTGGCATTCGTTGCACAAAGTTCCCGGTGCCACCTGTTGAATGTGCCCTTTTTTGGGATCTAAGGAGCAGGTTCGAGTTACCCCTTAATATATTTCTGGAATTCGTACCCTGTGGGTTTTCCCTCGCTTCTCTTTGACATTCTTTGTTCGACGGTATCCATTGTTCGTACTTTTATTTCTTCGACTGTGCTACGCATCCGGTGCATTCAAAGTCTAAGGAGGAAACGAGGGATCGGCGATCACGCACGCGACTCGAAGGTCGTTTTTCCGGTACTCTTGATTCCTGCGTTGAAATGTACCTTCAATCTCCTAATACAGATCCGATAGATCTTTTAGAGTTAATTTTTAATTGATCCTTAAATGGATTGAATTTGAATCGGTGCATACTTGGATCAATTTGTTCTGGTAGAGCTACATCTATTTTATTTTAATTTCGATTCGATTGATTTTGAGGTTGATCGTAATTAATAAAAATAAACGACCGCGCAGAATTTCGTGAATGAAATTGCAGTTAAAATGTCTAGCACGCGTCTTCTTTTGCGAGAGCACTGGCGGCAGACGTCTCAAGGTCCTCAGGTCGTTTACCACCACCTGCGCCGCCGGCTCCACGATCCGGAACATTTTTACGCCAAACTCACCCTACGAATCCTCCAACCGACTTCGATTTACCACGCTCGTTTCCCCCAAAATAACCGCCTATTTTTGTATTCTATCGCATTCATTCGATGCCACTAAAAACTCTTCTTTCGTTCCTCTATTGAAATTTCTCCAAAATTATGCCCAAGTATTTCAGAGGAGCGTGTGAATTTATATTCGTTCTATATTCGTATTGTCGATGAGTTCACAAACACCCATTTAAAACGAGCTCATTTAATGGACGGCTCAACAAAGAAGTCTCGATCCACCTGCGAGTAATTTTCCCGACTAAACACAGCCACGCACGAATGGTATTTACTTTTTACCTGAAAACTCATCGTTCTTCTCGGACAGCAAAAACTGGGACGGTACATTTGTTGGGCTACAAGTTCGACCACTGAAATTAGTTGCGAAGACTCATCGTCTGAAGGCTATTCGGGGGTCTAAACGAGTCATAATTCTTAAGTACAGTTAACCAAATAGCCGTAGAAGTTCAATGAACTCGCGGAGTGTATCGTGCGAACACGGCTCTTCTCGTAAAGCATCGAGTCATTCTGCACTCGAACGAAACAGGCAGAAAAACTCGAACTATTTTAATTCGATCATCCGGAGTCGGACGCGAATGTTTTAAAGTCATAATTCCTGTAAATTCACTAATTTAATCGTCACCGCAAATATCTATTTTACAAATACTGCCCTTTGTCGAATTAATCGAATAATTCTTCAATTATTACATCAAAGTATCAAATAGAATTTGATCGGCTACAAATCATAGCAGTGATTTTTAATATTAGAAAGTAAGATGTAACTCGTGCAGACAGCAAAGTTGCACTCGAATATTCAACATCGTTCGCAGACATAACGGTCCCATTGGTGGTGCTAAAATGGGACACCAAGTAGATTAAAATTCACGGGATGATTTTTCCCGCGTCTAGGGCTGCCATTTGTGGCACGGTCGGAAGTCAACGAGGAAAACGTGCCTGGATGAGATAATATGAGTGCGCGAAAGAATCATCCATTGCTCCCGTGAATCTCCGTTCGATGAATTATTCTACATCCAATGGCAAGAGAAACATATGCCGATAATGTATCGAATAATTCAGGAGACGATAGTTCGTTGCGTATTTTCCACCGGCGTCGGAATATATTAAATATGACGGTCACTGAACGTGTCAGCGGGAACAACTTGATTCGTTCGTACATTGAAAACATCGCACGCGTCGGATCAGCTCGGTCCAATTTACCAATTACTCGAATATGAACTTATTAGAGATGTAACGCGACTGTTTACCGGTATCAGATGGTAGTTTTCGATTCGGCCGATGTTAGAGCTATTTGAATAAAATTGATACGCTTCGTAAAATCATTCTGATGATTAATTATCTTGGTACATAATTGCAGCTCAAAGGATCACGACGATCCAGCTGGATGGCGTACAGTACTTCGTTTCGAGAATGAATCCTTACAGTCCCGAATTGAATTACTTCTTGGCTTATCAATACTGTCGTTCTTTGGGTCTGCAATTGGCATCGTTCGAAACGAAAGAGAAGGCTGACACGATGACTCAGTACTTGAAGAACGCCGGTTACATCAAGTACGACTTCTGGACGTCGGGTAACAAATTAGGTACCGACATGTTCCTGTGGATGAGTACGGGACTGCCATTCAACGCTACCTTCGACTACATGCTGAGGCGACCTGGTAACAGACCAGCCGATGTTCCACCTGGCACTGAACCTCAAAGAGTGGCACGTGAAAGGTAAAGAAATTCTATATCGCCGGCACACGATATTATATTCGATCATCGACACCACGGTAATATTTAACTACGAGTACAGATAGGAAGTAGTAAATTCAATTTTCCGTGACACCGCTCAGGAACATTTGCTATTACGAACCCTTCCGTAGATCCAGCTCTATACCCGGAAACACGTGCCACGACTGACGAAGAGTCTCGAGAAGAGTTAATTAAAATTCTAATACGAAACTTTTGAATTCTAGTGGCGACAGTGGCAGTGCCGACGGATGCGTCGCAATGGCAGCGCCCACATTGGCTTGGGAGGCGCAGGATTGCACCCTTGTCAAGGACTTCATTTGCGAGCAAACAAGATGCTACTACTACAACTATGGCAGCATTCCGGTCTCCGCGACTCAGGGGTAAGAGGTGAGATAATACTTGTCACAACAAAAATACACGAAACTGCCGAGAGCAAGAGAGAAAGATAGAATGCCGATGGGATACCGACATCTTACGAGATGAATCTCGATGGTACTGGAACGATAACGATATAGAAAAGTTCCAAGATCGTTCCACCGATAAGACATGCAAATCAGGCCATGATAATCGTCAGTGTAATTGCTCCGAGAAAGATACCTCGCGGATGTAAGCGAGATCTAAGTGCCTGGAATTTAGAGCCTCGTAAAACAAGGACATTCGTTCCGTATGCAAATCAAACTCGTACTTGCACTCTCGATGATGCGAGCGTTTAAGTGCGTGGTTTTATTAGCCGGATTAATAATTATTTTGCTTGAGAAAAATGTCGGAATCGGTATAACGATCGCCGAGCGATAGGAAATTCAGATGACGATGGTGGAATATTTTGTCCTTAAAATATAATAGAATAACGAGTAGATTATAGCGCTTTCCTCGTAGTTTGCGGTATATGGATGGTACCTGGGAACTCTGACGATATTTTATTGAAGATGAATTATTATTCAGGATACTCGATAATATGAAATATGAAATATGAAGGAATAGAATGTATACTGTTACAAACAAACGCCTCTACAGCTTATTCTTAATAACGCAATCATTCTCTCGCTTCTCGCTGGAAATAACACACACGAACACGACAAATACACATGACTTATGTGGAATCATTTGATAGCAAGAATTTACGTATCTGACGAGAATCTGATACTTAATTTATTATTTCTTTCCACTGGATTATCGAATGGTTCCAACCACTTCTATACTATTATCTGCTTCTAATATAATAGCTAACATTACTAATAGATCTTCTTATAAGGTTACAGTCTCATTTTCATAATTAATACGGTTGGAGAAATATTACCGCGGGTCTATGCTTCAGAACTTCACTCCTCGATTGCTTCGATCGTAACAAGATAATAATTCTATACTCGATTGATAGATGATAGGATCTGTGTTTCTAAAATGCCGGTCAATTAAATCGATTCAATTTGATTAAGATAGGACGAAACCTTCCACGACTTTGCAGAAACCGCAGACCTTATTTAACGACCACCTCGGCGCCAGCCAACGACGACCAGGTCGACGACCACGAGGAAACCAACGCGAGCAGCGACGATGAGAATCAGGACATCGGTAGTCCCGATGAGAAAACAACAACATCGGAGGAAGAAGAAATTCCCGTCGCCGAGAAATTACCTGAAGACCCGGTCGTCAGCAGGCTGATCACCACGGCCGCTCCCGTATCTGACAATCAGCAGCAATCGGCAACACCTGCGACATTATCATCGAACGAGACCGAGCAACACGAGGAGCAACCAGTCGACTCCGAATTAAATAACACCAGACCTGATCACATTCCTGACATCGCAAGCCTCTTCACCGATACTCCGGCCGCGTCTCAAGCTAGGAAAGACACCATATTCGAAGGTCTAGAAACCCGCGAAGTTCATCGTTCCTCCTCGAGATCAGCGTTATCGGACATGAGAGTGGAACATCGCGAATCACCGGACTACGCCGAGGTGCCGGCTGAAACCGAATCACCCAACAACGGTTTGGAAGATGCTCACACGGTTGGCCCGTACGATAGCGTACAGGATTACGTGAATGATCAACCGGAAGAACAGAATTCAGCGATGATGAAGAATCAGGACGACGATAGCAGCACGATTCTGCCAGAAGCGGAACCGGCCTACAGGTACAACATTAAAGTGCGCTCAAACGGCAAAGTATTAGACCCTCCGTCCAAGTAACGCTTTACTCTCTAGGCATCGTCGCGTTATTCGTGGATAAATCGATGAAAGGGATGGGAGATATTCTTCGAGGAATTAGATTATATATTATGTACGTTATGTGTATATCGTGACATCGAAAACGATTGGGACCGCTGCCGCGCAATGCGCGGACCAATCGTGGTATCATCGTTCATCAATCATTCTTGATTTAAGGCATTCCGGATTAAACTCGACGGATTTCCAATCGCGCGAGTCATCGTCGGTTTTCTTGGTTGTTGAAAAGAACGCGATTTCGATGGACGTGGTATTAGAAATTTGATTTGCAAACAATGCTCTGTCTTATCATAGATTGGCATGGATTTAATGTGAAACCATCGGCGATGAAGCTTCACGAAGTCTATCGGATTTTAAGATCGATTGATATTCCACGATGGAATTTTATTATCCGTTTTATCGAAATTGCTTAATGAACGAACTTTTCTTCAACCGACAATTTCCGACATTATCCTCGAAAGGGCATTTTACTCAATCATTTCAATTCGATTCCTTCGTCGTATCAGCCGTGGCTCTGGCGGACATTGCACTTTTCTCGTTATCAGTAACACGCTTCTTCCGGTTTCACTATGGGATCGAGTATTATTAATTTTTTGTTCACCCGTCGCGTCATAGATAACAGTGCCAGTCGCGAGGACTCGGTATCCTGGGATCTCAGTCATTAATACGAAAAAGAGAAGAAACGCAAATAAAAAATGATTTATTAATATAGCAACGACTAACTGATAAGCCATCGGTGAAGGGTTGGGAATCCGCCAGTGCCACGAATATTCCATACGTAATGAAATAATCGTTTTAGTTAATGTATTCGTACGTCTGCAAGACGAAACGTTTCCTTTATCGGTGTAATATTTAATTCTACCACTTCGTTCGCGTTTTCATGACATTTATTCCTCGCGATTAAATCACATTTCAAGCGTGAACGGAGCCGTAGAATTGTTCACGAGATACTAAAAATATGTTCTTTAATAAAAAGAAAGACAATCCGAACATGAATCGCAACGTTTCAGTCATCCAGACGTATGGGAATCGGTAGTTCCACATCATGAAGTAATTCTATAGCTGCTACGTTAAGTTCACCTTTCGCAATGACTTCAACTATCACTCCGTTAAATTTGCGCGAATTTGCGACTTTGTGTAATTGAACATTAATAAAGGTACGACTATACTTTGTACCGGTTGTGTCTTTCCCTTACATGCCTGATATCGTATTATCAAATTTAATAAAGTCCCGACTATTTTGATCATATTATACTCAACAAATCGCCGATATCTTTCGAGATTAAATATGAAAATAATAATTAAAGACTTACCAACCGTTGACCACACCTTCGATATTCAACATGGGCACAATTTTGAACACATAATCGTCACGGAGACAGGACGCGTAGGTGGTGTTACTTAAAAGTGCTTCCAGGGTGCCGTGCATCACCCAGGAAGCATTGCTCTCACCAGGATGCACCCTGGATGTCAGGAAGAGCACCTTACGTTTCTAAGAATGTAAATAGAGATTACGTACATTTTTGTAGTTGAGAAAATCACGATAAAAATTCAGGATAACAATAAGAACTTACGTGAATAGGATTGCTCTTAGAATCCGCGGAAGTAATAGTTAGAACGGGATTCTCGTTTCCATTTAATGTTTCGCAGAGTGTCTCGGCACGGAAGTAGATGTTCGTGGGAAGCTTCCGCCTCCATTTCCAGATGTTGGTCATCAGCTGAGTATACGTGTACGGAAAATGATACGCCAAGTAACAAACGTCGTAAGAATGTGGAAAAGTGACCGTGAAGGAAGTGGTTAGATAATTTTTCCCTTTTGTTGGCCTTTGATAACAATTCCGATAATAACAGATATCGGCACCGGTTCTAACCCATCCTGATCTACCTTGCTGCGCTTCGATCACACTGAAGAGGATGGGTTTCATTCCGAAATTGAATTGCGAGTTTGCTTTCTCGCAATTGATAATATTGAAGGTGTACGACAAATTCGCTTCCATATTTGACACTTCAAAGTAGAACCATTGGTGTCTCGATCCACTGTTCACATCCGGTGTCAGGATCAAGTCGTATTCTCTCAAGCCTATCTGCAAGCAAGCAGATTAGAGAGAAAGGATACGAATTATTTGGTCAATTAAATATTCCTTCCGTTTTAATATTTTAAATTGAATGATTAAAAGTAGTAATTTCAAATGTTCATTAATATTGGAAATAATTATAGTAATATCGTGGTGCACGAAGCCGTACCTGAATAGCCTTCCTCAGATTTCCACTCTCAAACCGGGACTCGAATTGCAACTGTTTCGTGTCAACGGTACGTTTCCCTGTCCTGCTATCATCCCAATTTGATAACAGTCTTTCCGAGGTATTTTGTAGACCCTCCAGTAAAGCACAGCCAGTCACGGCACTAGTCACGGCATCCAGATCGTAAACCACCTCCTGCATCAAACTACCGGCATGAAGACCCCTTTCCACGCACGTGAGTAATTTCGAACGACAAACTTTTCTGTCTTTACTATTCAATGGTTCCGCTCTTCCCAAACCATCACCGCCAATCAAATCGGGGTAAGCGACCTTCACGAAACCGATAACACTTTTAACTCTGCCAGCGATAACACAATACGCCTGTTGATCCGTCAAGTTGAGAGACACGTCGTCGAATAATTTTATTCTACTCCCGCGAATTCCCGTTTTCGTTGATCCGTCCACTTTTGGAGGATCTTTCGTAAACGTCTTCATTTTTCCTATTTTCGTGGATCGCGTTGTGGACTTTTCATCGTCGATCGCAACGACTAGATCGGTCAGCTTGTCGATCGACGGTCTGGACAGATTTAATTGGGTCTGGACGTTTCCTAGTTCCTTGAAGAAGATATGATATCTGTGAAATAGAATAATGAAATAATATTTTTGTTAGACAGTGTGATTTTGCAGGGTTTATTATTTGTTTATATAATATTACTCTGACATACCCAACTAGGTCCTCCTCGGATCTCTGTGATGTAAATACACCGGCGAAGAATTTGTTCTCGTCCACCTCGTCGCTCGTTTTATCGTTCGTCCTTGAATTCTGACTTTCTTCTTCGTCCCCGGAATCAAGGTCACTGTATAATTTTCCAAGCGAGGCCACGCTGTTCGCCTGAAAAGAAAGAAGTCACGCGCCTGGTAGGTTCGTCAAAAAAAAGTAACGACTATACAAGATAAGGGTTTGAAATCTTTATGAAAAATGATTCGCGATATCACGAACCTGACTGTCGATGTCGCTACCGCTTTCCGCGCTGTTTGGTCTCCCGCTTGTTTCTGGCAGAGAAAATCTAATAGCGAAAGCGTTTAGTTTCATCAATATATAATTAATAATAATCAGTAAAAATTGATGAACCTTCAATGACAAAATGAAATAATATTCACACGAGTCATCAACGGCTTCCTATTTGACACTAGAACTACTAAAACTGCTAAAATTATGAGTCCGTGGAATATAATAAAAATGTTCGGATTTATGAGGTTCCATTTTCTCCGATTTTCTGCAATTCGCGTTGCGTGATGGATATAATTAAATTGATAAAACATAGCTGAATATATTGTCCGTAGTTCTAGAGTTAAACCGATGACATTTTTTGGAGCTGGATGAACTTCGTTAAGAAGTAGAGCGGACGAGCGTTTCATTAATGAACCTTGAAAGTTTCATTCACCTTGCCGGCGACATTTCGGGTACCGGTAACTCCTTCTTTTCGAGGCACTGATTGATTATACCGCATATACGTGACAGCAAACAATCGTAGGCTTTATCTTCGGGGCAATTACTGCAGAACCTGTACAGTAGCTGTAGACCATTGTTTGATTTAATGGCCTTCCTACCAGCTTCTAAAATAATAGAAACGAAAGAATACCGTCATTTATAAAACACGAGCCGCAAGAAAGCGATGAATTTATATCACGAATTATAATTAGATATATAATGAAATATTACCGTGATTAATAATCGAACATAATAGACTCACTTATAACGCAAAGATGCTGAAGTGTATTAAGCGCATAATTACAGATCTTCAATCTCATTTGACCGTCGAATCTTTCCCATCTCTCGAAGATTCGCATCAGCAGATGAACCATTCCGACTTTGACGAATTTTATGCAACAAAGTCCTTGAATGAAATAGCGTAGGTAATAGTTATATTATGGTATAGAGATATTCGACTTTAAGTATAAATATTTTGTTATGAAAATGTTCGTACTGCTGGTTGTAAAATATTTGAAGCACTCCAACAATGTCCTCAACTTTAAATGAGGAGTGTAACCGACGCAGAGGAATGTTTTTTCCAAGGTGTTAGCAATGCCGTCCTTCGCGAGAATTTGAAGGGAGAATGCTGTCCACGGAAAGGTAATTAAACGAGGAAATTATTATTCGATGTTATTACTGGGCTATCAAAGATAAGAGGAATATTCCTCACAATTTCTGGCGAGACTTTTGACGATCAACAGCAAGGGCAGTAAGGTCTTACTGTTATTATAATGTTGTTTTAATAGAGCGTGGAACACTTTAATGGAATTGAGCAACTTCATCTTCGACACGAACTTTTGATCCCTTTGAGCCACCTAAAAATAAGAGGTATTAACATTTTTTCGATTTTTGGTCGACCCATTTTTGACTAAAAAAATTTTTAAACCACTTCTTTCGACCCAAAACGGTCCTAGAATATCATTAGGCATCATATACCATCGATTTGGGCCATGTAGGAGCGATTTTGGCGACTTTTCATTTTTGACAATTTTTGAAGGTGTACCCCTTCACATTTTTTCGATTTTTGGTCGACACATTTTTGGCTAAAAAAATTTTTAAACCACTTCTTTCGACCCAAATCGGTCCTAGAACATCATTAGGCATCATATACCATCGATTTGGGTCATGTAGGAGCGATTTTGGCGACTTTTAATTTTTGACAATTTTTGAAGGTGTACCCCTTTACATTTTTTCAACTTGGGTTCGACCCATTTTTGACCAATTAAAATTTTTTAACCGCTTCTTTCGACCAGAAATCGTCCTAGAATATGTTTATACACCACCCACCATCGATTTGGGTCGTGTAGAAGTGATTTTGGCGACTTTTCATTTTTGACAATTTTTGAAGGTGTACCCCTTTACATTTTTTCAACTTGGGTTCGACCCATTTTTGACCAATTAAAATTTTTTAACCGCTTCTTTCGACCAGAAATCGTCCTAGAATATGTTTATACATCACCCACCATCGATTTGGGTCGTGTAGAAGTGATTTTGGCGACTTTTCATTTTTGACAATTTTTGAAGGTGTACCCCTTTACATTTTTTCAACTTGGGTTCGACCCATTTTTGACCAATTAAAATTTTTTAACCGCTTCTTTCGACCAGAAATCGTCCTAGAATATGTTTATACATCACCCACCATCGATTTGGGTCGTGTAGAAGTGATTTTGGCGACTTTTCATTTTTGACAATTTTTGAAGGTGTACCCCTTTACATTTTTTCAACTTGGGTTCGACCCATTTTTGACCAATTAAAATTTTTTAACCGCTTCTTTCGACCAGAAATCGTCCTAGAATATGTTTATACATCACCCACCATCGATTTGGGTTGTTTAGAATTGATTTTGGCGACTTTTAATTTTTGACAATTTTTGAAGGTGTACCCCTTTACATTTTTTCGACTTGGGTTCGACCCATTTTTGACCAATAAAAATTTTTTAACCGCTTCTTTCGACCAGAAATCGTCCTAGAATATGTTTATACATCACCCACCATCGATTTGGGTCGTTTAGAATTGATTTTGGCGACTTTCAATTTTTGACAATTTTTGAAGGTGTACCCCTTTACATTTTTTCAACTTGGGTTCGACCCATTTTTGACCAATAAAAATTTTTTAACCGCTTCTTTCGACCAGAAATCGTCCTAGAATATGTTTATACATCATTTACCATCGATTTGGGTCGTTTAGAATTGATTTTGGCGACTTTCAATTTTTGACAATTTTTGAAGGTGTACCCCTTTACATTTTTTCAACTTGGGTTCGACCCATTTTTGACCAATAAAAATTTTTTAACCGCTTCTTTCGACCAGAAATCGTCCTAGAATATGTTTATACACCACCCACCATCGATTTGGGTCGTGTAGAAGTGATTTTGGCGACTTTTCATTTTTGACAATTTTTGAAGGTGTACCCCTTTACATTTTTTCAACTTGGGTTCGACCCATTTTTGACCAATTAAAATTTTTTAACCGCTTCTTTCGACCAGAAATCGTCCTAGAATATGTTTATACATCACCCACCATCGATTTGGGTCGTGTAGAAGTGATTTTGGCGACTTTTCATTTTTGACAATTTTTGAAGGTGTACCCCTTTACATTTTTTCAACTTGGGTTCGACCCATTTTTGACCAATTAAAATTTTTTAACCGCTTCTTTCGACCAGAAATCGTCCTAGAATATGTTTATACATCACCCACCATCGATTTGGGTTGTTTAGAATTGATTTTGGCGACTTTTAATTTTTGACAATTTTTGAAGGTGTACCCCTTTACATTTTTTCGACTTGGGTTCGACCCATTTTTGACCAATAAAAATTTTTTAACCGCTTCTTTCGACCAGAAATCGTCCTAGAATATGTTTATACATCACCCACCATCGATTTGGGTCGTTTAGAATTGATTTTGGCGACTTTCAATTTTTGACAATTTTTGAAGGTGTACCCCTTTACATTTTTTCAACATGGGTTCGACCCATTTTTGACCAATAAAAATTTTTTAACCGCTTCTTTCGACCAGAAATCGTCCTAGAATATGTTTATACATCATTTACCATCGATTTGGGTCGTTTAGAATTGATTTTGGCGACTTTCAATTTTTGACAATTTTTGAAGGTGTACCCCTTTACATTTTTTCAACTTGGGTTCGACCCATTTTTGACCAATAAAAATTTTTTAACCGCTTCTTTCGACCAGAAATCGTCCTAGAATATGTTTATACACCACCCACCATCGATTTGGGTCGTGTAGAAGTGATTTTGGCGACTTTTCATTTTTGACAATTTTTGAAGGTGTACCCCTTTACATTTTTTCAACTTGGGTTCGACCCATTTTTGACCAATTAAAATTTTTTAACCGCTTCTTTCGACCAGAAATCGTCCTAGAATATGTTTATACACCACCCACCATCGATTTGGGTCGTGTAGAAGTGATTTTGGCGACTTTTCATTTTTGACAATTTTTGAAGGTGTACCCCTTTACATTTTTTCAACTTGGGTTCGACCCATTTTTGACCAATAAAAATTTTTTAACCGCTTCTTTCGACCAGAAATCGTCCTAGAATATGTTTATACACCACCCACCATCGATTTGGGTCGTGTAGAAGTGATTTTGGCGACTTTTCATTTTTGACAATTTTTGAAGGTGTACCCCTTTACATTTTTTCAACTTGGGTTCGACCCATTTTTGACCAATTAAAATTTTTTAACCGCTTCTTTCGACCAGAAATCGTCCTAGAATATGTTTATACACCACCCACCATCGATTTGGGTCCTGTAGAAGTGATTTTGGCGACTTTTCATTTTTGACAATTTTTGAAGGTGTACCCCTTTACATTTTTTCAACTTTGGTTCGACCCATTTTTGACCAATTAAAATTTTTAATCCACTTCTTTCGACCCTAAATCATCCTAGCACATATTTAGGCACCATCTACTCACGAATATGAAAATCTGTATTGATATTATCGCACATATTTTACCTGGCCCAAAATCCAAAGTACCTCCTGCGTTAATACTTCGCTGGTGATCGTATCGGTGTGTTGTAAAACGATTAGTAGTTTAACTAGAACTTGCGTGATTCCTAAATTAATCAGCTGAACTACTGCCATTCTGTTGCTGGTTCCTGCGGATAAAATAAACGATCGCCATTTCTACCTTTGATTAATAATGATCATTTCACTTGATACATCATTCCTATCGTCGTCTACGCGAGCTATTTCGAGTTCCCCCAATCGAAACAACTGACGAGTTTAAAATTAGAAATTGTTATTACTTGTGGCACTTTTATGCTTGCTTCCCTTCGACTTTCCTTTCGAGATTCGCGGCGAGATACATTCGTGTAATATGCCAGCAACGGTGTAATTCGCTACGTAATCCTTAGAGTTCTGTAAAATATTTTTACCAATATTACGTAAGAAGATCATAATATATCAGATATAATAATCGATCAAAAACAATGACGAATCGATGAAATTAATTGATACTGGAAGTCGTATCCTTTTGAACTAATAATAACTGTTACCGATGTCACGAGAGTAATTATCTTTTTGGATGATCTGCGTGCAGAGTTAACCAGAAATTAGAACAAACAAGTTTTGAGTCTCGCATGTTAACGGCGGACCTTTCGAAGGAACAGACAATTGGAATCCGCAGGATGATGTGACTTAACTACGTCAATCCGCGAATTAATTGCACTGCTTATCCACACCCTTAATTGGATCCGCGAAAGTGTCGATTAAATAGGATGTTACGGTTTAAAAGTATACGACTTTAAGTCACGCATCTACCGCGTTACACGGAGTATGCAATTTAACTTCATCAATGCCATAAAGCCAGGATAAAATTGAGAGCGAAAAAGAATGAAAAGAAAACGAATGTAACGACAAAGTAAATCGCAATTTTGGAGTCTAATCACTGTACTATCTTATCAATAATTATAATCTACCTCCAAAGTTGAGATGAATATTTCCATCGCGCCAGAATTCTTGCACCACAACTTTTCGAGGGTGCGTTCGCGTACTCGTCGATCTAGAAAACAGTTTTTAATAAATCTCCTTCGAAAATGATTTCATATCTTTCGATTAAAGTTGAATTAAAGTTGGATGAAAGTAAGATTAAACTTCGGATGAAAGCTTGACATTTTTATACAATATCGAAGATGATATATTTCAGGATGACAACGCAGCATCTCATTATTTTCTTGTTGCACACATTGTAATTGTTTTTTGACGATACAAATGGTAAATAAATAATAACACGAACAGGTGCGAGTTACAATGTCTTTCTCTGGATATCGAGTCTCCTATTTCAGACTTGACAGCAAGCCAAGTGTTGCCAATGCCATGAACACTATCCACTAAAAATTGGACATTGGTATGCCGTGCCAAGTTGTCCACCCAAGAAACCTATCGATTAAAATCAACCGCAGAGAGTAGTTGTTTTCCGTGCCAATTAAATGCCACGCGATCTTTACGAGCAACGAAACTCTTCAGACGCGCGATTAAACTGAATTTCACATCCAATTAATTACAACAACTAATTGCGAGTAAGTACAGGGAGAATTTATTTGTGACGCACCGTGAATGTCGCCGTGACTCGTTCGACCGACGGATTAGCATTTTAATAAGCGTAATCAATTTAATCATTGATGTCCATCGATGCTGATGGAATTTTATTATTTTATTATTTTATTATTATTACGATCTCGTTGAACGATTATTATATTCTTCCACCGCTGATTTCACATAACGAAGAATAAAATATGCTTTCGATTGAATAATACTAAACAGATTGTACTAAAGATATTGTGATGACTTTTTTTATATACGATTCTTGTACAACGCACTCTGTAATAAAATGCGGGAATTCCCGCGTATTATATAATATATTAATATAATATATTTTAATATTTTAATATTTTAATATAATATATTAACCGCATTATCCGGGAGTCTACTGTATAGGAAACGAGAGAGTACATTGATATAACGACTGCGGATAGCGGATTATCGAGGATGCAGATATATCGAGCAACGAGACAGAGGGTTCTTATCAAAATTGGCACAACCGCGATTCTCTTCGTTGGAGAGGAGTTAGCGAGCTTATTGTTCGGGTTTCATAGTTCTTTGGAAATCGGCCAACGTATCCGTCAGCGTTACCAAAAATCCAAAAGTCCTTATGTAATCGAGTGACGAGATAAAGCAGACTTTCCGAAAATAACGAACGACAACCAGGATACTTTTGCTGTTTACACACCTGCTCGGAAATCGCACGTTCCTCTCACGGAAATCCAACATCCGCCATTTCTAACATCTTCACCCGGCACATAAATAATATCCTAATCTTGAGTAACGATCTCTGCATAAATAATTCTGGCTCGTAAAATGTTATTAAAGAACATAAACCACTTAGTATACTATTAAATATAATCCTGGAACAATTCCGGGAATGTTTACGATACTTTGCCTCTTCTTGGTTCGAATACTTGTTTCGTTGTTTCCCGTGCGCATTAAACGAACGAAATGATTTTATTCGCCGCGGTTTATCGCGGCTAAAGGCCGAGCTACATAAAATAAGACGTACGCTCGAAAGTGACCTGAATCCCAATTTCACAATTTGATTTTCGGTGCCTAGAAACTCGGCGAATCGCGCGACTATTAGCTCATCGTCCTGCTCGGACATTTACAAATTCCTTTCGCTTCCGCGACACGAAACTTCGACATTTTACGCGGCGAGGTTCGTGCTAAAGTTAATCAGTGTTCGCCCTTGCCATGTAAAAAAAAAGAATTAAAAAGAACATGATTGGACGGAGAAAAAAGAATGGGATTATTAGATAGGCGAAAGTGTGCGAGTACCGCTATGCGGTACAAATAATAAATTGTATACGTTTCCTGGTGATTAGCCTGGTGAAATGGGGAGAAATATTCCGAATAAAAATGACGATTTACTGGCACAATAATTACCTGAAGATGTTACTCGCGCATGAATCTTAGCCGCGATAGTCCGAAATGTTTCACCGGTTTCCTGTGGTTTCGTTGCATAACTCCGAAGTTTCTCCAACAATGCATCGCTAATTGCGTCATCCGCCGTTTTATTGCTCGGTGACATCACACTAGATAATAGTCCAATCAAGGAATTTGAATTATTACGCGCGCGGGGAGGGTGAAAAGAAACACACTTAAAGCTTGCAAAGTAATTATTAAAGCCTTTCTAATATCAAAGCTGTACATAGTGCGGCAGAAATATATCTTTAACCAATTAGCTGTGACTGTCGAGTATACTCGTCCTAGCGTCATTTGGTGTCATTTCGCGGCACAATTTAGGTACACACTTTTCAGAGATGTCGTCACAGTTAATTGGTTAATTACCATGCAGACGCAAATAATATTGTTAAAACCAAAGCTTATAATACTTATCATCTAATTAAGCATGTTTTTATAGCTTACACATTTACAACAAATTACAAGAAATATAATCTTCATATTGTTTAGAAATATTTCGTGAAGTACAAGCATAAAGATATCTGAAAAGCTGGCTGTTCCATCAAACTTTGTAGGTCTTCGAATCTGGATAAATAAAATTCTTCAATTTTTTATATAAAAGGAAACGCCCGGTGCCAGGAAGACAGTTTGTCATCGAAGGCATCAATTCCCTGTTCATTGGCTGACTGCCAATTTTATGGAGAATGTCATTAATCAACGTGCGCGATCAGCTGGTCACAGTTAGTCAATGTCATGGCTATGAAAATCGAGGGTTGGAAAGCTCTTGTTGGGTCCCTCGAGTTTCAAGGTTAATTAAAAGAACCGTGTAAGAAGCTTGAAAAGAAGTAGCGTCGCGCTAGTTTCGCGTTATTGCGTGGAATAATTAAGCGTTAACAGCCAATTACTTCTCAGTCAGATTCCGCGATATCTTTTAACGTCCTCGAGTTTCCTCGGCCGTTTAATCGCACCGACCGAGAACGGCCATTTTTCGCATAAATTACGAACCAGTTCCGAGTGATTCGAGGCGAGCTATAAAAAACAATAATTGATTAATAACGAAATAACACGCCCTGAAAATCAACGGAGACCTAGTATTATTTATGATAATTTAATGGTCAATTAAGCGCGTTAAATCAGTGTACATGAAACGCGATTATCGCTATACCTGCTGATATCGCGGAATCCATGATTTCGATTTCGAGTCATCGAATTCTCGTGTCTTTGTAAGCGTTCACATTAAAAGCGTCTACGAAGCTGGGAAATGCAGATAACAATAGATAACCGTGAATTAATCGCTGTAATTGTTCGTCAAATTATTCTGTTTTTAGTGGGCGGATAGAACGTTTTTTATCTGATATAACATGGTTCAAAGAGAGCTTTAAAAAAAACTTGCAACAAGGTTAAGAGATATGTAACTCCATTGTTATTAATTTATTAATCTCAAGTTCGAAATTCAATCGTATATTACGATGTATAGTTAATAAAAAAAATTTGCGTAAGCTCCCCCGTTCTGAAGTCGGGGACGTCGGGACCCCGACTGTGGCTAGGCAGCCATGTTAATTTACCTACATGCCCTTTAACTTTTCGCGGTTGCGCAATAGTACTGACCTACCTCAACACTATACCACTCCGCGCTCCATCCCTTACCCTCAGTCGGGGTCAAGCCGTCCCCGAGTTCAGGACGGGGGGTCTGTCGCAATTTTTTTTTATTACCTATACATCGTAATATACGATTGAATTTCGAATTTCAGATTAATAAATTAATAATAATGGAATAACATATCTCTTAACCTTGTTACAAGTTTTCTTAAAGCTCTCTTTGAACCATGTTAGATCAGATAAACAAATTTTCGCTCCTCCACTAAAAACAGAATAATCTAAGCTGATCACGCTTCGTGATTCACTCTTTATATAATATAGTATATATATTATCAAGAACATTTTTTCTGAAAATCGAGGAATGTAAAATTGAAGTTACCTTTTACATTTGCCGTTATTGCGTCATAACAAAAGGAATTCAATGAATTGTAAAATATATAGAAGATTGCTAGAACTTCATTGATGATAATTCACGTGAGACGACCTAATATAATTATTAATTGTCACCTAATATAATTTTGACAGTAGCACAGTGGTTGGTATTCGTTATCTGCATTTTAAGGCCTAACTAATGGCCACGTTTAGAAGTCACATTGTAGATGACTAAGGGACATTTAAATGTTTATTCGAATGCTCGTAAATATCGGTTAAATCGTTCTTCCGGAATATTAATAATTTAGTCGGACATCTCCGATATCGCAACCATTTATTTGGCCACGAGTGTATCGGTTCCTTGCCAATGTAATTTTGCAATCATTAACGCGAACAATTATACCTTTATAAAGTATATCAATTATTAAAATAACCACCAATTAATATTGCACGATAAATATCTGCTAATTAAACTACTGTGTCCACAATTTTTTCCGAAGCAGATATTTGTTCAAAGTAAATGAATGGATTCCAAAGGGAAACACCGAAACGATTCGCAAATGTGCCTTCAAACGGGAACCGCAAAAGGTGAGACAAAACGACGAGCACACGCACGAAACGCGAGGACGAGTCATTGTTTTATTGGTGCGATTTTTACTCTTCGTCCTGGCCATCCTGATTCTTCTCCTCGAAGGATCCTGCGGTCACCGACGGCCTCTGGTTCTCCTTGTCGCACTTTTCCGACGCACTTGTCATTTTTCTCCTTCTCTCCCCTATTTTTTAATCACTGTATCGAGAATCAATTTCGTCCGCTACTTTCAGAAGCAAATGGAACAGTGTTTTAATATCCCGAACGATTCAAACTATTTTTATTACTGTTCTTCCTCGATTTTAACGATGTGTCACTAATTGCCGTCGTTATATTCAAAGATGCAGTCGATATTTTATGTATATTATTATATCTATATTTCACTAAGCTTTTGTAATTTCTCTTATAATTTCGTGGGATTGTTATTATTCGTTCATTTTTACTTCTGTATTAATATTGATAAATTTTTATCGATTACCTTCTTCTATGCTGCACAGAAACCTTGTAATTTGGTATTAATTTATTATGTTTTATTTCAATGTCGCTGTGTCTGGACAATTATTGGTGATTTATTTTGTTGATTTTTTAATTTGTTTAGAGAACTATACGGAGAGTGGTTTAAAGTTCAGTTTCGAAGGAGCGTTTTCCGTGAAACTCGCGCAACGATCCACGCGTTTTGCCACTCCGAGGCGGTTTGACGTTTCGCGCTGCCAAAATTATGTTTAAAAGCATAGCACGCAAACACGCACGAGGCGCCTCTATTTTTAGTGACGGCCGCTTTCCGAAAACCTCGTCCCTTTTTCCTGACTTTTTTACGTCGTCCCTCGATGAAATTATACGAAAATTCAGGAACCTTCGTCAAAAGGTAAAAAAATTGATTCGCTTCGTCCTAGATTGGTGACACAGTTTTTACCGATTCAACTCTTCTCGTAATCGACGAGTAATACGGCGTTTTAATTGGTGCTTCAATTTTGAGGGCATCCACTATTCATTTTCATTTTGTACAGATTTTTATTCGCAATGAATTTGTATCGAAGTTGTTTCCAAAGTAATTAATTAGTCTACGGTTTTAATTGCCCTTCGAACATTCGTTATTTGTTTGGCTTTCAGTTTATAATAAAATTTATTTTACAGTTTCTACCTTCCTGTTTATTAGTTCAAACGCTTTTTAATGGTTCGATTTAAGATGATAAATAGTGGATCGGCGTGTTCTATTTCGAGATCAAGGGATCCGGATTCGCACGAATAAAGATTGTTTACAAAAACACGATCGAAGATCACGGAACAAAATCACGATTGCCAAGAGACCGAGAACGTTTCCGCGATAATCCACCACTCTCTATTAACTCCAAAAGCTCATTAGTTTCGCCAAAATTTCTAAGACAGTAAATTATGACAAGCAGCTGAATAGATTTCGAGTTGTCGTCCACCGGATGAATGATTACGATTGTAAATAATAACGGTAACACGGAGTTTTCCAAAAATCACGGATATCCTGCGTCAGCTGTGAGCCAGACGGCTCTTATCAAGAATCTGCAAAGTTCTGCAGTTAAGAAACCGTCGAAAATAACCAGGAAAATGAGGAAATTCTCGTGAAATTCAGAAATAAGCTTTTGCGAAATAATCAAACTTGATTGAACCACAGTTTAAAGGAACACCGGCTCCGAATGTAACTGCAAAATCGTTGACGAAACAAAACAATCTCTTCAAAGAAAAATACTGATTCAGGGAATTTCCCAGATATCGAAGAATTGTTGCGATTTAAATGGAAAAATTATATTTAATAATTGTCAAGAAAATCATATATTAATATTCTTCAATTAACACTAAAACTACCGAGCTTATACTCGGTTACACTTATACGTTTTTACATATAAATCATATCTGTATATATTATATTACATAACTTAATAAATCTATTTAATTCATCACATCCCCTACATAAAACAAACGTACATAAAATCTCAAACACGCGCATTTACAAAATCGAATAATTTTATTAAAAATCATGAACCAAACATTTAGATTACTTCGGTAATTCCAGTGTTAAGCTTTCATTCCTGAGCGACCCACGGTCAAATTAAAATATGAATTCAAATTCCAAACATTTTTTCTAAAACACTGCTCCACGCCGAGGGAACGAGATCAATTAATACTCGAGCGGGGAAGAACCAGCAGTAATTAATCCGCGGAAACCGTAAATTACGATGCCGAGCAACGTGTCCAGGAAAACCCTAACATCCTGTCGCGTATGTATACTGTATACTTACTCGCAAAAACGAGTCACTGACCAAAAGCTGAAGATACTTCTCGTGCAACGACACCGCGCTTTATTAATAGAGTCATGCGTCTCCAATAAATATGCACGCGAAGAAAGCACGGAATCCGCGAGCGCGAGGCGAGAGGGGACGACTGGAGAACGTGGAGGAGACTCCGCGGCGAGATCTTCACTGGGAAAATTCTGCGGTTTCTATCACGACACAAGAAAGACTTCGTTACGAGGCAAAATAAGTCGAGGATTGAATGTAATAGTTGAAAGGACGCAGCTAACAATGTCGCGGTAAACGAAAGGTGCCAAGGAAAGGCGACGCGAATCAGGTGTATGCGGCACTTGTTGATAAACACGAAACCTCTGCCAGATTGATTAGGAGTGCGAACTTACACGAGTACAAACGATGCTTCACGAGCTTTCCGATCGATTCTACCAAAGGCGCTTTCGTTTAAATGGACCGCGAGCTTTCATCCAGGACTTTTATCTTGGCGTATAGATAAGGATATTTGTCATTGATTTCGTTTAATCGTAGAAATGATTTTTGTTAAATAGATGGTTGGGATTTCGACTCGTGCTCCACGAATTACATTTTTTTCAGTATCACAACAGAAATGATTATATTCGATTCTTGTGTTGATATTGATAACAGTGATTTCGCAGCTCACCTTAGAATGTCAGCGCAACATCTCCGATCGACGAACTTCATAGACTCCGTATCTCGAATCAAGGAAATACATATCTCGCGTGTTACAGGATTAAGTTGTTGTAAATGTTTTTCAGTAATTCGTTCAAATTTAATTCACACAAATCGAGGTTACTCGAAAGCTGACAAACAAAATCGATCTTCGGTCGTTGACTTCTTGAAGTCCATCACGAAAGGGGAGCTAGTTTCGTCAGAGAAGAATGAGAATAATTCCGAAAATGATTAAAGTATTATAAATTGCAACTGAAGTTTTACAAAGTAACGATCTCGGTGTTAACCTGGATATTAATTTTTTTCGTGAGCGAAACTATTTTTGTAATGAACCGAATACGAGCCGAGATAAAGATGGGGTTTGAAAATAGAGCGCCCACGCGTGATTAAGAGTGATTTTTAAAAGGAACCTATCATCGATCAGCATCTTGGAAGAAGAGATTTTGGCGACACATTATTATCCGAGATGTATTACCGATGTAAATTCGAGTGGCAGAGATGCCTGGAGCCACGCCCGTTATTCATAATCTCGATGACAATTCGACACGTTAACCGGTTCACATTCCTGTCCATCCTAGATTTTTTATTAGTCACTCTTCCTGGTAAAACCGAGACCATCCGCTATTCGATACATTTCCAATAATCTCTCCCTTCAATCTATGTATATACATATAACGGGTTCGCTCTAAAACGTAGAACTGTGTCAGTCGAAACAAAAACACTCTTTTTATATGACATTAATTTTAAAAAATTGGGTTAAAATAATATTCTATATTTTTTAAATTTAGGTAATAAATGAAATTTATAGTTTCCTTACATCCGAATTTTTAATTAGACATCGACGGGTGCTTAATGTTATATTATTAAAAGCGAGACAACAAAACTTAAATTATCAGTATGTGCCTTAAAAAACTAAAAGTCTGGGATTAAAACGAATCAAATTCTAATCGCACTTATCTCCCCTATAAAATCGAAATAATTCCAGTATCAAAACCAACCTTGCAAATCTTATAAACCTTAAATATAGTAGACTTTCAAGACTGTTTACCACCTTTTGCCAGAAAGTAGCAATTACATAAATTACTGGGACAAGTATCGAGTCCAGGGACTTTAAGACCCAGACCGGCCCAGGACGATCGCCGTTGGTTCTTCGGGGTGCAATTGGATGCAACTGGGTGCAGAAACGTACCTTCATTACGCGGCTTATTTACATCGTTTCTGGTTGTACGAGAAAAATCTGGATGAGCGTGGGTATCTCATTCGTTTATGGAGACGAAAGAAGGAAGCTCTCGCGTAGAAGTAAAAAAAAAAGAAGAGAAGAGAAGAGAAGAAAAAAAGAGACGAGACAACTTGGTGATACTCATCGAGGTGGGGATCTGCTCTCCAAGAGGAATATATAAATCGCGGGTTGTACTGAAATTCAGGTTAGTGCAGATAGTTTCTTGGGCTATCACGACCCCCTTCAACAAGTCATGCAGGTAAGTCCGATTAAGATCTAATCATATCCCCGATTCACTTTATTAATAATCTCTATCAAGAATTTCATCATTATAATATTAATTCTAATTCTTTTCATTTCTCCCAATTATCAGATATAAGATTTATTACTTATTTTCATTTGTTATGCACTAAAGGAATTTTCCCCAATCAAGATCCAATTGCATCTTCGATCAACGTTATCAATAATTTCTATAAAGAATTTAATAATTTATATATCACTATAACTGTTCACATTTTCGTAATTATAAGATACAAGATACATTACCTAGCTTCCCCTTGGAAATATAAATATAAATTGTTTAAAGTAATTCTTATAACACCTAATATTTAATGTACAATATTTAGAGAATGATCCTATTGTATTATTTTATGATTTCATATTTTTTAATGCAAGGATTAATATTAGATGGATGTATGATATGCATTTCGAGCTTTATATAATAATATTCGAAGGAATTTCAATATTACATCGATCTATTGTTTCACCGGGATATCTTTCAAGTCACTGTTTTGATCGAACTGTTCGAACGGGGATAACTGTTATTGTGCCGCGTTTCCGCATTGTTTATGGTTTGATATTCATTTGGATGCGGATCACGATAGCGGTTTACGCATTCTGATTATTCTCAAAAGACACCACGTCTCCTGCGATTCTTTTGTATTCACCGTGAAAAATAATCTGCCGTAAACTATCGCGTTTTTATTCATAGCAACCGCGGAGAAGGGATTCAAAAACATGCAGTGCTTTTGCGCAATAACAAGAATCCTTCGATTAAATCATTCAATTATACATCCTACGATCCTTTAATATGAGTCCTAGATATAAACTTTGAAAAATTATTACCAATTAAATAATGGAAAAATAATATTTTTTCAAGGTCTATGCGACGTTTTTTACCCTCGCCCTGGTCCTCGTTGCACCATCGCGAACGAAACCAGTCTGGTCAAATTTGATCCTCGATAATTATCGATATCCTTCGGCTGTAATCGACACCCAATCACAGTACCTTCAAGATTCGTACACACCGTACTTGGTCTACAATGTAATTTGAGTATCCATAAAAAATGGCATAACCCGTAGGAATAAAAAATCAAAGTGTAATCATATTTTCTAGGTGCACTCAGACGTAAAAGCGATACCCGCCGCGGTAATCGCACATCCAAAACCAGTGATTTCACACGTTCCTGCATATAATTTCTATTACGGAACTCCGGTTTACGATTTTCGCTTTCCCCTGAATCCGGTACAGTCTTATATATTTTATATATTTTTTTAATTAACGTGTCATTAAAATTATATTAATCTCCGACTTATCTCTAATCGATGTTGCTCTCGTCGATGTTGCTCAGTTTATTTTGTTATTTTTATTCAGGTTTATCCAGTGGCAAGGCCACCGCATCCAGGTTTGCCACCAACACCAACGCAATCACCAATCTCCACGCCGAAACCATCCGAAGCGGAGGATGGAATCGAGAAATTAGACACCAAAGTCGAGCCGGAAATCGAAATGGAAAAACCAAATCAGAGTAACGATCAAGATGAGAGTAACGACGATGACAGCGTCACCATTGACGCGATATAAACTTAATTATTAATTTTCCAAATGAGTATTATAAGTAATATTATTGTTTAAATAAATATTTTATACTTCTTTTTTACATCGGCGTCTTATTATGAACGATGAACTTTTGTATAGTAAATATTAATAATATAATCGATCTAGTAAAATATTAGACCCTGGACAATATAACAGGATTAATTACCGTTTAATCAAAATGCAGAAATTGAAGGAACTTAATTATTCGCGAGTGATAATGTTACGTTGATCGATCCACTTTCTTCGATTCGCGACGCGGCAAGATAATTTAATCGCGTTAATGCGGTGTTATAATTAGTTTCCTTGCACACAAGTCGCTTTATATATGGAAATGTTTAGAGGTCTCTCACCCCAGAAATCAGTGATAAAACATTATCAAAAACGACGTTCTCCAACGAGACTCGATCATTTATGTCCACTTTGTAAGCGCGTTTACATCGATGCGAGGAAACATGATCCTTGACCGAAGGATAATTTACTTATTCGGTGTCCTGGTAATATTTTTCATATTCACGACAGTGTCTTGTGAAACCAGTACTGCGAAGTACAGAAAATTGGAGAAGGTGAACTACAAAAAAATCAAAACTTTCGAGGCACAATTTTCGGAAAAGAATGTGAAACGCAAGGAGTACGAGTCGACGAAGAACAGCAGCAGAAATGAGATCGATATTAATAATTCTGAAGAATTAAAATTAACGCAACATCAAAAGAAAAATGCACCAAAGGCTTTTCGAAGTAAAGACTTTATTTTGCAAGATGAGGCGAATAAAAAAATGTATGAGAATAAGAAGAATCGTGAATCCATAAATATAGTTAAAAGAAACGCGACTTTTTCGAGCGCGGAACATCGTCAAAATACTTTCCCAAAGAATTATAAGAAATTGAAATTCTCCGAGACTCGAGCGCGCAATAAGGATCTCCAAAATGATAAACCTTTATTGAAAATCAAAACATCTGTCAATCCATCGAAGAATAAAACCGAGTCCAGAAATACTTCTGTGACAAAAATTGTCTCAAAACGAAACGCGGTTATCACGAGCGAAAATGTACGCGCAAATTCGTCGAATTATTTGGCGCTAAGAAGAGCAGTGATGGAAAAGTTTTATACTCGCCAACGCGAAATAGCGAAGAAATATGGGAAGCCATTAACTACAACGAAGAAACCTTTATTAACAAACAATTTAAGGTTCGACTTAAATCCAAACAATGTCACGATGAGAATTCGCGAAAAGAACACTGTCGAGGAAGAAAATAATTCCAAGATCATTTCGAACAACGAGGTTCAGTCCTACGACGTGACTTCCACGAGGAAAGCTGATGAAAGAATGCAAGAAACAACGCCGATTAATAATTATATGATTATCGTGAAGAAAGATTCGAGCGAAGCCATTTTGCGGACGAACGACGAAAGGGCTGCTTCCGATTATTATCCGACTTCCTCGACTTGCGAAAACCAACCCCTATCTGGAAGTTTTTCGCCGAAACAAAGGTCGAAGAAAATGTGTCGAAACGTGGATCCGACAACCGCGATACCGGTGATTTTTTAATAATTCTATTAATATTGTTACCTTCATTGTAGATCAGTTTATCTTCTAGCAAGATAAAACCAATTTGATACGCACTGATTCTTGATACCTGTAAAATGATATTTACCATGTAAATGATATTCTAATGTATTAAAAATTAAGATTTGATATTTAAAAAATCCGAAGATATCAAACGGATGAGATATTAAAATTTGTTGTGTTAAATATGATCGACTGGCAAATAATTTATGATATTGATTATAAGATATGATCTTAAAGCGATTGAAATGATTTTTTATTCAGACTGGTCCTGGAAGCGATGATCAGGAATGGGGTGAATGCAAGGGTAGTCTCGTGTACCAACATAATTTACTTCTGGGCCTGAATGGGACTTCCAATCTGGATGCCGTTTTCGAAGTAATCATTCAAGGACCTGTTTGCATAACTTGTGTAGAAGCATTGAGGTACAATAGAACCAGAGCTATCGTAACCTTGGATTCCGGTGGCCAAGGATTCAATTTCGCGAAGCTGAGACTGAAAGGATTCGAGAACGAAGGATTTTCGTACATAATTAAAATCTGGGGTGTCAAGAAGATTGGAGAACACTGCTAATATTCGCTCGCGAATATCATTCCCGTTAAATATTATGCGCGATGTTCGCTCGTCAATATATATAACATCGTTCCAACGATACTTTCCTCGAACTGTCTATCGATCATAAAATATTTTAAAAATAATCGAATAACTTTCAAGCGCTGTAAGTCTAACTTTTTTATTTCCGGATATTTGAGGTTTTGAGAACAATGACTAAATATTTGTATTGTTTTAATATTTAAGTAACAAATATAACTAATATAATATGAAAGATATTGGTTAGCAATTGAATCCAGCTGATACTAATTTTTATTTAGAATTAGACTCGTACCACTTCTGGAAAAGATTCATGTGTTGATTATAATACCGATATAGATATATATGTCACCGTAGAAGCATATCGAAAAAGATACATAAAGCCACTGTCGTTGATAAAGGCATGCATAAAATATTCATAGAACACGCAACACATATCGAAGGATATCTCGAAGCACGCGACAGTAGCAACATTCGAAACCGCGTTTCTCGTCGACCGCAACGAATTCCGTCCCATAATTTATGCAAGATTTATCACCAATAATCGAACTCACCGACTTCCTACGTATCACCGAAAATAACTTTCAAGCGAATGATGCAGCGAGTGTCTGTTCGGATTTTTTCTTCAGGAAGTGACGTTCGATTAACACCCGCGAAAAAAAAAGTCCGTCGAAAGTGATTGTGGATTTGATCACCGGAGTAGTCCCGTGTTATTAATTATTTCCAATTAACGTCACTGTCGATTCGCTTCAGGAGCTTTTTGGAACGGCGGTCGGAAGTGGCGGCGGCGGAACATCCGGTATCTTTTCCTTCTCCTCCTCCCGCGGAGAATCCTTCTTCTCTTCGTGATAACCCGGAAGTAGACGTTCGGAGAAAGCGGATTTCGGCGTGGAAGCTGGGATTGGCTCGAGGGAACCATAGGGTTGATAATCGACGTAATAAGTTCCGGGCACGAGATGAGGGTTGAAGCCATTGTAAGTATAAAAATAGGGATCGTAGTACAAGGATTGATAATTAGGGTAGAAACTCAATGGTTCCTCTTCCTCCTTCCTTGAATTATTTTTCGAATTGCTTTTATCTTTATCCGACTTTTCCCGAATAATTCCGTCGACTTTAGAATCCTTGGCTTTCGAAGCTTCCATATTCGCATCTAGCGACAAAACTGCTTTGACCTCTTCGTCCTCAGCATCCTTCGACCTTTTCAATGTACCTTGCTGTAAGTCTACCACTTCCGGTCCAGAGATATGTGGACTCACTTGCGTGTAGTAAAATGGTGGTACGTAACCAATCGCTGTTCGGTGGATTACTGGTTGAATCACCGGAAACGCTCTCGATGGTGATAAGTTTTGGTTACTTGTTATCACCGCGTTGTAAACTTTTGGCACCCTGAGTAACCCTGGTCTAGCCGCAACCAGGGTCAGCAGCGTCTGGAGAACTAGGAGCTTCATCTAGAATATGTTATCACGGTAATCTTTTAAATAATTGCGAATTAAAACGTGGGAATAAGACAAAGTGTAACAACAACATCCTATGGACCGTAATACAGATTCTTATTATTTATGGGGAAACTAGAATGCAAAAATATCACTTGAAATTCTAGAAACTAGAATGTAAATTTATAAGATCAATATTTCAAGAACTAATTATATTATTTATATTTCCGAATCTGTTAGATATAATCACCTTTGCTTAACGCAACGAGGAAAATGCAGAAATCACGGATTATGTTGCAACACGCGCTATAATGCAGTGATAAATTCTTCGGCGTAAGAAGAAAAGAATTCTTTTCCTTTTCTTCTTACATAGACGTCAAAGGAATATTTATGAATGTACAATTAAAATTAATAAGAGACATTTAGATTGCCGTTTTAAATACGTTTGAAGGTGAATGAAGCAAGCACCGTGCACGTTCCTGCCACGTGTCAAACGTAAAGGTAACCATGATTGTTTCTGGAAAGGTAAGTACTGTATGTGGATAAGGATCTCGCGTGTGCAGTGGTGTGCACATGAACGAGGGAGCGCATAATAAATAGTTGGACACGCGTGAATAGAATATTCTCTCGATTTCGAAGGTACTTTTATATATCTTTGGACCGATTTATCACGATTTGTAAAATTGATTTGATGTATTTCAAGGTGAAAGTTTCCTTAAATGTTAGAGAAATATTCATTCATTAACAACGCTTTGATATTCATCGTCAAATAGATCAAAAGAAATGACCAATATTTTGATTAATGGACATCCACAACTAAAAATGTTTATTTCGCAAGAAATTCATCGCGATGTCTGTCCCAGGTTTGTTGTTCGATGTTGATAGAAAAAAAGTAAAAACAATGAAAGATCCGTGACTCAGGATCACGAAGATGCACGGTCGCCTTGCATCAATGATTCACTGGTCTCATTAGCATAAAAGACAGTTTCCAGAGCTTCTTCCTAACTAAATATTTACTTAGCGATTTTTCAATTGGAATATCAAGTTGATGGCTTTTTATATACATTCTTAATGAGTCTTGAATTGCATGCTATTTGTTTTGATTTATATCCAGTGCATTGTTGTATGATATTTTGATTAATCTTCGGGGATTAAATGAGTGACATGTTTGAGTATTTTCAGTTTAAATCGAAACGTACCTTTGATTTGGGAACCTCCCCCCTGGATGTTGGTTTTCTTGCGGAGGATCGTCGAGAAGCTGAGAGCAAGTAGCAAGAGAACTGCATGGGAGCGTAGTATATATGGGCCATGGGGTCCCAGGGTTCAAGTCCCAACTCCCCCACCACGTTAGCCAACGTCGGCGAAAGTACTCTCTGATCGCCACTATAATCTCCAACTTCGGACCCGCCTATATCATTGCTGAACTCTAGAAGGACAAGCACTCACCGCAAACATTCTCGAGATGCACTTCGAGAGTGCTCTTCGCAAACAATGAATTACATTCAGTATTAAATCGCACTCAAAAATACGCATCCTCGCGTTTCCAAATTACTCGAAAGCTGTATATAAATTTTAACGTATCGGAGAGCAGCAAACATAATCTGAGAGGAAGAAATTTTTCAATGATTCTTCCCCAATTATCAATATTTAATATTCACTAATATTGACTCAAGAATTTCAGACTTCGTCGTAAGAAAATTATTTTTCATTCCAGTATTGAGAAATTATTATTCAAATATTTCGAAGGATATTCTTGTATTGTTGTTCGAAGAAATTTCATGGTTTTTTTCGATTTGAGAACCTGATCCGGTGGAATATAATGGAAGAACATTTATGGGCCCAACATTGTGTGGTCCCACAGATAACACTTTAATGTCGGCCGTTTCCTAAAGTCGACAACATTTCGATATACATAGATTATTCGATGATAAATGATTGCTAATTATTTTGCCAACTCGGTGTCCATTTTAATCCTGGATGATCGACATATTCCAATAACTATATCTAATCATATATGACAGATAAAAATGATTTAAATCACAAATGACAACAACAAACATTTATATTAATTATTTCTGATTCTCTCCGCGTAACAACTTTCAAAATATCCCTCGAACATCGAATAACGACCAGTCCCTGCATTGTTATAAGTTTTAATATCACATTTTACTATCACGTTTTAATATCGCTTTTAATACGACATTAAAAAACACAAAGTGTTTTCGTTGGGAGACAGTCGAGAGAACAAGTTTTTAATTGGCGCGTTACTTAAGATTTCTTGAAAAGGGCGACCTCGACATTTTCAGATGTTGGTTATTAGATAAATCCCCGAGCGGATCGACATAGATCTACGTAGATCGTTTCCGATATACGCCACGAGTACGAGTGGTACGTCACCCGTGAAATTGCAAGGTGACACAAGCCAATCATTCAATATCCGTTTCCTATACTTTAATCCCCGCTTATCATTATAATTAATTCAGGAAAAATCAATCGCGTTCTCTCGATCGCACTTGTTTCATTCGTATCCAACTATCAGGCACACCGCGGTTCAATTACGGTAATAAGAAAATTGAATATAATATCGCTACCAACACACATTCCCTGACACGCCGTACCTCATTATTATATTAAGTGTATTGTTATATTATTAAATTAACTAAAACGGCAGATTACGTTAATTGCATGGATGTTATCCTAACGACGCGTTACGGTGTGTCATTAAATGAATTCATTTAATACTAGAATTATACTTATTACGGTATTCATTTTCTCAAATTATACTTCACATTAAAATGAGATCTCTTTATTTTGATATTTATGTACAATGTTCCTCCTCTATCTTTTAAAGACGCCGAATGCTTGAACAATTAGAACCACTTTCCCTAAAGTTTTGCGGATTTCAGAAACTTTTATTATTATACATCTCATTTCTACGGGTTTTCTTGTAAACCTGTTGTAATCTGATTTACGAAACCGTTACTTATGTCACTCGTATTACTTTGTTACGGTTCCTCTGCATGCGTAAGACGTGAGAGAGGAGCGGCAAAATCTTGGCAACTATTGCCAAGAAAAAGTTTATATGCAAATTACGCAATACCGTGAAACACATAGGTTTACGAGTTTCGATGAAAAGCGACTTATGGGAATCTCCGATTTGCATTCGAATTCTACGGAGAATTTGTAAGGTTTAAGTTACATTATTCAAACTGTGTTGCTTTACGTCGTTCTAGGTATAATCGATGTATGCGCTTCGATTATTTACAAGGCTCGATATAAAGTATAATTATCGTTGAGATTACCTACATATATGACCTCTTAAAAGTACAATGTTTTTAGTAATTTTACGTAGTGTTTTTTTATGGGATACTTTTGATTATGCCTGCTCCGTGCTGGTTACAAAAATATTTGAGTATCCATAAATATTTACAATTTTATCGTGCACTTCCTTTTAAACCGCATCAAGGTTTTATTAAAATCTACGTTTCAAACATAAATTCCGTGAGAAATATTTACCAGAAAAATTCCGACATAAAAATACTGTTTTAGAATTCCGTGATCTCAATGCATTATAAACATTTCCTACAAAAGATACGAATATTAAAATACTGTTTATAATTCCCTGATCACGATGAATAATCGATCTGGAATTTTTACATAATGCATGTAATCAATGGAAACTAGTTTTACAAACGACTCACGGTAAACATGAAGTCGAGGACTATAATTTGTGTCGGAAATTAAATAAGAAACTTCCTTGTCACGTGATTACCAGCGCGATTAATGACAATTCAAAATGTGTCTGGTTTACACTGAAATTCATTCGACTTCATTTATAAGTCTCGATATCGTCATATCGTAGATTATAGAATAAATATCTATAATTGATAGAAGATATCGAATGTCGTTGCCGTGCAACGACATGAAATCAAAGCCTTCGATTCTGGTGATCATTTCATCAAATCGATTCGATCGGAATGTAACACATTCTGCGGAGCAACAATATCGGGAAATTCGGTAAAAATACAATCATCACTAGAACCAAAGGCGACAGCAATAAAAGGATCGTCGCGTAAACCACCAACCACCATATCGGTGATATTCCGAGAACCGGATCTAACATTCTGATCCTTGGACGTCGAAGAGGTCAAACGCGTAGGAATGTGACTTTGAACGCGATATTTGTTGATCCTTCGTGAAAGCCGGTTTTAAGGACATAACACGCTTCTTCTGACATGATCGATCGATCATCCTCGGCGATTCAGCTAAACCAAGGAAATCTGAAATAATAATTATTATTAACCTCCGATAATATTAGTCCGATTTTAGCGACGAGTTATTACCGTGACTTACTCCGATATCAATCACGAGTTTATTACAAATCATTCTTAGAATTTTCATAAACCAGGATTTGTTTGGAATTTATGTAGAATTTAATATTTAGAATTTCTGTATAATTTGAATGTTTAGAATTTGCGTAGACAGTTATCCATGTTATTTATTATCCCTGGAGAGATTACAACAGGCCACGGCTATCGTAAAACCCGAATAAAAGGGTCAAGGTCGACAACCGTTTTGGTTCTTCGCGTGAATTTGACAATACCACTTTTATTAATAATACTCTTTCGCTTTTTACGGTCGAATACGTTTAATAACACCATCGTTAAAGTCATTCGGATTAAATTTATTAAAGTTTATGACACAAACATTTTCGTTTGGAACCGAGTGATCCTAATACGAGCATTTCTATATTTCGCGATAAAATATATAAGTATTAAATTCAATAATTAATATTGTATTTAGGGATAACCTAATTTAATCATTTTCCTGGAAATATCCTAATTTCCTTGCGCAGAATTTGCGGTGCAAGTAGCATTACTTTCAAATCGAGCCACCGCTTACATCTTACGTCACTTTTTAATCGTTTCCATGGGAAAGGCAAGTCAGTCTTTCTTTTAATGTATCATTATGTTAACTATGTGTAATGCACACATCGCAAAGCGAATATAGGGTTAGCACATAGTTGAAAAAGGAGAACGCGATGCTACTATCATTCGGCAGACGATTGGAATACTTGCCGGGCAGACGTTATGTAATGGAATTACCTGCTCACCGTAATAATTACGCAATGCAATTTTTTTGCCGCTAAGCACTCGCGTGCATCATTGAAACCCCGTGCGATTCGCCAATCACGTGGAAATAATATTTGGAAATCATTTTAAAACAATTACCCAACTCCTCTCGCTATTGTATTGTAGCAAAAAGTACTTTTGTTTAAATTGAGCATAAGAAAATTATTAAATTGTAAAAATTCAGCCAGTCGTCCAAACTAAGATACCAGTTGCCTTGATGGACAGACGAGGCCATTTTAATTGTATAACTTTTTACCGTTTTCATTGTATTCTTCGACAAATAAATTGCATTATTTTGAACATGCAAATAGCAACTTATAACACTTCTTTTCGTCCACTTAAATTTTGTAAAAACATTCCTAAACGAGTATAGACTAAGAAATATTTTTGACGATCCAAATTCGGCAATCTTCTCCAATATAAAATAAATCGAAAGACATAAGTTACGTATTCCTGCTCCATTTTAATTACCATATATTTCTGGCTTCATTTCTCAGACTCATTATGGAACCAATCATATATTTCAATGTACCATAAATCGTAAATAAAGTATCGATATAAATGCGATCGGATGAACATAAAATATAATAAATCCGATGAAAAAAAATCAGTGCAATCCGCGGAGGAATGAAAGGACAAAATGAGATTTTCAGCGACTATTTCATTATGTCGAAAGTGTGGCGATACGGTCGTCCTTGTACGGATAAATGCGTTCCTCTTGTGACAGACCGGTTAAGCAAGCTTCGCAAAAAAGAATTCGCGGAGACATTCGCGAGGTGAAAAGAGGAAGAAATACGGGAATCCCGTAAGAAAAATGATGCCGTGGACTCTTAGATCTTGTTGTTCATACTATCTATGTCGATCGTCGAAAGGGGAAGGGAACGAATACGAGTTTTCATCGTGCACATGCGACCCGGTGCAACTATCGCACCGCGGAAAGTGAAATTTCCGCGATTACATAAGAGTGCTATAATAGTATTATTCAACGAGGTTCTTGGCTTCGTAACTTCGTGCAATAACGGTGCGATTAATAAACCACGATGCGACACAAAAGATCGGAGGTTATTAGGCAGTGGTAATAACAGCGATGAGCATTTAACTTGCCATATTCACGGTCGACAAAAACTCTTTGTTTATGTCGCTGCGATTCCGAAGGAATTCGTAAATACATTTTGACCCAGTTCCGTTACGGTTAATGTTGTCTGGGTTATTATAAGAATTACCTGAAGCATGAAGTACAGAAGTGCTTCGGATTATAAAGTTTGGAAAGATGCATTGTAAAGTTAAAAGGTAATACAGGTAAACCGAGAAATCGTGAAAAAGGTACTCGCAGGTCATTCGAAAAGGGACGCTCGTAATTACTGCTTGATCTTCTGCCGTCGTAAACGAAGGAATTTAATGACATTCCTAGAAGACTATTCAAAAGTTATGGTTCATTATTATTATGGAATAACAAAGAATATATTCTTCTGCTTTCACGCTTGAATAAACAATCGAGTTCAATTTTGCATGGAATGCAATTCCTGATATCGGTCAGAGTATAATCTCCCGATGGTACCTTTGGACCTAAATCCCTTAATTATCGGTATTAAAGTTTATGCCCCAAAATTATTCTTGCATACAACCTAATCCTGATCCCAACAGGATCATTATCATATTTCGCGTTAAAATATATCTATTACATACAGTAATAAGAATGATTTGTAATAAACCTTCGTGTATTGTATGTTATACATTGATACCGTGTTAAGTTTCTTCATATTCGATCGTTTTATTGTACAATTAAGATGTGGTCCGATCTATGGATCTTCCTACCTTTCCACGCAGCTGCACGTTCCACATTACACGGTATCGACACTCTTCGTCTCACAGAGTTTTCATCGAATCCAAGTATAATCGCGCCGTAAGTTCGCGATCCAAGATCCGCGGTCGAAATGCACGTGGATGCTCGATAGATCTGCGCCGAGGATCGTTTCTCGCGCGCTTCGAGCTGACTGAAAGAGCGGGTAAGTTCAGCCGGTGTCTCCTCCAACGGATACTTTCCCTTTCTTTCTGGGCTTCGGAATCGTGTAATACTGGGACAGCTGTTAAGTCACTCGGTTACAAGCGTGATGTACTTCGTACGAAGTACGAAATCAGCCACAGTTATGATACGGGGCCGTAAGTTGCGGACCCCGCAACCTCTAGCCAGGTAATTGCTGGTTGCCCGAGCAACGAGTTACCTGGATGGCATTGACGGGTTTTTAGCCTCGTTTCTCTCACTTTACATTGTTACACGCCTGTATATTTCTTCTCTCTCGCCCCGTCTTTCCCTTCCATCGTCAGAACAAAGACCCAACATGCCGAGATCGTAGGGGAATATAACGCCGGCTGACCCAACTGGTTGGGGGAGCTGTTATATAGAAAACGAAAGCAAAGAGGGGACCGTTTCGCGTCCCCCTTTCTCTGCTTTTATTCCCGACAACTATTTCATGAATATTTTCAGGATCTATTACGAAAAACGGACAATTTTATTCGGTTTACTTTTTAAGTTACCCTGGGTTTGTCTTGAAATGCGGTTACACTCTGAGTGTAACTTGAGGCTGCTATAAAAAAAGATATGCATTTTTATGCATAACTTATATCCAAGAGGCGTATCATTTTATATCTCGTTGGCGAAGTTCAACGTTCTCAGAAAAAGGTCACTTCTTGATCCGAGCACTCTCACTTTTTACAATTCCCGCCAAATATTAATCAACGACCCCTTTCACAAAGAGCTTGAATTTTGTAATACTCCCTCGTTTTATCACAGGCGGATATAGGAGGAAAAGACAATGATTTGGCTTTCGTGATTCCACTGAAAAATTACCGGTGTTTTTATCATCCACATTCTTTAATGCCGACATTCGGTTAAAGAATAAAACAATTAACGAACATAGTTAATTACAATATACCGAACGAAATTAAAATAAATAATCGATGCGGGCTTAATTTGATTATCGAAAATTGTTTCATTCCTCGGGAACAATTTTCAATTGTTCTCGATTTTTTAACATATAGAGGAAACTACTATTAAACAGGTTTTAATTAATCTGAATCTTATGAACGCTGGAGTGAGCCAACATGAAAATATCTGGTGGCCCTGAAAAGGGCCGTTGATTGTAAATTGGCGAATCAACAGAATTACGCTTTCTTCTCGGTTTTCTTCGGCAGAAGAACAGCTTGGATATTTGGAAGAACACCGCCTTGAGCGATGGTAACACCGGATAGCAGTTTGTTCAACTCTTCGTCATTACGGATAGCTAGTTGCAAGTGACGAGGGATAATTCTGGTCTTCTTATTGTCACGAGCAGCGTTACCAGCCAATTCCAGTACTTCAGCAGCCAGATATTCCATGACAGCTGCCAAGTAAACGGGAGCACCAGCTCCCACTCGCTCGGCATAATTTCCTTTGCGAAGAAGTCGATGGATACGCCCGACTGGGAATTGAAGACCAGCCCTGTTAGAGCGGGACTTTGCCTTTCCCTTGATCTTGCCACCTTTTCCACGGCCAGACATGTTCCTGGATAATTTCCCGCGAATATGATGCACTCACGACGTATGATCAACGTGGAATAATAGCTGCTGGGAACTCGCTGCACTTACATACCTTCGGATGCAGCTGCCGCCGAACGAAGTGCAACGATGGTGCATTCTGGTTGGTCGGCGGCAGCTACCACCAAAGCGGAACCCCGCCGAGCTTAGGGATCAATTATCAGCTGTGCCGTCACTAACCCACACATGCTTCCCATATTTTCATCGCCTTCGTACAAACATCCTCATAAATCAACAGTTCTTTTTCAAGGATACATACTTTCTAAGGTTTTCATACTTCCCGTTACTCTAGGATTTCTTAAACCCTAAAATCCTTTCCGGATTGTAGACAATGAAGATTATCTACAGGAGGAACAGCATCCAAGTCCTCCGCAGGAGGGTACATATTTTTAACATCTACATTAGCCTCTTAAATCTTCTCCATCGGTAAGCTGAAGTACTCGTCTCCTATCTTGAAAAACACTTGAAAGAAATAATATCGGAAACCTAATTCTCTAAAAAAAATTCTTTTTGCCATTTGTGACAATGATACGAATTTTTAAATACAAATTATTAGTAAATAGTAAAAGAAAATTTTTGTTCAAATTCTAAGACAGTAATTCATTCAGATGTGAGCTCTAATATAATGTTAGAATACAATTAATTGGAAAAGTTATTGGAAAATCATTAAGGAGTTAAAATGAAAATTGATATTATAGGGTGATGCTTGTGAAAATGTGTAAGGGGTATGTTATTGTTTTAACGAGTTCAAATGAACTTGAGATAATTGCCTCGAAAGTAAAAATTTGTGGCCCTGAAAAGGGCCCTTGTGGAATGTTTGCCATTTAAATTACTTCTTCGCTGCTGCTTTGGTAGCCTTTGGAGACTTCGCAGTTTTGGGTTTTGGCGTTTTTGTCTTGGCAGCTGGAGCTTTAGTAGCTTTCTTGGTCTTTGACAAGCTCTTTGGCGGTGCCGCAGCTTTTTTCGGTGCAGCCGGTTTTTTAGCTGGAGCTGCTGCGGCGGGTTTGGTTTTCTTTTGAGCTGCTGCCTTCTTAGTCGCTGCTCCAGTTGCAGCTGGTTTTTTAGCCGGCGCCGGTTTTTTGGCGGGAGATCTTTTGGCTGCTGCAGCTTTCTTCTCAGCCACCTTTTTCTCGGCGACTGGAGATGCCTTCTTGATTGGCTTCTTAGCTTTACTCTTTGGCTCGCCCTTGGAAGTGTTAAGCTTGAAGGAACCAGATGCTCCTTTGCCCTTGGTCTGCACAACCGTTCCAGAAGTGACGGCGGTCTTCAAGTACCTCTTAACAAATGGCGCCAATTTCTCACCATCGATATTGTACTTCGATACAATGTATTTCTTGATGGCCTGAAGCGATGAACCCTTGCGATCCTTCAGTTCCTTAATGGCGGCGGTTACCATTTCAGAGGTCGGAGGATGAGAATTCTTTGGTCGTTCAGCCTTGGCCTTTGACTTCGCTGCCGCCTTTTTGACTGGCGTAGCATTGGTCGCTGCCTTTTTCGCCGGCGATGAATTCGCCGATGCATTCTCAGCCGCCGCGGTATTACCAGTGGTAGTTTTGTCCTCCATCTTTAATAACAATAAAAACTTTGAATATTTTCTTGAACTTCAACAAAGCTGAAACGCGCAGTTCCGTAGTCACTTCGAAAATGTGTACCAACAGACGGACTGCCTGGCCTTTAATGGCGGACGCACGGACCACGGAGAAAGACGCGCGCCAATGTTTCCTGTACGGAGTTGCTAAGAACTATACACCTCTGATGAAAGATCATATTTTTTAATAATCAAACCATAGAAATCATCAACTTTTTTAACAGATCTTTATACAATAGTCTTGCATCCACCAGGAGACATTTATTAGAATCAGATCCAAAGTGTACTCGCGAACTTATGATAATGTAAACACAGAGAAGCGGTACCCGATTCTTAGTAAAGTCGAAATAACATTAAAAATTAACTAAAAATCGTTCGAACCTATAATAAATACTTATTGGTTTTAATAAAGCGAACGTCAGAGTACATCAAGAAATTTGCAAGAAGTGTCTAGCACGAAGGATGCCGGAGATATAATATTAAATATCGGAGCTCCTCACGAAACAGAATGCCAGGAGTAAAGACCCTGATTCGAGTCGTTGATCCGATGTTTATTTACAACGAGTGTCATAAAAAATTGTTCAGATGCCAAATTTAATGCAAATATCCTTTAATGAATAGATACGATTAAAGAAAAATCAATTTCCCTTTGATTACAAATACAACATACCAGAAAAAAGTTACTGAACTCGAGTCGTGTACCTCCCTTCCAGAACTACCTTGTCTTTAGGTCACGAACTATTATTAATTAATTATTTATTATTGTTATTCGTTTTAAAACAAACGAAATACTTATTCGAAAAACAGTCTACCAATGAAATTTAACAGTTCGATATGCGTACAAATAGAAATAAAGTTACAGAAGTACCGCGCAAAAAGCAATTAACCTCAGCTTCATCCAAAGTCCACGCTCCCGGGCAACTTTATAATTATCATGCTCTTAAACATAAACAAATTAGAATTTCTACTAAAAGCAATGTGAATCGTATGCTCGATTATCATAGAATAATAATTAGTTACAGAAATCTGCAAATTACGGATGTTTAGGAAAAAAGATGTAGAATTAGTGAGAAGAATTTGTGACTCATTGATGGACTGATTCATCAACGTCGCACTAAACGGGAAATGTAAAACATATAATAAACCTGGAATTTATAAGGATACTTTGATGTCAATGTGCTAATTTTCATTCGTTAATTAATCTTAATAATCTGTTTTTTTTAATACAAAAAATAGTTTACTTGATGGTGTTAATCACAATGTAACTATATTAACTGTTCAAGTACTTCGTTTCGTTACTTTGTTTCAACATCGTTTAGTTTTCTAATTTTGTTTTATTTCATGGAAACTGTAATTCTCATCTTGTTCCTCGACGAAATTCGCTAAAAAAGACTTGTAATACATGGAAGGATCATTGTCAGGGTGAAAAGTTCAAAGTAGTATGTCAGGAGTATTGTATTTCATGATTGTATGTACATAACTAGGTACTACAAGTGCGCTAGAAGCTTTTTCTTTAGGATTTTTTTTTTTATTAATCCTTATGTCCTGTAACTTGATTCATAGTCTATTACAAACGTAGTTCGTGAATCGGATTGTTTACATTACTTTGTATATCCTTATGCTGTCCTGTACAATAATCGCTAAATTTTTAGAAGCGCGCTCAAAGCTCGAACTTCGAGATTCTGTTTGTTTACATCTCCTTATCCTATACTGTAACATGATTCATAAGCCATACAATGGAGTTTCCTTTTATGCGATTTGAAATTACGCGGCGAAGCAAACAAAGCAATGAAAAATGAGTAATCCAAAAAATTGAGAGATGTTTAAGTGTATAGCATTCGTACATTTGTTTTCGTTCTTTTTGTTTTTATGCTGGGAATTAAGAGGGAAGATAATTCCTGCATAGAAATGAAGCTTTTCTTGTTCGAATTTAACATTTTTTATGTATAAACAAAACGAAACAACTGAATGTGTGTAAGGTATCTCTTTTGTGCTGCTGTTATCTCAATAAATTATGCTTAATTTTATAAAGAAAGCTGATTTATATTATCCAGATAAAGTTCAAGGTTTTCAACTGAATTCTAATTTCAATTCATTAAAAGATGTGCCAGTATTTGAAGACATTATGCAATTTGGTTCATTGTGGGAAGTGGAGAGGAAACATATTTTATCAGGAAAAATCATTTAGGGCTAAAATATATTTCATATACCAAATTATTGTATGATTTCATGTTGGAAAGCAGTCAAACCGATTGCTTTACTACGATATAAAGATTTGGTGGCCCTGAAAAGGGCCGATTTTATGGGTTTGTGCGATTGACATTTAACCTCCAAAACCGTAAAGGGTTCTGCCTTGACGTTTAAGGGCGTAGACGACGTCCATCGCCGTTACGGTCTTCCTCTTGGCGTGCTCGGTGTAGGTGACGGCATCACGAATCACGTTTTCAAGGAAAACTTTGAGAACACCACGGGTTTCTTCGTAAATCAATCCAGAAATACGTTTCACACCACCTCTCCTTGCCAAACGACGGATGGCAGGCTTGGTGATACCTTGGATGTTATCACGCAGAACCTTCCTATGACGCTTGGCACCTCCTTTTCCCAACCCTTTTCCTCCCTTACCACGACCAGTCATTTTTGCAGAAAATAACGATTAGACGATACGAACAGTAGCGAGATACAAAGCAGAATGTGCTCTCAGCGGCGAGGGCGGCCCTCTTATGTGCCACGCCGACTCATCCCCACTCCTGAAGCGCGCAGTTGGTCACGAGCATGCGCTTTGAGGCAACCAACCACGCCCCAAGCGTTCAGCCAGTCACGAACGAGCACTTGCAAGCCACCGCTTTGGCGCCAAAAGCCTTCAGCCAGTCACGAGCGAGCGCTCCGGAGCCAACCCATATAAATACAGTCGCCCCAGCGACAGAGATCTATACCTGTCTTGTACGTCGTACAGTACACCTTTGCTATTATTCATTGAGGAATCTAATCTCGGAATCTAACGAAATATGGCTCGTACTAAGCAAACCGCTCGCAAGTCAACTGGTGGAAAAGCTCCACGAAAACAACTGGCCACTAAAGCTGCACGTAAAAGTGCCCCGGCAACTGGTGGAGTCAAGAAGCCTCATCGTTACAGGCCTGGAACAGTCGCCCTTCGTGAAATCCGTAGATACCAGAAAAGCACGGAGCTTTTGATCCGTAAATTGCCATTCCAACGACTTGTTCGTGAGATCGCCCAGGACTTCAAGACCGACCTTCGCTTCCAAAGCTCAGCTGTGATGGCCCTTCAGGAAGCCAGCGAAGCTTATCTCGTCGGTCTCTTTGAAGATACCAACTTGTGCGCCATCCATGCCAAGCGAGTCACTATCATGCCTAAGGATATCCAGCTGGCTCGTCGCATCCGTGGAGAGAGAGCTTAAGAACTTGTTTCAAGTTCAGTCTCGACAAACCGGCCCTTTTCAGGGCCATAAATACTTATTCGAGGGCACGCTTGTTTCGTATACCAATTCTTACCAACTTAAATGGAAGTAAAGCCCAATATTTTTTTAAGTCAAGCTATTAAGTAAATTTAAGTCAAGCTCACTTGTTTCTACAAGGTTAGCAACAGTTATCTCGTAGCTGGCTTATCGGACAGAATTTCATGCCCCAACTATGAGTAATCTCTTATCTCTCCCAGCTGTATCTTATATCCGCTGCCGGCTGTGTAACTTGAGTTCAGAGTCAGCAACGTTGAGCATTCAGTGCAGTAAGGTTCACTGCGTCTACCTTAGACTTCTATACCTATATGTATATATTATACGATATACAGGGTGTCCGCAGTGAACACTGGACAGTCCTCTGATTTTCCAGCAATATACTTGATTGAAATAGGAAGTAAGGATGGCGATGTTTTCAGAAACAGCAGGCCCAACAGCCAATAGCTTTCCAAATAGAAACAATTCGGGAACGATTTCAATAAAGGCCCTTTGGGCCTGCTGTTTCTGACACAAACTCGGTGCTTGTTTCAAGTGGCGATGTTTAACCCGTGGCTCTTCAAGCATGAACAATACCGCCATCCGTACTACCCATTCCAACCAAGTATTTTATAAAAATTAATAAATATTCTGCAAATAAAGGGCTGTCCATTGTTACCACGGACACCCTGTAAGTAGAAAAGATTAAATTGAAAACCTTTACACACTTAACTCCTGCACCGTGCACAGCAACACGACAGATTCGATGAAAAATGTAAGTTAATAATTCTCATTAATCTTATCGCACAACAATTTTCCCGGAACAATTAAAATTGATTAATTCAGAATCTTGTAAACCCTTTAACTTGCTCGGACTGACAAATTTCATTTCAAATCATTACGATTTTCCTTTGCTTCTCATCTACCAATATTTCCACGAAAGACAGATTATTAAATTAACATTGTCTACATATTTACATCACTTGAATCATTCCCGTTATATTTTTCATTTTATCTGCTTCCTTATTTTATTCTGAAATATGCATCCGATAATGCTGAACGTTGGAATTATTCCACAGAAAGCATTTCTTTGTTACGACTGTCGCGTCAACGAGACGCCAGAAGGGCCATAAATCCACAGGGCCCAACTGATAATCTAAAGTGCAGGGTCCGCTGGGAACGGGCCTGATTTGGGTTTTTCCTATGAGAAAAACACACGAATAATTTTCCAGCGTTTCAGCAATTATTTTATAATATAAGTCTACACACCGATGGTCTTTATACGAGCATCACAATTTAAAGACGGTTGATCGACTTCTTAAATGATAGTATTAGCATATCACAAACTTTCCAGAAAACTGAAAGTTCTCACGACATATCTTCTCACCGATTGATTACACCCTTCATTACACGTTTACACTATTCCATAACTATATTTTATTTCACCTACGGGAAACTGCGCAACGAAATTTTCCCAACGCTGCACCATCGAACATTATATCAAGTTTCATCGGAAATCGTTACTTTACGGATACAAAGCGTGGCATGAATTTATTCAGCGATCCTTGGGAATCTATTGATTTAATATGTCCTGTAATATAATTACAGGAAAGCAGAGAATTTTATGATTTTCTCTTCGACATCCAAGATTCTCGATGAGACGAGGCCTCACAAAATGGGCGATAGAATCCGATCAATGAAAGACACGACGAAAATAATAGTTGCCAGAGAAAGCACGAACATAACAAGCAATGAAAGCACGACTAATAATGAAGTAAATTTCATAGTTTCCGTGAAAAGTGTATCTGAATCCAGAATCTCTCGGCAATTCCATTGTTTGGTTAACATCCAGTAGGTGGAATATTGCCAGACGTTATTCTTCAGGGTCCGTGGTCATGGTATATAAGAACCGTCATGTCCCGGCGCGGAGCGCCATTTTACGTTCATCCAACGTACGTGACACTACAAGTTTGTACGGTTTAAACCGAAGTTAAAAGCTTTGCGATATACGCGAACGTGGAGTTATTATCATCAGTGATGGAAGATAAAGTTAATTCCGGCAACACAGCCATCGAAGCTGCGGAAATTAAGCTGGTTCCGATTAAAAAAGTGGCGAAGAGCACGAAATCGAAAGCCAGCCGTTCGAAGTCCAATCATCCGCCGACATCCGAGATGGTGAATGCTGCTATAAAACAGTTGAAGGATCGCAAGGGTTCGTCTCTTCAAGCAATCAAGAAGTACATTGCAACTACTTATAAAATCGATGGTGAAAAGGTTGCGCCATTCGTGAAGAGATACCTGAAGTCGGCTGTTACATCTGGTGCCGTCGTTCAAACCAAAGGTAAAGGCGCCTCTGGCTCATTCAAGTTAGCCGTTATGGGAAAAATTTCCGAGGCGAAACCCAAAACGCCGAGTCCTAAGAAGGCGGTGGCAAAGAAGATTCAAGTTGTGGAGAAGAAGACAACAGCGGTGGCAAAGAAGGTTGCTTCACCGAAGAAAGTAGGTAGTTTAACCAGAAAGATGGGAGCGGATGCGAAGAAGAAGACTCTTCCGAAGAAGGTACCAGCTAAACAGATTTCTCCTGCTAAGATTAAGGCGAAGACAGAAACGAAGAGCATCTCCAGGAGCAAGAAATCTGTCAAAGCACCAGCTGCTAAGACTAAGACACCAAAACCGAAAAAGGTTACCGCTACAAAAGCGGCGAAGGCAGCTAAGAATTAAGTAAGAGGAGAATAATTAGAATCGAAAACCACAAATGGCCCTTTTCAGGGCCACCAAATCTTTTTTGACAAGGATCAACCGTTATGTTTTCTGAAAGACAGTAATCGCTCTCCCGTGGGGCTCTTTTCATATAGATAGATTGTATAAACAAATAATTGATATTGCATTTAGGGATTTAATATTAACCCTCGTTGAAGGTACATGAAGGTACATTACATGAAAGTAACGAAATTATTACTTAGAAGCACAGAAAAAGGGGACAAGTTGAGAGTACTTACAACGAAAAACTCGAGTCAAATGAAAGGGATAGGGACTGGTTATATCCCATTCCCTGGGATAGGGAAATGAATGGTTACATGGGACTTCTAGAGCGTTAACGTATACGAAATATATAAAATATATATATAAAAGAAGCGTAGCGATTATGATTAAATGCGTTTTGACGTCGACTGGAAATAACCAAGAAATCTAGGGTGGGACTCTATCAGATTGCCCTTCGAGCTTCTAAACCTTTTCATGCTTCGAGTTCTGCTAAAGTCCATCAATAATATTTATACTCATTTACTACTTTAGGTAACGTAAATGCTAAATACATAGAGTACTGGAATAAAAATGCAGGTAACGACAAAGTTAATCCTTCAGTTGTAAATATTTTGTGGCCCTGAAAAGGGCCATTTGTCAAATGGAAGTTCGTGAGTTAAGCCTTCTTTTCGGTCTTCTTGGGCAGTAGGACAGCTTGAATGTTGGGAAGAACACCACCTTGGGCGATGGTCACTCCGGATAGCAGTTTGTTCAATTCTTCGTCATTACGGATGGCCAGTTGCAAGTGACGAGGGATAATTCTGGTCTTCTTGTTGTCACGAGCAGCGTTTCCAGCCAATTCCAGTACTTCAGCAGCCAGATATTCCATGACAGCTGCCAAGTATACGGGAGCACCAGCTCCTACACGTTCGGCATAATTTCCCTTGCGAAGAAGACGATGGATACGTCCAACAGGGAATTGAAGACCGGCTCTGTTCGAACGGGACTTTGCCTTTCCCTTAGCTTTTCCACCCTTGCCACGGCCAGACATACTTGTAAGTACTTGAGAGGAATTCGTAAATTAAGCAACAACTTCTCTCGTCGAGAGCAGAATTGAATATATTTTTTCCCAGGCCCACGTCGAGCTTATATACGGCGCGGTGTTGCTACGCCGGTGTGATGGGCGTGGCGTCATGCTTGAATTCAAGTGCGACCCCCCACCACAACTTCGGCAGTAGCTGCGGAGTTTCAAATAAATTCCGCCGCCAACCAGCAACACTCACCAGTTGACGACTTGTATTACCTGAGGTACCATATCGTTTCATTGACTTACTTGAACTGAACCATGCCGCCTAAAGCAAGTGGAAAAGCTGTGAAGAAAGCTGGAAAAGCTCAGAAAAACATCAGCAAGACTGACAAAAAGAAGAAGAGGAAGAGGAAGGAAAGTTATGCTATCTACATCTACAAAGTGTTGAAGCAGGTTCATCCCGACACTGGAATTTCCAGCAAGGCAATGAGCATCATGAACAGTTTCGTGAACGATGTGTTCGAACGTATTGCTGCCGAAGCATCCAGATTGGCCCATTACAACAAGAGATCCACCATTACATCTCGGGAGATTCAAACCGCTGTCAGGCTTCTTCTTCCCGGTGAACTGGCGAAACACGCTGTTAGTGAAGGAACTAAAGCAGTCACCAAGTATACCAGCTCCAAGTGAGCACTTTACGATTTTGAAATCGGCCCTTTTCAGGGCCAACAATCTTTTAATTCGTGGTTTCTTCATGGTTTTGACATTTTACTATTCTTGAAACAAGAATATAGTTTTGCACTATACAAAAGTGTTCACAGTATTAGACTTCACCGTTATCACGTGGAAAAAGTTTGGTTTTAACGTGAGTTACTTCACAAGCAAGTTTGGTAGCAATATATGTAAGTTCATACACCTTGAAGGAAGCTTATGAAAAATTTCAGACAATCGTCGTAAAAAGCTTCTTTCGCGGGGTGTGTTTGTCTGACATGCGCAGATGCCGAAGAACCATCTCTGTTTCCTTGCGATCAATGACGAACCCTAACTCGACCTGATATTGATATAGAAGTTCATCGAATTTCCGTATATAATTTCAAGTGAAAGTAAGCAGTTCATTCAGAAGTTCGTTTATAGAAAAAGATTATTTAAAAATATATTGTCTACTTAAAGCATAAGAAGGTATCTTTGCTATTTAGAAGCTCGAAGGGCCTTAACGGTTGATTCTTTACACAAAAGCCACAAAAACGGTTCAAATGACCAGTCTACACTTTTTATTAAGATTATTCCAATATGCAACAGCGTGTTGTTTGGGATTTTATATATTTTGATTCTATAAACGTAACGAATATAATTCAACCATTAATTAACTCAGATCCTCCAGCCATAATTTCTATACATTTAAATGTGTAAATATCACCGAGTATAAATTCAGTAGTTTAGTGTCAATTGGCTACAGATATCAAAACGCATTCCACATATTTAATCGGTGCGCTTCTTTTGTGCATAATATTCTATATAAGTTAATGTCAAGTTTTAATTTTAAGGGCGGCCGAAGGCAGAACGATTTTCGCCCTACACTAATTTAGGATAGATACAGACTGCGTGTGGTTCTTCAAGTGTTACACGAATTTACACTATTTAGGTAAACGCTGTATATGGTGAAATGTATTGGGTGAAAGGAAACAGTCCCTCCGCCGATTTCCATTGGTACGGTAGCTAACTGGTATCCGGGCCCAGATTGTTTGGGAAATTCGAGAAATGGAAAGGTGTTACACTTGTGTGAGAATCCTTTTTGGGACCGTCTACATATTGTTTATTATTACAGATAAAATAAGCAGCTCGATTCTGCACCCCTTAAAGAAGGGTTATTTCGTGCCCTAAAAATCTACGAATTTCAGAAGAGTACTGTGAGTATCTTAAAATTGTACGTTGATTTTACTTCCCATTTCTATCATATATATTCTTACGTAGTATAATAAATAGATATTATTAACTAAGGAGTATTAAACTCAATGTTTGATTCGTTCGTTGCAGAGTTGCGCATGTCACGCAGACAAATTGTAACAGATTCGAAGTAATAATAATTGAAGGAAACAACCGAAAATCAATAGGAGAAGGCTGCAGACTAACGCACGCATTCTCGGACGAAAACCAGTTTCCATGAAAGGGACGATGGGTTGAATATCCCAGAAATTCCTTTCGGGACCAGGTGAAAACGGTGGTATGGAGGGGGCAGAAGGGCTCTATATAAGGGCGAGTTGTTGCACGGAGAGCATCATTTCCTTCTGAACTACCGTATCGTGTGTGCTGTTATAATACAAGATGACTGGTCGTGGAAAGGGTGGAAAGGGATTGGGAAAGGGAGGTGCCAAGCGTCATAGAAAGGTTTTGCGTGATAACATCCAGGGTATCACCAAGCCTGCCATCCGTCGTTTGGCAAGGAGAGGTGGTGTGAAACGTATTTCTGGATTGATTTACGAAGAAACCCGTGGTGTTCTCAAAGTTTTCCTTGAAAACGTGATTCGTGATGCCGTCACCTACACCGAGCACGCCAAGAGGAAGACCGTAACGGCGATGGACGTCGTCTACGCCCTTAAACGTCAAGGCAGAACCCTTTACGGTTTCGGTGGTTAAATATCATACATGTTATTACCGCCATGCAAAACGGCCCTTTTCAGGGCCCCATTTTATCACGGCGAGAGGATATCATCGATTCGACATTTTGTATTATTATTTATGCTAGATTTTTCCAGCTATCGTATTATGTGTGTTGTACAGTGATAAGCTTTATTTATCGTTAACATGTTAGACGCAAAATTTATGTTACACTATATGTACATTTTTATCGTAATGTTAAAAATATTAATAGTTTTATTAATATTAACGATATGTGATTGAGTTTTAGTAATATTGACACCGGCAGACGCACTGGTGATCTCCGTTATGGTGTTCAACGAGTTAACATTTAATCTCGGGTTGAAATACAAATTTTGCGTCACCGTATCCTAAAAGAAAGCACGAAAAGAGCGTCTACGTTTAATAGGGAATTTAATTATTATTCAACGTTAAAATTAATAAAGTGTTGATGAATCCGTGACATTGATACTTTAGTTTAAATAGTATATATATTTTATATAGTATACTTGAAATAGCAAGGACAAAACAAAGGCTGGAAATGTTTAGGTCCCTAAAAATGGGTTTCAGGTAGAAGAAATACTGGGACCTACCGAGAATAATCTGGGCCCGCGATAACATTTCAACCGTAAAAACCTTTAAAATATTTTTCCTTTGAAAGCTGAATCCTTCCTTCGCAAATATCGTAATCTGCAATTTCTGGAAACGAATAGAGTTTTCAACCAAGTTTGAAAATGTTTATAGCATATTTACATTCAACTTGAGTCTATTAATTGCAATAATCAATTGTTTAATTAAATTCTCTAATTATCTACTACAATATGAGTTGTAACAGTCGAAATATAAGTTATGTACTTTTCACTGTAGAAGGAGAGAGTACATGTAATGGCGTCGTATAAAATTATTGTATATTAATACGTTACTATAAAATAAAATAAATATTCAACGAACATTTATATGTATATATTCATACAATTTATTAATTTTATGTTGAAAGTGTACCTTAAATAAAACTATGAAAAGTATCCGACAATACCATCTCTTTCATACCAACATTACAATGTATTATAATTGTGCTCATTACCGAATCAATTTTCTTTTCCTTGCCAATCTACAAAGTTAATATTTGCCATCCTCAATTTCGCAGAAAATGACGTCGCGCGAATAAAATAAATGACAAAGTAATAATCTGGAACGCATATTGAATTGTATTCAAATGACTCAGACGCGCAGATTATTCTCGCAAGATCTGTTCTTTGTATGCTTGTACCACGGTATTGTTATTATATATACATTTATTCTTTTTAACAATACTTAGTAGTTACAACGAAGTAAATTCGTGCATTATAATATAATAATTAGCGTATAAATGATGGAAGTCATCCTCGGTAAGACTTGATTAATCGAGGCTCTTCAATGGGCAAATACTACAGGTAGAATAATGGTGCAAAGAAAGAATATTATTACCAGGGGTTATTAAAAACTGTTTAAATAGAATATCAATAGAGATATATAACAAAAAACCAGACATTACATATGCAATTAAATGTTTAACGTATCCTTGGTAATTGATTTTAATTCCTGAATGGAATGTTGCATGGTTCATTTTGCACATCACTAGGCGGTCAAGTTTTCCTAAAGTTTATCAAGTATTCTCAAGTTATAATATAAAAGTGACGTGTAATAATAAAGCAGCGGTTCTTTCTCCACGATTTTCCATATATAAACGAACGAAATTGTTGTCTATTCGCTTAGATTTTTAACTTTTTCTTGACAATGTTCCATCCGAAGGAAAACACGGTCGTTGGCTAAACGTGAAATATTGATGCGCCGAGAGGAGTTACGAGATTCCGCAAAGGCTCGGACGGAAGATTATACACGCAGCTATCGATTCGAATAGATTTCGAGATGCGATCGGTTTTGATTGAAGAGAGAGATACGTCGAAAGTGGAAGGTCGTTAACTTCAACATCGGTTTGTTGGAATCGCTCTGTCCGACATATTGGTGAGGTCGCCCTACTCGGTTCGTTCACGAGCTATAAATTCTCGGCGTACCTGGTGCGAGCGATTATTTCACGTTGGACCGTGTCGCTGTTACCTGCACGAGGTTTCAATTTATTCGAGAGGATTAATATTTGATCGAGACGAGGGAAAGATGGAAGATAAGGCAAATACTGGAAGCTCAGCTGCCGAGGCTACGGAGAATAGTCCAAGTCCAGCGAAGAAGACGACGAAGAGCAACAAATCGAAGGCTCAACGGATGAAGTCTCATCCGCCAACGTCGGAGATGGTGACGGCCGCCATTAAGGAATTGAAGGATCGCAAGGGTTCCTCGCTTCAAGCCATCAAAAAATACATCGCTACCACGTACAAGATTGACGGTGAAAAATTCGCGCCCTTCATTAAACGGTACTTGAAATCCGCGGTGACTTCGGGTACCGTTGTGCAAACGAAGGGCAAGGGTGCATCCGGATCGTTCAAGTTAGCGACTATTGGGAAAGGTAGCGAAACGAAAATCAAGACCAAGACAACAGTTAAGAAAGTTGTACCCAAGAAGACTCAGTCAGTCGAGAAGAAGACTGCGGCTTCGAAGAAACCAGCTGCTACCAAAAAGCCAACTACTGTTGCTAAGAAAGCAGCGGCAGCGGCAGCAGCAGTTTCCACTGCGAAGAAACCAGCTGCACCGAAGAAAGCTGCCGCCAGAACTGCCGCCGCTAAAGTTAAGGCTGTCGCTGAGAAAAGTGTCTCCAAGGCAAAGAAAACCGCGAAAGCACCCGCTGCTAAGACGAAGACACCTAAACCGAAAAAGACTGCGGCTACCAAAGCCGTCAAGTCTCAGGCTAAAAAATAATTATTCTTCAAAAAGTATACGAAATTGACAAAGGGCCCTTTTCAGGGCCACCACAATTTTTACACAAGGAATAACCTTATTCGACATTTTCAGGAATCCGAATCTCCATGTTCTGGATAATTCCATGAATTAGAATAATCGAACATTTCATTCCCCTCCAATTTAATTTAAATTTATGAACAGAGTTTAGCAAAAAATAATTATGAATTACTTGCTTGCATGCCGAGCATTTTTAATAACTTTAAATAATTTAATCATTTTTAATCGAACCGTTGAATACACTATATAATAAATTAATTCAAAGACATTATGGTGATAGTCGATAATGAAAGTTTCAGTCGCGGATAATATTCATTTTTCTATTAATTTTCGTGTAGCGAATAAATAATAAAAGTATCTAGTATATTCAGAAAATTAAAGCGAAAAGAAATTAATATGTTGAATGAATTTGCGTCAATCCAAAATAGAGGTGTCGTATTCCAAAAATTAGTTGAAATTCCGACACGTCTTCACTCTAATATCTGCTAGTTTAAAATCGTACAATTTCTCATACTATTCCCCTTCTTGCATGCACAATAATCTTCTCGACAAAGGGATCGTATTTCCGTCCCAGAACCGGTTGGGGCCCAACGGATGTACCGTTAAATACTTGAGGCGTTCGTCCCATTCTTAGAACCGGTTTGGTTATCAAGCACTTGTCCCTTCGAGGGAGAACTTCTCCCCTTTCAGGGCCCGTCCCCCTTTCTTTCGAGGCTTAAGAAAGCAGACTTGTTCCCGACTTCGTGAATCACTAACCATCTTCTATTCGAATACAATATTTTCATGTAACGTAGCTTCGTTAGATTTGAATTTAATTAATCTGGCGTTATACAATGTTATTTATTTATTTATTTAGTAATAAACGGGCAAGATTTTAAATGTTTATATTCTTTTGAAAACTCAATTGCTTTTAATCTGTAAGAATTATATATAATATTTAGAAAGTGAGACTAGTTGCGTCGGAAGCGAAGTTAAATATAATTTAAGGCGTCGATGATATTTAATAATAATTTGTTTATTTCCTTTTAGATTTTCGCTTGAATTCAAAGAAATGAATATTTAATACTGGAATGAAAATACATATATATTTATAACGTATCTTTTGATTAAATATAGAAATGGGAAGAGGATCGTGTGAGGTCTGTTTTTATTAAAAATAAATATCATTTTCGAAGATACGAGTAATAATTCGTTCCCAAGCGTTCCCTCGTCGGCAAGTAGTGCGTTACAGCACTATTTAATCAATATTCTTTTATTATATTTATTATAAAAAATAGTGGCAAGATATTTTCTATTCCGTAGAAGGGCCATCCCTTTTACAAGGTTGAACATCTGGATATATTTTAACCTTTATTCTACCGTTGAAAAAACGACCCTCCGTTAAAAGTGAACATCTGCTCTCAAGGTTCCCGCCCTGCGGGAACCTCATAGGTCCCACCAGCCTACGTACCCTACAATTATCCCCTCCATTCCCACAAGCCAGCCAATCAGGGGTTGCCACCGCGTCGGCCCGACGACGTAAAAATGGTGCGCTTGGAAACTTCGGAGCACAGTCGCTCGTTGATATCCAAGCCGAAAGGTGTTCAAACGTTACGCACTTTTAACATACTTTGAAGTCATGGCTCGTACCAAGCAAACCGCTCGCAAGTCTACCGGTGGAAAGGCTCCACGAAAACAACTGGCCACTAAAGCTGCACGTAAAAGTGCCCCGGCAACTGGTGGAGTCAAGAAGCCTCATCGTTACAGGCCTGGAACCGTCGCCCTTCGTGAAATCCGTAGATACCAGAAAAGCACGGAGCTTTTGATCCGTAAATTGCCATTCCAACGACTTGTTCGTGAGATCGCCCAGGACTTCAAGACCGACCTTCGCTTCCAAAGCTCAGCTGTGATGGCTCTTCAGGAAGCCAGCGAAGCTTATCTCGTCGGTCTCTTTGAAGATACCAACTTGTGCGCCATCCATGCCAAGAGAGTCACTATCATGCCTAAGGACATCCAACTGGCTCGTCGCATCCGTGGAGAAAGAGCTTAAGAACTTGTTTCAAGTTCAGTCGCAACAAACCGGCCCTTTTCAGGGCCATAAATACTTCTTCGAGGGCACGCTAGTTTCGTATTCCAATTCCCCCTTAATTTAAGATCAATTGTTTTCTCTTTATTCTAGAGGCAGATAGAGGAGTAACTTGACTTACATGCACCCGAACAAATATTTCTCGAATGCAGTGTATTTATATACAAGTAACCCCAGAATCCCATGACAGTTTTGATCGCCCCTGGCGAGCCACCATTAAACTTCGCCACTTGAAACAGATACGAAAGATCTCTGACAACAATGCAGGCACAAACATCAGTAGTTTTCCAAATACAAACCACACAAGAACGATTTCAACAAAGGAGCCGTCGGTGACGGAAACTATTAGCGACTTGTTTGTGAAATCGTTCAATACTTCAGAACCGACCTCCATTTTCCAAAGCTCCGCAGTGATGGCCCTACAGAAAGCCAACTTACCTCGTCGGAATCGTCGAACGTACCATTTTGTGTGCCATCCACGCTAAGAACAAATATAATATAACTTGAAGTTATAGTAAAGTTAAAGTTATGCTTAAAGAGATCCAGCTCGTTATATCCGAGGAGAGGCTTCGATTTTTCACTGTCTTTGTAACTCGTCAGGCTTTTCAGTGCCATTAATATTAAAAGGATTAAATAGTTTTAACCAAGACTTAATTAATTGCGTCTGAAGTTAAACAACAAATTATTTACTGTTATCCGGTTAAGTTGAAGCGTATGTTATACTGTTCTTTATACACTGTCGAGAGCAGTGCGAGAGCAAGCATGACCAGTGTGAAGTAACTGCAATCATATTCAGTCACTGCTGAAGTACATCGAAAATAAGATCCCTAGTCCAAGATCAGCATGTTCAGCTGCCTCGTCGAAAAATTCCCCAGCTCTGATCACGCGAAAGATATTTTATTTGAAAACATAAAAAGCGTCATAATATTCACTGTAGAGAATTAAAAATTAAAAATTAATATCGAATGAACGACATTAGATCGGTAACGATTATTGTGGGCGTTTCTAGAAGAGAATTGACATGAAGGTGGAAGCTTCAGTTTCAATAGTGCCAACGTTCACATTATCGAGTCGAGCTCTTGTCGGCAACGTTTTCAGAAATTAACATAAAAAATAATATACTTTTGGAGTACGTGCGGAGTAAAAGAAACACGTTAAAGTAGGAAGAAGAAATTCCCTATAAAGTATTCTACATTTTACTCCTCGGTTTCCAAACTTTGAAACGAAGCCCTGTTGGAAAAACAATATTAAATCCACGTTTAAATATCTTTCTCTAGATTACGCACATAATTAAGATACAGTTGCTCTTCATGCAATGAATTCATGTCACATCGAAGTGAACTGTTCATATCGTTCAAATAAGTTGGTGGCCCTGAAAAGGGCCGTTTTGTACGAGTTTGTGGAAGCGATGTTTAACCTCCGAAACCGTAAAGGGTTCTGCCTTGACGTTTAAGGGCGTAGACGACGTCCATTGCCGTCACGGTCTTCCTCTTGGCGTGCTCGGTGTAGGTGACGGCATCACGAATCACGTTTTCAAGGAACACTTTGAGAACACCACGGGTTTCTTCGTAAATCAATCCAGAAATACGTTTCACACCACCTCTCCTTGCCAAACGACGGATGGCAGGCTTGGTGATACCCTGGATGTTATCACGCAAAACCTTTCTATGACGCTTGGCACCTCCCTTTCCCAATCCCTTTCCACCCTTTCCACGACCAGTCATGCTTGCAGAACAAGTAGTACAAAGAAGTAAACTGCGGCAAGATCCAAAACGAACTGTGAGCTCCCGAGAAAGTCGGGTTCATTTTATAGGTGGCTATAGGTGGAGTTCTTGTCCCCGAAACTTCAGCCAATCACGAACGAGTGCTTTGTAATTCTGCCAATACAACGCTATGAAGCTGGTCAAGCGCATGTTAGATTTTAGTGCAGATCTTTGTGAAAGTGATGGGAACAGTGATAGTGGGAAGACTATGTTGGAAATAGCTTGTGCTTTTGGAAGAGAGACACATGGGTTGGTTTAGTGATAATTTAGTGATAACCCTTTTAGAACTATGGTATTTATTTTTTTGGAGGTAGAGAAGGAGTAGAATTGGTACTGTTTTTGTTGGCAATAGTCCTTGAACCTTGAGCAGTCTGTCTTGAGTTCAAAGGAGACCTTTAATTGTTCGCCGAACTATTTACCATGGACTTTTCCAGCGGAGAGCTTTCGGACTTGTTTCATAAGTTCTAACATGTTTTTTGGTCTGAATTCCAGGATGATGGTGACGGTTTTTAGGCGGGAAAGGAGGTTTATGGGGATTGGTTGGTTTGTTCTCGTTGCTTCCTCCTCGATATGCATTTCAGATGGATCCGGAAGGGGTCAGATAGAAGGGCCAAACGGTTGGATGTAGGGTTACTATATTTGCTGGTGTACTTTGCATTTGGAGAAGCCATTGTTTATGTCTGCGATTGGTTTGAAGAGAACCATTCTGCTCGGTGGTCACTGGTCGACTCTTTTGGTCCACCAATCAGGATGTTCCTAACGCAGATGTTTTATATCTGTTTCAAGTGGCGATGTTTAACGAATGGCTCTTCGTTAAAAGTAGCCTTTCGAAATTCTCGTTACAACGCATGGTAAAGAAGTCTACTTAACACTAACTACTAGAATACAATGTATTCAGTTATGTTTGTATATCGCGTGTACGTCCTACAAATTGGCATGGATGGAAAACATAAATTAATTTCACACAATTCATGTCTATCATTAAGCAACGCGAGCCGCACAATATTTCTGAGAATGAACCTTATCAATTTAAAGGTTTTTATTATATTTCGCGGACTCGACATTTTGACGGCTTTCGTAGTTTTAGGGTTAAGATAGATTCGCTCGACAAATCCTAGAAGAGAGAAGTTAAATATTAGTTTCGAATAAGCAGATCGTTTTAGGACTCAAAGATGTTCTTTACTTTGAGTTGAAGAATATAAATATCATCGTACGAATGAAATCGTGCGGATATACATTGATCTGTGCAGTAATCAACTGTGAGTAATTCTGAGCGACGTTCGAAGTCGTAGATAGTTGGCATTTACAAAAATAATTAGGTTAGTATATTTTGATCCCTATAGTACTCAACGGTAAAAAGAGTTCCTTCATTTATAAATATTTTGTGGCCCTGAAAAGGACCATTTGTTAAATCGAAGCTCGTGAGTTAAGCCTTCTTTTCGGTCTTCTTGGGCAGTAGGACAGCTTGAATGTTGGGAAGAACACCACCTTGGGCGATGGTCACTCCGGATAGCAGTTTGTTCAATTCTTCGTCATTACGGATGGCCAGTTGCAAGTGACGAGGGATAATTCTGGTCTTCTTGTTGTCACGAGCAGCGTTTCCAGCCAATTCCAGTACTTCAGCAGCCAGATATTCCATGACAGCTGCCAAGTATACGGGAGCACCAGCTCCTACACGTTCGGCATAATTTCCCTTGCGAAGAAGACGATGGATACGTCCAACAGGGAATTGAAGACCGGCTCTGTTCGAACGGGACTTTGCCTTTCCCTTAGCTTTTCCACCCTTGCCACGGCCAGACATACTTGTAGGTACTTGAGAGGAATTCGTAAATTAACCAACAACTTCTCTCGTCGAGAGCAAACGTGAATCTTTCCCACAGAGCCCTTCGCCGACTTTATATACTCCGTAGCTATACTGCACAGTTCGAAAATGGTGGGGAAAGTCGCGCTCCGTATGGTCAGCTGCCATGCCACGCCCAGCGCAAAACGTGAAGTGGCGCGCTCTGATTGGTTGGCCCCCCACCACATTCTCGGCTATAGCTATAGATTTTCAAATAAATTCCGTTGCAAACTAGCTACACTCATCAGTCAACGATTCGTACTACCTGAGATACCGTACCGCTCTATTGACTCACCTGAACCATGCCGCCTAAAGCAAGTGGAAAAGCTGTGAAGAAAGCTGGAAAAGCTCAGAAAAACATCAGCAAGACCGACAAAAAGAAGAAGAGGAAGAGGAAGGAAAGTTACGCTATCTACATCTACAAAGTGTTGAAGCAGGTTCATCCCGACACTGGAATTTCCAGCAAGGCAATGAGCATCATGAACAGTTTCGTGAACGATGTGTTCGAACGTATTGCTGCCGAAGCATCCAGATTGGCCCATTACAACAAGAGATCCACCATTACATCTCGGGAGATCCAAACCGCTGTCAGGCTTCTTCTTCCTGGTGAACTGGCGAAACACGCTGTCAGTGAAGGAACTAAAGCAGTCACTAAGTACACCAGCTCTAAGTGAACATCTATATTCTCGACCGGCCCTTTTCAGGGCCACAAATACTTTCTGCTCGTAGAATATCCTTATCGTTCAAGACACTGGATCGTCAGTTGATTCGTAACAGAGCTCCAACAATTTCAGTTTACCCATGAAATATCGTGTTCTTCCTCGTGCAATTACTGTAAGTTAGTCAATGTGTGGTAGCTATTCATTTATAACATTTGATTTTTAATTTACAAGTTTTCGGCACAGTTTTATTTCGTATTTCAATATAGCCACACGTTCTTGGTGTTCGTTTTTGTAGATTCGAATTATTTATCAAAGATAGGGGGACTAGAGATGGCGTACAAAAATCACTAACAGTGTATAATAATTTTAATAACTTCAATTAAATATTTGACACCTTTTTCCCATCGTCTGTTCCTGGCTTCGATGAATGAATGATCTCTGTGAAAATGACGCTGGACGTAGTACTGGGGTAAAGCATCACATACTTTCACTAGGGATATTTGAGCTGGGAATCTTGCCAACGTGAAGCCTTGCTACGTGCGGCTTAGTTCAAAGGTAAGAGTTATCAACGCTCAATTATTTAGCCGCGACCCAGAGTTCTCGATTATAATCTATAGTGGTATAAACAGAAATGCGAAATTCAAACGGGTCAATTGCACGTGTATTAAACCTGCGAAACATTATAAACAATAAGTGGAATTTATTGATAATAATGCATGGAGAATATAGCGCTGGTTGTCGCGTTTAAAACGAGCCCTCGGGCAACACGATCCGCCATGTAGTTTTCGAGATATCGCAATTCAAAGTTTGACTATGCGTAAAAGAAACCCTTTGAGTTTTTCCGACGCTAGGTGTGAATTTACGAGGTGCGAACATGCAGATAACACGTTCTTGGCGTGAATTTTATGACCTGCGCACAATGGGGCTTATCTAGTTCACACGTTGGGCTGCCGAAGTTTACGACCAGCGAACAAGGGGATTAACTTGTTCGCACGTTGTATTGTATACATGTACAGACGAGCACGTGCGAGATAAGAAACCGGTTTTTTTTTGCGTAGGCAGAGAAGAAGACTCAAGGGAGATAAGTGTGTCTATGTGGTAGTGTATCGACGTAGTAGCCCAGCCGGCGGGCTCACACAGACACACACAGGCATACAGACGGCGTACGATCGTGGCGCTGCTGTAGCCCACGGGTGCCAACGTCAGAGGTTCTGTTGTGTTCTTAGCGTGCGTGACAGGTGAACCGCGTTCGTGCCCATCGCCGTGGTTTTCTCCCGGAATTAATGTAATTTTCAAGTAAGTTTTGCATAATGTTTATTTAAAACAACGCATTTACGATTGTACTTTAACCGCGTGCGATAATTTACTTAACTTGGCGCGTACATTCAGCGTTGCGCGAGGTTAGCCGAACTATAGGTTATGTTTTTTCCCGTGTGTTTGAATACCGTATTCTTTTAACTTGTATTATTTGCAAGTCAAGCCGTTTGCACTTGTAAATTGTGACTTTTGCGTTTATGAATTGAACTTTTATCGTAAATCGAACTTAAAAACGATCGACATGTCTGACGACGAAGATTTGGTGTACGTGAAAAAGCAGAAAACAGTGCATTATGGCTCTCTCGAGGAAGCCGAACGCGTCAGGCTCGCGGCTGCGGCAGAATCTTCCGAAGATGAAAAAGACACGAATAATTCTGGAGATGTCGTTAATACCACGACTTCTTTGGGAAATGTGCACATTTCGAACGAGTATATGGAACTGGAAGATGAGATGTCCAAAGATAGACAAGCTCTCCTAGAAGAATTTGAACGCAGAAAGAAAGCTAGGCAAATTAATGTCTCTACAGATGACTCAGAAGTGAAGAAGAATCTTAGACAATTAGGTGAACCGATTTGTCTGTTCGGTGAAGGACCTGCAGACAGAAGAACTAGATTAAGGGAACTATTAGCTAGCCTCGGTGAAGATGCAATTAAGAAGAAACACGAGGAAGAAGAGAAACCATCCCATGCTATTGAAAGGGACACTGAAGCTACTTGGTATCACGAAGGACCAGAATCCCTTCAGATTGCACGTTCTTGGATAGCAAGTGCGTACGAGTTATGCCAGATTCTGAAGAGTATACATCACCCTGATATAAATGAAGAATCTCTTATTGCACAGATTATTCATTACCAAGGGCTAAGGCGAGATTGGACAAAGCAAGACAGGATTTGGAATTACCAACGGCGACGCGAACTGCTCGTCGTCAGGAACTCCTGAAGAAGTTGCAAGCGTTAACGATATATTGTTCACAAATCGGCGATACTAGACCTATATCGTTTTGTCAATTCAGTCCGAATTCGAAAATGCTTGCCACCGCGTCGTGGTCGGGCTTATGCAAATTATGGTCTGTACCTGACTGTACTCTCTTGCGAACCCTTAAGGGACACACTTGTAACGTAGGCTGCATTGTTTTTCATCCAAAAGCTACTATTACCGAAGAGGTCGTAGGAGAAACAGCAGGGCAGACGTGCGTGTTAGCGTCCTGCGCCTCGGATGGTACGTTAAAACAGTAGGAAAATCGTATTCCCGGATAATTATGTAACAAATTCAAAATATTCCGACAACAGGCACGGTAAAACTATGGAGTAGTGGATCGGGCGAGGAACCACTGGCGGAAGTCGAGGGTCACGAACCCCATAGAGTTTCGAGAATCGCGTTCCATCCGTCGGGTCGATTTCTCGGAACTTGTTGTCACGACGCGTCTTGGAGACTTTGGGATTTGGAACAACAAGCCGAAGTTTTACATCAGGAGGGTCATGCGAGAGCGGTTCATTGCATTAGGTATATATTCTGATCGAGTTTCATTTTATTTGATAACCCTTGCAGTTTGTTTTCAGTAGTATTTCCGCAGTTTTCAGTGCGACGGTAGCGTGAGTGCCACCGGTGGTCATGATTCGTTCGGTAGAGTTTGGGATTTGCGCACCGGTAGGTGTATAATGTTCATGGAAGGTCACTTGAAGTCTCTTTTCGGGATTGATTTCTCGCCGAACGGATTTCACATCGCAACCGCGAGCGAGGATAATACTTGCAAAATCTGGGATTTACGGAAGAGGTCTTGTATCTATACCATACCGTCACATACGAATTTATTGTCGGACGTGAAGTATCAGAAAATCGAGGGACAGTATCTGGTAACCGCTTCCTACGATAATACTGCCAAAATTTGGTCCAACAAGACTTGGCAACCGTTAAAGACTTTACCTGGTCACGATGGGAAGGTCATGTCTGTCGATATATCTCCCGATCATAAATTCATCGCTACTAGTTCTTACGACAGAACCTTTAAGTTGTGGGCCCCGGAAAACATGTGAGATCATCATTGTCCAATAAAATAACAAGAAACCAATCCTGTTGTTCGTCATCCCTGATACCAGTTAACTTGTTATGCGACATCGTAAATAAATCAATATATATATTCCTTATACATTTCCTGTATATCGTTCGTAACGAATAACTTTTACAATGCCGCAAATCTATTTGTGTTCTTCTCCCGTCCTGTGTGTAATTATTTTGGATTGTATTAATTGTCACATTACGTTCACTTACCACTTTATTTTATCATCCTACGACTAACCGTTCCTGAAATATTTACATTTATAATTTACAAACACAGTAGTGTATGCAAATAGCAGAAATAGTAGAATAATAATCACTGATCCAGTTTACAATTTCCAGGAATACATCGCCATTCGCGAGCATGAAATATTTTCGTATACTGAAATTCATATTTACGAAAATATTTCAATTCTAAACATAGACAATATCGCCTCATATTTGATTGGCACATTTTTTCCTACTCGCGATAGAACTCGCGATAATTAAAGCTTGAAGGACACTCGAGCTCGACAAAATATCCTATCAAAACGCGCGACGCATTTGGAAGTTTCCGCTGCATTTGATAAGAATTCGGCATTGATTAGCCAATATTCTCGTAATCATAGAACTCGCGATGTGTACTTGACATTTTGATCACTATTAATAACGGATTTCATTTCACCGTTATGATCATAAATTGTGAACACATACAAAATGTTTATGTAACGCAAGACATTAGCGTGCCATATTGTTGTAGTTAAGAACAACGAGTACTCTTTTATTATGTTGATCTTCGACGTGCAGCTGCGAACGAAACTTGCCGAGAGAACTTTTTGAACGACCGAAGTAACAAAAGTCGAAGGACTTCACTATCATTACGTTATTAACCAACTTCCCAGAAAGTTGAGAAACCACCTCAATATACATTCCTTCGATACTCTTTATTACTTTCATAAGTCAGCACCGTTACGTAATAACTTATGATTGAAATGCTAAAAATCGCTGTAAACATAAAGGGCATTAAATCAGTAGACAATTAATGGTTCGAAATTATCTTGATTTTCTTAAAGTACATGTAAATGTTCTAGCGGCAGTAATTCTTACGAATAATACTTACACTAACAAGAAAAGCATAGATATTTTACAGATTTCATGAATTCCCTCGTTCTTACTAAACTAAATAATTTAAATGACTGTCGAAAGATTGTCGCGGATGCCGAAAGATTCATGAAAATTCTTCGATCGTCCGCTTCACGATAGTTTTATTTCTTCTTGCTATACAAATATATTCGATCTCTGTGAGGTTACTTTTTTAATGATTTACGAATCGCAAGGATGATGGATGAAAGGATAAAGGAGAGTTTGCATCGTCGTGATTGAATGCACTCTTGATGGAAGTGATTCGGAAGGACATGGCTGCCGGATTCTTCCCGTAAGTTCGCTGGATTCGAAGTTCCGGAAGTGGATACATTGGGGACTTGGTCACCCCCGAAATTTCGGAGTTTCGTAATACCAGTTCATGCTGAGTCATTCAACGGCAAGGATTGATGGAGCCAAGTTCTGCCACCACCCTCGGCAAAGTCAGCAGCTGCGTGTCCCTCGCCTTGCAGGACCCACTTTGTAGTTAACAATCCATCTACTCCCACTGGACCACGAGCATGGATCCTTGCCGTGGAAATTCCAACCTGTTCCGACAAAAAGATCCCGTTAACAATCCCGAATGACAGTGATTTTATTGAACCTTGAACTGCATGCGACACGGAAAGACATATTGCAAGATGAATCGGCAATTAATTATTACCGAGAAACAACAATATTTCTAAATAATGATTAACAAGTACCTCAGCACCAAGACCAAATCTGTATCCATCGGAGAATCGCGTGCTGGCATTGGTAAAGACACAGGCACTATCTACTTCTCTCTGGAAATGAGTCGCATTCTTGGTATCTTCGGTGACGATCACGTCCGTGTGACTACTGCCGTATTTATGAATATGATTTATCGCGTCGTCGACGTCGGAAACGACCTCGATGGTGCATTCAAGTGCACCGTACTCGATCCTCATACTCTTGGCAGCTGGTGGGCCGAAAGTGAGACGTTCCCGGAGTTTGGGGCCAGCATTGATCTTCACCTGAAATTTCATTTGATTAATTTTACTATTAATCGTCCTTTAATATTAATCGGAATAATGTTCATCAAGAGGAAACTTACACTCTCCTTCTGCAACATATTGCAGACATCGGTGAAGAAACTGTTAGTCATGTGGCTCTCGTGAACGAGAAGTGTTTCCATGGCGTTGCAAGCAGCTGGATAATCGCACTTGGAGTCCCGGACGATCTTCAGAGCTTTGCTCAAGTCAGCTTCCTTATCCACGTAAACGTGACAGATTCCTTCGGCGTGACCGAGGACCGGAATGTGCTTCGATTGTTCTTGAATTGTGCGAACAAGATCGGAGCTACCACGAGGGATAATAAGATCTATGTGTTTCTCCATGGACAAAAGATCACCGACATCCTCTCTCGTCGAAACCAACGAGATCGCATTGGAAGCACCGACGGAACTCAATGCCTCCTTGACCAGTTCCATTAAGTAACGATTACTATTGGCTGCTTCCTTTCCACCCTTAAGCAAGAGTCCGTTGGCACTTGACATTGCCAGGGCAGCGACCTGAGGTAAACTGTCTGGCCTGGATTCAAAGATCACCAAGAGCACACCAATCGGTACCGTGATCTGTTTTAATTCAAGACCATCGGCTAGTTGGGTTCTCCGAAGTACACGGCCAACATTCGTCAGCGAATCATCGGCGATTTGTCGCAATCCGGAACTCAAGGATTTAAGTTTGGCTGGTGTTAAAGAGAGACGAGAAAGCAAAGCTTTGGCGAGACCAGTTTTACTCGCTGCTTCGAGATCCATGGTGTTTGCTTCGAGAATCTTATCCTGACGAGATTCGAGAAGATCGGCGAGGGTGTTGATACAACCGGCACGCTCTTCCGGACGAAGTGCCTGAAGAACTCGACTGCCAGTGCGTGCTAAAAAGTGGAAAGATTTTCTGTCTCGAGTGACATCGATGTTATCGAACGAATGGGAGTTCATGGTGGATATAATGCAGTCAATGTCGCGGAAACACAGCGGGGAAGAATATTCGAAATAAGTTTTAATGGAACTGCTCACCGAGAAAAATTGTCCGACAATGGGACCGAGGGAGGAAGGAAAAGTGTATTTTTCCACGGGAACTTTTTCAGGAGTGAATATTCAATAAGGATTCTTTTCTCTCGATATCTTTTCAATGGAGTTACAATGACGTTCCTGCTGTGTGCGTTCGTCATCAATAATGAGCGATTTTTTTTATTTCCCAACGAACTCTACGTGTCGCGGATAATTGTGCAGGATGCTGGGATGCAACAACGGTAAGCCGTTCCATTTCAACTTTCGATAATCGATGACCTATATTACCGTGGACGGTAGAACAAGAATGTCCCGGATGACCGATTGTTCGGTAGATGCCGAAATTATTACGTTAAATATCAAAATATCGATCCATCCCCAAACCACAAGAATTTTTATCAATACCACCGATGTATTAATAAAATATTGATCGCTCGAATAAACCATAAAAGACATTCTAAACAAGTATATACAAAATATTCAATGAAAAACACAAGAATTACCATTTTCGGCAACAACTTCCACGGGCGCAGAAGAACCAGTAGTTTCTGTGAAGAACGTTCCGATCTTTCTACCAGACATGATGCTCTTGATGGCCTTTTCTTGAGTACCATTGCAAATTACAACGGAAACACCACGATCGAGTGCCCAGAGTGCAGCGTTGACCTTGGAGTCCATACCACCGGTGCCAACCTTGGATTTCTGCCCAAACTTGATGGTACCGCGAAGATCGGAGCTGAAAGTGTGCAGCATCTTCGCACCATCTTGCCAAGGCGGAAGATTATAAATTCCATCGACGTCGCTCATCAAGATAAGTAGATCGGCCTGTACTTCCGCCGCTAACATGGCAGCCAAGGAGTCGTTGTCCTTGATGGAGATTCCACGTCTTCCACCGCCACCTGCAACCTCTTCGTCAACATGTGGTGGAGGAGAAACCGCGTCGTTCGTGTTGATGATCGGTACGATGTTCAAACTGATCAATTCACTGAGCGTGCTGAAGAGATTCTTCCTGGTTTCTTCATTGTAAAAGTCTGGTTTGGTTACCAGCACCTGGGCCAGTTTTACGCCATATTGGGCGAACATCGCATCGTAAAGGGACATCAGACCTGACTGACCCACCGCGGCGGCTGCTCTAGGTTCCAAAAGAGTTCCTGTTTGAAGATCATATCCATGTTACTGCACCACCCTCTTCTACTCTGCTCTCAAGCGGAGTGACGTGGTCAGTGGATCGTGCAATGTATTTTGTTAGTTAGATGAATGAATATTTTATTACTATATTTACAAACTCTTGAATATCTTTAGAGAAAAGAATTACCGAAAAGTATTGAACTTTTGTCATTTGATTTTTATGAATTATTTCTTTATTTTATCAGTTATTTACCTGATATGATTTATTCTACTTTGATATTGTCGTAGTAAATATAGCGGTGAAAGAATGAATTTAATCGGTAGAGAATCTGGCGGAGAATTTTATTTTATGGATGTTCGATAGGACGTAATAAGAAAGTGTTTTCTCGTGGAATTCTTATATTTCCCGGTTCGATTTGTACATAGAAGCCAGACGGAAAATTACCGCGGATGTTTTTCCCGGACAAATAGAATCCCGAAGGAATTGCTGGTGAAAGAACTCTACGCCTGGCAGTTGTTAGTTTAACCTACATGGCTGGACCGGACATTGTCGATTTGGCAAGAAGCCCGTAGATATCCGGAAGTACCTAAGGGACGTTAACACCTCCCTTCTGAGCGTTCCACCGTCGTTGTACATCCGAACAAACGTAGGTATGCGAAAATTTATTACTTCGTCGTATCGAACTTTTCACTCTTTCACCGGAACACGGACGTAAGCGGAAACCGCGTTAAAATACTCGAATCAATATAAGAATACTTTTCCGAAAGTATATCGTCTTGGAAAACTCATTTATTTTCGCGATTTATTTATCTCCCGAAAAATGTACTTTGCTTTAAACGAAAGTCATGTTAATTATATGATACTTATATTTATGAGTTGCAACCATTAGAAAAGTTTATAGTGCGATTAAAAAATAAACGTTTAATTGGGTTTATTAAGAGGAAATCTGAATGATAATTAACGCGAATGCGAAGGAAGACAGACAGGAATAATTATAGAATATCCAGGAAGTGCTTTTAATTCTTTCGGCGTGACTTCTAACTACGCATAATTATTATTAATTCGAGATAAATTTCGGCATAATTTAAAGTAAGCAAGAGAAGGTAATGAAGTTTAAAAGTATAAGAGTGAAATGGTAAATCGAGGGGACTTTCCGTGTTCAAAACTCATCAACGTGAAAACATAAATAGGTGAAGAGGATGAAACCGGGGGAAAATACAAGCGCGGATTCTGTACTCCAATTTGCAGTTAGCTGATAATAATGCGAAAATGAAATTCACGTGGGAATGACGAAATCCGTACGAATTACTTCTGGATTTTTGGGGGTATCATGTCCTTTCGTTTCTCGCTGGTACCAAATAAAAAATAATTCCGGTGAACATGATTTCGCAACTAGCTCGGATAACGCGGACGTAACAAGTGGACGATATATTTAAATATTCTCTCAGATTATAATCATTAGAAATTCCATTAAAAATCTAGGGAAATTCAACAGTGCTAACATTCCCCCAAAAAATTATTTTCAAGGAAACAGAGAGTAGAAAATAATGAATTCATCAATTAAGAGGATGATTAAATATTTTCCTTGTTAGTGATTCAATCAAATCAACTCTGTGCGTTGCATCAATTTTCTCATCCGATTAAATTGCATTTTAATATTCCCACACATTAAATATGAATTTTTCATATTTAAATTGATCCCCAATTATTTCACCTACACTTCATTCAAATATGGCTTGCGAATCATATCACAATAATTTCAATGCATAAATACAATCCATTTAGAACCAATATTTCTTTGAAAAATATAAATAAGTAATCCGCAATATTTCATTACCCAGGTGAAAAATATTAACAATCAATCAGTATTATTTTATTAACGAGGCCACCATAATGCATGTGCATTTCATAAAATCATATTTTATTCAATCGCGTCGTTAGAAATAGAGAAATATTTTTCCGTCAGAAATATCCGTAGTAGAAGTTAAAATACGCAGCGAATATTCGCAGGCTTGGAATAAGACGTGGATTAAAAGGAAAACTATTTTCATTGATTTTAAAGAGAGTCATACCTGCATGTTCCCGAGTGTGGTCGGCCGGGCTAAGCGTTTCTCTCATAGACAAGGACATCAACAATTCCTGAGTGAGTTTTTGTTTACCAAACGCTACCGCGCCGCTGGTTACCATAATACATTCTCGCCCTTCATTTTGACATTCAGCGACCTGCTCGACGATCGAGGCAAGTCGACCCAACGCCAAACCGTGTTCGTCCTCGCGAGTGATAACAGCGCTTCCCAATTTCACGACCAAACGACGTGCGTATTTCAGCTGACTTCTTTCGTTAAAAGTTGCAGCTCTTCGTGGCTTCTCCGAGGTCTGCAGTTCTCTTCGTAAGTCCAAACGATTTCCCTTTTAAGACAAATAATAGTTTAATAATATAAAATATTGTCGATCAACTGATCGCTCATCGACAATGTCGAAGCGTTCGAAGAATTTGTTGGTAGGTGTAGTATTAAGTTTTATATTAATATCGGACGTTATTACTCCGAGGAATTTTTATTTATATTGGAGTATTTAATATCTGTATATTCTTGGATTTAACACTTGAACCGAATTACGAATTATCATGAATGGCGTATGTGATCATTCAAGGTTGCGTCATAATCGAGCTTCGATTTTATCATATTTCAAGACGGAAATACATTTTATCACTTTGTTTCCGCGGATTATCAGTATACATAGATTTGTTTCGTAAGATATCGGCTTATCGATTGCACGAAACACTTTTCCCAATTTCTTTTCATGGCGAAAAATCTGGTGCTTGTCATGTCATAAATGTTATTCTAACTTTATCATATCGTTAGAATATTTTTCATGGTCGATATGTTATTATTAATATAATATACGTATGTTTCTGATATAAATTCGACCTCGAAAGATTTCTACGTTCAATCTTTCGTTGATATTTGCGATATCGGCGCAGTTACGTCTCGAATGTTATCTACAAAAAGTGCTCCGATCAAGATTGAAAAAATTCCCGTGGGCCGATTTATCCTCGATTGCCACTCGACACACTTTTCTACGTACACGTGTGATTCTTAACATTGAACTCGAGAGCGTTGAATAATTTTCATATGTTTACGAAATTATTATCACATCGAGTGCCATCCGAGTATTACTCCGGCTATTAAAAAGATTACGAATATACAGAGTATCCCACGTAAAACCAGCCGTCAAATTATGCAACGATATTTGTTTTCGTTTCAAAAAAATGAGGGAATCAGAAAATTCCGCAAATAAAGGACAACGGGAGTAAAATTCTTTTCTATCAAATAGATCGACAGTATTTTCATAATAGCGTAATTTACATCGGCGCAAATTCTGTGGAATTTCGTCATTTGAAGTTCGTTTGACAAGGACACACGTCGTTAGATGACAAACTAGTGCGCATCGTAAATCGTATCACTCGCTTCTTATCACTCGGTTCAAGATGTTTATTTGATTTTTGTGTATGCTAGTTTCTGATTGCAAAGCTCTGTCGAGCATGCAACTGCGATGTGCAACCAGTTAGATCCACCCGATCGCAGTTTCTAGCTGATAAACGTTTCTCGTCTAAATTTATTCCTGTTTACCGTCTACTTATTGCCAACCTTGGAATAATATCCGTCCGTAATATATCGGGTTGGCCAAAAAGTTCCCGCAGATTTTAATATACGAATAGAAACCGATTTCTATTCTATTTCGTATATTTCTTTCAATTTCTTTATTCAATAACGTATCAAGTTGGAATGTTATATTATGCCATCTATTTATTTCCAAGCTTGGAATTACATCCGATATATAATAAATGATATATTATAGACGGAATTAATTCCATGGTTGGTAATAAGTACCCAGTTAAATATATAATACAATATACAATATATAACTCTTCTAATATATAGCAACTTCTAATATATTCAAGGTATTAATATATTATAATGAAGTAAGTCAAATCGAACATGTCACAGAGACAGCTTTAATGAAGTAATATCAATGATTTTAATTACAAAGCGGGGATAAAAAGAAATAATTGTTTTAATTAAAAAAGAAACGACGTAGAAGGAAAACTTATCGACTCTCGAAAATGCGAATGTAGTGGATATCTCGAATACTCCTCGAGTTTTATCTGTTCTTTAAATCATAATAAGGTGACGTTAGATAAAACATTGCTTTATCTGCATCACAAGTATTTATCAGTTTTGGAGAGGATGACACTCTAAAAATTGAAGTCAATTTTTTTTCCTTGATCACTTTTGATGATCAATTCAGCGTAGACCCCTGTGCTCGGATTTCGAATACTAAATCGAGACACCGTCGATTATTATCATTAAACAATTGGTTTTTGTGCTTTCCTCGTTTACAACTAATACAAATTATTCGATATCAGATTATTAGACATACTGTTTAATACAAGTTACTTATCTCGGAATAAGAAATATATTATTGTATTCGTGCTGTCTTCCAAAAATAATATCAAACTGAACATCTGATATTGTTTCTATTCGATTCACTCTCGTTATTTTCCACGCCGTGCATTAAACGATGGTTGGCTCGAAAAGCGAGTATTAGAATGGATCACGAATTTGGCGAAATATCGGTGTGTACGAGGTGGAATAAATCAAAACATCCGGGGAAACTGATTCTAGAAAATCCATTTCGATGTAGATATACGGTGATACGCAATATGCAACGCACGCGGAATACTGCACTCTCGCGATCCAGTAATATGCGCCCAGTGAACTGCATTCTGTGGCCCGTCGAAAGTTTATCGATGAACCGAAATCACCGAACAAATGATATTTGTAATTTCATGTTTGCCTTACTCGTACGCTATGATATCCCGCTTGTATTATGTGCACGGGGACCGATAACACCGTTACTACATCCAGGCCAATTAAACCAGTGATCTTCGAAATTACTGTCATACTGCACTTTGCACCGAAAACGCATTAACGCTTTCACCCAGCAGCCCGAATTTCTGACCGCAATTTGCACCCGCGACGGCTCTTTATTCCGCGCGAATATGCGGGAATAAAGTTTTCCCGGATATCTATGTGATTCGATAAAATATTGAAACACCGCGAATAATTCAAACGTAGGCGGATATTAAAATTGATTTCTCCTGCATTAATAAAGATGGATACGTGTCATTCATTCACACGATATTCCTCCATCGAGGTATCGTATTATTATTACGCGAAATACTTTTTACCGTAATCACAAAGATAATTATTTTTACGGTTCAAAGTAAGCGTATGATTTTGATGTAGCGTTTAAATTAATAATTAATATTGTATTGATCATACGTACCGATTGGTCCGGGATCCATAACCCGGTCGAAGAGGACGCGAGTCTTCGCGAAAAACGTCCTAGGACGGATGGTCTTAGTAACAGCAACCCGGAGTACATTTTAATACTTTTTCCTCCCAAAAAAATGGTACACTAATCAGTGAAATTTGTCGGTAATCACCGACGCCGGAGTTTCCGTGAATTTGGCAACGAGTCGTCTTCGAGGGAATGCAATCTCGCGCGAGCAAGTTGCGTGGAAATTGCGATTTGAGCGGAGGTGTTAGATGGGTTAAATAAAGGGTTATCGGCAAGCGATAAGGAAACCTTTGACGGGAGAAGACCTTTGAAAAAATGGACTATTATTAATAATAGATGGAAAGTCAGGATAGGGTAAAGGAATCTAGAGATGTGGACTAGATAATTCGCGCACCTCGGTACCGAGGCAGAGTGGTCGCCGTCGTGGTCAACGACACACTACTGCTTCTTGCACGACGAAATCGCGGCAGAATACTCCGTTATCGTGTCAAAAAAGATTACAGGCCTCTCCTCGTGTCTACGACGAGCATTTTCTAGCAGAGTGGGAGTTAGATATGAAGAGTGTTAAGATCAACTCGAGAAACGAGAATGCGTGACGTGTACATGACGAGATCGACCTTAGCGCTGATTTTAAGACCGTTCGAATATGTATCGATATCTTTTTCTTGGTGAGTCAAGGCCATGCAAAGTCCGTCTTTGGACAACCGGGTTTGCCCTTTGTGCAAAGAATATTGGTTCGTTCGGTGCAAGTCCAGTCGGTGAACTTTGACCTGGCATCATCGGGGATATCGAGCAAACAGAACTCCGCTATCTTCTCTTCTACGTTTGAGTCATTCTTTTCTTTCTCCCGCCATCTCGCCATCTCTCTTTTCTCACTTACCAATTCACATCCACGCGTTATGAGATCGATCCATATTTGATAATTTACCGCGTCGAGGAACTTTTGACGTATGACGGAGGGTGGTGTCTTGGCACCGCGACTATCTCCGGTTCCTCCGCGTACCACTCTTCGACGGCGATACACGGTTATCAATTATTAATCGAAACTTCGACTCGATACTCTCGCGATACTTGGCTTTTCGCTTACGTCGATACATTTGACTTCGCGGTATCGCGATGCCTCGAAGGTTTGCCGTAATTCAAACCCGTGATATGTCTCCAATGGAGAACAGATAAACGCGGAAAACCAAGGTGATTAAAATTAGTTCATTCGCGCGATAGATTCCTTTGCGAAGCGTTCCGAGAGACAATCGCAATTTTCATGCTCATCGATGGAAGCATCGATATAACGTAACTCCGCGGAGTTGTTTACTTCGTTGTTGCCACTCGGTAGTTCGGCCTATCTCTAAGACCTTCGATTATGATGTGTATACGGCTTAACGATAATCATAAAACGTAAGGAAATACCTCGTAAATGGGAATAATTCCATTTAAGTATTTTCCAGAGAATCCTGCGGATACACTAGTCACGCGTGAGTGTCTTCTCGTTGTAGATTATTTTAAGAGGGAGAAGAAAAAATGCGGACATCCAAGGGGTTGGTTCATTCCTCACGGTTTGGTTTTGAGTTGATTTTGAGTTTCTGTAAATAGTGGAATGACTAACGAGTGGTATCTGGCGCAATTTACCGTGAAATATATAAGCGAGGCCGTAGCATTGCATCAAAACCATATAAACATAAAGAGTAAGAGAGATGGTTGGGCAAATATCATTGTGCCACGTAATTATAAAAGCTGTTTCTGTCGCAATGGTAGTCGAGATGGCTTAGCATCACGAAATATGGAATAGGAATCCTCGGCGTTTTGCATCCTCATACCAGGACAGACTTAGAGGAGTGGCGGATCATTCTACTTGCACGCTATCCTCGTAATTAAAATTCGCGCAAATAACGAGCCAAGATATTTGACTAATAGTTAGTGTAATTGTGGTCTCCCCGCGAACCGGAGAATGTCGGATATAAGAATAAAGTATTCATTTGTTATCTCGAAGATTAAAGGAAGGAAGACCGTGCTTTAGAATTCGTACTCCAAGAGAATCATGAATTATGGTATAAAATTCCACATAGAAGAATTATATCGTAAAAAGATTTCGAGATCGAGATATTATAAGGAATATTAGATAACTTGTAATTATGCGGATATTTAATAACTTCATCTATGAATTAGTTTGACTTGAATGTAAAAGCTGTTTCTTGATGATTCTTCTCTTGCGATTTATAATAGTGAAAGCATATAAAGTGAACATAAATCGGAGTTGTTTTTTACGGAACTAGATTCTCCCCTCTAAAAGGTTTCTAATGACAACGAAGTAAAGAGCCAGGAAGCTCTAAGTGAATGTCCTGCCGTCGACAAAGGATCTCTCAGGAAGACATCGATATATAGCTAGTTATCCTGTGACATTCAGGAAAATATCGGTGAACAGTTTTAGGGAAAGAGATTTTCGTAGGGCAAGGAAGAGGTCTCCTACGTGGCGGAACTTATCTCGTTTAAGATTAATTTCTAAAAGGAATATTTGTCTTATCTAGCAAACTCAATTTCTCCGGAAACATTCAATATTAGACGTCACATTCTCGTTAAGTTATTTCACTCTTCGTGTGTAATTATTACGAAGGAAATACATTGTCGATATTACGAGATAGTAAGAATAATCTGAGACAGCTGTGGCACTTGGTTTCCTTATCGATGCTTCGAAAGTAAATTTCCTCGAAATGTTAGTTTCGAGTGGCCCCCTTTTGTCAACCTTGGCATTTACGAGATTCTAAATCATGTCATCATAGAATATCACTTGATCCTGATATCTGCCGATGCAAGCTGTTTATCAATTCTACTGTCAAACCCATTGTTCCTACCGAACCACTTATTCGGCAATACGAACATTATGCGATATGATTGGCCATCGACTGTCCATGTTTATTGGGACATGTCATTAATCCTGGTAATCGGTTTCTTGTGTGCATAGAATGGTTCATCAATTTTGACCTTTATCATTCGCCGAGTGATGGATGGTCAGTTATTTTTACGTGTTTCTTTTTAATTCATAATTAAATGGGAAAGAAATATTGCAATGCTACTGGAAATGAACTTAATAAATAGTAGATGGATGTATTGTAATTCGTGGAGAAAGGTTGAATATTTCGAGAGACATGGAAAGACGATAATGTAAGTTATGATTGTACGCGAAATATACTATAGTTGTATCAGAATTTTTGTATCCAACGAGTCGTGAAATATGAATATAAAGGTAGTTCGTAGAAAGTACCGCGCTTGAAAAATGGGAAATAAAACTAAGGCAAGGGACTCTTTTGTTTCCTGGTTGAAGGGGAGCTATTTCTCCCCGTCCATGCTCCGAAGTTTTGAAAGCTATTTAAACTTGTTCGAGTCCCTCGAATGTTCGTCTGTCTAGCTGGATGGGTTTAATTTAAAATTAAGAAAGTCTTCCAGTTGATACCTAAAACGGCCCCTTTGAGGATAAAGTTCTTATTATTACTAAGTCTTTCTTTCCCGTTCAATTCGGTGAAGTCACCGAATATTAAACGTCAAACAACGCAGAGGGAATTGAAGTGTATTTTCGTTAGAAAAATATGTAGGGTAAGGTGATGGTATTCGAGTCAGTTAAGGAAAAAAGTCGGATAAAATATTTTAATTCAACTGTTTCGACCCAAAATCGTCCTAGAACATCATTAGGCATCATATACCATCGATTTGGGTCATGTAGAATTGATTTTGGCGACTTTTCATTTTTGACAATTTTTGAAGGTGTACCCCTTCACATTTTTTCGACTTGGGTTCGACCCATTTTTGACCAAGAAAAATTTTTTAACCGCTTCTTTCGACCAGAAATCGTCCTAGAATATGTTTATACATCACCCACCATCGATTTGGGTCGTGTAGAATTGATTTTGGCGACTTTTCATTTTTGACAATTTTTGAAGGTATACCCCTTTACATTTTTTCGACTTGGGTTCGACCCATTTTTGGCCAATAAAAATTTTTTAACCGCTTCTTTCGACCAGAAATCGTCCTAGAATATGTTTATACATCACCCACCATCGATTTGGGTCGTGTAGAATTGATTTTGGCGACTTTTCATTTTTGACAATTTTTGAAGGTATACCCCTTTACATTTTTTCGACTTGGGTTCGACCCATTTTTGGCCAATAAAAATTTTGTAACCGCTTCTTTCGACCAGAAATCGTCCTAGAATATGTTTATACATCACCCACCATCGATTTGGGCCGTCTAGAATTTATTTTGGCGACTTTTAATTTTTGACAATTTTTGAAGGTATACCCCTTTACATTTTTTCGACTTGGGTTCGACCCATTTTTGACCAAGAAAAATTTTTTAACCGCTTCTTTCGACAAGAAATCGTCCTAGAATATGTTTATACATCACCTACCATCGATTTGGGTCGTGTAGAATTGATTTTGGCGACTTTTCATTTTTGACAATTTTTGAAGGTATACCCCTTTACATTTTTTCGACTTGGGTTCGACCCATTTTTGACCAAGAAAAATTTTTTAACCGCTTCTTTCGACAAGAAATCGTCCTAGAATATGTTTATACATCACCCACCATCGATTTGGGTCGTGTAGAATTGATTTTGGCGACTTTTCATTTTTGACAATTTTTGAAGGTATACCCCTTTACATTTTTTCGACTTGGGTTCGACCCATTTTTGGCCAATAAAAATTTTTTAACCGCTTCTTTCGACCAGAAATCGTCCTAGAATATGTTTATACATCACCCACCATCGATTTGGGTCGTGTAGAATTGATTTTGGCGACTTTTCATTTTTGACAATTTTTGAAGGTATACCCCTTTACATTTTTTCGACTTGGGTTCGACCCATTTTTGGCCAATAAAAATTTTGTAACCGCTTCTTTCGACCAGAAATCGTCCTAGAATATGTTTATACATCACCCACCATCGATTTGGGCCGTCTAGAATTTATTTTGGCGACTTTTCATTTTTGACAATTTTTGAAGGTATACCCCTTTACATTTTTTCGACTTGGGTTCGACCCATTTTTGGCCAATAAAAATTTTTTAACCGCTTCTTTCGACCAGAAATCGTCCTAGAATATGTTTATACATCACCCACCATCGATTTGGGTCGTGTAGAATTGATTTTGGCGACTTTTCATTTTTGACAATTTTTGAAGGTATACCCCTTTACATTTTTTCGACTTGGGTTCGACCCATTTTTGGCCAATAAAAATTTTTTAACCGCTTCTTTCGACCAGAAATCGTCCTAGAATATGTTTATACATCACCCACCATCGATTTGGGTCGTGTAGAATTGATTTTGGCGACTTTCAATTTTTGACAATTTTTGAAGGTATACCCCTTCACATTTTTTCGACTTGGGTTCGACCCATTTTTGGCCAATAAAAATTTTTTAACCGCTTCTTTCGACCAGAAATCGTCCTAGAATATGTTTATACATCACCCACCATCGATTTGGGTCGTGTAGAATTGATTTTGGCGACTTTCAATTTTTGACAATTTTTGAAGGTATACCCCTTTACATTTTTTCGACTTGGGTTCGACCCATTTTTCGCCAGAACAAATTTTTAAACCACTTCTTTCGACCCAAATCGGTCCTAGAACATCATTAGGCATCATATACCATCGATTTGGGTTACTTAGGACCGAAATTGGCGACTTTTAATTTTTGCCAATTTTTGAAGGAATTTTTGGATCGACCCATTTTTTGACCAACCAAATTTTTAAACCACTTCTTTCGACCCAAAACGGTCATAGAATAATATTAGGCATCATGTGCCATCGATGAGGACTATTTAGGAGCAAAATTGACAAAGTAACAATTTTGATTATTTTGTGCCCAGATTCCAGTTTATAATTAATTCCTATCCCGGAGATGGTAATGCTCCGTAACAAATAATTCGTAGATGTAAACAGAATGGTCTATTATCAAGTGCTAAAAGGACGCATTATTCTGGAAGTAGAAGATCCTTTTTCTTCTCCATTCTTCGTATTTTCGCTTCTTCTTTTCATTCCTGCATTTTTACCGTAATTCGTACAATGACAGAATAACAATGCGACTTTTATTACTTTAAGGACGTTCCTCAAGAATTCCAACTTGTACAGTAGTCGAGGGCTAATAAAGACATTCCGATAAGGTGTCGTAACAGTCAATTTATCCTCGAACTCATTGCTCCACAAGATACAATACAATTTCCATTGTTTTCTCTTGAACATTTATTCACTCGTGATGAAAGGTTGATTACATTTTTGTTCTCATTCGTTTAAACTCGACATATCCGAGTCGAGTAGAGATCGTTTCGCTCGATGGCAAAGCTAAAGGTGAAAAGTTATCGGTGATAAGGCCCGGGAGTAATTAATATTAATAAGACCACGTTATTCATTAGAGTTCACGGGAGTGTTTCTCTTTTACAGCCTCATTTTTCGAGGGGACCGTAAAGTCGCACTCGATAGGACGACTCGAAACTTTTTCACTGGTTCAGCCGCGCTACTCGTACACTGGTGAACGGAAGAGAAGGGTTGTCACGGCTTGTGGAAACACACCTGCCCAGGATATCCGGTGGTGAAAATATTTTCGTATGCCGCAAGAGAAATACGTTTTTCAAGAGTCATCAGATACCGGGAGCAAGATTCATGCAACCGGAGAAAAGGAAGATGAGAGTGATATCGGCGAGGAGAGGTTTACCGTTCTCAAGAAAACGGGAAAGAAATACCGGTCTGAGGAGGATGGATTTATCTAACTTTTCAACATTGTTCTTCCCTCACGTACGTGGTTCTTCGAGAGGACTAACGTCGTGGCACGTAAGGGGAGGTCCGATAAAATCATCCCCTATGTTATACCATCATCGATTCTGACCAATGTATCTCGTGTGGTGACAAGACTACTATGATGAAGATGGAAGATCCAATTAAACCAGACTCCGGCGATTACCAAGGAATTACGACGCCTTCTTTTCCAACGCCTCGATTCCAGAAGGGTTGAAAATAAGAGCGGACAGCGAGTAGAAAGTAGTCCCCGGTGAGGACTGTTGCGTACGTTTTCTCAAAAACAGCAGCCTCCGGCATCAACTTATCTCTGTTCATCCCGTTCGGGGGTGGTGAAGAGGCGACTTCTTCCTCTTCCCACGATCAGCCCCCGTTTTTACCAATTCCACCAGCGGGGGTGGTAGGGAGAGGCGAGAGTTTTGTCGTGTAGAAGAAAGCCGCGCATGTGCGAGGGGGGGGGGGGGCTGGTGGGTTCGAGGACGACGAAGCGGGTACCGAAAGGGAGACAACGCGAGTGAGGAAGAAGCAAGAAACGGTCTAAGGGTTGATCGGAGAAGGAAGGAAGCGAAGTGTGGTATCCGTTGGGGTTGTTTTGTGGGTGGTGGGGGAGGAGTGGAGTGGGGAGGGGGGTTTAACGGTTCACGTCTTTTCGACGTCGACGTCGACGCAACCCCGTTGGCGCAGAGTAGCTGCTCAGTGCTCGTCGAACGGCGCTCTGCTGCGACGGGACCATGCCGCCGCGCCCTGCATCGTTCATCAACCGATCTCAGGTACGCGATAATTAACAATCTTAATTCTTCTAATTAAAATCCACCGTGGTAACACCTGTAACGATACGCGCCGTGTGTTCGTGGCTAGTAAACCCACGTTTCAAGTAATCGACTATTACGAGGGAGTCGTATCATCTACGCGCACGAGAGGAGACGAATATCTCTCTTGTTCCTCTATGTTTTCGATAGTGTTAGTTCCTAGAAAAATCTCTCTCTACATGCCAAAAATGAATCGATTTATTCGATTACTCAGTGAACCAGGAGTTAAGTTTATTATTTATGGGGTGATTATATTGTTTGACTACCACGCGTGTAGTGTATTTAAACGAGTACCGTGATACCTTAGAAAGTTCTCACGCAAGAACATTATTCCGGTCCATACGTCTTTCGGTTTCCATAAAGGACGAAAGGATTCTTATTGGAATGATTTCTCTCGATCGTTCGAGGAACGAGGGTTAATATCGGTGATCGGTGGGCTTGATTTCCTGAGGGAATATTTCCCGTTTGAATATCAACGGTGTTTGTCAGAGTCACCCTTAAAGAGTGTTATTTGTCTCCGGAGGGGTCTGAGGATAGTCAGACAGTATATCGAGAGAATGGTATCGGATACTTTCGGTAGATAGAATGAAGTAGGTCCTTGGTTTGTCACTGATATATAATCTTCATCTCAGTCTTCTTCGTTCCCCGTGTATTTCCCTCGCTTTCCCTCCCTTTCCCTCCCCATCTCACCCTTCTATCTAGCCGTCTCGTCGGCCGCGTTTTGTGTGCACCGCGGAAGTACGTAAGTGTGAAATGAATAAAACCGTTTTGTGTGCTCTACCGCTGTGCCGAAGATCAAAGGAACGCGGAAGAACGGTGTTAAGGATTCTCGCAGGATTTTTAGGTTTTTAGTAAAGCAGACATCCTTCGATTTTAGAAGTTTCACGTCCTAAATTATTCTTCCTCGAAGATGGAATTTCGGTCGGTATAATATTTGTTGTATCATTATATTCACAATCATTCAATATTTATTGCATTATTATTCGCTGTCGTTCCCGATAATATTTCAATTATACTTCATTCTATTTTTCCATATAAATATGTCTTGTTTACGTTTACGTGTCACAGTGTCTCGTTACATTAAAATTGTAGAACGATTTCGAAATCCTGGATAAATTCGTGGAGCTCGTAACTCGATGTTTAATCGACGAATAATCAGAACCGCGAGTCAGCTAATTAAATGTTCCATAGTTTATATCGATTGAAAATCGATACTAAAAATGGAATAATATTTGCGGAAGTAATCGGTGTAAATGAATAGACGCCGGCACATCCGGTGTATGGAATTGATTAGTGCATTTAATATATAGAGCGTAGAAGTGGGTATAGGGAATTGGATTGAAAAGTTCAAGTCTTCGTTCGATCGAAAAATTCTCCAATCTCTTCGGCACTCGGACCGCGAAGCTTTTCCATAAAAATGGGATCGCTCGATGGATATAAATCCAGGTTTATTTCGAAGATTTAATCAGTCGGACGAGGAGGTAGATTCAATAATTGTGTCGTGGATTCCCGTGGAAAACAAAAATTGAAGCGAGCGGTTTGGACTCGTCGTGTATTCGTCGCGAATAGAAAAGCGCTTGTCCTTTTTTTGCAGCCGTACAGATTAAATTAGAAATAAAGTGATGTAACGCGCTTGAAATTAAAAAAGCTATTCACGCCACGGAATGTTGCGTCAAAGTAAAATATAAAGAGGCGTTGGTAATAGTGACGTGAGTGAAAAATATGTAAAGGGCACACGGTACCCGTTAGTGTACCTCGTAGCATTTTAAATCTCCCCCGTATAAGTATTTTATGTTCTGCATTTATCGTGATAAAAATCATATTTGCAGTAAATGATACTCGTAAATGATCCGAATTTATGTAGCCACATTCAAAGAATATATAAATAATAATACATGATTGCCGAGCAATATAATACGAGGAAGTAGAAAACCTCAGATTAGAGTTGTTGGTCAGACATGGCTTATATCACTGAAATACTTGGTTCCATCCGCACCATTTTCTTACGTATAACATTTCGTATATATAATAAAAATATCAATTTTCCAGTAGGAATATTAAACATTTATTAAATTTGGTAGTAGAATGCTATACTTTTATATTAATTTTATATCGTATTTTATTGGAGTACAAATTGCGAAATAAATCGTAGGACACGTAACTGGACATTCGTCGACGAGTGTTAATAACTTCGAATTCACTAATTAAATGTTACATATTTTATTCCAATAGTAATTCGGCAATAAAAATAAGTAATAAAATCTGCAAGAAATCTGTAGGAGATTGGAGTATGATTTCGAATTCCAAGACAAATCGTGGAGGTCGTAACTCGATTTTTGGTCGGCGGATAATAAGATCCAAAGGAGCAATTTAGTTTCCTGAACATTCTTTGCCTTGTAAAGGGACGTCTGAAAAAGTGACTTTCTCGCGGTTTCTTTCAGTTTTGCCTTCGTTTCATTCTTCTCTTCTCGAAGGTGAGACACGTACACGAATTCGCGTCGACATCACGCTCGCGACTTTTTCTACCGCGACATAGATATTACATTGTTACAAATCGGAATATTTTTCGCTGACGGAAAATAATGTCAGCCGTGTCTTGTCCCGTTAGAAATGTTTCTGTAGGAAATTCTTGCGCGCCGTGTTTTGTGTCACGATCGGATTAATGGCACAGAAAGGAGATACATTTTCGGTCGTCCAGTTCAACTATTCTCTTTTGCAAGTGAAAAAAACATCGACTTCACTTCCGCGCCATCCACTTCGTTTTCGTTGGAACGAGTCATTTCAAAGGAAACCATGCACGACACCCTTCGTTTTTCACCGACTTTATACTGTTTCTTGAATCAGATATTTTATTCTACACAAATATTCATTCGATGTAATAATCAATAATATGATTTCTATCGATTCATCGTGTGTCATTGCAAATTCTACGAATATGAACGAACATTTTAAACTATGACACAACGCGTTACAAGATACGCTGACGCTCGTGTAAACTCGAATTTATTCCTATGTTTTGTGATGCAAACAATGCACGGCCTGTACTTTATGTTTGTGCACATACTCCTCTTCAAACAGTGCTACCAAACGGTAAAATAGCTACAGGAAGTGCAGCGTAGCTATTCCTCGCTAAATAGCTGGTTAAAGATCAAATTAAATCTTATCAATCCGGGCATCAACGTAAACAAAATAATTATACATAATAGTGTACGTGTTTTTGTTTGTTGAATCAAATATTTAGGTTTATAAATCTTGTCGAGTTAGTATTTTTTTAATTTGTCCCATCGCGAAGCGCCTGTGAATTAACGGTGGTTTAATCACCAGTCGTTCAGGAACATCGAAGAGAATAATCTTTTTTCCGTCGGCGGCCAATGGCGGATGGTTTCACGAGTGTTTGTGAATGTTAGTAAATTTTCGACGTGTTAGGGTGCGGTATAGGTTATTGATTATCGTCAATGGCTTTATAAATAACTGATCATGTAGGAGCACCCACTGGAGGCGCGTAAATATTCCTCGCTCGAGTATTTTTTTTTAAAATCACTCACCGCTCTCCTACCGTTTTTTCCACTCAACATTCTTATTCGAATCAAACCTGGATACATTTCAATGTCTCTCGTTCTTATCTCGAATTTCCCTTAAAACCCAACCAAAACCCTGATTTTACTTTGACATGTTTTTCACGGTGAAACGTTGAATATTCTTGGATAATTTATTATTCGAATTTATAATTCACTCATTTAGAAGAAGTATCATTTATGTTGCATATCCCGCGAAAAAGTAATGTCCAGTTCAAAATTGATTAGAATTGTCTTGCATTTATCGGGGCGCAGTTTACGCGAGTAGATCAGTGCGTTTTGATCAGACTCTGTTTACTGGTGAAACGTTGAACATTTTTGGATAATTCATAATTTATTCCTATAGAAAAAACATCATTAATGTTGTATATCACGTGGAAGAATAATGTTGATTCCAACTTGATAAAAAATATCGTATGTTTATCTGGGTGTAGTTTACGTAAGTAGATCAGTGTGTTTTGATCAGACTCTGTTCACTGGTGAAACATTGAACATTTTTAGATAATTCATAATTTATTCGTATAGAAAAAACATCATTAATGTTGTATATCACGTGGAAGAATAATGTTGATTCCAACTTGATAAAAAATATCGTATGTTTATCTGGGTGTAGTTTACGTAAGTAGATCAGTGTGTTTTGATCAGACTCTGCCACTGGTGAAACATTGAACATTTTTAGATAATTCATAATTTATTCGTATAGAAAAAACATCATTAATGTTGCATATCGTGTGGAAGAATAATGTTGATTCGAACTTGATAAAAAATATCGTATGTTTATCTGGGTGCAGTTTACGCGAGTAGATCAGTGGGCTTTCGATTGGTTCTCGGTTCGAGTACGGTTCATCGCCTTGTAAAAATTCCCGGAGAACCTGGCGCATAAATAGAGGCGAGTAACAGTTAAAATAGCTTTAATAAGGTAAGTGGTAACTGAAGTGTCTCATTGGATCGTCGATTGTACTCGAGCACAACCACTTCTGTGTTATTGATCTTCATCCGAGTCGCGTACAGAGCGCTTACAAAACAAATATGCATCACTTGCTACCTGTGCCTTCTATTCAACCTCGCGCTTTGCTTTTATACCCGTCGAATTAATAATGCTACCCCGGATGTACTTCGATTAACACGTTGAACGCCGTGGATGTCACCGATGATCGCCGATGTGAATATTACCAAAACTCTAATCAAATGCATCGCTAATATTCGTAATATTTTCCATATTTTTAACACTACGATAACGATGTAATGTAACCAATGTATCGTGGAGTGATTAAATGGTTTCATTTGTAGAAGTAATTCATGTTATAAAATCTTCTTTTAGTCACGAAAATTGGGTTGTGGTGGATGGTTGGGTTGCGTAAGATCGCAGTTGGATGTCGGTGACAGTAATGTAATATTAATGAAGTTGTAGGGCCAGAAATTGGTTGTCCTCGAAAACAAGGTCTTTTCACGTTTAGCTCTATCACCATCTGTTTAACCCCCTCGGTAAATTTGCTAAATTCCCTGATGTAGTTAATCCACAAAGCGCCGCTATTATGTCTGACATGAATCGGAACGTATCACTTAATCTTGGAAGAATGATTCTCTATAAAAGCTGACGTTACTTTCCCCTCAAGATGCCAATTTCTTTCTTCGTTCGTAATAAAACAAAATAATACTCAGACATCCACGTAAAATGTTTATCGTTTACAACACAATTAAATTATTTTAATTACTTACTTTGATATGAAAATCGTTTCTTTGACATTAAATTAATTAAATATGTCATTCCTTTAACATGTTAGAATAATTTATAGTGGATTTAAAATATTTTATTCGCAATGGCTTATATCACTGAAATCAGACGATCCCATCTCCCGCCATAAAAGAACTTCACGTTTTTTCTACGATGAATTAGATTTTCTAAACTTAAGAGAATATATTCAAACGCAACGAAATCCACTTCGTTCTGCGAACAAATGGACGTCGTTCCAAGAAACTGACTTGATTCCTTTCAATTGATCGAGGACATCGGATATGCAAATGGCGTTCGACGCAAGCTTTCCTAACTCAACGAGCGGTCGCATAAATTTCACTCGATAGTAGCCAATTACAAAATATAGTACACTTCCGCGTACACCCCTCGATCTTGTTACCCCGCGCGATCAATCGGATACCATCCCGTTGCATAATACATTAAAATAATAAAAAGATCCGTCACCTCCGTCTTCCGCTTCGTGCTCCTCCAAATAAATTTACAATATTAATTTCCACTCGCGGAAACTCCGAATGACGGAATATCGATGAAGCTTGTTCGTTAAGTCATTGTCTTATCGAGCAATTAAATGTAATCGTATCGGTTTCGTCCTCGGTGAAGTATTTATTGTTCCGGTGAGAACAGCGATTGTCCATTCTCTTCGACTCTCGTTGATGACACTTGCGAGGTACACGAGTCGAGGATGCTGAAATTTGCCGCGAAATGATTAATTAGAGCACAAAAGCGCCGTCGGATACATTTGCGAAACTGTCAAGTTCATTTATGAAAGAGTTCCGGGTAATTGAAGCGATGTTATGGGCAGCCCATGGAACGCTGAATAATAGATCGTCCACCATTCACTTCCTTCTATTATTAAAGCGTTTATCTCGCGTTTGGCAATCGACATTCTCGTCACTTGAATTATTTCCAGCCTATTTGCACCGTGTTTTTATTGTAATATTAATATATTACATATCCCAACGCGGAATGAACATGTTCGATATTGCCTTCATTTTCAAATTTTAATGAAAATTCTTAATGCGAACTTGAAATTCGACACAATTTAATGAAGTAAGTTTTAATCTGTATAAAAGTTGAGCAGCTGTTATAACCTTGACGTAATAGAATTTTTAAATATAATAGAAAAATAAATTTCCCAGCGACGAAGTAGTGTCTGAAAATTATAAAACGACCTTGAGGTATATTCATTCGCGGTTCGAGATTAGTAAAATATTTGGATTACTGCAAAATGCAAAATGTGTTCAACGTTGAATTATTAAGAACTCTTAGCCCGAAGCTTTCATCGCAAGAAGCGCGTTATTCTCTTCAGCTGGAAAGCTTATAAAAATCTGATTAGCCCTTCCGTTATGGTAAAAAGGGGGCACGGTAATTTTCCATAATTTATGCGGAAAATAAGCCGGGTCACGTGCTCGGCCTCTGATATCGTGCTCTTTAAAATAGTTAGAGGTAATAAGTGTGGTTTGTACGGTGCACCGTAGTTGATTGGTTGGAAGTGAGTCGTTTCATTGTATCCACTCGCGTTCCTTTCCGTCTGAATAATTCCTTCGTGGGATGAAAAGTGCTCGTCAACAATTCCAAATGAATTCTGCACACACACACACCCCGTCTTACCTCCTCCCACCCCCACCCCCACCCCCGTCTCTCCCCCTCATATCGCGAGTAAGAGTTACTCCATTTTCTATGTAAGTAATCCTTCCTTAATAAAGTGCTTTCTATTTGGTTCTCGATCGTTTTCCCATCCCCCAAGTAGACCGAGAAACTTCTCCGCGTTTTAACCGCTTAAATCTACAGAAAAATTCAGTCGACGTAAGAATTTCCTTCGCCTACGTAAAAATTTATTCTGGCAACATAGCAATTTATTCCGTCAATGTAAACATTTCTTTCTTATCGGGGTGAAGCTTTTTTGCATCGTTTGAGGAACGGGTTACCAGAGAAGTAATCTTGCATTAACACTAGAACCACGAGAAAGAGTAGAAATTACTTGTCTGCCATTTTTAGTTAAATTATTCGCACACGGCACACGGAATTCTTTCAGATTTTATATACTTTTATTTTATATAGATAACAGAAATAATTGAATTCATTCGTTAACTTAAATTCTTCAGCCATAATTTATTTGTAAATAAATGTGTAAGCATAACTGAGTATATATCCGGTGATTCTAGTGTTAAAATCAGATTATATATATTAATAGTTGTTTTAATATGTCGTAACATTCGAAGAATAAGATTCCGAGTACTTCGTCGATATTGATCGTTTCCATTTAATCACGCTTGATTTATGACTGATGGGATTAATTCACCATGATTTGATTTCGAGTAGACGACTGCATGGTGATACTGAAAAGTAAATGATTAATGGAATCGCAGGGTCGTTAATTGTCACCGTGCATCACGAGTCACAGGGTAGTTTTTCCTTGCCGTGTATTTCGTCGGGGTGGAACCAGCAAAACCGCGGATTTTTATTTGTAAATATGATTTATGACGAGTTCTAATCACTTGTCGGGAGATTAGCCGAGCGAATGGCGGAGTTCAGGGCGGATTATAAAAATCCACGTGTACGGTGGATTCGATGGGGAAAGTCGAAGGGGATTGGGTAGTCGAAAAAGGGAGAAAATCCTGGATAAATTGTATTCGTGCAACGAGACGTCCATTAACTGCAACCGAGCGAAAACGTCACTGGCGATTCTTGATAAATAGAAGCCCGGTAATTGCCGAAAAAGCAGATTTCTCGACGTTGATTGGTCCTACTTCTATGACGAATTTCGTTCGGGCAGAGCATCAATCTTCGTTACATTTATCCAAGTGTTTAATCGCTTGTAACTGTACCTTCGAAAATACCATGAAAATGCACGAAATATTATTAGCCTTCCATTTATACTTGAAAAACAATGTGAGGTATTTGGAAAAGTATTCGAAATACGGTGTTTAATGCACACTTTTTATGAACAGAATAATTTTTCCAAATTATTCAACTCAAACACGATATTCCCTATTTCACCATTTCTGTTTTAATCTTTTAATACGAATGAATAAGAAACAACGTTATCTAAAATTTGGAAAAACTCCCGCGGATTTCTTTCTCGCGGAAAACTTTCGACGAGCATCGCGAATGGAAAGTTTTTAATGAGAACGCTTTGAAATTTTGATTCTATTTTCTTCGTAATAGCAGCGCACTATTTGCGCTTTACTTTTGTTCCCGCGAGAATGCGAGTACAATAATTACTTGTTTCGTTGCTATTTATTTGATAAAAAACGCACGGATATCGCGAAAAATCCTTGCGTTTTAAGATACTCTTCGACGATTCGAGATGATTGTTGCAGCCGGGTGGACGGAAGTTGATTCATGCATCCGGAAATAGTTGAGCGATGATTATCCGTAGGCAACCAAAGAGAAGTTTACATTTGTTAAGGAAACATTAATTTATACACAATAGTTTCGCTTTGTATCGAGGCGGAGTACCATAAGCACAGACAAACTAAAGTTTGGAGAAAGTTGTTCGCACGGCGACGTTTGTCAGCGTCGATTTTCAACATGGCGGGACATCCATCCATGACTCTAACAAAATTCCTTCGTACAAACTGTGCAGAATAATTCTCGTGGCTTTAAAGAGCTCGTAGAGATCGATTGACTCTTATCGGATTAATTAATCTCGATGGCTATGCACCGGAAATTCCCTGGTAAAATTCTATGTTAACTTGCTCGACTTCCTGTCGGTGGTCTACGTACTTCCTTACCTTTCCTCCGCATCGTGGACGCTCGGAAATATTTAAAGCGCGACCAGATTGCATGCTATTCGCTTCTACCTGTACATTCGCGATATTGAAACGGGCGAGAATGTTGCGAATTCGAAACGCGCGAATTACTGTATTAAAAAGAATTATTTAACAGCTTAATGAAAGCACTGGTGCCTTTTTATTATGATTTATGTATTAGCGCCATGGCTGCGAGACATTGTGCACTTTATATAAATATGCTAGGTGTTTCAAACATTAATGTGATATTACTAAAAGGATATTAAGTGCAGCAGATTATAAAACATTCCCTCGATAACCAAAAAGTTATTAATCTCCGATGTACAAGATATTTTAATTACATTTCATTTCGCTCATCAAAACTGACTCCTCCGTAGTCTTCCAAAGCTTTGTAAAAGTTTATTAAAAAAATATCCGGCATACAAGTACTACTATATTCTTCCAACATCAAATTTCATGATTAAGTAAAGTCTCCCAGTACGAATTCCCTTTATATGTTTTTTATGACCCCCTTTAAAAATGTACTAAAATAATAATAGTTTGATGCAGGTAGAACACGTAGATGTATGTGTGTTTAAAGGGCGCGGATATTTAATTCGTTATTTGGTAAACGGATCGGTGGCCCCTTTATTAGGGTTTTCCGTTCCCTTCCACCTGGCGGGTCAAAGTTAAATCGCGGGCTACCCTTCGACGGTGGCTGGTATCCGTAAATCGACGCTTTGAACTTGAGCGATCGGCAAGCGATCGGCGTGCGATAGGCGAGACGTTCTCCTAGAATGTCGCACCCTCCATAATAGCCGAGGACCTTTACGTAATTAGTGAGCACCGAAACGAGAATCGTTTCATCCTGGAGTATCTCGGACTCGCGTCTTTTTACGACACTCCACTTGTCATTCGAACCTTCGTTATTGTTTACCTTCAACCTATCGGGTTGCCCTCGACATTATCCATCCACCATTTCCCTCGAAAATAGCACGCATTCTTCTTTCGAAAAGAAAAACATTCGTACCATATTCTCTGTTGTTTGATTTGATTTCTATCTCTTTACTTCGTATCGAATATCGGACGATATTATTTTTCAATTGTTCCTGCGCTCTTGGAACGGTGTCGTTGTTTCCATTGTACTTTCATTTCTTGACATTTTCAATGCAATTCAAGTGTTACAATATTTTATGCAAGACGTGCTTTTATTTCTGTAGATATTGTTTCCATATAGCTGGAGTGTCCATTCGTATCGATACAAGCGAACAATTATTTCGCATTATTAATCGGCCAGTGTAAATTCGCGGAATTGTTTGAAATCGTTAAAAGCGTACTAGAAATCCGTGTTTTATCGAGATCGTTACCGTAGAACGGTGTATTAAATCATGAGATACATATTTGATTAATACATAGTTTAAATTTGTTAAAAATTCCGAATATATCTGATAACAATTTAAACCTCCGAGAAACGCATCCCGGATACTTAAAGATTCAGTGGAGAAATAGAAGAAAAAATGTCACCATAAAAATGAAATTACTCCTCGGGAAAAATAACTCCGAGGATACTTTGGTTCCCGCGAATAAAGTTCTACGTGGAAACAATTTAATTTCTCGCCGGAAGAATCTCTCGAAAAGATCTCAGCTCTTTGAGGTTTACGAGGCTGTGTTTAAATTATTATCAGATATCCTCGAAAGGAGATCTCAAAGTAACATCTTAGAATAGGTTCTGACTTTTCCAAATTTCGGGGTTATTTTAAATATTGAACATTGTTAGTGGTGCTCTCAGAAAGAGAGGACAGTTGTCATTCATTTGTCGAACGTTATCGTATGAATTCCGGAGCGGCAATAAAGACGATGGAGTTATAAAACTTGTAAAGTTACATTACAAGATGCATCAAAGTGCATTCGAAACAGCGGTCTTTTCTCTATAAAATAACTCGCGGACAAAGATGTGAACGATTCCAAGATGGCGATACGAAAGGAGTTTCGGTTTCGTAGGAATATCGTCGGGAAATAAAGGGAATTATTCTGGTATCCTTGTAGCTAGTATTCTCTATAAAAATACAGGGTAGTCCCAGGAACGCGGTCCAGTTTCCAATTCACCATAAAGGCGATAAGCCTGTAAAAGCTTTGTAACCCGGTGACTCTATCGAAACGAGAATCTTCCAGCGTATTCTCTCACAGTGAACTCGTTTTTTCGAAACGCTTTCCTTTTATTACTTATCCAAGCACCATTGCCAACCATTGCTTTAACTTCGATTCTCACGAACCCCGGTACTCCCGGAATTCGCAACCCTCTATTATTACTACATTTGTCTTCGTCAATTTTAATGACCACATTCAAATTCGTTATACTTTAATTAACATTAGATCGGGATAATAGAATGAACGCAATAATTGGGTAACGTTATAATTCCAAGTACTTCATTCCTTTATGAGTCTCCATATAAATTAATGAACGGTATCCCGCAGGCGGTGTTGGATGGAGTTCATAATTTATTTAATCGGTTCGCGTTCCAGTTTCTTTCGGTCTCATTTCGGTGGTTCGTGCGGGTCGCGTTTTATTCGATTACGAGTCACCCCCTCGCGAAGGGTTGCAGCGGGGGTTTAACGGTGTTATTTCTTGAATTATCCGTAAGTAAGTTTATCGGCGAGGGGAATGGTACGGAAAAACCGATTCCCCGGAGGATCCCGGTACTTGGTAACTTTATAATGGAACGCATGCATCGGATCCATGCCCGAGTTATGAAAGTCAAGGTTCCTCGTAATTGTTTTTCCTTGGCCCCTCGGTGGAAATATGAAAACCGATTTTCATACCGACACCTCTACGAGCCTGTTACCCAGATCATAAATCGTGCTTTTCCTTACTTCCTACTACTCCACTTCCTGTTTTTACCTCTTTTCTTTTTAACTCCGCGCGAGTAAGCACTATGGGGACGCAAGACGAACGAGCCAGAATCTTTATATCGTTCGTTATATTTTTATCGGGTAATCCTAGGAGGAATATGTTCTTGTTAATCTTGTAAGTTCCACACTCGAGTGGAGATCGTTATTTAGAAATTGATTTATGCCGGAATTAATTATACACGCGACTCCGTCATGTGGAGTAAGTACCTTAAAGAGCGGAGTATTAGCTCGATAAGCGTAAGTTCATTAATCAAATTACAATTAATAAACCGTAGTATATTGAATAATATTCTCGGAAGAAATTATTACGTTCTAATATGTAACATCTTTTAATTATATTTGATTTTCTTCATCAAAATTGCAATTTTCGTGGTCCTCCAACGTCTGATAAAATTTATGTAAAATATGTACGTTATATAAGCACAACAAGTTAACTTATATTTTCCCAAAAATATAAAATATGAAGTTTTATGATCAAGTAAAAGTCTCCTGGTACGAACCATCGAGCTTTTAAGTTCATAACTCAGGAATAAAAAAAATGATCAAGCTTTCGCCATATTGGCATATTCGTTATTTTCCAACATGAAATTGCGTATCTTTTCTAAAATACAAGTTCGATAAAATCAAAATAATTAGAGCGTTAAAACATCAGGAAACGTGAACAAATGGAGTTGCAATACTCGCGGATAGAAATGATTTGACTGGGCAGGTTCGGTTGAGTAATGCGTTTTTAAGAAACTGGTCTTTTAGCGTTTTCCCTGGAGTGTCAGTTTTCCGTAGGATAAGATCGATTGGGAAAAGGCCGTGGCACTTTTAGGCGTGACATTTTTTTTCCTTTCCTTCTCAACGTTAAGATTGATCGGCGAGATCCATCAAGCAGTCCGATCGCAAGGACAATATTCGCTTTTCTTTTCATTCACGAGGACGAAAGGCGAAACCAAACCGAATCGCTTCGAAGTCTTTCGGGGAACGAACGAAGGTACGCGTACGCGACGTCGCTTTTAACCAATAATGCAACCACTTTGCCCGGCGAGATTCCTTGAATAAATAACACTTGAAAAAGGCAGCGGGATTTGCATGAAATATCGTAGCACCGGTGGAAATTTATTCCGGATGAGGAACAGTGTCGTAGAAGCGATTATAGCGTGGCTCTTTATTAGATCTTATCCGCGTATTAAATTCCCGGATTTATCCATAGATTTATGCCTCCACATAGAATTATTTCATGTGTTATTTATCCAACGCTTTCTGTAAATTATCTTCCCCGGGGGAGGAATATTTTTCGTTCGCACTAACTTTAATTAAGCGTAAATGTCATACACGTATACGGCTGATAAGAAAGTAATGGCTGAAACATGATAAAATGGGGACGTATGTTGAAATTGGATCTCGCGCATTTTCTTCTGTTGCTATCGTTCCTGATAATGGCCAAGTTTTATGCATATACAATCATATGCATATCCAACGTAAAACAAGTCTCCTAATTATTATTTAACTTTGTTTCTCTACGTAATATTTATATAAGAAATATGGGTAATTGAAGGAATAAAGAGTCACAGGTTACTTTGTAATATTTATTCAAAGAAGTACAACGGTTTCATAACTCTGCAAGAAAGTCAATATTTGAAACAAGGGTGCGCTAATGAAGCAGTGGTAGTATAATAATGTAGTAGGGAGACTGGCGGGAGAAAGTGGAGAAAGGTGAATATATGCGAGTAGGTGTAACAAGTCGAGTCGAGTGGCGAGTGGAAGTATCAAGTAGTCGAAGCGTAGCGCAGGGATTTGTCAGAGCGTAAGTAGTAATGGCTCGTCAATGTCAGACATCCCTCGTGTAGTCGGAGCGTAGGGATTTGTCAGAAAGGATCATGTCCTGTCGTGTAATCTAAATTATAATCATCTATCGAGAACTGACACCTACCTCACCTTGTATCCTTTCGTTCCTTTTAATTATTAACACGTAGAACGTTCTACGTGTTAATAATTTAGAAAACGAATTATATTTGGTAATGACTAAAAATGACATTTTATATCCCCATTTAATTGAGGTATAATAAGATGATAGTCAGCGTATTAATCTTATTTGATTTTTATTTTATCGCCATTGGATTTCACGCTCAATAAATTTTATGTGCTTCCGTAAACCTGGTAAAATGGAGTTCAATTTTTTTCGAGCTCGGTTATGAATTTGTGAGAGAAAAAATTTGTAGAACAAAATTCTTAAATAAAATACTCGAATGAACTCATAGAAATAAATGAACATCTACTATCTAATTAGAATAATTAAATTGAACTGGAATAATTTTATTAGAATAATTAAAATGTTATTTATCTACCAGTTTGAATAGCTGTGCTCATTTCTATGAATTCATTCGCGTGTTTTATTACAGAATTTTTACAAGGAATATTAAAATTTGTTCTCTCAGAAAGGAATGGCGAACTTAAAAATTGTGCTCCATTTAATCAACTTTATGGAAGCACATAAAATTTATTTGGCGTGAAATCGAATGGTTTTTTAACTCGAAAAGTCGTGGAATTTTCATTATTGAAACGGTGATGATATTAAAGTCATCGTAATTCATTAATTTTATTTGAATCGGACGGGAGTAATGAAATTTTTTAAAATTAATAGAGTATTTTCTACGGGTTTCTAGTGACGCGTCGGCGGGAATTTCATTTTTAACGAATCAGAATTATTAGATTTTTTTTAACTGGACCATGCCGGACAGCCTGTTTTTAATTATCGAGAACCACCGAAGCAATAATCGTTTTTATGGTTTCCCGGCATTCATCGGATTCGCGAATTCACTGTATTTATTTTCCAGTCTAGAAATCGGAAGCTTTGTAACGAGAGCATCGGAGGAATATCGATGTTAAATGAATTTCCAAAGTGTTCCACCTTCGAAATGAAATTCGAAACATTCCAATTGTTTAATTTCACTGGGCACCGATGTCGAAACAATCTTCACGCAAAATTAACAATTGTTTCTACATCCTCTCTGCTCAATGACTTGAAAACTTTATCCGAAAATTACCGGAATGTTCGCGCACACATTTTTGTGAAATTTCATCGAGAAAAATTCTTCGGAAAAGATTCGATTCCTCGGGAATCCTTCGAAAATTCCATCTTAATTAATTTCTGATTAAAGATTCCCCAAAATCCCACAAAAATTCATTGACCTCGCATGAATTTCCACCAAACGAATTCCACAATTCTCAAAGTTGAATTACCGAGAAAGGTTTCAAAATTCACCGAAATCTTCGCCGAGAATTATTACGCATATATATTTGAAATTCAGCTTGAAAATCTCATTCGCGACACGCGAAACTCGTGGATACATCACGGCGTCACTTTGATGATTCCTGGGTAATAATCGTTGCCGCGAATCTCCGGGAGACTTCTTCGTCGGAATATTCAAGCTTAAGCTTCGAAAACTTTCATGAATATCAACTATAATTCACAAACTTTTAAGTGGAGGGCGCATGTAGATTTTCGAAATAAAGCTTGAAGTCTTCGGAGAGGAATATTAAAAGAACGATTAGTATGCTTGTGGATGAGAATGCGGGAGGAACGTGGAATAAAAAAGGATGAAATAAGGAGGAACAAGTAAAAAGTTCCAATGTCGAGGTACCAATAAAACATTAACTCTTTGCACTCGAGATTACTTATTATTATGTAGACTTATCCCGGCAACTCGAATGGCGTCTGAGAGGCGACATTAAGACTTGCTACATAGTAGATGATAATTAAAAATTCAATAACAAACAAGTTACGGTAGCCACAATAAACTGTGTGACGACTGAGAATCGCAGAGGGTTGACTTTGAAGAGCGAAAGGATTGAAAAGCAGCGGCCGACTTTTATGGGTGACTTAAAAGAAATACGACATTCGTTTCCGTTTCCTAGTCTTCTTTCTATTCCCACGATCGCGGTTGTAACCTCGAATCCATCCCAACGAAAAATTGTATCGGCTCGCGGATAAATTGTATTGGCAGAGTTGCTCCTGCCAATATTCGCGAGTTTTTACGCTCCTCGAACTCGCATTGATTTCGATGCAAAAAATGAAATGAAAAGGGAGGGACTTAGTGGGGAAACCATTTTCGTTTGATTCGTTTTCCTTTTCACGTGGTGCCAGTTTAATAGTAACTTTCTCAAAGCGTATGATTTTGTTCGTATTTTAATAAAGTACTTGAATAATAACCAGATTGGAAAATTGCAAATTCGATAATGTCTGTAATGCATCAACTTTGCATTCATCTTTTTAATATGCAGTCTATGAGTATGAATATTAATTCGTATTGCGCGTTAATCATTTACACGAAAATGATTATCGAACATTGTCACTCATGAAAAGAGGCATCATTCGATGAATCGTTTCTGTTCGTAATCACTGGGCTGGAAATAATCGAATAAGTTTCTAATATTAAATGTGAAACGTTTGTAATCCCTGTAAGCGGAAGGGACAGGTATTAATATTAATCCACCGAGTATTCCGAACAAACGTATTAATTATCATTGCGCCTTGATCAGAGGAGTATCTAAAGCTGACCTATTCGGTATTCCAATCAAGTTTACAATTACAGTTAAACATCCCAGTAATAATGGACCAGATCATTATCCTGATCGATACCACGTAATACGATCGAATATATCCATGATAATATCATAATATATTATATTAATACTATTCTTTACACTATTTTGTTATTATTAACACTATCATCTAGTTTTATAGAAGTTAATAATTACTGTATTATTTGTAAATTAATTGGAAATTCATTTCTCATTAAGATGTCGAGTGTTAGAATAAATTATGGAACAATTAAATTTCATCGTAATAATTACTTGATTATTAAGTTCTATAAGATTTAAATGTATTTTCATTAATAATACATTTTTGTGACGAAGGACAATCGAGAAAATCCTTCGGTAAAACGCCGAATCATATTCGTAAATTTTCGTTCATATTGAAATATTAATATCGACATGTTTCATGTAAACACTCGATCGGCGCGTGTAGATTTATTCTAATTGGATCGATGCGAATAAAAGTATGTAAATTTAAGGTGAAAATACGAGGATAAAAATCATATTTTTCCTTCCACGGGATTTCCATGGAAGGTGGATAGGAGTTTCTATACGGCGCCGCGGTATCCTTGCGATCTCCGCCGTTCGCATTTACGAGGAAATATGTTTGGCGGAAGGAGTCCCAGGGGAATTGGGTCCTGAAATATAATACGAAATAGTCGCGCGAAAGCCGATTCCAAGACGGTGCTCCAACACCAAACACTGTCGCAAATTTTTCACGCGAACCTTTACGCCAATATTTTCCTTCGAGAATATCCTTTTCCTCCACGTCCTTTCGTCCTTCTCGTCCCAGGATCTGCCCCAAGAATCATTTGGTATTTTCGGTCACGGAAACAATTTGCGATTCAAACTTATCGTTATCGAATATTCCAATAGCCTGACACCCCGCTAAATTATAATCTGCATTATTTATGTGTCCTTCTATATTTAACGGTTATACAATGTGTCCAGTATGAAATGTGTCACCCAATTATCTCATTGAATTGTGATAATGCGAAAAATATTTTAACTGTTATAGGAATATCTTCAAACGATCGATATCCCAATTACATTATTAATACATTTTTTGTGACGGAGCACAATCGAGAAAATCCTTCGGTAAAACATCGATTAATCTTCGTAATTTTTTTCGCTGTTGTTGTTTTTTTTACAGAATTTTACGGAGCATCCATATTTTTTACATCGAATCAATTTCGATAGAAATCGATTTATTCATAGACGATATTTATCTGGCACTGAAATAAATTATACGTTCAATCTCACGGAAATCATATATCAAATGCAAGCGACGAATTGTTTCCGTGGAAATCAACTTGCAAGATCTTTATGAAAACTTTCTTGAAGCAGAGCGTTTAGAAAAATTACGCGATGGCTTTTTCATGTTCCTTCTAACACTTCTGTAGTCTACTTTCTTGGCGCCAACGGGGTGGTTACATTTACATGTAAATGATACCCGGCAAAGGCAACTCAGGTATCCACTTTCTCGAGAAATTTCATTTAACTTCACATTTCTTTTTCGAGCTTCCTTCATCGCCGCGACCAGTGATCCACATAAAACTATCAACCCTTCGAACTACAAAGGAATGTTTATTATTTTATCCAACAAGAAATTCGATTATTTCCATAATTTATTATCCTTTTTCCTAAATGCACAAAGAATGTTGTGCATCTTCTATTTAATACTATCGTATTATGACACGAATAAATTATTATAACATAAACAGAATATTACAATATTAATAGCAACACGATTTCTAAGGTAATTTTTATTTCTTCTTTCCAAGTAAATTTTTTTAAAATAATGTAAGACTAGCATCGCCGAATAAATTCAAAGTAAAATGTGTTATCATTAATTGAACGATGTTGGTGCATCCTGCTATCGATGGTACTTCGAATCAACAAAGCCTAACAAAAAATGAATGAAAACAGGGAAATCAATCCGGTGTTCGTATCGTGGACCGAGTAGTTAGAGTGTCGCGCGAATTGCGTTCAAAAAAGTGGCAGTAAAAACAACCTTTGGAAGGTTTTCCACGCACGACGGATCCAAAAACACCGACACGTTTCGGTAATTCGAAAAATACTCGCTTCACCGTAGTTTGTCCAGATAATTCGATGACCGTTTGCACGCACGGAACGCGACACCGTGAATGGACATTGAATTCCGATTTTATACTTTATTTCTATCTCCGTCTTATTTGCATCTCGATCGATGCAAGTATTTTAATTAATTAATTATCGAGTACTTATATCATTACCAAAATTATTGCAACTCGAATATGCCGATTACTCGACATGTATGGAAATAAAATTAGGTATTTCAACGGAAAGAATTCTCTTTCGGAAGTCGGTCGTTCGAAATCATTCGTAATACGGATATATTATTCATAAAATATAACGTAAATATTTTACAAAGCATTGTCGCGATTAATGGAGATAATTATGTGGCTCGTTTCATACGGGACACCCTGTATATTGTAATGGAAACAAAAAGAATATTATGATAATTAATTTTCTGGATTAAATATATGATCTTTCAGAAGGCGAATTAAAAAAGTCGTGGAGCTTTGAAATGTATTCCCTGTGTGGTTCCGACGGAATTGCTATTCCCTATGAATGATGCCTCGAATCCACTTAACACGGCTTCAAAGCGAGCTTTCATTTTCACGCGTTACTAAACGCGAATTTACTTTGCGCGACTAACGCGGCGTGTTCCGCGAGGTCAGAAAAAAAAGATAAGAACAGCGAAGTAAAATTAACTGCCACGCGGCTCCACGAGAGACCTACCTTTGATTCGACACTTGAACTCCACCGATTGAATATTAACTTTATAATATTCTTTCGCGTTTCAACTTCGTTCCACCCACACTTTTGTCGTCGAATATTTTTCAAATAGCATTTTAAAGCCACCGACGTGAATTTCAAACGAAATAATTAAATTCATATTTTGCTTCAGTTATTAGATCACGAATGACGTTATCGCAGAATCTTTTTACCAATTTCGTAATATAACTAAGTGTATCTTTAATTAAAATAATGTTATCGGTTTGCCGAATTTAAAGGTACTTCCTTTGATCAGATAGAAAACAAAATTATCTTAGTTTATTACAAGGGTTAATAATTACCCTCCAGTCCTTCATTTATTTCTAACGCCCGACATCTTCATCTTCGCCGCAGCCGAATGAAATTCCTTTAACAAATCCTGAGGGCTCGTAAATTGAAACAGGAGCGCGTTGAATAATTCAGTAAGATCAAGTATTAATATTCACCCGAAGCAAGGATGAAATTACAATATTAATAAAGACATGCAATAATATTAGAGCAGTTGTGAGTGATAACGAATGAGAGACATTATCAAGAGACTAATATATTCCCTTATCAAGCACGATTCACTTCAAAGGTTGGACAAAATATTTTCATGTAAAATGCGATTAAACAAAATTTCATCCAAATCGGAGACAAGTATTAGGATTTAAAGGGACACACTTAGGCACACGGATTTCGAATTTTATATTAGTAAAATTGGTAGGAGAGGGATTAATGGTTCCGGTTTCCTGGAATTTGGTGGTTGATCATTTTCGACGACCATCGTCGGTGCTATTTTACAAGAAAGGGGTGGAACGGCCATAGTCTGGTTAGAATAGAGGGAAGGATAGAAGAACGGATCGTTTAAAGCAGACGACAACCCTCAACGGTGTCTTCCTGGCGAGCTTCCACTGGAAAATGAAATTCCGTGGCTGAAGTTCGGCGATATTGAACGAACGCCTTCCAATAGAAACTATCGACTCCCACGAGGAAAATGATTACTATTTTCTCGCTTGCGGTACCTGAAATAGGTTGCGTTATCTTGGGGAGTCAGTCGAGGGTGTCAACCTAAAGTCCTCCGTACACGGAATATATTATCCTCCTACGTAAACGTATAAAGTATATATAAAAATATCGAATAAATATAATTTTCGAATATTATTATTATCCGATATTTTTTATAAAAGATACAGTGGCATTTATTTATCATATTTCTTTTTTAAGTACACATTGATTTAAATAACGAATACCATACAATATTGCGACGATTAAATAATCGTCTCCATTGCGATTGTTAGGAATTATTGTGCGAACAATCGACGATGACGCACCAATTGATTCACTTGATTCACTTGATAGATACTTCGACTCCTTCCAGTATTGTTGTCGAGTGATCGACACGATGATTGGAGGGTTGAATGTGGAACTAACGTTCGTTGATATAAGGATGTTTCGTTGGTATTCGATAGTCGGGAATAGACTCGAGTCGTATCGACGGACGTTTCGGGATCTTCCTTCGGTGTGCATTCTTCCGGAAGTGGGTTAAGACCGGAATTAAATTTTCCCTTGTCTCGGCTTGTGGTAAAATCCCGCACTTCCGCCCCTCAGCATCCACCGACACCCTGAGCACCTCGTACCACCCCCCACGGACCCCCGAAGGTGGAACGAAATTTCCGAGTCACTGGCGTAGAAACGCGTTTTGTTCCTCCCCCGATATTCTGCATTTCGCCGGGAGAAAAAAAAATCCAAGCGCGACAGACCCATTAAACTTGTCCTTCTTCTTCGTACCCACCCCCCTTCTGTTTTCTCCTCCTCCTCCTTCTCTTCCCCCTTCTTTGCCCTCTATCATTGCACCACCCGTGAAACTAGTGCATTGTCATCGCGATTGAAATTGAAAAATAATACCGGGATTCTGCTAATGCACTCGAGCGTGGTTCAAAATTGTTCATATACCGATGTATGAACAATATTCTTTATTAATGTGCAACGCGCCAGCCATTTCTATACATTCACTCTCTTTAATGCTAGAACAACGAAAGCAGTAAAGATGAGAGGTTCCGTGGAATTTAATAAAATTATTGGAATTTATAACTTGTATTATTTGTTGAGGGACGGAACTGTTTTGACGGTGTTATCTCCATTGTATTGTAATCTACATAAGTGTGATTGTTCTCTGCGCAGGTACTGTAATTCCTGATTGGAATTGATGACCAGCTCCGAGTGGAATTGCTATCGAAATTGAGGGATCGAAGACCGATTACCGCGAACAGACGGACCGAGCAAAATGTGACGCGCGGCGGATGCTCGGGGTTTGAACACGAAACTGGACGACTATCGGAATCCTGAGGTTGGCTAGATTGTAAGTCCTGAATTACCGCATTTATTTTATTTCTCTATATTATTTGTATTATACAGAGTAAATCACGAAGCGTGATCAGCTTAGATTATTCTGTTATTGGCGGGCCGATCAATGATTTTTTTTATCTGATATAATATGGTTCAAAGAAAGCTTTAATACAACTTGCAACAAGGTTAAGAAATATGCTACTCCATTATTATTAATTTATTTATTTCAAGTTCGAAATTCAATCTTATATTACGATGTATAGTTAATAAAAAAAATTTGCGTAAGCTCCCCCGTTGTGTAGTCGGGGACGTCGGGACCCCGACTGTGGATAGGCAGCCATGTTTTTTACCTACATGCCCTTTAACTTTTCGCGGTTGCGCAATAGTACTGACCTACCCCAACACTATACCACTCCGCGCTCCATCCCTTACCCTCAGTCGGGGTCGAATCGTCCCCGAGTTCAGGACGGGGGGTCTGTCGCAAATTTTTTTTCTTAACTATACATCGTAAAATACGATCGAATTTCGAATTAATTTCGATTAATAAATTAATAATAATGGAATAGCATAGCTCTTAACCTCATCGTTGTTACTTACATAAATAGATACACGATAATCCTATATATATACACACATAAATTTCTCAGTATTTAAAGTTACAAACTATCATTAAAACCGAGTGCTAAATTCATAAAATTATAATTTAATTAATAATTCGTCAGTTGGCTTTACAAGAGACTAATACAAGTGCATCATTTCCCCAAAGTACTCGAGATATTTTCATATCAAAATCCGGGTCCAAAGCGATGCTTAGTTCGAGCACGAATAACTCTATTAAAAAGTAGCCCTCGATTCGATTAAACAACTCGGATTCGTCGAGGCATGTTGCCAACAGTGTGCCTGAGTTTACGGAACTTCCGGCACCCGAGAACTCCGGAACTCGTAAACTCATGGAGGCAAAGGACGAGTGGCATCGTGATCTACCACATTAACTCTTTCAACGTAAACATTTAATCAATTTAAAACTCGATGTTTCTCATCCGCTCGCCTCCCCTTTTCACCCCCTTCAAATGCGCCACGAACGTCGCGATGGAACACGGTAATTTTCGTGGTTGAAATAAAAGTATCGTCGCGGATTATCCAGGGTTGTGATAAAGGGAAAAAAATTTGGCTGTCTATTCGGGAAACTGGGTGTCGTTAATTAAACCGGGACTCGTTTGTTTAATATGCCACTTTGACCTGGGATAATGGAACGCCTCCCGTTCCGATTTCAAATGTTACATTCTACGCGCGAGAGCTTTCAAAACTGCTGATCCCATTTTGTATAAACTATATCAAATATATAAAATATATTACCGCTGGCGCGCGAATAGATCGCTCCTCGTTTCGAGAATGTTACGTTATTTCGTTTAATCGTCCGTTTTTACGCAATAAAATTGGATGTTTATCGAATGGCTAACAATTTATTTAAGTAGAGATTTGTGTTGCAATTTGTTGGTTCGTGAAATGTTCGATTTTTAAACGGTTGTGTTTTTCGTTAATTAAGCTGTTGTTAAACAGGGTATCCTCGGGTGTTTATTAAATTTGTTCACCTTTTCCTGGATATTCAAATATTGCTATAAAATTAAGTTACACGGTAAATAATGATCGTAAACAAAACGACAACGTTACGGAATTTATGAAGCATAAATCAAATAATATACACTTTAAAATCTTCTATTAAAGATTCTTGCTCCAAATTCTTTAATCACTACCTTCGATTATTAATTACATTTCATAAACCTGAATATTCGCGAACCCCGAACAAATTAAAACCCGCGCTAAACGCTTCGAATAAAACCACCAAATAATCAAAAACAATTATCGAGTCTCGACGCAACCATTATAAATATCCAAGCCGCGTCTACCCATGATTCCTTTAATTCTCAATTTCGTCGGACACCCTTATCAACTATTATCAACTCCCGTTCGAAAGATCAAAGAAATCCGCGGGAAATTAGCGAGTGCGCGAAGTCGTAAGAAGAAATCCCTTTGAGGACTGCCGGTGATTATTCGAGCCAATTAAAAAGCATGGCCCAGTTGATTATTAAAGTCGACGTGTAGCGCCAAATGTTCATTGAACACCCTCTCATGTTCGAGTCAATTAAGCTCTATCGATTGCTTTTGAGACACGGACGAACTCCGAGTACTCCATCGAACCATTCTCTCTCTCTCCCTGTCTCTCTATCTATATTTATTCATCTATCTCTCTCGGTTTATCATCGGTTCCCTTCCATCCGGTCGATCATTCGACCGTCACGCTTCAAGCGTCACTTATTTTATTAACAAGTCGACCGCCCGGATAGAATGCACACTCCAAGGAATATCCTGATAAAGGAAACTTCGGAAAATAGTTTGGAGAGGGTTAACTAAATCTTTCGTTCCACTTTGGATTTCGTTCCACTTTTCTAGGAATCGGTCGATCAACCAAGTGGAAGGTGTGTACTTCGAAGTACGGCTTCACAAAGGATACTTAAAGAAATAGTGTAAAGGTCTTTTCATATTTTCCCAAAGAAACATGATTGATTCGATTTCTGTGACGGAGAATAGTTGGGGTATTCGATTTATAAAGATTCGGTAATCAAAAAGTATTAAGTGTTTAATATTTGTTAATTGACATTTGTCGAGGATTAAGAATATACGATATATTATTTTGACTGATTTTAAAATTGAATGACCCTTAGAAAATTATTACAAAAATGGTGTTTTAACCTTGAAGTAATATTCGAAGTTATTTATAAGAGAACTCGGCAAGTTCCATCGGCTGGATAAAATTACGGTACGTGGAGTGGTATGAATTTTAATGGCAAAGAATAATAAACGTCTACAGTTTCAAAAGTAATTCCATGCGGCGGTGTGTCTTTTGAAGGCAAACCGCCAGAAATATGAGTTTCCCACTCGAAATGTTGAAGCCGAAAAGAGAGAGAAACTTTTTTCACGCAACTTTCCCCCAGCATCTTAAATAACTCTCGAGATTTGTCTCGAGTCGTCGTGATTTTAAGTGGCAAGAAAACTCCGTTGAAGAGAAACGAGGAAATTTCGTAATGTCCCCAGTCTCTTTTCGCGAAAACACCTTGGATTGGATTTAAAAAAAGGATTAATTAATCATCGATCGAAACCTTCTAAACTGTCTTTAATTTATTGACATAGATTATATAATATTTTATGAATATTCTTCATGAAATATTGTTCGAACTTTCAGATTTAACTCAGTTATTTACTGGCGAGGACTCCCATTCTGTTTCGGCCAGCATATTAATTTCTTATAAAATTGTTTATATTATGGGAGAAATAGTTATTCCAGAAGTATCCTCCTTTCTCGTATCTCATTCCGGTTCCAGGAAAAAGTGGAGTTTAAGGACATTATAAAGTACACGTTGCGCATTGTGTTCCGACTTTGTTTACTTTTTTATTATTACTCCTTTTCCTTACGAAAATAGAAGTTGTGAGTGCAGCTCCTGGGCTATGAATTTAGAGAGATTTTCTGAAACATTTTGCGCAACATTTTTCAAACCTGTGTATTACAGCATTCCAAATTTATTAGGTGGTTTCGAATTGTTTTCTTTAGAAGGTAGAAGTAAGCAGAGAGATATGAATTTAATAGAAAATATTTATGAAATATTCTATCACTTCCAATTGCATTCTTCGTACTTCAAATATTATTCTACATTTAATATTTATCCTTTTCCGTAAGAATCAAAATTATATACATAATTAGTGTACACTTTATAATATCTTTTAAAACATGTTTTCATTCGCATCTTTCGTACTCATCTGATATTCGAAATCCATTACTTCATTTCTAGAAAAATGGGACTTAAAAGCACGATCGGAAGAAAATGACCTGAATAATTCATCGGATATTTACCCGTAAAATATGCCTTTTTCAGGACACGCATTTCTTATAATTTTCTTCCGTAAAATAGATTTTTAAGTGGAAATATAGCGTTTTTAAATGAAGCGCGTGAGAAACGTTCCATTAATGGCACAGTCTATTTCTAAATGCAAAATAAATTGCTCGCACGATTATCGAGTGGTTCGACAATTGTTTTATAGATATCATAATAATTCGAATCACAAACTTCCATCTTATCTCCGCGGAAAAATGGCGGAACTCCGAGCAGGACTTCCGGGGACAAACCTTTTGGTATTCGTCGAAAGTTCTCGCTCTTAATAGCCGAGTGGAACACTTAGAATTGGTACTCGACGAAACTGCGAACTTTCTCGATTAGATCGTAATATTAGATCATGACATGAAAAACTGTTTTTCTTTTTATCGAGATTCTCTCGTTTCCGAAAGTGGTCCCTTCCGGTAATCGATTGATAAACTTTGGTGTGACTCAACGTTTCCGGTGAACGTGGAAAGTCTGATCCAAATTGAGACATTCAAAATGCAAAGTCACTAAATTCATCAAAGTAAACGCTGAGAAAATTGATAATTATGAGCAATTAATTAATTAAAAAACGCGATTCGCCGCGTTTCTTTTCCAGTGTAATTCTTTGAAATTCAGTGAAATCGAGACGATCGTCCTTGCTCCTTTTTCGCGAGTCCTGCTCGCGTTCGGGCACCCATTAATTTCCTTGTTTTTTACACGCAAACCTTCCGGGTGAGATCCTAGCGATAATTGGTCGGCTCGAGGAGGAGAGATTTCTTCCATGTTGATTGTGCTAATTAACAAAATCGAAATTAATAAAATTCAAAAGAAATTAATCAAATTAAACCGCTAAGACATTGCAACATTATCTGAGCTATTTCAGAACTAAATAACTAATTAGACTGCGGTATAAGTTTCGACAAAAAATCATTACTAATAATAATGAGTAATTTCAATATTATATTTAATATTTCAAAGAAGACGTTATCTCGGAGGCAGGAATACCAGCGTAAAGTATCGGATATTAAAATTCGATTCGCGAAGTAGATAAAAACATGGGGTTTGCAAAACGATAAAGTTGCGGGGATAAAGTCGTGGCACGTGTAAGTCCATTATTATTAGAGGATATTAATTCAACGGGTTCACCCTTTGATTAACCGAAACCTGAGTCCCTTTTGCGGGTTTAATATGTCCGCGAATATTATCCGATAACGCGAGATGAATTTCGAATGAAATTTCATACGAAATTCACGGTGGTCGGAGATTGAGTTATCGCCGAAGAAACGATGAATTATTAGTTCTTCCTGAATTAATCTCAAGATATTTCTCCCCCTCCTCAAATTGACCTTCGTTTCCAGTTATTCCTTTCCAAAGGATATTTCATAAAATTTCCTAATTAAACTCATTATTAAGTACTCACTCTGTCACCAAATTTGCATCGGCAAATATTCCACACTTCTTCACCTGGCTATAATATTTAATGAACATTTAAGTGCGCACGATAAGACGTTATTACGTTATCAAAATATTCCGCGGTTCCTAAGTCTCCTTAGAATATCAGATTTCACGAATGCACCGTGAAATACTTAACCAAGTTTCCCCGGGAATGAAATAATTTCATCAAAAATTCCGCAAAATTTGATCGCGTCTCAAAACTTGTTAAGAATCCTCGACGCTTTCGTACACTATTTTATAATTTCGAAAAACTGTTAAAGAACTCAGGTCTCGCGTAATGCAGGCATCGTTTTAATCCCAGTAATTTCAAGTCCGCCACAAAGTTTCTCTCGTAAATGTCAACAGGGGGATTAATAGTGACCGGAAGTAGAATGCGATTGGCGCGGTAGTTCCGGGTGTTTCGGAATCCCAGGTTAGAACGGAGGTCTAACCCCAGGGACAAATGGGACTGGCATACTAATCGATGTCGAAATGCAATGTGCAGTCGAGTTCGTAGAATGTTGCAGAGGCCAGAACTCCCATTAAAGCGGAGGTCTACCAAGCGTGAGATAAGTCTTAGTAATCGATGCATTCCATTTCACGTGGCTCGACTTGGCGTGATATGGCAAACCGTGCCGTGCCATGTCCTGCCGTGACGAGTGCACCTACGTTTCCCTCGTTCATGCACTTTATGAACCTGATTCGCCACCGCGAGGGTCAACTTCTCGATCGCCGGAAAAGGTACCGATTTTTCAAGGACCCCCGGTATACCTTTTCTATATCGATATTCGTATATGAAATTCAAGATTTTAATCGGTTTTATCCCACCAGGGATAAATGTCAGATTTATTAAATTAATCATGAAATTAATTGATCATAAGATTATTAGAATAGGAAAATGAATTGGCAAGCTGATGACATTTTTCATAAATGTTTTGGAATATTTGTTTAGAGGTACTTGAATATTGAAAGAGAGAGAATATTTAAGCTCAACAAATTTCAGGGTATTTAAAGTTCCTTTCATAATTTATTAATGCAATTAAACCATCTCAAAAAGCTCGGGTTTCCAGGCATTTTGTGCCTCCCCTAAAATTTTCATCTCACATTAAACCTAATTTTGGAGTCGACTTAACTTTCCAAGCGACAATGACCTACGCGATTTTTGCTCATAATTTCCAAGAGCATATTTCGCACGAAAAATGCGGCTCGAATTTTTCTCCGAGAATAGCCTCGAATTACAAAGATAGTGAATCACGGCTCGGGTTTAATGCTCAATATGAATTCATATCAACGCCCGGAGTCCTCGGTGTTTGGAAGCGCGCCAAATATTCTCTCAGCGGAGTGGCAAAGTTGCTACTGAAATGGAAACAAGTTTTTATATCAGTGAACTCTTGTACTTGAAGATAGTGTCTGTTATCATTCCGGCTGAGCATTACGAGCTCTGATCCCTCGTCTCGGTACGTGATTAGAATAAACCTAACGTCTACGTGCTCGACATCTACTTTAGCCCCTTTGATCCCTTTCCATCCCTTTCGAGCCCCCTTCGATCCTCTTCAACCCTTTTCGATCCACTTTGATCAACTTTGATTCATTTCGATCCTCTTTGATCAACTCGAATCCCGTTCGATCCACTTTAATCAACTTTCATTCACCTCGATCGTCTTCAATTTGGTGGGATACTTCGTGTTTGGATTTTTGTGATATTGTAATATTTTTATTGTCACCTCATTTATGAATATAATATTCAAAACTCGTGTCTTCGTTCCGAAACGATATCAGGGACTCGATTATTCGTGAAAGACAGCAGGGAAACCTTTTAAAAGACTTTTTTAAAAGACAAAATTTGGATTCGGAGATTTTTACCAAGAGATTCAATGAATAAAGATTCAAATATAAATAAGTGGAAGTACAGAAGTGATTGACGGGTTAATATACTGATCTAATGGAATATTCATATTACATTGTTTACAAATGATCGCCGTGGAATGCATTAAGGTGTACAAAGTTACGTGAAACACGACGGGCCCCGTGAAACTTGTTCCGTGATAAAGTAACTTTGCGAAAGATGACAGACGGAATTTGTTAATCCCCCTTGTAAATCATGTCCGTGGCAGCTGCAAGAACTTTCCCAACTTTCTACCAACGCCATAAGCCCTTCGCCATGCTTCTTCTTCGTTCAACGTTTCACGGGACACAGTTGCTTAAATGTCTAAAGAATATCAAGTTTTTCTAGGAAAATTATGTAAAATCATATTTTCATAGCTGACCTTTACATCCATGAATAAATTAAAAAATTTAAGTAATTAACGAAATCATTTTAAGCACCCCGTTCATTTTAAGTTCCACTTTCTTTCATGAATTTTACAAGTCCACCATTTTTGGAGCGACAAAAGACAGCTCGCTGAATCTGTATTTATTTTTACAAGAATTCATTCCCTTTCACCCTCAGCACCCACCCCTTTCAATTCTCTTATCAATGACACACGCGATGATAATAGAATCCGGTTTTCACGACGGTTGAATTGGCGGGTTGAATTAAAGTACTCGAACAATGTGGTTCGGGGGGTTGGTTGGCACGAGGGGGGTACTTCGGTGGTTGGTGGTTGGCTGGTTCGTGATTCGAGCGCGTTACGATGATGTAACTCGTTAGGAAGAACATTAAGCATTACTGGAAGCCGGTTTCCATGAAACGTTCTATTTAGGCGGATGTTAGGTCCCGGAAGGGATTCCAACCCTCGACTGGGAGTCCCTGATCGATACGTATCGTGTTTAGCAGCGATAAACCTCTCCGAATGCTTAATTCCCGAAGGACCAATACGTGATCTTTCTTTTAATCCCTAATGACGATTTAATATCCACCGTTTCATCATCGTCGTTCTGTCGTCGTCGTTCTACTATTATTCCCGACGAGACTAATAGTGTTCCCTGGAATTTTATTGCTCACTTTCGACGATCGCTTATCGGCAGGTTTGCAATTTACGATTAATGGCATCGGTCTGTTTCAGGGGTTAATTGCGGGTTAATAATTAAGTCAATTAGCGGTACTCGATAGGCAGGTATTAGGGTAATGGGAATGTTTTAGTTTATTCATTTAGTGTATTCTTAGTGTTGTTGATTGTCGTCTGAAAAGTGTGAGTCTTTAATATTCATATTTAGTTTACCCTTTGTATCATTAATTTATTAGTATTTATTATATCTTTGAAATCAATTTACTGTAATATTCGCGATTATTATTGTGACCTGTTATTTTATTTAAACGATTTATTCGCAAGGTTGAAATGCTTGCGAATATTGAAAGATAATTAATTGTTTCCACGTTTAATTACATTCTTTTGTAAGAGAACTTGCATTTATAAACATTTATATTGTATATATTTAGAAAGTCCTTTAATTAGAGAATAACAAAGGATTCCCACGGTTTTTCACGCTGCTTCGATTCACCGTCATTCCAGGTTTTTTATAATGAACTATTCGAAGTATTCCAGGGATATTCAAAAGACATTTCGATCTCGCATTCCATCCGCACGGATATATTCGAACGGCCGCCATTGAAAATTCCAGATATTTTATTCCATTTTGAATTAACACTCGATTCACTGTGCCACAAAGAATTGTTGATTACAAGTTCTACATTTACTGCAAATTTATTTCGCCCGAGGTTACAACAAATATAATATATCACGGCTCACGTGTTCCACCGTACAACAAATCCTTTTATTATCTTCCACAATTGCTTTTCCATATTCGATAAAGTTAATCATTTTCCCATCCAATTATTTCCGAGAATTGTTAAAAGAATTCAATCTAAATGTCATCCATTATTCATTAGTTTTTCAATCCATGGAATCCATGTCAATTTCCCATGTCAATTTTGCACGCCATTTTTCCACGTCAGTTTTCATTATCCACTGTTACATCGCCATTATTTTTCCGGGAGAAATATTGCACCAACGTCACTTCCGGCGGAAGATCACCGAGGAGAAATGTCTTTCTCGTGAATTTCGTAGATCCGCCAGGAAGAGTTTCATCCGATTTTCCTAGAGTTCCGTTGATCCTGCAAGGATCTTGCGAGGATCTTTTTACTCAAGGATCATCGGAGGATTGACACGGTTTCTTTTTTGCAGCAGTTCTTTTTCTCGTGTAGTCTTTGTTCCGTTTCCGTAGCCAGGCGTAAACCGGAAGGGATAAAGTCGCCCTTTCCCGCCGGAAGTTTTACTTGTCAAAGTGTCCGCCTTAATGCCTGGATAATTGTGCTTTCCGATTCGTTCTCCCCGGTTCCTTCTTCCTGGAGTTTCTTTCTCTCCCCCTCCTTATTCCTCCCCCGCCAGGGGAAACGATTGCATAACTCGAACCCTTTAATATTTCCACCCCAAGGCGGCTATTGGAGTTGCATTTCTTACGAACTTTCGCATTAATCCATCCCTCCCTCCTCTTCGAGGGTGGATTTTAATTGCGAGACGTAATTATCCGCGTGCTTAATAATGTACGAGTTCAATTAGATTTTCTTGTAGAAGATGACGGCCGGAAGACCAACCGATGATTCTTACGCGAAGTTTAAGGAATAGGTTCGTTTTGGATTTCGAGAGTTCGGCTTTTTGGATTAATTCGAGGGTGTTCCGAGGAATATTTAGGGCTTCGGGGGTGGAATGGAGAAATTTATAAGAATAACGAATATTGGAATAATTTGTGGTGTTAACAATGCAGTTACCAAAGCAGTCGAATTACATTGTACAAAATTAAAATCGAATACTGGAATAATTTATAGTGTTAGTACTGGAAGTACCAAAGCAGTCCAAATGACTGGTCAGCGATTTTTAATAAAATTACTCGAACATGCAACATTCTCTGGAAGTGAAAGAAAAGTAAGAAAGGACGACTGTCGTCGACGTGAAAAGTAGCCCGTTGAATTAGGAGTCCTTGCAGTCCTTGACACTTTGCCCGGAGCATCGGAATTTTTAACGAAAATGTGTAACTCGTGAAGCTCGTGAGACGTCTCGCGATTACGTTGCAACCTTTATCTTGCTAATTATCTTATACCGTCACTTTATCACCCCGAATCCCGCCCCCCACTCACCTCGTCGAGTGATATTAATTGGTCGTAATTCCATGTTGCAAGATTTCTTAATTAAGCACCGTGAGAATTCGTAAAAATGGTGACCCTGATCGTAATTCGTTGTTATCCTTATCGCGACCCGAATAGTGTTCTTTATCGCGTTAATTAGGGGTGGTACAAATTGGGGGAAATGGAGACTTATGTTGTTAATTTTTATTAGAATCGCCGTACTTTAATTCAGATTTTTTATTGGAGAAGAAATATTGCGGTGGTTCAATAAATCGTACATGTAATAAATTGTTGGAGAAATTTAAATACGTTTTATTCGGGTAATAATAATATTAATAATAATAATCTAGTAGAAGCTTGATAATAATTCGAGGATATTTATACGCGAAAACTATAAGATTCTTGTAGCCGGTTACGTCGACAGAAAGTATTAATTAATGTCGGAAGGGGTTGCTCGACGAAACTCGTTCAAAGGAGCTGATAGCGAATTACCGAGAGAAAGATAAACATTCGACTTTCTTGTTATTCAAAAATTAAATAACGAGCTCGTAGCTCGAGTTTGAACGGGTTAAATATGAGACGAGCTTAGCCCACTTAATTACAAAATCTTTTGCGCAAGGATCGTGTCCAATAATTTCCTATCGAATAATCAATTTAAAGTTAATAAAATCATTCTCCAATGTGTCTACTATAATCAGCAAAATTATTCCAACATCAATTTTAATATAACTATAATAACTTTAATACAGAAATTGAAAATTATAATGCAAATCTCTTATTTTTCTTAAAAAATAATCATTTTGTCGTATTTCGTCATAGATAATAAAATATAAAATTATTATATACATGTACGGCATCGTGTATAACATAATAATCTTTGTACCGAAAATTGATTTAATAAAACCAATAAATAATGGGGATAGGAATGCAAAATAATATATTCCAATTAATAATATTCATTCTACAATATTTATTAAGGTAATATTAACATCAGTATTCCTTTGAATCGTATTTAACTGATAAGACATTCGAGACACTTCGAGCCAGGTTGTAAACACGCCGAGTGTCCTTCCGTTATCAGTAGGCAGTTCGTGTCGTGGTGTTGGCTTCGCAGCATTTCCCAGCTTCTACTCCGCTTTAATATTCCAAATCATGGCTAGAAATATCAGGTAAACTATTAATTTGTTAAAATATTACTTATATAAGCACTGCGTAACAACTGACGCCGATAACAATGCGTGATAACGTCGAGATCGAGCAGATACATAAGGTGACGCTAATAAACAGCGTCAATTTAAAGTTATACGAATTCTCGAGTACAACTTGTACTCATGAACATTGAAATGTTACTATAATTAATTATTCTGCGTATGCGTCGCATGGCGAACTCTGACAGAGTATTACTTCTGTACCATTATCTTTAATAACTGCATAACTGCACGTTGGAATTTGCATTCCTTTCAACGCTCCTTTTAAGGAACATTCATACTTAACCCATAAACACCGAACGACGCACATGTGAGTCTTTGGGATTCTTTATCAGAACCTGGATAACTCAAATGTGAGTCTTTATATATGTACGTTACAGTACCGTCTCAAATCGTTTGAGTCTCATTTGACTGATTTATGTGTTGGTTTTTATAGCAGTTTTTGTCAATATAACTTTATTTAGAAAAATCCGCGAATTTAATGTTACTCGCGTAACATTCGGCTGAAAATGGGCTGACACGAATGTGTTCATTCTTCTGGATATTAATTAATGCGTCAGTTCTTTGACACGTAATTCGTCATGGAATATCCTTTCACGACGATATTCTTAAAAGGATATTTCATGACGAAAAATGTTTATATTAAAGTCGACATTAAAATTGGCAAAGTGCTGGGTATACTTAAATAAACCATGACGATGGTAATGCATAGCGAAGGAAAATGAAGGATGAAGTGGGAATGAATTTAATCAGCGTAATCAAGCGAAGTGCATAGGTGAAGGATGAATTTCCCGATGAGATCTTTTCGTTGTAAGCAAGGAGATGAAAGATGAAATTAAAAGAGGTGATGGATGCATGAAAAATGCCAGTAATCATTCTCTTAGATGATCTTTTAAGACCATTATTCTTTCGTTGCTATTCATTCATTTATTTATAACAGACATGCAAGGTGTCCCGTACGAAATAAGTCACCCAACTCTCCCCTTTAATTGCCATAATATTCTATATTTTGTCAGCTCTATTAATTAATTAATTTCTTTTAATTGCGATAATACGAAGAATATTTTTACGAAATTATTTTTTACGAATGCCTTTGAACGAATCCTTTTCCCGAATTTTACCAAATCACATTAGTTATCTTGTTTTACGTTGGTTACCCTGTATGTTGATTTATGTGTATAAATAATTTTAATATATGCTGAGTAATTAACTGAATATATCTGATTTATCTTTGAGACAAAATGATCGTATTATTCATAAAATATTCGTATCCATTAATATACGAAGATTAATATTCCACTATGAATCCACTGTCACTGGCGATGGTGCTTAAGATAAGAATGATCAATTAATAGCCGAGCGTTCTAATTGCGAGATAGATTAATTTCAGTAGTCTAAGACTCTTTTGTGCGACAGATTCGCGATAATGAGTTGACATTCAAGGAAAAATAGATTTTCGTGAAAAATGGCTCCGCCTACGATAAGAATCTGATATGAATGGAATCGGACGACTCCATTTAAAGCGATATGATTAGGTTTCCCCGAATGCGGTTTCGCTGGGTTACGCTCAATTATTCTGGGGGAACCACTAATTAAAAGCAATCACACGCTCGAGAAAGATTATCGTTGATTGCGTGGCTGATAATAGGATGCTTATTAGTGGCGCAATTATCATATTCCGAGTGGTATTCATAAACGATACCTTTATCGAAATGTGCAATTATTAATTAATGAATAGCATTGTTGTTACTCGATTATTCTATTCACTGTTATAATAATTAATTATATATCATTATACATAAATCACGCCAGTAAGCATTCTATTTTGCTCCCGGTAATTACGGATGAAATAAATAATTTTATTATTAAATTCGTGATAATTGCGAATAAAATGCAAATTTTTATTATTAAATTCGTGGTAGCTGCGGATGAAATAAACATTTTTATCATTAAATTCATGATAATCGCGGATAGAATTAAAATTTTTATTATTAAAATCGTGGCAATCGCGGATAGAATTAATCATTTTATTATTGGATTCGTGATAAGCGCGGATGAAATTAAAAGTGGGAACATAATTATTAATAAAAATTGCGAGCTACGCGTTGAGATTAATAACGTTTGATTCGATCTCGAGGTCGTACCATTGGACGAATTTATTTGTGTTTCTAAAGGGACCTCGAGCACAATGCCGGAGGAGATATTCAGTCGAAAATTGAAAGTTCTGTGGAGGTTATTATTATTGCAGATATTTGGGAGCGATCTTTTCAGAGCGTACTACAATGTAAGCTCATACTGTGGGCGATTCCTTTATTCCTGGATATTAATAACAAATATTTTTGTATCTTAATAACCGCAGCAAATACTTGGACGAATTACATAATATTTATCGGCGCAGACTCGGTAGCGGTTTATATAGCCTTATTTACGTTGTCGTTGTTATTTAACGGTATAACTTAACTATAAAACGTTGTAAAATGGATCAATATTTCCACACGTCAGAGAGTTAATGAGTATATATGGAACACTTGCAAAGTCTTTAGAAGCAACACCATAATGTTGATAATGCAAAGGATATTCTAAGTAAGGTATCGTAAGTTATGTGCCTGGGTTATCATCTAAATTATTTACGCGCCTTACTTAATAAATATTAGCAGGAAAAAATTGTCCGTGGCACCTGTTTATGGGTGCATATATTCAAGTTTTCATTTTGTGAAGGTTTACTTATGGGTAGAACATATCTAGTGCCACGCAAGACTTAAGTTGATCATTTATGATCAAAATTGGGGACTTCGATTTTTTGATTATTTTTGAAGGTATACCCCTTCACATTTTCTCGACTTGGGTTCGACCCATTTTTGACCAATAAAAATTTTTTAACCGCTTCTTTCGACCAGAAATCGTCCCAGAATATGTTTATGCATCACCCACCATCGATTTGGGTCGTTTAGAATTGATTTTGGCGACTTTCAATTTTTGACAATTTTTGAAGGTGTACCCCTTCACATTTTTTCGACTTGGGTTCGACCCATTTTTGGCCAATAAAAATTTTTTAACCGCTTCTTTCGACCAGAAATCGTCCTAGAATACGTTTATACATCACCCACCATCGATTTGGGTCGTTTAGAATTGATTTTGGCGACTTTCAATTTTTGACAATTTTTGAAGGTATACCCCTTCACATTTTTTCGACTTGGGTTCGACCCATTTTTGACCAATAAAAATTTTTTAACCGCTTCTTTCGACCAGAAATCGTCCTAGAATATGTTTATGCATCACCCACCATCGATTTGGGTCGTTTAGAAGTGATTTTGGCGACTTTTCATTTTTGACCATTTTTGAAGGTGTACCCCTTTACATTTTTTCGACTTGGGTTCGACCCATTTTTGAGCAATAAAAATTTTTTAACCGCTTCTTTCGACCAGAAATCGTCCTAGAATACGTTTATACATCACCCACCATCGATTTGGGTCGTTTAGAATTGATTTTGGCGACTTTCAATTTTTGACAATTTTTGAAGGTATACCCCTTCACATTTTTTCGACTTGGGTTCGACCCAATTTTGGCCAATAAAAATTTTTTAACCGCTTCTTTCGACCAGAAATCGTCCTAGAATACGTTTATACATCACCCACCATCGATTTGGGTCGTTTAGAATTGATTTTGGCGACTTTCAATTTTTGACAATTTTTGAAGGTATACCTCTTCACATTTTTTCGACTTGGGTTCGACCCATTTTTGACCAATAAAAATTTTTTAACCGCTTCTTTCGACCAGAAATCGTCCTAGAATACGTTTATACATCACCCACCATCGATTTGGGTCGTTTAGAATTGATTTTGGCGACTTTCAATTTTTGACAATTTTTGAAGGTATACCCCTTCACATTTTTTCGACTTGGGTTCGACCCATTTTTGACCAATAAAAATTTTTTAACCGCTTCTTTCGACCAGAAATCGTCCCAGAATATGTTTATACATCACCCACCATCGATTTGGGTCGTGTAGAAGTGATTTTGGCGACTTTTAATTTTTGACAATTTTTGAAGGTGTACCCCTTCACAGTTTTGCCAATCTCTGTCATCATTTTTCTTACATGTCTTCCCTTTAATGCCAAAACATGAACAAACCAAGAATAAAGATGAGATTAAACTACTTCATAATTATAATGCGCAAGTAATTAATCGATTCGAAATTATTTTTAGTATCAATATTAATGTTGATTTTATTGCAAGAAAAAGAACTGGAGCGCTTGAGAATCTTGGAAGCGTAGAAATAATGTCTCGATTGACTTGTAAACTTGGTTTCGAGATAAAAATATATTTTCTCAATAAATAAATTCTCTCGAGTATCCTTTCGAGGGGCGCCATTCACGTGTGGAGAGGTGAAAGGTCAATTAATAATTTCCACGTTTTCAATGCGGGACGAATCATTGTGAAACGCACGCTTCGCTCTTTTTCTCACGTTTCTCAAGAACCTACCAGTCGATACTCTATTCGTTTCTCGAACAAGTCATTTCCGAGATAAGAACTTTCAATTCTCTTTTATAAATTGGTTTTAGAACATATTTGCATTTTCCTTGCATCATAATCTTCCCAGCAAAATATATGCGCCAAAATTGTTCACAATTTTCTTATTTCCATAAAACAATAATAACAACAACATCGACTCTAATATTGAAATATAAGTCTTAAACCAATGATATTATTTAAATAATATACACTTTCATTATATTAGAAACGCAGCGTATTTCCAGGTATAATAATATTCTTCAATGCACAACCTTTGCATTTTCCGAATCCCACAAACAGTAATAATAATCGATGTTAATGGAAAACATTTTCGGACTGTTTCCACGCGAAGAATATCAATTTTCTAATGCGGCATACAATCCGCGAAATGCATTTTCGGGAACTTAACACGAGATTGAATTCGACGTATCCGAATAAACGGGCCACTATGGATCTTTGGCAATAGTTATTTCTACTTTCAAAGGAACTAATATATTTCCGGCTGACAGGCTAAAGGATACGCGTATCGAATTTTCGCCCCGGTGAAAATAATTTTCAGCAATATTGCTACGGGGAAAATTCGAATCCCCGTATATCTTCCTTTGACGTTCGATACTATTCAATTTAGAATATTTCCCTTTAGCGTTAGAACTAAATTCAGGATTATATTCAGCTATATATAGATTCACGTATACGTCCTTAAAAATAAGGATGAATAGAAAAAAAGAAATCAATCAATTTAATTATGTCCATTGTGCAACGCGGCCGCAAAAATTTATGAAAATAGAGTCTTATGAATTCAAACGTTTTTATTAAATTCCGTGAACCCATCATTTTGACGACTTCCGTAGTTCTAGTGTTCAGCTCTCGTTTTATTAAAATTACTTATATATATTACTTTGTCTAAATCACACGTAAAAAATATCGCGGATCTAATCAAGATAATATTGAGATATATATAATTTTTTATATAATATAATATAACATAACGAAAATATGAAATTTCATTAGGAATACAATTGATGGAGTGATTAATAAAACAAGTTTTATAATACTACTATAATATTCATAACACGGTAATTTCATATTAAAAATAATTTATATGAATATAATTAATTAATACACTGACGAAACAAGTGAAATGGCATATCACACGTTGAAAACAATTAAACAATTAAGAATTAAACGTTATTGGCATGCATAATGAGTATATACATATTTATTTCTAGTAATAAATTTTAATAGAACTTGACTTGCATTCGATGTTGAATTAATTTTGACCAAATCCTTTTAAACCACACTTATCTCGTTCTTTATAATACATATTTAAATATGTAAGAGATACAATAAAGTGGTTATCACAGTGAAATGGTTTTAGAAGAATGTTTTAACGTAGAAATAGCAGCAGCGTTGCTCGACACGGTGACACCTCGATAATAATTTAATCCGTTCGAGAAAGCTTCCCCCGTACTTTCCCCGCGTCTTTGTTTGCAAAGCAGATTATTCCGGCTTTGCATTCGCATCGAAAATTTTCCAGAGATATATTACTTCGCTAACTAGGAAGTATCTTCCTACTGAATTACTTTCCGCGATGATTATTCCGTCGGCGAGTAATTTGCATACGCAATTATTTTTCCCCCTTTTTCGCTACAAATATTTCATCTCCCTAGGAATTATTCGCTGAAGTGTTTAAACAAATTTACGAGCACTCAGCGACTACGAATTTTCGTGATTCTCACATTAATTTCGTGACGAATGCATTATATAGAATATTACGAGCGACTAAATTATCATTAAGGAAATTAGAGAATTTTGAACAGATTGAAGGAAACGCGAGAAAAATACGTTAGATAAATTCTAGACATTTATTAATTCCACCTTGCTTCTTTTTCTACATAATTATGGTACATGGTAAATGGTACTTCATAAATTCGTATTATTAAATACTGCAGGCCCGCCATCTTGACTCCTTTAGCACCTCCAGCCTTCATTTCTGTCTACCTAAAATTTCTCCAAATCTAGGAAGACTTTTGACTTTACTAATAACAGTAATAATGAATTATTAAAAAGGCTGTACAAAAATACCTATAAACTGCCCTTTTTCCAACAACATTTTGGTCCACCTTCAAAGTTCATTATCCCTAAACATTCCCGTAGAATGAATTTCGGAATGTTGACTAACGAGGTGTTAATTGTTTCAGTAGCCAATGACGGAAGTAGCCTCGACAAAATGAATTCGAGTGGCGAATCAGGTGGGACAATGTCCGAGGACTACGAGGTGTCGGGATGCGGTCCACCCGAAGAAGAGACCGGTTCGAATCTGCCAGCTTGGGAAGCTGCGGCGGCATCCTTGATCTTGGGCTTCCTCGTTCTGGCAACAGTATTAGGAAACGTTCTGGTGATCCTAAGCGTGTTCACTTACAGGCCGCTTCGTATAGTGCAGAACTTCTTCATAGTATCATTGGCAGTGGCCGATCTGGCAGTGGCGATTTTAGTAATGCCATTCAACGTAGCTTACCTGATCCTCGGCAAATGGATCTTCGGTATCCATCTCTGTAAGCTCTGGCTAACGTGCGACGTCCTTTGCTGTACAGCAAGTATCTTGAATCTGTGTGCGATCGCATTGGATCGTTACTGGGCGATCACCGATCCGATAAACTACGCTCAGAAGCGTACCCTGAAGCGAGTATTAGCAACGATCGCCGGAGTCTGGATACTCTCGGGTGCCATTAGTTCACCGCCCCTAGCTGGGTGGAATGATTGGCCCGAGGAATTGGAACCCGGTACGCCATGTCAACTTACCAGAAGACGAGGATACATTATTTACTCTTCCCTCGGTTCGTTCTTCATACCGCTACTACTCATGAGTTTGGTATACCTGGAGATCTTCCTGGCTACGAGAAGAAGATTACGCGAACGAGCACGGCAAAGTAGACTCGGTGCAGTTCAGTCTACCAGGCATCGCGAAACTGATGATCCCGAGGAATCCGTGAGTTCCGAGACCAATCACAATGAAAGATCAACAACAAGACCACATGCTAAGCCGTCGTTGATCGACGATGAACCGACAGAGGTAACGATAGGTGGTAGCGCCGGTGTTACCACTTCCTCGAGGAGATTAGCAGCTGGTGCAGCAACACCAGCTACTACTACCACGGTGTATCAGTTTATCGAGGAACGACAAAAGATCTCCTTATCAAAGGAAAGACGTGCTGCCAGGACCCTAGGTGTAATCATGGGTGTCTTCGTTGTCTGTTGGTTACCATTCTTCCTTATGTACGTCATCGTACCATTCTGCTCGGTCTGCTGTCCCTCCGATCGTGTAGTTTACTTCATCACGTGGCTCGGTTATATCAACAGTGCTTTGAATCCTCTGATTTACACGATCTTTAACCTCGATTACAGAAGAGCATTCAGGAAACTTCTTCATATTCGCTGAAATAGGGCCGCCGGTCGTTTCGTGTAAACTCTTCGGGACTTCCGCCTTTTTTGCTTTCTACTCTGTCGCGGTTTTTTCCTACGAAGGCGATAATAATCGTGGAACTCGGTAGAGTTTACTCGACGTCGGCCGGTCGATTCTCGATGGATTACGAACTAATGATTTCCAGTAGAACGGGACGTTTCGATCGTGTTGTTAAAGGATGGAGCTCGAAGATCCTCGACGATCCTCTGATAACGAAGATGGTCGTGTTTCGTTGATATTACGTCACCGCGAACGATCGAGAATGCTCGTGCTAAAATACTACGTAATTAACAGTGAATCTTGAAAAATTACGAGGAGGGAGTTGAGGGGTATTGAATTTTGTGTTGCACTGAAATATTCACGTAAAAGGAAGACGGTAGATACACGATTCGTATGATCTTCCTTATAATATATCTGCGCGTATTAAAAGGAACAATTAAGTTCTGGATGTAATGGATCTTTCTGAGAGGGTGATGGTTACATTGATGAAAATCACGACATCTCAAGTGTTTCTTAGAATTAACGAGCGCGAAGTAGGGAGTTAGCAACATATTTTCCTGAAAAGGAACTGACGAAGGTCGTTTCATTAAAGTTGTACCATTAATCCTCGAAAATGGCCGAGGAATCGAGGCTGAAGATAAGGAATCACGAGGAAATGAGGTTGCACGTGCAGATCGTCCCGGTAAGCGCTCGATCGTTCCATCTTCTTCGCTGATATTGCTTGAGTTTTCGGCTATGATGCTTCCTGAATTAATTTAACGCGAGATTATGACGCATATCAAGATACTAATGTGCGGTTTTCATTACAAGATCGTCGCTTAATGACACGCTACTCCGAAATAACAGAATCTTCATAGTCGAATATATGCGGAGACGTAGAACATCAGCTCGGTTTTAACGCCGCTCGATCGTTCTATTTCACAATGAATCATCTAATTATTTCAGATTAATTAGATTCGTAGTTTCATCGTCTTTAATTAACCTTTTATCAACGATATTTAATTTTTTCTGCACAATCATGCCACTTGCATTACGGTATACGAAAGATAGTTGGTTCATTTTAAGTAATATATTATAAGTATACAGGGTGAACTACGAAGCGTGATCAGTTTAAATTATTCTGTTGTTAGTGGGCTGATTGAAAAGTTTTTTTATCTGACATAACATGGTTCAAAGAGAGGTTTAATAAAAGTTGTAACAAGGTTAAGAGATATGCTACTCCATTATTATTAATTTATTGCCATTATTATTAATTTATTAATCTGAAGTTCGAAATTCGATCGTATATTACGATGCATAGTTAATAAAAAAAATTTGCGGAAGCTCCCCCGTTGTGTAGTCGGGGACGTCGGGACCCCGACTGTGGATAGGCAGCCATGTTTTTTTACCTACATGCCCTTTAACTTTTCGCGGTTGCGCAATAGTACTGACCTACCCCAACACTATACCACTCCGCGCTCCATCCCTTACCCTCAGTCGGGGTCAAGCCGTCCCCGAGTTCAGGACGGGGGGTCTGTCGCAAATTTTTTTTCTTACCTATACATCGTAATATACGATCGAATTTCGAACTTGAGACTAATAAATTAATAACAATGGAATAACATATCTTTTAACCTTGTTACGAGTTTTATTAAAACTCCCTTTGAACCATATTATGTCAGATAATTAAAATTCCAATCGGCCCAGCAACATCAGAATAATTTCAACTGATCATGCTTCATGAATCATCCTGTATACATAATCATAACGATTTACTTTCCTTGAAAAATGGGACGATCGTGTGAATGGAATAATGGCGGAGTAGCGTGATTCGCGGAAGATCCTTTCCAAGCGGCAATCTCAATATTAAGCAGAGCAATTCACGTTTACGGATAGGGACTTTTCTACGAAATCGACCAAGACTCCAAGTTAAGAGGATTAGAAGCTAGATTACGTATCCTAGGCGATACGTGCCGTTGTGCACGTGTTATATGTCGTAACCCATCGCCCCATAGACGGATACAAAACCCTCGATACACTCTCGTTCTTTTAACGTGTAAGAAACGAGATGAAGGTCGTAGATTTTTGTTCGCGCAGCACAATGGAGGAGACGGTCAGCCTTCTCTTGATAGGCGATAATCCTTCTCTCCAGTATTCATTACGAAAGAACGCCTTCTGTTTGAAGTCGATTACTTTACTCTCCGAATATTCCCTCTTCTCCCTATTTTCCTCTCTATTCTTAGCTTTACCTTGCCCCCAAAGAAGTTGTCTCTTCAGGGTCACGTTAAAGAGTTTGTAGACTCCATTTTCAGATAGACCCCGATATAGATCTTCATAAAATTGATTACCCCATGTCACATTAATTTATGATCGATATTAACGTGAATCCATTTTCTAATGTATCCTTAATAATTCGAAAACTTTCTATGACTTCCCTTCGCATTAATCGGATGAATTTTGGATTTCATTTCATTTGTTTTAACTAACAAGTATAGACTTCAAACATCTGCGTGAACTATTTTGGAGGGCTGACTGTTTTCCAAATGAGAAGGGATCGAAGGGAGTCGTTCTGGTAGAAACGTTATCGTGTTGATAACGTAAGAGGAAATTCGTGTATCTCAAACAATCGGTGGCCGCATCCGCCGTTATTATTAATTGCAAGTATTACGGTTGTGAATAATAATAATAATACTAATGGTAATAATAACAATAGTACTAAGGAGAGTCAAGGAATTACAAGCGACTTCTCTAAAGTCCTCCTAACGTGAATGTCGCTGCAGCAAAGTCGTTAAATCGCCTCTGGACATTCTTTTACATTTACACGACACGGATACACCGATACGTACCAACACACTGATGAAACACGTGGCGAAAGCTGGACACACACGTACAACTAAGACACTGCGCATAGTTGAAGCGAAGAGATTAAAAAGTTAAATATCGTTAATAATTTCACGAGGGAACAGGCAGGTGACAAGTTTGCCGTCCCCCTCGAGCAATGTTTCTCAACCCCGTCGTTTCCGCGAGCTTCTCGATTCTTAGAATATCACGGATTCTTAGCTACGACGTATATTATCGTCATGAATTTTCGACGTGTTCGATTTTGATTACAAATGCAATCAAAATGTTACGAGTTTAAAAATGATTATTCTCGGAAGCATGACACTGTTCATTTTTCTAAGGCGTTCGATCGGGATGTAGATTTATATGGTTGGCCATTTTGTAGAATAGAATCAATGTAACTTGAGGAATTTTTGGGAACGAAAGATATATTGTTGCAAAGTAGAGGACGCGATGTTTTATAAAATTATTTGAGAACAATTTCGATTAAGGAGATGACATAATATATGATATAATATTTCATATAATAATTCGTGAGAATGATGATGTCACAGACATATTATTGCAAAGCTGAGACCGCGAAATTATGGGAGAAATGTTTAAGAAGAATTCCGTTGGAAACGGAGCCGAACGCCTTAGGGGGGTTTTAAGATCAGAGGGTGAAAGTCGAGCGGCAGAAATCAAATAGAAACCCAAAGAAAAAGCTCGGAATCTTGTTCTCACATTTCCCGATGAAGTCAAAGTTAAAGTTGTCCCCATAAAAAGTATAATATTATTAGGATTGCCAACACTTTAGAGGATGGAAAAAAAAGTCTGTAACAAATAAGGGTTCGTGGGACGTGGTTGAGAAATACTGCCCTCGAGTGCCGCGCCAAAGAAAAAGTAAGAGGGAGAGAGAGAGAGAGAAAGAGAGGCGAAAAGGCGAACGGAGGATTTATCTTTTTTCGTAGAAAAAAGAGGACCACCATCGGTGAGAAAGCAAATATAAAAAGCTCGACCTCGTCACCAGGGCACTCTATAATAAGGTTGTGATAAGGTTGTGAGAAACACGTTCGTAGCCGTGCTACGGACACCACAAGATTTTTAATTATTAGGATACAAATAGTTATTATTATTAACGAACGAGGATTCATTTATTGCTGGCACTTTGTCCGAAACACCAGACGAACTTACTACTCCAAGATGGAATTTCGAACGAATATCGTAAGAACTAATAATTGAATTATTATCTGAATCAACATCGAGTTATTCGAATCTCGATTCTTCCAATTCTTTATCGGAAGCAAACACACGATTTAATAACGAAAATATGATCTTTTATTACGGATTATATATTGTTATATATTCCATTTTTGATTACTTATTGATACGGCATTTTTACCGTATCTGGTTTACAAGAAAGTATCATAATATTCAACTGTTATTATTAATATTATGATAAATAGGTTTAATAACATCAGTATTATTTTTTGTTACGCATATTATATATTATTAGAGAATGTATTATGATTATTTCTAGCTATAGTATTTTTAGCTTGTTTGGTGTACGAGATATCTTTTACTATTCAACTGCTATTATTATTAATAGTATCGTAAAACCGATGCACTTTTTCATGAAAGAGTATTTTGTAATATTTAAAGGGTAACCCAAAACAAGGTGGTTGAAGCCGCGCGTAATGCCTTCGAGAAAGGGAATAAAGAGAATTTTTAAAGTGCGGCTTTTTACGAGGATTTTTAATTACTCTCAATTACTCCCGGAGGTTGAGTTTTGTTCCTCGGTTCTCGCCGGAATTACGAGCTTTTCTTATCCGAATTTCTCTTTTGATCAGTGCTCCTTTAACTAGAAACTTTCCTTGGAGATGAAAAGCGGAAACAATGGTGCCAAAAGAATATTTTAATCTCCATTTTATTTTAGAACGATCTCTTCTGAAAATTAAGTAGCGACTCACGGAGTGAGACATTAAAAACCAGTGTTTTAAACATCCACATAATTGAAGTTAAAAATAACATTTTCCCAGCAAAGTCAAGTATAACGGACGGAACACATAGATTTCGAATTTTATTTTAATAATATTAGTAATAATGCCATTATTAAATTACCAAGCAGCCCCGATTTCTGCGATACCGCAACAACAACAAATTACTAAACAAAGTGATAGTTAGTGTAATCAACAAACGTGCATTGGTATTCTTGAAGAATTGTACACAGTTTGCGTCGAGGAGTATATAAACCGAGTGCCGGCGGAATTAGAGTAATTAGGGTAAAATGGTGCAGAGTAATTAGAAAGTTTTTAAGAGAGGTCTCGTATCAACCATGTACTTGTTTCCTCGGTTGTTCTCACCGAGTCTTCTCATGTGTTGCTTTTCTTTCATTAACTTCCTTTACGTTTGTTTATCACTGCCCGCTACAAGGATATTAAAATTCTGCCATTCGAGATAACCCGGCAAAAAGGACCTCGCGATCCTTTAATATCCTTCTCGCGCTGATCAAATTACCGAACCATTCTCTGTCGCGTTACGCTCGAATTTTCCCCGCGAATACTTTAATGGCGGAATGATATTAAAAGAGAATCAAGAGATGATATTCAAAGAGAAAGTCTGACGAACAAATGGACCAAAATTTTCCTTTTTATTGCATGATTTTATGAGGCGAAATGGCGGTGTTTCAACAATTGTTATTGGATTATTGGAATACAGAATTATTGAAATTTATTATGTTTGATATTATTTGATATAAGTTTATATTGTACGAGGTTCGAAATTCCAGCTGGTTTCGGGTAGAAACTTCGAAAGTGCGTAGATATATATTATTATATTATACTATATTATATTATATATTAAAATTAATATTACGCTACTTGTGCGTACTTACGTATGGACAGGTTGATATTCCAGACGCTTTTTACGGATCGAATTCGAAATATCCGACGAATATTTCTGCGGAAAAATATCGAAGAAAAAGCTTCGATTAATCTTCATTGAAATTATTATCGCTTAAAATTCTTCATAATTTTGAATTAACTTAAAATATTTCTTAAACATAATTCGAGATAACTAACTTAAATTCTGATATAATTACACATTGTTTGTACCAGTAATATTAATGTAATAATTTGATTACAGTAGCTGAAGAAAACAAATTTTGAGAACATTTTTATTGTACTACAATGTGGAATTGACTTCCATAATCCGTATTATTAATATAAGTATTATGTATTATTATATGATAATTTTTTTCGGAAATTCTATTTATACTCACCATTTCCCAAAGAATATTTCGACTCGATTCGTGGAAAGCGAGTTATTCGAAAATGTTATATTATATAATCGGGCCTGGTCGCCCGGCTAAGAGAAACTAAGCTAGATACGTATATTATATAAATATATACATATATATATACACACACCTAGTTAATAAAACGAATACTCCGTTGGTTGTGATTTACAAGTATAGCAATACAGGAACTCGTTTCCGCATCCGGTTTCGTCTACGTAACTCCGCCCTCCGATAACTTTATCTCGTTACCTCAAATAAGGTATTATTACCTGAAATATTAATCAGAATTGCAAAATTACAATTTTGACCAGCGCGTTCCAACATTTACATTTAATGGATGTTCACCCCGTTTTGCCGCGAAATTTCTGGAATTTACGTATGCGTTACATGTGTGTTTCTCTGTGTGAAAGTTCGAGTAAACTTTCTCATCCAACATTTCTTCGCCGTTAAAACGATCGGCCACAAAGGACGCGGAAATTCCGCTGGAAGCCGGAAGTTTTAGCGCGTGTTTGTGAAAGAAAATTAAAGGGGAAAAGTTTCGCGGCGAAAAGGGGGTTGCGAGGTGGCAGCCAATAGAAGCGAATGGACCATAAAATACAGAGAATAGAATATAAACATCTTCCTATATCGCACGTAATTTACATGAAATTGAAAACACTGCTGAAGGAAAGAAATAAAATAGAAACAAAGTGGAACCTCGTATCTCTTTGATATCAATAATTAACTTTGACAGTAATTAAAAGATATGTCTTTTAATAATATTGGAGGTATGTCGAATATCAAATATGAGATAAATTTTACGGGATTTATTCGCAATAACTATTTGATCATCAACGTCAAAGTTAATATTTAATATCGCGAGTGATTCAAAGATATGCTTTTTAACACTAGAGCTACCAAGGCAGCCAAACTGACGGGTCCTCGGGATTTAATAAAAATTTATAGTATTTAAATAAAATTAAAACCAAATTTAAAAATGAATACAAAACATATTAACATTAAAATTACAAATTATAATATTTCATTTTCTGAGATTTTACGTGGTTTACAGGTAGTTCTAGCATTAAATAATCTTCGAAGTGTATCCAACATCGAGTGTTTCTTATAAATATATAATATACGAATTATAATATAGATTTTATGGAATTTCTCGACAGTAATCATTTAAAGATTATATTTGTCGGAGGGTGGAATTCTACGTGGAGTTTGAAGGGATGCAAAACGGGTGTTCATGTGAGCCTGCCGCTTGAGTGTGTAAATACGAAACTAAACAATTGAGCTAAAAGAAAACAAATCCATTGGTGTACGTGTAGTATGTGGATAATAGTGTGAATGGTAAAATACGTCGAAACTTAATCGACGAATTAATCTGTTTAATCGCGAGGAAGACACGGGATCCCTGTCAATCTGTTATCAATTCTATCCTTAATCACTCGTCAGGATCCATTCTATAAATGTTTCGTAGCTCCCTAGGTATCGTAAACTTATTTGTATTCGAGGTACATGTGAATGGCTCGGAAACGAATTATTAAAAAAATCTAGGTCCCATAAAGGGGACTTTAGGTCACTTAAAGTAAAATAATTTTTGAATTTTAGTGCCACAACGTTTTAATTAATTTTGTTCTTTTAAAGATAATTTAATGTCCCATATTTCTGACATATAAAAATCGAAATAACAAAGTATTTGAATACTTACAGATGTGGAATAATTATAGAAATTATCACGATTGAAATTCAAAATATTAGATATCCAAAAGAATTCTACGATACGATTTACTTGACTTTTTTCAGGTACGTTATTTTGACTTTATTTCGGCCGCGCATTAAACAGGATTTTAATTCGTCTCGCATTGAATCGGAATTTTCGCGAATCTTAAAAAATGATACTGTATCTTTGCATTTATTAAATATAAGTTCCCGAGCTGTTCACGAATGAGAAATTAGTGCATGGTGCGTAACATTCTCTAATTAACGATGAGACAAGCTAATGTCGCGAACTCTTAGATTTCACCGTGTCGGAAAATCCTGTTCGACGAGAGGGGGAAATGTAAAGCGTAGATTCAAAGCGAGAAGGAAAACCGAAAAGACAGCGAACGGTTGGAATCTTTTTGAACGAACACGTGAAAAGATCGTGATTAGAATCAATTCGACTTATGCGTGAGTTATGTGTGAGTCACGAGTCATGCGGAAGTCACGGATCACGCGTGAATCATGAATCATGCGTATTTGTTTATTCCGGAAAAAAGGAAGAGTGATTAGCAACGGGTTGCTTCGACAAAATTTCAAATTAATTCGAGATTTTCCACGTTTATCGTGGTTGGTCCTTCCATCACACCCCCTCCCTCCACCTATACCCCTAATCCCCCCGCACCCCGTCCCACACACCCCCGAAGACCACCACCGCTCAATTTCGAATTATGCCTGAGAAGAAATGAAATAAGAAATAAATACAGGTGCGCCCTATATCGACGTTCGAAAGAGGAAAACGTTGTTTTCGTTATTTAACCCCTTCTCACGCTCGTTTTAATTACAGATCTCGATGCGAAGCAGAGGAGAAATGTGGAACGGGAGGGATATTTATTAACACTGCATTACGCGGAACGAATTAACGAGGAGAAAATTGTTTGCGAGTGACATTCACAGTTATTTTTTTTCGAGTACATTAATTATCCCAATTTTAGTATTTTTATGAATTCGAGGTCCAAATTAACTGATATTATTATATTGCGACAAAAGTTAGCGGAGGTAGTTAACAATTGTCGAAGCCTTTCAATCAACCAGAATATGGTAATAAAGCAAAAAAATAGTTAGTAATATAATACCTCAATGAAGATTCATAAACAACATTTTGCATGAAAATAATATTCAAGGTGAACAAATCTATGAGAAATATCCGATTATTCACGTTGAAATACAATGATGGAAAGCAACGAACAAAGTGCACGATTACAAATAAATAACGCGTATGCATCGAAAGAAAAACAGTTTTTGTAAAAATTCCAATGGTTCGTGTATCGGTAAAAAAAAACGAATGGTTGGAACCGTGTTCTAAAAGTGCGTGGGTGAGAAACGCAGACGACAGTTGTGTGATCGATGTATTCGGGACACACCTGACGTGTCTAATTGAACGTCGAACATTTCAGGAACTCGGCCAGCACTTTTGGAATTTTATTCAAACTGGAAACTCGAGGGCGTACTTTGCCACCGCGAATCACCGGCGAGAATTCCAGGAAACTCCGCTATTACGGAGTTTCCTCTTCCCACGCATTTGTTCCGAACGTGTATCGAACGATTCCGCCAACCTTCTAACCCACATTTTAATCCATTAACCGATTCTAATCTAACTATTAAATCACCGGGGACATTTACAGGTTTAAGTAAAACGCTTTCACGCTTTGTTTAACACTAGATCACTTCTCTGCCATTTTCAGGTAAATTATTCTTTTATTTGATATACATAACACGGATAATTGAATCCGATAATTAACTTAAATCCTTCAGCGATAATTATATATAAATAAATGTGGAAACATAATCGAGTATATGTTCAGTAGTTCCAGTGTTAATCCACTGACTACAATTGTACTTCTGCATTTGAAATAAATGATTTTGTTAAGAAACATAAATCAGCCGTATTCTTGAAAAGTGGATTTATGACATTTCCAAAATAAACGGCTAAATATCTTTGGCAGAAACATTAAATAAACAGTTTATGGAAAGTGTAATTATTTATCAGTAGCTGAGAATGAATGGTTACTATAGTAACCAAAAACAGTCAGCGGATTAACTTGTTTTCGAATGGAGTTTCGAACTTGTTTCGAATTTCGAATTCTCGTAAAATATTAGCAGCCAATTATAAAATATTGAATTTTTCTAATGGAAACCTGTACACGAACACGAATTTATTCCGGCGTTCGATGGAGTTTGCTTTTCTATTTTCCTCCGCGGATGTGTGTATGTAAATACTGCGAAGCGGAAGTGAAAAATAAACGAAACGGAAGCGCCAATGAAATATGCATAAAAGTGGGTAGTTGGAAATTCGATAAAAAAATACAGGAACCACGGCGGAGGAGGACTCGTTATCTAAGTAAGTTATAAACCAACGAACATCTACTATCCTTTAACAAGTTATTCGCTTTGCATGATAATCAATGTTATTGTTCAGGAAACCAGGATAAATAAACTACTCCGAAACGACAGTATTACGTGCATATTATTTTTATTTATATTTTTCACGTGGGAATAAAGTCGAGTAAAATTCAGGAACAAGATAATACCGCCTCGTGAATATTACATTATTATCATAGTTAATGAATTATTCCAGCGGTCGTATAAAAATTTGTTTAATTTTGTGCGAAATTTTATTGCGACCAGAATGTATTTGTGAGATATATGATATATTGAATCATATTTATATTAAATATTATTGGAACAAAACGTATCGTGCAATATGATATAACACTTTTATATACTATTTTTTTATATTGAATAATATTCTAAATATATTCAATATTATTATGTTACATTTTTCATTCTTATTGAATTTGAGATATTCTGCAGAAATATCCTCTATAAAAATAAAATTATTTAAGCGCTCTACAATATATTGGTTACTTTGCATCGTTATCGTGACATTAAAAATATTGCAATTTTTTCCGAATATTAGAGATATATTTGATTCGAATTTTAGTAATATCAGTGTGTTATCAATTGCCGGAGGGTATGCCGCGTAATTAAATCAAGCTGTGCCCGAGCATCAAGGATCGCGAGTCATTAATGCGTCCATTAAACATTAGTTTTCAAGTTTTCCAAGCACGCGAACCCCCCGCGAAACGTGCAAATCGCGATACCGACACGAACCATTTTATGTTAACCCTTTTCTCTGTCCTACCAGAACGCCCGACCAGTTAGACTTCGACTTCCCTAATCAGACTTTACCGTGTGATCAACATAATTGCATCGTTGCTCCTTCCTTTTAGTTTATTGCTCCTTTTCAGTGTTATCGATCAGGCTTTCAAAGAAAATCCTTAAACAATTAAATATAACTTCCAATACTAAAAAAGATATTTTCATCGCGATAAATACGATTAATTATATGGATAAAATAGTGTCATTTCTTTATCAAAATTATGTTTAGAATCTGGAGGAGACTTCTTGCAATAAAAGAACAATTTAATTATTCTAAGATAATTGGCGAGAATTAATTGGACAAAATTTTAATTTTCGGAAAAAATGAAATTGGAAAATAACATTGAAAAAATCTTCGACTGCGCAGAAGATCACATTGGAATACGAAAAAATTAATAATATGGCGGTAGCAGAATTGCAATTAATTTACTGTGTTGTACAGAAGCACGCTTTATAGGGTTCTAATTGGCATTGATTTTAATTTCACATGGATATGCAATTATTAAAATTAATATACAATTGGAATAATTGACATATGAGAGACAGCTTCTTGATGATTTTCGATTCACTTAATTAACGTTTCCACGTATAATTGATTAGATTAAGGATTCGATAGAGACATAGTATATACTCGTGGTTTCGATATCGTGTTAGTCGAGGAATTAATTAAAAATGAAAGACTGCCGTGACATTAATTAACAAGAAACACGTGTTCTTCGTCACCCGCGTGATACACGTCGATGATAAAACATTAACGCTGATTTAATCAAGACTCGAGTTTCCAATTTTTAATTCACACGAATCTTACGAGTAATTAGTGCGCTATAGAAAACTTGCTAATTAACGGATAGTAAGGCAAACAGTTCAATAACTTTCTCAATTAGCAGACAAACTTAATTAAATTCCAATGGCTCTTTCGTATCCCTGATCAATTTGCGTTCTTTACGAAGATACTGTTTTAAGCACTCGGATATATCGGCGCAAGAAAAGCACGAAACACTCGGCGCTGGGAAAATATTATTTAACGTTGAAACATAATTATTCTCTTACATAATTACCATTTCGTTCGATTTTATCTCGGAGTTTTAATTGGTGCTTTTAAATAACATATCATTTTTGTATTTTAGTTTTCAGTGCTCGTAACGAGTCAAAGACCAATCGGGTTGTTCGTTCCCCGTTCCACCATTCACGATTAATAATTATAATAAAATAAAATGTAGTTGGACCTGCATTATATCTCTCTTCTGTCATTTCTAACAAAAGAGAACAATTAGAATTCGCGTTTCCATTATTATTTTGATTTCCTTTACACTATAATTTATTGTATATTGAATATAATAAATAATACAATATAATAATATTTTGTAATACATTGAGTGCAAGATTAATATATTATAATTTGCTTTAATATTTTTTAAAGCGAGATAAATTAAACAGATTCTGATTTTCCCCAATTTTACTTCGACTGATAACAGAATTTATTCTTAACAACCCTTTTTATCAATTTCTCAAAAACTCCCCGATTAATCGGACGACTATTAAATCCCCGTGTTTTCCATGCGACGATCCCCGGTTCAAAAATTAATTCCCCAGGAAAATAGTGTCGGGAAAAGAATGGGGCGGCTGGAAAAAAAAATCGAAGAAACCCGCGGTCGCCCGTACTCGCTTGCTCGCTTACTCGCGGATGTCAAGGTGCCCCAATTCGCGTGCGAATAAGGCCTCGCCGGTGGTTTACAATGCCACGCCTAACTACAATGTCTGGTATTGTTGCGGAGGTAATACTTTGTAAAACAAAAAGAGAGAAATGTTGCGGAGGGTGGTGGAGGAAAATAGGGAAAATGGAAAACGCGATGGCTGGGTAAGCATCGACTGTTTCATCCCCGCGGCAACCAGTGTAGGGAACACAAGAGTCGGATCAGTTTTCGTTGTGATTTGTAGACGGATTTCGCGTGAGTAAACTACGAATCATATTAATAATTATAATTAATTAACTCAGAACCGCTGCCACATATGTGGGCATTTCATTAATACGGTTCATTATAGTTGATTATAATTTTAATAGAAATTTTACGATACTCAAGCTCGACATCTTGGAATGAAATTGAAAAATGAATGTTTTAAAGAATGTAAAGGTATCGCGATTATTATGTACTCAGATGTGAATGTAATTAAAAATATTTCTATGAACGTGGAATAACTGCGGGGATAAGGTAACGATTATGTATCGTTGAGGAATAACACTGTTACTTATTATATTTAATACTAATTATTAGTTGAACGCCTATATAATTAATTCAGATATATCGGACTTGAAAAATACTCGACCCACGTAATTATATAATATTATATTATTGCATTATACTATCAGTAATGAATATGTTGAAAACATTGTTCGCCTCGCCGGAAGTTTGAGACAGATCTTAATCCGACATAATAACGGAGTCCTTATTTTTATGCAAATTTCATAGTTTAATCCATTATATAATGGATTGATAAAATTCTAAGAAAAGGGTTGCGCAGTGCGATAACGGTGATTCACGATGCATACGGTAAATAATGAATGTTTAACGTTTAAAGAGCAGCAACAGATTCGAGTTGAATCGGCTCGTAAATAATGCCGTCCATAGATTCGGCTCGTTAATTTTCGGCAATGGCCGAATTGCTTTTACCTTTGTTGCCAACCTGTCAACGATAAATTACCACTTCCCACAGCGGACCACGGTAAAATGTTACCGGCGAATTAATAACTGAGTATACTATATAGTTATCCCGCGAAAGGGATGCTCACCGAGATTGCTGTCGTAAATTCGATCTTACGATACACGAGTAGTTTAGTTTATTAGGAAACTCATATTTTTCGATTATCCAATTCCACGGAATTAAATCGCCCGGTTTTCACGACGCACTAAATATTATCGATTCAAGAAGTACCGGAGGAATGGCAGTCGCACCATCGTGTTTTATGAAACTATAAAATCTAGTATTATTAGGACTCGTAGATATGCGACGATAAGATTTCATTACGATGTAAGGCATATTAATAAATCAATATTTTCGAAGAAAGGTACTGGAGATTGTCGTTATATATTGCGAAAGGTTGTAAGGTGAAATATGAATATTTATATGATTTCGGAGGAAGATGTTAGAGGTGCTAGGGACACATATCATCTTAAACACAGTTATGAAGAGTAATAGCACATTAGCTAAGTCATTTGATATTCAAAGATGTTTAAAAGCCCTCGTAGGTGGAACTACGCGAGGGTGTTGAAATTGGTACTCAAAGTACTCCTTTGCATAGTATATTCAGCTTCGTTACCCTAAATCTTCCTTAATATATTATGATATATTATATGATATACAGTAAATTCTGGTATAACACGGTTAATGCGTTACGGGTTGGACAAAATCACGTTATAGGAACTTGGAGATAACAAACTATAAATATATCAGAATAATGAGTATATTATGATTACTTAAACTTAATATAATTGATATTTGTAAATCTACTCATCCCGTTAATTTAAATACCTAATTTTGTTAATTACTGGTATTTTCTGGTGATTTGAAGTGATCTTATTATTATTTCTTTTTCTCACATTTTTTTCTGTGTGTATCAGAAGGTGATGCACGTAAATAAATAAATAAATAAATAAATATATGAACGCTGCATAGAAAAGATATCATAATCGAAATAAGTCTAATTTGAAACTGTACGCGACGTCGACTCGAAACCAAGATGAATTAGAATAAAAAGATGACCATCGTAAAATTTCTATTAAAATAACAGCGGAATTATTATATCCATATTTATCCGTCGAGAATGTCGGACAATAAAATTCACGTGAAATCCGTATTTCGAAGGCCGACGAATAAAAGCAGGAAGGAAGTGAAGATGAATAACAACACTAAACCTCGATATCGAGTGGTGACGGCCATAAGTCCGCCATTTGTCATGTACAACAACAGCAACAATACCTTCTACGGTTATTGTATCGATCTACTCAATGATTTACAAACTCGCGTGAACTTTGATTACGACATAAAGCTTGCCCTTGAAAATGATTACGGTTACATGGACGAATACACCGGCGAATGGAGGGGCGCGATTCGTCAATTAATTATGAACCAGGCCGATATGATTATTGGTCCCATGTGGATCACAAGGGACCGTTCCAAAGTACGTGTTCTTAAATAACTAGTAAACAAATGAAATTAGTAAATAATTAGTAAAAAAACTCAACACAATTTTCTGAAGAAATTTAACTCTATTATATCACTGTTTATTATCATTAACTCTTTCTGTGTTCAACACTAGAACTACCAATTTTGATTAAAATCATTCGAACATACAATGGAACATTGTTCCAGAATTGATTATTAATTAATAAATTAACATGCATCCTTCGGGCACAATTTCTGCTTAAATAAATGAATAATTGTAATCGAATATACGTTCGGTAGTTGTCGAGTTAAAAACATACTAAAAAGTTATAAAAGAAACAGCACAATCTTCGAAAGAAATTCAACTCTGTTATATCAGTCTGTTAACTCTTTCCATGTTTATTATTCCTTTTCTACCTCCCTGAAAACGTCGAGTAAAAAGTCGGGGATTTTACGTTGGAGGTAAAGCGGTGTAATTACAACGGTGAATAATTGAATTCGAGTAAACCGCTAAAGAAATTAGTGGATGCGATTGTAGGTGGTGGACTTCACGATTCCATTCTACCGGCAAACCGGGTTTACGATAATGGCGATGAAGAAGGAAAAGCCAATTCCATTCTTCAAGTTCCTGATGATCCTGGAATTGGAAGTCTGGTTCGGTTTCGCGTTAGCTTTCTTGCTGACGACGTTTCTGATTTACATCTTCGAGAAACACTCACCCTTCAGCTACCGGAACAACCCGGGGAAGTACAAGGAACATCCGGACGATCGGTTTTGTTCTTTGAAAGAGTGCTTCTGGTTTACGAGTACTTCGATCACACCGGAAGGCGGAGGCGAGACACCCAAGAATTTGTCCGGCAAAGTTGCAGCTGCAACTTGGTGGTTGTTTGGTTTTGTGATAGTAGCAGCTTACACCGCGAATCTTGCCGCTTATCAGACACTGGAGAGATTGGAAACTCATATTGAGTCATTGGATGACCTTCGAAGACAGTACGCTGTCGAGTACTCAACTGTGATGCACTCGAATACTTATCGGTACTTCTACAATATGGCGGGGGTGGAGACGAAATTCTTCGAGTGAGAATTTCATTTATTTCTTGATATTATTCCTTTCTTATTCCTTTCAATTGGTAGCTATGCTCGCGCAGGTTTTTTAGGAGAACAACTATATTTTTTAATTGATATATTTTTATCACTTGATAATGCCGAGTGATGTAATATACGAGTCGCTGTACGTTAAGCGATGATGTTTTTAATTTCATTAAACTTGGATTTCTTTATTTTGGGGAAACCTGTATACGTTGAATTAATTAAAGCGAATTCGATGTAGAATATGGAGGACTATGTCAATGAACGAACGGATATCGGATTGGGAAAGATCCCAGTATACCGTCTGGGAATATCCCTTGGACGAGGTGTACACGAAGATGTTCCACGTAATGGAAACAGTGGGGTTTTTTAACACCACGGAAGAAGCTGTTGCGAGGGTTAAACGATCGAATAACACGCGTGCTTTCGCATTAATACACGAAGCGACTGTGATAAGATACGTGATGATGCGAAACTGTTTATTCAGACAAGTCGGGGAAGAATTTAGTAAGAGACCTTTCGGTATCGCTCTTCGAAAGGGTTTGCCAATAAGGCACGCTATGAACGAAGTGTGAGCATTCATATTTATTGGCGCATTCATTTTTTATTATTATAGAATTGTGACGCTGATTATGAAAGTGGTTTTAGTTACTTTTTATCTATGTCTCTTAAAATAAATATATTTACTATTTGGGTTAATATGGGAAACTTGTAGTGATGCTGTGATAATCATGTTGAAAGGTGTTGATAATAAATAGATTCTAGATTGGAAGGTGGTATGTGTTTATAACGTAGAAAGCTATTAATCGATCCTTCCGGAAAAGTGACTTATTGTTAGACCACTTTCATGATTACCGGGACAATGATCCTCATATTTCATATTTCATTGTTACATTTCATTATAATTATAATTATATTCATTATAAATATTTATATAGTTCTTAATTTTACGATATAATATGTCTCTGATAAATATTGAAATACTTAATATACTTTAATTATGAACATAATATTTATTCATTTTTCTAAGCATCAAGTATTATTTAATACTGAATTCAATTTGATTAAACTTAGTATTTCATTTCATCAAAAATACCATCAAATTACAGACTGACAACGTTGTCAATTAACAGACGATTGAACAACCTCGAGAAAAAATGGTGGGACGAAAATCCCGAGAATATCCACTGTCCCCCGGAACCGGAAGTGAATGCGGGTTTCGGGATGGATACCTTATCAGCAGTGTTTTCCCTAGTCTTGATCGGAATATTTATGACGATTATCATATTACTATCCGAGTACTGCTGGTATCGTTATCAAGAAAACAAGAGGAAGAAGCGATTGAAACTCCTCGCGCAAACTGCTGCGAATCTTATAAATTCCGTGAAACCTGGAATTCTTATCGGAAACGAGACCAACTTCCCCGAATCTGACGCAGAAAATACCGTCCATTTTCGCAAGACTTTGAAGCGAAACTAATTAAAGAGTTCCCGCTTAACTACTTGGCTTGGAATAACGTGTCTGACACGCGATAGCAACTCTATACGATGTAAACTATTAATAACTAATTAATGATATTTCGATTATAAACGCGGACTTATTCTAAGGCGTTTTTTGATTTCGATTAATTATTAACGGGCTTTTTCTATGGCAATTGAGGAATTAATATTATAATATAAATGCCGGCATATTTACAAAAACGAGAAACGTTTCATTTTATTACTTTATCGAAGACTTTTCTCGATTAATTACTGGAGAATTAAATGGATGTCTGCGACCCGTGTAGACGTCGATTAAATTCCAATTCAAGTGGTTAATTGAGATCGTCGATTGCACTTCTTCACTGGGTTTTCATGAATCGTAAGCACTTACGACTGGCTGCTGGAAAAACATTTCCCTTTGTGCAACCACGTGGCTGAATCCTAAGAAAATAACACGTAAACAAAATACGTACTTTGACTCATCCGAATTCCCCTTTTATTCCCCTTTTATTCCCCTTTTATTCCCCTTTTATTCGACGTATTTATCTAACTCGTTGGCCAAATTTCGTCCCTCTTTTTTTGTCCCATTTCCAAAGATCGCCCGATACGTTTATTTATTTTCCTAGCAATTAGCAGATTCGATTCGAATTCTCAAGCTCCGTTTTTTTTGCAGACTTGGTTTGCTCTGAATCGCTGTTTTTCTCGCAAACTATTTATTCTCTCTTTGAGACCGATATTTGTCCTTCGTGCACCTTGCATTCCAATATTTCCCGATTAAATAAAATCTATTTTTCAATTATAATTCAGTATCATACATAATATTTTTCTAATATTATTACAAGATATTAAATACAGTAGAAATTGCGTTAATTAAATATTACAAAAGTTACTCATTCCGTGGAATAAATAAAGGATAAATAAACAAAGTAAGTACAGGAGAAATAAATAAAGAAAGACAGAGTATTCCTTCGACAGTATGTAACGTGCGTTCGATCTAATCAGATCAATATTTTTCAGTTCAACGAAAATCTGCAGTAGAAAGTTCGATTTCAAAATCGACATTACTTATAGAATGACCTTAATACTTTCATGGAATTTTTAATCCTGAAGGATGCAACTCCTTCGATATCGATGGGATACCATGGGAAAAGGGAAGAAAGGACAATCAGCAAGAAGGAATTGTCCCGATTGAAACGTGGCTCGATTCTAAGGGAAGCACTTAGCCAAGTAAATAGATATGGACGTTCGTGAACGAGGAAACCGAACCTCCTAGAAACGCAGGATAAATTAAATGGAACTGATTGATCGCAGTCTCCCGATGTGCAAATACTGGTTCCCATGTTTACCGTTATTTCACCGAAGTTCGAATTTCTTTAAAGTGGATCACCGTGCGTTCCGAATGTCACCTGAGTCCCACGACATCGTAACATTCCTTGATCTCCAATAAAAAATAATATCGCAATCCAATTGCAAAATATTTTCGCACGACGGCATGCTTCAATTTGATCTCAATTAATTACTCACTTTGTAACATCTCTTTCAACACGAATATTAATATTAGAGATGCGATACATATTTTATATTAAATATATTGCAATGTTACATAATAAACTCCCGTATAACGCGATTAACACGTGTCGCGTTGTATGAAATCGCGTTATACGGGAGTTCACTGTACATTAATATTAGAGTGGTAAATCACCTGGAATTAATTCGTATCATTACTATCATTAAATCATTCGCAATCAAGGACAACGTGGTATCAATGATAACAGAGAAGCCGCGAACAATTAACTCAAATTGCTCTCTTCAATATTGTTTAAATCCAGCCTGATAAAATAACAATTAACGGAGCTCGAAAAGCATCGAAGGAAATCAGGTGATTAAATGATTACGCGATCACGTGTTGCGCGCGTAATTCGTTTCGTATCCCCCGCCGCGTATCTTATTATTAATAGTCACGGCAGTGTTATTAATCAAAGTTAAGCGCGACACGCCGTTAATTTGGAGTACGGTAATCCTGTTTCACGGAAATATTAATAAGTGACACATTCGACGGGTTGTAATTAGCGAGGTGGATCGAACCGGGAATTACGAAAGGATAAAAGGATCGCACACGCGATCCGCGAGTCAGGGAAATTAGCCTGACGGCAATGAAACCGTGTTCTTTTTCATTTTTGCAAATTGCTAACCCCTTCGGCTGTCGAGACGAGCAGAGCGTACTCGATCGCACGTGGTACGTGTACGGCAAGGGGTTGGCTGTTGAATTTTTATGGAAAAAAGTGACAAAGGTTGTTAGCGCGAAGGATTGATTAGGTCATCCCCGCGGCAACCGATGGACAAACACAAATAAACTGGACGGAGCCTTCCAGTTTCGAGACCACCCTCAGTAGCCCGACCGATTTCTACACGCAATATCCACCCTTCGACGAGTACCCGATCGATTATTTTTATCCAATTTTCGGATTAAACCATTTTTTTTACCGTCGAAAATACCTCGTTACTTAAATTCAATGTCAGGTTACTTCGATGAAATTGTTTTCAATTATCGTAAAGTCTCCTTCTTTCCTAGCATTGTGAATTATTTTTGGAATTAGGTGGAGCTGAAGGGGTTGTTTTAAATATGAACCAATCGTATCTTGTTTCGGTAATTTTGATCATTCTTGGTTTCCTCGCGCAAAGCTTTGTGATTGGACAGGAAGTGACGGAGGTTCAGGATACGCCGAGGACGTCGAGGCCGGTAAATGTTTGTAAGTAATCTTCCTCGGGATAAGATTGTTCTGTTTATAATTAGTTACATGTTAAAATTGTATTCGGATGTTTCATATAAATATGTATACATCTATGATAATTAAAAGTATGTTATGGTGATATTTATATACTTATTTAATTATTGTATATGTGTAAATACTTATAAATATCACGATGTATTTACAAAGTAATTCATTTACATATCAATGAAACTTCCCGATACGCGTCATGATTAACGTATTATTGAATTAGATTAGTTAAAACAAATATATAGAAGTAAATTATGGAATTAAATTAGTCATAAATAAGTTCGATATTTCAAATAAAATTGATTTGGCTATAAAATGAACTGCGATGGACTTTAATCGAATATATTATTAATAACTTGTTGCATTTTTTGGGGAAACTTGTCGACTTAAAACAGAACATACGTAATTTTTGTCAACCAGTTGTTATAAATGACGAGAACAACAAAGTGGCAAACAAGAGTATATCAGCGGCATTGAAGACTCTTAAAGAAAGATATCCTGAGTATCTTGGCACGGTTTGGACGATACAAATCAACGAATCAGACATTAACGACACATTGGATCGTGTTTGCAACCTATGGGACACCGCGCTAGAAAATGGCGGTTCCAAAGTTCCGGATCTCGTCCTGGATGCGACCACCGCAGGATTAGGAGCGAAGATAACGAATTCGTTCACCGCGGCACTCGGAATACCAACCCTTTCCTCGCAATATGGCCAGGAAGATGATCTTCCTTTCTGGCGAAGTTTGAGCCCCGACAAACTAAAGTATTTGGTGCAAATAATGCCGCCGGGTGACTTAGTACCGGAAGCCATACGGCAATTAGCGCTGCAATTAAACGTGACGAACGCCGCCATACTTTTCGACGAGAACTTCGCAATGGATCATAAATATAAGAGTCTTTTATTAAATGTACCGACGAGACACGTGATCAATGAAGCATCGCAGAATATCGGCGATATGAAGAGACAATTACTTCGACTGCGCGACTTAGATGTCGTGAATTACTTCATCCTTGGAGATGAGAATACAATGAACGTGGCCCTGGAAGCGGCGGAAGCATTGAACTTCACTGGACGGAAGTACGGATGGTTCCTTTTGACTCTGGAAGATGATATCCTGCCGAGATGTGAATGCAGAAAGATGACGGTGCTTTTCATGAAACCGGATACCAAGAAGCGCGAGAACCGAGTGCCGGAACCCTCGCTTCCGAGACCCATCGTTTCGGCGAGTTTCTATTATGACTTCGTGGTTCTCGGCGTCCGTGCTATGAAGGCTGCCTTGAATTCCGGAGAGTGGCCGATGGAACCGAAACATATCAATTGCGATGTTTATAACAGCACTAATACGCCGACGAGGGAGTTGGACTTTTTTGAGAAGTTGAAGTCTGTCTATAAAAATATGACGCCAACATTTACGAGTATTAATTGGGGGACCAAGAATGGAGAACATCAGGCAGTCTTCGAGATGACTGTTGACTTGGTGCACATCGAAGATAGTGATGTTTCTTCCACGATTGATAGCGGATCCTGGCAAGCGAGTATCTCGGAACCCTTGCAGGTATGTTCAGTAATTGTTTGGTAATTAAAAATAATGTTCATTAATTATATTGTTAATTCGTTATCATGCACTGCGGATAGTTTGCGAGTTACATACAGCTCGAATCTCCTTCTTTTGAGCCAAAATAATCATAGAATATATTTAGAGACCATCTACCATCGATTTGGGTCATGTAGAAGCGATTTTGGCGACTTTTAATTTTTGAAGATTTTTGGAAGGTAATAAAAAAATTTGCGACAGCCCCCACGTCCTGAACTCGGGGACGGCTTGACCCCGACTGAGGGTAAGGGATGGAGCGCGGAGTGGTATAGTGTTGAGGTAGGTCAGTACTATTGCGCAACCGCGAAAGTTTAAAGGGCATATAGGCAATGCAACATGGCTGCATATCCACAGTCGGGGACCCGACGTCCCCGACTTCACAACGGGGTGGTTTACGCAAATTTTTTTATTAACTATACAATTTAATACACGATTAAATTTCGAACTTCATATTAATAAATTAATAGTAATGGAGTATCAGGACCCAATTTTTGACCGGAATAATTTAAAACGTCATTAACCATCACCTACCATCAACTCTGACCTTTTAGGATTAAATTTTGATTTGATTTAATGACAGTCGACCTGAGTATAGAATTAAATATTTTATGTAAATACACAGTGTTCCTACGTGTCCTAATTGCACTGTCTTTAAGTAAACAATCCTTTCTACTTGACTTTCTTACCTCCCTTGAAATCGTGGCGAAATGCTTATCACAAGAACAGCTTGATATTTTATTTAAAGAAGAATCTACTTTAATGTGATGATCACCGGGAAGGGTCTTTTAAAATTCATGAAAACAAGATTGATGTTAAATCAATGAAACAAATGGAACAAAGCACTACAATTGTACGACATTATTAATTGGAATTAGGTCAATCTATGTCACCAACTAAAGCGCAATAATTTTCAACTTCCGCGATTCTTATATTTTCATAATTCGAGGATTAAATCACCTGATTCTATAAACATTACAATTCCGCAATAATACGGTCACTTGCTCATTAACTTAATTTAATCATTTAATAAATAATTGCTTCTTGAATATTTTGTATGCAATGATGCATTAACAAAGTGCCTCCACTCATAGATATTAATTATTAATTAATTATTATTACCGATGGTATCGCCACGCGTCATCGACAATTATCTTCAATTAAGTGCTATCTTAATTAATCTAGTTCTATTAAAAAAATTCAAATATGTATCTCATTAATGTCGAGAGTTCGATGCAAAATTGAGGGAATTCCTTGCCGATCTTTATCCTGGCGATGACTATCGGCTTATCCTTGACACGCAGCCCATTTAAACCGTTTATTGACATTTTTTACTGATAACCAGGAAGTCCGATGATAATAACTCATGCAACTACACCAGCTAGCTAGTATAACGCGAATCGCCCGACGCGCACGAATGATCGCTCGCGAATCGTTGCTTCTTGCAAAGTATTTTCCTATATAATTCCTTAAGGAATTCCCATTCTTTATTATTTCGAGTCATAAACAAATTCCATTCGTTCAACAGTTTTTTCATTCAAAACCATCAGAGTTTTGCGTAAATGGAATCGACGAGTTGCCTAAAAAATGGCGAAAGTTATTAATAATGACGGAAAGTATATTGGATTAAATTCCATTGTAATTAATTTAATTAACGAATAAACTGTGTTTTAAAGAAGGGAACCTGTTTATGACTCGACTGAATACAATTTATATTATATTATATTTATATTCATGCTTTACTTTCTACATTTACTTTAGTAAATATTACAAACACAACCAAGGTAAAGAATACCCCAAAAGAATAGATAACAAATATGAAACGAATAAATAACAATAAATTATGAACAATAATCATAAATATAAAGTAAGAAGTAAACACGACTGGTATAAATGACGGAGTATACACAATGTTTACAATATTCTTATTAAATAGAGTTAACGTGCCGAGAAAGATGTGCACGTCGGGCAAATCAATAAATAATACAATATTTAATAATCTGCATAGATCACAAACGAAGAGATCATGAATACAACAGCAGTGACGAGTTACAGAGTGGTGGCGGTGGTGCAACCGCCATTTATGATGTACGATCGAGAAAAGAATGAGTGGTATGGATTTTGCATCGATCTACTGAACGAGATCCGTGAGATCGTGGAATTCGAGTACGAGATACGCGAGGCGGAAGACAAGGAATTCGGGCAGCTAAATCCAAACGGAAGTTGGAACGGCATGATAAAGGAACTAATGGAGAAACGTGCGGATATTGCTTTAGGTTCACTTTGGGTGATGGCGGAAAGAGAGAAGGTAGTTGACTTCACCGTACCGTACTACGATCTGGTTGGATTGTCAATCGTAATGCTAAAGGCGAAGACATCAACTTCACTCTTTAAATTCTTGACTGTACTGGAGAATGAAGTTTGGTTCTGCATCCTTGCTGCTTATTTATTCACTAGTTTACTTCTCTGGGTATTCGATCGTTGGTCACCGTACAGTTATCAGAATAACAGGGAGAAATACAAACACGACGATGAGAAGAGGGAGTTTAATCTGAGAGAATGCTTTTGGTTCTGCATGACATCATTGACACCGCAAGGTGGTGGAGAAGCACCGAAGAATCTCTCGGGAAGACTTGTTGCTGCTACTTGGTGGCTCTTCGGGTTTATTATTATCGCTTCTTATACCGCGAATCTTGCCGCTTTTCTCACGGTTTCCAGGCTCGAAATACCAATCGAGACATTGGAGGATCTCAGTAAACAATATAAGATCCAATATGCGCCGGTTTTAAACTCACCGGCATATATTTACTTCCAAAGAATGGCGGCGATTGAATGGAAATTTTACGAGTGAGTTACGTTCATCTTACAAGGATTTTACATTGCATGTTTTCGAACGTTTTTGAAGTTTTTTTATTATTTGTGATTTATTAACGGTCATTGAAACGTCTTGGAATAAGGACTTACTAGTATCAAAAATATGCTTGGAGTATATTTTGCTGTTTGAACATGCAAAATGGATTTTTAGATACGAAATGAATGTTTGGTTTTATTGTTTATCGTAGTATTTGGAAGGACATGAGCCTCAATGATAGCTTATCAGACGTGGACAGAGCGAACTTAGCAGTCTGGGATTATCCGGTGAGCGATAAATATACAAAGATGTTTCAAGCTATGCAGGAAGCCGGATTTCCGGCGACCATCGAAGAAGCCTTGCGGAGAGTTCGACGACAGGATTCCATCAATGAATTCGCATTTATTGAGGATTCCACGACTATTAAGTATCTGGTGCTAACAAATTGCGATCTGGTACAAGTGGGGGATGACTTTTCCAGGAAACCTTACGCCATTGCTGTGCAACAAGGCTCACCCTTGAAGGATCAATTTAATAGCGCGTATGTATATAGATGACGTTGGAGGAATTTCAAATCTTGAAAAATGTTTTGATATACTTGCTTCGACCCAAAATCGTCTTGCACATGCTTATCTATCATATACCATCGATTTGGGTCGTGTAGAAATGATTTTGGCGACTTTCAATTTTTGACAATTTTTGAAGGTGTACCCCTTTACATTTTTTCGACTTGGATTCGACCCATTTTTGACCAATAAAAATTTTTTAACCGCTTCTTTCGACCAGAAATCGTCCTAGAATATGTTTATACATCACCCACCATCGATTTGGGTCGTGTAGAAGTGATTTTGGCGACTTTCAATTTTTGACAATTTTTGAAGGTGTACCCCTTTACATTTTTTCAACTTGGGTTCGACCCATTTTTGACCAATAAAAATTTTTTAACCGCTTCTTTCCACCAGAAATCGTCCTAGAATATGTTTATACATCATTTACCATCGATTTGGGTCGTTTAGAATTGATTTTGGCGACTTTCAATTTTTGACAATTTTTGAAGGTGTACCCCTTTACATTTTTTCAACTTGGGTTCGACCCATTTTTGACCAATAAAAATTTTTTAACCGCTTCTTTCGACCAGAAATCATCCTAGAATATGTTTATACATCATTTACCATCGATTTGGGTGGTTTAGAAATGATTTTGGCGACTTTCAATTTTTGACAATTTTTGAAGGTGTACCCCTTTACATTTTTTCGACTTGGATTCGACCCATTTTTGACCAATAAAAATTTTTTAACCGCTTCTTTCGACCAGAAATCGTCCTAGAATATGTTTATACATCACCCACCATCGATTTGGGTCGTGTAGAAGTGATTTTGGCGACTTTCAATTTTTGACAATTTTTGAAGGTGTACCCCTTTACATTTTTTCAACTTGGGTTCGACCCATTTTTGACCAATAAAAATTTTTTAACCGCTTCTTTCGACCAGAAATCGTCCTAGAATATGTTTATACATCACCCACCATCGATTTGGGTCGTGTAGAAGTGATTTTGGCGACTTTCAATTTTTGACAATTTTTGAAGGTGTACCCCTTTACATTTTTTCAACTTGGGTTCGACCCATTTTTGACCAATAAAAATTTTTTAACCGCTTCTTTCCACCAGAAATCGTCCTAGAATATGTTTATACATCATTTACCATCGATTTGGGTCGTTTAGAATTGATTTTGGCGACTTTCAATGTTTGACAATTTTTGAAGGTGTACCCCTTTACATTTTTTCAACTGGGGTTCGACCCATTTTTGACCAATAAAAATTTTTTAACCGCTTCTTTCGACCAGAAATCATCCTAGAATATGTTTATACATCATTTACCATCGATTTGGGTGGTTTAGAAATGATTTTGGCGACTTTCAATTTTTTACAATTTTTGAAGGTGTACCCCTTTACATTTTTTCAACTGGGGTTCGACCCATTTTTGACCAATAAAAATTTTTTAACCGCTTCTTTCGACCAGAAATCATCCTAGAATATGTTTATACATCATTTACCATCGATTTGGGTGGTTTAGAAATGATTTTGGCGACTTTCAATTTTTTACAATTTTTGAAGGTGTACCCCTTTACATTTTTTCAACTGGGGTTCGACCCATTTTTGACCAATAAAAATTTTTTAACCGCTTCTTTCGACCAGAAATCATCCTAGAATATGTTTATACATCATTTACCATCGATTTGGGTGGTTTAGAAATGATTTTGGCGACTTTCAATTTTTTACAATTTTTGAAGGTGTACCCCTTTACATTTTTTCAACTTGGGTTCGACCCATTTTTGACCAATAAAAATTTGTTAACCGCTTCTTTCGACCAGAAATCGTCCTAGGATATGTTTATACATCAATTACCATCGATTTGGGTCGTTTAGAATTGATTTTGGCGACTTTCAATTTTTGACAATTTTTGAAGGTATACCCCTTTACATTTTTTCAACTGGGGTTCGACCCATTTTTGACCAATAAAAATTTTTTAACCGCTTCTTTCGACCAGAAATCATCCTAGAATATGTTTATACATCATTTACCATCGATTTGGGTGGTTTAGAAATGATTTTGGCGACTTTCAATTTTTGACAATTTTTGAAGGTGTACCCCTTTACATTTTTTCAACTTGGGTTCGACCCATTTTTGACCAATAAACATTTTTTAACCGCTTCTTTCCACCAGAAATCGTCCTAGAATATGTTTATACATCATTTACCATCGATTTGGGTCATTTAGAACAGATTTTGGTGACTTTTAATTTTTACCGATTTTTGAAGGTATACCCCTTCACATTTTTGCCATTTTGGGTCGACCCAAAATAATCGAAATAAAAGCTGTACTTTCAAATTCCTACCCTACCCTATCCTACATTTGATTTATTAGATATGTCTTCAATATTATTCTGTACTGAATATTTTCTTTTTCTTTTACAATTTAGAATCCTTCTTCTTCTAAATAAGAGGAAGCTGGAAAAACTAAAGGACAAATGGTGGAAAAACAATCCTGCGCGAAAGGATTGCGATACGGAAAGCGACCAAAGCGACGGTATAAGTATCCACAACATTGGAGGTGTCTTTGTCGTAATCTTTCTCGGAATAATCTTCGCTTGTTTCACCTTGGCTTTCGAATACTGGTATTATCGTCATCGTGCGAAAGTCAATCAGCTCAACCGGAAGTCCTCGCCAAAAGCGAAACCGGGGAAAATCGTGAAACCCATAAGATTCAACTTACAACCGGCACCGACTCACGGTTTCCAAGTTTCCCAATTCCGATCGAGATTTTGAACCTTTTCAACCTGATCCCGATAAACGTCCAAAAAATCCTATCCCCGAATCTTGACTGTTTTTGTCTTCGATTCGTGGTTTCCAATTTTCCTAACACAGAATTTTCCTAATTTTATCGCGTGGATTCTCCTTGCATTTTAAACCTAATTCCGGGAAAAAATCCAGAAAAGTCGCATTTCGAAAGAAGAGCCACATATCGATGAAGATTATAACTTCGACGGGATTGTTGTGTGTGTAAATAATTAGCGCGATCAATTAGGAAGAACTTAATTAAAAACAGTTTGGGAGTCGGATCAGATTTCGAGATCACGATATACTTCATTTTTGTTAATGAAAAGAGTACAATGTTCTTCTAAATTGATATTAGTATCGTAATTAGGAAGGCTCGTTTTGCACAGACATTTTTGTCCGTTCGTGATGAGCCGAATCTACTGATAGGGAAAAAGACTGCAGTGTACTCTATATGCTAACTAGCGAGTGTTTTAAACTCACGTGTTGAAACACATTTTGTACGTGACGTAACAATATACAATGCGCGATATCTCTTATCACGAGTTGTATCGCGTGGATCGATGTTTGTAAATGTTAGATTTTCAACAGGAATAAATGCCATTATTTAATTCACTATCACTTCATGGGAATCAGAATCGGACTCACTTTCCAAATAAACAAAAAAAAACAACGCGCGAGTACAAAGAGACGCGTCCAAAAAAACAAGTAAATATTGTAACAAAGCGCGTAACTTCGGGGTAAATATTTGTCGGAAACATAACGCAGTTAAGAAACTAATATTTGTTCTACGAGACATCTTTTGTCGGGATACATTTCTCCAGCGAGATGCGTAAGTCTACGATAAATATGAATCAAAGACATACGCAGAATTATAATAATCGAAGGAAGTTGGTTTGGGAATATTAAGTAGAAAACAAGTTCAGCGTTCGCAATGCCTTTATTTGGTTACCCTCCTCGCGTTACATGATTTCGCGCAGAGAATATACATAATCCATCTGAATTTGTTTTCTCGCATTCCGTAATTCTCCATTTTCCATATCTTGTTCTCGCTTCCTATATACATGATCGTTGCGAAAACGATCCTTCTTGCGTATATATATATACATATATGTATGTACACGCATACATATATATATACATATATATGTATATACCTTTTATATATATATCTCTGTTATATATCCGCTGTTCGTTTAAAAAGGCATCGGCGTTTGCTAACGTCTCGTGTGTTTCTTTTTTTGTCGCGTAACCCTCCCGCGGGTTGCGAGGGCTAGGCACGATTTCCGAGTTTAGAAGTTATTTTCTTTTTTTTACATGTTTTCGTGTGCCTCAGTCATCCGATTTTCCTTTCGCGACGATAGCATCGTGAAAAGCGTGTCTCTTGGATAACTGGGACTCTGAAACATGGTGGAAAGGAATCAGGGATTTGGGGGGAGGAGTTTCGCGGGGGGTCAGGTAATTAATCGTCTAAGGAGTTAAATTATAATTAGGGGAGATACAATTAAGATAATCCATTAATAATTACGGAAAACAACATGAAAATAGAGTAGTACTTCGATGAATTCCGGGTTTGGTATCGCCTGTGTTTAAGCTTTTCACTAGCTTGTTTTTCGCGCATTTTCTCACTATTTCTCCCAGTAAGTACTCGGAACGTTCTGTTCTTTATGGATTTGATTTCGAATGATATCTATTCTCTTTCTTCCCAATCCTGTCACGTATTCCTTCCGACATCTCTTCCACCTACTCGGTTCTCTTTCTTTTTTTGGTTCCTTTGCTAACTACAAAACTTTCTTCTCTTTTCGCTTCCTCCTTCGATGCATCCAATGAAACGCACTTCGTTCAACGTCCTGGGGGATACAGGATGAGAAACAAAAAAAAAGACTGCACGCTATGTTGATTTCGATTTAGTTCAAAATCAACGCAACTAATTTCCCTTCCTTCTCTTCGCTTTCGCGTCGTGGCACGAAACCACGTAAAATTATTTAACACAGCTACGAAACGAAATCTCGTCGACTACATCTTTTTTTTTTTGTAAACTGATCTCCATTTCTTTTTCTTTCTTTACTTCTTTCACATTGTTATAACGCTGTGTAGGGTGTACACTTTTTTTCGTTTTAATCCTTTTCTCGTTTACTCGTCAAAGGGTTAATAATAATTATCTAAATGAACGTTTAATATTCGTTTCAACCGTAAATCTCGTGTTGTCGCGATAATTCGCTTCCCTCTAGTTTGAAACTTCTTACGGTTTCATTCGCGTTTTACGTAGTGACAATGGAGTGGGGGTGTTACTTTATATCGCGTTTTCATTTGTTTTCTTTAATAATATATCTCTCTCTCTCTTAATTCATACCATCTTGGATACATGCATAACAAATTCCACATGCCAAGAGGAATCCACCCCCACTTTGTCCTTGTCACTGCTCTTAATTAGTATACGTGTCTTCGTGTTGAAAACAAAAGTATATAGCTAAACCTCAAATCTCCAGTCACATGGTACTTTAGCAACTTGTGTTATCCAATTCACAAGGTCAACGGGCGCAAAGTCGTAAGAGGCTGGCATCCGAAGCTGCTACTGTGCCTTCTGTCGGATAAAAGAAGCCTATGTTTACAGATTACATATTACAGATAAACACGAAAGGTTTGTCAACGTAAATTTGTGCAACTTAATTGTTAATCGCATCGAATTAATCGGTATCACAGTGACGATTGAACCTCACCTTTTCCTATCATTGTGCAGAAGTACATTAGATCGTACCCAGCCTAGTTGACCCAATGCAAAGCAATCTTTCTCGACTTTTTCCTCTTCGCGTAAAACAGTATCTTCGACTCCGACTGGAGTATAATGAAAGTGATCCTGTTCGGAGAGAATTCTGCGTTTGACCGGAGATCGTATGGGCTCCGTTTGAACGCACTTGTCGCATTGACGCACCCTGAATTTCAACGTTAAATTTGACGATGCAGGAGGAATCGGCGAGGAGTCATTCTCTCGATACTCCATATAAGGGCTTTCCCCACCAGGAAGGTATAACAAGTTTCCTGACTCGGATCTACGATAGGCAACCCGTTCCATAGTATTGTTTACGGGAAACGTAGTCCCGTCGGCCCAATGGCCGTCGTCCTTTATCGGACGAAAATGTGTGCGGGCGGAAGTAAGTAGATCCTCGTCTGGTTCCGGAAGGCTGTTTACCTTCAGATTGGAACGCGACTCTTTTCGCGTTCCGATGGGTGTTTTACGTGGTACCACTGGAAAGAAGCAGCTACCTCGTTGTGGACTGTTACCAAGGCCAGTCAAATTACTGCCTAAACCTTTCCAGCACCATGGTCCGTCCATAGTTGTTTCAGACCAATTAACATTGCCCTCTGCAATTCAATTTCGTATAAAACCAACAATTAATTTCTTGTTACCGAATGCGACATACAGCTTCTAGAAAATAGACGGTGTACCTGATTTATTCTTGTTACTGCATTCATCCGCATAATCTTCAATGCTGATCAAATCAATGTCCCATGGAATAAGCGGCGAATCATCAACAATAGATTCCTGGTACGGTGTGTCAGTAGCATAACCATTGTCTGAAGTGGACAAAGTAAAGATTGTCTCGGTAGCGTCTGTCGGCCAAAGGGGTTCTGAAGGGATAGAAAGTGTGGGAGCTGCCCAAATAGTAGCGGTATTCTGTGCATTGCCTGGTCCTGAGTCCCAAAGTGCTTCCAAACTCTCGTCGAACTTTGCTTGCAACTGAGCCAATTTCAAACGATCTAATTCCAATTCCCTCTCTTTTTCTCGTTCGCGCTCCATTGATTTAACGAATCCAAAACTTTCTTTATCTTCTAATCTTCGCGAATCGATACTCTGGAAAACGATGAAATATATTGAGAAAATCCGATGTTGAAAATAACGGACTTTCAATGCGTTAGTTGATGCACACTTACAATGGGCATTTTACTTTTCTTATTGTGTGTTTTATTGTTGTTCTTATTGTTATTATAACTGACTTCGTTGAGTTGGTTGTTGTTATTATTATTATTTCCAAAGTTCCTGTCTTTTTTCTGAGAAAACTTTTTGAGAGTAGCTGGCTGCAAAGCAGGGAAAGCCGCGTAATATCTAAGAGCTCTGTCGCGAGGTGTGAGCGTTTCTAAGTTCGTCTGATTCTCATTTTCTTGTTTCTCGGGATCCTCTTTCTTCTCGTTAGAATCGCCACCTTCTAGATCTCTTAGTTTCGTACACAATTCGTCTACCAGCGTCTCTACCCCGCATTTCTATGTAATTAAAAGGTTGCATTTTTAAATCTATCATCGTAAGTCGCGCCAGGATAAATAGTGAATTTCATCCTTTTGCTGCCAGGTTCATCTACGCGGTACGCGCGAAGAATGCCACGGCCGATTTGATATGAAACTCAGAGAAGCGATAATCCAAAAGTAGACGCACGGGTTCGATCTGGGGGGGCCGCGGCAGTTCTCGCATAAGTACCGTGGCAGCAAAAGGGTTAAAAGACTTTAAAATACAGGTGGAAATTAAGAACTAACGTTGTCAGCGGCACTTTTGAGACATTGCACAACAGCGCGCCTTTGCTCCCTGTCTCTTTGTGTGGGTAGATTTGCTTTGGTACGGGTACGTACGCGACGGCCTCCGTGTCTCGACACAGCAAGTGGTCCTTCGGGAGGACTCAGGGCCGAGTCGGGGCGGCGCAGTAAGCTGAGTACAAATCGCGAGTACGCAACGGGGTCTATTCCCAATGCGTCCAGGCGCGTCTCAAGCCACTGGCGCAACTCCTCCTCGGCCCGCGAGCCGAACACTTCACCACCGCCAACGGGACCGACGCCGCCGACGCCGCCACCGCCAACGGGGGACGCCGCTATCCCGACCAGGTGCAATGCCGGGTTCCTCATTCCCTCTTTACCGATCCCCTCCTAGACCCAGGAACTCTCACAGACTCTGCTACCTCCAGGGTGATCATCTTCTCTCCTTTAAGAAATTCAGTAAAACCTACATTATTTGTATCCGAATGCAGCAACATCGACCGTTCGAGTGCGGAGGATCGCGATCGCATTTCTCTCGCTGCTATGCCAAAATCGCGAAGAGCGCGACTGTGCTTTTCATTTATTATACCAAGCGTCGCGTTCCGCACTTTTAGCGAGAAACGCAATGAACGCGTTCAAACTCAAACAATTATGCTAGTTTATCCACTTACCTATTTACAGTAGAATATTACAGTATATTATTGTCCTTTAATGTTTCAATTTCCTGAATCCACCACCTCGACACGTTCCTTTTAGCGTTGTTCCTTGACTACTTATTTATATTGCGTGTTTCCTTGAAATTTCACTTCTTCTGCTTTATTATCCACAGTTGTCCGTAGTAGTGTTACTTGCAATTTCAGTTACTTCGTCGTTTACAAATTAATCAGTGCTTGTACACAGGTGGTGGATGTCTTGTTGAAGTGAGGCTGGCAGGTCTTAGTGAAGGATAACAAGTATAGTCTCCTTCCCATTTTGACACTGAAATTAATCAGTTTAATTTAAATCCCTGGCACCGTATTATTTTCATCATATTTTAGTTACCATTTCGTACTGTAATCGTTTATTCACGGATGAAATCAAAAATTCATTTTGCAACATACAACAACAAATCACATTGTTATTTAACACGTCGATTTGTTATTAATACGTCGAAAAATAAAAATATACCGTTGACACGAAATAAATAAAATAGTAACATAGAGTTTCGGAGACAGTCATCAACTGCATCAGTCATTACTAGGATGACTATATTAGATAAAAGGAGAGCAGAGATAGCATATCAGGTGGAAACATTAATACAAACAAAAATGCATTCAGATTTAACATTCGAATATTGAATTATATATTGCACACATTGTTACATATCATGTATTGATAAAATATCGCGAAACTAAAATGAAATAAAAAGAAATCGTGTGTATCAAAGTGAATCATGAACATCAACTTCTAACATGATTTCTAAGAATCATGACTAATACAGAGATAATACGATGCAATTTGATTACAAAGAAATGCAGGAACATCAAAATGCATTGAGTACAAATAACGAAGATTAAGTATTACGTCGAATGGAATTTCGCAATAAGCAATAAAATAATTGCGATGCATGGTCGAAGCCAGATTAGTATCGCTGCTTTAATTCCATTCTTTTTATTTAGAGATAGAATCGCAGAGTAGTGCAAGTTAGGTAAACATTTCCTAGAAAGCCCCATGAAATCGCGATGTCACAGTTCGAATGCGTAAATCAGCGAGTAGCGGTAAATTCTCGTTACGCGAATTCTGGCATTTAAATCGCACGTAGACACCGTGTCGTAACGCGGCAGAAGAAAAACGTTACGGATCCGTTTCTTCCCAGAATTCCCGTCGGAGGGAAATAATAAAGGAAAACCGGGTTTATTTATCGCGAATCATCTCGCAGAAGTACATTCTCTGCGACGGAGGCTGAAGGGTTGGTTAATATTAAAAGCAAACGCATTAATTTCGTTGATTTCACGTTATCGGGAGAAATCTCGTTTCGATAGATGTCTCTCGATCGAAACTCTCGCGAGAGAAACGATTCGAACGTTTCAAATCCTATAAAATTTCGCGAATTCCTGCGTATCGTTGCCAAAGAAGCATTTGCTCGGCCAATGCAAATAACCTTGCCGATTGCGCTATGTTTCCCCTGAGTCATAGGTCCAATGACTAAAGAACGACGATTTCGATGCGTGACGTTACGAAACCAAAGGTAACGCGTGAGTTTTCACGAAGAGGTTCTTTGGGAGCCGTGAATGATATCAACGTGGACAATTCTGAACGATAAACGAGAATATTGTAATTTTGACGTACCTGCATGCCTCGAGAGATGATTTTCACCCCGGCCTCTTCTACACACCCCACTCACTAAAAAACATGGCGGGCTACTAAACCTTCAAACCCCCCACCGGAACCCTTTCGGATGGACACACCAAGGCAATATTGCACAAGAAGTTAAGTTTGTTCGTAATTCGTTTCATTAAAACCAATTTTTCTTTCAACCACGATATCCTACGGAAATATGTTCCTAGAAATATAGAGACGTAGTTTGAAACAAAATTTTAATTTAAAAAGTATACGGCGCCGATGATCATTTCTATCCTGTATCTCTCGAATATATAAAAGAATCGAATGGAATTTACATCTACGCTATTTTTATACGTATTAGTATTATAACTTATACGATTTTAATATGAAAGAACAGAAGGAAGAAATAATATAAATGAAGTTGTCGCGCGGGTCATGTAGGGATTATTTTTAAAATACTTCAGTGAAACATTCCTATGATTTTTTTTCTGTTGATACACCTGTAATGAGTGCTTGTAATATTGAACCCTAATTTTTGAACAACCCTTAGACTACCAGCTGATCTTTAAGCGCTAAATTCACGGCAGAACATGTGTGATGGCCGTATTTTGCCACATATTTGCAGAGAAACACAGCTACGTAAAAGTTCGAAAGTTAGGAAAAAAGGCTGATACAAGATGAACCCGTTAATTAGCACGAAAACAATGGTAACCGGTCATGGTAGAGTGATCAGGCGTACGTATCGTCCGAATCATCATCGATTAACATTATTAAAATCCATTTTCGATATATATTTGGCAGTACACACATGTATATCATAGTATCGCAAGCCGCTTACGTTTACATAACAGGGCAATAAGCGAAAGGGCTATTAATATCACTGACAGACTAACCGAAAATTGTCCGCGCTGACCCCCTGCATACATTCCAACATTTGTATATTACAGCTTTCTTTAGGATCTAGGTTAAGCTATATGAGCCTTTTAATTAATATATTTCATTAACAATGACACTAGAAATATTTGAATTACATTAGAAATAGCGAGTTCGATTATCGCTGATACGGAAAAGATATTCGAACTTAATTGTCATCTCGCGTAAAGGAAATAATACTGATGTTATTTTTCTATCGATCCTCTCGTGTAGGGAATTGTTATTATTATTATTATTAAAATTATTAAATTCAATTATAATTATCAGGCGATATAAGATTAGATGCGAAATAATTTTAATACATGCCATATGATTTACATTAATAATCATATTCGTAAGATATATAGATGTGAGGCTGATCAAATTAATGTCATATATTATGACAATAATTTTATAATTATTCGATAATACTTCGGAAATTAGCATTTTCAGAATAATATGTATTTCAGAATGCCATTGTTTTAAAGTATGGTACAATACCAATGAAATAAGCAGGGTAGCATTAATCTATACTGGGGTAAGGGACCCCAGGCATAATAGATTATTAATGAATTCTGCCATTGCAAATAATTCCTCTACAAGTATCCCATACTTGCAAGCCCGTACATTTTATTTCACTCCGACGTGGAGAGGTCAGGAACCCTCGTCGAAGGTAGAGGAGACTGTAAAAAATATCAAAGAGAAAAAGGAAGAAACTAAAGACCTTAAAGTTGCACAAACAACTGAGAAGGCTATAGTACCAAAGCGTACTATATGGCAGAAAGTGAAAGCAGAGATAATACATTATTATCATGGCTTCAGATTACTCGGTCTCGACATGAAAGTGTCTGCTAAATTAATCTGGAGAATTTTACATGGTAATGAACTTAGTAGGAGAGAACATAGATTGGTATGTTGACACACATTGGTATTATAGATTATTGAACAGCGATTTTATTTTCTACACTATACGCGAACGATAACGGCCAATTTTTTTAAACGCTACAAATATGATCTGCAGCTTATAAAAACAACAGGGGATATGTTTAGACTGATTCCATTCTCAGTTTTTATTATCGTACCGTTTATGGAATTCTTATTACCCGTCGCTATTAAACTTTTCCCTGGGATGTTGCCATCCACGTTTCAAACCGCGACTGAAAAAGAGGATAAATTAAAACAAGCTTTAAAGGTATTATATATTGAAATAAAAATTAATAACAGCGTATCGTTCGGAAAAAAATATTTTCAATTATTGTTAGGTAAAAATCGAAATGGCGAAATTTTTACAAAAAACATTGGATGATATGGCTGTACAGTCCTCCGATCATAAATCGGAAAAAGCTAAAGAATTCGCTGAATTTTTCTACAAAGTACGAAGTTCTGGTTCTGTAGCCACAAACAAAGAAATCATGCAATTCAGTAAACTATTCGAGGATGAAATCACGCTGGATTCTCTTTCGCGACCACAATTAGTAGCATTATGCAGGGTGTTGGATGTACAAACTCTTGGGACGACGAATTTTCTAAGATTTTTGCTCAGAATGCGGCTTAGAAGTTTAGCCGCGGACGATAAAGTAATTGAAATAATATTTCATTATTAAGTAAACTTATGCGTAAATGTAAAAAGTATTGATATAATTATGAATTCTTGCATAGTTAATCGAAAAAGAGGGCGTAGATTCTCTTACTAGAAGCGAATTGCAACAAGCTTGTAGAGCGCGCGGTATGAGAGCTTACGGACTTCCAGAAAGTAGATTGAAGGAACAATTGTCGCAGTGGTTAGATCTCAGTTTAAATAAGAAAGTACCACCGTCGTTGTTACTTCTTTCTCGCGCGCTTATGGTACCGGAAACGATACCGATGTCGGACAAACTTAAAGCGACCATTTCCGCGCTTCCTGACACGGTAGTCGCGCGAACGCAAGGCGCGATCGGTGAGAAGGAAGGCAAATTGGATCACAAGACTACCATTGAAATTATAAAAATGGAAGAACGCAAGATAGAGGAGGAGAGGCAAGAACAGAAAGAAAGTGAACCGCAACCGATTGTTTCCGCACAAAGTCAAAAGAAGGACGAAATTACGACTACCGATGTCAAAGTAATAGAACAGGCATTGGATTCGATCGGCAAGGTTCGTCAAACAACGCGTACATACGTTCTTTTCTTGATAGTATTTAGTTGATATATCGCTAATTATGTAGGAAAAGAAAAAGATGTCGATCGAAAAGGAAGAAATCAAGGAACTTAAAGAAGAGATGGCAGAATATCAAGAAGATCTCCAGGAATTTTATGAGATAAAGGCTGCAGCGAAGGGTCAGGCAGACATAGAGTCTATTAAAGTTTCCAAAGGTGCTAAACGATTGTTTAACAAAGTGAACAAGATGATCGGGAAGATGGACGCGGTTTTAGCGGAGCTTGAACACTCAGAGAAACAAGTTAAACAAAGACTGGAAACTACGAGTACAGATGAGCAAGCGAATAGCAAAGCCGCGGAAGAATTAGTCAAGATAGATGAATTAATTGCAGCTATTAAACAAATCCAAAATGTACCGGATGAGCATCGGCTACGTCGTATCGCGGAGATACTCGGGAAGATTGATGACGATCGGGACGGTGCAATAAAAATCGAAGATGTGCTAAAGGTATATTTATAATTTCATATCAAATCTTCATTCACTCTTCCAATTAATTTCAGCGTATAATGAAACCATACATTATCTTCTCATAGGTAGTAGAATTAATTGGGAAGGAGGACGTAAATTTGAGCAAGAAACAAGTCGATGAACTGATAGAATTAATGGACAAGGAAGAAGTATTGGAAATAGAGAAACAAATTCAAAAGGCGTTAGAGAAAGAATCGAAAGCGGTGGCCGAAGAAGAAGAGAAGAAATATACCGCGCCTAAATCTCCAGTTCCTGCCACACCTGTCACCAAGGAAAAGGGTTTCGGAAAGGAAGAGTTAGAAGACGAACCCCGGGATTCAAATAAGAATTTCAGTTCCGCTTCCTCCGAGGAAGAAAGAAGTAAACCAGCTGCCGTACTGAAAGGTTCCAATTCGGAATCGGTAGGAAATCCACGGATTGCACCGGGAGTCCCACCGACTGCAAAAAAGGCCGAAGGTTCTAAGCAGCTGTGATTGTCGCACAAATGAGTATAAATTTATACATATATATATATACACAGCCACGTGTAATTATTAAAAGAAATTTTTCACTCTTCTTTGACATAGGGAATTAAGATAGAGATATATATATCTTTGTCTTTCGATAGCCTGCGTCATAAGACCGTTCTGACTCGACAGGTTTTTTTTGTTATTAATTTTCCTTCTACGTGCGAATTCATACAGTAAAAGTGAAACCGATCATGACACGAAATACTATCTTTTCTTCCGAAAAAAAAGAATCTGTGCTAAGCACACGGGAAAAAGAACTACTGCGAAGAAAAATAAATGCTGATACGACGAAATGGATTACTCTATCGTACACGTGTTATAACGGTACAAATTTTGGATTGGTGAAGTAATTAATACTTGTAGAAATAACTCACTTAGTCATGAAAATTACTATTAAGATAGTATTCGACAAAGATAGAATATCAACTGGAAATATTACGTGACGTTATTTTTTGTAAAAGATTATATCTGTAATATATGTTGGCTTCACTCTTAAAGTGATGCAAATATAATCAATATAGGTGAAATTAATAATATAACTTTAAAGCTTGGCAATGGTTGTTTGCAATGATTAAATGAATTATTTTTATAAATTTTAATTACTTCATCGATAAGAGATTTGAATTGTTATAAATGTTGATACACAGTACTGCATTTGTAGATACAAATATACCGAGAAACGTGTGCTCGCGCGTGCGTGTGTTTTCATTTTCTCGCAAGAATTTAGCTAAGGATATACGAAATAGTTAATTAATTAATGTATAATCGGAATGAATTTTTTATCGCCCTTAAGACTGCGATGCATTTAAAGCAGCATCCACGTATTAATTTCTATTCCGCGAACAGTTATGTGCTGGTCACAAAAAGAATGTTACCACTAGTGCAAGTACAAAAATTATATTATTTAAAAACGACATAAACAAAAATAAACGCCGTAGTCCGTAAAACTGAAACAGTAATCAAAAACAAAAAGAGACGGATATAGCTTTTAGTATTAAACTTCAACGGTTCTTCCATATTTGTGAATCGTCGAAGTTTAATTCCTAAATGATCTAAAATTCTGCATCTTCTGTTATTATATTCTGAATCTTTTAATATAAAATTCGCATCCGCTATGTTGTCATAAAATCTTGGGGACTCATCATTCCATCCGTCTGAATGTCCAATATTTTCCAATATTGTTACACATTTGTGATACATAGAATTATTATTGTACCATCGTTTCGTTTTTCCAAACCGGGAAAAAGACGTGAGATGCACATCGATAATCGAGCCTTATTATTTTTAACGGGACCGAAATAATGCCCAGATTAATATATCGACGTTTATGTATAATTAATTTCAGTAATTGTACAATACATAAACCGAGAATTCATTTATGTATGTAATATTATTCTGGCGAAAGAAACTGATTATGTAAAGCACACTTTAAATAGTAAGTATCTGTGTCCTATGTAAAATGAAAGTCGAACAATAATTAAGATGGCTTCGAACTTAAGGTCGAACTTGAATAAAGTGTTCTGTATAATTAAAGAAAAGTTCAAACGACAAAAGTACTAGTTAAATATTATATAGAGATATGAAATCCATTATTTAGTTGGTGTAAATATGTTCATACAGGGCAACAAGATATGTTGTGTATATTAAAAATACAGAAATATGAGCATCTGCCGCATAAAATACCTAAACTTATTCACGGCGCCGAGAGATCACTTTTTTAATTTTATTCGTCTAACTGCCTGTTTGTCTAATAAAAGATTTTTCACTTGAAAATAGTTTTGTAAATTATATACTTCGTCGACTTTTTCTAAACAATTCAATACAGCCAGTATACGAAGGTGACAATTTACATAACGTTTACATTCTTGCGGCGCCTAAAATATTATTAACATCGATCTTATTAATCGACTGCATTTAATTAACTAATAATGAACTAATAAATATATTAATAAGAGTCTTTCAATTGAAACTGGTAAATACAATATTATTAATGAAACTGAACTTATTTAAAGTGCATCAAACAGTTCGCATGTCGCGCCCAAGTTGCAGCCGCATTAACCTTTTATAGTTATATATACCGATTTCCGCAGAGTTGCGTTATATACCAGTTCCACGGATATTATTCTGTTTATGATCGCACGATTGTCAGTCCTAAGAATATGCAGCGAACAGCGTCGGGTATAACTTATTTTTTGAATGAATTTTGCGTTAAAAATAACACGAACTACTAAAAATTTATACGCGATAAAGTGTCGGGTGTTGGAAGGCATACAAGTAGATAGGCGAAATTAAATTCCGTTAGCCGGCTGCCAGAATTTCTGCAATTAAAGGAAGGTCTTCGTACGAGCTTAATTAAAATGACTACATTAGGCGGTTTTCTGGAATTTCTACAAAAAGGGAAGGTAATAATTTCTTGAGAATAAATGCACTCATTTTTATGCAAGGTCTAAAGGGTTATAACCTTTCGAAATACATCCGTGGAGCTCCTCGGATGTAAATAATCGTAGGAGATCGCATTATAAGAAATGGAATATCTGTTATTTGTTTATATACGTTTCTAGACATTCAGACCAAAGAAAAAATTTGCACTTGGTACATTAAGACACTCTTTGCACAAGCAAGCACAAGCGTCTCTTAATTCAGGAATTAATTTAAGATTAGTTGTTAAATTACCACCCGGAGAAAATCTGAACGATTGGATCGCTGTGCATGGTATATATTTCCTACTACTCGTGTATACTTCTTCTCATATCTTATCGTAACGTGCTTTGTTGTAACAACTATTTCATTTTAGTGGTAGATTTCTTTAATAGAGTTAATTTAATATACGGTATTGTAAGTGAGTATTGCGATTCTGCATCTTGTCCGACAATGAGCGGTGGTGCTCGTTTCGAATATTTATGGGCCGACGGTGAAAAATATAAAAAACCAACAGCAGTCCCTGCTCCACAATATGTTAGTCTTCTAATGGATTGGATCGAAGCGATGATTAATAATGAAACCATATTTCCCGTGTCGACAGGTATTCAATCGTAATCGGAATATTAGAACTTCCACAAGAATATATATATATTATTTCAATAATCCATTTCAGATGTACCTTTTCCGAAAACGTTTGTACCGTTATGTCGAAAAATTTTAACTCGTTTGTTCCGAGTTTTCGTCCATGTATATATTCATCATTTCGATCGTATCGTCGCGATAGGAGCTGTAAGTTTCTCACATAGTCCTGTTTTTAAACTAATTGTTTCAATATGAAAGTCTAATTATTTTGAATTGTTCTTGTAGGAGGCTCACGTGAATACATGTTACAAACATTTTTACTATTTCGTAACAGAGTTTGAATTAATAAACTCTAAAGAATTAGAACCTCTTGCTGAAATGACTGCTAAGGTGTGCAAAGATTCTGCTTCACCTACGCATACATCAGCATCTAATAATCATGCCAGATAGTTTTTAAATCGATTCAAACGAAAATAATCACGACCGGAAATTTTCGAAAAAGCGGATAAACAGGGGTATTCCGAAAGGGGTTCCCCGAAAAATTTCGACTTGACTGTTCCTTGCATTATGAAAATATGTAAAGAGAATCTCATTGCAAATCCCATTAATCATATTCTTCATATTCGTGTTAATATTCGAAACGACGTAGCATGTTTTTTCATCGTGCTAATCTACGCTTTTTGATTAAATATAATTTATTTCGTCATCGTAATTTCGGGTAGAATTATTCCTATAAGTATTTTTCGATCAAAAATACTGTCGATGTACAGTACGTGCTATTTAAATATGATCGTTAATCGCGAATACTCGTAGAATATTATTTATGAAAAACTACGAGAGAATGAAAAATCTTGAAAATTTCCAATGTACTAGCAGTTAGAATGATGTTCTTCTGTATTATACAATGTACTTCATTAATATAATATTTATGCGAGGTCGTGACATAATATTTCTAAGCTTGTACTTGTACAACAATACTATATAATTACGGTAGTGTTTATCAATTTATATACGGATAAACATTTGTACATATAGCGACGCGATTATATGACTGCGGAATACTTGAATACTATCGTCGCTATGACGAAACGAATATTATCATAACAAATACGAGAATAATATATTGTATGTGCAAATAGTACAAAAATTCGAAGCAATGACAACAATGAATCCGCATCCAATGTACAATTCTCTACAAACATAGGAGGCTATATGCATTTATATATCACAGTGTAATAAAAATGTGGTATAAAGACGACGTTTTCATTCAGCGATTATGCATCCTAATAATTGCCGGCGAATACTAATTTTCTAAGAAGAAGAAACTTTTCTAGAAATAAATTCTCAATGCAAAGGATATAATTATCACATTGTATGCGGGACACGTATTAATACGCTTTTAACGCGTCGAACGACGATGCCAATATCATTAAAACAGGAATTAAATGTATCGCTAATATTCGTCAAATTTTCAACATTTTTAAACGTTATATAGACATTACGGACGCGTATCGCGAGGTATCGTACAACACGGATTTCAGCGTGGCGCTCAACGTGTTAGCATATCGTCGGTTGAAATGCGGATGCGTATCTTTTTTTCTCAGGAAAGTAAACGTAAGAAAATTAAAGCCATATGCACCGAGCTTGAAATCCTTTTCCAACACAGTTAAATCGTGAAAAATATCCCGCATGCAATGTGTTAAAAACGTAATTTTAATACTTCGGATAAACTTTTCTCCATCCTCGTCTTCGTACATGATATCAAGGGGTATATTTCATCGAATGGTATTTTACTATGTTTTATTTCAGCCCTGCATTGTACAGAATCGTTTCATACTTTATACACGGATAATTAAAATAAAACTACAAGTACATATTGAAAATTCGTTTTCTCCCAAGTAGCTGATAATTGCGAGCTAAAGTTTGGGTAATAAATACGATGAAATTGAAATAATTTCGCTGCTTTCACTGTGCGGTTAGTGACTCTACTACGAGTAGTTTTATTTCAATATAAAATCATTTGCTAGACAGTATGCACTGCTGACGACTCATTTGCCAAGCTGGTGGACGAAATAGAGAAGAGATAGATCTATAATATGATTCTGCACATATGTCTACGAACATCCATGTAATCGGAAAGTTCCTCGACGGGGCCGACCGCAGCAATTACCGGGCACCGATCATAAATATATTTCGTACAAACATCATGAACAGTTGCGGCATTGATACTCTGTAAACAATGTGATATTTTTATAGGAATTCCACCTAGCAAATTATTCACAAATAACGATTATAAGATTACTTACATCTATCCTCATCTCAAGTTCGTGAAGTGGGATACGTCTACCGTAACAAAGCATTTGGCGACCGATATCTTCGCAAATAGCGGTAGTTCCATCCAATTGCAAGAGCATGTTGGTCTTCAAAATATTCTTCGCGCGTGTTACTTCTTTCTCTGTTACGTGCGAACATAATCTTATCCACTCCTTCTGAACGATCTTTGTCATTGCACTGAGCTTCAGTCGGTCAGCTACGAAGTAGATACCCCAGAGACCAGTATCCTTTTTTTAAAGTCGCGCATATTTAGACAAATTCACGAAGTATGGAGTATATTAAACGGGTAATGTAAACAAGTAATAATTACTCTGTAGCATGTGTTAAAGCTTTGGAAGCTGTGGCAAGCTTCGTGGAGTGCTGCCCATTTAGCCACTTGGCTAGACATGTGAGAACCACCAGCTTGGCTACGATCCCACGCGCCAATAATGGTATTCGCGACCATAAGGGGAATATTATCTGCGTCTTCCCATCCGGCACCTATCAGTTACGTGAGTATATCGTAAGTAGAAATAAAATGGCTATAAATTTCGAGAAGCTTTCCTTATCTAATTATTCTCATTATACCTTCAATGGCAATTGCTACGTGCGCTAACGGCATACTATCGTCGCGAACTCTTATTTCTGATCCCGTATAACGGCAACTGTGCCAAACTGGTGGGATTTCGTCATATTGGGGTGGGCCCATTTTACCGAAATGTTTTTCAGCTAAACCAACTAATTCTTTGTGATCCACACCACCAGCTCCAGATAAAACAAACCTAATAAATAAAGTTGACTGTTGAACTTGAATCCTATTAACCGTTTGAATTCCGCGCTGCGCGATCGCGCTGTTTAGACTCCATGTCGAAAGAGACTCATGTCATTTGACCTCTGCGGACAACTGACGGTGTACCGGGATTCTGCCGAAATCAACGCGATCAACTGCACTGCTGCATATCAGTTACATTGTTACTTTTTTCATGTAAACTATGTGAGTAATACATTTTGCGTTGCTTAGATCTTCTCGATATAAATTAAGCCAAGCGCTTTCGCATTGCTTGGCGTATTTCGACATGAATTGCAAGCGCTATCGCGCCGCTTGGGTCTTTTCGACATGAATAGAAACAAACGCTATCGCGCCGTTTGGATATTTTCGACAAGACTTTTTACGCGCAATATACCTAGGTGGACCATAATGAGTTTTTACGTATTTCACAAGGTCGTTCCTTGTAATATTCTTGATGTTCTGAGTAGGTCCAAGTATTGTTCTTCCCAAGGGAGTACCTTGATACGCGCTGGAATGCAAATGATCAAAAACTACTTCCTGTAGATTTGTTTCAACCTCCTGCATTTCCCTTAAAATAACACCCCGCTCTCTCTCAATTTCGCTTTCGCCGAGTTTCGAATTTTGAACGATGTCACTGAGAATTTCCACGATTTTCGGAACATCTTGCGACAAGCACTTTGCGTAAAATACTGTTTGTTCCCTGCTAGTGTATGCATTTAAATGTGCACCCATATTCTCGATCTCTAATTCTAGATCGGTTTGCGATCGTTTGGAAGTACCCTGAATTAATTACAATAAGATTTGTAACAATCGTCGACGACGATTTAGTATAATATAGATCGAAAATGAGATCCTACTTTGAACGCCATGTGCTCCATAAAGTGAGCAACACCATTGTTTTTGTCATCTTCATAACGGCTACCAGCATCTATCCATAATCCAACAGTGGCAGTTGGTGCACCACTGTCTTCACTGGCAACTCTCATACCGCAATCCAAAGTGGTAACATGGGTTGCGGGTTGGTTGATGAGGATTTGTTTTAAGGAGGCTGCTGTAGACTGCCATTGTTGTGGTATCTAACACAAATATAAAAATAGAACATTCACAACACATTCAACATACATCATGATTTAGAGAAAATTCAATCATCTTCGTAAAATATTATTAAATAAGGAAAATATAATCAAACTCATGAATAATAATCGTATGAATACAACATGTAATAAACTTATACTATATCTGTCACATATATGATTTAATAAGTAACAGTGGCGTAGGAGGCGACCTAATCAGATTCAGGGTAAACTATGGGAGTTGTATCTTGGCTGACTCTCGGAATACATTTTTTCAATTGCATTTTCTAGTTTCTATATTGTACTATATATTGTATTCAGTATATACACGATGTGTTTTATCATGTCAATAATATAACTTATTTCTTATTACGTAAGGCGTGTATTGAGCAAAGAAGGGACAACATCTTCGAGAGTAGGAAGGCTCGTCTTGATTGTAATTTTTAACTGCTTATAATAATAGTTTAAAAGAACAAAGTCTGCACCGTAGAGACTTGACATTTTTTTACCTTTACGAGACCAGCTTTACTGGGAGAATTCAACAAAGCGGTACTCAGTCTAAGCAGATGAGTCGCCATTTTTACGGAGCACTCGGAACTGGCAGCAACCGTAAGACCAGAATTGTAGTACGTTCTTTCTTTAGACTATCGAGCAAAGTTAAGTGTTATCTGAAGGTAGTCTTAACAGGGTTGTTACACAAAATAAGAAATTCCCTAATGTGCCCTCATAATTTATTTAAAATTAATACGACTCTGTGTGAATATTACGATCGCTGATAAAGTGCGACAAAGTCTCTTCTCTTTTCTGGCGAAAGTATACTGCCTTGAACGCGATTATTTAGTCCGAGTTAGGTCTGAGTTAGGTCAATAGAGATTATTATTTTTTTCACCAGTTAATGGGGACTTTGAAGCCCCCAAAACCATTTCGGTGTCAACTTCAAATCGGTATCGTCCGTACAACGATCCTACTTATATTCCGCCGGGGATCCACATCCATCTTTCTTTTGCGTATAAAAAGTCATAAGAACGAAGTTCTCCGTTGCGGAAGGAAAACGCGTGCGTTTTGGTGGCGTTTAGTTTTCGAGGATACAGTGTCTTGGAACGTTTTAAATTGAAGAAATGGCTTCTCCAGTGAGTTTCATTTATAGAGCGATTTTCAAACGCAATTCCACCATCTTCATAGCTGCCTTTACCGGAGCGTTCTTCTTTGAAAGAACATTGGACATGATTGCGGACGAGATGTACGATAGGGTGAATAAAGGCGTACGTAAAAATAAATGAAAATTTAGTTTCCCGAAAGTATCAGTCTTCTCGGCTGATTAGTATTCTTCACGAAATGGTCCATCTTTTATACTTGTACTGGACCCTAGTAGGTTATCGGACTACGTTAGCTATAGCACTACTCTAGCTAGATTAATATTAAACGTCGAATAAATGTTATAAATAATTTCTTAAAAGATAAATAGACAAAGAAAAGGACCAAGTTAATTAATATTCTAAAGCTGTCACGTAAAAGTATATGCGATCGAGGAATTATGAAAGGTGTTGCATAATAGCCCGAGCTGATACTTCCGAACCTATTTGCAGCCTGCAGAGGTTTTGCGTCTAACTTTATCCGTTCTTTTTGTTATAGAAACAATGGAAAGATATTAAGCATAAATACGAAAAGTAATTATGAAATTTCCGTGGACGCGCCCATTAGATACGTATTTAAATATATATGTACATTAAATTAGCTTATTCCTTGCTCATCATGTGAATAAACACAAAGATGTTGTAGATCTCTGGTCTTTATTTCAGATCAAGTTTAGAAATACGAAAATCTTGAAATCCCTATTTCCCCGCAACACTCCTTGCAAGTTTTATAATGTTAATTAGGTAAGTGGGATAATGTGTAATATTATTTCCAATGCAGAAATGCATTAGGATAATTCGGTATCACGTCGAAAATCGTAACATTAAAAAGCATTTTATTGAAGTATTTTCGTTTAAAATAACCCTGGCTTAAACTCCGTCACAGTATGTCCATATTTTCGTTATAATAACGTGGATAATGATTTATTTGATTAATGCAAGGTGAAGACTGCCTAGGATTATGTAGGAATATTATTGTTGCCGTTTGAGTTCGGCCGAATTACGCGACCCGAGAACAACGTTCCCTTCGTTTCTAAGTCGACGATCATAAAGATAAAAGGCCGATTTGCTTTGAAGTTTTGCGTGTTGGATCCCATGAAAGGTACGATCGTAAGTCCTGAAAGAATTTGGAAAAATGAACGTGTCAGAATGAAGTCCATTTTGATAATCGTAATTATAATAATACCTGTAACTGCAGCGGCGATAGTGCCATCTTCGTCGACTTCTATTTTCGCGTCTTGTATCACGCTTCCTACTCGCAAGAAATTATCGCTTGCGATACCAGTCAAATTTGAGCTTCCTTCGAACATATCGCGTATACCCATCTGTAAAAAAATACGCGGATTAACGGATACCGGTTATTGATCGAATTAATTATATATTAGATTCAGAGCGATAAGTATAATGATGAGAGAAATGATGCTGGTCGATGATGGACTTACGCGAATCAAAGGCGAGCGCAAGTCCAGCTTGCTCTCTATGCTGAATTTTGGAACGGATAAGAAAACTTCGGTGTCCTGCAAACTTGCGAGCAACTGCGACACGGATACGTAAGAAAGATCCTTTGAGAGAATTCGTAGATTCTGATCGTTTTCATTAGCTGCCGGTAGCAATATTAACATTGCCGTTTTACGATCCTGAAAAATACGTGCGTTAAGTTCGATTGTATTGATGAATAACTTAAATAAATGGACGACCGTGACATACCGAATATGGAATTTCAATGACATCCGCATCGAGAGATGGTATGTGTGCGTATCGGTACGTGGCCATATTTTCCATAAAGTAGGTATTCTGGCATGGTTCGTTTGGTACGTAAAAGCATCGAACTCGCGTTAATTGTTTGTCGAATGATTTCAGCCACCGGCCTTTGAAGTACAAGGCCGACGTCAACACTAAACGTGTTTCCGGACCGATGCTTCCTGTACAGAATAAACAATTAGAAAACATTCATTCCACGATTCCGGAGAAAGTACGAATCTTTCGCATCGTTTATTATACCTGAATCGACTAACGTCTGAATTTTCTCCCGAGTCACCAATCGGACCCATTTGTTAATCGTGTTTGCGGAATTCTCGGCGTTGACAAAATTTAGAAGCTGCACGTCGCTGCCGTAATATTGTTGTAAGATTCGTGGATAGTTCGCCGAAAGTTTCGCAGTCTGTTCGATCCAGAGACGCGTGGCGGTATCAATTTCGGTGCCATTTTCAATTCTCTGGGGAACAGAACGAACCAACTTGAATAGTCACGTTATCACTTAGTCGATATGCTAACGAAATAAGTCAATTAATAATGAAAATAAATATATGCTTAGCTTATCGATTAAGCGATTTTAAAGATGAAGTACCTTCAGTGATGCAAATGTACGTTGAGATATGGCTCTGATTTTAGCGTTGTCTCCTGGTAATCTTAAAGCCGACAGGATTTCTTGTCGCGTGCGGCCACCGGTTCCCTCGGCGAGGATCGTTAACGCGAGTTTCGCGCTTGTCGGTGATAATATCAAGTTTCCTTCCACTTCCTCGCTCACAGCCTGCAACGTTTTACGACAGGTTCGAATATCTTTTTCCCTGTTATTTACCAAGTTTTACGAATATTTTGCTTACTTGCAGTAAATCAATGTTAAAGTAATTGTATCGCTCTTCAGCGGTCGGAGCCGACGGTAGTGCTGCGGATGGAAACAATAAAATAATATTATTCGCGCGTTCGCGAATCGGTCAACAAAAAATAGCAAGAGTCGTAGGAATGGTAAATATTGAAATTGATATGAACGCCACTCGGAATCACCAATATTTTGTATAACCGATCATGATGAAACTAATACTTTCACATTAATCCACACCGAGAATAGGATACCTGACACTATTCCAAAACAGAGCCACAGAATCCACGAGCACATCTTATGAGAATCGATAGTTTCCTCGAATGCCGGGTAATTTACGGAAAAGCTATTCGCGGTAATAATTAATTGCTGTAATACTATTTTCTCGGATTAAGTAAACGGTAGGCGTAACGCGTAACGTACGCATTTAGCGCGAAGTCTGACTAATCGTATGCTACTTTCAATTGATGTCTCTCTTCGAGGTGATGCGTCCAGATGGAAAGGGAAAGAGATGAGAGAAGTAAGAAGAGAGAAGTGGGAGGAATTGAATAATAGGCTGTAGAAAGTTTCGGTATTTCCAAGGCGCGTAATGCGTCATTCCAAGTTTCCGTGTATGATCTCCAGAATCGTTAGACTTTGAGAATTTGTCGAATAACCATCCGAGATAAAAGCGATGGAAGCTTGTTGCAGATTCATCGAGAAGGGTGATGTCAATGTTCATTCAACATAACCGATTTATTTCAATACCATCACCAAAACCTGCGTAAAGAATAATCGGGAGCGGAAATGTTATAATGCATGCGCAGGACGGAAGCTCAGGGAAGCTGACCGGAACCAAGATAAAAAATAATGCGATAAATCTGCGGCCAGAGATCACTGTTCCGCGATATTAGTATTTTCTTTTGACTCTTGCCCTACTGTGATCTACAAGCTTTGTATCTTTATTTATTAATTAGTACATTATTGTTATTGATTTCAGTTAATGCTTAACGCGTCGGTCACGATACAGTAAACATGCGATCCTCGGAGAGAATGGATAAACTGTATCTAATTAAAAAGAAGTATTAATCGGAAAGGAAGAATCGCCGTGTCCTAGACTGTTTGCTTTTTTATGTTGTTAGTCCTTAATAATAACCCTTTTACCAGTCGTAATCATTTCGAAAGTGTATCACCTGCGGTGGATGCTTCCTCGTTGAACCGTGTTGGGAATTCCTGGATCGGAATCTGCGTAGCTCCTGCGGTATCTAAAGGATTCGTTATTTTACCCATATAAAGAATGGTGCCGGTAGATTCGTCTTCGATGTAAAAGATGAAAGGCCGGTTCGCGTGGAATATTTCCGCTTCGATTTTATTACCGACTTGTACCTCTGCGAATCAAAGTGAGAGAAAACACAATCATTTGATTTGCATCTACCGCAGTGAAAAGAGTTACTTCATCATCGAGCCTTGATATTCTTACCGGTTGCCGCGTATGCCACGGTTCCGTTTTCATTAACTTCAATCCCGGTTTTTTGTAGGATATCCGTCACCTTGAGATGCCTAGAAGTTCGTCTCGTGCGGGCTATACCCGTCAGCGTAGCAGTGTCATCAAAAATATCGCGTATTCCAAGCTAAACGAGCAAAGATACAAAGAGCAGGTGTATAAACATTCTGCAAAAGCAAAATACACTGACATAACAATATACAACAAAATACTAGAAAGCACGAGGATGCCTTACTTCGCGAAGAATAGTCTCCAAGCGACTCGAGAAGTCAAATTTGAATTTCGGAATGGAGACATCAACAGTGAGATCCTGCATAAGCCATACGTGTCTCGTGAGAATGAATGGATTGATCTTGTTCAGGAGATTGTCAACGCCGTTCACCGAAGAAGGTAACACGAGGTACATGGCAAATTTTTGTCCCTGAAACACAAGTCATGCTAATTCCATGCGAATAAAGAATCAGTCATTTCCCCTGCGTTTTACATACGTCATAGGGTATTCGAAGGATCTTTGCATCCAGTTCCGAAGACTCGGAGTAATAGAGTCGCGACATGGTATTCATGAATTCCACGTTCACGGACTTGTTGGTACCAGTGTAAAACTTCGCCGTGTGTGTGTTGTCCGTGGAGAAATATTTCCGTCGCCAGGATCCCTTGAAGAAGAGAGCATTCAGTGCCAGCATCACTGAGTCCTTTACGCTGCTCTCTAAAATCGAATGTAAGCTTCAGATCTACCACGCGTGGTAGAAAAAATCATCTTATCATTGACTTACCATCTTCAATCATTTTCTTGATATTACCGTCAGTAATATTACTGACCCAAGAATTGATGCCCTCCGCGACCGCATGGCTTTCGGATAAATTAGCAGTGATTAAATCGGTATCATAAAAAGTCTTCACGATAGCCTCGTATCGTTGCCTTACTAGTACGTTGGAGTCAACGTAGAGACGCGTACCGATGTTCAAGGTATACGACGAGGAGGGTGCCTAAGAACAATCATTTCCATTACTACATTTCAATGCTTAATGAAAACCATCTTCCAGATTCTTTTCCAATATTTACCTTCAGTGATTGCAAAATCGTTGAGAACTTATCGCGAGTAGCAGATCGGCTCACTGGAAGCTGCAACACTCCGGCAAGCTCCTGAGCACTTTGATCCTGCGCACCCTCGTATAGAAGTACCAATGCGAGTTTTATTGATATCGGCGATATCAACAAGTTTCCGGTATACTTTTTCCCCATCGCCTACGCATTGTGCAACGAAATACAACGTGGACTTAATATTTTATTCATGGTTTACGGATGTTCAAAATTGAAGGAGACAGATGTAAGTCTTTTCGGATATTGCTTACCCGGAACAGGCTCCAATCAAATACGCTAAACCGTTCCCCCTGATACGGTACAAAATCATCTTCATCGTCGTTTCGCAATGGAATTCCAGGAGTCTCGTCCGGCAAGGATGCGTTTACCGCCGTGGTATCACTTGTGTTCGCGCATTTCGATTCGCCGATTAATAACAAGAGGAAACACACTAACGCCGTGTACGCTGCAACAAAAGTTCCTTTTTACATTTGACCTCGAAGTGCGGAACTTACTGCGGATGTAACTCCGTGTATCCCCACGTAACTCCGCGGGTCAAGAACCTCGGATACACGTAATCGCTCTTGGTTCTTGATCCTCGAAGGACACAACAGGACGCTCGAAATGTCAAGGTAACGCGATTCTACACGATAACTTTTTCACCGAACTCGTTCTCCTAGCTGCCGGACACAAAACGATCGCATCTTCCGTGCATCTCTGATTTGCAAATTGAACAAGATTTCCGCACCGCGAAATAAAATGATAAAGATGCAGTTTGAATATCGGATTAAACTGATGATGCATATAGCGCATCTAGTTTTAGAACGATGGCAGGAATGAAAATAACTTGCAGATAAAATTTGAGGAAAGTCTCACCCAGACTCCCGGCGACCTTCATCGTTTGGCTCCTCGCGAATTGGTTTTATTCGCGAAGTAGTATACACGCGTTTCCGGGAATATCCTGGGGCCTCGAGTCTTTCAGGAAAGTATTCCTAGTTGATGTTCGGTTTGCTGTCGGTAGATTAACGCGTGTCTGTTCCCCAGTCACACGATACATATAATGATGTGCACCAAAGAGAACCGGTCGTGGTCTACCGTTTAACCGCGCGGTGATCACTGCAAGAGAAGTGGTAGCGGTTAGAGGGGCGTTCGGGGAACGAACCAGGCAGCAGTGGAAATAATGATGAACATGACTCACGTGGAACAATGGTAAGCCGAAATTTCGGATTTTTTATGTCGCCACTATTGAAAAGCTATAAAGATAATTATAATTGTGTCGGTTATAGTTACACGACAATTCATATTCCTAGCATTGCATTGTAAAATACTGTAGTCGGTCTTCATTGCAACTGGGGTACACGGAAGTGGATATCCACGAAATGAAAATCGGAAATATATTTTTGAAAGATTAGCAGCGTTGTTTAATGTTAGTTAATATTAATGTTAATGCTGCTAAATTCGATGGGAATAATCATTTATTGATTCACTGGTAAAACCGAAATTACTCGTACGTCATTGTTTGTTGCGTTGCGAGATAAAGTTCTCGCGTTCATTAATTAAAATGATAGGTGACATGTGTGAATAGAGATGCTGCACGTTTTTAACAGAAATACATCCCCCTCCGACTCTTCGACTGGAAGAGTTGTAAGTAATGTATCAGTTTAAGTTCAGAAAATTTGTTGTAAAATTCAATTATTTCTGGTAACCAGTTAGGAGTTCTCAGTTTTTGAGTTAGGAGTGTAAAGTTATGGTCTAGTACATTAGGTATATTGGAAATAAAATAAATACCACAAATTTATATAACAATCATCGTGTATTTTGCGTTGTGATTCCATTGGAATCGGAAAGAGATGGACATGGAATAACTTAAATTACGATGCTCGTGTGTTCCAGGAGCCGTAGAAGGAATTATAAATAATGGCGAGAAAATGAACGTTTTGTAGGAATTACAAAGAAAGAAAAAGAATTCTATCGCTTCGACATGTTGCGTCGTCTTCCATTCTCTTCGTGCATCGATCTCTCATCGCTTTCACGCTGCATCGCCGTATATTTGTCGATTGCCTTTGAAACTAAAACGGTCGCCGCATTTACACTTTCGGGGGTGATATACGTCCTTGCTAGTTCTGCTACCTGGTCTTTTACCTGAGAAAGAAAATACCTCGTAAATAGGACTGGTTTAATCTTAAAAGGACGACTTGTCCTTTTCTAGGTGCATTCCAAAATCGGATAGAAAAGCTGGGAAACATACCTGACTCTTGGTAAGTCCGATGCCAAGGAAATTGATGCTACACAGTGGCGTAAACGTGCATACAACCGTGGTAAACAATCCGCCTACGAACATGGTGAGCAATAAATACAAAGCATAGACTCCCACTCGAGCTCCGTAGACCAAAAGTTGACCCGACAAGGGAATCAGGGACGTCGCTACGTTCGTAACCCAATGGGAATCCCTTTGCGTCGGGAAACCGGAAGGAACAAGATATCCTTCGTATCCTGATTCAGCAGGAAATCCATTGCCACCGTACTCCGAGTAAGTTGGATAATGATATTGATTCGATGGCGTTAAACGAGTCGATTGTCCAGTCGCGTACGTTTGCAACTGATTACTAATCTGAGACGTCGTCGATGATCCTTGCTTGACCTCATCTTGTGATTCATTTGATGGAACTACCGCACTACTGCAAACTGCGACTAGCAAACAAATCGTTATAGCGCGATACATCTTAAGATCTTCCGAGTCTGCGAAATTGCAGGAGGTCACTGTGCGTATTGAGGAAACTTGTAAACTGAAGAACAAATTTGTGGGTCAGCCTTATATAGCTCGGCCGGACCTGCGAATAACCAATATGGTGGTTTAGGTAGATTTCCCGAATAATGGCTACCCCTAACGGTTCACCCCCTTCGAGGAAGAAAGTTTCAGCGGTCGAGCATACCTGAAATATCGAAATGCGATTTCTAAACAGGCGCATTCCAGACATTTCTAACAGCTACCCGTGCGGCATATTTTCACAGCGTTCTTCCTCCATGATTCATATCCAGATGACGATTAGATAATGGGTGGAATGAACTTGGTACTAATTATTATACTAATTACGGTGTAACGAGCTTGATGATTATCGAGGTAAGAAAGTCACTTGCAAAAATCAATCTTTTATTCTTCGTATTTAATAAAAAAAGGTAAATAAATAACAAATATGATTCTGATTCCTAGGACTTTTTTAACATGAATGATTCATCTTTGATCTGTTTACGTAATTGCTCGGTTTCGTCTTCACTACTGCCAGTGACGTCCAATATTTTTCTTCGACCACGTCTCTTTCCTGTTCTTCTGGTTCTACGCGAACATTCGTCCGGCGAATGTTTCCGTTTTCTTGATAATCTCTGTTCCAGTTGATCTAATACGGAAATATCAGTGTCTTCTTCGTTCTCGCACGATTCCTCGCCTTCCGCCACGCAAAAGGAATCCTGAAATTCAAAAGATCCGTCAGAAAGAAAGAGTTGTAATAAGAACGGCGATTCTATTAAACATTCGTCACTTACGTAGAGGTAAGTCATTTCCCCCTGGGAAGCATTCTCTTGCGAGTAGATTTCTAAAGCACTAATATCTGCCGCGCGTTCTCTTCGAGGGGGGAAGAAGTTTGGTTTTTTGATGGGACTTCTTATGCTACGCAAATAGTGAGCCTGCATGTCACTGGTGTCGGGGTCTTGCTGCGAGTAGCTTACAAAATCCGCGAGATCCGAATCCTCACCGGAACTTTCATCCGTGCTGTTATCCGACGAGACATCCGCTTCGTCGTCTATAAACTCGTTCTTTTTTTCTTTCCGCTTCCGAGCTACCCTTCCCTGATTTACCTGCTTATCGGGGCCTCTACCTTTACTCTTCGCTTCAGAATAATTATTTGGTGCAATGAAACCACCGAAAATCTCAGTGTTTCTATTCGGACTTCTCCTCTGTGAAGTCATTGCATCGCGATTATTAATTTTTGGACTACTTGATTGGTTCCAGCGTTTTGTATCTGTCGACTTATCAAAAAATCGGCTATTTTCTAATTCCTTCAAATTAATAACATCTCGTTTGTCCACCGTAAAATCCGCTTCAAAATTGTCATCCTCATCAACATTTCTCGCGAAGCTACGTCGTTTAACACTTGCCAATTTTTTCGATATTGACATGCCTGATAATTTTTTCCCGGATTTCTCTAAAGGACTACTAAAATTTGATTGCTGTTTTCGTAGGCTACTATCGATACACCCGGCGCCATTTCTTTTCTGCGAAGCTTGTGGTGATTGCCAAGAGAAGGTACTGTTTAAGAAATGATCGAAATTTTCAATTGGCTTGTCAGAAACTTTGAAGTCTTCGTCCCAGTTACAGTCTTCGATATCAAATTCGATTTTCGATTTTTCTTGTATGCTGCAGTTGGACTCTGCCTTTTCAATACAGTCGTTCTTTGCTTTTTCTTTCAAATCGCTATTCGACGCATTCGCTTCTAAATATGCAATGTTTTGAGAAGAAAACATATCTTCTTCGGATTCACCGCTTACTTCCCAAACATTCTTAAGTTCTGCCGCATCGGGTATGCAAGCCCCGTTAAGGGCATGCGCATTTACCTCTGGTAAATCACTTTCAGGCAACGCGACGATTTTACTACCTGTCTTTACATCCGGTTTACTCGACTGATTCATCGCCTTTTCCGAATGATTGCAATCTCGATCCTTCGAAAGTACATTAGCTTCAAAGGAATCATTAGAGTCCTCCAACAATTCTTCGAACGTGTCTAAGTCCGAGGGATGTGGATGGCTCTCTTTATTTTCCAATTTACTGCTAAACTCATCAGTTACGCAAATTCCAGAAAACATCGCTTTCAAAGCGGAAACACTCTCTTCGGCGACGTTGATAGACTCTCTGCTATCATCGAGCAGATCTTCGAAGTTGGATCCATCGGCATCCAATATTTCTTCGAACTTGGATTCTTCGGCATCCATTATTTCTTCGAACTTGGATTCTTCGGCATCCATGATTTCTTCGAACTTGGATTCTTCGGCATCAAATATTTCTTCCATTTTTTCATCGGAAGGTATAGGTGAGCGATCGATAAAAGGTTTTTGCGCATTAAATTTGCAAACGTTATTATGTTTTACTATGAGGTCTGTTGGTACGTCTTCCAAAGAGTCCAAGCAATCGAGGATTCCAAGATCAGGTATAGTAAAATCGAAAAGTTTATTTGTCTTCGCGGATCGGCAGGCGTAGGATGCGCTGATAGGTTTTACTTGATCGGTACTCGAATCCTTTTCCGACTTTTTCAGGGCACACAACACGAGGAAATCGACCGCTTCATCGTCACGCGATAAAAGTTTAACATCCGATGCATTTATCGCATTGCGATTATTTTCATTCTGAGTGATCAAACTTCGACTGGGATTATCGATTACTTCCCCCGTTAAAAATTTAGCTATCGAACACTGGCCGGGTACGGATTGAGGATGTGCCACATTGGAATCTACAATATACGGAAAGTTATCTAAAAATGACCATAACTTGATAGCAATAAGTAAGCAAATCGAAATTTCTTTGTGCCTCATCTCAATTTACCTTTAACAGTGCGTTTCGCTGTTCCATTAGGAACTGCCGAACGTTTCTTATCAGGCTTTTCTTTCTTTTTCTTCGATTTTGTAACAGGGCTTTTAGGCTGAACAGTTACGTGCATTTTATGACAAATCGGCTGGAATCCAGACGGAATCATGCGAGGATTATTTTCATACATCGACGTAAAGATAGAGCTCGTATTTAAGATCTTTTTACTTAAGGAAGCCCTTCGTGCCACCGTAGATGTGAAAGTCTACAAACACACGGAGATCATTTTAAAAACATCATAGATCGCGAACAAATTAATTCGTGCATCGTCGTAGTAACCTCATGCTCTTTTCCATCCGTAACCAGGATAAAGATGTGACCATCTCTTTGTCGACCAGTCCTGCCCATCCTTTGAACGAGTCGCGTGGGTGATTGTTGCGATATATCGAAACATATTATCAGGTCTACTTCTCCGACATCTAAACCCTCTTCTCCTGCAGGATCAACCATCAACAGACAGATAAGCAATCTATTATTAACCACGATAATAATAACCAGTTATAATAATTCCGAAACAAGTTTTACTCTTAACACATTCGAAACCGGCGACGCATCACGTATATTATTATGGTGCCCGTACAAAGTTGTCGGCGCCGCGGCACGTGTCACGCGAAGGTGAAGTTATCCGTGTTATCAGTCAGTACTCGAAAAGTAGTCGTGGAAGTAAGATCGCGTCGAAGTATTGCGAAGAACATTATGTGAAATTGAACAGTATTGGTTTCGAGATAAAGAAGAAAATAAATATGCCGCAATCAGGACTTCGAAATGTGAATAGTGATGAAGAATGCCGGTTACCGAGGATTGTTTTTTAATTAAACACCGGTCTCGAACGTGTTAACAAACACTATCGTCTCACCCACCTATGCTAGTGGAAATCAAAACATTAACATGATTACTGCGGAAATCTTCGAGCGCCTTCAACTGCTGCTTCTGTTTTAATCCGGCTTGACCAACGAATATTTGTGGCCTAATCAGTGGTCGTGTTTGCAACAATAAGACATACACTTCGTTCACGATCTCCCTATACTACACTTAACTGCTTTTATTTTTGTCAACGAACGATAAGATGTCCACGCGCGATCATCGAGAATATCAGACTACAAACCTCCACGAAAACTATGGCTCTCGTGTTTTCCATCTTTTCTTTGCTCCGTTTAAAATGCTGTTGCAACAGCTCTTTTAGCTTGTCGAACTTTGTGTGACCGAATACAAGATTGTTTGGTATCTGGAAAGAATATCAAGTTTGTCAAAGAGATACATGTCCGTAGATAGAATTGCTACGTTTCACGCGAATTATACAAACATCTAAAGTGGATCCGTCGTAGAGCGATTTCGTATCCGGGAAAGGACCAAGATATGTATTTATTTGGTCGAGTAACATTTGCAACTCGGTTTCACCGCCGATCCAGAATTTATCCGCATGATCTGACAATAAAAATCAGTTGAATAATCTAAAAGTCACCGGCAACATGAATTAAATATCGACGATGGAAACATACTCAGGTAGAACTTGTGAAAGGCTCTTAATCCGTCTCTGACCATCAGTTCGTACGCGTGGGACATAGTCAGTAATATATTTAACGTTTTCATAATTTGAGCATGGTTTCCTGACCTGTTGGTTTTTCTCTGAAACTCCCTCAGCAAGTGAAATATCTGATTCGAAAACAAGATCAAGTTTGAGTGATTTATCGAGGATATTTCCGGGCAATGCGGAAATTGCTGAGTTTACCCTTCCTTTCGATATATTCGCGGTTTGGCCTTGCAGAACGTTACAGCGCACGAGAAGTTTAACGTGCCGATCCATAACGTGCACATAACGATCTTTAAATTTAACGAGCTCGTCGCTGAGAGGTACCAATATAACGTCGAGTTTCCTTTGGTTAATATACGGTACGATATCCGAGGAACGTTCGTCTCTTAACTCCAAATTAGCTATAAGAAGATTTTGTAAAACCTGTGGACCACATTCGTTTGAATTATCTCGATATATGAATAATCGAATAATTCGATATATCATCGAGATTATCGTTGGCGCGCGACGTACCTCGTGAACATTTTCGATCTTGTTCCCGGGGGTGGCGGAAAGTGCGAGTACCCGAAAGTGCTGATTCTTTTTTATGAGTATCCGAATACACTAGAAAAATCGTTCGTCAGGGAAGAGTGTTATATTTTACGTGAATTCTTAATGAAAGTCGTTATTAAATTCATTCCTTTGTGTACCTCGCAGTAAGAATGTTTTCCCAGAGCCTTATGGGCTTCGTCTATCACGACGCATTTCACTAATTCCGCGGGTACGATGTTCTTTTCAAGATCGTTGTGAAAGACTTGGGGTGTCGCGAATATCACCCTCTTTTTCAACCATTCTTTCTCGCGTTGTTTTTGAGCGATCGCACCTACGCGTATCGAATGTCATTATAATATTACTATGTTAATTAAGAAGTAATATAAATCGTTTAATTGGAAATCAGGCAAAAGGTGCAGGTAGAGGAACTACCTGTAAGTTCGATTGTCTCCGTACTCGGTATACCCATAATATCGTAACAAGCAGAGATTTGTTGTGCGACCAAAGGCTTGGTAGGTGCTAGGAAAATTACTTTTCCAAATGGATACCATCTCCAAAAATTATACATTACAACCGCGGCAATGAAAGTTTTCCCTAATCCTGTAGAAGTGACAAGATGTATGACGTATGAGTTATGACAACGGATCGGAGCAATGGCCGGATTCGTAAGGAATAAAAACATCTCCGCAGCTTACCGGTGGGCAGGCAGACCAATGTATTGTTGAACAAAGCAGATTTCACGATATCGAACTGATAATTTCGCACGGGATAATTCTCCGGATAAATCCATGTTTTCCCGGCCGAGATATCGAATCCTTTGGTTTCAGGATCCGAGGAAACTTGAGGATTCTGCGACGGTAAATCCATGGATACACGATGAGCGCGAACTAAGGATTCACGGGAAACTAACGGTGCAAATGAAACTAATTAAATGCAATTCTTAATGCACTCGCGATTCCACGCATTCTTACAAACTCGAAAATAACGGGATCTGGGATTTATTAAAATATTCCATGTTTGGTTAGTATTTAAGAACACACGCAACTCGCGTCTGCTGGCCAATTTCATGATTTCACTGACCTATCGTCGAGCTGAAGCGCCCCAGTGCAGAGAAACGCGGGAAACGAACTTCCTTTCTTTTTTTCATTTGAAATCTTCGTGTACTAAAATTTCGTCAGTTTAAACGCCGAGTTACTTATAAAACTCCATACTGTGAATTTTTAATCCAACGAAGCGCAATAATGAAATTTAAGAATTAATTGTTCCGAATTAATAAGAAATATGTTTATTAAGTCGACATGTACAGCAAAAAATAGGACTTTCTCGAAGGATAAGCATATACAACAAACGGATATACAAGTAATTATAAAAGTTCTTTTACGTAGACGATCCGGGGGAGTAGAATAAAACGGATGGACAAATATACGAATAGAGAAGCAGACAAAAGGAGAAGAGAGAGAGAAAGAGAAGAAGAGAGAATGTAGGAAAGCTGTACTAAACGAGATCCCGTCCATTAGGATGTGTGATCGGTAGATAAATGACTGTTTAACGCAGTTTTGTGGGCAAACTTTTTTAGACATATCAGACATTCGTGATTCTTTTCGTTAACGTGGGTCGACATATGCTTCTTCAAACTCGCTTTATCCCTAAATATTTTTTGGCAGGCACTGCATTCGTAAGGCCTCTCTGCCGTGTGTACCAACACGTGACTATTTAACGTCGATCTCTGCGTAAAAGCCTTGTTACATATATAACACTCATATGGTTTATCACCAGTGTGACTGAGCATATGTTTTCTCAATGATGATTTTTCTTTAAAAGTTTTCTGACATATGTGGCAGGTGTGCCTTTTGTCACCGGTATGTACGAGCATGTGAGAGTTCAATCTGGCCTTCTCGCGAAAAGCCATGTCGCACAAATCGCAGGCGAATGGTTTTTCCCCCGTATGTATCAGCGTGTGTCTGTTCAGATCCGACTTCCGCGTAAAGATTTTATCGCAAACTTTACAATCGTATTGTCCGCCTGTATGTATTAACATATGACTATTCAAATCGGATTTTCGCGCACATGCTTTATGACATATATGACATTCATGCGGCTTTTCCCCGGTATGAACCAACATGTGAGAATTTAATTTTGCCTTCTCGCGGAACGTCATTAAACATTCTTTGCATTCGTATGGTCGTTCGCCGGTATGAACCATCGTGTGCCGTCTCAATTCAGATTTCCGCTTATATGTTTTCTCGCAAATATTACATGCATGCGGCTTATCGCAACTATGCACGACCATGTGATTATTTAAAGCGGCCTTTTGCGTAAACGATCTGTGACACATGGTACAGTCAAATTGTTTTGGACCGTTATGCGTCGCGACGTGTGCATCTAGATTCGATTTTTCCCGGAATACCGCGAAGCATATTTGGCATTCGAATCGTACTTCCTCATTTTCTTCCTGTTCCATCAGAACATCTGACTCTGCCTTATCGAATTCTTGAGGCAAAGGAGTACTGTCAGTATCCAAAGCATGCACTTGCATGTGGTTACGCAAACACCACTTATATGCAAATTGTTTCTGACAAATATTACACTCTACTGGAATCATGCCCACGTGTGTAAGCATATGGGCATGCAAACTAGAACTGTCTTGAAAATGTTCTTCGCAAACTTCGCACTGCTCACTGGTGCAGTGCGTTCGTAAATGCGTAATCATTGAGTCATTATTGAGAAACCATTTTTTGCAAATGGAGCATTGTATTTTAAAAAATTTTTGCTGCTGCCCATTTGAAAAAAGTCCGACGGTTTTCTCGACCTCTTGATTAGTAATGAAACATGGATTTGTCATACATCTTTGAATAGCACTGTCTCCCTTCTCGCGTAGATCATTAGTTGAAATTTCTGTTGTCCAATTTTGATGAGCATTCATGTCACCATCTAGCTCGAGTTTCACCTGTAAGCAGGATACCCTCTGCTTCAGATGAGCCCATATTTTGGCTCGTTCTGTTTGAAGTAGACGAGAGCTATAGGACTCTTAAGAGAATCTTGCAGATTGAAAAAAATTTACCATCTCGTTGGAGAAATCCACATCGTTATGTTCAATAGGTAAGAATACCTTCTCAAAGCCCCCAGAACATATGTCCTCCATATAGTTAGGATCGAATCTATCACCGGGTTCTTCTTTAAGTACAACGCTTACGATAGTTTCGTCCTTAAAGTAATGTGGAAGTTAGTTTGCTTAGTATTGTACCGTATCTTATACCATATCGCGCTGCCGTTTCATTGAGAACGTTTACCATAACCCGATCGCTTGCAGTAAAAACATCCATTGGCGCATCCTTTACATCGCGATCCATTTGCTACGCTTTGTTCTGAAATCGAAATCAACTCATTTTTTTGACCGCACCCGATCCTCATCGTCTTAGTGGAAGGTGAAACGATTCATATTTTTAAAAAACACTAAAAAAACGCCTATAACCTCAAATACAAGGGTAAATAGTAAATGCGAGAATGGAAAATCAAATTACGTGACCACAAAAAAAATAAAGATATTTAGAAAGAAGTGATTGAGTTAGGTTTCATGACATCAAGTCTAACTCTTTTAGTTCCAATCACTTACAGCGTAGCTTGGACATTTTACTCGCTAAAACGAACACCTCCATTTCGAACAACAATTTTTTAAGACCTTCCCGTTTTTTTCCAATCCCCTATTCTAATAATACAGGTTTCAAAATTTTTTTGAATTAATTAAAACCATTAGTAAACATAAATCCGTAAATATCTTTAACTGTCTTGTGCCATATCCCCACTTAGCAAGTATATGACAAGCATGTATTACATGACAGAAATGCTGATACACAACTTATACATATGTATTCCATGCATGCGTGTACGTGCGAAATATGTATGACATACACCAATATATTACGGAAATGTTCTCACGATATCACTCCATAAAGAATACGAATTATCATTCATCCTTTTCCGCGCTTCGGACGCGCAATTTTCCATTAAACTCAATGTATGGAAATCTTTCTCTTCGAAAACTATTGGAAACAGAAAACTGTTAGAATTATTGGAAATATTAACTTGCAAATCTTGCATATAAATTATGTAAGGATATAAGGATTGATAAATGTCTTTGTGGATGTACAGAGAAATTCACGCGGTTGCGTCTACCACATTAACTTTATTATCATAAACAGTACAGCTAACGTCTTCGGAGGAATTAATGGAGTCCTCTTCTCGCGTTACCGGAAGCACGGAAATTCTCGTTGTGTATCTGTAATACGGTTCAAGGCGGACCTTGATTTGTTGGCATTGACAACACGTACTTCCGGAACCGAATATCGAAACGACAGATATGTCAAAAGGATTATTCTTTCATAGCTTCGTTTATAAAGTTGCGGACCTTGTAGATATTCGTTTGAATATCCGGTATGCCTAAGGCGCATGGAATGCCGGCGGAAACCACGCCGACCAGCCTGCCGTGGTACACCACGGGACTACCGCTGTCACCCTGAATATAAACAAAATGTTTACCGTCAATTAAAAGTGCAAGTAATCGCGTAAAAAGAACACGGAAAAATAATGGAAGATCTTCCGTCCATTACCTCGCAGGTTCCATAGCCACGGTCGAGAATGGTACAAAATTCGAAATTCGAGATCCTTTTACGGTGGAACTCCTGACATTCACTGGGTGGTATGGTAAGAACGTCAAGTTTTTGAAGATCCGACGATAATCTTCCCCGCGGATAACTCGTTGTACCCCAAGCAACCACCGTGGCATTCACCGCCATTGGAACATCGGAAGTAGGCAACGCAATTGGTTTTTGCCGCGCCGTGAATTTAATCGGTTCGGTTAACTAAAAGAAGTTTATTTGTATTCTCCGTAAATGTGATCGCGATTCATCGGGTCGAGAACCAAAGATTATTATTCAGTACCTGAAGAACAGCAACATCGAATCCTGTGGAATCGTCGCCGTGGTAACTCCAGTGATAAACCATGTTCTTAATCGCGCAGGTTTTACCTCCGAATCTGAGATTGTAGGAGCCAGTGACGACCGTCATTCTTTTATATATACCCGGTTCATTTACAAAGGGTTGAACGCAATGTGCCGCTGTCACGATATGAGATTGGCTGACTATGGCACCACCGCATAAATGTTCTCCGTCCAATTTTATAGAAGCCACATACGGATGCAAAAGGATATCGACATCTTCGCCACCGATCAACTTCTCGGGTTCGTCCGCGACGGCAACTAAAACGCGTTTTTTAACAATAAGTTTTATCCTCAAAAAATTTGTATATTGTATATTTCAGTGTCAATATCCACACAGTATCAGGCTTATGATTTTGAAAATGTGCAATTTTAGAATTTGTCAACCTACCTCCAATAGTCGCGGCAATCAGTAAAGCGCAAACCAAACGACAAGTCATTGTGATTTAAGGAAAAAATCTATGCGAGGTTCCTCCTAATGGAACCTTTTATATACCTACCATTAATATGTACCCAGCTGCGATTGCGAATCGCTAATTCACGGTTCTCCGTGATCTAATTAAGTATTTTCTACACCGCCACGCGTATCTGCTTGAATCCATTAATTAAGACTTCTCCCACGTGATTTCTCGATAAAATTAGTTTTACATGGTTCGCTCTTTACACTGTAAAATTGTGCTATATAAATTTCCAGCAATGGTGTGGAAAAGATGTTTGCTCGTAGAAGCAGCTCTTCAAAGAACAGAAAGCTTAGTGCCTGTAATTGTTCGTTATTTATTTTTGTTCTCCTTAACAATAGTTGCAAAGTAAAACCGATAACGTTTCACTGTGCGAACCAGAAGTCGCTGTTTCCTATGATATAATATGATGATAAAGTATACCGATCCATCGATCGGTAAATGAATTATTCGATCTTTGCCAGTAGAAAGGAAATGTAGCCGGCCGACATTTTAAGAAGCTAAAATATCCGATTAAAAGGGATGAAAGAAATGACGGGAAACGAGGATAATTGGAACTTGTGTATGTAAGTACGTGTAATAACTTACACTGCAAAACATCCGCATTGTCATAGGCCATACATTTCCCGCTTTAACGTAGAGAGGTTTGCTAGCCTGCGACATTACGAGAATTAAAGCCCTCGCTTGCTTTGCACTCAGTTCTTCCCACGCGCACACGCAAACGGCGTTGTAGACTTCTTCGGACTTCGTGGAAAACATGGAGAGATATTATGGATCTATGACTTTGATTCGATGTTTAATCACTCAGATTCGATCGGTCAATACATATTTTACCTACTTGAGCCGCCAGAATTTCTCCGACGATGCAGCATAAGCATGTGTGAGTTAACGCCGTCGCGATGATAAGTATCAAGCAAAGCAGTCGAGATACAGAGAATTTGTTTTTGCAAGTAATCACCTGGATTCACAATTAGTTCTCATTCATTATTTAATTACCTCGAGTGCTTCATTCTTTCATGCGAGACAGACTTACGGTGATTATCACAAATCCGTAGAGGCAGAAGAAGATGCTGAAATAGAATAGCAAACCTAGAAGCAACAATTGAAAAGTTCTCTGGACTACTTGCACCGATCTGTAATCGTTAAAAATCGATTAGAAATCGTTGAAAAATGCTTTTACTCGCGAGAGCGAATATTCATGTGACGTAACGTGTCAAAGACCTGATAAGCCGTACGTGATCCCTGACGTTAACGGTTAACGCGTAGTCGAAAGCTTTTTGCTTCTTTATATTGGAAATGCGATTGCGAAGGATCTCCAGCTGACCGGAGATATGGAAAATTAATAATCCGAGAAAACTGTCGGCTCCAGTATATGAAACTGCCGCGCAGGCGATGGTTATCGCTTGTGCGAGAAATGTTAACTCAAAATAAGGGCTGTCCTTTACGTTGTAGAAATAGTAGCCTTGCATCGGTAATGGCCTGCCTTGGTCGGTAATGTTTGTCAGGTATCGAAAGGAGATGCCGAATGCCGGAAAAGCTACGAGGGAAAGATAGGAACCAATCATCATAAGGTATCCGCATATGTTAATCTTCCGCACGGTTATCCCGCGCCTAATCATAACCATTCGTTCTTCCTTGATCTTCGTGCGCGCCCAATCCTCCGCGATCATACTGATAATCGGCAGCAGATCTTCAACAAACGATTACTTTTATTACGCAAATTATATGATATCTATTCTATGACAAGTAATTCTATTTTTCATCGAAGGCCACGGATTTATTACGTATTCACTCGCGGAACCTCGTTGTTATTTATTTCATTAGTTGTCTGACATTATTCATAATTGAGATGATTTACCTTCCTTCTTCAACCAGAGGATAATCAGTTTTACCAGCGACATGACTATAGGTAAAGTAAATTGCAAATTGTCTATGATAGCCAGGTAGTCATCGGAAACTTTGACGAGTGCGTGAACCGCGGGAATCATGCAAACGCAAGTAATCAGTATCAAAACTGTCGAGCTGCGCAGATTAGCCAGAATCCTTCTCCGCGCATCTTCTCTTTTCGGCCATACGCCGATGACCTCGAGAGTGTACCGATTCAAAGAGATCGCCCATTCGAAATCTATCAAGTGATTTTATTCCATTTACGACCGTATACCTGATTAAGGTACTCCATTCTTAAAGGAATAATTATTGCTAACCAGCACTTTATTCGCTTCTTCTTTGTACTACTTACTATCTTGGATTCTTTACCACAGCATCCCGCCGGCATTGTTAAGAATACATAAATGCAGCGAATAATAATAAAGTAAAATAATCACCGGCATCTTCCATGGATTCGGTTGTATTCAGGCTGTTAACGGAGTGCGCTGAGGAATAACAATTCGTTACTTTCCTTGAATGTCCAAGAAAACGAACACGAAGACTTGCTACTTTGGAAGTTGAACGGGTTCGACCATCGACAACTTACCACTGCAATTATTTCATGGTCCGCTCGCGGGTTTCGATAAACTATCCGCAAGTGAATGCATAATAAATAGCCGGTGAAAGAACAAGAGAACAATGATCGGTCGAAAGAAGGAAAAGTTTTCGTTTCTCATACATATTTAAATGAAAGGACAGTTGAAAGGGGTAGTTGATGCCAGTGGACGAGTTGGTCTAACAACCCTCGCAGTAAGTAGTTTGCTCGGTTCGATGTGTTTTTCTATCTGGATGTCGAAGGAAAGTTTATCGATAATTACGAAATAGGTTTCTCGCGTGTAGTTGGTCGTCAGTAATTAGTTTACAGGTGGTGGCGACGGGCAGGCATATTTAAGTAAATTGTCATGAGCCAAATGCCAGGGAAGATTCTGAGGCCGTCCGCGCGGTGCGCCGGTGTACGACTGAAACTCGTCGGAAGTCTAAATGGCGTTTTTATCCGTTTTAACTGGGAAATTCGCTTATGTTTCGGCGCTGCCCCGATTACGAATTTCCCACGGGAGCTTTTGAACGGTACAAGAAGACTGTCTCCTCCAAAGATTTCGCGGCTGATTCGAGGAAAGGCCATCGCGCATAGGTAGGCGTTCCTGTCATTTGGCTTCCCTACATCTTCGTTCGTTTACATTGATTTAAACTATTTCAAAAGCTACATCCGCCTAGTTTTTTCCACGATACATAGCTATGACTCTTGTCTAGCAGCGCGGGTGGAATAACTCTGACAAAAAAGAACCGAGCAAAAACAAGGACAGTCACGAATCTACAACAAACGTCTGACAGATTCGTTTCTCTCTCTCTCTTTCCTTCGCGCATCTCGCTTTTCGTTTCTCGCTCCCACTCTCTTTCTCTGTCTGTCCACCTTCATTTCCTGTAGCCCCTTCTTAGTTTCCGCTTTCGAATACATTCGAATATTACTTTGAGAATTGCGAGCGTAAATATGAAATCATCGTTTTTACATAGAGGTGGATTCATTGAATTACAGCAATGTTTGCAAAGAAGAAAAAGAAACCACAAATTTCGACACCTACGAACTTCGAACATCGCGTGCACACGGGTTTTGATAAACGGGAGGGAAAATTTGTTGGTCTTCCTTTGCAATGGGCTTCGATAGTTGGAAACAATCAGATATTGAAATCCACGAATCGACCTTTGCCGTTAGTCGATCCGAGTGAAATTACGCCGACGGAAATTCTGGATTTAAAAACTATCGTTCGCGGTCACAACGATCCGAGGACTGGAAAACCTTCGCCAAGTGATAAAACCACGGAAAATGGATTGCCGAAAACGAGTACTGTTGCTAGATCTAATTCTCTTCGTTCTTCAAGTCCACCTCGTCTTAGGAGGGACTACAGGTATCTTTTTTCACATTTCGTATAATTACAACCACTATTTTATTCTTTTAATAGATTAAATTAGAAGTACGTTTAATATGTATTTTATTGTAGACACAACAGCAACTTGCCACCATCCGTTCCAGAAGGTCAGGAAGTACCGTCTAATACGAACCAAGTACATACATATGGAAACTTCAACAAACCACATAATTACTTGGACAAGATGAGGCAGAATTCACCCAATGTCTTAACTGGATTAAATCCTAATATGCAAAACATGATTCCAAATCTCCAAAACATGAATCCTAATATGCAATCATCTCCCAATTTAACTCACATAGGAGCGAATCCCTCAAATCTGTCTTTGAACTTTCAAAATTTAAGTCCTATCACAAACTCACAAGGCCTTGCACCAAGTCCAAGCACACCGCAACTCGTTGAGTCTGAGTTCCACAGGACTAATTCGCAAACTACAGCAATTGCTAATCAATACAATGGAAACATTCAGGTAAATTATGTTCGCGATATAATTTATCAATTATTTTGGAGATTATTGGGTGAAGGGGATGTAGCAGTTCTGTTATTTTCACATAGGTTTCAAATACGGAAGCACCCGCGCGAGAGCAACAGGTGCCTCAAAATGTTCTCCTACACAAGTTACAGCCAAAAATTTCGCCCGTCGGTTCTCTAGCTTCTCAGCGGCCGCTCAGTCAATTAAGTTCACACAACGTTAATAAATATCCGCAGACATACGGCACGACCGAAAATTCAAATCTCCTGCAGTCTCAGCTAAAGAAACCAATGGAGACATCTCAGTCCATGCATAACTTATCAAAGTCAAATATGCCTGCCTCTGTGCCTGGAACGAATTCGATTCCGGATCAAAATCAAAATATGAAGAGTGCCTTGTCTTCTGGAAATCTCACTGTGGGACCGAGTTCTAGTAGCGCCAGCAAGCAAACCGCCGAGCAAAGGCTTACTCACGAACAATTCCGTGCAGCATTACAGATGGTAGTCAGCCGTGGAGATCCCCGGGAAAATCTGGAAAACTTCATGAAAATCGGCGAGGGTAGTACCGGTACTGTATGCATTGCAACCGAGAAGAGCACTAATCGGCAGGTCGCGGTGAAGAAGATGGACTTAAGAAAGCAACAGAGACGCGAACTTCTATTCAACGAAGTCGTCATTATGAGAGATTATCATCATCCAAACATAGTCGAGATGTACGACAGTTTCTTGGTGGACGACGAGTTATGGGTTGTCATGGAGTACCTCGAAGGAGGTGCGCTCACGGATATCGTTACGCATTCCCGCATGGACGAAAGTCAAATAGCCACGGTATGCTCGCAGTGTCTCAAACCGTTGGCCTACTTACATTCCCAAGGCGTAATTCATAGGGACATTAAGTCCGATTCTATTTTATTAACGGCGGATGGAAGAGTAAAACTGTCCGACTTCGGTTTTTGCGCCCAAGTCTCGCAAGAATTGCCAAAACGCAAGTCTTTAGTAGGGACACCGTACTGGATGAGTCCCGAAGTTATATCCAGGTACATTTTGCAGTACATCACAGCAAACTTCTTTACTACCACTTGCGACTTCATCAACATTGAATACCTAATTCTTCTCTAACAAGGTTACCGTATGGTCCCGAAGTGGATATTTGGTCGTTGGGTACAATGATCATTGAAATGGTCGACGGGGAACCACCGTTCTTTAACGAGCCACCGTTACAAGCTATGAGGCGAATCAGAGACATGCCACCGCCGAAGTTGAAAAACGCTCACAGAGTATGTACCGAGTATCCGAATAGGTTTGATATTGATAAAGGAATCTATAGGAAGTTATTTACAGAAATTGATTTTTGCTCTCAGGTTAGTCCACGTCTTCAAGGTTTCCTGGAGAGGATGCTCGTGCGTGACCCCGCGCAAAGAGCGACGGCGGCTGAATTATTGCAACATCCTTTCCTTAGGCAAGCTCAGAGTCCAAGCATCTTGATTCCGCTTATGCGAGGTGCTAGACACACCAATTGCTGACGGAGGTAGAAAGTAAAACACAATCGTTTACCCACCTGTCCTCTCTTCAATCTATCCCGTCCATGTTCCGTTACACAGTACGGATACCGTACGGATACCGTACGTTAGATTGATTATGGATGCGATCGTGGATTAACGCTTGTTTTTGCCCGTCACTAGTAATACTCTGCTTACGTCAGCCGTAAAACTTCTCTTTTATGCGAATTGAAACGCAAAAAAAGTTTACAATCATGCAGGAAGCATCACGCGGTTGAGAGAATTTTCATTCAAGTTTGAATCAAGTTTCAAAGTATTATATTAGAAGTGTGTAGACCGCCCGTGATGGGGTAATTAGGATTACAATTGACACCTGCCATTTTGACTTCTTCAGAAGAGGAAATTCAGAATCCAGTGCCTTTCCGACAAGCACCAGAATCAAATTCGTTAGTCGTTTCTTGTTGTCTTTATGTTTTTTTTGGTGCCTAGTCGGTCAACGACACCGTCCAAGGAAAACGTGGTTCCAGTAGATTTTTAGCTCATTCGCTAAAATATTCGCGAACACACGTGGAATAACTGAATCTACGAGTGACCTCAGAAGAAGGAACTCGAGAGTTTTGTTTACGTGTCGCGAGGTACCACTCTTCCTATTGAACAGTGTGTACTTAAACATCGGAACGTACCACTTTACCAAACCATCCAGAAAGCAGTATTTTTAGATCGCGATATTAACACTGAAAATCTAACGTGAAATAACTTTATTCCATTGATTTTAAACGTTAACGATTGATTGATCACGTGAATGATTTAACCCTTGCGCCTCCTCAGACTGCCATCTTGGTATCAATGTACGCGTCTAAGTTATATTGGCGAACGAATAATGGAATTCACTTGCGAGTTAAAGTGTCATAAATTCACATGGATTTCTTTTCTGTCCTCGTCTACAACATTGGACACGAAATGTCGATGCTCGGTAGACGCTTCCTACTTACACTTGACATCGTTAACATTCGTTTTGATAAACTCGCATTTGCCGCGGCTCACATTGCGTGTTTTGATTCACGAATCGCGCGACATCGATATTCACTTATATACATTGAAGCAACAACACCGCAACTTCGACGCTTCGTTCATTATTAAAATATTTAGAGACACGTTGTTTTCCATAAACAATTTCGCAGACGGAATGCCATTTATTTCTTTTTTATCGCGTAATACATTGCGGCTTTGGTAGCTAAACAGCCAACAACAAATCGATTTACGAACTCGATATATTATTTTCGATACGTTTAGAGGTAAAACACACACGATCCTGTAGATATCACTGCATATTATCGCGTACGTAGATCAAACATATGCGCAGAGGTAGGGATAAGTATTCGTAACAGCGAATAATAATCTTGTACAGCATTGCGTTTATTTACAAGCACGAGGTAATAGAAAAACAAAAAGTCATTCGTCAGCTGCCAGAGGAAAATCACCTACCGAGAGGGTTTCGCATACTTCGAAATCCACGTGTTTCAAGATTTTCTTTTTTTAAGACAGTATCTCGATGTCTTTTCATAGACCATAATCGATTACCTCTTCAGGAATCCTTTGAATAATGGAACTTCGCATTCCTTGATCTTCGTAAAAAAAGAAGTATGCGGGACTACGCTCGCAATTATTAGCCGACCGAATGTACCATTCCAGACGATAGATGTATTTTTTAATTTATACTCGTGCGAATCTTTGAAATCGGTTTGTATATACTTAGCGAAACTAATATGTTCTTCAATATAATAAACTATTAGACACCCAAGCGTGCCATTCGGTTACGTTATCCGTTCTTATCTTCGTGTAACTTCGATCTTTATCGAATTATAATTCACAGCCAGAATCCCGAAATTCCAAGTTATATACACTCGAATAAACGCAGAATAATTATTCCTTCTGCTAGCGATAATCTTACAAGACAATTGCGTACTTCGTACGCGTATAAATTATGACAGGGAAAATGGCGGTGAGCGACGACACTTTTGCTAGCAGAGCTAATTGTCTGCATTATTCATTACTGATAAACATTGCACTTAAGAGCGAGCTATGTTACGAGTTACATAACGTAAGAACCGAGCATTTTCATGTAAAATAATGGGAGTTATTTTATTGGGTATCCTCGTAACACTTTATCTATCGCGAGACTATAAATCGGCTTTTCATCGGCAGCCTTTTTGCATTTTTCCAACGATTCTCAGAAGAAATAATAAAACATTAATATACTTAAATAGAATATTAATCGTTCGAATATGTAAACTTGAATTTTTCTAACGCATTACAATTAAAAACACGCGATTTCGCGCGGTGTGAAAACATGCCGATAATGTCGTTGCATTCCATTCGGTAGATAAAGTGTTGATACACTGTTGATACATCGTATAAATAAAGAGAGAAAGGAGAACGGAAAGACGCAATAATTCTTGCATAAAATTGCCGGTCAACAATGCGTTAAATTTCGTGGATCCCTGTAAGAGTATCTCGAAGTTGTGCAATATGTGATATTCGAGGGATCGTGTTCTCGGAATTTGATATAATGTGCCGCCTGTTACTATGCAAACCATAGCGTGGCCCATCGGAATACAGGAAACAGAAAGGCGTTGTGGCACGGCGCACGTCGATTGGTTGAAACCGACGAGCCTCCAATTGATCAAGACGATCAAAACGACCTTCGTATTTTGCTCGAAGCGATTGGCGACGATGACGTTTCCTTGCCAATTCAATTCTCTATCTTCCATTTATCGTGCTACGAAAGATCGCATGATTCACGGCCCGAGCATTTATCATTCTTTGAATTTAAAAACTGACCCTTGATCATCGCAAATCAATCGTTACGTCGCGAGCTTGACAAACGATCGATCTTACGTGGCGTCAACGATTACGTTGTAAAAATATCGCCAATTTTCAACGTACATTTTTGCCGTGCCTTCGTTGACTTCGTAATGTTATGTTGATAATAATCGGAGTAATAATCTCTCGATGCATTCCGCTGGAAAAAAGACTGGGTGTTGGAGAAGCACTGAAAAGTGGCATGCGATTAATTCAACAGATTCCAGCAAGTTATTAGTTGATCCTTAAGGCTGAATAACATGACGGCGGCTGAAAAGAAGGAAGGAAAAGGATGCGGATGGAAAGAAAGGGCTACATGCATCGATCACGTAGAAAGTGTGTACGTGCGTGTCTCCGCGTGCCGCCCTGCATTCTTTCTGAATGCCTTAAAAAGTACACACCCAGGGAGGCCCGTATTTCTCTGACGCAAGTCAGTGGCACATCATCATCATCATCATTGAATTTCGTCAGCCTTTAACCCCGCGGAATTCCTTAGTCACATGCATCATGAGTCTTCACTTAACTCGAACCGGTACATTTTACGATTGAAGTGAATTTCTTCGAAGATACGAAGCCACGTGGAAATTGATGAAACAAGGCAAACCGCCGGCGCCAATTAATTTCGGTTTCCGGAACAAAAAGCGATAATGATAATAATAGCTGCTGACGTAACGAGGCCGTACTCTCCGATTATTCTTGGAATACGAGAACCAATCAGAAACTAGCTTTCACGGAGGCTCGACCCGGCTCGACTCGTTGGCCTCGTATATCGGAGAGAGAGAGGCGGGAGAGGTAGAAACTGTCTGTCCAATGAAAAGAACTGCCTTGCGATCCAACCGACAGAAATTACTGAAACGAAACAACAATTTTACGTATTCTTGCATCATGATTCGGCCATCGCGCCGTAACGATTAATAAGTAGAAAGTATTAGATCGAAGTAAATGAAGTTGGCGACAAACGTTTTGATTTACGTGCTGCGTAGTTTTTCTTACGACGTTCCGTCGCATCACGTTTCGATACCTTTTACTTCGTCGACCGAATTTTCTCCGCGGTACGCATTTACGTAACCCAATAAATCTCCGTCGCATTAAAGAATATTTATTTAACGATGTGCGTATTTGTCGGCAGTTCGTAGGTGGTTTACGTAAAGAAAAGTATCCACATCGAATACATTTCTGGTATTTGGTTATGTGTGAATACTACGACTACGTTAATATTATACGCTCCACGTGACGATAAACAACGTATTTAGCAAATGACAATCGAGAAGGGCAGCGGCCGAAAGGCATTCGCTTTCTTAAAAAGTTCCGGCACATGGCACGGTCGATTGGCAAAAAAGGATGTCGATGAAAGTATTAAAAAAAAAAGAACTAGACAGCTGCGAGGTCATCGATATAGACGGTGATTTCGCCCTTCTACCATCCGATTGGTCGAGCCTCTAGCCGAGCCTCCGCGTGACGCGACACGAATGAAAGCGCATGCGTAACACATTGGAAAAAGATGGAACAGAAACGGGCGGGACGGCCGAGACGAACGAGACGCACGGTGACCTGCGAACGTGACCGGTATGCGTTACGTGTCGCGTACTGCATTCTCCAACCGATTCACACGATCGAACTCTACGTTCCAAGTAATTTAACTTGCAATTTTAGATGTCAAAAGAACTATTATTCAAACCATTGAAAACCTCATTGAATATTTAGGAACAAAATACCTTTCAGTCCGAAAATATAAGACGAAGACGCAAGACGTGGTAATTTATTCCCATTTTATTTTTGGTAATCAACAAACAACGATTTCTCTCGATTTCATTCTAGCGATTTAGATCGAACGATCTCCAAGTAATTCGGTTCAGTCAGAATGAACATTGAACTCTTCCACGGTAATATTTACATCCGGCGAAACCGGTGAATTGCGTAACCCTGCGGGAACGGTTTATTTTGATAGGAATCAGAGATCTTACGATACTGAAATCGCAGACGCCGCAAACGCCGCAAGACACGGCATGGATCAAGCTTCCCCGACGCTTACGCGTGCACTTTGCGCTCGCCAAGATATGTAGACAGTTAATTCCATATAATCCTTAGATTATTAAATGCGACATTGCATTGAAAATCGCGACACAAATCTCCACAGAATGCGCCCGACGAAACGAACTTCGGTCTCGCTTTACGACGGTGCGCGTCACGAGTCAGCTGCGCATTGGAGTCACGTAAACGAGTTTTACGACATCGAGAAAGGTGTTCGATTATTTAGACAGTCGTAGAAGAGTACACAGAGTACCGGTTCGCGTGTTCCTGCCGACTGATAATTGAATCTTTGCGATATTTTTGGAACAAAAAACGGAAGTCGGATCACTCGAATTAACGTTAGATTCGTAAACGTAAAGTACACAGTAGACTCCCGTATTGCGCGGTGAATATGTTACGAGTCGTCTGAAATCGCGTTGTAGGAAATTGATGATAACAAGCTATGCCATGCTCGATTAAAGTAAATAGGGAATTCCCGCATTTGATGATTTGCGTGTGAACTTGGAAGAATCCCAGTGAAGAAGATAGCCCGATCTTGAAGACATTTTCCTGCGATTACTTTCCCATTCGTTGAATGGACCATTCCTGTTGACAAAGGGGACAACGATTGTTTTGTTTCACCCAAAGCGACATGCAGCAGTAGTGAAACGAGTGATTGCATTCGCCCCAAACCACCACGCAATCCTGTCTTCCATAGAAATCCTTCTTGCTCTCCGCCTGGCAACGTAGACAGGCATCTGAAAAGAAAAAGAGAAAAAGATCTGGTTAGTTGGTAGTACCAAGAGAACGGGACTTATCACGTACATCTGCTCGTCTCATAAATGGAAGACATAGAATCAAATTCTTTTGTAATGTTCCCACTTATTGTTAGATTTTCTCGTGCACGGCGCGCGTGTCGTCTTGCGAAGAAAAATGGCGGAGTCCAAGGTAAAAAGACGCGACGCGTTACGAAGATTCGGCAGATGTAATCGATGATAGTGTTACGTGCCTTTTCCGTGAATTCACCGGAATTACGTCTACGTGATGGTTTGCATCGTACCTCACGTTTTATTCTTATCCGAGATACCCCCGTGAACCGCGAAACGTGCCTATTCCACGAACAATGCAGAAAGTATTATCGCGACTCCTCGAGGAATTTCGAGTTTGATTTAAACGCTCTCGTTGCTACGTAACTCCGGTGTGAGATGTTTGGAATGAGTTTCTTACGTTTCGGCAGATTAAATGCAAGGGGGATACAGATAAATCAATAAGGAGTTTAGATACGGTTAGAATTTCCTGGCGACGACACCGATATCGATATTGTCTCGCCTTACTTTTCCTGTTCTTACTCTACCGAGTATCCCGGTAAAATTCCATCGATGCGTTCCCTCGATCTAACCGCATTCCTGGAATTTAAACCGGATTACAGAGAATCCCGATGCTTTTATTAAATCTGTCTGTGACATAAAAGCGTTTATCTAGTCAACACTAACAAGCCGTACACGCGGGTCGATGAATAAAAGTATGGACGTTTATCGTCGTAATCGAAAACGCGGACGCGGACGCGTGCTCGATTAAATCTCATCAGTCGTTCAAAGGGATGGCACTACTTGTTGACCCTTAACAGGGGATCTCGAGCGAGATTGCCAACGTGACAATTGTTTTCTGGCTGTGGTCTGATCTGCACACAAGTGTGGACCAATTGACTTGGATGGCGCCGCCGGCATTACAGTCACGAGCGATGTCAATAATGATTATCATATTGTACTGCATGTTTTGTTGATATTTTGTGTTCCATGTTATTTCATCGAAACTGATCATTTCATTCGCATATAAGATCATTATTTAACGATAAATTTGAGCGATGCAGGTAATCCAGGATCGTCGAACATTTGAGAATTGAGTCTAAGTTTTCCATGATTCCCTGGCCAGGCTCGAAATAGATCCTCGTATATCATTGATCCAAGATTACATCGGGAATAAATCATCGCAATGATCGGCACCTATAAACTATCACGTTTCTGTATTCGACGATGAAGTTGCGTTAAATGCCTATCAATTCTCTCGCACATCGCGGAACGTTCGAGAAACGCGGCTGATATTTCAAATTGATTTTCGCGTTACGATTAACGAGTAATCGATGGTACTCTATATCGATAGCGGGCGTACGCAGGCGCACTCGTGCGCGCGAGCTCCATATGAAATTCTATAGGAAATTAACCGCGTGAAGAATAATAAATTGTCTCGCGGAGAAATCCTGATGAGAATGTAAAAAAAGTAGTAAAACTGCGCGCGATGTAGCGCCAGCAGAAACTTTTGCATTTCAGAGTTTGGCCTGCCCCCCCTCGAACCTAACCTCCTCTTCCGACGCAAGATCAAATCGCGCAGCAGCTAATCGTTAAATATGCACGATTTGCTCGGGCACTTCTACAAGCGCAGGATAAATATGTTTTTTCCAGAGCGGTGGAAAAAAATGGTACGCAATAAATTAACGAACAAGGATGCCTCCGTGGTCTTTACGTGACTCCGTGCATTCCGCCAATAAGACTGATATTTTTTGCATGAAATCTGCCCTTGATTATCGTTTAATTCGAGGAGTTAAGACGCCGAGTACTTTTCCTTTCTCCCGGTAGGTTTTGGTGCTCGCGACATTTGCGCGTTCGCACTGTCTATTAACCTCGATCGATCATCGATACAACAACGGTGACACGGTGATGTAACGATTAAGAGTGTGGCAATTGCCGATAGAACAACGGGGGAAAGAATCTCCGTCGGACTTCTACTGATTGGAGGAAGAGGAGCAATGCGCGACAACAAAATCACACCCAGCACGTGCCGGTTTCGCTTGAGAGTTCGATCGAGTCTGTCGATTGAATATTTTACGGGTTAACATCGTTCAGATACGTACGTGACGTTTCCAACGTCATCCAGAGGGAGTGGTATGCATGATTGAAGGGACTCGGGGTATCCGGGGAGCAGGGGAGACATGGGTACCGGCCGAACGGGTCAAGTTCACGGTAACCACGATTATCTACCGACTTTACTTTTACCACGAAAACCGAGGAAATTTAGCGAAGTCTCATCGTCATCTCTTCCGCTTTTACGCAGTTGATTTTGCGTTCGGAACGCACGGCGTCCGGCGAACGGTGACCGACTATGAACCGACGTTAGCACGTAGTTCTTAAGAAGCAAATAAAAACGAGAAAAAGGCTTGAAAGGTGACCAGCTTTTTTGTATAACTACGAAGAAACAAGAGCAAAGTAAACAGCGTGTTTCTTGGTCGTTGATCAGTCCACGTGTTGGCTTCTTTTCTAGAATATTTTCAATCATATTTTTGATGCCGTGATTATCGCGGTGACAAGAAAATATGTTTACGTTGCCAGTCGCGCGGGAAGGTGTTTTCCGCGTGCTTGTGTTAACGCGAGATAGAATATTCATAAGGATTAGCAGGCTGGTCTGCCTCTCTACTGCGTTGCGATCTTATCGTAATGTTAGCCGCACTTTTTCCCATGCGCTCGGTTTAATATTGAAAATGATTGAAAACGAACGAAAACGATCGGTTTCTAACAGCTGTATGCATTACGCACGAGTTTCTCGAATGGAATAGTTTCCCAAGCGTGATTCGGACGGAGTTTCGTTTCGTTTCGTTGGCACCGAAGACCTTTGACCGGCACTTTCGGCACTTGAAGGTCCTCTTTCTCGTTAATTTCAATGATACACCCTGGATCCTACCGCGATCAGAAATTTCAACCATTTAACGGAAATGGAATAACCTACGAAATACATCGATGAGTCTTTACTTCGGATACCGTGAGATCTTAAGATAATATCTTCGCAATCCTGATAACTTTTACGTCTCCACTATCCAACTTACATCATTTTTCTCCGCAATGTTGTCCAGACTTAATCTCTCATGGAAAATCCCGGTGTATCCGATCGCGTGGAACGCGTCGTTACGAGCGGCTTACATTAACATCTGTTACAGATTGTTGCACTCGCCGAGTGTTTTCTTTTCAATACCTTCCGTGGCATTGAAGAAGCTAATGAGTCAAAGGGTTGCGAATTCACGAGTTCTTCCTTCTCTTTCTCTCTCTTTGTGTCGACTGACAGTCAAAGTAAGGAAGAAGAGATACAAAACGGAGCAAAGGGAAGTAGTAGAGACGATTTCGAAAATAGCTCGTGTTTCCGAGCGAACTGTATCTACTGCTACCGTTTTCCTCCTCCTCTGCCACCTCCGTCAACAGCAAACGCTACGAGAAAGGCGGCAAAGTGACTGACTTTCAAAAGTCTGAGATGCAGTCTAGCTAACCCGACACAGTACTGGCAACTGTAAATGGTCGACACCAAACGAGGTCGAACGACTCGAACCTTCCAATCTGGAGTTCGAAAAACGTTCGGGAGAACTCCGTCCAGGAAAAGATTGCCGGGAAACGATACCATCCTTCGTTCCAATTAATCTACTCGCCGAAAGAATGTCAATGCTAAATGAAATCGCGCGTAGGAATACTATGAATTAGTACGTTTCTTGAGATGAAATACTATCGTTTGTTAAATGTCATTCTTGCGATCGGTTTGTAAACAATGCGTGGTATCAAGACAGAAGTCCCTGCGGGTGGCATAAATAAGTAATAAATATTCCACGAGATGGATATTCCTTTCATCCACGTTCTTCGATGTTCCAACATACATCTATCCATTCGTATATCCATCTACCGTGCGTTTCCAATCAGTGATAAATTTGCACGATACATGGAGACGGTGCGGGGTTACCGTATCCCCACCAAGGGTCCACCGCCCCAGGAGTGGAGGCGGTGCTTACGCTCGCACCGGCGTCTATATAAAAGAGACGTACCCCCCGATCTGATTAGCAAACTTCCCAAATACACAAACGTAAAGCTGTATGCGCTTTTGATGCGGCCGAATTCGTCACTGTAAGGAAAAAAATCACCAAGGATAACGGGGATCCCAAAAAAAAACCGCCGAGTGTTGTAACGTAGTACGCGAGATACGAGCCGTGAATATATTAGGCAGCCGTGCTACGTCTACTTTCGACGAGATTCGTCGAGGAATCTATTGGAAATATAAATTACGAGGGGTTACGGACGAAGCCAAAGAGGAGTAGTGCGAAGTACGAGGAAAGAAAGGGGAGTAATAGAGAAGGGAAGAAAGGAGAAGAATAAGAGGAAAGAGCAACAGGGTAGTGGCGTCGCTGGTGCCGTTAGTGGTGCTGTCTGTTGTGTTGGTGGTGGTGGCGGCAACGAAGAAGACTAACCACGCCGGTCAACTCCACGAGGCGTCATTTATGCCTTGGTTATTCACTGCAACGCGACACGGAGGGTGCATATTCGAGTGTATATTTCGTTATATACTCTAAATTGTTTCAAGCCAAGGGTAGAGAATCAGGTGGATCAAGTTGAAGATCGACCGAGGAACGCATACTGCGCGGCTACGCGAATCTGGACCCTTTCAAGAATTCGCCCGTTGTACAAAAATATAGTGCTGTCACACAATAGGATCACGCGTGGTTGTAACAGGCGGACACCGGGCGGGAGTAAGAGCGAAGAATTTCGCAAAGAGAAAGGCGACGGTATAGGACTCGCGAAATAGAGGAGAGTTACTGTCGTCAAGGATAGAAGATAGTTTGAATGCCCGAGGCGTATCGGAAAATCAAAGAAGTGACAACGGATACGGCACGAAAAGTCCAGAATAACGCGAAGCGTTTCCACGGTGTCCACTCGCAAGACGACGGCGAAGGAAGAACGGATTTAAGGTTGGTTCGTCGTAGGACGAATAAAGGGAAACAACCCTCAACGTGAAAATGTCAGGCTCACAGAGAAGGCAGATGATGCAGCCATGGCCGTTGTGCCTAGTGCCTTTTTCAAAAACGAAGGTAAGCGAACCACGATTATATATGTATATTCGCTACACGCGACATACGCCACGTTCGCGACCGCACGCAATCTGCGAACCCAACCATTCTCACTGGTTTCGCGTACTCCACGAAACCGTTTCGTTCCCATCCCACTATTCCCACTCCGCGGCTTTCTTCTCTTTCTCTCTAACCTCCGCCACTCTCTCGCTTTTTCTCCCCCACCTGTTTCCTGGAAAGTTCCACTCTACGTGCCGTCGATACCGTTTCTGGTCCTGGTTCTGGTTCTGGTTTTAGTTTTACTACCGTTCTCCGCATCCCCGTCGTCGTCGTCGTCGTCGTCGTCGACGATACCGACTACGTCGCTGTCATGCGTCTTTGGCAGCATGCGCATCGCACGTTGCTTCCAGCACCCTGTCTCTCTGTTCTCCGTTGACATGATTTACATTTTGCACTTCCACGCATCGTGCATGCACCTTGCACCTCGTATTCATACTTTCATTCTTTTCCTCGGATTTTACCTTGTTTCCGAGTTACGAGCAAGAAACGTAATCGCTTGAAATATCTTTCCCCCTTTCTTGTCTTTTAAAAATGATAAGCCGTGATAGTACGTAATCATAAGTAAATATATATTTCCCACTTCCATTCTTTTTCTCTGACGTCGCGTCTGCTGTCTTTCTTTTCCTCGTGCTTGGACAGCAGGATAGACTATTGTTTGAAAACGCGGTGATTGAACGTCGTCGGCATCGGAAACACGCGGTTTCTGGTCGAGCACGATGACGGTGTTTCCAAATGCTACGTCACAAACGACGTGCCGCATCACGAATCAAAAGAATTTTTTATTTCCGTATCAAATTTGAGTTTGCCAGGCGCGCTAAAACTCGGACGACTCATGCGCCGTTAATTTTCACTCGGAAATACACATCGTATTTCGTTTTTCAAACATTCCCAAAGTACAGCCACGTCTTTGAAAATCTAGAATCAACTCTATGGATACTCGACTTGAAATATCGTCTTCTGAAATAATACATTATATTTAAAGATCATTAACCGAAGTTTCAGTAGGTGCCTCATCAGTTCGATACATACTTGCGCGCGTGCGTACTTGAGTTCCCGTAACCTTACGTAATCCAGCGTAATCGCACGAAGTCCTAAAATTTGGAAGTTTCGAATGCTCGATCAAAGATCCATGATGATCCAGAATCACGTTAGCATCACTGTATGCCAAGCACGATCAGCTATTCAATATTTCTGCACCCGGCACCAGTTCCCTAGTTTACGCGTATTTAGATATTCAAGACAAGCATTAGAAGAGGAAAAGATGTGAAAATGTTTAAATAAAAAGTGTTCCTTAAGCGTGGAGCAGTAGAATAACTCGTAATTCGAAATCGGTATACGTCGAGTATCAAAACATGGCAACAAGTGAAACGGTTGTAAATCGTAGACACGAGTTCATCGCATTATTTGCTTTTCCGACTGTTCCGCAATGCGATTTTCTCAGCAAGGAACCCCACCCCGTCGGTTTCTCCGCGTTGCCTCGTAGATCCGCGTGTGATAAACGCAAATCGAAATAGGTGAGCCTACTACGAAGAACCAAGTAATTGCTGATAACGAGAATGGGGTCGTATATCCTGGACAATGACAGTTCTCGTATCTAAGATCAGCTGATTATATGCATCTACTGCTCCCCGCTAGATCGCTTTTCCACCTATAATATATATTTCGGCAAAGAGGATGTGCCCGTTCCAGTCGACTTATCTCTACGTTCATTGTCACGGACGCAGCGCTAAAATGCATCACCGGCCACGAGACTCCAGCTCGCTGGTACGTTCATATCCTATTCCAAAAAATTTATCAGATCTCCGAATGCGATCCTTCGCACTCTCCCACCAATGTTTATCTTCTCGCTACTTTCTTTTTTCTGCTTATTATTTTCGGAGAAATTTCGATGCTCAACTCTTGATCTCTGCGTTATCGTATATATTATATCGAGCATATTCATGTTTCATTCGAATTAAAATGGTAAGACTCAACGAGACACTTTTGCTGATCATGTAAACACCGTTTTTGTATCAGCTACATGGTGCTACCATTTTTATAACCTTTATTAACTTCGAATTATCTTGGCCCGCGCGCGCATGCTCTCTGATCTCTTTTCAATGTAAAGTTTTTAACTCGAAATATCTAGTTAACGACAAATACCACTGACGCAACTATCTATCGCGTTTACGAGATAGCAGGATCCAGTGTGACACGGACTATACCGGTTTGCTTTCTACGAAACTGCACACTTCTTTCTTATTGAAGGATCCAATATAAAAGAGTTCACGTTTTCAGTGCCAGAAAGCATTGCAAAAATACGCTCGAAAAATGTCAGACAGCGCGATCGCAATGGTCGTGTTTCGCGTAACTGTACCTCGTTTACTTTGTCCTTTATTCATAGATGTCGAGTACGTTTACTTCCTTCACATCCCTTTTAATACTTCATCTCAGAAATACGAGGGTGGATAATGGTCGCTGCCATTTTTCTTTGACTCGTAAACCGAATAATCTTTCCGTCTTTTTTTTCTATCGCTTCTCGGCTTCTAATTTATTCTCGAAAAATGTGTCAAATAAAACTAATCCACTTAGGATATCCTTTTGAATGCATTGGTTCGTAAACTGACACTCGTTAGCTGGCAGATAGCGCCACCCAACGACTCCAAAGTAGCCGATAATGAATTCTCTTTCTTGCGGTTAACGTACTATTATCTTTTTATTAGATTTTTCTTTCAACAACAATGAATCCCTTACCTAAATGGAGGAATATTTTTATTCCCTTTATGTTAATTCCAAGATCGCATTGGTTTTATATTCGACAGAGGAACTCGTGTCAATGCCGTCTCCTATTACCATTCTATTAAGTCCGTCGTTACGTTGGAATTAGAATGCAAATTAATAAGATACGCCATCGTTAATTTGATAATCACACGAAGGAAAAAAATGGTTCGAATGCATGTAACGTAACGGTTACATCATTTTTTGTCTCAGTCCGAATAAAATGGCAGCGAAGGAATCTAACGGAAGCGGCGGTACAAAGATCGTCGTTAATACACGTAGATCTCGAGAATCGTCAGGTATACAAACACGTAGCGGCATTATTCGAATTGCATGCGAAAATGATTATTTGCAAATATATGCGCATTCGTGGATTATTACGTTATCGAAGTTCGCATTAGGAATCGTGAATCGGTTGAACAGAAATCGGGGTTCAAAGCAGTGGCAATCGTTGTTGACATCGAGTCGTTTCGGTTCTCCCGAAATGCACGTGATCGGCCATCATCTTCTAACGTGATTAAACTGGACGCGCGAGTTTGTGGAGGAACTGTGCGTTGCCATTGGTCCTTGACCACGAGGGTAACGTAAGAAACCTAACTATGTTCGGTGCCGCAAGAAAATGTGGAAATGTGGAAACGAGTAAACGAGAAAATAAGAAAACATTCGCGAAACTAATGGACTCAAAGTTTAGCTGTAAAGTTCAACAGAGGTTATCGGCTTCCAGGGGTAAAAGTCATCTAATCACGAGCGGCAAGCTTTACGCATCATTCTTTGCTTATTGGGTTTTCGTCATTGGTTCGCTACGATAATCTTCTTCTCCTTCTCGCTCTTATTTTTACATTCTATCGTTCATCCAAGAGAATTCCCGATAAACGGACGTATAAATACTCCAACTTTATACTTTCATCCCCTTAATAAGAATAATCGCGTTCTGCCGAGCGCTTCTTCGCGTTTGCTGCGTTACGTTCCTCCGCTTTTGTGTTCGGTCCTCGGTTTTTCCGTGCGGTTTTGTGCAGCCTTTTATGTGCGGTGCTTTTCGTTCTTTCAACTTATAATTGCTATTCTGCGATTCGTTCGTGAAACGAGTGTCGAGAGTTCGACATTGTGAAGATACTCGGAGGTGTCTCTCAAAGGTAGGAGGGATACTTGATTATCAGTCGAATTCTTTGATCCTTAATTACCGTAAGGTTCTGCAGTGATCGAAGACTCAACAAAAAATAATGAAAATAATGTAAAACGAAGTGCCGCGTGTTTCTCGAAACGTGGTGCGTCAGCGGCAACGTAAATAAGGCGGAAGTTATCACGACACAATCACTCCTCTTCTCGGTTAAATTCCTGACCTCTCGATATTAAGACGAGTGTTTTCCTCGACTTCTTCCTGAATTTAGATTGCACTCTGCCCATTAATGTTTTGCACTCGAGTGGCGACTATCAGTCGCCACTCGAGTTGCGCAATAAACTGAGTATCCACTGAAAGTCGCCTTTCGAGTGTAAAGTATTAGTTACTTAAAGGAATCCGGGAGAAGGAAGATCGATGCGTTTCATTTTGGAGTATTAATTGTTTAATCAAAATCGTTGAATAAAAATGTTGAATAATAATGAAGAACGATATATTTCTTGCTTTTTCAGGAACGCAGCGCCCTGCCGAAATACTACACCAGCGTTCCTTCGACGGCGAGCTCCGGCGTGACCTTGGATTGCTCGTCCAACACGACCCTTCTAACAAACGCGAGTCCCTTCAACAGTCAAACCGCGTTGATCGCGGAAAAAAAGCGTTCGCCTGGTACCACCGGTACTTCCACGAACCATTACTATGCGGAGAACCTGAGGAACAATCATTACCGGACGGTGAACGGGTCAAGAGTATACGACCCCCTCGAAAAAGATCACGAGGTGGATTACAAACAAGTGGACCCGTTGCTAGCTGGTGCGCACCCTTCCACGGTCAATATCAAACCCATGATGAGTGGTGGTCAAGAAGAAGGTAAACCCATGAAGGATGGACAGGACGCGGAACGTTTGGCACCTTCCGAATTCCAAAAGGACACGAAACCCACCGCTATGCGTTTCGCTAATCAGGTACAACTTTTTACTCATCGACTTATCCCCTACTTTGGTCGCCATATTTTAAACCATACCGTCGCGTGACCTTGGCCTACGAAAAAATACCCGAGAACTCGAGTTTGCGAATTTTAACTGGACACCGATATCCCTTTCTCCACCCCTCGACCCCACCGTACACCTTATGCCATTGTTTATTATAATCAGAATTAACATCGTTTATTACTCTCGTTCAACTTTTTGCTTCCGTAATCGAAGATAATCGAAGGAGAGATTTCCGACATTTCTTTAAACTGTGTCAATGAAGTACCATCGGCGAACAGCTTCCTACTTCCTGATTAAAAGGCACGTTTAAATGTGTAAGCGCGTGACCGTGTAACCTTCGAACACTCGTTTACTCGATGCTCGTTACTTTGGTATCCTTGATCCACATAATCGGTAGCGATTACCGAAAGGCACGAGATGAATCTCGCGTTAATCCGTCGAAAGCGGTTTCAAGAGGATGGAATTGTTTGGCGGGCGACATCTTTCGTTGGCGAATAGGAGAACACGGTGGGCGTAGAATACGAAAACGCGTATCGTAGCATACTTTTTCGCGACTTTCACGAATTAATCATTCCAAGGATGAATGGTTTTAGCGAGACAAGGAAGAAGAGCGTTGAATACACTACCGGTGGTATGTTTGGGATCACTTACAATCGTTAAACAAATTATGAAATATCTTGTCTATAAAATGAAATGGATACTTTTCTTTGAGTACATCTGTAGGTTGATGTACGTTGATATTATAAGATAGAAGAGTCGTATCAATTTCGTATATTTGATTCTATATTAATTATACACTTCGCTTAATACGCGATTCGTCGAAGTATCCCCCTTTTTTCATTATTACTATTTTACATATCTTTGACATACCCCGACAAGTTTGCGCAATGTTTCGTGCCGCACAGTTCGCCAACCTTCTTGTAGTAAAGTCATTTCTTGCGGGGAAACTAAAAACCGAGCGATAGCAATAAACGGAGCCGACCGATTTTAAAGGTAACTAAATCTTATTACACCCAGGTGCCAATACAATATGTATCTGCGTGGCAAGAAAATAATTTAATATTAATTGTAAAATGATAAAGTGGACAAAGGTGTTATATTCTATTTACTTTTAATGTTCAGTCTAACGTTTCATGATGAAGTTTAATGAAGTGATCCTAAAGTTTGAACGTGTTCTTCGGATAGAAATGAACAATTAAGTTTGACAAAAGGTGTGCGCTACCATATGATGCACCTTCTGCTCCGATACGTTCAACAAAGCGCAAGCATGCTTGCGACAATAACTAATGACTTAATTTCGTTCCACGTAGACGACTGACGTATGTCAAAGGAACGAATGTGATCCGTAATAAACAATTATGTAGGAACCGAGGACGGAAGCACGCGAGACACGAGATCAAACGCGAATGAGACCATTGATCGGATATTAAATCCTAGTATCAATAAGTAGATATATTGATCTACGTCAATATTTTCGAAGCAAAGTCGCAAACTTTAAATTGCTAGTCCCCTCTTCGAGTCACACGAGTCGTTCAAATACCAAAGTAATTAAGTTCACTTTTAACACATTTTACAATACTTTTTTAAAGGCGTACGATTGGTGTTTAATGGTTCATAATGATCAATCTTCTCGAATTTGACGAGGTTAGTCACCTTGTTGAGTGGCGAATATATTTGGTTGGTCAGAAAGTTCGCGCGGTTTGCGGCTGTTTTCTCCCAGAAAATGTAGGGATTTTTATGAACACATTACGATGTCCGAAAAATAGTAGAATATTATGTGTCGAAATGTGCAATATATTATTGAAGAAAGATAATTAAAATAGGACATCGGACATAAAATTGAATAGAAACCGCTTTCAATTTATACGATTAAATTCGCAGGAACCTTTTGGCCAAACCAATATTTTTCCTTTAGGCAAAATCGTGCAAAAAAAAGAAACAGGTTTCTCGATTATACTACTTCGGGGCATACGCCTTTCTCCGTCTCTATCGAGGGAGGAGAATGATGGACGAGCGGGAAGAGAGTAGCAGAGAGGAGTGTGCAAAGCAGAAGCGCGTATGTAATGCACGATTCGCGGACAATGTTATAGCAAGGCAGAATGATAGAATAGGAGAAGGGATATCGCGCGCGTTTGCCCCCCAGCTGCCCCCCGTGCGGATGCCCCCCAGCATCGTCCCTATATAAGAAGAGAACCACCCGTCCTCGGTCCATGAGTCTTAATAGTTTGTATCACGCGAGTAAACGCGCGTAAACGCGAATCGACGCGAGTGTGGTCGCTATTCACAAAATTCGCATCCGTCCACGATTTACCACGCAACTCATCGCGCTCTAGTAAACTCGAATTGTTTCTATCGATTCGGAATCGTTCCTGTTGGGGTTCCAGGCGCGCGGGCGCGCCCGGCGATTACATTCGTGTCATATCATCTCTTCGCCTCTCCGAGGCAGTATCGTAATCGATCACCATTATATTTCACGTGTATCAAGTATTCTCGCGCATCTTAACGGCGATCATGAAGATCCTTACGCGCGCAGATACCCACGTAGACATTGAACTACCCAGCAATACACCTGTCGCGAAATGCACCTTCTCTCAGGTACTGAAAGACGCGATATCCAACGAACTGCGAAGGGATCGAATTTCATTGCGACGGATCTAATAACCTGGATCTTCTAACCGTTCGTATTGTCACTTTCAGGTGTTGGCTGCGCTGTCCGTATCAATGGGTTCAATGGTTGTCGGATATTCGGCATCCTACACATCTCCGGGACTCGTTTCTATGCAGAACAATGCTAGCTTCGAAGTTACCAAACACATGGTGAGTAACATGGATTCCCTGGGCTGTTATTAATTGTACGTCGCTCTTGTTCTCCACACGCGTTTTAACATCTTTATTCTACATCTACGCTACGAACGAGATTTCTTCCTCGTTGCGTATTCGGTTTCACGAGTGGGATTAGATAGAGGAAGAGAATTGTTTCCAAACAAACGTGCTCCGACGATAGTTCGCAATCTGAAATATTCGGTCGGGAAGTGAAACAAAACTTCTCGAGTCCCATCCGCGGAGGATATTCAAGGCCGAAAATTACAAAACGAAGCACGTTTGTTTTGGAAATGCTTCTCAATTATCTGGATATCGTATTCGTACACCTTTGATTGGAGAACAAGGAAAATATGTTTCGTGAACATCTTCGATTGGTACGAGAGATCAATGTCGATTGTATACCAATCGGACACGCTAATAGAAGGTACATCGATACGTGAACGAATTTACTATGTTCTACTATGGAAAGGGTTAATGAATGATTAAAAGTTGAACCTGAAGTGCGTCAGTGCGTTCGTAGTGGCTCGATTGATCGAGCCTTCTGACGACATCGGAGATTAATTGGTATTAATTCATCGAGCGATCTTCCGATAACAGCGATATCGGGATGAAATCGGGAAGGAATCGGTTGAGGAGTTACCGATAACATGGTGTTAAAGGGAACTTTTGATTTCAGGGTATGTGGATTGGCTCGATTATGCCATTGAGTGCCCTTTTCGGAGGAATCGCTGGTGGTCCATGCATCGAGTATCTCGGAAGAAGAAATACGATTCTCTTCACTGCTCTGCCGTTTATAGCAGGTACGGCACATGAAATATATGCTTCCTATTCAAGGAATAGTTCGAAGTCCATATAGGTCTTATTTCATTTCGATCGAATCTTCTAACGATATAAATGATCGACAATTACAGCATGGCTTCTAATCGCGCTCGCGTCGAATGTGACGATGATCCTAGCCGGACGAGCCCTTTGCGGCTTTTGCGTTGGTATCGCCTCCCTCTCACTGCCCGTATATCTAGGGGAAACTATCCAGGCCGAAGTACGCGGCACCCTCGGCCTCATGCCAACTGTTTTCGGTAATACCGGTAAGTCCCAACAAGCTTTTATATATTATTAAACCTTATCAGACTTCACTTCAGCAATTGATGGGGTATCGGATAGTAATAAATTCGGGAATGAAGAATTAGGTCGCATCGAAACTTGGAAGTTGTTTTTTAAAGGGAATTATGATACTTGTGTATCGTGGGGGGTTATATCACGTCTGACTGATAAGGGTTAAAAAATTAATTTTGATTTTATCGGCAGCGAATCATTTTAAATGTCTCTCTCTGTTTCTCTGTAGGTATACTACTCTGTTTCGTGGCTGGAATGTACCTAGACTGGAGTAAACTCGCGCTTTTGGGTACCACCTTGCCGATACCCTTCATGATCCTTATGTTCATGATCCCGGAAACTCCAAGATGGTACATTTCCAAGGGAAAAACGAAGAAAGCAAGGAAATCGCTGCAGTGGTTGCGCGGCAAAGAGACCGACATTACCGAGGAGTTAAGCGGTATCGAGAACTTGCACGTGCAGAGCGAGAGGAACGCGTCGCAGGGTGCGTTTTCTGAGCTCCTGAAAAGGAACCATCTCAAACCATTGCTGATTTCTTTGGGACTGATGTTCTTCCAGCAATTGTCAGGAATCAACGCGGTCATATTCTACACGGTGCAAATTTTCGTGGTACGTGTCAATATATGAATTAGATAATAAATAAACAGAGGATATAAAAGAACGCGTAAGAAGTGAGCCGTCGTACGAAGACAGTATCGCGAGGTTTTATTTAATTCGTTTTTCTATCCGTTTCACAGGATGCTGGTAGCACTGTTGATGAAAATATCTCCACGATAATCGTGGGATTCGTCAACTTCATATCGACGTTCTTTGCTGCGATGGTAATCGACAAGTTGGGCCGGAAGATGCTTCTATATATAAGCGGCGTTTCCATGGCAATTACGCTGTTCACTCTTGGTACATTTTTCTACTTGAAGTCGAACGGTGCAGATGTGACAGCTTTCGGTTGGATACCATTGATCAGCTTGATAGTCTATGTAATTGGATTCTCACTGGGATTCGGACCAATCCCATGGTTGATGATGGGAGAGATTCTACCAGTTAAAATTCGCGGTTCGGCAGCCAGTGTTGCCACTGGATTCAACTGGCTCTGCACTTTCATCGTGACCAAAAGTTACCAGGATATCATCTTGCTGATAGGAGCGCATGGTACGTTTTGGCTTTTCGGTACGATCGTTGTGATTGGGTTTGTCTTCGTGGTGATATGCGTGCCGGAAACACGCGGTAGATCATTGGAGGAGATCGAGAAAAGATTTACTGGACCAGTGCGAAGGATGAGCGCGGTGGCCAACATGAAACCTATGCCATTGGCCATTTAATTCCTTTCCAGTTTAGAGTCATTCTTTCCTTGCGGTTCCCGCCGAATATTAACGTACAATTGCTCTCTCTCCCCCTTTCCCCTTCCCTTTCCCCTAATCCTCTCCTTATTCCGAACACCCTCTCATCCCCTATTTTATGTCCAACGTAAAATGATCTTTCTTTCGATTCACCGATCCATCCAAAAGTCTCCGCCATTCCTCTTCCGCTGCGAAGTGAAGACGGAACAGGATGTTTCCGGTACTTTTGCTACTCGCAAAAGCCTTCTTATTTATTAGAGACTCTTGGACGATACGCTAATATTCGAAGAATTTCGCGATTCGTTCGCGCTAGCCGATTTCTTCGCGAGGTACCTGTGTTCGTTGGGAACAAGCCTTCATATTTTCGCGAAAGACTTAGGCTTCCGCTTATCGCGATTCATACGGCGGAAGACGCGCGAAAGTTATTCCCTTTTGGAAGAAGAGAATCGATATCAATTTATCGATAGGCATTGTGATTTATACGGATGAAGTTTCGTTTGGAAATCTTGTCTATGTAGCATGAACACAGAGCAGTGTTAAGTTTAGAAGAATCGTGTTGATCGAATGAAGTAGCGGGGCTTTGAAGAAATCGGCTTCCGATGTGTATGAAGTGGTACCACGGTCGATTGTACTTACGATCGATAGTTTGCGATTAATCGAGATGACAAGTTAAACGATTGCTGTTGACTACGTTTATAGCTTCTATTTTTGTTAATACACAGTCCTCACAGGGTCTACCTCATATATCGTAAAAGAAATGTTTAACAGATTGTTGGAAAGCATAGGATATTAGGATTTAAGAAAAGAAATGCATGAATGAGAATGGAGAAGACACTAGAGGGTACTTAAGAGGCTATAAAAACAAGTGCGCGATTCGCGCCCGAATCCTACACGAATCGTTTAGGATATAATTCCCCTCTGTATCGACAATAAACTTTTCGGAGGAAGAAAAGGATGGAACCCATAGGAATAAGATTTGGGTCGATACCGATTATCGACAGTTTCTCGTAAGGAAATTACGTAGAAAGTAATGTCCTACGTATACAGATATGTACCTATCCACGGATCAAATGAAGGACTAACATCGCGCATGCGCAAAGTAGCGCAACAATTCGCATGATATTCATTGCGCCTCGTTAGTTTAATTACGCTCCAAGTAAGATACGAAGCAGAATATGCCGTGAATGAAAAAGAAAGAACTCGCGTCACGGATATTCCATTCTGATTTAGAATCTCTACATTTACGAAATTTAGTTCCTCCGTATTCGAGGACAGTTGATTGTTCTTTATACAATCTATGTAGAAACGAATTGATCTATGGCTTGCGCAGCCGCGAAGAAGAATTTCGTCGTTTTTCATTCCAGAATTGATGGGAGACAACGTTTTTAATCTCAACATTCCGATGGTACGTGCGATTTAACGTAACGGATCGTGTTTCAATGCGACCATTGCATACCGCGAGCAATAAATTTTTACCGTTTCGAGGAATATTCGCGTGGATAGAGGTTCACACTGCATCTCTATACTTCCTGCGGCCCTTGCCATTTCCGATTTTGTAATATATACTTTATTATTTATTAGTGAAATCTCTCGAATTCCGTAAAAGGATGCGATTCCGGTAATGATACTGCTACTTGACGAGCTAAATACTCGCGTTAAGTTTGTACTTAGTCTTTAAGCGATTAAAATATATCGTTTGAAAATCCTTAAATATCTCCCCCTTATTGATATATATATATAATAACTCCTATAACAACTTCATAAAGAGACAGCTAATAAAATAGTCTCTTGATCATTTTAATATCCCGCCGAAAACAGTGTCTAGTTTTTTACCACAGGGGGCGCGCTTTTGTCGGGCGCGCAGTGTAAGTTCAAATTTAATATTCATGTTTGCATATTTTTTTAACACACTTTAATCGCATCGAGACGGAAGTTATATGTCGAAGCATAAAAACATTATCCGGATGATGCAAATTGTTTATAAATAGATGTTCAGTGGATCGGTTCTCGAATGCATCGAAGACGAGCCGTGTAACAGAATCGGTTCTATTCTTTATTATATCTTTGTTTTTGTCAGTACTTTACAACAATTTATTCGACGTGATTATTCGTATCGATGCGAGATATGTGCAGTATATAATGTCAGTCATACTTTGCAGAGAATGATTCCTTACATTTGAAGAAATAATGAAATCAAATTGCGACCACGTAGCTGCAACATGATTTGGTAATCGAAATATATCGAAAACAGAGTTAGTCGAACTCACCCATAACCTGGACTCTGCAAATCGCGCAGGTATCACATTCGACGTCCCAACTCCACATTGCAACAGCATTCCACTTTTTCAGGGTGAAAAGTTTATCCGTCTTCATGTTCTCGTTCTCCGAATTGCGCTCCATCAATTCCTGCTCGGCCTCAGCCATGTCCTGCCGTTAGGTTAACTAACGGCCGTTCACTAGCTTCCACAAACTCTTTGGAACCTTTACAACGCACACCGCCACCGGATGTCTATTAAACAAATACTTTGCACTGCTTTCTATGTGTTCTTTGTACGATTGAACGACCAAAGAAGAACTGTACGATCGTTAAAAAACTTGGTTATTCAGAGGAACAATTCTGACGCGAAACCGAACGAAGACCAATGGCGACCATTGAGATGATACAACTTCCCAAGTGATGGTATAGTGGAGCGCGAAGAGCATGTGCAGCTCATGCGCACACTTTCTATGCACCGGCGCTCTGCAATGTTGCGCTTAATTCAATTTTATCATTTTTATTGTGCATCGCTTTGTAAAAAACGAGATGCATCTTCTCCGTCTGGTAAGCATTCTTTATTAATAATTATGTTCTTCATTTTTCAAGAGTGTCAAGAAAGTGCATCGGTAGTTTTACATTCTACGCTATCGCTGTGATGCACATATGCATATATGTATTTATTATGTTACAATACTTATAAGTTCTATTTGCTGTAGAATAACATTCTATAAAAATTGTTGTACATTATGCAATTTACAACTTCAATAAACAACATTATTAAGAACATACTGTGTTATATATTATATTCCCTCTATATACTCCATATCCCGAATCATATCCAAAATCGAGCACTTTCTGAAATATTGCCGAAAATTCGAGGAAATGTATCAGGAGAACATGATGTGCGAGGAGGTATTCGATTCGCACAATTCCTGGAATTTGACGTCATTTCTTGGAAACGGAAAGTACTTCAGAAATTCTGAAATTTTGCCGAAAAATCGAGGAAATGTATCAGGAGAACATGATGTGCGAGGAGGTATTCGATTCGCACAATTCCTGGAATTTGACGTCATTTCTTGGAAACGGAAAGTACTTCAGAAATTCTGAAATTTTGCCGAAAAATCGAGGAAATGTATCAGGAGAACATGATGTGCGAGGAGGTATTCGATTCGCACAATTCCTGGAATTTGACGTCATTTCTTGGAATCCACGAAATTCTCGGAATTTGACGTCATTTCTGGGAATTTACGAAATTCTCGGAATCTGACGTCATTTCTGGGAATTTACGAAATTCTCGGAATTTGACGTCATTTCTTGGAATCCAAGAAATTCTCAGAATTACTCGGCTGGATTCTGAAATTTTGCTGTAAAATCGAGGAAATGTATCAGGAGAACATGATATGCGAGGAGGTATTCGATTCGCACAATTCCTGGAATTTGACGTCATTTGTTGGAATCCACGAAATTCTCGGAATCTGACGTCATTTCTGGGAATTTACGAAATTCTCGGAATTTGACGTCATTTCTTGGAATCCAAGAAATTCTCAGAATTACTCGGCTGGATTCTGAAATTTTGCCGTAAAATCGAGGAAATGTATCAGGAGAACATGATATGCGAGGAGGTATTCGATTCGCACAATTCCTGGAATTTGACGTCATTTCTTGGAATCCACGAAATTCTCGGAATTTGACGTCATTTCTGGGAATTTACGAAATTCTCGGAATCTGACGTCATTTCTGGGAATTTACGAAATTCTCGGAATTTGACGTCATTTCTTGGAATCCAAGAAATTCTCAGAATTTCTCGGCTGGATTCTGAAATTTTGCTGTAAAATCGAGGAATTGTATCAGGAGAACATGATATGCGAGGAGGTATTCGATTCGCACAATTCCTGGAATTTGACGTCATTTCTGGGAATTTACGAAATTCTCGGAATCTGACGTCATTTCTTGGAATTTACGAAATTCTCGGAATTTGACGTCATTTCTTGGAATCGGAAAGTCTTCAGAAATTCTGAAATTTTGCCGTAAAATCGAGGAAATGTATTAGGGGAACATGATGTGCGAGGAGCTATTCGATTCGCACAATTCTTGGAATTTGACGTCATTTCTTGGAATCCAGGAAATTCTCGGAATTGACGTCATTTCCTGGAATTTACGAAATTCTCGGAATTTGACGTCATTTCTTGGAATCGTAAAGTTCTCGAGAAATTCTGAAATTTTGCCGAAAAATCGAGGAAATGTATCAGGAGAACATGATGTGCAAGGAGGTATTCTAATCGCACAATTCTTGGAATTTGACATCATTTCTTGGAATTGCCCGCCCATTTGCCCACCCTTTTCCCGCCTTTTTCCCACCCATTACCCTCATATTTTTGGGGGTTTTCGGGCCAAATTTTGAGGTCCAATTAATGCCCGTTATTCAGTTTTCATTTAAATGGCGACCGAGAGTCGCCATTCCGTTAAACATCAAAAATCCGTTGGCGACCGAGAACCGTTACGAATAACGTTCGTGGCGACTGGCCGGCGCCATTCAAAAGAAAAGTGAAATCCACATATTTTTAGGGGTTTTCGGGCCAAATTTTGAGTTCCAAGCTAATTCCGTTATTCAGTTTTCATTTAAATGGCGACCGAGAGTCGCCATTCCATTAAACAACAAAAATCCGTTGGCGACCGAGAACCGTTACGAATAACGTTCGTGGCGACTGGCCGGCGCCATTCAAAAGAAAAGTGAAATCCACATATTTTTAGGGGTTTTCGGGCCAAATTTTGAGTTCCAAGGTAATTCCGTTATTCAGTTTTCATTTAAATGGCGACCGAGAGTCGCCATTCCATTAAACAACAAAAATCCGTTGGCGACCGAGAACCGTTACGAATAACGTTCGTGGCGACTGGCCGGCGCCATTCAAAAGAAAAGTGAAATCCACATATTTTTAGGGGTTTTCGGGCCAAATTTTGAGTTCCAAGCTAATTCCGTTATTCAGTTTTCATTTAAATGGCGACCGAGAGTCGCCATTCCGTTAAACATCAAAAATCCGTTGGCGACCGAGAACCGTTACGAATAACGTTCGTGGCGACTGGCCGGCGCCATTCAAAAGAAAAGTGAAATCCACATATTTTTAGGGGTTTTCGGGCCAAATTTTGAGTTCCAAGCTAATTCCGTTATTCAGTTTTCATTTAAATGGCGACCGAGAGTCGCCATTCCGTTAAACATCAAAAATCCGTTGGCGACCGAGAACCGTTACGAATAACGTTCGTGGCGACTGGCCGGCGCCATTCAAAAGAAAAGTGAAATCCACATATTTTTAGGGGTTTTCGGGCCAAATTTTGAGTTCCAAGCTAATTCCGTTATTCAGTTTTCATTTAAATGGCGACCGAGAGTCGCCATTCCGTTAAACAACAAAAATCCGTTGGCGACCGAGAACCGTTACGAATAACGTTCGTGGCGACTGGCCGGCGCCATTCAAAAGAAAAGTGAAATCCACATATTTTTAGGGGTTTTCGGGCCAAATTTTGAGTTCCAAGCAATTCCAGTTATTCAGTTTTCATTTAAATGGCGACCGAGAGTCGCCATTCCGTTAAACATTAAAAATCCGTTGGCGACCGAGAACCGTTACGAATAACGTTCGTGGCGACTGGCCGGCGCCATTCAAAAGAAAAGTGAAATCCACATATTTTTAGGGGTTTTCGGGCCAAATTTTGAGTTCCAAGCTAATTCCGTTATTCAGTTTTCATTTAAATGGCGACCGAGAGTCGCCATTCCGTTAAACAACAAAAATCCGTTGGCGACCGAGAACCGTTACGAATAACGTTCGTGGCGACTGGCCGGCGCCATTCAAAAGAAAAGTGAAATCCTCATAATTTTGGGTGTGTAATTTCTGAAATTTTGCCGAAAAATCGAGGAAATGTATCAGGAGAACATGATGTGCGAGGAGGTATTCGATTCGCACAATTCCTGGAATTTGACGTCATTTCTTGGAATCGGAAAGTACTTCAGAAATTCTGAAATTTTGCCGAAAAATCGAGGAAATGTATCAGGAGAACATGATGTGCGAGGAGGTATTCGATTCGCAGAATTCCTGGAATTTGACGTCATTTCTTAGAATCTGAAAGTTCTTGAGAAATTCTGAAATTTTGCCGAAAAATCGAGGAAATGTATCAGGAGAACATGATGTGCGAGGAGGTATTCGATTCGCAGAATTCCTGGAATTTGACGTCATTTCTTAGAATCTGAAAGTTCTTGAGAAATTCTGAAATTTTGCCGAAAAATCGAGGAAATGTATCAGGAGAACATGATGTGCGAGGAGGTATTCGATTCGCACAATGCTTGGAATTAGACGTCATTTCTTAGAATTGCCCGCCCATTTCCCACCTATTTCCCCACCCATTCTCCGCCTTTTTCCCACCTTTTTCCCACCCATCCTCGGAAATTTCTTGCCGTAAAATCGAGAGAATGTATCATGATTCTTAGAATTTCTCGAATTTAGTCGGAGGAATGGAAATGAAAGGTGTGAATTGAGAAGTCAATTTTTTAATAGGTTTCTTTCTATTTATTGTATCTCAAAAACTTTCTATAACTAATCTTACATCTAAAATTATAATACATTATAATATACATATATAATGTTAGTGAGATAAGATAAATATATATAAATGCACAAGTATGCAAGTATGCAATCAGCGCATCCACCTGACTGCATTCCACTAATGATTTGCAATTTTTTCCAAAACCGATATCGAACTTTATCGATGAGCCCCGCCCATTTGCATCAATGCCACTGCAAAAACCATTTCAAAAATATACAAAATGTACTATAGAGTCGTAAATAAAAGCCAAAAAGTCGCGGAAGTCACGGAAGTAATAAGGTTTTTACTACGTGTTATTGATTAATAAGAATAATATTAGAAAACTAAAGTTAAAAGTGCGAAATCGTAAATTTTAATTAGGGTGGTCGGTAACGTTGGCAACGACAATAACCTGTCGGTTTGTTGGAACCCTGTAAGGGTTTGGTAAGCCCGCAAAAATGGCGACAACCGACTGCCTTAAAGTAGTTATCTACTAACATCTCGTCGGTGGTTTAACTAATGGTATAAATCGCTGAAAAATGCGAAATTCAAACGAGTCAATTGCGCGTGTATTAAACTTGCGAAACATTATAAACAAGAAGTAAAAGTTATTGATAATAATAAATACACTTAGAACATAGCGCTGGTCGTGCCGTTTAAAACGAGCCCTCGTGCAACACTCTGCGCCATGCCGTTTTCGAGATACCGCAATTCAAAGTTTGACAATGACGTAAATAAAATCCTTTAAGTTTTTCCGACACGAGGTGTGAATTTACGAGGTGCGAACATGCAGATAACATGTTCTTCGTGAGAATTTTATGACCTGCGAACAATGGGGATTAACTTGTTCGCACGTTGTATTGTATACAGTAGACCTAGCACGTGCTGGCAGAAGAAGGCAGTTTTTTTTGGTGTAGCCAGCGAAGCGTGAAATGAGATAAGCCCGTTTATGTAGTAGTGTATCGATCGCGGTAAGCTAGCCGGCGGGAATACACACGCATAAACGCACACTATCAACGGTGTACGAACAGCACGAAGAGTCCACTATATAGATGCCTGTGTAGTTCTATATCTCGGCTGGGTAGATCTCACATATGTAACTAGTTCGACGGTCTTCGAAGACCGTCGAAGAGAGAAGAAAAGGGTACGTGTGGTTTTTGTCTATTTTATACCTCGTCCATGGTATCACGATATGTAAATTTAGGACGATCTCCTAGAACTTTGCGGTTCTTCTATCAAGTGAAGTTTCCCTCCGAGCACTTTCAGAGACTAGGATTCTCTTCCGGATGAAGAATTGCAATCGCGCGCTATAAAAGCCCAGTTATTTATAAATTGAAACGACGGGGACAGAAAGGAAATAGATGAATCTGAGAATGTATGAGTGTGTGTGCAGTAGTAGTGTGCGTGGGTGTGTGCAGCTGGGATGTGACATTCTTTGCGACGAATCAGTCGATCCAAGGGAAAACGTCTAATAACTGGTGCACTCTCGAAGTAGAGCATAAATTTAGAATATTAATAAGTCTGCTGGTTTGGATGTTGAGTAGATATCTTCTTCTAACACATCGGAGAATGCGGATAATCGTACTTGTTAGATGGCTCGAGAGTGAGAGATTTGTCATTCGTTCGTTATAATTTCATTCTAATCATTTTAGTTCACGAACACTTTAAATTGAAACATACCTCAAGGATATGCGGAGAGTAAAATGGCTCTCTAATATCCGATAATACCTTGCATGATTTACTTTGTAACTTCGTTCCGATACCAAGAATATTCAAGGCTGCGATCATGTCGAAATCGGAGTCACCGAAGGTTGTGATAGCTCTCTTCTCGTTTAAGGGAAAGAACAACGACGAAGTATGCGTTAGAATCATAGTTAACACGTTACAGGGAAATATAAAAATTCAGTTAAAAAACTGAACGTTATTACACTTACAGTTATGTTTCAAAAAGGGAGACATTATAACTATCACTCAAACTGATGAGGAAGGTTGGTGGGAAGGGACATTGCACGATAACACTGGTTGGTTCCCATCGAATTATGTCAAAGAATATAGGGTGTCAGGTATGGAAAATTCGATATATTTGCAATCTACCGAATGATGTTAAAAAAAAAACTTACGGTGCATTTTTGTTAAGACTGTACGCTCTCGCCTTCCAAGACCTCTCCCGAAAAAAATTGCCCAGATACGCCGATGCATCAAAAATTAAATCGGGATATAGTATTGAAAGATATCGTGGATTCGGAAAGGGTAAATGTGGCGGAGTTACAGGGTCTAGTAAATAGCTTTTTGCTTCCACTTGAAACCAGTAACATGTAAGCTATTGTAGCTGCTGTGTGGCTAACAAATAAACCAGAATAACAATAGGCTTAGTGCTTATTCTGTCCGATAGATTGATAAAGGAGGAATACAAACAGTTGTTGGGTAACGTGCACGAAGTACTAGACACCCACCGTCGTTTGCTATCTAGCTTAGAAGCTACAATTGCGCAAGGTTCATGTGCGAGGATTGGTAACCTTTTTCTGAGCCTCGCACTAAGATTAAAGTCTATACATATGAATTATTGTAACAACCACCCGCAGGCTGTATGCATACTAGATCGTTACAGGTACATATATCCTGAGTACATGCACTCTTATGAATTAAATTGATCAGTGTACGCTTGAATCTAATGTTGGAACAATTGGGGGGTGGGTGATTTTAGAGATGAATTAAATGAATTCATGGAAAGAAGCGGAGCTATATCACCAGGTATACTGGTATTAACAACTGGCCTGAGTAAACCTTTCCGAAGATTAGATAGGTACTCGGCGATGCTTCAAGAATTAGAAAGATACACGGAAAAAAATCATCCCGATCGAGGAGACACACAGCGCAGTATTGCGGTTTATAGGGATATAGCTGTAAGCCTTGTATTCATACATTTCAAAGTCGGAAGTCCTTACCCGCTTCCTTTACGACCAATGTTTTGCCTCGTCCTATGTTTCTTTAGGATCGTTGCAGTTCTGTACGAAAACAACGCGAGCTAGCGCTTCAGATTTTAACTAGCGGCGTCAAAGGATGGGAAGGAGAAGAGCTGAATTCTCTCGGTGAAATTCTCCACGTCGGTTCTGTTACGCTGGCAACTGGAGTCGATCGTCGCGATAGATATTTCGTTCTATTTCCTACGACCTTATTGGTTTTAAGTACAAGTCCGAGGATGAGTTCCTTCGTTTACGAAGTATTGTCTATGACGATTTAGCAAGCTAGCTTTACATTTTAGGCTCGGCGCATTACTTAAACCTTACGTGGACAAATTGCATTTCCGTGATTTATAGGGCAAACTTCCATTGACTGGGATTAGCGTTATTCAAACGGAGGACACGGATGATGTAAGAAACGCTTTCGAAATAACAGGACCGATGATCGAGAGTATCGTTGTACTATGTCCTACCAAAGAGGATCGACAACGTTGGATCGAGCTGTTGATCCAAGAACAGCAAGGCACTGGTCTCTTGAAGTCACCGACTATGTCTCGCGTGAGTTATAATCAGTCTCCGTACGCGCGTCTCTCCAGACACTTTGCAAAGCTGGTCAGGAAAAAAGTCATATATCCCGAGTTGATGAAGAAATTACTTTATATACAATACGTCTTAAAACCTGACATGAGTAATGTCAAAATGCGAAGGGGTAATGTAACGTCGTACGCTCTGTGCCCAATGGGAAAGAGTAAACGATACAGTGCCGATTCGGAATCAACATCTTCCACGGAGGATGGCGAGCGTCATACTCGTAATCAGCCTGTGATACTTCGTAAATCCACTTTGACCCTCGACGTAAAATACGCGATAGGGGATACCGATCTTAGTACGATAGGCAGAAACGATGACTCTTCCAGCGAGTATATTCCACGTGGAATCAACCAGGAAAATCGTTCCGCGATTGAGAGTAGTAAGAGTTTACCCATAGACAGTACCGACGGCTACCGATCTTTCACCGAAGAAACCTGCCTCTCGTTTCCCTGCAGTCGGCGAGACCATCGAAATCAGTCAATCAAAGAGTACGACACTTCGCGATCGGAAATTGCAGTAAGATACTGGAAAACTGTGGAGCTTGCACCGAAGGATCACACTGTAACCGAATCTATATGTAATTCGAGTATACCGGTATTTCGTGATGATTCCAAGGCGAGCCAACATGTTCTGCACACCTCGCGACCAGATCTTAGCACACGTTCATCTGATTCGGGAATGGCCGAAAGTTGTCGGCTGAATTCTTATGAAATGAGTCCCTGCTGCAAATCGTATCTACGCATGAACAGCAAATGTGCCGTTGCTGCTACAACAATTTCAGCGAGCGAAAGTGAAAATGATGAAAACAAGTATGAATATCAATGCATTTGTACCTCGCCTTTTGGTTCTACACCCAGGGATAGCGCGCGTCTCTCTGATTTGTCGAAACCTGTTGAGGAAACTTGCGAGTTCATAGCTCGCGTTGCGAACGCTTCTGCGAATCGCGACGAGGACATTTTCGACTCTAAAGGAAACTCGCGGAACGATGATGGCACGCAAGACACGAGTGCGAGTCAACGGAGATTTACTCAACCGATACCGTATGCTCATCAGAATGTCATTCCAAGAGTTCACAGAAAACCTATTCAACAGCCGACTTCCCCAGGAAAGTCGGAGAATCAAAACGATAATGATAATGTTGAAGAGGAACAAGAAAGTCGAATCTATACCTCGGGATTATATGCACATTGGTGGCTCAAGAAAACTATTCCGTTCACTGGATGCACGGAACAAGGCAAGCTTCCATAGCATGGCTGTTTCCTTTCTTAATAGAGTTTTTAATTTTACTCATTCCGCTACTAATTGATTACCATAATGAGCTTTCGTTTCACAGCCATGTTGTGTGAAGCAAGCTACCGCTTTGCTAATACAATGGATCATGCAAATAATTACCATTGAGTTCAAAGTTCACGTGTCCGCACGATCCACACTGACCCCCGTCACGTTTGTCGAACATTTACATTTCATAGTTTTTACTACACTTTTCATGCACATTTGTTTTTGGGTAGAATGGAAAATTAGCTAATACGATATCCGACGGCCCTAATTTTAGTAGGTCTTTTGTTCCGTTTTCATATCTTATTAAATCTGACTTTTTTTATCAGATGAACACTCAAACGAACGGCAAACAGGGTCCACAGCAGCAACAGCGAATAACGACGGAACCATGTTCACCTTCAGGAATTAAAAGACCTTGGAGTATCGCATCGTTACGTCCAGCTCCTCCAATATATTTGCTCAAGACATTTGGCAAAGCGGACACTACATCAGATTTATCGCGGACACCGCGTTCGTGCAGTGAGTTATCATGTTCGAAACAACCCGAGCATGTTGAAAACAATTGATACGCATCGCCGGACCAAACAGATTTATGCCGTTCCACTAACGTGTTTTATAGATGAACGACAGTTTGAGGAAGATGCGATAATATTAAAGGTGATAGAGGGTTATTGCCAGTCCGTGAACGCTAGATTCACCGTTCATTCTGGAGAAACTAATTGTAGGTTTTCAAAGATATCGCCTGTTGCAACAGAATGATAAACTACATGTCCCGAGGCCATACAGTATCATCGGTAGAGTAATCAATTTTGCCATACTTCAATTTTAGCCTTGTTGGATTACGATTCGCAGAAAACGCGAGATAGGGCATCTTTGACGCGGAATAGAGGGAACGGAGATTTAATTAACAACAGGTAACCACATTGTCCCGGTACTTCCGATTTACTTGATTGTCGAGAAGATATTAGGCAATTCCTATCTGTACGTTTCCTATGCAGGACACTTTCGGAAACCGTTAAGACCTTGAAAAATCAGATGACTGATTTGCAATCACAAATGTCCCTACTGACAAAACAATTGGACGAAGAGAGAAGATCGCGGTTGTCTTTAGCCGCTACCGTAAAACGTAGTATGGGCGTTATGGATGGACCAGTGTCGTAAGAATGTTTTAAGTAGAGTTTTACAATTTATATTTTTAATAGGACAGCGAGCCAATCATGTTTCCTCTACTTTTTATGAATCGATCCTTTGCTTCACCTTTTCTATTACTTCCGGGAAGATCGGAATGTTCAAACTTACACGTTTCCCTTAGCAGCATCGTGATTTACGCACGCGAACCGAGTAGGGGTACAGACTACTTGTAAATCCACAGGTGATATTAATTGTAAGACCAAATATACCGGCATAATAAAGTTATGAAAGCGGAACGACGAACGTCATGTCGCGGCGATGATTGTGTTATAGAGGGCGCTTTTTCATATTTTCAATGAGATATTAAAAAAAATTGAAAACAAAATTAATGACATGATAGTGTAAATATGAGATGTTCATCTTGGCTTATTCTTTATGCGCTCCAACTCGTTAACCCTGCTCCGAGCATGTTCCAACCTATGCCAAGCCATTTGAAGAACCTTTTGACTAGCATATCCTGAACCTTCATGCGGTTGTCCTGCAGGTGGATAGAGGATATTCATTGAGATGATTTATGCGGTGAATCAGCACCAGACAAGGAATCCGTATTTGCGGTGCGCTTGTTTACCTGTCGATACTTGTGTGAGGTAATTAATTTGTTCGCTCAATTTGGACTCGACGTGGCTAAGGGTCTTCAAGAATTGATGAGTCTGTCCTTCTGCCTGCTTCAAGCTTGATTTCTCTTTACTCAATTCCATAAAAGCTTGACCTGCATATGTAACGTCAGAATGCCTGGTGTAACGATGCTAGTACGAGGTTATAAGATTTCTTCACCTGCGCTTTGTAAACACACTATGATGTCTTTTTCGATCGTTTCCAAGATTTGGATTCTTTCCATCGGCGGTGTCATTTTCCTGGATTTTCGTTGTCATAAGAGACACTGGATTGTTTATAATCTCTTTTTCCTTTTGTGCTTGGTAAAAGAAGAGGACTTCTGGGAACGGTAACCTCTCAAGCACACCGAATAAGTAGTGGGGGCAGTGACGCATCTGCGATTGCGCCAGAAACGTTTGATGCCGTGGGGTCCCTGTGCCCCCGACTCTTTTAACGTCAACGATAGCCGCCGTTATCGTCGTTAACTTATTTTAATATATTTTTACGTTTAACTAGAATTAACACAATCTATTAGTAATTTCATAATTTTATTTACAATGTCTTCATCATGTTTTTATTTATATGAAAATATATTTGAAAAACTACACCGCCATGAGCGATATTATTATGTTTGTATATTACTAAATCATAAATGATAATTATTAACTGATTTAACTTTGAAAACCCTGATGTACGAAGATATACAGCACATATAATATCATAGTACTCTATGTATATTATTATCGTTGTTATCAATTGGCAGTTATTAGCCAATAAGTATGGTATCGTTGCTAATAAATTTATATTCCGGTATCTCGAGGTTTGTCGGAGCCGGACCTTTTCGCGTGCGTCCGGATGCGTCGAAATGAGATCCGTGACAAGGGCAATAAAATCCTCCCGGAATAATACCTGAATTCGGAATAGGAATGCAACCTAAATGCGTGCAAACACCAATCACGATTAACCACTCTGACTTCTGAACTCTGTCTTGGTCGGTTTCCGGATCTCTTAATGTCAAGATATCAACCGATCTTTCTTGTTCGATGATAGATTCCGAACTAAAAGACGTCGCGAGATTTAATTGGATATATCTATCGTTTGTTTGCTTGTTATCTTGTGTTGATCGAAAGTATGTCTTACCGATGATAGATGAATACAGGTTTACCCCGCCACTTAACGATCAAAACTTTCCCCTCCGATATATCTTTCAAGTCGACTTGAATTCGAGCCTGGAGTACAGCGTCCCGCGCTGGAGAGAAATACTTGACGCAAAGCACAGTGGTAGATTTCAGGACGTACAAACCGGTGACGCTTGCGACTGCAGATCACCGATTGTTTCAATCGTATTTATTTCTTTTTTTTTTGTATAAGTTATCATTTTCCTACCAAAAGCCGCGATGTAACCCGGAGTCTTCCGTCGATCGACGCTGTCACGCGCCGACACCGTGGGATCTTGAATCGATTTTTGCCGGTACTCTTGGAAATCTGGTTTCGGAATATCCGAGTGAGCATTTCTACGCGAATCAGGCAAACACAGAATGCCGCGAGATCGTTGGAGGTCGTTGCGGATGAAAGAAAACAGCGGACCAAATGCCTCGAGATTTTCCAGGAAAATTCGAGTAAACATTTCAATCTGGACTTTGCCAGACAGAAACTGCATTCTTTCATCAGCTACGTGAAATTATCAGATACATAATTACGTTGCTACGTTACGCGACATCGGAGAATATTGACGGACGAAAGAGATCGCTTTTCGTTGGAATAAACAATCGCTACGATTGTGTTGGTTCGATGTCGTTTTTTAAGAATTAGATCGTAGAAAGACATGGTGTCGCTTCGATATTAACAGTAAATATCTCGCTCAAAATGAAGACGTAATCTTTACTGTTTATAAGCGAAGACAAATTATGAGAAACGATATCATCGTTAAAATGGTCGGCGCAACATGCGCGGATGCGTTCATTGTGTCTCTGCTGAAATCACGGCAATACAAGCCAAATGTCACAATGTTATTCGTCGCAGACTTGAGAGACATTGTTACGTGCATGTGATCTTCGTGTTTATGATCGTCGTAGTTCCAGTTTTGGAACGGTATCAAAGAAGAATCCAACGTATTGGGAAATACAAGGGCGTCGTCGTACGCGTCGTACTTTCCGGTGATGTTGATAGTGGTAAACTTAGTCTCCGATTTTTCTGCCGAACCGCAGGAGGTTATCGAGTCGTTTGAACATTGAATTAAACCGCAAACTTTAATTCCGGCCTCTGCGTATCTGCCGTAATAACGAATGCCGTCGAAAACCACCATCCGGTATTGCATTTTCGGATCCACGGAACTAGCTTCGACTTTAAAGTCGCAGCAAAAATCTCCGTAGCAAATTGTCTCCGCGAATGTTCCGTTAAATACTACGGTTTCGTAAAATCTGAAATCGTCCTGCATTAGAGTTAAGTTGTCGGTACTTTCCGCCGATCGCACGAATCGCAATTCGTCGTGTACTATTCTTCCAGATGATGACGATGATTTAGCCGCCGATGGTTGCAGTTCTCCGTGTTTATCATGTTTGGGTGGCTGAGCGCTCTTTGGTTTAACTTTTGGTACACGGAATACCAACATTTCCTCGTGAATGACTCTTGGAAAAATCGCTGTGGCTAAGCCTTTGCGACCTAGAATCCATAAAAGGTAAGGATAGATTAATCGTAAAGATTTAATTCCGATCTTCTACTATTTTTATGCCGAGAAATCTTAACGACTATTTTATGAAACCCTAAAATTGAGATCTTTGTTGAGACTTACCCAAGTAAATTCCGCTGCCAGAATTTCCGTCAATGGGATTGTTGTATCCAGCGGTTAGTAGATTAACGTCCTCGGCGAAGGCCCAACCAAATTGTGTTTGGATAGCTGTGGAATCGCATTATTTTACCGATCGATTAACAATATTGGATATTTTTAGATTCTTACAAAAAAAGCGAAGTACGCTCGGAAGCAAAACCTCACCCGTGAGAAACGGCAGTTCCGAGAACCAAGCTGTGGGATAGGCGATATCCGTGACACCATGTAATCTGGTCAGATTCAACGCTGGCTCTTTGAATAATATATCGAAGCAGATGAATGTTCCAAACTTTACACCGAAATCAGTGTCGAAAGTCACGATTTCTGGTTCCTTTGTGATAGAGAATTGCGGTTCCATAAAAAGATGCGTTTTACGGTACCTTCATTAAGAAATGTGCTATTACTACATGATACAATATTATTTATATATGTGCCGTTTATTTTGAAACTCGCCTAAGTTCATTCTCAAAATAAACGGCTCATATATCCTGTTATGGAATGTAAATATCATAAATGTTATATTTAAATGAAATATATATATGTAAATATAAATGAAGCGTACCTAGCCACAATCTTTCCCGTCCGATCGAACACCAGGTTGGTGTTGTAATAATAAACCTCGTCCGACTCGGAACACTTGTCTTCTTGACCGGGTGAAAATATTTCGGCGACATTGATCACTACGTAAACATGATTTTCTCTGGCAGCGCACGATATCCTCTTTAAACTCTGCAAATTGAACTCGAAGAATTTTCCATGCCCCAACGCGATGGTTTCGTGTAACTTACATCGCTCACTGTACTATCATTCCCAGTACAGGGTGTGTAATTGTCGGCTGCGGATGGGACCACCATTGTCCAGTTCTCCATTTCCGATTTGGGTGGCAGCGTCAGTGTCGTTAAGCCATTTTCCGGAAACACGATAATGTCCACGTTCTAAAAATGGTCGAAAAACGTCGTTGAAAGAATTCTCGTAACATCCAGGTTTTATGGAAATGCATTTTACATGGACTAATTACCTCCTCACCAGCCTTCTTTATGTAACGAAGAAACTGGTTCGTGTTTTCAGCCAACGTTGCTGGGGCGTCATTGTTTATGCACTTTGATGGATACTCCACAACCGCTGCTAGATAACTATCCGCTTCCGTAGTCGACGCCTGTCGACGATGACAAAAGTAATGATAAGCGCGTTATTAGTTGTAACATAATTTATGAGGCAACTACGATCAGTTAAGTAGCTATGTTTTATGATAATGATTCTTAACACACCATTAAAGTGTTAAACGAATTTTTACCTGCCGCGTGGAATGTATCTCCGTCAAAAGAATACAAAGAATAGTCAGCCATATCGGTGTCCAATTCATCTCTGCGTCTACCTGTGGCAAAGGAAACGTAAATAAGCAAATTTGAGTAGCGATTGTCTTCTCGTAAGGTTCTTGGATGCGATGTTTTTTGGAGGAATTCGGGGAGGAACTCCGGATGAAGGAGGCGCAGAAAAAGGGTGGAGGTGTATCCTGGCGTAATGGATTCGGGGGTGGAATGGTTCGCAAGGTGGGTCACAGCAAGGTGCCGTAGTGAAAGGGGTGGGGATCGCACGAGCTCGCACGAGCAGCTAGTGAAGAGGAAGAGGAAGAGGAAGAGGAAAGAGGAAAGAGGAAACGAAAGAGGGTGGGGGTGCCAGCCGCGAAGCAGCAGTGCGTCCTGACGCTGGCTACATCACGGTTCTTCGCCTCTCGGCGATTTCTTACTTTCTCGCTGTCGAATCTATTTCCTTTAATAATTTATATCCGTAGAGTCAATTCTTTCGTTATTCAACTTCGCCAATCGTTCCTCTACCTTTCTCTTCCTCCTTTTCCAACTACCCTTCCAACCGTGATCCTTACCCGCGGGAGTTTCTACGAGACTTAAACCAGGCACTGATTCCCCGAATTATTTCATTCCGTGCATCTCGGATTCAGCAGTTTCGCGAAAAGCGTGTTAAATCGTAAGTGTTGCTCAAGATTAACGTTACAACGAATAATCCCTGTCGGCCAATCCGTAGACTGAGACATCAGCCAGGCGGCTGACCGACTCAAGGGTCCAAAGGACTCTTCACCCCACGCGTCATCTTCTTTACTTCCGATTATGGTAAGCATCTTCCGGTTATTAATGTTATTAATGCACCTAAGAGTTCTTTGTACTTCGATAATATTTCGTCGAACTCTTCCATCTTTACTTCCAATGAATCCATTAACTCGATTCAGGGACAAGTAAGGGAAAGTGTTAACAACCCTCGTTGCACCTTATCTGCCCTTGTCTAATCGTATACTGATATCGTATCACGAATCATTTTTTCTCTCATTCTTTTTACGTTTACGGTGACGCTCGGCACGTATCAGCGTTGCACGTACAATGCGCTTCCCTGTTGTCGCAATTCTTGCGCGCACGTTATATCCTTCGGGAATAAAACACTCGTCATTAAATACTTCTCTTTCGTCTTCTTCATTGACGCGCTTTAATTGCTTAGTTTCATTTGACGAGGCTACGTACTTCGACGGGCTCCGTTCTCAGAGTAATTATAACAAGGGTCTCGATTTAATCGGATAGTATTTCTTGCAGGTGCCTTCCACTTCAAGGAAGTGAAGCAGTCGCGGAGGTTCAGCGGGAGGAGAAGTCAACGAGAGAGAAGGTTCGAGGTGAGAATCGAGTATTTGAACCTTAAGTCTCTTCGACTTGTCCCGTTATCCAGTAACTAATCATCTTCTCGAGGACGTTGTTCTCTTCATTCATAATCATTTCTGCTTTTAATTTACGGCGATTTTAAAATTATACCAAGTTGCGCATCTCGGAACGACAATTCTGCTTTGATCAAATACGATACAAGGCGCAGTAAATCGATTCCGATCGATCGATCGCGTCTAATAAGGATCTACTTACATTGAACTTTAAACTGCCGTCGGATACAGCTTCAATTTTAGCTTCTATCTGGATACTTCATTACATTTTTGCCTTTGACTCGTCAAACGCAATAGTTTCAAGCAACGACTGGTGTCATGACCGCTTGTGACCCGACATTCCGTCGGCGGTAGGAGCACGCCTAGTCCTTGCGAAGATCGATAAATTTGGTAGGTAATTTTCGTACTACGAAATCCAAGTACGAAGTAAGTCGGTGATACGATAAGGAACATCCAAACGTAGAACGATTCCGAATGTGAATCAACCACCCCAATTATATTCGGCTTATATTCGGCTAGGGTCAAGGTCAGGGTCAAGGTTAGGGCCAAGACCATCAATGTCGAAGTGGTTATTATCAGTGTTCAAAGCTCGTGGACCGGCGCCATTGGGTCATCTATGAATAACGCGGCCAAATCTACCGTTTCCTCGGCACATTCTTATATTTCTTCCCTTCGACTTCGGAAGGCCGGTTCCGTTTTCTAGATGTTGCATCAATAAATCTTTCACGAGGAACTTTACTGACCGACTAAAATAAAAGCGATTACTATGAACAGTTCGTATCATTATAGTTGAATGTGAACTCGTTGCGAATTGAAACTACCATTTAAACGGAATTATACCGCAAAGTGTTCTTTCACCGGGAAATTGCAGGGAAATTGAAAAAATCGATTTGCGCTCCCATGACCGACATTTCCAGTACGTGTATGTATAGGAGTCGTGTAACGCGTGTCATCCATCTCCGTACAGGTGATGGGGTTCCTATTGGAATTATCCTCGCGAGTGATTAGCGCCATCGCTGTATCTCATCGCTCGACTAGCTTTACTCCAAGTGGAGTTTCGCTTTTGAACGTAATACCGGAAGCAGAAGTCAGTGCTGGTTCTTCCTCCTTATAACGGAGGAAGGTAATAATTTTCGGACGGCCCGGGGTAGTCGGTGGAAATTATTTCGAAGGTTTCGGTATGTAGGTTTGCGGCATATCGATCGATGCGCGATACATGAATCGGGGGTTCCCGGTTTAATAAGGTTGTACGTAGACGTATACGTACGAAATGCGCAACGCGCGAACTGATGGACGTTCCTCGGAAATGTCCGTTAATGTTATCTTTTCCGGGTACCGCCATTGGTCATTGACTTTCTTAAAACAGCAGTCGGATCGAAGAAGCCACGGGTGAGTTCTTTGCGACGCAAAGAGGCGAGGACCGGTAATCGATATGTATAGAATGCCTAACAGCGGTTGTGTTCGACCCAGGTCAGACTGATAATTTGTCATAGCGTAATCAATCGGTGAGCAGGAACTTTGTCCTTGTCAGTAAAGACCTGAAAGAAATGATCGTCGCGGTACATAAATTCAGTAACACGTTCTGCCAAGATGTACGGAATTGAGATGAGTTGCATATCCGCAGGGTGACGCCGGAATTAATATCAAAGAAGGAATTATACAGGACGTTAAAGGGTCCATCGTTTCTATACTATACTCGCCTCGTACCATCTTATCCTTATCTTTGGGAAAAAGTTCCACTTGACCTGCTTTAGAATCTTTTTACACGGATAACTCGTTAATTATGAATACAATTTCCTTCGCGGCCTGCTACAGGCTGCATTAGAGACGCGAGATTAAAGTCGCGAGCAGAGCCGTTGTGTTCCTTCAAGAAATAGCCTCCTCGGTTTATTAACAGAGTAGACTTTCTAGACTTTCTAGACTTTCAGAAAAGATTTCATACAAACTGCATGTTATGTTATTTTATGTTATACTATTTATCTGAACAGATATTGAAATACTATAGCGGGGATGTCTTTTTTTAGGTACGTTTTGGGGTTCCAAGATATGTGCCTGCATGAACAGCCTTATTGGTAAACTTTCGTAAGTATAAACACTATTTTACTTTAGCTTGCAAGGGGATAATTATAGAATTCTAGAATTATAGTAAACAAAGTATGGAAGCATCGTAGAAATAATTTAGCCGAAATACGTCCCTTCGGTTCGGAGTACCTTGTTCCCTTCGAATCTGCACTATCCGAGGGAACAATGACCTTGGAATCGTGCACACCTACTGCTTCCATTTTTCCATTGTATATCGATTGCTCCTTTTTCTTCTCCATTTAAGATAGCGTATCATTCATTTACGCTGGAATGCCGCATGCGACGATTCCTCGCGCGTTTTAAACGGCTGCCTAGGGCGGTGTGATCATTCGGCTCGCCATCTTGGAAATTCACGATTCCTTTGAACCTAACAAGCGGGAAAACTTGGCGCAATGCGTATTTTGCGAAATATTGCATTATGACGCTTCGTAATTTACCTGTGTCATAGAAGACATTAGGAAAATCCACAATCGAATCCATTTATAGAGAAATGCTGGGAATTAGCGAGGGCAAATTGTTAAGATAATTTTTCAGGTGCGACTTATCGCGGCAGCTTGGGATAGATCCGATGGTGCACGTACGTCTGGCTGATCAAAGTCATCCTGTGTTCAGTGGCACCGTTGATACACATTTCTGGAAAATGACCACGACGAGTGCCCATCGTTCCTAGAATAGTTGGGAAAATTGATAAACGAGTGGGAAAATGTGAAAACACAGAAAAGCACGAGAAAGAATGAGAAGGAACGAGAAAGTACGACACCTCGCGAGTCAGTGCAAACGGATAAAAGTGAATTCCGAGCAAGCATCCGGAAAGACACTCTTTTTCCCCTTCGTGTTTCGGCGAAAGAATTCTGCCAAGGTCACAGAGGTCCACATATTTCGCGTTCACAAATTCACGATAGAAGATTGAGATCATTGTATCGAGTATCCGGATTTTAATCGTAATCTATGTTATCGATAACGTGCTCGTGATATACTTCACCATCTTTAGTCCGTTCTTATCTGGATTCTTTGACTGTACACATCCGATTTTTCGATAACGTTGGAGTTATTGGAACGATAATCGCCGGTTCGACCTGCTTGACCGATAACCATTAAACACCCACAACTAAATGGAACCAGACGAAATGGCGAACGTACTTTTCCATCATAGAAATAATCTTTGGTAATTGAAAACATTCCGCTAGATTGGACGTTACTCCCTTGGTAAGACCGGCTCATTTTTCTGAGCGACTTCCCACGGAGGCTGCACGCTATTGACCTTGTTCCGAGCATGGTAAGGAAACTTACTTCTTTCCCATCAATTTTCTCTTTTTACGAACATCCCTCGTAACGTCGTTATGGCGAATTATATCGATGTGGAGCTGGAGACGGTCGTTGCGCACGTCATATTGCAACTATGTCAGTGTTATTTACCCCCTTTCGTTCTCGAACTTCACCCTCGAACGAGGGGACTCCGAAGGAATTGGAAAAACAAGTATTTTTAGAGGCACGCAATCTCTCTCTCTCTCTCTCTCTCTCTCTCTCTCTCTCCCTTGTTCTCTCGAGGAAGAACAGAAGGAAGTCCCATGTGTTAGCGCGCGGAAAAGGTTTTAAAGAGCTCGGTGATTATTGCTGATAGGAAGAATCATTTTGCTAAGGATCGAAGGGGTGCGTGTTCGTCCGTTCGTTCGTGTTCGTAAATCGCGATTAATAGGTGACTGGGCGATATGCTGATTCGAATCTACGTTTCTCTTCAAGGTGGGCATGGACCGAAGAGACGTAATTTTAACGGCAGTTTTCGGAACAGTTGGCGGTATCGGAATCTTGGTGGGTCTCGGTCTGGCAACGTGGCTTTATCTTCGAATGAAAAAGTCGAAGCAACGCGACGACGATCTCGAGGAACAAAACGAATACGTGGACGGTCTTAGCGGCAACCAACGATCGGGGCCGACGAAGAAAAAAGCTTACTTGAATCTGAAGACACCTCTTATTAGCGCTAAAGTTCTCGGGTAAGCAAAGATTGCCAGTTCTCTTCATCCATCCTCTTCGCACTCCTCTCTCTTTTCGATTTTGTTATAGATGCCCTCGCGAAGTTTCGCTTCGATCCTCGTCGCATTCGCGTATCAGTCCTGCTCCTGATTTAAAATGTACACGATCGAAGTACACATAGAACTGCTCGATTTCTAGTTTACGTTCTTCCTTATAAAGTTCCCAGCCGTGTTTATCCTCTGATTTATCTACGGCGAAGTTTACGGTTTGTAATTCGTTCAAGTAGAAAAGTCCGTCAATGAGCAAACTCGTTGACACCCCATCGGTGGTGTTTATTCAGCCGGGGTTGCTGTTGCAGCCGGTAAAAAGTTAGGAGCCGGCGAGTATCTACGTTACCGACGAAAAAGATGATTTCTGGTAAAGGGGTAGTTTAAGCAGGAACACCGAGGTCTCGCGCTTCCTTGAAATTCGCGTTGGAAGAAGACATTTCGTTTATCGGCGATAGTCCATCGAGTCGTTTCGCTGAGAACCTTCGGAGGAAGAGTTTCCCTTATGGTCAGGGCTAGATAAAGAAGAGCATAGAAAGGGTTATGCGCGTACGCAGAATCGGCGGACTCGTGATCAATAGATCTTTCACGGACCCGGCTGGCGAGCATGTTCGTCCGAGTGGGAAGACTGAGAGAGAGAGAGAAAGGGCGCGCTCTTCGCACTTGCGAAATTAAAGCCCGAACATTCTTTTTTTGTCAAGTATTATCCAAAAATTGAGAGCATACACCGACCTGAAAATATCCCAGGACTCGTCCCGATGCTCGTTGCGATTGCATTCTCGCGTTTCTAGCTGCGCGAGTCAACAACGAGCGTAAAGATTGATCCTTCGGGCAGCTGCGCAGACAGTCCACTACCGTTACTGCTTATACTCTCCCATATGCATCTATATCCAACTCGTAATTATCGATATCACGTCGTTTCTACCGCTACTGTTCTACCCCCGAGTGCTTTCATTCTTTTCCAAACCGATATTCACCGATAAGATAATCATTGTCGCTCGATGGACGTCGAGATTCTCGAACAATAGCCAAGCAAGACACAAGCGCGATATCTTTGCCTTTGATCATTATCTCCGAGATTTTCTAACAAGGAACAGATGCATCAAGCCGATAGAACTTATTAGAATTTTATTAGAATCTGGAATACCTTGAAGTAACTGCATTGGCTTCTTTAAACCGTTCGAAAAATGCTCTCTTAGCACGTAGCAACTAATAGTATTAATTCGTGTAACCTGTTGTGATATGTTAATAGGTTATTAAAATATTATATAAAAAGATGTACGGCAATATTAATATTCTCGATTAGCATAATTTCGTTGGCCAGACAGTTTTCTATTTGCCGAAGGATTGTAAGAACCTTGGCGTGGGTGGAAAATATCGAACAAGTAGGGCAGTTTGTCACGAAGCATATTTCGGGATTGCATAATGAGACGTGTGTGAATCCCGGAAGAATCGCGTAGAAAAAGCTGCTCGTAGAAGAACGACGGATATGATATCGCTTAGACGGTCTGCCAATTGGAAACATGCCAAGTAGTCAACTGTTTCGTGGTACTTAAACCGGTGAAACGCAACAGATGCCACTTGTTACGTTCCGCTCTAGAGCCACTCGATTACGTTTATCCCGTTAGCAAATAATTCGATGAATCTTTCCTTAGCTTCCGACCTATCCAGCTGTCGGATTTGATTCGGGTAAAAACGAAAATAAACAGTTTCTAAGTGATATAGAAAACTATAGCAAATCGCGACGTACAAGGAACGCTATGCCTTGCGATATTAAGTTGTCGGCATTCACTCACGCTGAATTGTTGCTTATTCATCAACCGACTCACCTTCGACTTCTGATATCCTTCCTGAACTGTTTCCGCTAACTGAATTCCGCGAGACTGTCTCGTCGTCGAGCGTAGACTGTGGCGTATTCGGCACTGACTCCTTCTTCTTGCACTCGGTATGTAAATAATCGTCAGAGATTACAGGGTTATTGTACACCAACTCGTCCAATCCAAAGTACACGGGCGATACCGATAATTACGTATTACATAAAAGCATTGAATACGTACATACACCAAAATTATCTACGCCGGGCCCCGACACTCGCGCGAAAGTAAAGTTGTGTGTCTCGCAGTTTGGGATCCGCCAATCATCGCCTCGCCCCATTCGTCCCCCACTTCACATCGCACTGACTATGCCCTCTTCATCCCCGCTCTAAAACCAATTCTATAATCCCGACCACTCAAGTGATCCTTTCACTCTTCAAGCACGCACATATTTTTCGTCTAATTCCCTAGAAGTACCTAGTCTACGTGACACCGCCCTAATCGTATCTATTTAATTGGATAACATCTAATCTATAACCCATGCTATACAGATATTTGCTATGCACAAGCGATATATCGTATCTAGCCGTTACCTCGAATATCGATTACCTTCAAAATTTGCTTCTCCGAATCCTGCTGTTTATTTGTTACATTCTCACTGTTACTAGTCCGATAATTATGGCTAACTTCATATTACACCATGTATTCCGGTGCCATGACACACGGCTTTTTAAATGGCTGATTTAAACTTCGAAAGTATAAAGTTTCGAATTACTATTATTACAGAGGTTTACGACCAAAGAAAAGTGATCGCCGCGTACCCTTTCAAGAGCTATTTTTCGGACAAGTTTTATCTACTTGTTTTTCTTAATGATACGCCAAACGAATACGAGTGTCTCGAGTTGATATACCGGAAAAAAAGCATTGAACATTGGCCTACAGCGTGATGGTATGCACGTGTTTAAATCAATCAAACCTCTCGCACTTTACAGTGTTATCCAACGCGAATCTTAATGCAGTTTTTTGTTTACGCGAGTAACTTTATACGTAAATGTACCACCCTTTAGATTGCAATGAAACGGGAGACGATGAGACGCATTAAGATCGGAGAGGGTTCGAAGATGGGAATTGTTCCATCAATGTCGGTTTCCCGGTAAAACTAGTGCAGCGGGAGGAAGTGTCTATCAGTCTAGTCTGTTATCGGCGGCAGGCCCTTTCCAATTCTCATCTATTCGAAATATCTATAGGCATCTTTTTCTCAAGGCAGACCATTACGATGAGAATGGAAGGGCAGCGGCGCAGGCGGCTGACGATGAGTACCGAGACGGGAGGAAAAAAAAGTCGATATCGAGTGCATTTTCGTTTCGACGAAACGCGGAGGATACATGGTTTAGGTAGGATGCTAGAAATTCGATTATCTACTTGAGAGGATTACTAAAAAACAGTCTAGACATGGAAAGATGCTCGTAGTATCAGAATAGATGCATCCGTATGCGTGTATTTTGCGAGGGTGTGGCATTTCACGTTCCATCTACCTATTTTCTCTATACGCTTATAATTGAATACATCTATAAACTCCCTTCAGGGCCAAGATATTTCATCACGCAGAATTACATCTTCCGTCGTCGATTCCGAGAACTCTCTGGACTTCTTGCTAGATTTTACGTGATACGTAATGGGAATAAAAACGAGCGGTTCGACTAATACCCTAATCTTTTTGATCGATTACATTCTCGGTAAGAGCTTTTGTGTTTCTGAATGTTTCTGTCCTAGAAACCTTGAGATCCTCGTGTTATCTGGATTGGAAAATTTCCTCGCAGAATTTCACGACAATCGTCGCGGGAGGGAAAATATTGCGAAAATTTATTGGATTAGCTGGCAGGATGTTGTGACGGAAGAATCGATACGGTCCTTCCGCGTTAACGATAGGAGAGCCGACGAGCGTGGTCCCGTGATAAGCGGCTGTCGCAGACGCCCTCGCGCACACGCGCGACTTTCCTATATACACGACCGCTATCCTACGAGTGTAAGCTCTTCAAAACTTTCCTACTTGTAATAATACCGTAAACCGAACGAAATAGATTGCATTCAATTTTCAAGATGAATCACGTGTATTTCGTCCCACGTAGACTGATAACGAATGTGGCGTGGATGCCGTGACCTCCAATCTGACAGAGTTCGGGAGTTTGGTAGTGCGCGCGTATATTACGGTAGTTTCTAGTTTTTACGGGGATGAGGATGAGACGAGACGAGACAGAAGGAGAGTCGGGAGGAGAGACTGGATGGCCAGGGGTTGTTGAGAAGCGAATAGCTATAGGTATATTCGTTGATTCTCTTCCTCTTCGAGGAATAGAAGGGAAGAGAAGGCAGGCAGGGATAAAAAGGGAAAAGAGTAGGACGGTGGGATGGAGGGTTGTAATGAAAAGGAGAGGACTGCTAGAGCCGAATGGGGGAACTGGTAATGGAGGTTCGACGTCGGAGGGAAACCGGTGAGTGGAGAGTGGAGAACGGCGAGTTGCCGGCAGCGGAGAGTAGGGATATATCTTGGGAAGTGGGGAAGCGGTTATAGAGAATTGTGTGCGCGGAGCACAGAGGGTTGGAAGTTGGCTAGAAAAGGGTGAGAGGGTGGAATAAGCGAGCGAGACAGAGGCCGAGAGAGCCAGCGTAGGCAATGGGGGAGGCAGTACGATTCTGGGGGTTGGAAGCAGCTGAGGGCCGCGCGCGAGTAGGTCACAGCGTCGAGGAGAGCGATAGTCTGCTTTCGGCAAACGGTTCGCCTGCCCATCGATAATAACTACTGAACTTTGTATCTTTCGCTCTGCCTGCTCGTCTTCTACTTGTCCCGAACGTTTTTTTACCTTCTCTCTCTCTTGCTTTCTCTCTTTTCCTCTCAATCTCTTCCTTTACTCTATCTCTCCACCTGTCTCTCGCTCTTTCTCTCCGTCTTTTATCATCTGTTCGAGCACTTTTCGACTTTTTTTCATGGGCACCAACGAATACTCAAAGCATCCGTCTACCTCAGTTCCACGGGTCCGTGATAAAGCAAGCCGTCGAGACGTGGGAAAGGTTAAAAGTTGCGTGAACCTGGATCTCAGAAGTATAAAAATGTTACCGTACTAAAAAAAAAGGTATCTCATCTCGTCTTTGGACCGTTGCGTATCACGTTCCCGATCGCTATCAAAGAACACCATCGGCATTCCAATGATAAGGTTTCTCTTTTGAATTTCGCTCCACGTTTCGAAGCGCAAGCTAAAAGGAAGAAACAGACGAGGGGTAAAGAAAAGAAAGAAAGAAGAATGGGAAGAGCCAGGGAACCGGGTACCGTGGAAAATAAAAGGAACGAAAAGTGAATGAATCGTTTCGGTCTTTTTTGGACTTACTGGATTCGTGCGGACTACCGATGAAATACTCTTGCCTTTAGAAAGTGCGTATTTAAAAGAAGAAACTTGGGATCTCGCCAAATCCCATCGTCGTTGTTGATCTTGGCCCGCGCGGATTTTAAGACGCGCTCGCATCCCTTCAAGTACAAGATTCATTGTTACCGTTGATTGTTGTTCCTTGTTATCAAGTATCGTTCTTGAATGCTACGGTTGATATACAATTATACAAATCGAAGCGCTGATACGCGCGATGTTAAAGATTAGGAGCAAGTAGAAAAGTTGATACCATTTATCAACGAAGATAATCGTTATTACCATTCAGAGATTGTTAATTGTGATCAAGATCAAGGGTGGAATCACTGTGCTGATAATCGGTGTGATTGCTGGGTGGCTAAGAAAACGTAAGTTTTACGGAGGAACATAGAAAAAATTGTCGAAGAATTCTTGGACGGCGTGGGATAGAGTCGATGAATAAGCAGTGCTCGCTGCGAGCGTGCAGCAAGTGGGTACTCGACTGACTGATTGTTGGCCAAGGGACAATCCAGGGGAAAAGACCTGGAGGAATTCCAGACAGTGATCCAACATTAAAAAATCCGAGAAGCATCGAAATCCAAAATCCGTAACATCCTTGACGAGCTCCCGACAAGTCAGCATTAACTATCCCTTTAAACGGGACGGGATAATATTGAATTAACGTCAGATCGATTTGCAAAGCAAAAGTGGAATCGTAATTTAACTCCGTATTACTTCTCAGCTGTTGTTTTCCACATTTTTACAACCCCGAAAGCAGATAAAGAAAATCTGTCACATAAATCGAACTCGAAGTGTCCTTAAACAGAATCGAAGAGAAACAAGAGGAGGTGGGGGAGGAAGGAAGAAAACAACAGAAATAAATATATCGTCAGCGGAAAGAGAAAAAGAGGGAGAAAGGGAACCGAGGGAAAAGAGAGAGAAAGAGACGGGGGAGAGAAGGTGTTAGAGGGAGAGGGTGAGGGTGTGAGAAAGAGAGAGAGAGGGAGAGAGAGAGAGAGAGAAAGGGTTAGGGAGAGTGCAGATTCTTGTTCCTTAGTAGCATCGAAGGATAATCAGAAATGGAAATCGCAGCGTCCGCGATGTTGGACGGCCTGAAAAACAATAGAATCAGCAAGTTGGCACTGTCGCGGTTCTTGTCGCAGAGTCTGTGAGTAAATTAATTCAGTCGTTCGCCGAGTCCGGAACATTTGATTTCACGTAAAAAAAAAAACGTAACGAGTACGGTCGAAAGCTAAAAAGATCGGCATGTAGCGCGCTGCCAAATGCAAAAACGCTGAATGCTAAAACGCTAAACGATCGCTTGCTTCTCCTTTTTTCTGTGCTCGTGTCATCGCGCTTCCACGAGTTATGCCTTTTCGAGGGAGTCCCGCGATGAAATCGAATCTAAATTGCGTAAAAGCTTGCATGTTGCGTTCGTAGAAGTAGGCTGCCACGCAGGGGACACAGCCACGCAGAGTCACTCGACGAACAACACACCTTCGACCCTTTCGCTTCCCATCGATTTAACTCTTTGTAAATTAATTATAACTCATAATTATTACCCGCGGGTTGTTTGCTCTTCCATTATCGTGGGACGTCACATATTAAGTGGTCTTCGAAATTCCAAGTTATCCAGCAAAAACCAAATACTTTTTCACCGTCCACTCATCCTAATTGTTTCGATTACGACTCTCCTTTACATTATCATAACAATTGTGCACCATCACGGAGAATCGATCGTACTTTTTTCGTGTTTTTCCAACGGAGACTCCTAGACGACAGAGGGGGAGACATTGTAGAGCGCAGACCACTTCTTTTTCTCGAAAAATAATAGACCAATTATCTTCTTTCCCCTAAACGAGTCGATAATATCTGTAATTGTGGGATACGTACGTGTCCCGACTAGGAATACGCGAGTCCGGCTGCCCTTTGCTTTCTCCCTAATTTCTTTCCGACAGGAAAACTTTCTCGACACCGTCTCTCTTACTAATCTCTCCAATTATGTTTCTCGGTGATCCCTTTATACGCGTGTGCGTTAACGTCGTTAACCAATCAAGGATAATAGTCGGAGCGTACTTGTTCATCGCCGTTCATCGATATCCGATTTCATCCATTGATACGAACATCCGCTCAACATTATCGGACTCTTTCGCACACACATGCCTGAATTTCCTGCGCGTAACGAGCCTATAAATAATGTAAAAGTTCATGTGTCGACTCGGAAAGTAGTTAGATGGAGGCCTACAAGTTTAGTGGGAAACCTTATCCAACCTAAACGAGTGGAAGAAATATTATACCGGAACGTATCCTCCGAAGATTCCCCCGGGGTAAACTACCCCATTGTCGATAAACGCTTCTCGTCGGCATATTATCTGGAACCGAATGAAAGTACGGTTTCTTCTTCTAAGACTCTTTATCTTCAACCACTCGTCGAGCAATCTCGGATCGCGATATCGATCAGAAATGATTTCTAACTTCCTGTTTTTAAGTATCTTCGAAGGCCGCTTCCGTTGGTTTGACATTCTTTATTCTAGAAACCTAGATTCTAGAATTCTTTACGAAACTTTAGGATTCGTAATATTCTATTATTAAATATCGTGATTGTCGAATCGAAGGGACTTAAAACGACCGAATTCTTATAATATAACGTTATCTAATAATATTCTATTATTAAATATCGTGATAGTCGAATCGAAGGGACTCCGAACGATCGGATTCTTATAATATAACGTTATCTAATAATATTCTATTATTAAATATCGTGATAATCGAATCGAAGGAACTTTAAACGACCGAGCATGCTTCTACCGGCAGGTACCGCGAATCCGCAGGTGACTCTGTTGTTAAACGAAAGAAAACGAACGTGTTAATTTAATAGCATAATACGTTCCATGTAATTTCAGTACGTGTTCTAACCTTGGAGAGACATACGTGGGTTTGATATTATTAACATACATTGCGTGGATCGTTAAAACATCATACAAGGGAGGTTAATTCGATGGAAGTACGAAGTAGTCAGCGTGGCGAGTGGTTGAAAGAGGGTAGCCAGTGGGCATATCCGCGCAGACGCAGCCGGTGTGGAAGACAGTACAAAAGTGAAGAACAACTATCGCGATTGGGGTAGTTTGCCCCAAACTCGAGAATAGAGGGGGTGGGTCACGCATGACGTCTTTTTTAAATTAAAGAAGAATCGTGCTCAGCCCCTCACACTCCTCGACAGCCGGGAGAATTCTGCCGAGTTCGCGATACTCGCCCTTCGTTTTGATACCCTCCGATAACACTTTGCCGCCACACGGTGAAACTCTGAATACATGAATTTCTATATATCTGTATCGGATTAACTTCTGTCGTGTAGTGAATATTTAAGATGTTATTATCTACCATTGTTGTCGGATTCTTGCCGCTCAAGGAACATTTAATATCGCCGATTAAGGGAATATAAAAATATCTATGATATTAAAACGTAATACGTTCGAGGTGACGTAAAAATCTCTACTTGGAGAATGTTTAAATTCGTTCCAGTTTTCATCACGAAGATATCCCTCGCCTTTGGAGAAGTTAAGTCGACGAGTTTCATTATTGTCCAGTAGCTTCGCTCCGCTTTCCATTTTTTTTGAGGGGGTTGCAGGAAGGATACGAATAATTAAAACGATGCCGATACTGACCTACTTCCTCTCACAATGGGTCGGGGCACATGGAAAAAAAATGGAATGGGCTTTCACGGAGCACCCACGTCCTTTCGATCATTCCTTCGAAATATTGCTGTCTCTCGTGTATTTCAATGTTTTCGTATCGGGTCGGATAACCGGTGTGTCTCTTCCGAACTCGCAGCGGGAAATAACAGGTGCCGAAGGCGGTTGCTAGGATATCTTATCGTTAGACACTCCACCGTTTTTCATACCGGCTCGTCGATCAATTGCCGTCGGATTCTTTTCTAAATGTAACGACAAATGATGAGATTTGATAACAAGACCGCATACGTCAGATATGAAAATAAATAACCGTCGGTGTGTTGTATAGTATTTGGAATACTTAAATTATTATTCATCGTTGGCAATCTAAAGTGTCCATTATATTATAACTAGTTCTCCAACATTGTTCCGATTTCCTGGCATTTACGGTATTTCGAATACTCAGATTATTGTTCGAAGTAGACCGTCCAAAGTATCCATTATATTATATCTCGTTCTCCAAAACTGTTTCGATTTCCTGGAAGAACATAATGGACTGAAAGCTCCGAGTGTATTACGGCGTGTAAGAAAGAATGCTTTCCAAGAGGGTGGGTTATGCGGGGGATTCATGGTCGGCGTTGCCGCCACCGGGAAACATCTTTTCCAAGTAGCTTTTCCACCTACCCCGAGCGTCGACGAGGGGGCGCCAAAGTATCGAAAGCTTGGAAGCTCGGAAGCTCGAAAGCGTCGATGCGTATAGGGGTTCGGAGGTTCTCCAAGAGCAAGAGGGGGTGAGTGATCAAAAGAGGGGAAAGCTTCAGTCGGTGATGTGACTTGGTTACTTTCGGAACGGAGTGACCTCGAGTTCACCGCGTTTTCCGCGACGCGCAACAGGACATTGCGCTGTGCGTGTTTCGTGACTCCGCGACAGGAGGAAACGGCTCTGCGAACGTTTCTCCATGGCTGCGCTTAGTACTCTAACGATTCACTGACCGCTAACCGTGAACGAGCCACTCTTCCTTCGCGACTCCTTCACCGTAGCTTCGTCTTCATCCTTGGCTTCGTTACCACCACCGTAGCCACGAAAAACTAATTACAGACCAAGGTTCTACCGTAATTCCTGTGTCTCGCCGAGGTGGATCAACCAGTAGTAACAGGTGGCTCGAGAATGCCTCCGTTCCGCGCCACTTTCTCAGCGCACACGCTCTTTTATCAGTATAGAACGCTTCCTCTTCCCTCTCGACGGTAGACATTTTTCTTAAACTCTCACGTTCGCTTACTTTCACGCAACAAAGCTTCTAGTCTTTCCGCACCCTTGTTTCTACGAGCGTTTCTTTTCTCCGCGTCCTCCGTCTTCTCCGGCTTTGTCGACTCAAACCGCTCAAAACTCGGGACTCGATTCACAGCCGAGAAATCCTCGAACAAATGAGTATCCGCAAAGGTTAATCGACCATTGAAACGCTGGCTGTCGTAATGCCATTGAATCTTCCGAACACATGTCGCACTTTGTTTTACCTTGGTACACGGTGTTTTGTTGTTCGAAGTGTCGGAAATAGGACATGGAACAATAAGCCCGGAAGTTTGCTTTGTTCCAGGAAAGTTTATGTTCCCGTATCTCGCTGCGTCACTCTCGCGTATCTTTCGCCTTTTATTCCGCGTTCGAGGGTGCGCTGTTCTATGCTATTTATCGCAAAAAGTAGTACGCTATTGTCCGGAGAATTTACGGTGCGCTCTTACTCGCGGAAGGAACCTGTTGCTGAACTATCTTTCGTTAGTTTTCCGCGAGCTTGCGAACCATTTGCCAGCTACCAGATGCCAGATGCTATCTCCGCGAGAAAACTTGCGATTCCACGAATTCCGTTCCGCGTGCTTTTCAACGGAGGAACGTAATTGGCTTGGCGTCGTCCGAAGCTAAAAATAAAGTTCACGATTACTAAGCTTCCACCGTTCGGCTGATCAGCGACGTATATCTTCCGTGTTTCACAAAGGGTTTATTTATTAAAGGACAAAAAGGGTTCGTTATAAACTGGTGATTTAAGCGGCAGGTTGTTAACGCTCCTGGCAACGCTATTACCTTCGGTGGTGGTGGTAGTGGCGGCGGCGGTGGTGGTGGAACCGATGGTGGCTAGAATCGATCCAACCCCGTGGCTTTCGTGCAACCCTCAACGCACACTAACCGCTCTCCTCTTTTCCGAGTCCTCTGTATTCTTAAGAAAAACTCTTCCAGTTTACCCTGTCGACCATACATTTTTTTATATAATTCTTCCGAACCTTTTCAGCGCGCTAATTTTCCGCTTCATTTCCACTATGCGAGCCGACAAGATCTCGATGTTATTATCATTCGATTCATTCCGGGAAAGGATCGACGATTAACGTTCTGAAATATAATATATAAAAAAAGCTCGGCCACGGTAGGTTCGAGAGGCGTCGGGGAAGGGGTGGCTCGGTGCTAGCTCAGGGCTAGCTCACGGGTTAGCCCAGGGGTAGTTCAGACCGAGGAGGAAGAGGGAGGAAGGGAGAGGGTGAGGGAGAATCTAATTGCTCATCGGTGCCGTGAATCGTTAGATTAGCCATGGGAACTCGTTAGCTGGACTTCTGAAATTAAACTCGATTAACTTCCGTACAATATTACGGGACGAAAGTGAGCGGATAAAAAATTAGTCGAAGATAACACGACACTAGAACCCTTTCGTGGATTCCAACGGTGGCAAGCCACTCGGGGAGAGCTACCTGATTGGCTTCTCGAGCGTGATTGGATGCAATCAAATTGGTGGCATGGACGGAGAATATGACGGTTGAATGAATGCGGCCGGTGCGTTCGAGCGGAAGTACATTGCTCGCTTAAAGTTCCTCTCTCGAAAGGCATCATGTGGGCGGCCGTCTCAAGGTCTCTGGAGATGCTCGTTGCCTTCTTCGAGTATTACACCGCTAGGTAAGAAGATACGCGGAAAAACGATGAAAATTCGCCGTGGACCGTAACCGGTTACCACGGCTCTCGATCGTCTTCCGTTTTTCTCGATCACTGACGACACGAAACAAGCGTGGTGCACGTACAAGAATGCGACACCGATCATGCCCAATTTTTCCCGAGTCCGAAATATCTTGGGACTCGAAACCTTGAACCCTCGCTAAAGGTTGTTTATCGTTAGGGTCCTGCGAATTTTGTTATTCGCCATCCTTCTTTCTCAAGTATTTCGGTTTACACCGCGATGGTACTCACGAGGCCGGGTTCCGATTCGATTATCTGAGTTGATCATCTTCGAGGGGGGTACGAACTACTAATTCTTAATTCTTTTCTGTTTCATGCTTCATTTTGACCTTGTCGTCCCCGGCATCCAGGGCACAATTGGAGTAAGTATCGCCGCTGCTCTCGACCCTACAGGATATCTATACTTTAATTAAATCTCATTCTCTTTCTACCGCTTTGACTCTCATTTGATGACTCTTTTCTCTTCTCTTTCAATTTCTCTTCTTCTAATGGAATTATGTCCCCCCCATGGATGGACTAAACTTTGTTAACGTAAGTAGCTTGATTTGCTCCACGTTCTATTATACTGTCTACCCTGTCGGACCTTCGCGCCTGTACTTCCGTGCCAGTGAATTTCCCCGTTTATGGATTCCTGCCGTGTGTGCCGTATAGATTCGTGTCCCCCATCGTCCTCGGTTCTGCTAAGGTGTCCTGGACCATCTGCAGCCATCCTTACCAGCCCGATCCGTATTCCAGCTCTCTTCCTCCCTCTCTCTCCCTCTCTCTCTGAATTGGCCCGCCAATCAACTGGCGAGATGAAAATGGCAAAGGCGATATATCTCCATTCGCGGTTCGAACGATCTTCTTCGTACGAGAACTCGATGCGTGATCGTGCTTCGCATCTCAACATTCAGCTCGCACCCCTTCTTCGGACTCAGACTTAATCTTTAGACATCCGGATCCAAAGTAGTAGAAGTATCCCTCCATCCCAAATCGGTCTGGTGTCGCAACGTGCATGCGCTTTACAAACAAAATCCGAGCGTTAGGGCGAATATCGTTCCGATCGCTTATGCCTATTTAGTGGGCCATTACCCTCAGTCCCATCTAATACCAATATAATAATACGTGCACCCGAAGAGTCGGGACTTACAATAGATGGGACAATGGAGAGACGATTCTCAATGAAGTAACCCAAAAATGAATTCCATGAGTAACAATATGGTTGATGGTGTTTTTCAGGACGACCGGTAGCCCGGCAGGTAAATCTCCGGGGAGTGGCGCCGCAGCGGGTGGAGGTGTAGGATGCGGCAGCGTGGGGACCGGCGGAACGGGGACCAGCGGGGGTTCGGTATCCGCGACGGGAGTCGGATCGGTGGCGGGTATCGGGGGTGGTGGAGGAGGTGGCGGTGGCGGTGGAGGTGGCGGAGGCACTGGGACGGTCGGTGCTTCGAGTGCGGGGAATGTCGCGGGTGCCGAGTCCCGAACCCCGACGGCTGGGGCCCAAAATAAACAGCTACAGAACGTGAAGGGAGATCATCCATCGGTAAGCGTCAACCACGTGGTACACATAAACCTGCAAGTTCAATTATGTTACGAGATAATTATATTACATTTTAGAAAGCATTCTTGCAAAGCAGATCGGTCTCGTTGGTTGACATGTACATCGATAATTCAGAACCGAGCGAGAACGTCGGACAGATCCACTTCAGTTTGGAATACGATTTTCAAAATACTACGCTTATCCTACGTATTATACAGGTATGGGTTACGTAGACCCATCATTACGTAGATTAATGATTATAACGAGATAATCTTTCTATTATATCTATAATAACTCTTCTACCTTTTTAATTCCACGATGTTCTTTGGTTTCAGGGTAAAGATTTACCGGCGAAAGATTTATCCGGAACGTCAGATCCATACGTGCGCGTAACGCTTTTGCCAGACAAGAAGCATCGTTTAGAGACAAAAATTAAACGACGTACTCTAAATCCTCGGTGGAACGAAACATTTTACTTCGAAGGTAATCTACATATTAATTAGTAGACTAACAAAAGAGTATCGCGACAGCAGTCGATACAACGATATTAAACACGGGATTTTCTTACGTTCGCAGGATTCCCGATCCAAAAATTACAGAGCAGAGTATTACACTTGCACGTGTTTGATTACGATCGGTTTTCGAGGGACGATTCCATCGGAGAAATGTTTCTACCGCTTTGTCAGGTAAAAGTTCGATCGGTGTCTAATTATATAGCGTTACCTTCGATGGTGGACGCATGACTAATTTTTACCCGTGCTTACACTTACTTTTTAGGTCGATCTTTCGGAGAAACCTTCCTTTTGGAAGGCACTGAAACCACCGGCGAAAGACAAGTGCGGAGAACTGTTGTGTTCGCTATGCTACCACCCGAGTAACTCGGTGCTTACTTTGACTCTCCTCAAAGCACGGAATCTGAAAGCGAAGGATATCAATGGGAAATCTGGTAAGAGGATTAACAGTGGAATATTTAAGCGCTCAAAAGAATGTCGGGACATAAACTATCCGTGTTCTATAAATCTCCGTAGATCCCTACGTCAAGGTGTGGCTTCAATTCGGCGACAAGAGAATCGAAAAGCGGAAGACGCCGATATTTAAGTGCACGTTAAATCCAGTATTCAACGAGGCGTTTTCTTTCAACGTACCCTGGGAAAAGATCCGAGAGTGCTCGCTGGACGTAATGGTGATGGACTTCGACAACATCGGCCGTAACGAACTGATCGGTCGTATTCAACTCGCGGGTAATGCTTTGCTTCTTTCTTATTACTTTTCTCCAGCGTTGGACACTCATTCGTGCATCCGTAGGAAGCTGTCGAAGGAAGGTGTTAGTGGATAATTGTTTCTTGCAGGAAAGAACGGTAGCGGAGCGAGCGAAACGAAACACTGGCAGGACATGATTACGAAGCCACGGCAAACGATCGTTCAGTGGCATCGCTTGAAACCGGAATAAACACTTTGATCGTCGGTTCTACCTCTTAGCTACTTAGAGTCGCGTACCTCGTGCGCAGATATCACTCTCGAGCGTCTTTATTCGCTTTCTTTCATTCTATTTAACCGTTCTATGATCAATCTATCTCTCTACCTCCGAAATCACGATCTTCTCATTGCGCCTTCTTTTCTGCTGGTTTACTAATATCGTAAATACCGGATTTTCTATCGTTGACCTCCGCTAGTCACCGAAGACTCGTCGCAAGATAAATTCGAGCTCGATCACTTTCTTTGAATAACGTTCGAGAAAAACACGCGAGAGACACAGAGATCTTCGCCGAGGTACGGACTCACCGAGAAGGTGCGAGTACTCGCTACTTTCTACGAGACGTGCTACACCACTCGCTGTGGAATATGTTTTTCGTCTCGTCAGAAAGTCCGAGCGAGCAAACGAGCGAGCGATCGACATCGCTTCTGCGACTTTATTGACATTTACATCGAAAACGTTGTTTTTATGACTGTTTTGCGCAAGTAGATTCGCGTATACCGATCGCGTATGTACCGTACACATAGCGCGTACACGAACACACGGAATACACACAGTATACACACAGTATACACAGAGATACACGTGACACAGTATACACAGTTGTACACACAAGAGAAGTGAGACCCAATAACCCTAAGAACCCAAGTCCTCCCCAATAACGCGGTTGACGCGTCACGTCCGGTATCTCTTACGATTCGCGGAAATGGAAATGTCGGTTGACCTTTGATCTCTTCACCCGGGTGTAATTCAAGGAATTCGATGATGGATTATTAACAGGCAGGATCGAAAGAAATCACCGGAACGTAACGTTTAATTATCCCAATTAGTAGTGATCGACGGAGGAGAGATATTTTTGAGGGAAATTTTGTATCGACTAAGTCGGCGCATTTTGTTGGCAAATTTGAAACAGTAAATTGTGATCGGTGTATCGTCTTACACGTTAAAAAAAGAAACACTACCTGTTACGCATTATACACCCGATAGTCTGCTGTTGTTAACAATAACGTAGAACAGTCCTTGGCGCAAATGTTTCAAGCTCCCGCGCGCGAGTTCTCGCGGAAAAATTGCGTTACGAATTACCTCGACTCGAGAGACAGAGAAGGGAAACGGAGAGTGAGCGAGTGAAACTATCTTCGCACGTGCGTGGTGCATGTGCGTGTGGGTTTGTTTTTGTGCGTCGCGTGCACTCGTGCGACAAAGAGAGATTAGGGGAAAGGAGGAAGAACCCGCGAAAGGGTGAAGGAAATGACAAAAGCGACAAGGGCGAAGTAAAAGCGAGAGCTTTGCGTACATTCGTTAGAGACAAAGTAAGAAAGGTATAACGTTAGTGAAACTAATGGTGCGATACCGGCGTTTACGGGCTGTTCGCGCCTTCGAGGAAATATTTTTACATAAAGTAGTAGCGGAGCGACTTGAAAGGCAGACCACCGTTCGTCGAAAATGGTTTCGGCGAGTGCACAGCAAGATAAACAGAATACTACGCGAAACGTAGATCTCCGAAGTTTCGCATTAATGTATATGCGTCTTCAAGCCGACTCGTAGGTATAGATCCGTACTTATCGCGGCTTCTACACGTATATACGTATATGTGTATGCGCGTGTTATTACCAGAATATCGAGTAGCATTAAAGGATAGGCTAATATATTTGTATGTGATCGTGTCGTAGCCTCTACAAGTTCCATGCCGCGGGAACGAAGATGGAAAATCGCGAATTCGCGGGAGACCACGCGAAAACGATGCTACTCGAAAGACGTGGAACTTCGAGTCTTTCCTTTCAGTTCAACTTCCGATGGAAACACGAACCCGAATCTTCGACAAGATTTTCATTCAGATCACTCTTTTGACTTACGTGCGCACACAGCCATTTCGATCCTCGTCCATTCCTCCTTCTCCTGATTTTATTCTTTCGTAGTCGCTGCTTCGCGACGTATGTTTGTTGTCTTGTTTCCTAATTCGTTGAAAATATACCTTGTAAATCTCAATTGAGCTTAAACGCGTACAAGTGCCAAATACACGCGGTTCACGGCTTTTCTTGGAGTAATTGAAACACTCACTTTTGCTTGGTCACTTGCGCGTGAACTAACTGCGTGTCCTTTGGATCGAGAAGTAACCGGAAGTCGGGAGAAGGATTCGAGGTTCTGACGTTGAATTTCCGTTACATTTCTATCGTGATATATAGATATATACATAAATGTATATGTAAAAGTATAGATACGCGAACGTTTAAAAATCGCCGTACGATCTGAAAAGACGTGAAAATTGTAAAAAAACTTAGAAAACGAGAAATCGCAAGGAAATCGTTAGGATATAGTTTGCGCGGTAGTTCGATCTGGAAAGTGAAGTGGGCCTTATATCGTGGATTACCTCAGACGTAAGCACCAGCTCTAAATCAAGAGTATATCGCTAGTGTGATTTTACTAGGAACATGCCGGCATTGGCGCATGGGTTTTCGGATTAGTCCCGCGAAACTCCACCATTTTTTTTCACCGTTATCCAAGATAACGAAGAACGAGTTCGACGAGACTGCTCTGGTCACGTATTCTTTCGTATGTCTACATGCCCGACTCCGACACATATTTTCACGCTTAATTATATCGTGTTTAATCGACGGGCGCAGACAGCTAGAGACAAACAGAGATGAACAGAAAAAGAGGGGAAGGGTAGAACGACACAGAGAGAGTGAAAGAGTGAAAGAATGAGAGAGTGAGAGTGAGTGAATGAATGAAAAAGAAAGAGAGTTATCAGGGTGGGGAGTGCATAATTATCCACGTTTTGTAAATGTCGAATAACCGATCGACGAAGCAACGCCAGTTGCATTCTCAAAGGAAGGACCCAAGTATTGTCGGAAGATACAATCGTTCGACCGGATATGTTAATCGGTACAATCTCGGGATTCGTTAAATGAAATGGAGATGAAGGTCGGAGGGCAAAGGGCAAAGGGCAAAAGGTGGAGGGTTAGAGATGGGTTTCGAAAAGCGGTTCGCGGGAAACGCAGGGAAATACATATTCGAGGGAAGTAGGGAAGACAGAGCGGGGCGGCCTCAGGACTGGATACGCGTCGGAACTGTTCGAACATCTCCCGAGGAAATATCCCGAATTTAACAAGTAGATTAACGTTAAGAGAAGTGGATGCATATATCAGGGTAATTCGCACGTATCCAGTTCAATGCACGCAACGTCGTATATTTTTTAGCTTCGTCTTATATACGTACCTACATTACAAGTTGATCGTGTCGAAGAAACACACTAAAAAAGGAAAACCCTGTAAACTTATGGATGTTTAATAAAGGAGATTGTGCCATTATTCCTGCTGCGAAAGCGGTTGTCGTTTGAGGAGTCGGTTTTTAAGAGGAGGCGCAAATTACGTTGGTTAACTCCAAAAGTTGCGCCACCGTGAAAACCAGCCCGAAGGATATTCGATTCATTAACAGTCTACTTTTGATCCCGGCATTATGTAGAGCCAAATTATATAGATCCCCGTAAAACTGCTGAAAGATTGTTAGATTACCGGTTTTTATTATTTTTAGTGCTTCCTTCGGTTTTCACCTTTCGGTATATCAGAGTTCACCGTGTAACTCGGCGTACCTCTTCGCTTTCAGAGTCCAAAGGTAAGTCAGAAAACTCGGGGCTGACTTCTGTGCAGCGTACCATCATAGTTCGGCTCGGCGTTACCAAAAGAGTCAGATTCGTTCGCTGCGAGAGTAATGTAGTTAAAGCAGTTAACCCGTTTTAATGCCACGCAATTTTGAACTCATCTATTTGTATCTTTCGTTTCGCGTTTAACTAAGTGACAGTCGTCTACCTCTTTCGCCAGGCATCCGTGTAGTTCTTTAAATTGCAGAACTATCTCTCTGAAGCCACGCGTCGCATTCCACCGAGACCAACCGAAGCTGTAAGCAGTCGAAAGCAGAGCCATGCACTCTCTCAAGTGTTTCTCAGTAACGGGATGTTTCGTCGGGAGACCTTTCACGTAACACGCAGCATCTTCCTCGGGGAAAAGATCGCATCCCGCTTGTCGCATTTTCTAGGAGTTCGCGGAGTAACCGGATCGCGTTAAGAAAAACCAAATTGTACTTATACTATTGGAAATAAAGAGTGTTCTCACCTCAACAAGTGAATCTAATTTCCCATATTCCCCTAGGATCTTTTTTAGTGTTGACGAATTACCACCGGAGACCGAATTGAGACATACTTGATTTTCCTGGGAGAAAGATATGTTTGTAGGGTATTGAACTTATTGAATAAATCGTAATTTCAAGTATTCGACTAAACGATACCCGCACAACGAATTCCGCTTGCACGGTACCCGTAGTTATGCTCAAGATCACTCCGCCACGCGCATTTCTTCCCATTTCCGGCTTAAGCTCCCAGCTTTGGAACGGAAGATGCACGAATTTGTTCGCGACGAGTCCATGAATTCCCAGTCTCCCGCTTCTAAATGTAATCGTCTGCTTCTCCTCGTTATATTTTATGTCGTGTATGTCACGCGTTGACCAAATGTTTTCTTCCGGAATCCAATGCGCGATTAAGGGCGGCTCAAACCAAAGAACGGTACCAGGTAACCTGGGAAATCCAGTGTCGGTTGGAATACTCGTCTTTTTCGGGGAACATTCAGAAAAGAGAAGTCGTCGTTAACTGACTTGAGAGTTACGAGGATGAGAGCTTCCATTGCGGCTTCCAGAGCTTTGATCTCCGCCTCGATTACTTCCGGTGTTCTCTCGGAGTCCGGAGCAGGCGGGGGTGGTTCGTAGGGCCTCGAAAATTCAACGAATCTAGGTTGCTTGGGGAGCTGTACTGAAATCCATGGATAGCAGTTGCAAACGATTTCTTTCCACTCTTTTTGGCTTTGTTTTTGGAGTGAATGCTTACGCGCTGTAAGAAGAATGTCTCTCTGCGTGTCTTTCGGTTGTGCCGGTTGGTGGATCAAGTCTATCCGATACAATCCTCCGAGTATCTTGCTCTTTCTTAGGTTGATCTGATGCTTGTCGTATTCCAGAATCATTGCTTTCATCCGGTTTTGTCTTGCTTCATCTTGTAACCAGGGAGAGTCAGAGTATTGTTAGATGCGGATCAAGACAGGGATTTTTTTAGATACCTTCCCGTTGAAGAATGATTTCTTCAGGAGTTGGCAAGTAAGGAAGTTCCCGGTTCACAGGCTCGGTTTCTCTATCCGAATCCAATTGACCTTTGTGCCTCTCGTTTTCCTTGCCCGTTTGCTTTCCTTTGCGCGCCGATTTTTTTGGTCGTTTACTAGATTTGTCGGTGACGGTCGCATTGTCGGTGATCATCGCACCGGCAGGTAAATTTACGATTCTCTCGAGCATAGCCTTCTTCTCTTCCTGTCTCAATCTACGAGCCTCGATCTGTTCTTCTCCCAACGCGATGATCTCTTGATATTCTTTCTGACAGAACTCAAGCAGATCTAAGAGCAGATCGCGCGAGTAAGGAGATAGTTATCTGCACGATTCCAGGAGGTGATTTAACTACAAGTCGACTTAATTAGAGCTATCGTACCAAAGTCAGAGAAACCATAAGCCTCCGAGATATCAGGTATCGAAATCGTAGCACTCGCTTCCTCAGAATATCGGTCGTATTCGAGCCAAAGCGCACGAATCGCCATCCGATAAAAATCTAAATCCACCGGCATTTTGACGGTAAGTTCCATCTCTTCGAAATGCACTTCTACTGGCTGCCTGTCTTTCTCGGCAGTTCGTTTCGTTCCAGCTGGCAAAGCTATCGGTGCCCAGAGACAGCAAACAATTCGGTTCGAGGTTTCCGAGTATCGCGCCGTTTTTCTGTCTTCCACCTGCATGTTATTCTCGATTCCCCGGAGGAGACGGTAACAAGCTATGTCGATCCATCTCTCCAACTTTTCTCCGAGCTCTCCGACGATCTACGGTTGAATGGTACTCTTAATATCCTGTAGACAATATCCGCGCGAGTACATAATCTATGTTTTGCCTCGCAGTCACTCACCTCTTCGAACTCCCTCGTGTTTACGTTCGATTTTAACTTTGAACGAATGATCTCATTGAGCTTCCCCGACAGCTGAAATACGAGTTTGGAAATAAGCTATGTTTCCAAGTTATTTCGAGTGGAACTTGTTAAAAACGTACGTGGGTAACTATGTCGCATTTTCTTGTAATCGTGTCCATACTGGCCTCTTCAGCGTCCGCTTCCCACAGGAACAGAAATCTATTCATTTCTGACAACTCACTAGGATCTGGCAAACCATCGCAGCTACTCGTGTACCTGATCCACTAATATTAATAAAAACCATGCTTTTATTCCGGGATTTGTTTCTTTCATTAAAGGACTTCAATAAGAACCCAGGGAAATTATAACGAACCGCTTCTTCTTCCCGAAGCGTTTTCGTTTCTTCAAGGAACATTTTTCGGAGATCGGAAAGAATTTGCCGCGTTTGGCGCAGTTGTATCTCCCGGCGCGAACTACGCTCGTTCTCCAATGCCGCTTGCTTCTCCTCCTTCTGTTTCTCTGCTCGAATTTCTTCCTGCAATTCCTTTATCATTCGATCTCTGCGAAATGATCATTTAAAGAATTGAGAATATAGGAATTCGTAGGATATCTATTCGCACAGGATGTCTTACCGTAGTTTTTCAGCGACCTCCACTTCCGCCGCTGCCGGCTCCTTTTCCAAAGGCTTTCGTACCTTCTTCGTCATCCTCTTGCTGTAAAGCACACCCACTAATTACACGAACCACCCACAATTTTTAAATCATCCGATCGAATAAACCACGCCTCTTAAATGAGCCGAATATCATTTGATGGGATTTCTGGTTGAAAATCTGGATCTTTTATCCTCCTTTATAACAGATATCAGTTAGGAATGTAGTAAAATTTGGAATACTAAAACGGAATAAAATTCAAGATTACCCTTCTGTCAAAGAAATTTGTGCGACATCCCTCACTCTAATTGTAGGTCTAAAGATCAAAAAGATAATGAAATTGGAGGAGGCGCGAAATCAATTGCACTCATAATTTCATGACTACCGATCGTAACTCGAGGTGGGAAATGATTTCCAAGAAACGGAACCGGCTAGAATCAAAATAGATGTCAGGGCGATACCCGACAGCCAAAAAAAAAACAGTCGAAAGTAGAAGGACGGATATTGACGAAAGAACCATGAAAAACTGAATTTCGGACAATGAATATTAAAAAGATTGCTCCTTTAACCTGGCGAGTCATATTAACCGTGTGTAAAGTGCATGTCACTTCCTGTTGTTCACTGTTTCTTTAATCACGTTTCAGGTCACTCGCGGTTAGATCTTTGAACCTCTTCAATTAATTTTCATTCCGTTCTGAAAACTCGGCCGAGCTGGAACAAAGTGATCGACAGCATTTGTTTGTAAGTGTATTCCTTATTTCTAATGAATTTTCTTCGCGCTTTCTCTTCATCTTCCTCTTTTTCGATTTTATTCTAAGGTATTCTATCGTGATTGCAAATATTGTGGTAGATAAAAATGACGGTCAACAGCACATCAGCAGTCAGCTTATTCTACACTGACAGAAGTATATTGGTGACGGGTTCGACAGGATTCCTGGGAAAAGTGCTAATCGAGAAATTACTTCGTTCCTGTCCCGATGTTCGAGAAATATTTTTGCTGCTACGTCCTCTTAAGGGGATGTCGATCGATGAAAGATTAAAGAAGATGATCGAATTACCAGTAAGAACCGGCGTTTCCTTCGATTCGATCTTTCTGTGCTTTTTCGAATACATATACCTACGATAATAACCCTTTATCTCCAGCTATTCGACACCTTGCGCGAGACCAGGCCCACCGCTTTCGGAAAACTAATTCCCGTAAAGGGCGACGTTTCCCTCGACGACTTGGGTCTCGACGAACACGACAAGCACGCCATTAACGAGAGGGTCTCCATAATCTTTCACACCGCGGCGAACGTTCGGTTCGAGGATAATCTAAAGCGAGATATTCTTACTAACACTAAGTCAACCAACAATATTTGCATTCTGGGACAGAATGTAAAGAACTTGGCGGTAAGTCGCGCGCGTTAGTTTCCCAAGTTTTTGACGCCGACGAGAGCTGCGATTTAGAGTGATTAATATTCTAAGAAAACGGCCGAAGTCTTTCGGATCTTTCTAGTCGACCTTTCTGATTGGCAGGCATTCGTACACGTAAGCTCGGCTTACACGCAATGCGACAAACAAGTGGTTTACGAGATCGAGTACCCGGCGGAGGCTGACTGGCAGAAAACAATACAAATCGCTGAAACCATCAATGAGAAGACCCTGAAAATCTTTGCACCCAAGTGAGTACACGCCTTTTAAGATACTTTTAAATTACTTTTTGAAATACCTTGACAAATGAATTTTTAGATATTGCGGGGTTCTGCCGAATACATATACCTTCAGTAAGAGACTGGCGGAGCAGGTAGTGTCGCAGTATTCGAACCGATTGCCGATCGTGCTCATCAGGCCATCCATAGGTAACTCTCGTCACTTGGTTGACTAACGTCGTTGCCCTTAGAAACGATAGTAGTAAGAAAGAAGTAGAAAATGAAGTAACAGGATGCTTAAAGTGTCTTTTAACCGTGGTGTCTTTATTCGGTGCAGTGGTGCCGACGGAGAGCGAACCGTTTCCCGGATGGATAGACAACTTCAATGGTCCAGTCGGAATGATGATCGCAGGTGGTAAAGGTATACTACGTGTCGTATGGGGAAACGACGATGCTATCACCGACTACATTCCCGTCGACGTGGCTATCAAATTAATGATAGTAGCAGCTTGCACGAAAGCAACTGAACCGTAAGTCGAATCGAATCGTTACTCGAGCCTCTACTGATTTCACTTCTACATGGCAGGGTATCTGAGAATCGACGGATATCCGTGTACCACGGTACCTCCAGTGGAATAAGAGGTGTTAGTGGGAATCAGTTGATCAAGCTAGGATTTAAATGCAACCAGAAAGCTCCCGTGGAGTCGCCTCTTTGGTATCCTACTGCAATTCCGACCAACAGCCCGTTCCTCTATTACATTCTGGTGCTAATCTTGCACCTCCTGCCGGCTCTTGTGATCGACCTTATTCTTAAAGTCGCCGGTCGTCGGCCATTGTAAGAATATATTCCATCTTTTCTGCTACTACTCTTTAATGTCCTTGCCATCTAGTGCTTCATTATTTTTTCTGCGTCTCGCTTTTATGCAGATTAGTTAAGTTACACACAAAAATCTACGGCAGCGTCGTCAGCATCGGGTACTTCGTCCGACACCAATGGAATTTCCGCAACGACAAATCATTCCAGCTACTCCTGGACCAGTCCGATCAATATGGCGGCTTCGGTTTCGATTTCAAAAAATTCGACATAGTTCATTACTTCACGTAAGTCGGTCTATTTATTTCGTTGGCTTAATTAGCAATTTTCGGTTTACATCTTTTCCTGACAGAAACTGCCTGATCGGAGCGAAGAAGTACCTCCTGCGAGAAGATATGGCTAATATAGAGAAGTCGAAGATACACCTCAACAGGTAACAATAAAAATAACACACCTCGAACGCCTCGCATGAACTATAATATTTTAATCTACCATGAACGCACTGAGTTCAACAAATTTCTTTGACTTCTAAGTTTCGTTTAAACTTTGTTTTGCTCACGTTTTCGTGCTCCACGATCAACCGGACGAATGATGCGAGTCCATGTTTCAGTAGTTTGATCGATTCCTGACTTATTTACCCCCGCACTCCTCTTAAGTGATCACAAGCTCACCGTTACCTCGCAACGGAATTTTCCTTCTCCTATCAACGAAGAAACTCCTACGAGTACTGACCTTGCTCTTGATTTCTCCTCACCGGAAAATATATTTATCTATTATTTATATATACGACCAATATATTATTATTATCTATATAAGTAACAGTTAATTATATATTAATAATAATTCAACAAGAGTATATATATTATAATTACATATTTTAATTATTATGGCTGGAGCAATCGCGTCACGTACTCGCCACGACTTGGTATGTTCATTTATTTCCAACTCCAATTTCCTTATCATAAAGTTAAGTGTTTTGGCCTCTGTCATAATTCAGATAAAAAATAAGCTTTCTATTACTTCACCGTTCTCAAAATGTTTTTAAAATGTTTTTCAGGATGTGGTGGGTGGATAAAATATTCAAAGTGTGCATGGGTGTTCTTTTGATATGGATTCTAAGCAGAACTAGCCTATTTCATAATGTATCTAACACGTATCGAGCCACACTGAACGCGATGCTCTTTGAGGAACTCTAACGGAAGTACTCCGGCAGAAGTAGCGGAAGTAAAGGAAGCAACAATATATAGAATAGGTTTTCACCTGGGTAAAATAAATTATGAAAATACTATCAAAAGAAACAGCCTTTTTTGTTTCACAATCTCCTTCCCACCTGGATTCCGTTCTCCATGTATAAACGCATTAAATCGCGGTATTACCCTCGTATTGCGGCATCGCGTCGATCCTCCGGCGCTAGGGAATTTGCAAATTGCACAAGCGCGATTCCTGACGGTTTCGCGGAAAAATTGAAAGGCCTGACACGTCGTTGAATCCTGAGGAGTAAGATTTCCAATGTGCGCTTTCCTCAACCGCGAAAAAATTGAGAGGAGCGCGCGCACAGAAGTGTTTTGCAGCGCGAAGTTGTGATCGACGGTTGGTCGATGTATCGTAACCGGTTCTTTCTTCTTGGAAAGTATCATGCGTATTCGTTCGTTCGCTTGCTCGCTCGCACATTTGTGCTATCTAATTCGATAAGTAAGTCTTCCCGACGGAACTATCCCAGTTGTCCGATCGTGCGAATATGTTTATTGCCATGACCCGCTCCTAAGTCGCTAAAACACTTATGTAAATGGCACTTTCGAGGTCGCCGATGCCAGCGCATGCGTGCATCCAGGTCTGCCATTTCGTGGCGAGCCAGGACGTCATAATCAAAACTGCAGTTGTTCACGCGCTGCGAACTCGACAGGTTGCATCGATTTCATCCAAATTGTTTTCGCGTCGCGTTTTGATACACGAGTTTGACGTTCTGGTGAATCGTTTCCTCATGCGCTTCTTTGACGTTCCGTGCTCCGCTGAAATACGTAAATTGGGTCCAATTAAATCTTTTTAACACCGGCCCACCGACAAAGTCGAGCGGGATCCATGTTGGAGAACATATTACTCGACGAATCAGCGCGGCTGTGACAAATTGCCGAGCCGGCTGTGCATCCGTACGGTAGTGTCAGAAAGCATTTCGGGATAGCGAAGACAAGAGCGAGCGAGTGATCGAGTGCATCGGGCTCGCTCGCTCGGGCGGTCGCGCGCACGCGTCTGCGTGCTCGTGCAGCGCTGTTAGAATTCGCGAGACCTCGAATTCGCGAGATCGCAATTGGAGACATACGTTACGCAGTAACGCAACCGACGCAAGCGAACACAGACGACGACGAGTGGAAATTCAAGATAATCGCGATCGTGCGGGCGCGCTCTCGCGGTCGTAGCCTCGCGCGTACAAGCAGTTTCGCATTCGCGATAAGCCAGAACTCTCGTAATTAGTGACGCGGAAAAACAAGATACCACGCGACAGAGCCGAGTACCAAGGAAAACATCGGTAGCGTATCGTTTGCTCGATGCGCCACAGGGAAACCATGTTGGGACCCTACGATTCCAGTTGCTTCACCTTGAACGTCTTTTCCTGAAGAACGCTGGACCGGTATTCCGCAGTCGGTGTCACCCTGGGAAAGTTGTCACCCACGCCTCGAGAGAGGGAATCCTCCTACGAAGGGTAGGTACTAAGTTGTACCTTGTGGAAGACCAGAAAATATTCCCGAGTATCTCCGCGGCTGTTCTACCGAAAAATATGAAAATTCCTGGCAAACTTGTAGACGAAGGACAACTTCCATATCGTTGGCCGCGGTAACGAAGACGACGATACCGCCATCCCCACTCTTTCTTCTGTCTTTCTCGCGCTCCTCTCTCCTCTCGGTCCACCATTCGAGTCCCTCCCTCTCCGAAGACTCGCGAGACACGAGGGAAAAACAACCGCTTGAAAAATTCAGATCCGATCACCGTGCACTCTCGTAGATACGTGTACCGAGAATCGTATACGTCGTCCGTGCTCCGGGAGGGACGCGAGAGGAGCGGTGGGTGATGCGGAATACGGGGACGTAAGGCAAGGAAGCCCTGGTTTCTTTTCCAGGTCGTGTTACGCAGCAACGCAAGCCGCGAGATAAGCGACATATGCACTCGGCTTTTTTCTGTATCTTCTCTTCTCGCGTTCTCTAAGCTGTCGCGGGTTTCCAGCGGAAACTCGCGAGGAGTGAGCTTTGTCACCTTATGATTCCTTACATAACTGTCTCATCAGTCTTTTTTGTTGATGATCGACCTCCGTGAGGAGGGGGAGAGGTCTCGTGTCTCGAAAAGTAAACCAAGAATGATCCGCGTGATTAATTCTGAAATACAACGGACGGAATGCTTTAGCCAGTTCGCTTCCGTTTATTGTTAAGTCTTATTATATGTACTGATTGCACTTCCGAGCGTATCACGAGGTTAAACTTTATTGTTTGAATTTGTTAATCAAATCGACTCACCGTTTCCACTTCAAACCGTTTAATAAAACTTCACGCTTTTTAGGGTTTCGGAGTGGTACGCGACCGGGCGTGAATGCAAGCGCGATTTTCTCTGGCTGCTTCCCCTGGAGAACTCCTTCTGGAACACGGGACGACCGGAAGACAATTTTCCGGGGAATAAAAATAAATAACACGGTAACGAGAAAGCAAAGGCACTGCGGTAAAACCGAAAATCTAAGATCGAGAGATGGCGAACGCGAGTACGATATCGCCGTTTCCGATCAAGGATAACGTCGTCAACCGATCTCCCGTAATTACGTATCTCAAAAATTACGGTGCTGGGAAGTCGACGAAAGGTGCACCGTCCGGCTCGGACTTCCGTTTCCGCTCGGTCAAGAACATCGGGGAGGATTTCCGCAATGTAACCGTCGAGTTCGATAATTTCAATGAAATCATTGAGAGAATAGAAAAGCTTCGGCTGAAACAGAAATACAGAAAGGAGATCGGTCAGATTGACACACGTTCCACCACGGTATGTAAACACGATGACACGAGTCAAAAGAAAAGTGTAAATGATTCCTTGGATCGAAATCAAGAGGATGAAGAAAAGAAAACGAAAGATTCATGTCCGAGTGAAAATGAAAATGAAGATGAAGACGAAGGCTCGAAGTTGATCGAACGCGGACCAATTAGGCCACAATTTTATTCGGCCGGCCGTGACTTACCCTATTCGACAACAGTGTGGCCATACAAATCTTTCGACAAGAACAAGTGCGATTCGCTGGATTACGACGCTAGTGCCAAAGAAATTTTCCGAGACAAGGAGTACAGTGAAAAATTGAATCTCTGTCTTGACCAATTGGAAGGCAGTAGTGAACACTGCAGATTCGGGGTTCCAAACTCCTTCATGGGAAACTCGCCCGCACGAACCAGGGAAGTAACTGGTTACGAGAACTACCTCCCGGCAAAGGAAGTATGTACGATTATCGTTTACTAGATTATTATAGTTGCTTCGAAAATATTCCGGGGTGCTTGTGCTTTTTTTCGAGTGTGATCAAGAGTGTGATCAATTTTTAAATGATATAGGAGTGCGATGTATCGATGTACGGATTAAATGGTAGTCTGTTTGGTTTTAGATCGGCAGCCTACCGGCGATCGTCGTGGACAATGCCGGCGAAGATTCTCTGCTGGAGATTCTGACGCGCGGTGGATTCCAAGCGGCTCAAACATTCTCTGACTCCAGTAATACTTCAGCGAATTCCGCGACGTCTCCGGGAACAAAAACCTGGCCTGATTCACCTGTGCATAACTACAACATCGTGGCCTCGCGATCAGAGAGTCGCGCATCGAGTCGTGCACAATCACCTGGTTCCGCGACCAACTTAGGATCACCGGTAATGCACGGGAATCTAACATGCAGTCCTGTTGGTTCACCGCAGATCGGCATGTCTTACAGGGTTCCTCAGACTCTCTCCTCGTCTTCCTCCTCCAATCAATCCTACGCGGAAACACCTAGTCCATCTAGTTATTATGCGCCTTTGAACCCGCGACTCGAGGATCTCGAAACGTTTCAAATCTCGAAGGACGACTATGAATCCTCGGGAACCGTCGTTAATAGCGCTGAAATCCCGCTGTCCGATGATCTTCTTGGACTTCCAGCCAACCAGAACGCGAATGCTATCGATAGTAATGAATTACAGTTGCTCGAGGAAGTTCTAAGAGATCTTGGGGACGACAAGTACGAGACCGAAGAGGCGCAAGTCGTACCAACGTCACACTTTTTAAATACGTGCGAACCTCAAATCAACGGACATTGTTCGCCGAAGATCGAAACTCGATCATGCTCGAATTCGTATAATTACGCGAATCCTGTCGGCGATTATCATCGCTCGAATACTTACAATGTTCCATTGCGTGAAAGGCCGACTATCGAAGAAGAACTAGCTTGTCTGGTTGCGATAAACGGATTGCCACTCAATAAAAATCACGAAGCTACGAGTTTAAACGGTAGTGCCGTTGCAACGTCACGAGACCCGTACGCAGGATGCCAACGGAATTATGCGAAGGAATCGTCTAACGTGAAAAGGATAAACGCAAACCAAAATCCAGACTTAAACCTAAACTTGAATATAAATGGAATCTCGCAATACGAACCAAAAGTCATTCGCGAACCTGATTTGAGGAGGTCTCCACGGGACATGGAGAACGCGCATCTGGAATTTTCAGTCCTCGATCGAATGCATAGTCCACGTAGTGATAACGCTTTCGCCGATACTTATGGTCAGTCCTCCACTTCCGGTCCGACCGTTTTTCAAGGATTCGAAGATCACACGGCGAATCAGGTTGAAGCCACACCTAGACGAGTAACCGACATCTGCGAGGAGTTTCAAATACCGGAGATGGTCGCGCGCTTCGATTCGTGCCGACGTCGAAGGTAAATGAAGAGATAATTTAATCATCGATGATTACTTACGATCATATAACAATCCGTCATCACGTAATTTATATTTCCTCACTCAGAAACACCGATCGTACCATAATGCCTTGGCCATCGTTAAATCTACCCTCGGTTAGAGCAAGCGAGAGATTGAAGGAGAAATTAAACCCGAAGGACGTTGAGAAAGCTATGAGCTCTCTGCTAAAGAAATCCATAGAGGAGCTTGCCAGACCAGACGAAGACGGTGACACGTAAGTGGTCTTCGTTTTTGCAATCGACATCTAAAATAACATAAAGTTCTTTAAGTATTTTATGTAATTCCTCGGCGCTTCTCCTGCCGCAGGATGCTGATGTGTCTCGTGGGAAATCCAGAGGAATTGGCGAGGAAAAAGGCCTACCTGGCTCCGCTGGTCGAAAGACTAGGTAACGTGAAGGGGGCTTTATCGATGACAAATAACCGCGGCGAGGATGCTCTTTACTTAGCCGCGATGAATTGTCCTCGCATGTCCTACGCCGTCGGATATCTAGCGGCGGCCATGTTGCAAAAGGGAATCGACGTGAATCAACGATTATACCACACTCGCGTAAGACAGTCTCCCTTGACTTGTTTAAATAAGTTAGTCCTTACTTGTTTGTTACGTAACAGCTTTTATGCAGGGCGATACATTAATCCACTCCGTGGCCAGCCAAGGAGATTCCCACGGTGAAGTTCTCGCTGAACTACTTGCCCTAAGAACCAGCCAGGGGAACGCCGTGTTTGATTTGTCAAAACGCAATTACGACGGTATGTCAACCTTCGATTTTTGTTTTAAGTATGCAAATAGTACCATCAACGAACTTATTACATTATTTATCCTCTCAAAGGCAAAACGGCGTTACACGTGGCGGTGGAATCGCACGATCCAACCGGCAAGGGCCTCGTATCGGTAGCTACGGTGCGATTGCTTCTTGAAAATGGTGCCGATCCAAAAATCAAGGAAACTAAGTGTGGCGATACCGCTTTGCACATGGCGGTCACCTTTGGATGCGACCCTGCACTTGTCAAGGTATTTTCTATACCCGTCATGTGTTTCTTAGTTTCCTATCTTGCGCACTGCAATCTACTCCTCACTTTTTGGCTCGCAAGGTGTTACTGGCAAATGTCAATCCTGACGTGGTAAACGCGACCAACTATAATCACAACACAGCACTACACGTGGCTGCAGCAGTGGCACCGAATACAGTGTCCTTGGAAAGGCAAAAAGAAATATGTTGGTTACTAATACAAGCCGGTGGACGTACCAACTTACAAAACCGACAAGGGAAAACGCCATTGGGCCTAGTCGTTCATGAGAGGAAGGAATCTATCAAGAGGATCTTCTACAAGAAACCAGCTTGATCGATTAAAAAAAATGTATCCTATCATAAACCCGCGCCAAAGACCACCGAGTATTCCGGCATTCTTTCCTCTTTCTTTCTGTATAATCTATCCATTCCCGGCGCGATGCATTTACCATTCTACCATTTCTTCCCTCTCCTTTCCTTCCAGAGCAGTTGCTCGACAAAATTTATTGTAAGATCGTCTTCGTTATTTTCTGAATAAGAATATATTGCGTTTGTTTACGACCTCATTTTTTCTTATATCCCTGACTCCGATTACGCGCAACGTGCCTCTATGAAATCATTAGAGATAACGCTCCAAGAAAGTGTGGTTTGTAGGAACCGAAGGAGTAGGAAGTTTTCCAGTTCCGGTGCGTATTCCGAGCGAGGTTTTCCGGTGCGGAATTACCCACGTGTGATTAAGTCCGGTGATTAACCACTCTTGCACATAATGTCTCACAAGTGTGGTGAACCAGATCCGAGTATGATTTCCATGCTTTCGCTTAGTATAGACAGTACGCGTATATCTGTTGAAGGCACGTCACTCAGAATAAAAACCGGCGCGATAGACCTGTCCATCTTAATATTTACTACAAACGAACGATTTCATTCGTGCCCGCTCGTATTCGCATTAGTACAGGAACCAAGGAACTCGCCGCTGGATTGTTTTACCTCGCACATCCGTCCGGTTAGATTTCAATGCGCAGCGGTGGGATAAGCTTCGAATGTCACGCATTTCCGTTCTATTGGAAAGTAAACGCGTAATGTGACTGGCTGCGCAAGAATCGATGTAAACGTGCGAGGTTTGAAAGCATCGAAAAATGGCAAATATTCTGTGGATGGTATCAGCGATGATAGTGTGTTTCGTGGATGCACACAGAATCAGCGAGCAGTGCAGAGTGCAGAACGGAGTGCACGTTAAGTGCGAATGCAACGGCGAAGAGGTATGGTTGTAGAGAATAGTTCTTCGTATAACCGGTGATTACGCGAATGTGTCACTCGAATATAAACGCGACATCTTTTTTCGAACTTTTAGGAGTTTTTGTTACCCGAGGGATACAATTATGAGAATGTAACGAGCTTCGAGCTCTCGTCTTGCACTTCGGCGAATCTCCACTTTTCCAGTCTTACGGAGGCGTACAGAATCGAGGTGATAATTGTGCGAAACATCAGCAGGCTTCTCAGTTTCGAGCTCTTTCTTACATCGAAGTGGATCAAGAGACTTGAATTGTCGAGGATCCACAAAATCCCGGTGATCACGCACGATACTTTTGCGAGCATAAGACGCATTGAGTCTTTCAAGATTCAAGATACTCTGATCGAGAACTTTGAGGAACAATTCACCGACATCGTCGTCGCGGACTTCGTCATGAGAAACGTCACCCTCGAACGTCTCGGCGGCGTGAATTTTTCGGAACGCGGTACTTCGCTGCGCATAACGAATACCGCATTTCGCAACGTGACGAACTCTTTAAATTTCGCGTATTTCGACAACGTGGAAATTCGTGATTCTGGGTTCGAACTGCGGAAACCGAGTCATATTCAGATCGAGGGTAATGCGATCGTCGTGGTGAACAGTGTGTTTTCGAACGCGACAATGAATCTGGTAGCGAAGAACGGTGTTACGATAAATTCTAGTTGCGCGGATGGAAAGAGTTCTTTGAGAGTCTCCTCAAGCAGAATTCAGAGCCACGATAATAAGCTACCAACTGAAATTGTTTACACGAGGAGCAAAGGTGATCGCGCGTCTCCCGAGTACACTTTAAGTGTTCAAAACAACACGGTCTGCCTCGCGGGTAACTGCAAATGCCCGAAGAGTAACGCTCAAAATACCTGTCTTCCATCTACTTGGTCATTTGTTGTTTACCTCGTCTTGCTCGGTTTTTCTATACTCTGGTCGCGCAACTAATAGTTTATAAGATGTCTTGTTACGAATAATGAGTTTTTCATTAAAGTATACTTTTCCATATATGTACTTTCATTGCTTTCCTTCCACTGAATTACAGGTAGTTCGAGGACCGATTTCAAGAGTAAGTTGGTATAATTACTGTAAAAAGTAACCGAGATGTAATTCATTAACACTAGAAAAATAAAATAAAAAATAGAACTGAAATCTCAAACGATACAATATATTATAAAGAATATATTATTAGTCCTCCTTACACATTTATTCATATATAAATTATCGCCAGAACACGAAGTTCAGCACTGGATTTAATTACGTGTGTTATGTATAATATAGAAAATGAGGGTACATAAAATCCCACAAAATGCACCGTTTTCATCCGAATAATTAGAATAGAATATATAATAATTAGGATAGTAGAAATTGTAGGCAAAGTCATTTCAACCGTGTTGATGGTTCTAGTGTTAATTACCTACATCTCAAGCGCGGATGCGCGGATATGTTTTTTCCAAACACGGAGTTTTGACGGGTCAGTAACTCCGAAAATATATTTACGTCCTCCGCTATCACCCTCCTCCACCAACTGTTCTCACTCTCGCGACATGGATATTTTTGGGTTGGCATTACCTAACCATTAACATACTCTACGAGCCGCGTTTTTTCGCTTTTTCTCGCTTCGGCTTAGGAGAAGCGTTCTCACTGCGCGGAGACATTCGACAAGCGGTAATAAAACTAATGGAAAAATCAGATGCGGAAATGTATGTAGTATTAGAAGATCCTAGAACACGAGACAGATAGATAGACAGACCCTAAATTTCGTTAATAGTCCTTGAAGGATGGGCGCAGATGCACCAATGCGACGTGCTTCAAAGTGTCTCGAGGGATCTCACTCTGTTTATGAAACGTGCCGATCTCGCTAGAATTCAAGGGCGCCCGTCAACTTTACGAGTGTTTTGAGTTACCGTATTCTGACTCCCGTCGGCTCCTGTTTCCGGATCTAAGGCACTCCACTTTCCCAAAGGGACTTCCTATCGGCTTCTGCTCCTTGATCCTCCTCCCCCCGCTCTTTTCTTCAAAGCATTTCACACCATGCACCCCTGTATTCCCAAACTCTAAAACAATTTTCAAAATGACTTACGTAAGTTTGACGTGTTCGCCATCCTTCGATTCCATCGATAAGCCTGGATTACGCACCGGAAGGAAGAAAAGGTAGTTTGTCCCACGAAAAGAAGCACAGACACCGGCACACGTTTTACACGGAATCGTATTTATTTTCAAAGTCGTTAACGCGGGACGGAACTGTTCTCAGAAGTGAATTTTAACCTTGAATTAACACAAGTTAATTGGGGGGTACGTACGCGCCGGAAGTAGCACTCGGAAGAAGGAGAACCGTTTAGTACCGATTAAGCGACATCTGTCTTTTTTACTGCAAGCAGGACCGGAATTGCGAGTAGCCAATCAAACATCTTCGGTATCTATAGCTCATCTAACTCGCCGTACGCGAAGTCAACTGAAACAGTGCACGAATTCTTCGTTTAACCCAATTTGTTTTGTGTCGAAAAGAATATTTTATAAAGTGGAATTAGTTAAACGGTAATCTAAGAAATTTACATTACCCGAAAGTAGCAACAAAATTATGAATTAAACATTATGTCTGCCTTTAAAGTCGCACTGCATTCTAAAGGGTTAATCACAGTCGATGTGTACGCATTTAATTCGCGAGTTTTGTATTTTAAGGTTATTTTATACGGAGGAGGAGACGTTTACGGGAGAAACGATATGTTTACACGGTTATTGCACTCTTTATTCAGTCATCTATACTGACGATCAGTCAAGATATATACAAGTTTGGCACCTTTACGTCAAAAATACGGCGCAACGTTTTCGCCGACTTCGTCTTCGCTGGCGGCATCAAGATGTAGCGGCGGCGATGAGATTTGAAGGCAAGTGAAGAATATTCAGTCGTACAGAAAGTAAGATTTCCAGTATTTTTTTAATAGTTTACACGTTGTTGCGAGGAATAACGATGAATCTCGATAGACTGGCGCGGTAGTTGCGCCGGTTGCATCGATGGCCCGTTAATACTCTGAACGATCATACTCAAACAATCCAAACTGCTTCCGTTCACTTGAGTCGACTGCATCTCAATCTCCTCGAAACCTGTAAACGAGAAAAACATCTCAGCTCGTGTTTCATTTACACGGAGTATCCTGTTTCGTAATTGGACGAAATTTCTTAGGCATCGCCTCTTAGAAGATGTTAAAAAGGACGAGGGGACGAGAGTAGCGAACCGCGGGCACGTTTCGTCGGCCGAAGTTACCGTGCCAAGAATAACGGCTTCAAAGCCCTTAAGCCGCAGTACATAACTTATGTAAATGCCTGTTTTCGAGCAAGAGACAACGAGAACAGAAAAAAAGAATGGAGCAGAGGTTTTTCTCGGCGCGACGTCCCTAACTCTTGAAATTTAATGTTCGTTGAGAGTTCTTCCTTTTTTTGCTTCTCTTGTTAGAAAGCCGCAGCGAATTATTGCAGTAAATTTTGCGATTTGTCGAGTCGATTATATTACCAGAGTCGCGTGTTAGAATCGAAAGATTAACAAATTGAAAGCATTCGCGAATCTAAGCAACTTCTGAGGAAAGTGGAAGTTTTCCAATCCCAATTTCAGTAGGCATACAGAGCCACCGTCTATCGCCTTGCTCTTAATCGACTCTATAAATCGGCGGATTAACTCGTAACATCTCGTAACGTAGCTAAGCGTGACAAAAATAGCTGGTCAAGTCGCGTTCACGAAGCAATATACACGAAGATATATTTGAAAGCGGAAGTGTGCCTATAAATAAGAATGCGGGCGAGAGTATGTCGATTCGGAAATCTCGCATCGTAAAACGATTCGCGTCTTTTCACGTTCGAAATTATGATTCAGATCGAGATCGAGATCGGGCTCGATATATCCGGCGAGAGAGTTTGGTTAATAGTAGCTCTTCTTACGAAGATCATCAACATTGCGACTCTACTTCTGGAAGAACAAGGGTGCTTTCATTACCTCTCATTAGTCAGAAACGCAACGTCGCCAACAACTTGGACCTTTCAAAATATACTCTGCGGCCTCCGATCGCGTACAGCCGGAGTACTACTCTCCTCCAATCTTTTTTCTCTCTTTGTTTTTCTTTGTGAACGCTGCCTAAACATGTTCTAGGACCGTTTTGGGTCGAAAGAAGTGGTTTAAAAATTTTGTCTGGCCTAAAACAGGTCGACCCAAAATCGCAAAAATGTGAAGGGGTATACCTTCAAAAATTGCCAAAAATTAAAAGTCGCCAAAATCACTTCTACACCACCCAAATCGATAGTGGGTGATGTATAAACATATTCTAGGACGATTTCTGGTCGAAAGAAGTGGTTAAAAAATTTATATTGGTCAAAAATGGGTCGAAACCAAGTCGAAAAAATGTAAAGGGGTACACCTTCAAAAATTGTCAAAAATTAAAAGTCGCCAAAATCACTTCTAAACGACCCAAATCGATGGTAAATGATGTATAAACATATTCTAGGACGATTTCTGGTCGAAAGAAGTGGTTAAAAAATTTATATTGGTCAAAAATGGGTCGAAACCAAGTCGAAAAAATGTAAAGGGGTACACCTTCAAAAATTGTCAAAAATTAAAAGTCGCCAAAATCACTTCTAAACGACCCAAATCGATGGTAAATGATGTATAAACATATTCTAGGACGATTTCTGGTCGAAAGAAGTGGTTAAAAAATTTATATTGGTCAAAAATGGGTCGAAACCAAGTCGAAAAAATGTAAAGGGGTACACCTTCAAAAATTGTCAAAAATTAAAAGTCGCCAAAATCACTTCTAAACGACCCAAATCGATGGTAAATGATGTATAAACATATTCTAGGACGATTTCTGGTCGAAAGAAGTGGTTAAAAAATTTATATTGGTCAAAAATGGGTCGAAACCAAGTCGAAAAAATGTAAAGGGGTACACCTTCAAAAATTGTCAAAAATTAAAAGTCGCCAAAATCACTTCTAAACGACCCAAATCGATGGTAAATGATGTATAAACATATTCTAGGACGATTTCTGGTCGAAAGAAGTGGTTAAAAAATTTATATTGGTCAAAAGTGGGTCGAAACCAAGTCGAAAAAATGTAAAGGGGTACACCTTCAAAAATTGCCAAAAATTAAAAGTCGCCAAAATCACTTCTACACCACCCAAATCGATGGTAAATGATGTATAAACATATTCTAGGACGATTTCTGGTCGAAAGAAGTGGTTAAAAAATTTATATTGGTCAAAAGTGGGTCGAAACCAAGTCGAAAAAATGTAAAGGGGTACACCTTCAAAAATTGCCAAAAATTAAAAGTCGCCAAAATCACTTCTACACCACCCAAATCGATGGTAAATGATGTATAAACATATTCTAGGACGATTTCTGGTCGAAAGAAGTGGTTAAAAAATTTATATTGGTCAAAAGTGGGTCGAAACCAAGTCGAAAAAATGTAAAGGGGTACACCTTCAAAAATTGCCAAAAATTAAAAGTCGCCAAAATCACTTCTACACCACCCAAATCGATAGTGGGTGATGTATAAACATATTCTAGGACGATTTCTGGTCGAAAGAAGTGGTTAAAAAATTTATATTGGTCAAAAATGGGTCGAAACCAAGTCGAAAAAATGTAAAGGGGTACACCTACAAAAATTGTCAAAAATTGAAAGTCGCCAAAATCAATTCTAAACGACCCAAATCGATGGTAATTGATGTATAAACATATCCTAGGACGATTTCTGGTCGAAAGAAGCGGTTAAAAAATTTTTATTTGTCAAAAATGGGTCGAACCCAAGTTGAAAAAATGTAAAGGGGTACACCTTCAAAAATTGTCAAAAATTGAAAGTCGCCAAAATCAATTCTAAACGACCCAAATCGATGGTAATTGATGTATAAACATATCCTATGACGATTTCTGGTCGAAAGAAGCAGTTAAAAAATTTTTATTGGTCAAAAATGGGTCGAACCCAAGTTGAAAAAATGTAAAGGGGTACACCTTCAAAAATTGTCAAAATTGAAAGTCGCCAAAATCAATTCTAAACGACCCAAATCGATGGTAATTGATGTATAAACATATCCTATGACGATTTCTGGTCGAAAGAAGCAGTTAAAAAATTTTTATTGGTCAAAAATGGGTCGAACCCAAGTTGAAAAAATGTAAAGGGGTTCACCTTCAAAAATTGTCAAAAATTAAAAGTCGCCAAAATCACTTCTAAACGACCCAAATCGATGGTAAATGATGTATAAACATATTCTAGGACGATTTCTGGTCGAAAGAAGTGGTTAAAAAATTTATATTGGTCAAAAGTGGGTCGAAACCAAGTCGAAAAAATGTAAAGGGGTACACCTTCAAAAATTGTCAAAAATTAAAAGTCGCCAAAATCACTTCTAAACGACCCAAATCGATGGTAAATGATGTATAAACATATTCTAGGACGATTTCTGGTCGAAAGAAGTGGTTAAAAAATTTATATTGGTCAAAAGTGGGTCGAAACCAAGTCGAAAAAATGTAAAGGGGTACACCTTCAAAAATTGCCAAAAATTAAAAGTCGCCAAAATCACTTCTACACCACCCAAATCGATGGTAAATGATGTATAAACATATTCTAGGACGATTTCTGGTCGAAAGAAGTGGTTAAAAAATTTATATTGGTCAAAAGTGGGTCGAAACCAAGTCGAAAAAATGTAAAGGGGTACACCTTCAAAAATTGCCAAAAATTAAAAGTCGCCAAAATCACTTCTACACCACCCAAATCGATGGTAAATGATGTATAAACATATTCTAGGACGATTTCTGGTCGAAAGAAGTGGTTAAAAAATTTATATTGGTCAAAAGTGGGTCGAAACCAAGTCGAAAAAATGTAAAGGGGTACACCTTCAAAAATTGCCAAAAATTAAAAGTCGCCAAAATCACTTCTACACCACCCAAATCGATAGTGGGTGATGTATAAACATATTCTAGGACGATTTCTGGTCGAAAGAAGTGGTTAAAAAATTTATATTGGTCAAAAATGGGTCGAAACCAAGTCGAAAAAATGTAAAGGGGTACACCTACAAAAATTGTCAAAAATTGAAAGTCGCCAAAATCAATTCTAAACGACCCAAATCGATGGTAATTGATGTATAAACATATCCTAGGACGATTTCTGGTCGAAAGAAGCGGTTAAAAAATTTTTATTTGTCAAAAATGGGTCGAACCCAAGTTGAAAAAATGTAAAGGGGTACACCTTCAAAAATTGTCAAAAATTGAAAGTCGCCAAAATCAATTCTAAACGACCCAAATCGATGGTAATTGATGTATAAACATATCCTATGACGATTTCTGGTCGAAAGAAGCAGTTAAAAAATTTTTATTGGTCAAAAATGGGTCGAACCCAAGTTGAAAAAATGTAAAGGGGTACACCTTCAAAAATTGTCAAAATTGAAAGTCGCCAAAATCAATTCTAAACGACCCAAATCGATGGTAATTGATGTATAAACATATCCTATGACGATTTCTGGTCGAAAGAAGCAGTTAAAAAATTTTTATTGGTCAAAAATGGGTCGAACCCAAGTTGAAAAAATGTAAAGGGGTTCACCTTCAAAAATTGTCAAAAATTAAAAGTCGCCAAAATCACTTCTAAACGACCCAAATCGATGGTAAATGATGTATAAACATATTCTAGGACGATTTCTGGTCGAAAGAAGTGGTTAAAAAATTTATATTGGTCAAAAATGGGTCGAAACCAAGTCGAAAAAATGTAAAGGGGTACACCTTCAAAAATTGCCAAAAATTAAAAGTCGCCAAAATCACTTCTACACCACCCAAATCGATAGTGGGTGATGTATAAACATATTCTAGGACGATTTCTGGTCGAAAGAAGTGGTTAAAAAATTTATATTGGTCAAAAATGGGTCGAAACCAAGTCGAAAAAATGTAAAGGGGTACACCTTCAAAAATTGTAAAAAATTGAAAGTCGCCAAAATCAATTCTAAACGACCCAAATCGATGGTAATTGATGTATAAACATATCCTATGACGATTTCTGGTCGAAAGAAGCAGTTCAAAAATTTTTATTGGTCAAAAATGGGTCGAACCCAAGTTGAAAAAATGTAAAGGGGTACACCTTCAAAAATTGTCAAAAATTAAAAGTCGCCAAAATCACTTCTAAACGACCCAAATCGATGGTAAATGATGTATAAACATATCCTAGGACGATTTCTGGTCGAAAGAAGTGGTTAAAAAATTTATATTGGTCAAAAATGGGTCGAACCCAAGTTGAAAAAATGTAAAGGGGTACACCTTCAAAAATTGTCAAAAATTAAAAGTCGCCAAAATCACTTCTAAACGACCCAAATAGATGGTAATTGATGTATAAACATATCCTAGGACGATTTCTGGTCGAAAGAAGCGGTTAAAAAATTTTTATTGGTCAAAAATGGGTCGACCCAAAATCGCAAAAATGTGAAGGGGTATACCTTTAAAAATTGCCAAAAAATGAAAGTCACCAATGCGCTCCTAGAGGGTCCAAATCGGTGATAAATGTTGCTAATTATCTTCTAGCAACGATACCGTACTTCTAACCAAACATTGACTACCCTAGGTTAGGAATCGACTGTTTTCTTTGCACACTACATCTTCCTATTGAAGTTGAAATTAACTTAAAACTGGATGTTTCGTAATGGTGCCAATTTTAAAAATTATGTAGAATGACCCGTAGGAGTGTTTGGCGAAGGGTTGCACGGTGTTTAAATGCACATTCTACGAGGGACAGAGACAGAGATAGAGTGCAGCCGGGCGACGATACGTCATGTAAATGTGGCGTGGCAATATATGGCACTATATTCTACTTTGGGGTGGCTCGAATCTTCACATCCCTCAACGAATCTTCGAACTTTGCGGGAAATCATTTCAACTTATGGGCACAGAGAAACGCGGAATAATCGCGGTTTGAATGATACGGCTTTTCGGAAATTCAAGACGATCGAGGCTTGACTTTTCTGGCAGTCGCACGGTTTGCGCACGCGTTCATGTAGAACTGTCTCTTTTCAAATAGCATCCGTTAAATGGCCCGTAACGGTGAAACATTAATTAAAATAATCAGGGTGCGCGCTAGTGGGTTACGCTTCGGTAAGTCACTTGGCAGTTTCACCGTATATTCGGACGTAATTCTTCGCGGGTATTCCTATCTCGAGGATGCGAACGAGATGCTTCTATCCTACCGCACTTTTGCTTCACTTCGGTTCGGTACCCCGATCGTATAAATCAACTTTCCCTCTTTATTTCTTGCGCAAGCGTGACAAAAAATCGACTCCAGCGCCATGATGATCGATGAGTTCGATTAATCGTTCCTGTTCGATCCTCGTGCAGATCAGATTTTTGAGAGTTGTGTCAGTGAATTCCATTGTTTCACACTTACATTTAATAACCGGATATACATTAATAAGAATTAATTTAAGAGTGAGTTAATTGTATCGCAACCCTTTCGGTTACCGTTTTGATTGCGACGTTCATTATGCATATAAGGCATGTAATTTTGATAGACGCGACCCACCGTTGAGTACCGAGAGTGGAGAAATGGAATTACGCAGGAAGACATACTGGTGTATACGCGTGTACAGCGACGAACGCTCATCTATTTTCGGAATGTAGGCCAATTAATTCCGCCACATTTTCGGTATGAAGGAAAAACGAAAACTTTGCAAATGTCACACACGGAAATAGCGGCGGAGACAAATGCTCGAGTACCGCTCAGGGTTCGACTCTTACCTCGTACCGTCAATTTCCGCCTCGAAATGTTTACAGTCTTCCTCTACTTGAATTTGACTCCGTTGATTTCTAGGAAATGGACTTTGTCCAGAATTTTGGAGAGACGAGCATGCCGCGAGTGAGAGATTCTTTGTGAAGTTTATATGCGCGGAATACGAGACGTGCGGACATATTACTGCCCTGGTAACAATCGCCAAGATGATAGCAAAACAGCTGAAAGTATTAGCAGGTAAGCGCAACGAATAGAATTCTTATAATCTCGAAGTGGATTCTCACCCCGAGATGATTAGATAAAAATGTAAAAAAATGGTCCGTCGTTGTCTGCATCCGCAAAGTCGTCACGTGTGAAACATAATGTTCGCGCGAGAAAGCAAGTGAGCGGGAAAGAGAGAAAGAGAGAGAGAGGAGCGAGAGTGTTTCAAGGGGAATGTTGCACCGGTCTCTGAGAGACTGCTCATGGGTGGGCTATCTATAGAAGCGAGTGTAACCGAATAGAAACCGAGTGTCACTCAAGGGTGACAAAACTCATTAATACCGATCTGCTTAATGCTCCGTCTCGTGTCTGGCATTAATCTACTTAAAAATACCTGTCGTGTATCGCGGGTAATCTACCGCTTCGGAACACCCCAAAGGGACAATCCGTTATTAGCCACTTCTACTATTAACGTTACTTCGCCACCGAAGTCCCCTCTCGAATATCACGTATCGAGCCACCGCGACACTCACCGTTCATCGGTTGAAACCTCGCCAATGGATTCGAGAATTCCTTCAACCTCTCGGACACATACTGCGAAGATTCTCCATTCTGTGAACAAGAAAACTTATTAGTGACCAAGGGAATCGAAGTAGTGACTGAACTTAGTAGTAAAGTACATTAGACAGTAGATAAATCGCCGCTGCAGTAATAGTCCGATTTTGTAGAGAATGGGAAATGAATTATGATCGATGGAAATCTTCACCGAATTCTTTGCTCCAATGCTGAACGGCATCGGAGACCCGCGGAATGCCGATCATAGCATCTTTCAAACGGACTACCAACATCAGCATCCTTTCTTTCTCGCTTCTACCTTCGCTTTCATTCATTCCTTTACGTACATGGACAACTAAACAGGCTGTGTACACGTTTTATCCAAGAGGGCGGCCGTTTTATTTGTTTTTCGGTGCATCTATATGCGGCATCGCGGCAAACTATTCTCGGAGGAAAACCGGCATCTCGCATCACCATGGCGGTGCTTGCAACTTGTTACGAAAAACGCATCGTCGCTCGACGATACTCGCCGGAGAAATGCGTTTCACATATCACCATCGAGTTCCGCAGCATAGAGTTCGTCCAATGATCGTCGAGCATTCAGCAGTTATATCTTGATTTACGATGATCGAACACATCAGCGAGCGATTTTGTTACTGCGATGACAACGAGGAATCAACTTCCGCGGTTTACCGAGAGCATTCTTTCTCGTGAGAGGAATATTTCGGCATCCCGGCATTTCGAGCCGGCGACATTCCAGCGACGGTCGTTGAAAATAAATCGCGCGCGGGAGCTCGCGGCTTACTCCGAGATCGACGACGAGCAATCGAGGAGCTTTTATCGTAAAGTAGAATACGTTAACTGTCCCGCGGCGAAAGTGGCTGCTTTAAATAAGAGCAGTGTTTGCTCTGCGAGATAGCTCGCCGGTGGCCTCAATGTCGAACCGCGAGAGCTTCTCTACTCTTTTGCCTCTTTTGTCACTCGTTTTATGCTACGCCGCCTTCCAAGCAACCTTAAGCTGTTTCTTTGCCTGCTTCCCCCTACTTACATCTGCTTCCCGCCGATTCCAACGAATCGGATAGCACGCGATCGGTAGCTCTGTTACTTTACATCATCGCACTCTCCATTCCGATGGAAACTGGATTATAAGGTGGTTTCGCCGTTTTCTTGACTTCTGGCGACCGATAAAAGTTCAATGCGAGGACGGAAAGGAAACATTTTCTTTGGGTTCTTACTCTCCATTTGTCTCTTTCATTTTCTTTCTTTCTATCGCCCTACACCCTCTCCGTTCTACCGTATATCGCGCTCACACGCGCGTTGATACATTTGAGAATCATGCTTATATTTAGAGCGCGTGTTTCAACGGCACCATACTCAAAAGACCGTAAGAAAATAAATTTCTCAGTTTAATCGACGTATCTTCAGGTGATCCAGCGTCATCTTTTACTGCCAATCGTCGGAATGTCACTGGTTAATATTTCCCGAGGGAATGAAATACGTAAACTCGGAAAGTGATCGCGGATGCGAACGTACGACTCTTTGGTGAAGCGAGAAAGGAACTGGCGATACTACGATACTATGATGCTATGATACTAAGGTACTAACATACTAAGAGATTATGATACTATGATACCACGATAGACTGAAAAAATGAGCTCGGTGTGTGGCAGGAGATCAGCGAACTTTATCCGACGCGACAGACTCCGCGCCTTACAATTAGAAGGTACACGTGTTCAGCACGTGCTTATATTCCATGCTCGAAAGAATCGCATCGAATCAACGTCTGCTGGTTGCACGGGTTAGCTGACCGAACAGGATGCATCGCTTAGACAGCACCAAGTGGTTGCTTGACGTATATCACTTTATCGCTTTACTCACCATAGAGTTATCGGTACTCCTTCTTTCCTCGGCAGTGCTAGATCCGTTGCTCTGCAACAAGACCTCCAAACTCTCGATGTACTCGATGGCATTTCGCAAAATCTCCACCTTCGGCAGCCGCTGATTCGGATTCTTGCTCGTCCTTCTCTTCAGCACTTCGAAAGCCTCGTTCACCTGAAGAGTATCGATAACGTGGGTTTAACGCGAATGTTTGATAGCCATATTAATATAAGAACTACATTACTAGAACTATATTAACATTGTGTGGCTTAATATGGCTATCAAAATAATAGTAGAACACACCTTCCGCAAGCGTCTTCTTTCGCGCAACGTCGCGGCTTTTCTTCTATCGACGGTGACGGTTTTCTTCTTGCAGGCTTTGCAAGCCCAAAGAAGACACCGTCGTGGTCCATGACTGGTCGCAAGTGCAGCCGAGGAACCGAAATGCTCCGGGTCAGGATAAGGAACGTGTTCACTCGTCTCGCTTTCGTTTGTTTTGTTACCCTCGTTCGAGACATTCGCCTCCTCCTCGACATCTTCGTGATTGTCGTCGTCGTTGACTTCGTTGCTTTCCTCCGCCTCGACGGAGGTCGACTCGAAGTCAGCAGACGCGTCGACCGACACGATCGACGACGCGTCGTCCGAATCTAACGCGTATCGCGATTCCACCCTGTTTATCAAACGACTCTTTCAGTAATTTAGACATGTATTTGAAATAATCGCTTACATATATACTTATATACGCGTGAAAGGTAAAGAACGAGATTGAATTCGCGCGAATCTATGTTTTAATTGCAATCACTCTACGCGATGGGAATTGTCCCAAATCGTTCGCGCGAGTCTCCACGGCGCGCGACAGAAGAGACAGCGAGAGGGTAAAGGGAGCAGAAGAAACGAGGTGAAAATGGTTTAATGCGCGTTAAAACCGTCATCGGGTTTTCATTCCAAGCAACCCGACTTTAGTGAGCACCGTTTCGTACTGTTTCAAATCGTACCGAACACGTATCATGCACGCGCGCATTGTCTCTCGCTTCCTCTTTCGTGTTTGATTTCGTTCTTGTTTTCAAATAAAAATTTAAAAAAATTCCTTCCCGAAATGCAAACACGGATTGCACCGATTCCAACATACTAACCGATCAAGAAAGTCGATAAGAAAGCGGCACTCACCGAATGCGATCGCAATGATAACCTTCCGCGTGGCGTTGATTGTGCTGATACTGATGAGTCTCTGTCATCGACAGATTTCTCTCGACACCGTTCAAACACCGATTTTCCTCTTCCGTTAAATATCCCTGAGAAAACTCGTTCTCCGGCGAACCCTTTCCGAACGCGCACCGGTTCTCATGATCCTGTCGATGATTGTTTTCACGCCGATCGTGATGACGATGGCGTCGGTGATGGTAATGAAGATGATGCAGATGATGGATACGAAACTTGTGATGATGGTGGTGTCGAAGGTGTAAATGATGCTGCCGATAATCATCGTAACTTGGCCTGTTTGCTGTGTCGTACGGATAAGGCTGCGCATCCGACACGAGGGTCATCATTTCAGATTAACCTGGCTTTCTCTCGGAATCGATCAATATTTTTCTGTATTCAGCTTGATCGTAATCAATTATTTTCCAGATAATCGGATTAATGATTTGCGGTCTCACGGGTTTACCAACCAGTCCGCAACACACGAGTTTGACCCCCGGCGGAAAAGTCTTGGAAAACACTCGGTTGTTCGTGCTCGCGGGAAGTTTTCTCGTTCGTCATATCGAGAGTGCTGGCTCTCGGTCGGAGATCAACGATTCGAATGATTCGAATGATTCGTGCGATTCCGACGGAAACGGCAACGACGGAACCGCGACCCTCAGACGAGATTCATCTCCGGGACTTATTCTTCTCGACGAAGATACTCAACGGTGGGCCGACAAACCGGTAAGTTTCAATGGTCGGCTAAAAAGCGGGTAATTATAAGAGCAAAGTAAATAGTCGGTTTGTTGAAGTGAGTGTAAATTCAGGGTCCACATGTAGCGGCAACGCGTGTGAGTTGATCGTCGGAAGTCGCGCGGGAGCTTGACACTGGGGATACTCGAGGTAGGCGCGCGCGCTTCTAGCAAGCTGCTTAAGTCGGCAGAGCCGCGTGCGACAAACTTTTACGCGTTACATTAGCCGGGGTCACACCCAGTTGGACTATTTTTGAAAAGACATCGGCCAATTACGAACCGTCAAAATTCTCTGGGACTTCTCGACGACCCGCCCCCAAGGTCTTCGCCTCGTAGAGCCGCGGACACTCAAGAAACTCTCGTGGCAGGGTGTGGTTTCGACCCACCGATTGAGAAGGATATAAGTGCACGTACATCACGTACACCCTCTTCTCCTTCGGGGCTACGAACTCTTGCATTCTACCCTGTCTTTCTATTTCCTGTTTAATTATTGATTTCATCGATAGATCTCGGGATACTTGCGCCGCGCAAATCTGGATTCACATTGAAATCCGTTAACCGACCCTACTTTATTCGCGAACTCGATACAACGTGACACTAGTCAACGTAAGTTTTTCGAAACGACTTTCGTCGAAAGTCTTTTCCGTCCGATCTCACTGCATTTTACTGGCTATATTCATTTTCAGGAAATTAAAATAGATTATCGAGCGGCGAATAAATGCTAAAATTATTCTGGCAGTAATCCAGACGAATGGAGAAGATAGAAAATCGGCTGAAGCGTTACTCGCCGTCGCGTCTCTCGATATGCTCCATTATTCGTTCGCATTGTTCTCCGCGTCTTAGAACGTGGCGCGTAATGGAAATCGCGACTCGAAGCAGGAAGCGAAGAAGGGATGACGCTTCCTGTACATCCACGCCGAGGAATCTATGTGGGTAAGACCGGCCTTGAACCGATAACCCGATAACCCTATAACCCTGTAACCTAGAAAAAGAATCATATCGGAAAAGCGTCGGTAGGAATTTCGCGGAAACGCGACCCTCCCTAAGAGTTGAAGCGTACTGAACATGAATACTCTTGATCGATGACGATGGTCGCGATAACAGCTCGATAAGAAGCATCGACCTTCGTGCATATCTCCTCCCAAAGATGCCATAACGCAACCCTCGGATATACGTTTGGATACGCGCTCGTTTCTCAGGGGTTGCACGTCTTTGGCACCCCTTCGAACTAAGATTTCTCGTGAAATCTCGGTGGCGTTCGGTCGCATTCGTCTGCACGGGAACGAGGAGGGAGTCCCGCGAGAGCAAAGAGTATAATGGCGAAAAGCGAGACACGAGGAGCGAGATGGAAAACGGGTCACTCTCTCCTCCTTTCAGGATTCGGCTAGCTGGGATCAGCCTACATCGGCCGAATCTCAAAGTTCAAGAGAGGGCATTGCTTCGCCCATTTTTTTTCTTCCCGTGATCATCCATGTATATCGGTGGACCGTTTTCCACTCCTAAAAAATACTTGTTTACGCTTATCCCACGTAGCAACAAATATTGCTAGTTCGACGGGGATGAATCGATAGAACAAAAGTTGCCCAATTTAGTGTACGGTTATCCCATACATGAATAGGAATAGGAGTCTCAGGGTTGATAGATGTCGGTCGCGTTATCGGTTTCCGTAGTTGCATCCCTAATCTGGGTTACGTAAAGGGTCTGGAGTAAATCTGATTTTGTTCATTTCCAGAGGTGTAAACCTACATCATCGTACGTGATCGAGAAGCACCCAGTTCCTGGATCCAAGATAGTCTGGAAGGAAGAAGGTGGAGAGCGAAGCGTTCGAGAGAGGAAACTCTGGGAGATAAGAGTACATAGAGGGTGGGAAGATCGTCGCGGGATGAAGAGGAGCAATAGGGATGGGCGGTGGAGAGGATGGTGAGAGAGACTGGTGGGAGAGGAGGTGCGTTGCGGGCTGCTGCGGCTCGAGCAGTTCGGGCGGTACGGCCGCGCGACAGTTCTACCTCGAGCATCGAGCCGGTGAATTTTCGCGAAGGGGGCGTGCGGGCTGTACTGTTACCGTACGGGGCGTACGGGCCGAACAGTAACAACCCTTCCTCTCTTCCACAGAGACAGGCTCGTACGCTCGGAATTGTATTTACGTCCATATCACTCGAATACGTTCCTGAACCGTCCTCCACCTCTGTGTCTCATTGTCGAACATCCTGATCCAGCAGGTGCATCCGACTCTACGAAGGGAGTAGCTTAGACATAGACATTGACGCAGCGGGAAACAGAGAAAGAGACCGAGTGGAAATCCGTCGTGTGGCATCACCGGAAGAGCGGAGTTGGATACCAGAGGATACTTTGAATAGAAAAGGATCTGTCGCGCTTCCAAAGGACAAGCACTAAGCTGCAAAAGCGATAAGGAACGATCGAGCAACGGAATGTGGAGACGCCTTGAACCGGACGGGATTGCCGCTTCACCCTTCTCTGCGAGCGTCGAACGGCGTACTGCGCGTTTCAATTTTGAACATCCCCGATCGTTAGACTCGAGATGGGCGCCGAATTCGAATGGTGACTCCTCGATACAAGACGCAACGAGTTCGTCGATGATTCGGTGTCGTTCCTCCGCGTCCGACCTCACTCTCGTATTTGCTATTCTCAACCCCTCCTCGTTATCCTCACCCACCACCTCCACATCCACCGCCCCACGCTCCTCCTCGATCTCTACACGCCTCTCTTTACTCTCCTTCGACACGTGTGTTTCCTCCTTCGCGTGGTTCACCTGTAAAACGTTCTTCGGGATTTAATCCACGGAACGATTCCGTTTGCGTTGTTACGAGAATCGACTGAAAGACCTAGTTATTTCATTGCGGTTGACGTTCGCCGCGTAAATATATAGGAGAGCGCGGGCGCGAATCCTTCGCGCACGCACGAGTTCTTCCCTCTTCGGCACTCGACTCGACTCGCGTACAACGCGCAACTTTTCCGCTAGATATTTTCTCCACTCTAAAATATCGCGAAACTCACGTAACGCGACTGTCGTACGTGTGCCTCCGTGAATACACGGATCGAGGCGCGACTTTAATACCAAAGTCGCTTTTAAACGATCGCCAGTATATTAAAGTAAATCCAGATATAGTTCGGTATATAGTTTACCAAGTACCATTGTGTTCGATGAACGAAACATTTAAGATACCATAAGTAGATAACTATATGTATCGTTAAAGTTTCATAGATTATACGACGTTACGTGTTTAAAGGTAAATTCTAAAAAGAGAGCGCAGGGCGTTCGTTTAAAGAATTCGTTACAGTGCGATCGAGAGAGGTCCAGCTAGCGAAGAGCGCGGATTACCGCCGGCGTATATTAAATCGTATCGCGTTGGACATTTCTTCGGATAAAGCGATCTATTTCCTATTCGTCGCTCTTCCGGTCTTTCAGTGTCCGCTCCTCGACAGCTGTAGGGTGCCTCCGGGTTACTGACACAAATAATTGCGGGAAAATTCAGAACGCACTCGCGCACCGGTTCCCACTGCTCAATTTAAAACAAGTACAAATATCGGTGAAATTCAATTATTTTTCTCCTCGTCGTATTCTTCGTCATCCACGCGGGTGCATCGCGGATCTGTTGGGCAACGTCTCTTCCTCAACTTCGAACAGGTTTTTCCTGCCATCCTTGATCGCCATCGATCGCTTCCCAAATCGATCCGAAATTATCGAGGATCTCGATAGCCGTCGCGGGATATGTGCGGTTTCAATCGGAGCCCCTGTTGTTCACGACATAATGCCGAGCAACGGAGATGAGACTAAAAACGAACAGTGGATAGGTAAAAGGAACGTTCGGCCGAGTGGATTCCGAGGGAAATCAAAAAACAAAAACCTCAAGGAAGCACAGCCATGTCATGGGAGTCTATCTCTTCGAGGGAGTACCTCGGGCAAGTATCGATATTCTCGCGGAATATTCGCGGAGTGGAAAGGAATTAGAATTGGCTGGTCGGCTCGGCGTCCCATCACGTATATAGGTCAGGAAATGAGGTCACAGGTGCCTCGCCCACCTACCGAAGGAACCTCCCCGAGATAGAGTATCCTAGTTTCCTTTCGCGTCGGCTCGCACTACCGTCGCCCGCCATCCAATTCTAATTACCCCGAAATACCAAATATTACTCTCCCGTTAAAAGAGCCAGTGGCCCAAGTGTTTCGAAGTATGTTCGCAACTAAAGATTTTTTAGGGGATCGGCCAGTCATCAGTTATCGGCGACGGCGCTTCTCTGCAGCCCCGACGGTTCGCGTCACCCGTTAGACGTTTGCGAATTCACCGAAGAGGACTACCGTGAACATAATGGCAACGGAAGCAGTCATTACCAAAACGGCAGGTCCGGCCTTGGTTTATGGCAGTGTCTGATAATCTGCAGGCGTCGATTGGATCAACAATTAGCTCGAAGAAGGGTAAGGTTGCATAGCCGCATCGTTGCACCTCTCTTCGATCGGTCACTGTCATGTGCGCCCTCGAGGCTACTTTTTGTATTCCTTTGTGACACCGACACACCGATTAAAGAAGTGCAACGATTAAAGAAGACCGATCGGTGCATTGAATTGGAAGGATGCATTTATCCTGCGTCGCATGCATCCCCTCCCTCGCTCGCTATTTATATTTTCCTCGCGATGAAGGTATCTTAATCTAGCAGAAAGAAAGTTCACGGCCGACGGACGAAGGTCGATACGACCTTCCTCTGGTAGCATGGTCTATCGCGTTCCCTACCGCGATAACTTTCGCATCCCTGAAACTCCAACGACAAATCTTAAATTACATTCCCGAGCGTATCGTGCACGTTAATCATCTAACTGTACAACGTGTAGAGAAATAAAGTTTCCATTACGGCAGGTCGAGCAGGGCTTGAAACTTTACCGCGCACACAAACAGCAAGCCGCCGTCCGAAAATGGAGAGGAGCATTGAAGAGCATCAGACAACGCGAAGACAAGTTCGCTCTTCTTGGTTATCTTTACCAAGCTTACATGGACTGGGGTAAATACAGGTAATCTTCAACCCTACGGCATTTTAACGCACAAAGAATTCTATCGCACAACACTTCGTTTTTTAATCTTTTCGAATCCCTTGTTACTCGCGACGTGTAATTAACGCGAATGGCCTAGTTTACACGTTTCTAAAGCATTTCTGAAGTAGAACCCCTTTGCGATTTACAATCACACTGTTCGTCCACGCGTTTCACCAATGACATCGCTCGAAACGCGAGCGTGCTATATCGCAAAAACCGCGGTATATTTCTAATTCGGGGCACACAGACGTACAAAACGGAAACGAGGAGAGACAGAGAAAGAGGAGGTTGCAGGAAGATTCAGTTGTGTTTTTTCTTCATCGTTTGCCATTGCGCCACCGGCACCGAAGCGGCTCGCTCAATTCATTAGTCTTCTTTTCTTGTAAAGAGACGATCGGGGTTCGTGGTGGGAAACCACTTGCCTACTTAGACGATATGAAGAGCACTGAGAGTCTCGTCTCGTAGTCTAAAGTGCGGGGCACAGAAAAAAAGTCCTCCAAAAGAACTTAATAGGGAGATCATACCGGAAAGATAGTATTTACTTGGTGAGACGCGAACGAAGATGACACGAATTGTTCCAGGATGCTTGACATAGTAAATTAGTGAATACATTTCCCTGAGTGCCGTGGTGCATTCGGTGTCCGTGACGTCACGAGTGGTCGGGTTCAATGAACTCGTTATTGTTTGTAACAGAGACAGCATCGACTTCGGTCATAAACAATTATGCATCTCGGAGGAGCTCGACTCGCCGAATATGCGCGCGGAGGCTTACTTGAATCTAGCGAGAGCGCACGAGAGATTGGGAGCATTGGATCGGGCTCTGGACTATGCCAGGCATAGGTATGCAATTAAACAGAGCTTCATGAATATTTATGCAATCCCGAGATTATTAATCCGAGTATGTTCCAGTTTATACAACGAGTGCGATCAGTGCGCTACCGCGGGTCTGGTACACTTGACAGTGGGCAGAGTGCATTTGGAGCTGGCGGGTTTCTGCAAAGCCCTCGAGGCCTTTCAGAGGGCTCATAAAATAGCACATTCCATACAGGATCCTTCTTTGGAGTTACAGGTATATACACATAGTTCCTCGTACATAAAGAACTATCGGGAACACAACTATATTTGTCTACGCAGGTGTACGTCGGGTTGTCGGAGCTCTTCTGCAGACTGCAAGACGCCGACAAGAGCGCCCGATACGCGGCGAGAGCTTACGACTTATCCAGAAGTTTGCAGCTCGGAGATTTAAATTCTCGGCATCACAGAGCAGCCCTTCTTCAGATGGCCGCAGCCCTCAGGAAGAAGGGTGAATTGGGGGACGCGCACGACTATTGTTCGGTACGGTAATATCATTCACAGGCCACGTTAGATAATATACTCTATGTACATTTCCTGCAGGAAGCAACCCGGTTATCGCTGGTGTCCGGCGATCAAGCGAGCTACGCTCGAAGTATACGCATAATGGGGGATATTTATAGAAGAAAGGCTGACATAAACGTAAGTCCGAAAGGTACTGCATGAGCGATTGGCAAAGAACGAAATTGACTGGATTTTAGAAAGCATTCCGTCAATACGAGAGTGCGATGGGATCCGCTGCCGCGACGGGGGACCGACTCTGTCAAATGGAAGCGATGGACGGCGCAGCAAGATGCCTCGAGGCTCTTCGACTGCAACATAAAATCTGCAATTGCCGACCACTTGAATTCAATACCAGATTACTCGAAGTCGCTGGATCGGTCGGTGCTAAGGTAAAACGATTGCTACTGTAAAGATTGATATGTGCAAGACTTGAACCGGAGTAAGGGTTGAATGGTGTTCTTTTATTACGTCGTTTCCTTAGCTCCTGGTCCGAACTGTCAGATCACGACTCTCACGAATTTATGGATCTCTCGGAGACGAGGAACAAAGAGGTCATCACGAGAGGCTAGCCGCGGCGATGGAGGAAGATTTAGAGTTGCGATGCGGCAGTTGCAACGAGCCGTTCGGTTTGGAAGCTGATTCTTTGGAAGCGCTTCCTTGTTCTCACATACTGCACGCCAGGTGAACCAAATATCTGGCACATGCTTTTATCGATTGGTCGAACGTTCCTCAAGAAGATCTCGTTTTTCAGGTGCGCGTACGACATTCTGAAAAGGCGGGACAAGAAGAAGAAACGCCTATGCCCGGATTGCCACAAGTCCGTTAGTTCACGATTGTACCTGCACTGCGAAGATCCACACGGCATGAACACTTTGAACCATAGTTCCTTGAGCCTGGCATCGCTCCGAGCTAGCAGCTTGGCGACCCTGGAGGACGCACACGCCACGAGTAGCGTTTAAAAGATCTGTTATATTACGATATATTCCCCCCGACATGCCAAGTCCCAACATATTCCTTTCAATGCCCGTTACACCTAACAATAAGTATGCTTCCATCATATGTCTCGCCGCCGGGCCGTGACGCGATTCAAATTCAAATTCATTTTTCAGGGCGGAGGAACGTAATCGCTTTTACTAGCTCTCTCCGCGATTACGTTGTTCATCGCCCTCGTCGGATATTTAGCACAATGCAAAGAGATTTAATGGCAATAAAAGTGCACTCCCCGATTATCAATGACTCTCTTTTTCTCTCACACTCGCTCGCGTACCCCCTTCCCTCTATTCCAATATATTGTATGCGTATTTTATTTAAACTATTCCTTCGTTATCAGCTCCTGGTGCAATGACAACCATCTTTAAACGCTAAACAAAGTTATTCCTGTACCGCGTGATCTACACTCGGTCTCTTTAGTTCGATGAATATCAGTTGTACTCTCAAAAAGATATACAGCTGGTATCCTTTGATATCCTTTCTGTGAAAAGGTAAAAGAAACGCGCTTGATTTAAAGGGTAGGACGAAAATGAGAGGGTAACGAGATATAAGATGGATTATAGGGATCTTCTCGAATAAAATGAGAGCATGAGGGGTGGGGGGTGAAGGAGAGATACGAAGGAGAGCCGAGCAGCAGAACCGACGAACACGACCCCTAGAATATGCTTGAAAATGTGGTCTCTAACCGCCATGACAGCGGATGCTTCTTTAAGCACTTGACGTTTGGTTGGAACATGTCATTTTGCACGTTTCATTTCAACAAATGGCAGACTTCTTTTTCGGCTTCGACACGGCGAGCGCAGTAAGTAAACGAAACTTGAGGAAATTATGACTCCCATCCAGTTAAGAAGTGACCGCTAATCGGCCACGGGAAGGACTGAAAAATGATACCACGCTGGCGTATTCTCTTTCGGTAAACAGCCGAAAGAACGCGTCACATGCTATACAAGAATTTTTTTATGAACTCGCATGACCCCTAGATCCGAGAATCAGGCGAAAACCCTGGTGTTTCTATCTATGTTGTAGGAACCGTTTAATTTCTTGACGCGCGCAATTGCTTCCGCTGTAACCAGATTTTTCTATCCCGATATTTTTATCTGAATCTACATACGGGCAGACATATCTCCGAGATCTTCATGGAGGTACGTCGGATAACCTCGTTCCCGTTTTTCTTCCTAAGAAGGAGCGATAACTTCTACCGATATACAACACGATTGCTTGACTCTCACGCTGATGCATTTTTCAGTAGAAGAATGTTCGTCGGCATATATATACTTTACTCTACTAGCTCGCGACCAAACAAATTTACTAGCGCGAACCGTTACTTCTCCGAGGGGTCCGTACCCCCCCTCCCCCGAATAAAAATCGCTGAGTAGAGCGATTCAAAAATTTTTTATTTACATGCGGACATGCCCCGACCTCGCTGTTGTACCCTCTTTATTGTTTATTTTGTGGGAATAGTGTTATTCGATTAGAGAAATGTTTTTTTTCCGTGATCAGAATAGCGGTTTAGGAGATGGTATCGAGTGTATGTTAGAAGACGAAGATTTCGGTGAAGAAGAGGAATATGATGCTCTAAATGATGAAACTTTCGGTTCCGATGCCACTATCGGCGATTGGGAAAAGGACCATGAGAAACTCGCGGAAATCGCGGAATCCAATCGCGCACATCAGCAGAACACCTTGTGCAAGAAGGTATTTTCATCAGTGATGCTTGTGAAACATGATTACTGCTGACATAAAATGTACTTTCATATCATAATCTTGAATATAGAATGGCATCAATGTGGACATAGAGAGTAATCTATCACACCTAGTATTAGATGAGAAAGAAGGAATCGTACCTAGACCGGGAGTATGGGATAGTCCTCCAGATGTTTCACCTCCAAAACGTCAACCCCCCTTTCTTTCGGCTTCTGCCTTGAGCAATGTACGCACTGTTCAGGAACTGGAAAAGGGTTTGGTTGGGAACAGACCTCCGCCAGGTTTGACCAAACCCACCCAAGCTCAACTACAATCCAAGTTGGATGGATCGTCTATTTTTGGTGGTTTGCCATTGAACGACAAACTCATCAATGGCTTATCATCCCCGCGTTTTCCCCCAGGATTGGCTGTTCCTGGGCCACATCCTGTTGTCTTAGGCCCAGATGTGAGATTTCCAATCCCCCATTTTGTGCAGCATCCCAGATTGATGCCCAGTAAGTATATACATTGTGCGGTTTAATCCATCGCGATATATTATTTCGTAACACAATGTCCATTGTTTTTATCTACAGATCATGCTGGAACCCCCTTGAGGTATCCAGTACCACCGCCGCACTTAATGATGCCACATGCGTCGCAAAGGCAGCCAATTCATAATACATATTGCGGCAACTTTTTAGTAAGTGTGATCGCTAAAATAATTTCAACTTGCGGACTTACGATTTCTCACGTTTTGTATCGGTACCGATCTATGTTTCAGCAACCCGGGCAAGCAAACCTAAGGCCGCCAACATTTTTACGTCCCGATCACGGTATAGTTACACCATTTCCAAACAACCAGGGCAATCATCAGCAACAGCACCATTTATTTCCACATCCGGCCAATCAAAGAAACCAAAACAGGTCCTTCCATTATACAGAACAACCGGGAAGTCAACAACCATTCTACAAAAATAATCAGTACTATCATCGTAATCATGATCGCAACGTCCAACGCCATTATTATCAGCCCCATTTCCAAGGAATGAATGGCGTGTCGAATTCGGGCGAGTACGACGAATATGCCGGTCTGATGAGTAGTCGCGAGAAACGGTGGTTGATTAATATTCAGTTGCTGCAACTGAATACAAACGAACCGTATGTCGACGATTACTATTATACTGTGTTTTGCGAAAGGCTGAACAGACAAAACGCAAATCGCAGACGGAACGAGAAACGGCAACTGAATGGCAACAATAACGATAACAGTAACAACAATAATAGCAGCAGCAGCAGCAGTAATAGTAGCAGCAATAACAACACCATCAACAACAATAATAACAATAGAAGCACCAGTACTAGCAATGGTTTCTATAGAGATACCAGGTACTGACACAGTCTATGTTGCTCCTGGTCTTCAAAAATTTACGATTAAATCTACAGCTAACGACCTTGAATTTTTAGGGAAAGAGAACAGACTCATCATGTTACCACTAAAGTGGTCTACACTCCAACACAGTTTGAGAACTCACTAGGAAAATTGCAGTATGCTAGTGTGACTGCACCACGTAAGGTCATAGATATGGATGTCGTTCCAAATAGCGACCCTCAGTCAACCGCGCAACTCCAGCAAAAAGACACAAAAAAAACGAAACAATTACTGCTAGAGATAGAATGGGTAATCATTTTTCTCCGTAATAATACATCGCGCGGTGTATGCGCGTCCCATGAGCAACGCATTTATTTTAAAGATGTTGAGAAGTTACTACATAACCTTTGCTTACAACGAAATTTTCGTCACATTCCTTTCAGTTGTATATAATGCAATTAAAACTCGAGGACCTGGACAACCCATTAGCTACGACTGTTAATCGAGCAGAGAACCAAGGGGAAGAAAATGAGACACAAACCCCGAGAAATACTGCTCCAGAATTAATAAACACCATCTTCACGTCTCTGCTGCAGCTGTCGCCGGACGATAAACTACCGAGCTTGCTGAGCGTCCGGAAAGGAAAGGTATAACAACAGTTTGTTGTTGCGTCATCAAATTACCTGATCGTTTTTGTGCTTTGCTTACTCTATATTGTGTATATGTTCCAGACATTATTATCGCGTTTCCTGGTGCACGTTAACGTCATCGAGTACCGTAAACAGCTCGAAGAATTATGGTGCAGAATATTCCGAGGACTAGCGATAATAGGACGCCGGGATTCTCACTTACTGACGAGCCTCCATGATGAATTTCGGAGATGGGTCGCCACCGAATATGAATTCAACACGATAGTTCGACTAGCCAGAAGTTTAACGGATTCTGTCGGCCAACCAATGAAAAGCAACAGCTTAGCTTTCGCGCTTGCCAATAAGGTATACTAAATACCGATCACTTTTTATTACTTTACTAATCAAACGATAAGACACTTAATAGAATATCTATATTAATATGTTTACAGTTCGGTTTATCGATAATAGCAACGATTTTCAAAGAAGCCGAGCGATTATTTCCGACGACGGAGCAAGACCCTTCAATTCCCGAATGGTCAAACTTTGTAGTGAGTATCGTCGAGATAATTGGCGATGCAGCACCGTGCGTTGCACCTTCTCAACCAATAGCCGCGAATACGCTTAATCAGCATTTAAATCGGATTCCGAATTTAAAGAGAGAAAGATTCCCAGTTTTGGAACTCTTGCTAACGGATGCCAATCCTTCCCGATAATTTGACACGGTGTTAATCACCTACGATATATTTCCTCGTGTGTGTGCATCGCTACAAATCGAAAAGGATCGACGATGAAAATGATGATGATGATCGTGCTCGGGAGACGCAGACTCGCGTATATTTTAAAACAGTACGTTTCTCAGTGGTTTTACACAGAATTGATTACATACGACACGATAGTTTGAAGCATGTCGAGTTCCAACGTTACATAGCGTAGACGATCTATCTCCTGTAGAAACTTACAAGAGATGGTACACAATTATGCCCCGTAAAAAAAAAATGCAACCGCGGGTTGTTTAAAAGTCTGAAAGATGTTGCCGCCATTACATCGGTTACTCAGCGCCTTGTCTTTTGCATTGCCATCGTAAACTCAGTTATATTATCGGTTTAAAAAGATTCGTTTAGTTTCTCGAGATGCTCGAATCGCGAAGGAACAACAAGCGCATTGATTATCATAGAATCCGATATTTATCGAAAGATATTAGTTACTTATATAACGCGATTGGACCTTCCATTATTCCAAGCGCCAGTTGAAAAAATATGAGGCTATCACGTATGCACCAGTGTCGAAGCTGATTACCGCCGCAACGACAACATGGTCGTAGACATTTTTGTAAGGATATGCAACGACTATATTAATTAATGGGACGAGGCTATCGGTAATGTCGTCCCATTAATTATTATTTATGACAGCGGCGAAACGGTTAGTTTAAATCGATGTACAGCGGTCGCCGAAAGAAAAACAGAACGTACGATCGACACGGTATTGAATTCACAGAGATCGGTTGCACTCGGAGTTGCAACGAAACTCGGGTTACTCTTCGATGTAAATGATGACGCATGGCCTTTAGTATACGGTGTAAGTGATTCATTTTTATCATAGTATATGTATGTTAATAAAAAAAAACCTTATGTATCTCTAGTTTGTACATAGAGCGATTCTGACGGGTGAATGACTTCATATATTTTGTAAACCGATATGGAAAAAAAGTTATTTTTTGCTTCTCTAATATAGTAGTCGTTTTTGCAACAAAAAGACGGAAAAAACGGTAGTCTGACTTTTCTTATTCTCTGTGGCGAACCAATGTGTCTTCGTCGCAACCTGCATTTTTAATCCTCCTGGAAGTAACACCCTTCGAGTTTGCAATAACAATTGTTCCCAACACGATTTAAATCTGTCTGAATTCGATGGAATCTATCGGACGTGAAATTTGTTAAACACACGAATTTTCCTTAGTTTCTATCCTTCCTTCAAGCATGGAAATAAATGCTTCATAATATTTGTTGTCCGCCATTTTCATTCGAGACATTGACTCGACATTGATCAAAGATAAATAATCGATGATTTTCAGACAACCGAAAGGGAAGTAGAATCATCTGTTTGGAGCTTGGAACACGAACCACGAAATGAATTGTAGCCGAGCTCCATTTTATGTATATAATTAATCTAATTTCAAAGCAAATTATTAAATAAATGTTTTGCATCCTGTATCAACTCGATCTTCTGATTTCTCGAAACACCAAGCATTACTACACTATTAAGTTAAACAGCATTGAAAAACGGTAAACCTGTAATTGATTAATAAGATTAAGAATGGATCGACGAAAATAAAAATAAGAAAAATATCAAATTCGTTATATATCGTGCGAAATTCATGGGCAAACAAATTCCGTTCATCTAATCATGAACAAGTGGAATTAAATCCGTTACTCCCCTCAAAATCTATAAGGATCAAATATCTGTTGTTACAACCTTTAAATTTATAGAAAATTTATAGCAAATACAAACAGATTTCGGAAGATAATATTCATTTCAGACGCTGAATCAAACTATTATTTACTTGATTTATTCAGCATTTTCAGCAACTTTGTTTTTATTCTTTTTTCAAAGTAATAATTTAATTTTATTCTCACGATGATGATAAAGTAGTGGTGTATAGTAGTGGTATATATATATTTTTTTGTATTGTCAGGACTAAAAATATAAAAAAATAGCTATTTATGCATTTGATGGGTAACGTCACCCGTGACAC